>OY253748.1:2007691-3257691 GCA_958009045.1 Oxytorus armatus | reverse complement strand
AAATGAAAAAAAAAAATGTCCGGTTCTCGATAAGCTCGTACATTGGAAACCGAAGGACTCGCGTAATTTTCCATTTACGTACCAACACAGTCTGGACTTCGTTGATAGTGTCCATCATATGTCCAATCGGGAAGTCTCTCTTACCGAGCAACGTTTGCAACGTATCGCCGTGTTTTTTTTTCAAAACTTCCGTCTCCTTTTCCTTGTCCATCAATTCGATATTACTCGATTCCAATTTCATCTGCAATGAGCTTTGCTCCCGCAATAAATTTATTTCTTCATCAACTGTATTGTATTTACGCTCGTTCCTCTCTTCTTCCGTTGCCGCTTCCTGTATTTTACGTTTGAGCGTGACGATGTCGGAATTTTTGTTTAATTCTTCGAATTTTTTATTCGCCTCGTCGAGTTTCGTGTCGACGTGGTTTAACTTTTGCTCCATCGCACCCGACTGTAAGAGAATTACGTTCAATTATAAATATCACGTTTTTAAACCCTGGAGTATCGGCGACCGGTCGGGCAATAACGAACGATAAATATGAATTCTGAACGTGTAAGGAGTCGTAACGGAATGTCCGGATGTCCGCACAGACTGAATATGAGGATTACGTCCCCAATCTCTCCCGTAACGCCCCAAATTCCAATCATTCTCGTTTTCTTTTTCTTGTATCATATTTTGGGACATGATCAGTCATTGGACACTTATTAATTCATACAAATTCCTTGATTTCTCCACAGAAATGAAGTATACGGCAGAAAGCGATGGATCAAGTCTATTACTTTCAAAAATTGGCCGAAAATCGAATAATTGATGATGACATTATTTTTTTTATACGCGTTTTCAATATCATCGTGCTTAAAATGTGCCAAAACGAAAAATTGAACAATCACATTTAAAAAAAAGGTCTGGACGTACGTGTGTCTATGTACCGACCCTGAAGCATTCAAACGAAGAGAAGCAGTACGTCCGCTTTATTTGATGGATTTTTTATTGAGTTTTATGAAGACTGTCAGATTTTATAACTTTTTGACATTTTCGAAAAATGTGTGTACGCGCTCTAGTTTCAGCAAATCTTGAGATATCGTGCTAATTTTTTTTTATACAAATAGACTGTCATTGAAGGACGGTTGGTATTGACTTTGGCATTAATCGGTGGTACGATTCCGATTTTATGAAATTAAAAAATTTTGAATTTTCCAAAAAACGCTTCTGATCGTTGTAACTTCCACAAATCTTGAAATATCGGACTAGATTTTTTTATGCGAATGGAGCAGCATCGATGAACATTCGATACTAAATCTGGCGAAAATCCGTTGAGAGGTTTCGGTTTTATAAAATTTTGAATTTTTCAAAAATCGTTTACGACAGCTCTGGCACTCGTAAGTTCTGCGATATCGGATTAAAATTTCCTATATCAATAGAATTTTACTAAATGTGCGTTACTATTGCGAAAATCAACTGTACATGAATTTGAATATTTAAAAAATGTAAATTCGTGAATTCAGTTGCGAAACAAGAATGTCAAAAATACATAACTCGAAAATTACCGGCCGTAGCTATAATTGCTATAAAATTTTTTTTACGTCAATGTGACTGAAGTTTCCGAAAAAAAATATAGGATTGCGAAAGAACTAACGACAAAATGACAAAACTATGAATTGTTTTGAAAAAAATGAAAAAATATCAAAAATACGTACATCGGAGACTACTGGTCGTAGGTAAAATTACTACAGGATAATTTGTACGTTAGATTGACTAGTTTTGATTCAAAAAAAAAATCGGAGTAACAAAAAACAGAAAAAAAATTGCGACCTCAATTTTATTGTCGGCCCATGACCATACCGCTCTATAAAATGCAGTATTTGAAGAAAATATACAAACTTCAATTTAAAAAAACCATCAAATTTTCATATGGGGAATTTTCGAACGCGCCGCTTTCATAAAAAAATTGAGTTTTAATAAGAGGTAAAAACGACCGTCACGGTTTGGCTACCATTTCATTTCCGAAGAATTTCAACTGTTTCACGTGGGAAAGTATATTAAATTTTTGTTGTCAAGTGACCGGAAGTATCGAAAAATATTAAAGGTATTACTTTGCTATACGTGGGAATAATAGAAGAAGAAAAAAAATCTCTCGAGTACCAATGGAAAGTATTCGAACCTTCTTCAACAAGTCGCTGTTAGTCCGTATTTCCGTTCTCACGCTCATCAATTCACGCCTGTTGTGCGTCAATTGAGATTCCGTTGTCGACCTCTCCGAACTCAATACGTTTAGTTTTTGTTGAAGTTTATCGTGTTCTTGTTCTTGCTCAATCATTTTAGCTTCAAGCTCGCTTTCCAACTGACGCAATCTTTTCTCAAATTTTGTAATCAACATGCCGGCTTCTGCAAAAAAAAAAAAGCTGTAATTATATCGATAATCAACTATAATCCACAAGTGCCCCCCAACACAAAACCTCGTAATCATAATACCGTTTTCAGACATGTCAGAACCGATTGTTTCGTTCAACTCCCATGTCGCGTTCATATCCCTCAGGTTATTATTACGTTGTGAAACCTTCGACGCTCGATCGTTTATCTGCTGTCTCAGGGTACCAACTGCGACTCTTCGTTCGTTCATGACGATGCATATTTTTTCCTCCCGCCTCGATATGTCTCGAAAGTCACTCTCGAGCTGTTGCGCCAATTAATTTCACGCAATAAACAAAAAAAATCCACAAAAGAATTTCAGTCCCATTTTTATTTAATATCTCACCGACCTTCGAGTCATGATATATTATTTCTATGGCATTTTTTTAAATAGAATAAAAAATTCAAAATCGCGGATAAAAGATCGCAAACATCTCATAATTTGCCAGATTTTTAGCCCTTCGTTGTCACACATCCCTGGAGGAAAACATGCTTCTCACTCTGGCTCAAGTAGAGCCACTACATTTTCAAACTTTTCGTACACGAAACCTATCGGTCGGATTCCAACGAAAAATCCACGAACATAGTTTGAATATCGTTTAACATGTGCCAAAAGTTGTTATATAAAAAAATCAGATGGCAACGTGGAAATGAAAAATGGTAATGAGAAAAAGTCGCGGAAAATAAAAGACTTCTTTACTGAAAAAATACTACCTTCGTTAATGCATTAATTTTTCTTTGCCAAAATTTACGGCTGATACGCACCAGATACGGTCCTTTCGAAAAAACAAAACAAAAAATAGCCTTTTAGTGCGCGTTCCAAAAATCAGATGGCAACGTGCAAATAAAAAATTGTAAAGAGAAAAAGTCGTGAAAACAAAACACTTTTTTACTCAAAAAATCCTACCTGCGTAAATTTTTAATTTTTTTTGCTAAGATTTACGGCTGATACGCAAGAGATATGGTCTTTTGAGAAAAAAAAATAGTCCCTTAGTGCGCGTTCCAAAAAACGTATTCATTCCGGCACTTGAAAAGGGGCAATTTTGAAGTAAAAAAAAAACGTGTATTTTTGGAAAAAGTAGAGTATAAAATAAAGTAGAGTATGAAGGGTACGGTAAATCCCCGGGAAAGCCCGCTCGTAAACCAAATAAGGGCATGTATTTGGCGTCGAAGTTGAGCTCTGGGTCTTTTAGACCCACGGTGACGACGAAGGGTCAAGTCACATTTCCTATATGAATAAATGTTGAGTAACCGAAACGCCCACCTCCACGATTTGCTGTTCCTTTTCCGTAAGTATTTGTTGATAAGACGCTATTTCCTTGGTCAATTCTTGAGTTGTGCCTTTGTACACCTCTCTGATCTCCTGACGCAGGGACACAATTTGTTTACGCAAAAGATTGTATTCCATTTTTTTCTTTTCTGCGGGTAAAGTGTGATAAAAAAGAAAATTAATATACCGAATAATGCGCCAGTTTTTGTCAGCTCACCTTCTTCGATAAGCCATTTGCTGTATTCCATTTCAATTTCCTTCAGTTCCCCGAGACGCTGATTTATGGGTGCGAGTTTATTGCTAAGACCGCGAATTTTTTCTTGCGTTTCATTTCTTCTTGCCACAAAATGTTTAAGTTGTTTTTTCTTAGATTTCACCTCATCGACAATCATTGTCAGAGCTCGTTGTTCAGCCATGAAACCTTTTAGATCAGTCTGCTTGTCTTTGATAATTTTTCTAATACAATCCAGGGCTTTGTTATATCTGGTCGTGTCGAAAATTTCATCGAAGCGTTCTTTCAATTTTTTACCCGACTCAAAAGGCCAATTTGCATCGTCCTGATGACAGAAGAGTACGTAATTCAGGATGGCCTTTGAAACACCCATCGATGACATCATTTCGACGTCGACAGTGGCGCACGATCCGCTCAACATAGATTTCTGCAATGATTCATTGTTATAATTGTTTTTTGAAAAATTATTTCGTAAAATCTGTACCGGCTTGTCTACTTTCGCGAAATTCACCGCCAACAATCCTCCGATGATGTTCCATTGACATAATAAAAGAGTTTAGCTTAATAATTAAACATCTCCGGGAGATGGTACGATCACAATCATCCTTGGAAGAATTAAAAATTTCATAACATCCGAACCATTTCACCGGTCTCCATCAACTTCAATTATCGACCATTCTGTAATCTTACCCTCTATCTATAATAAGATTTCGTTCAATATCTCAAAATTTACTTTTCGTACACGAAACCTATCGGTCGGATTCCAACGAAAAATCCACGAACATAGTTTGAATATCGTATAACATGTGCCAAAAGTTGTTATATAAAAAAAATCAGATGGCAACGTGGAAATGAAAAATTGTAAAGAGTAAATAAGTAAACTTTAACTTATTAGTATAAAATTTATAAAATATGAAATATTAAATAAAAAAAATAAAAAATAAAAAGTTCAATTTCTCAAGAAATATAAATCTAAGCAATTGGGTCGATAGGATCCTCTTTATAGGAAATTAAATTTCCAAAAAGTTTTTTGTTTACCTTTTTTTCGTAAAGTTAATTGTTTCGGAGATAGCAGCAAAAAAACGAGAATTTTGGGTAAAAATCAACTTCAGTGACCCGTACCAACTCACCAGTACAATTTACACTTTCGTCGCAAAAGGCACTTTTTTAGATTGTTTATTCTGAGTAAATCGAAACCAAGAACAATATGATAGCATAAAATGCGGCTGAGTTATAGAAATGTGAAAAAAAAAAAAAAAATCGATTTACGTGCATTTTAGATGGAAAATCTTCTCACGCTTTGGGAAAATACTTAGAATTAATATTAAGTGCTGTAACTTTCAGGGAATTTCTTTTTCGACATATCCAACAAAATTTCGGGTCGGAACTGAAAAAAAAAATCGCCCTAATGTAGTCGTTACCTCGCCTGTTTTCTTGTTAATGCGAGATATAGCGCTGTCCAAAGTTTTGAATTTGACCGTCGTGTTGGAGCGGTGAGCTTCGATAGTTCGGCTTATGGTCATTCGATCGCCCCGACAATCCGTTATTTCCAGTTTGACATTGCCACGAACGGAGATCTAAGAATAAAATGATTACAATTACATAGCTACGTTTGTTTTTTACCCAAATTCACTTGTTTTTACATAAAACTCACGGCTGCTAATTTCTTCAACATCGGATCATGAATGAAGGACTTTCCGTTGCTCGTGCCGGGTGGATAATCTCCGCTCAACGCGTATTTCAAGCATTCGATAATCGTTGTTTTACCTGTTCCGTTTGGGCCCAAAATGAGAGTCAACGGCCGTGAGAAATGAATCGTTGGACCTTCGCGCTCGTCGTCAAAGTTTCTTATTCCCCTTATCGATAATTTTCGTATTCTCGACATGTCGGACGATTCAACAAGAACAACAGGGCTACGGGACAAAAAATGAAATAGCAAAGAATTAAGATAATTTATTGTATCTTTTAACAAGACTAGTTGACGAAAATTGTTCAACAGGTTGTAAAGATATCGTAAAATTATAGCAAATGAACATATATTACGGAATGTACGACGGAAAACCGTGCGTACAAAGAAATAAACTACTTAAAAAATGTACAGCAATTTTTTTTTGTTAATTTGAATTTTATATTTCATAACGTCAATTCTTGACCATGTATACACCGATAAATTAAAAATCATGAATGTGTTCGTTCGACATGCGTTGCGCACCAAATTCACGTTACCGTGTATATTACATTTTTCGACAAACCGAAAAGTCGTTTTTTGAATATGTTGTTTTCTTTATCAACAAAAAATGTTCTCCTTGCTTTCTCGTTGTTTGATCGATATCATTTAAAAATCTGTGTTCTCATAACAAAGGATAAACATCTCAAGTACTCTCGAGTTGTCTTGAGTTTCAGAAATCTCCTTTTTCTTCTTCCAGTTTCAAGTCGAAGTCGGTCTGGCTCAAGGTTAAATCAACGGACACAACATGTGTCTCTGCTTTCGTTGATAAAGTCCAGTTCGATTTCACCGGTTCAGGGCGCGTCCCCATGGCGCGTACATTTCGTACGCGTAACTTCCGCCAGCAAATCATGGAGTAGGCTTTCCGGTCGTAAGGTATTCCTGTCGCGAAGGGCCGTATTTTGTGAGCGGATAAGTAGGGCCCTACTCAATCGATCGTAAATTCGATTGATTTGTCAAAAAAATAAATTGTAATCAATAAATTGCGTCTATTTTTTAATTTCAACATTTTTTCGTAAATTGGCTGAAAGGACGATGTGGCAACGCCGCACGAGCGCCCCACGAACGACCGTGGCTAATCGGCCCTGCGATAGCTACAAATGTAAACAATAGCATGAGTGAAAAGTCTAAAAGTGTCACTATTGAAAGTGTAACCATGAGTGACGGAAGACATAAGATTCGGATGGAGGCTGGAAAAAACAAGATGCAATTTGTGAATATAAGAAAAAAGCAGCGCTTGGAAAAAATCACCAACGCCTCCACAAAATGTGTCAGTGAGGTTAGAGAAACAGATATAATTAAACGAGTAATCAAACGAACGTCAAGGAAATTAGTAGTTCAATTATAATTAATGTTTTTAAGGAACCTCATATTCCAAGTGAGCCAGATTTTGAGGGACGTCGAATTGTTGAGGTTAGAACGCTCGCAGCTGAACTGTGGTGTACAACTTGTGATAAACCCCTGTCACTGAGACATATCAAATCTGAACAACTTGGCCTTGCGAGCATCTTCACCGTTAAGGGTGAACACCACTGTGACCTGTTTTTTTTCACATTTTTCAAGAATTTTTTTTGTGGGAAAAAAAAGAGATATTCGACAAATTTTTTTGGGTTTTGTTCCTTGTTTATTAATGAATCAAAAAACATTTTTCTCACATTTTTCACGCCGCATGGTGGCGCTGGGGAAGCTCTCGCGTCAGGTGCTGTCATCTCCGCAGTGGTTCGCGGCACGCAGCAGAACTCTCTTCAACGTCGATCTGAAAAAAAATACCGAGTGTTTTCGTTAATAATATGATATTTTGAAGAGAAGTACATAGGGATTTGGAAAAATATTATTTTTTTTTAAATAGGCACGCCTTTGAAATTAACTTTAATTTGAAAGGCGTGCCTATTTTTTTTTAAACAATATTTTTCCAAATCCCTATGTACTTCTCTTCAAAATATCATATTATTAACGAAAACACTCGGTATTTTTTTTCAGATCGACGTTGAAGAGAGTTCTGCTGCGTGCCGCGGAGATGACAGCACCTGACGCGAGAGCTTTCCCAGCGCCACCATGTGGCGTAAAAAATGTGACAAAAATGTTTTTTGATACATTAATAAACAAGGAACAAAACCCAATAAAATTGTTCGAATATCTCTTTTTTTTCCCACAAAAAAAAATTATTGAAAAATGTGAAAAAAAACAGGGGGTCACAGTGGTGTTATCCCTTAAATGCCAAACATGTGACGGAAGTCACCTTGTCCATACTAATCGCAATAGCTCTGGTGCGCCAAGGTTGTTTGACGTTAACTGCAAAGTAGCCATTGGTAAGAAGAATAAATAACGATTTCGTAGAAAAAAGACCAAGGTATATAAGAAATATATATATTCTTTCTGTTTCAGCTCTCTTTGATGCTGGTATTGGAGAAGCCCAATTTAATACAATTTCATCAGCAATCAACATCCCAACACTCTCTCCTGCTATGTTGAAAAGATATGAGCGTATCGTTGCCGAAGCCGGTATTAAGGGAATGTATCACACGCGGCTATCACTTCGAAAACGCGAAATGTACTTTCTTCGAAATGACACAACCGATTTGGATGAAATAAGCTTAGCCACTGGAGTATGGTGGCAAAAAGTGGCTAAGCTTTTTTCATCGCGATCGGTTGTACCGTTTTGGAGAAAGTACCGATACGAATTTTCAGCTATCTCTCCCCACTCGCGTGTCACGTGGTACATGTGCGCCTTCCTCTTAATGCAGAAATGATGAAAAAAACCTACGTCCAACATGGTGAAGAAGGTGTTCGGTTGTTGCTCGGAGAATCTGTGCAAGGCAAACCCCGCGTGACAAGAAATGTTAAAATTCTACGAGCTATCACTGACCAACTCGCGGTTTGGCAAAATTAACAGAACCAAGAATCCCTATAGATGTATCATTTAGAATTAATATATTATGTGATAAAAGCTGTGAATTCGTTTGCAATAAATATATGTATATTTATAGTTTAAAGTTTGGTATCATATTTTTTTAGGTTATGTCATATATTGCCTTTATATTTCATGAGCACTCACAAAATATAAACGTATGTGTGTGTGTGTGGGGGGGGGTGGGTGTGTGTATACGATCAGCTGACTCGAATCGAGAGCAACCAGTTTGCGGTGTTGCCAGACATAACCCCTTGCAGATCACGGTTCCGAAAATCCTTCCGCTTCTGAGATTTTGGTGAGTTTGAACATTTATATTTTCTTTAAACATTCGGTGGGACCCTGTTCTTATTGTAATTTCGGATTCTTCAATATTTCTTTGATGCGTAGAGCAGTTTGTATTGGGCATAAAGAGTCGTTTGGTTTATGCATTTTCAGATAGAAACGTGGCGAGCATGTAATCTTCGTATAGTGGTGTATAAATTTGACGACTTTCAAAGCCGTAATATTTGGATAAATATTCGGCAACTTGGCTTGACATTTTCACAGTATAAGTGGATGTATCTGTACTTTATTTTAGGAAAAAAATCAGTCAATTGTCAAGTGTTCGATCTCGTGGAAGCAATACCTTAATAGAACGGAAGTGCGGTTTGCCAATTGGCTGTGTAAGTTACGCGATACAAAAAATCCGTGGGGCGTTACCCAGTCAAATATTTTCTTGCAATGTCTCTGGCCTTAGCGTCAATTTGCCACAAGCGCAATAATAACGCGTGTCGTGTAACGTTTCGAAAAACGCTTCTCACGAAGATGTAATAATCCGCATTAAAAGGATCTCGAATCGTTGAAATTCCGAAATGCGAATATTCATAATCGAATTATTATCCCATAATAAGGATTGCTCGAATGGTTAAAAATCCTACAGAGATAACTAACTTCTTCCCGAATCGAGAAGCCTCTCGAACATCAATCTGTTTGAATGTACGATGTTCCGAATTTTTTAAGTCTCGAATGATAAGCTGACCGACGAAACAATCTCTCGAGAGAGAATTGACAATTGTCTTGAAGGGTATAGTATTTTTATTGTAATTGGCGGAATGATCTATATATTTATATTTCTATTGTTGTCACGCATTTTGTCGAAATTTGTCGAGACTTTTACGCTTGCTATCTCATCGGACATACTCGTATTTTTTTAAATCCAGTTAACTAGTGCCATGTGCAGTTCCGAGCAAAGGAAATTCTGCGGAGGAGAAGGGGATAATCCCAACCGCCGCGCCAATGAAACATCGCATGTGTTCACAGCGAGACGTCTGCTTTGCCATTGGTGAGCCAGTTGGAGGGAAAAAGTGTATAAATAGGTCTAAAGCCGAGTAACACCTTGAGACCACTTTTTTTTACTACATTAAGGTTAGTTCTCTTTGAACGTTACAAATGAACAGTTGAGTATCGTATTCGTGATTTTCGAAAATGTTGAAACGACGCTGTGTAGATCGTAAAGGCAGTAAAAGTGAACGATGTTCACGTCCTAAAAGGTAGAATCCTCCTCAGAGGCCAGATAAAATGAAGTGTGAAACAACATACGCTAGTTCAGCTGCAAACAAATTATCGGGGCGATTACATGAAGTTTCATTCGACCCAAACTTCTCATACTGTATTTTACAGTTTACTGCGGTTTTTGCAGCTATTTCGGAGTGTGTGGTTTGTCGTACATGTGGGGGCGATATCAAATTTTTAAAAGCTAGTGCCCGTGGACTTGGTTTTAAGTTAAATGTTTTTTGTACAAAGTGTGACGATAATATCCAGAGTGTTTTTTCATCGCCTTTGATAAACACTGCATACGAGATAAATCGACGCTTCACATTCGCTTTCCGACTGTTAGGAAAAGGATTAAAGGCAATGTAGCTTTTTTGTGGGGTCATGGATTTAGCATCATGCATCGCACAAACAAGCTTCGATTCAATTATGAAAAATATTGAAGAAGCTTCAACAGTCGTCGCTAAAGCGTCTATGAAAGCTGCTGCTGAAGAAGAAGTTCAAGAATGTGCTAGTCAAGATAAACTACAATTATCTCAGAATGGAATCATTGTATCCGGCGATGGTACTTGGATGAAAAGAGGCTTTTCCTCGCTTTATGGAGTCACAACATTGATTGGTTATTTTACGGGAAAAGTTATCGACTTTGTGGTAAAAAGTAAATATTGTAAAGAGTGCGAAATTCACCTAAAGCAAAAAGGTACGGCTGAGTACGAATCGTGGTTAGAAAACCATCAAGAAGATTGTGCAGCGAATCACACGGGAAGCTCTGGAATAATGGAGCCAAATAGTGTTGTGGAAATGTTTCAACGATCTTTAGAAAACTATGGGATAAAATATGAGTATTACATAGGAGACGGTGATACAAAAACTTTTTCAAGCATCAGGAAAGCTCAGCCGTATGAAGACCTCGAGGTAAAAAAAAAAGAATGCGTGGGTCACGTTCAAAAACGTATGGGTAAGCGTCTTCGCCAAGTCATCAGCGATAGCAAAAAATCTACGTCAAGTATCAAAGAAACGGAAACAACAACGGAAAAGAATAATAAAAAAATTACATCGAATGAAAGTAAACGAGTTAGTTTGGGAGGACGTGGAAAACTTACTGCTAAACTAATAGACGAGTTAACTATTTATTACGGTTTAGCAATAAGAAATAATATTGATTCTCTGGAAAACATGAAAAATGCCATATGGGCGACATTTTACCATAAATCATCAACGGACGAAAAACCTCAACATACTTATTGTCCACCTGGAGAAGAAAGTTGGTGTGATTGGCAGAGAGCAAAAGCCAGAGGTACATTAGACACATACAACCACAAAGCCGCTTTACCTGAAGTTGTACTGCAGGCAATAAAACCCATCTATGAGTCATTAAGTGACGATCAGTTACTGGAAAAATGCTTGGGTGGATTTACACAAAATGTCAATGAGAGCCTCAACTCAACAATTTGGAAGATTGCACCCAAATGTTGTCCAGGTAGTGAAAGAATAGTCGATATAGCTTCCAATATTGCTGTATGTACTTTTAATGACGGGGCAGAGGCTTTATTAAGAATTGGAAGATTGATTGGAATAACAACTGGATACGAGGGATACCACTATTGTCTTGGAGAAAATGCGAACCGGCTGAAACACGCTCGAATCACCTCACGCTCGTCTCGAGAGTAAATCAATATGTCCGGACGAGGAAAGGGCGGGAAAGTCAAAGACCCGTTCCAACCGAGCTGGCCTTTAGTTTCCAGTGGGGAGAATTCATCGTCTTCTCCGTAAAGGAAACTACGCTGAGCGTGTCGGTGCTGGTGCTCCGGTATATCTTGCCGCTGTCATGGAGTATTTAGCCGCTGAAGTTCTCGAATTGGCTGGAAACGCGGCGCGTGATAACAAAAGGGCGAGAATCATGCTTCGTCATCTGCAACTGGCCATCCGTAACGACGAAGAACTGAACAAACTACTCTCGGGCGTTACGATCGCTCAAGGTGGAGTCCTGCCAAATATCCAAGCAGTTCTGCTTCCCAAGACGACAGAGAAAAAGCTTAAGTCGTCAATTGAAAAAAAATACAAACGGCCCTTTTTAGGGCCGATAATTAATTTAACGAAGGCTTATTCTGTTAGACACGGCATATAAGATTTGCTTCAAGCATGCATGGGCAGAATTAACGAAAGAAAGCCTGAAATTTCCCTTTCACTACACATTTGCCAGCAATTATGTAATTCCATAATTTACCCCTCTAACGTGATGAATGCAATCGGTAGAATTTAACAAACGATTAGATGTTTTTAACCCGCTCATCTAATCGAGGTCAGTGAACTAATAACTAGAGAGGACAGCGGCATAGCTATGTTTGCATCCTTAACACTAAATCAACAAAAATAGACAACGCGTATCTTCGTTGGCGTTCTTTTCAACAAAAAAACGCTGATAAGCCACACCATAGGGCCTCTCGCTGCAGCAAAGTTGACATGTTAAAAGTGACATACAAAAAATGGCACTTCTATTCAAATAAACATTAGCTGATCTACATAACCGAAGATTCCAGCCGTCAGGGTGGTTTACTTGCGGTCAATATGGGTATGCGGGAAGAGGAACGTGTACGATACGTTTATGCGACATAGGAAGATGGACAGACGCGCAGCTCCCTGCACAGGTTGACGATCATTATTTTCTTTCGACTGCACGAAATGTGTTAGTAATGCTGAACGGAGTGTAATCTTCAACAAAATGACCTTGTGACGAGATTGTTTCTGCATGAACAATAATTATATTTTCCTAAGTGGACAATTATGGACAAATGTTAATTGAATACACAATTTGGTAAACATAATACTACTACTGTGTAATAAGACATTCATGAATAAACATTTTAAACTAACTGCCTAAACGGTGTGTAGTATGATTTCGGGTTTCAATAACTACATTATTAGTCGGCTCAGATATTGGGTCAAATCGAATTATTAAACATTAATAATCCGTCAACGACCATACCACGCTGAAAGCACCAGTTCTCGTCCGATCACTGAAGTTAAGCAGCATTGGGCGCAGTCAGTACTTGGATGGCTTGGGAACACCGCGCGCCGTTGGCATTCATTTTTTATTTATTTTTGTCAAATAAAATTGTTTATTTGTACCAATACTGTGGTATATCTTCCTTTCCACAATATTTTATATTTACTATATGGTATAGTATTGTTCAATCATTTTCCTGAGTCGGAAAATAAACAGAATTTAATAACAACATTAGATGTTCCAAAAATTGATAAAAGTGGCAATATATATATTTTTTATCTGACGAAGATATATAATTGTTTTGAATTTTGCCATCAAGACAGTTTTTAATGGTACGAAAGTACGCTACAATTTTTCGGATAGTATTATATATTCTCGTTTCTAATTTTTGTTTTGGCCATTCCCTAAGATAATTCCGCCTACATTTTCTTTGCACATCAAACTTTTTCATTGTGCACCTACATATGTATATTAGTCTAATTGCAATTAATGTATTGCTAATGGATCAATGATCCATCTCAAACGTTCGATCATAATGTTCCGCCAACTCCCGATGGGACTTTACACCATTTAACTGACTGACCCTGATGGCGTATGCCTCAAACTACTGAAAAAAAAGGAAAACAAAACGAGTAATAAGAATATGAAACCGCATTCTACTAGTCGAAACTATACAATTTTATATTCAATCTTTACTTTTTATTTGATTCTTCTTCTATATTACTCTTTGGACGCATGCGCGACCACTTTGGACAATCTGGCCACCGTTAGCTAGCGCCTTATTGGCTGGCGAACGAGTGGAGGGGACATCGAAGCATAAACTGTATAAAAGACGTTCTGATGGGAGAAAAATGATCAGTGTCTCGTGGCGTTCAGTCTCTCACGGTTTACTTATTATCATAACTTGAAAATGACTGGACGTGGAAAGGGCGGAAAGGGATTGGGAAAGGGTGGAGCAAAGCGTCATAGGAAAGTTCTTCGTGATAACATTCAGGGAATCACGAAGCCGGCCATTCGTCGCTTAGCTCGCCGAGGTGGAGTCAAACGTATTTCTGGCTTGATCTACGAGGAAACTCGTGGAGTTCTCAAAGTGTTCCTTGAGAACGTTATCCGTGATGCAGTCACCTACACCGAACACGCTAAAAGGAAGACTGTGACCGCAATGGATGTCGTCTACGCTTTGAAACGTCAAGGCCGCACTCTGTACGGATTCGGTGGTTAAATTTTATCGATGCAACGAACTGATTTGCAGTCACTCGAACGGCCCTTTTCAGGGCCACAAAGTATTCCGAACGTAGTTCTACTTGCTAGCAATCACACGTTATTGACAGATGCCTAAAGGTTAAAATGAAAAAAATTCCAACGCATTTTCTTCAGTGACGGCTAATTTGAATTGAAAAAATATACCCATTTACAACAATGTTGCTCATACGGAAAACTTGCTCGAAATTAGACATACCTTGCATTTCCAATTAAAGGGTGAAAAAAATGGTGCGCATTGCAGTTTGTATTCTAGCAAAGCTTTGGGTTCCTCTATCCGGAAGTCAAAATGGAAAAAGCGGTTGGCTGATATAGGGAAATTCATGTATACGCAAAAATAACGACGCAGCAATTTGCAAATTGCAATCTTTGGTTACATTATTGTTGCAACTGTTTGCTTTTCATCACTAACAAAAATTTTTTTTTAACCAACCTATAATCATTTTTTAGACGTATTTCAAATCAGTCAAAAAGTTTGCTGCATCTAAGAATCCTACAAAAAAAGTCAATACTAATAGGTACTTTGTCATATCATTATGAGTGCTTAAAAATGTGCACCCAGGCCGCAATAAAAGCCTAGCATAAGGGTGACAGCGGATATGACTATGTGCTGCGAATTTTTACATCACGACACATTCAGCTTCTACTCCAACCACATTTGCTTTCCTGTTATTGAACATTTCATTTGAATTCCCACTGCGATGCACTCTAATCAGCCAGACATACTTATGAAATCGGCTAAGCAGGCTTCACGCGCCGAGGGTTCTGCCCAATCGCTGCCAGTGAATTCCTTGATCGCTATTGAGACAATTGCTAGAGATACTACATATTAAATACGTCTTATATGTCAAAAAGTAATGACAATGTCCACACCGTTACAACATAGTTCTAAATGTCCCACATGACTTCGTACATCAGAATGACTCCGGAACTTTCGGTAGAGCAGTTTCTGAATCGAAGGGGGTGGCCAAAAAACGGAAATTTTAATGCTCGTTGATAAACATTAATTGAAGAAAATTTTTTTTCTATTCACGCAACAACCGTTCTTATCGGGATAGACGTATAGTTCACACTTCCAAAAGATTTGGGGTTCATCGTCGGTACGTGTCATTCTAATTGCATTCGAAATTAAGGTTAACTATAGGACAAACCGTTGGTGATTCGACAAATACGACAGGCTCGTATAAGTATTCTCTTTTTCGGTACGGAACATAGAGATAAAAGTAAGAAATAGAGATGAAGTACGAAAAGTAAGTAAGTGAAGTAAGAAAATGAAGTACTCTTGGCATTATTTAATGAGTTAACAGATGTTTTGCAACGTTATGACAATTTGTTGGCCCTGAAAAGGGCCGAGTTAGTGCAACTTAACAGCTGCGAGTTTAAGCGCGCTCTCCGCGAATGCGACGAGCAAGCTGTATGTCTTTAGGCATGATGGTGACTCTCTTAGCGTGAATAGCGCACAAGTTCGTATCTTCAAAAAGACCGACCAAATATGCTTCACTGGCTTCTTGCAGCGCCATTACAGCGGAGCTTTGGAAACGTAAATCGGTCTTGAAATCCTGGGCTATCTCACGCACAAGACGTTGGAAGGGCAACTTGCGAATGAGAAGTTCAGTGCTTTTCTGATAACGACGAATTTCTCGAAGAGCGACCGTTCCGGGTCTATATCGATGGGGCTTCTTAACTCCTCCGGTGGCAGGAGCACTCTTACGTGCGGCCTTTGTTGCCAACTGCTTCCTCGGGGCCTTGCCTCCGGTAGACTTACGAGCGGTCTGCTTGGTACGAGCCATTGCACGAAAGTATCAATACGAACTAGACGAGCACGATAGGTGGCAGACACGATCGGGCGGAATGAGGAAATTGAGCGACCGAGGCTTATATATAATCGCCATGTACAGCTGGTGATTCCTGATTGGTCGAGGCCGGTAGGGTGGGGGACTCCAACTAAAACCATCAGTCCCCCTGCAACCCGACACAGCGGAACCAAAATAACCGACAAACCAAAGCTTTCCTTACGTCAGGACGCTAGTGTGGGAAAGGTATGCTTGGGAAGCGAGGTTTTAGATTAATGGAAAAGGGATATATCCCTTCTACAAACTTAAACTTAAAACCTTCTACAAACATAAACTTAAAACCTTCTACAAACTTAAACTTAAAACCTCACTTCCCAAGCATATTTTCCCACGCTAGCACCGTATACTTTCCGAACCGTCAATTCACTCTACGGTCAAACCTCATACGAATTCTGTATTAGTGAATGCTATCTTTAATAAATTTATTCAAACGGAATAAGATTTGGCATCTGATCTTTTAATTGTAATTGGCGGAATGATCTATATATCATGCTCTTGCTGAAATTTGTCGCCAGCTATCTCATCGGGCAACATTTTTAAATAATCCAGTTTACTAGGGCGTATATCAGCTGTAAGCGATGGCAATTCTACGACGAAGAGGGGGAAATTCCCAACCGCCGCGCCAATGAGACATCGTATGGCTGCACAGCGGAATGGCGGCTCTGCCATTGGTGAGCCAGCCGGATTGAAAAAGTGTATAAATAGGGTCGTCATAACGTTATTGGTATCATTCTTTATTCGGTCTAGAGCCGAATAACACTTTGAGACTCTATTATATTTTCTCTACATTAAATCAATATGTCCGGTCGAGGAAAAGGTGGCAAAGTCAAGGGAAAGTCAAAGACTCGTTCCAACCGAGCTGGCCTTCAGTTCCCAGTGGGACGAATTCATCGTCTTCTCCGTAAAGGAAACTACGCGGAGCGTGTCGGTGCTGGCGCTCCGGTATATCTTGCCGCTGTCATGGAGTATTTGGCCGCTGAAGTTCTTGAGTTGGCTGGAAACGCGGCGCGTGACAACAAAAAGACGAGAATTATCCCTCGTCATCTGCAACTGGCCATCCGCAACGACGAAGAATTGAACAAATTACTCTCGGGCGTTACGATCGCTCAAGGTGGAGTCCTGCCAAATATCCAAGCAGTTCTGCTACCCAAGAAGACGGAGAAAAAAGCTTAAGTCGTCGATTGCAAAAAAAACAAACGGCCCTTTTTAGGGCCAATAATTAATTTAACGAAGGTTCATTCTGTTACATACCGCATATTGAAATTTGTGTATGACAAATGGTAAGTCTTTAATGTGAATATAGAAAGATTTACGCTAGATTCGTTGGATCGTGAGAGGGATAGCATTGTTAGACAGGACACAATATTACGATCTGCGTCAAGCCTGCACAGGCACAATAAACGATAAACCTGAAGTTTCTCCTTCCCTCTACATTTCCCAGCGGTTGTATAATTCGATAATTAACTCTTTTTTACAGGATTAATAGAATCGGTAGAATTTGACAAACAATTAGATGTTTTTAATCGTAGTCAATCATTCATGACTAGAAGGGGCAGCGGCACGGGTATGCTGCGTAATCAATAAGAATAGACAAACTCTATCTTTGTTGGTTAAATGTATTCTTTAAAAAAAAAAGGTTGATAACCCATACCCCGGGACTTTTACCGCAGCAAAGTTGGCCTGTTGAAAGTAACATACAAATAATGGCGCTTCTGTTCAAATAAACTTTAGCTGAACTCCTACATGATCAAAGATTCAAAAGCCTTCAGGGCGGTTTACTTACGGTCTGTATGAATATGCAGGATGAGGAACGTGTACGATGCACTTATGCGCCATAGGAAAATGCGCAGCTGCGCATGCACGACGGGCAATCTGTGCGCAGGCTACCAACCTGTATTTCCTTCCGACTGTACGAAAGGTGTTAGTAATGCTGAACGGTAATCATCAACAAAATGGCTGTGTGACGAAATTGTTCCTACATGAATAATAGTTATATTTTCCCAAGTGCACAATTATGGAAAAATGTTAATTGAATAAGTATAATACTACTACTGTGTAATAAGACATTCATGAATAAACATTTTAAACTAACTGTCTGAACGGTATATAGTATAATTTCGGGTTTCAATAACTACCTTATTCATTTGCTCAGAAATAATGACAAATTGAATTATCAAACGCTAATAATCCGTCAACGACCATACCACGCTGAAAGCACCAGTTCTCGTTCGATCACTGAAGTTAAGCAGCATTGGGCGCGGACAGTACTTGGATGTGTGACCGCGAGCCGTTGGCATTCTTTTTTTTATTAATTACAATATTTTTTCGTTGTCAATCGATACACAAGAGACATTCTAGCCTAAATTAGTTTTTTAACATTTTCCACTACAAAATACGGACTTCAACAGATGTGCAGTAAGTTTGTACATATTACAGTTACCGACGTACCAATATTTTCGTCATTGTTTTAGTGGTGTGAAACATACTTCCGAAGTATTTCCTTTGGTCAATTCCAAACCGCACTATCCGTCACGACCCCACGAGTATTCGCGCATCGTCTGAAGAAAGATGGGAAAGAACAAAGACTCCCCAGCCATTTCGTGAACAAGGCCATACATAATTGAGAATCGGGAATTGCTTTATTTTAGACAGCCGTATTTCTAAAATCAATATCTAAATATTTTATGTTGTTTAAGTTACGAACGGTATGGCAAAAAAATTAAATGTACTTAACTAGAGAAAACTTATTCCTCAATTGTACGAGGGTATATATATACCCTAGTAGAGAAGCTATGCCGACACCCCCTCATGTCGCACATCGCCCTGAACCGCGGTCGGTAAGGCAGACCCCTCCCACCGCCACCGGTAAGGTATCGATCTACTTTACCGACCTTCGAACCACCTGTAATATTGCTCAACTGTTCGATCTACTTTACTGACCATCTACCTGTAATATTGCTCGACTATTATTATTATTTTGGCGGATGTCCTAGGGGATTGTAAAGGCGGATCCCTAGGGGATTGGAAAGGCGGATGTCCTAGGGGATTGAAAATGTCCTGCTGGAGGTAGGGTTTGGCTGAAGGAGCTTCGAGAAGTATCCTGACGAGGCGGATGGGGATTGGAAGGGCGGAACTTAACTATTTCACTATTTAACTATTTAACTATTCACATTTTTAACTATTCAACTATTTAACTATTTAACTATTCGACAACTATCGGGTATCAACCCGAACACCCGGAACTGTTGGACAATTGGCCACATTCATCTGCGGCACCATCGACGCCACCTTAGCCGAGCCACAAATCCTTTAGCCCAGACGCGAACCACTTAGCCGAGGCACAAGCCATTTAGTCGAGACACAAACCTGCTGGAGGTAGGGTTTGAATGATGGATCTTTGAGAAGTTTCCTGACGATGATGTCATCGTGAGAAATCGAAGTAGTAAACAAAATCACCTTGAACAGGACCAATAAGCTTTCAGATGAGTGCATCATCGAATGTTCTGGAAGTTAAAAAAAACAACATGTTCCGCACATGAATGCTGGGGTTTATGGAAGGTGTAGTTTCGATAAGTTTCCGGACGACTGCGCCATCGTGAGAAATCGAGGCAGAAAACAAAACGATCTTGAAAATCATCCCCACCCACCCACATTTTCATCAATCAGGATATCCAGGATGCCGTGCAGACGATGCGGCAGGAATCTACCAACTGTTTCGTCTGAGTTTGGCTTTATTTCGATTTTTTTTCTCGTTTGGGTAGGAATTTACCTCACCGACCGTTTGGTTAGCTGAGCCACATACTATATAGCCGAGGCACAAACTATTTAGCCGAGCCATAAACCTGTTGGCGGTGGGGTTTGGAAGTAAGAGCTTCGAGAAGTTCCCAGAGTTCCTCATCGTGAGAAATCGAGGCAGTAAACAAAATGACCGAGAACATGGTCCCCTCCCACCAGCCAACAAGCTGACTGGACCTCACAAAGGGCAACCGCACCTGCACAAGTCGAGTGAGGTTCCCCCACTTTTCCTCAAGGCGGGAACATTCACCGGTTGTCGACAATATTTGTTCGGTAAGGGAACCTAAGTAGGTTCCCTTAGGTTCCCGAGCAAAATGGCGGCAGTGTCGATAAAGTTATCGACACTGCCGCCATTTTGCTCGGATCCATAACCGACGATGGTCAAGTTTGGAAACTGTAGTTAAATAGTTAAATAGTTAAGTTCCGCCCTTCCAATCCCCACCCGCCTCGCCAGTAAATTTCTCGCAGCTACATCATCAAACCCTACCTCCAGCAGGACATCCGCCTTTTCAATCCCCTAGGACATCCACCTTTACAATCCCCTAGGACATCCGCCTTTACAATCGCCTAGGACATCCGTCTTTAAAATCTCCTAGGACGTCCGCCTTTACAATACCACTAGGACATCGGCCTTTACGATCCCTTAGGACATCCGCCAAAATAATAATAACAGTTGATCAATATAACAGGCTGGAGATCGGTAATGCAGATCTCCGCCATGCCGACCGTGGTTCGAGTAAGGTCGGTAAAGTAGATCCCGCATTACCGGTGGCGGTGCGGTGGGGATCTACCTTACTGACCGCGGTTCAGGGTGATGGGCGACATAAGGGGGAATCGGCATAGCTTCTCTACTTATATTTGTAGAAAAACTACATTATTTAGACTGTCAATACGCTTAAAAGACGATGAAATAAGACTCGGGTTCGGATTTGTTGGAATACAATTATTTCTTGCATTTCAAGGTTATTGTCCTGTTATTTGATTATTCGAGGAGACTGATAGGACCTACTAGTATGTAAAAAAATATAAACCAAAATATTTCGGAAAGGAACCTTGATCAACCGTCGGTCGATCAACCACAACGACCATAGTTCGTTCGAGCGTTCGAAGTTCCTTTTCAAAATATTTTGGTTCATATTTTTTTGACATAATAGAGTCCTATCAGTGTCCTCGAGAAATAAAAAAAACAGGACAAGCGCTGGGGATCCGAGGAATATTTTTTTTTTTCACCAAAATTGAGCCACAGCTTCATTTCATCGACTCTTAAGCCCATTAACAGACTAAATCATGAGTAACCATGAGATTTTTGTACGAATATATGCTCCCGTTCATTTGAGAAGTAAATTTTCTCCAATTGACCACATTCGATTTTTTTTGCTGGAACATTCGTGACTTTGACCCCAATATTTTACAGATTTTATGAAAAGTACTTTCGGGATCTAGCGTCCCGAATATATAAAAAAATGTGGACTGCTCTGGGTTTATTATATAGGAACTAAAGGACATAAGTTAAATGTCTGTGCATGCAAACGATTAAAAATCGCGTATTTAACTGTGGCACTGATTGTAAAAAAAAATATCACCGAACATCCGCGTGCCCAAATATTGGGCAAGACCAAACGTCGCAGAAATAATATATAGATATTTTTATTTCGAATTTTTCTTCAACCCCCATTGTTAACCGCCTATGTGTATACTGCGTCATTGAAGGATCAGTCGAAATTTCACTCCTATTTCTCCTTCTGGGCCATGTAGAAGAAGGGATTTTTTTAGATTCTTGGAAATCCTGGAAAATAAAAAACTCAACTATTTCGGTGAGGGTTCAACAGACCCAGTGTACCAGGGTTTAAGAATATACATTTTCGTGGATCAGGTATGTATAGTCCAGTAGTATAATTTGCGAAAAAAATCAGAACAAGTTTCAACATTAGGAATTTTTGGTGGCCCTGAAAAGGGCCGTTCGAGTATCGCTCTCCCGAAGCATTGTAGTTATTCACTTCTTGGCGACGGTTGGCTTCTTGGGTGCAGCTTTCTTGGGCTTAGCGGCGACTGGTTTGGTTTTCTTAGCCGCAGTCGGTGGTTTAGCCTTTTTCGCCGGTGATTTTGCCGCCGGTTTTGCCTTGGTAGTTTTGGGCCTGGTAGTTTTGGCCTTTGGTGGGTTAGCCGCCGGTCCTTTGGACTCATCAATGACAGTTTAAAAAAAAAATTAAAAGTCTTCACTCGAACAATATACCACCATGCTGGATATCCCTACAACAAAAAATTTCAAGAACAATTTTTGTCAATTCCATGTGGCTCAATGCGACCGACTCTAAATGTATAAAACTCCAGCCTAAAAACTGCGGTTGGAATTTAGATTATTATTTAAAACCAACAGGATTTATTGGGGACCAAACGCCTTTGAAAATACAAGACATTGTTGAAATGACGGAAAAAGAAGACGAATCTACCGAATTCGTGGATCAAAATTTTATTTCCGATGAATCAGACACGGAATAATAATCATTAATTAAAAACTTTTTTCATTAATATATTTTTGTATTGATGCTATATTGTAATAAAATTTTTGTGCATAATGCAATATCCTTGGTGTATGTTTTTCGTTATTTGTTAATTTTAATTTGACTATTCACTTTATTTATTTTTATTTACTTTCTGAAATAACAATAAAATTTCAAGATAAGTATATATCGTGATCATATTTTTATTCGTAAGAACATTTATATACTGTAATACCACATATAATATTATATAATATTATAAATATATTTAATTTATTATATATTTATCATTGTTTTCTCAAGTCTACCGCCAGTTGCTCTAAAATAATAATGCTCAGCGTATACTAGTATAGTGTAGTATACTGTATTGCTATCCTTCTCAAATGCATGAACAGAAAGCATGCGCACTCTCTTATATCCGGTGGACGCGCCACGCGCAGCTACAATGATGCGTTCTCGTCTATCGCACGGGATACTTTGCTCAGACCTCTTTGTCGTAAATTTCCATTCGCATAAAAATTTCACTTTTCATAACTCGACAGCCGTCATTCAAACCCGATTTTTTGCAGACAAACATATATCATCGTGTTTGCAATGAAATAGCGCTTATTTTGATATAAGATTTATTTATGAAATAAATGGGTGAACACAGCTAGTATCGACCTACCTGTTTATACGTGCCAACCCAGTAGTTACGCCAGAAAAAACATAGACAACCCAACGTTTGCATATTCTATAGGCTTCATACTTTCGGTTGGTATTAAATTTATTCGTTAGACTCATGAGTGAATAAAAACTCATATTGGAATTGTTAATTAATCATAGTTTTGCCAGGAATTTTTTGGGCATCCCACGCGCGATATATTTTCTAACATACTAAATATGATATAAAATCCTTTCATCCATTTACGCGATGGGTGAAGGTCGTCTCTAATTCGGATCTTAGACTATTGCATTCGTTATACCAGAATAATTAAAAAAATTAATATATTAACGATTTCTAAGTTTAAAACAGGCCGTTTTCAAAATGACGAGTCAACCCACTGTACAACGGTCATGGCCTGCAAAGCACGACCATGGCGCCACCTATAACGGTTAGACAAGAGCGAGCACACATGTCTACGGTTTCGTTTATACGACGGCCAAACGAGTCCCTTCTATACATCCAACGACTCATCAAGTCATTAACAACTCACGTAAAAGTAGCCGGGACAGTCCTGAAAAGAACTCCATCCAATTACCCCATTACTCTCAAATTTATATATCCTATGAAATACCACATTATTGTATTCCGCAATAAATAACAATATCATACTCTCCGATACCACACAATACTAGTTTCTTACACTACGAATATACTCGTCATTGTAAGCTTATAAAGTTTCACCCTCTTTATTCCATACCAGTTGCAGTACTATTTGCATTTACACTAAACGCAAAGTTAACTGCGAAATAATATTATTAGATTTCTTAAGCAATCAGATAAATTGAAATATTCAATATATTTATTCCGTCAACGACCATACCACGCCGAAAGCACCAGTTCTCGTCCGATCACTGAAGTTAAGCAGCATTGGGCGCGGTCAGTACTTGGATGGGTGACCGCTTGGGAACACCGCGTGCCGTTGGCATTCTTTTTTATAACAATCACAATATTTTTTCGTCGTCAATCAATACACAACAGTCATTCAAGTCTGAATTAGTTTTATCAATATAATGTTAGCCTTCAAAAAGAGCAGTGTAACGCGCATGGTTGGCGACGTCATTGGATAAATGTGTAAATGAAACAGAGTGTTCTTAATTATTGGAGGAAATATTCGCCTTTGTTTCATTCTTTGTCTCAAATGGTTCAGAGAGATTGAGACAACTGGCAGGTCGCATTAATATTCGACACCTCTCCAAATAAGCACTGGACCTGTTTATTCCGTATTTTAAGGGGAAGAGAAATTTAATCTGGGCGCGACGTCTTGAGACTAACGGGAAGGGAGACGTCAGTCAGAATATTCGTAACTTCGACTAGATAATATTTTTCATATTTTATGAAAAGTACTTTCGAGCTCTAGCGTCCCGAATATATAAAAAAAAATGTATACTGCTCTGGGTTTAGTATATAGGGACTAAATCACATACGGCAAATGTTTGTGTATAAAAAAGATTAAAAATCGCGTATTTAACTGTAGCATTGAATGTGAAAAAAATGTCATCGAACATCCGTGTGCCCAAATGTTAGGCAAGACCAAACGTCGCAAAAAAATATGTAGATATTTATATTTCGAATTTTTCTTCAATACCCATTGTTAACCCCGCGTGTGTACTCTGGGTCATTAAAGGATCAGTCAAAATTTCATTCCTATTTCTCTGTCATGAGTACAGAGGGCTACTAACGACAGTTTTAAACTTTGACAGCTTCTGGGCCATGTAGTAGAGACTTGAAGTAAAATTTTTAGATTTTTTGAAATCCTAGAAAACTAAAAACTCAACTGTTCCTTCAAAGACCCAGTGTACCCCATGATGTCTCGAAAAATATAGTGTACACACAGGGGTTAAGCATATCAATTTTCGTCCATCAGGTATATATAGTTCAGTAGTATAATTTGCAAAAAAAATCAGAACAAGTTTCAACGATAGGAATTTTTGGTGGCCCTGAAAAGGGCCGTTCGAGTATCGCTTTCCAGAAGCATTGTAGTTATTCACTTCTTGGCGACGGTTGGTTTCTTGGGCTTAGCGGCGACTGGTTTGGTTCTCTTAGCCGCAGTCGCTGGTTTAGCCTTTTTCGCGGGCGATTTCGCCTCCGGTTTTGCCTTGGTGGTTTTGGGCTTGGTAGTTTTGGCCTTTGGTGGTTTAGCCGCTGGTCCTTTGGAAACTTTCCTCTTCTGGCTAATGGCAACAGTTGCGGCCTTCTTCGCAGCGGCCTTTTTGGGTATTCCCGACGCTGGTTTCTTAGCAGCCGCGGGCTTTTTCGCTGCTGGCGCTTTTTTAATGGCTTTAGCTTTTGGTGCAACCTTAGCCTTTGGCTTGGCTAACTCAGCTTTGGTCGAAGCGGCGAGCTTGAAAGATCCAGCGGCGCCCTTACCCTTGGTCTGTATGAGAGTACCGGATTCAACAGCGGACTTGAGGTACCTCTTGATGAACGGTGCCTGTCTCTCAGTATCAATCTTGTAGGTTCCGGCCATGTATTTTTTAATTGCCTGGAGCGAAGAACCACCGCGTTCCTTCAAATCCTTGATAGCAGCGTTTACCATCTCGAAGGTTCTCGGATGAGTTGGCTTTGCACGGGGTTTTCCCTCCTTTGCTTTCTTCGGTGTACCTGTAGCGGCTGCAACGCCTCCCGATGCTGCCAATACGATTGGTGATGAAGTTGGTTTATCTGCCATTGTAGCGAAAAACTCGAAAGACGATACACTGGTAAAACGATTGCCGTGAAATTTTCGCTTTCGCGGTTCCGCAGCACGCTGTCTTGTAGATCGATCACCTTTCGGGTAGCTTGACATTTCGATGTGCGCTCGGCAAAATCAAAAATGAAACTGAAAGCTGACGCTACAAATAGCAGTCTAGAAGCCGATGCCGAGAGCTATAGTTTACCGTTATATTGTATACCGTTATCCCAACGACTACTTAACACAGACCTTCTAGAAACTCCAAATAATATTTCAAAGGACGGTTCGATCTTTTCAGGTATATACGAGTATAGTCAAAAAATAGAATACATGAAGGGGCGAAGCGCGCGCGCTCGGGTCTGCCCGAGCATTCGCACCTGCTCGACGCTCGGCCACTAAAACTGATCTAGCTTCGAAAATATGTCGAATTGGCCTCTAAAATTTTGAACACATATTCTTGGATAGTTTTGGAATAGATTTAAGACAAAAACGAAAAATCGATTTTTTGAAGCCTGTAAAGCAGACTACTGCCTTAATCGACACGTAAGATTTTTGTATCGAAGTTGTTTTACTTGGCTGTATACTCTAGAGAGTGATAATGATCGTA
Source organism: Oxytorus armatus (assembly GCA_958009045.1). NCBI lineage: Eukaryota > Metazoa > Arthropoda > Insecta > Hymenoptera > Ichneumonidae > Oxytorus > Oxytorus armatus. Next base: position 3,231,215 of record OY253748.1, on the reverse strand, counting down.
AGTTGTAACTGCGAGTGTGCTCTGGTGGCGCAGAGCCGCCCTATACCGTAGCGGAGTGCATACCATGGAGAGAGTCCCCTCATTTCATATGTGCAGTTCGTCTGGCGTTAGACCGTCACTGTGGTATCATACTCAAGATTCAACGTAATTTTCCAATAATTTGCGTTCTTCAAACTTGATTGAATTTAGGATTATCGGATTGCCTGATATTCTGGTCGAATATTGGACCTTTTTAATAACGGATAAACGTTACGAAAAAGGAATAATCTACAACAGCCAAGTGCCGTGCGCATATCCGTCACTAGCACTCTTCTCTAATAATTACGTAATTGTTTATAAAAATTGACGTTTCAACGTCGATAACTAGCGTAATCGATAAACCGTGAATAACACTATCCGATGAAGTCAAAATATTTCATAAAAATCTTTTTCTAATACCATATTTTGACTCGTTTACGGTACAAGAGTTCGCCGGGTCATAAGCGAAGCATCGACAATGACGTGCGAAGATTTTTGTACGACAATCAATATGTAGTTGTTTACCAGTTTTTAAATAATGTCATTGGAATGTCTTTGGGACTCTGTTGTGAAGTATTTTGCGCCAATCATCGATGATTTATTACGAAAATTCTTCATTATCATTGATATATACGGATGAATGTGATTTTATTGTGAGTCAATTTTAAGTACTGTAGAAATTTCGTTCGATGTAACTGTTGGAAAAATTGAATGAAATTATATTTACTGGTGGAACTAGATAGTTATTAAATTTAAAAACTATAACGGCTATTCGATCGAGGATTATCGAAATTTCGAAAGTTCTCAAGTTAAAATATGGAATCATACGTAGATACAAAGTTAATGCATTGCCAGGCTTTATGTTACTTAGAGTATTTCGCTAGTTATAATTGTAGTTCACGAGTCAAGACGATATACCGTACGAATACAATTCTTAATTGAAAGTACAATGAAAAAATAAGCAATTAATTGGTTTTACAGCGTCATTTACAAGTAAACGTACTAAACAGATGGCATATATGTGATCATAAAACGGGAAAGCGCTTAAACTCGTGAGTCATATATAAACAAGTTCTATATCAAATTTGAAGACAAAGATAAAGTCATGTGGAATAATTTTTCGTTTTGATATGTTTGCAAACCGACAACAGCTTAGCGAAGTGCGGCTAGAGAGTGATAGGGAGAAAATGGAGAAAATTTAATTGGGACTTGTCATATACGTAAAAAACCGGCAAGGGGGTATACGTTCGAAAAAAAAATTCCATAAATATAAAATAATTTTGCGCAATGTTGGCAACTATCGTTTACACATTGAATATTATCGAGAGTTTGAAAAAAATGTGTTTTTTTCTCTTCAATTCAATTCCTTGTCGAAATTTGTATACCTTTTGACCTTGAAAACTATTTCGGACGATCGAAATATCGAACGATCCTAAGCACGCGTATAGTGATCGATCCATAAGACCTTGTGCGTTTTGAAGGTGTATTTATAATTTTTTATCTCGTAAAGTAGATTGTGAATCTCGTTAAAATTTTGCGAACGCATTTGATATATGTTTACAAATGTACTGTTGAAATGTAAAATCGCTGCCACTTTTTTTATATCCAAGCATAACTTCCTTAATATACGAGAGCAATGAAGATTAATTTTTTTTATTTTAGTTTCAATGGGACTTTTGTGGAAATTTTAATGAGTATAATAATTTTCCATTCGTTGATGTAAAATGCAAGCAGTTGGATCTTGAAAAAAAATTAAAAAGTTCGAGCATTGCTGGCATTACTGAAAAAAAGTTACCGATTGTTAATCGTTAATTTCATCAATGCACTCATAAACCTTTTTTATACTAGTTTTCACTGACACGTGAAAACGATACTTCTCTACGGTAAAACCATCATATGCAAAAATATTATATATACATTTTTATTACAAGAATTGCGACAAATCGGTCAAGTTTCAATAGCTGTATTTGTTTACGTGTCTAAATATTTTGAGTCGTTGAAGTCACGAACGTTCTGGCAAAAAAATTAAATGTACTTAACTAGGAAAAACTTATTCTTCAATTGTGCGAGAGCATATATTCGTACAAAAACCACACGATTTAGTCTGTCAATAAAATTAAGGCGATAAAACGAAGCTCCGGCTCGGTTTTGTTGGAAAAAAAATTATTTCTCGCATTCCTGGCTCGTGTCCTGTTATCTGATTATTCGTGGAGACTGGAAGGACTCTCTAGTATGTAAAAAAATTTAATCGAAATATTTAAGAAAGGAATCTTGATCAACCCCGCTCAGAACGACCAAATTCCGTTCGGGCGTTCAAAGTTCCAGTTCGAAATATTTTGGTTTATATATTTTTAACTTAACACTAAACGTACCGGCTCTTTAAATATACCTATTCTTACCACGAGGGGTCATTTGATCCCTTATGAAAGAAATGTTGATTTTTAGAAACGAATTCGTAATATATTAGAGGAAATAATTTGCAACATAACTTCTGACTTCTAATAAAATAATCAAAAATATATTTTTATTTTTATAAATAAAATATCGATTAATTATACTTTTTACATGTGACTGGTTTCTCCTCCATACATTTTCCGCAGATACATTTTTTGCAAGTTATCCAAAGTTGACTGATTTCATTACCCGCTCACAATCTTATTCGGCATTTTCTTCGTTACTGGGATATATTGCTTGGGCTGCTTGATGTTCCTGGTTGAAGGTTTGCCTTTTTCTTCTTCAAGAAATTCGTGATATTCTTTGACGAACTTCATTTAAAAATTGTAACAGGAAACGCTGTCTTGGTATCCAGTTGTTACCCGATTGATTCCAGCTTAATCCAGGATATTGAAGAATACGTGCACAGGCCATCTATTGCATTTGGATTTGATAGTAAGTTTTAGCGTCATTTGGTCAACCACATCAACGGCAAATTTAGTCTGATTATAATAACTAATTGTTTCGGGTGTACGCTCTCTATTGTTTTTTGCTTTTGACGCTTCTATGTCTCGAACTTTATATCGTAACTGTTTATCTTGGTTTTGATTTATATATTGTAAGCGTAGAGTCATTTGATTTATAAACTATTGTCGAGAAAAGTTTCAAATTATGTTTCGTCGTTTTTGCAAGTGTGGGTAATTTCCTTCTGTTCGTACGTATCGTCCGTTTTGTCAATAACTCTGTTGCCAGTGATGCAGTGGTGAAAAACTTGTTTCTCGTAATGGGATGTATTTATTAAAGATTTTAAACTCCAAAACAGACTTGCAAGATATAAGGATTTCGTTGGTACCGACTGTACAACGGATACCTACTGAAAAGAAACGCCCATGGCGCCACCTATAGCGCATTCAAAGCTACACCGTCTTTACTCCATACTAGTTGCAGAACTATTTGTATTTCCATTAAACGCATAGCAAACTGTGAAATAATATTTCCTTAGTTTCCGTAAACATCAAATTAAATTAATGTATTAAACATTAACATTCCGCCAACGACCATACCACGCTGAAAGCACCAGTTCTCGTCCGATCACTGAAGTTAAGCAGCATTGGGCGCGGTCAGTACTTGGATGGGTGACCGCTTGGGAACACCACGTGCCGTTGGCGTTCTTTTTTTTTACCGATACAATATTTTTTCGTTGTCAATCAATTACAATGCACAACAGGGTATTTTAGCTCTGGTCGTTTACCATAGAAGTGCGATCAAGAGACTCGGCAGTATCGCGCCAAGTACGTTTGTGCGCATCCCCGGGCGTAACACACGCGTGGTGTGTGCTGCATCCAATGAGGGACCATGACAGGGAAGGCACACGATGGAAATGCTGACAAATTTATGTTTAGCGAGAAAGAAGATACGATTAAGAACAGAGTGTGAAACTGAAATGATGGAGTTTATGGTACTGGCACGAGAGAGACCGGAATGAAATGATGTATATGAATGGAGTGGGTTTTTGAAAATATTACATACGTATAATACCTGTCACTGACAAACATTTTCACATTGTAAAAATGAAGTTTAATGAATTATTTCACAACCGTTTCTTTTTGGGGATTGAATATCCACATCAATTTTCTGAGAAAATACAACAAATTGAAGGATAGAACTCTAATATTACCCCAACGACCATACCACGCTGAAAGGACCAGTGCTGGTCCGATTCACTAAACTTAAGCAGCATTGGGCGCGCTTACAATTAGTAGTACTTCAATGGGTGACCGCTTGGGAACACCGCGTGCGGTTGTTATTTTTTTTACCAAATCCAATTGTTCATTTGAAACAATACTGTGTTATTGCTTCCTTTCCACAATATTTTTTTCGATATAGTATCGTTTAATTGTTTTCCTGAGTTAGCAGGGCTGAAAATAACCAGAGTTTAATAACAACATCGGGCACTACAAAAATTGATAAAAGTGACAATATGTTTTTTTTTAATCTGACGAAGATATATAATTGATTTGAATTTTTCAGTCAAGGCAGTTTTATACGGTACGAAAGTATGCTACAATTTTGCGGATAGTATTATTTATCCTGTTTTTTTGTTTTTACATTGTCCATTCCCTTACACAATTGCCCCTACATTTTCTTGTCACGTATAAATTTTTCATTGTTAGCTTATATATATTAGTCTAATTGGAATTAATGTGTTGCTAATGGCTAAATGATCCGTCTGAAACGTTCGATTATAATGTTTCACCATCTCCCTATGGGACTTAACACCATATGATTGGCCCTGACGGTGTATAGTCTCAACCATTGAAAAGCAAAAGGAAAAAAAAGAGCAATAAGAATATGAAACCTCAGTCTATCTAGTCGAAACGATATAATTTTATATTCAATCTTCACATTTTATTCGATTCTCCTTCCGACGCATGCGCCGCCATTATGTACAAGCTGGCCAACGTAGCTAGCACCTTATTGGCTGGCGGACGAGCGGAGGGGATATCGGAGCATAAAGTGTATAAAAAGCGCTCTGATGAGAGAAGAATTATCAGTCTTCTTTTGAGGTTCTCACTCTCACGTTGTACCTACTCTTGCAATCTTGAAAAATGACTGGACGTGGAAAGGGAGGAAAGGGATTGGGAAAAGGAGGAGCAAAGCGTCATAGGAAAGTTCTTCGTGATAACATTCAGGGAATCACGAAGCCGGCCATTCGTCGCTTAGCTCGCCGAGGTGGAGTCAAACGTATTTCTGGCTTGATCTACGAGGAAACTCGTGGAGTTCTCAAAGTTTTCCTTGAAAACGTTATCCGTGATGCAGTCACCTATACCGAACACGCTAAAAGGAAGACTGTGACCGCAATGGATGTCGTATACGCATTGAAACGTCAAGGCCGCACTTTGTACGGATTCGGTGGTTAAATTTCATCGACGCGGCGAACTGCTCTGCAGTCACTCAAACGGCCCTTTTCAGGGCCACAAATTATTCCGAACGTTGATCTCCTTGCTAGCAATTATGAGTCATTAAGAGGTGGCTAAAAGTTCATATAATCTGAAAAAAATTTTCAGATTATACACACTTTCTTCGGAGACGGCATGTTCGAATTAAAGAAAAAATACCCCTTTATAAAAATGTTGCTCGTAGAGAAAGCTTTCTCAAAATTGAACACTATCAATTGAAGGGTGAGAAAAGTGGTGCAGATTAAAATTTGCATTCCTAGGTGTACACGAAGCGCTTTTCGGGCTTTTCTATCTGGAAAGAAAAGTTCAACAACCGTCTTGCTGATAGAGGGGAATTTGTGTATGCGCAAAAGTAGCGATGGAGCAATTTGCAAATTAACAATGTTTGGGTACGTTACTATTTCAACTGTGTCTTTCATTATTTTTTCAAAGAATTCTTACTCCAAGATGTACTCCATTTTTTAAACAAATTTCACATCAAGCAAAAGTTAACTAGATCTAGGAATCCTACAAAAAATGTCAATAACCATAGGTACTTTTGTCATTGTGGAGTGCTTTGAAAATGTGCGCCCAGGCCGCGAGAAATCCCTAACAAAAGGGAGACGCTATAGCTCTGTACTGCGAATTTCGACCCAACGCCGACGTATTACTTTTATCTTTACCACAAATTTGTTTTTTATTATTGGACACTTCGTTTAAACTTTCACGGCCAGGTATATCGAGACATTCTAATCAGCTACATAAACTGTCCCCACTGTTGCAACATACTTCTAAATGTCCCGCATGACTTCATAAATTAGAATGATTTCAGAACTTTCGATGGAGTAGTTTCGGAATTAAAGGGGTGGCCAAAAAACGAAAATTTTAATGATTGTTGATTACAATATTAATTGAAGAAAAATATTTTTCTATTTGATTAACACCGTACTAACTGGGATAGAGATATTGTTTTTGAGATCACACATTTCGTAACTCTGCAAATTCACGAAAAAAAATATATTTCAAATGAATCGGGGTCTATCTTTGGTACGTGTCATTCTAGTTGCAATCCAAATTGAGGTTCATAGGTTAAACCACTTGAGGGTTGGCGATCTCTCAGGACAAACTTGCCATAAGCGTTCTCTTTTTCGGTATGGAACATTAAAGGTAGTAAGAGATAGAAATGAAAAGGAAGTATTCTTGGTATGTTGTAATAACCTGTAACAGATGTTTTCCAACCGTATAATAATTTGTTGGCCCTGAAAAGGGCCGAGTTTGTGCAACTTAACAACTGTGAGTTTAAGCGCGTTCTCCGCGAATGCGTCGAGCAAGCTGTATGTCTTTAGGCATGATGGTGACTCTCTTAGCGTGAATAGCGCACAAGTTCGTATCTTCGAAAAGACCGACCAAATATGCTTCACTGGCTTCTTGCAGCGCCATTACAGCGGAGCTTTGGAAACGTAGATCGGTCTTGAAGTCCTGAGCTATCTCACGCACAAGACGTTGGAAAGGAAGCTTGCGAATGAGAAGTTCGGTGCTCTTCTGATAACGACGAATTTCCCGAAGAGCGACCGTTCCGGGCCTATATCGATGGGGCTTCTTAACTCCTCCGGTTGCAGGAGCACTCTTACGTGCGGCCTTTGTTGCCAACTGCTTCCTCGGAGCCTTGCCACCGGTAGACTTACGTGCGGTTTGCTTGGTACGAGCCATTGCATAAATTTAGCAGTAAGAACCTGACGCGTGTGTTACTAGTCAGAAACGGTCGTACGGAATGATGAACGTGAGCGACCGCGAAGATTTATATACAATCGCCATGCAGGACTGGTGACTCTTGATTGGTCGAGACCGGTAGGGTGGGGGACTCCAAACAAAGCCATTAGCCTTAGCGCGGAAAGAACTCGAAAATTGTACACTAGGGACGCGTGAAGCTCCGTCGCCGATTGCAGTACCGGGGACTCCCGACGAGTCGACTCGGCCGCCGTACTTGTTACTTGGAAGAAGGCGCATGTGCCTATCTCCACACATTTTTAAGTTTCATTTATATATTTCGTCAATTTGCGGATGGAACGGCCCGGGGATGCAGCTGTGGAGGCTAGGTGCGGTGTGAGCCGCATCAGCAAAGTCATTGCCGACCTTCTCCTTTTTCGAACAACATGATAACTGAACAAAATCTCATTAGACATGACGCCATCCTAGGTAGACACAAAGTGTCGATCTTATTTTATTAAATATATTGATATGACGTAAATAAAGGTAGCCACCCCAGCCTTTCAATTATTTTATTTTATGACCATTAGTTGCCGCGGCCGAAGCGAATAATTTCAAACTATAGATCTGACACGCTTCATGTGCAAATAACAGAATTTATACAGGACGAAGATCATTGGATACGTCTGTCGTGACGTAAACATAATATGAGGGCAGATGGTTTAATGTCGAGATTTCCTCTCAACTACTGTGCTCGTAATTGGTAGTACAATAAAATCGAAAAACGATTTTTTAAATTTCTACACGAGAATACTGACTAAAAGTAGCACATAACCTGGAGAGTCAATTTATTACTCGGTTTCAAATCGAATTATGATTACTGGCGCACTAATGATTGCGTAGAGAACACCGCGGCATCTGATTGGTGCGCCGGTCGAAACAATTGTGTTTACCCCCACTCTTATTTGATGTTGGCTTGGCACAGCGGTCGATACGATCAGTCGGTAAGAATCCCCACCACCTCGGTTCATCTCATTCGTGCGCCGGTTGGTATACGTTTAATCTTAAATAAGGGTTGCCGAACAGTGCAGATTATTCGACTCCGAGTTGTCATCGGTGGTAGGCAGTTTTCTTTATCTATTGAGTCCAGATACGAGTGCATCGGTTCGCCCGTGGGATATTTTTTTGTAGTGAACCAATTTTTTTCCATTTCGGCGAAAACGTGATGGCCGATTGTCGAGAGCAACGCGCGGCTGTGAAATTTTGTTTCCGGTTGGGGAAATCGGCCGCGGAAACTACTGTAATGCTTAAGACTGCTTATGGACATACTGCCCTAAGTAAAACCAGAGTCTACGAGTGGTTTTCACGTTTTAAAAATGGAAAAATGTCAATTGAAGACCAACCCCGTTCAGGACGCCCCTCAACGTCAAGAAATGACGAAAACGTCGACAAAATCAATGCTCTCGTTCATGAAGACCGTCGCCTAACCATTGATCAACTCTGTGAGATGTGTGGGATATCATGGAGTTCAATTCAGAGGATTTTATCCAAAGATTTGCACATGAGCAGAGTTGCAGCCAAATTTGTCCCTCGCCTTCTCACAGCCGAGCGAAGGGAGCGGCGACTTCAGGCATGTTTTGAACTGCAAAATCAGCTCGAAGAGGACCCTGAACTTTTTTCCAAGGTGATTACTGGTGATGAATCGTGGTGCTATGGATACGACCCCGAAACAAAGCAGCAATCACGCCAGTCGAAGAAACCTCGCTCTCCTCGTCCGACAAAAGCCCGCCAAGTAAAGTCAAACATCAAGACAATGCTCATTTGTTTCTTCGATTGCAGAGGTGTTGTGCACGCGGAGTTCGTTCCCCCGGGTCAAACTGTCAACCAGAAGTTCTACTTGGAGGTTTTGAAAAGATTGAGGGAGGGTATCCGGAAGGAAAGAGCAGATCTTTGGCGCACAAGTGACTGGTACCTCCATCATGACAACGCGCCGGCCCACGCCGCTCTCTCCGTAAAGCAGTTTTTGACCAAAAACTGCATGACACCAATTGTCCACCCCCCCTACTCACCGGATCTAGCCCCCTGTGATTTTTTTTTGTTCCCCAGACTCAAAAGGGACATGAGAGGAAAGCGTTTTGCCACTATGGAGGAGGTAAAACAAAAATCGCTGGAAGCCCTAAAGAATATCCCAATAAGTGAATTTAAAAAATGTTTTGAACATTGGAAGGATCGTTTGCAGAGGTGCGTTGTGGTCAAAGGAGAATACTTTGAAGGTGATCAAAATTTGGTGTAAAAGTATTAAAAAATAAAGAAATTATGACGAAATTCCTTTTTTTTCTCGGAATCCTTCAATCATGCCTCCGAAAGCGAGTGGTAAAGACCAGAAGAACATCACGAAAACCTACAAGAAGAAGAGACATAAGAGGAACGAGAGCTATGCATCTACAGACTGCATCTAGAGTCTATGCATCTAGAGTCTGGAGAGATGTGTATCTACATCTACAAAGTTCTTAAGCAAGTCCATCCTGATACTGGAGTTTCAAGCAAAGCGATGAGTATCATGAATAGCTTCGTAAACGATATTTTCGAACGCATTGCCGCTGAAGCATCCAGAGTCACTCATAACAAGAGATCGACTATCACCTCTCGGGAAATTCAGACTGATGTAAGACTCTTGCTGCCTGGTGAACTCGCTAAGCACGCTGTCAGTGAAGGCACGAAAGCTGTTACTAAGTACACGAGCTTCAAGTAAACATTTCAACGTTCCACCGTTATATAACGGCCCTTTTCAGGGCCAATAAAAATTAAAAACGTAATACAACCTTTCAGCATACTTTCTAGCTGGCACGAGCTTTATTTTCTAGATTACTGAAACTCGTCAGAAATACGAATGTTGGGCTCCATAATAAGTACACTACATTATGCTGACGTGCAAACAACCTAAGCTACAAAAGGCCCCAATGATTTAATATTCAAGAGCAATGCTATTACATTCCTGGCCGTCGTGAATGAGCATTGTTCACGGAAACGATGATCAAAATGCTGTGAAGTTATTTTTCCCAGTCTGCACGAAGAAATTGTCGGCATCGACAAATCGTGAAACAGATCACTCCGTTCTTTCTACCCGGCGAGCAAGTCGGAAGTTAAAAATGTCACGCGCGACACCAAATACTTCCGCACTCCTTAAGGCACCAGACCACAGTGCGCGCGCGCGGTACGTTGGTGTGTTTTTCATAATTTTTTTTCGAGCAAACGATTAGAGGTTTTTTAAAAATTGATACTAATATTCAATGTATACATATAGAAGACACTACACACATTTTTTGGTTCGAATCTTAAAAATAGTTTGCGGTGTACGCCGCTTCCAAAAGGACACTCCGACGAAGTTGCTGCTTGGTGGTTGGCAGCAATTAAGCCTTACGGTTCATCAGAAAAATACAAAAAAAATATATTTATAAATTAGACATATAAGTTTATAGCATCACGTAGGGGAATTTCGATATCTAAAAAAAAAAATGGCGGACTAGCGAATTTTATTTCCCATTTTCATCGTTTATGAAAAAGAAAATATGGGGCCCATTATTAAAAAATCCCTACGTGGTGCCATAGAGACTGCATTTTCGAACATTTTAAGATTTGGTACATGCAATTCGGATGAATAGTTTTTGAAATATGTTGTCAACCAGGTTGAAAAACGTAGTTTCGAGAAAAACGCGTACAAAGTTTTGTGCGGCACGGTCGTGCGCTTGGAACGGTTTCACATAAAATGATGGGTCTCCGTCAATCTTACGAATTTCTTTACATGATTTGGAGAGAGCATTCTTAACAAATGCATCTTTCAGAATATGAAAAAAAAAATTTTTTTACCCTGGCCTGGTGCCTTAATATGGCTAGGGAAGAATTATAATGTCACATGCTTCCGATCGACCGCACGCGGAAAAGCGTTGAACAATACAAAAAAAGACGTACTTCACCTGTCTTATGGTATATTTATCTCTCGAATTTACATATTAGAACACATATATCGATATACTACGTTGTTGACGTACCTTTTAAGGCTACTTGGAAGCCTGAAAGGTTATGCACAGTCATCGGTTTTTCGGATCGATAAATATCAGTCGTATAAACAGTGTGTCGAAAATTGCTGTCATCAGCGCGACTGGCAGTTTGAAATAGCTATTTAACGATGGTATCGAACGCCGCGCTGTAAAGTGAAGTCCATTGTGTCCTACACTCTATTCATCTTAATGTTGACACATTTCGAAGTGTTCTATTAGTACCATCGATTTCCACGCAACAATAAGTGTGGGAGGTTATGAAACAACCTTGTATGATATGTAAAAGGCAGAGAACCCTTGGTAGCACACGTTTCAGTTCCGTACATGCGGTTGACTAACGAAGTTACATTTCTTGCGCGCTACCTATCACAATTTCTCAGCAAACAATCAATGGTGGGATAAAATTGTTTTTCCGTAAATTTCGTAAGCACTTCTCACGATATTTGGATATAATATTAGACGCGATTCACTCTGTCCATCGTACACAAGAAAGTTGATAAACATAAAGTCATGAACTTAACGAGATTTCGAGTTCTTTTTTTAATTGTTCAACTGATCGTGACGTCATCATGCCTCCGAGGAATTATCATCGAACCATCAAAATCTGAAGAATCTTGGAATCTCGTCGAAGCGGCGGTAAAGTTCATTATCCTTAACGAGTATACAACAACCCTGAAGAATAAGTTATATAAAAATTATTATCTAGATTTTTTTCTTAATATGGCTCATCCCATAAATTTTTACCAGCAGCCGTTTGGATCGAAATTTTTGTTTCATCCGCTATTCAAATACACATATGTATTATTTTATATTAAATCGGTAACAAGACGTTAAATTTCAGCTCTGTTACTACGAATAAAGGGTATTCTCCATTTCCACGAAGATAAACGTTCGTGTATTATTCTCGTAACCTATTAGTGCTAACAAAAATACAAACATTCATTTTCAACTTCAAAAAGTGCAAATTTTTCATAGAATGTTAGATCTCGCCCGGGAATGTTTTTTGTCCTTATTATTTGCAGTTTATAAAAAGAAAACTATTCGACCGAAGATTCTGAAGAAAATCGATTTTTATTCGTTTTCCGCAAATTTCATATCTTTTCTCTTTACCATGGAAACAAATTTGAGGATATGGTGATCTTTAACGCAGTTCGTGACTGTTTTTTTCCCTAGTCTTTCGGATACATTCGGCCACTGTAGTACATTATGTAAAAGAACATTCGGTGGTATGACTTTGCAGATATTCCCTTGCCATTAAAATCCCGTGAAGAGATAAAATAATATTATGATTGAATGACAATCGCTCGTACGAAAAATGTCACCCCGCAACAAATTTCATCAACCTCCTGTCACATAACATAAAATATAACAATGACAGACAAAACGAAAAAATGGTGGTGAATGGTTATCGGTGGTAATTGGTGGAATGGGCCATGCTTGCTTCCTCATAAAGGAAGCTCTATTTACGTGAAAAAAAATTCGAGCTATCATGTCAATGTGGTTAAAATGTCTCAAAACTTCGGAAAATCCTATTTAGAAAAAAATGTTCATGTGTGTGTGTGTGTTAGGTTCCAAAAATTTAATTAGTTACATCTCGATAACGATTTGACCGATATCTTACAAATTTTGCATGAATTTGAGGCATCGAGCCTCCATTGTTTGAAGCATTTTCATTGGCATTAGTTCAGCGTTAGATATTTTAAGCCATTTTTTAATTTTTGAATAATGTTCCTGTTGGCTCTAATTTTCGTAAATTTTGAGCTATCGAGTCAAAACTTTCTACATAAAAAGGTTAGGGGATAAGGACATTTGTTACGAAATTTAGCAAGAATCACTTAGGTGGTTCAGATTTTGTAAAATTTTGAATTTTTCGGAAAATGTTTAAGATCAATTTGATTTCCAAAAGTTTTGAGATTTTAGGTTAATTTTTCTCTCATGAATGTAGTATAACTGAAGGATGTTCGCTATTGCATTTTGCATGAGCGGGTGAAATGGTTAATATTTCATTATATCTTAAATTTTTTTAAATTTCTATATTTCACGATGACTTGTATTTTTGTTAAAATTCCTTAAATTTTCAACTATAGAGGTGGTATTTGCCATAAAAATAGGTGCGTGGATAATCACGTTCCATATTGAATATGAAATGAATTGGTAAAGTGCTTCAAGGTCGTAAAAAGTTTGATTTTTTGAACTTTCGTATATTTTGCAAAATCAGTGAATCGCTCTGACTTTAGTAATTTTTTCCGAATGAAAATAATGAACCAGGTACCATGGGACAACCCGTGGTACCTTAGAATTAGTTTAATCGTATTCACTAAAGCAAAAGATGCATATTAGAGGGTGCGCATTGCTTCCTCATTATTTAATCTCGTTCACAGAGCTTCCACGATGATCGAGCCAAAATTGAAAAAATAATTTGCTAAGGGACGGAGATTTGTGAGCGTGACAAAATAATGAGGAAGTAATGTAAGAGTTTCTAATTTGCATCTCTTTATTATTCGAAATGTGTAATAATTTTTACCTACAAACATATATGCACATCATATATCAAAACTATTTGGTTCTGCGATAAAATGAATCGCAATATAATGTGTGTGCATTTAAACTGCTTTCAGGTCAAAGTTGTGAAATGTTGCTATGGAACGCGAGTAAACACGGTAGGACTCGTTGACAAGTCACTCGATGGTTCGCTCGTTGCCTCACTGTCTTCCGCCGAGCCTCTTTCTATAATTGTACTTGACAATACCACGAGATCAGTGAACAACGAGCACGTGTCACATATAAGTCGATCAAAACTACAGATTTTCGTAGTCCTGATCTCAATTTCAACGGACCTACAGGAAATTCTAGTGGATATCAAGAATTCTCGGTGGTGGAATCATATGGCCCACTTTTACATACTCGAATCGCCTGGACACAAGGATGGATGCTCGGGTGCGTTTGAAAATTTGCGAAAAGCCTGGAAAATGAATCTACTCGATGCGAAGTTTATGTGCACTCATAGGACCAAGGGGCGATTGATTTACAGTTTTAATCCTTACACAAAAGATGCACCCGATCCTTGGCAATTTGAGAAAACTTACAGCAGCGGAAACGATCATCCGTGGACTCTGTTAGCGCGAGAATATCAGGACGGTGAGATCTGCGACGGGATGGATTATGACAAAAGCAGAAAACTCGGCGGTTACGAGATACGTGTGACCGTCAAGAATCTAACTTGGGAGGTATTCGTGGACGCAACCAAAACTGGTGTCGATTCCCTCGGTGGCACTATTGGCGATGTTGCGCAAACAATTTTTCGACGATTGAACGCAACGGCAAAGTTGCTGATACACGGAGGAGATGAACCAATTGGATTCGTGGATAACGAAAACAAAGTTCACGGTGTAATGGCCGAAACGGCAAATGGAATTAGTGACTTCGCACTTCAAAGTGTCGGTACACATACTGTGGCTAATCTAACATCGATCTATCCGTACTATCAAAGTGGATTGGGTGTTATAACGCAATACGAAAGTCACAAATCACAATTAAGTAAAATCATCTCTATAATCGATAAAACTTCACGAATAGGTCTCTGTCTCGTTTGTTTAATAACACTGTTTTTTCTGAAATTGTTTGTACGGCAGACTCTCGCGACAGCTATCCTCAATACTGTTCGTATGATTTGTAACGCGGCTCTTACTAAATTACCCGATAATCTATCACCGAGGATCTATTTTGTCAGTCTGTTTGTATTCGTTATAACGATGCATGGGATTTATCAGGGAAAATTGGCTTCACTGTTGGCACAACAAATTCGTAATCCACACGTCGATACGAGGCTCGATCTCGTCGAATCTAATCATAAGATTTATGGCCACGATAGGTGGAGCGCGTACTTTCCCGAAAAAGTCTTTGATGGACGTTACGTCGGTATCACAGGTTACAATTGTACGAAATACGTGTTACGCGATCCTATGGCCGCTTGCCTCATCGTTTGGGCCGAAGGTGTTGTCGAAGCAGCCCGTTTCAAGCTCCATTTGTCGAAAAAATTGATACACGGTGGCTACATCACTTGGATAATCCGCGAAGACTGGCCTCTAGAACGGAAATTCAATGATATTGTACAGAGGATAGTCGAGTCTAACCTCTATAAATACTCAGTTGAAAGAAGCCTCGAAGCGTCATTTGGCATTATGGATTACAATGATAACGAGGATAGACATCTGAGTCGCAAAATATTGACACTGGGCGACTTAAGCTTTGCCTTTGCGATACTTGGAATTGGCTTGGGATGTGCTATGATAAGTTTTATTATAGAAAAGGAAATACATGTATTCAAAACTAATGCCAATAATGAATCAATCCTGTCAACTGTGCGAAGAGGAAGATGACGTTGGGCGTGTAAATGATAAACATTAAACGAATGGCTTGAAATACAACATCGATAAAACCGTAACTGATTGTACTTTATCTAAAAATGTACGTTATTTAACCACTATATCTAGGGCGTCGCATGGCCACGATCGAAGCTTCAACGTGAACGTTAACTGACGCTAACTACCGACTTTTCTCTCTCGGGTCGCTCGCTCACACGTCGTTTATTTATTCTCGAATCATTCGACGCATGGAGACTAGAGTGGTAGGGTAGGGCACCGTCTTGTATACAAGTCTGGAAACTCCTCCGCCGAGAATGGGCCTCTTAACGAAGCTGTTTTTAATTTCTGTAGCAGTCACTAGAGGCGTTGCGATCAGATAATGCTGATAGACATAACCTGAAAACCCTTTGATACTGCTATGCCTGAATATTATGTTTATTTGGTGTAGAACACAGCACGGTCTTGTGATCACAGTCTTTTAGTGATTATTATATTAAGAATGACGAATCGGTGTGTGGTGCCACATTGTAAAACCGGCAGCAAAATAAACAAAAAATGTTGTACATTCCGAGTGCCTAAGACATTGATATGTGGAAAAGGTGGAAACAATCTATTCCAGGCATTATAAAATTACAACACATCAATCGTGTATGTGACATTCTACAATGAAGACATAGTTCGCGAATGGGTCAAGCTCGACGCAAATGGCCAAGTAATTGCACGGGTAAGTTTAATGAAAAGATTTTAAACGTAGTTTAAGAAGATAGTTACTTATATCGTGTATTTTCAATATGTAAGGTCCCATACAAAACAATGCGACACAAAGAGTTTGCTGTGCGAACAAGATTCGATGACATGTCAGTAGAAAAGAAAAATTGTGTGCCAGAGCATGGATATGCGAAACAAGTTTTGAATTCTGAAAGAAATTCTCCAAGCACTGTTCCGTCCTTCGGAGTCACGAAATTGTCAATTCAAGGAATCAGTACTCGCCTTGGTAAGTTTCTTTAACAGAATGTATCTATTGCATTGTTAGTATATAAAATAGATGAAATAAAAGTAATTTAAACATACATAAATTTCTTCTATTGATATTTTAGATATCCCTGAAGTTCCATAAAAAATATGAATCCTGTCCAGTGTGTCAAGAAGCTGTGAGTTTGAAAACCAGCCGCGAATCTTCAGAGTCGCAACTGGTGCAAATGATATCACGCGGTGGCCTGATTCACGCAAATCCTCATTTCTTTCATCTGATCCGGCATATCGAAGCATCATTTACAAAATATTCCTCTCGTATCGATGTCTTCGATATAATTCTAGATGAAGTATTGAACTCATACACCTTCACTTATCCCTGTAAAGAGCATGGATCTGAAATCTTATCAGACGCCATAATTTACTATGTAAGATTAAAAATGAAGTAATATGCGCACCAGAAAATTTTCAACCTAAAAAGAAATTTGTTGTTAAGAAAAAATTGTCGAAATTAACTACTGCATAAATCTTATGTTAAGTTTTTGCAAGTGTTCGAGTTTTCGAAATCAAGGAAGTATGAATCAAAATATACATGAATTTTTATCTTTATTTAAGTTTTGTCAATATTCCGAAATGGACAGTGTTACGTCCCAGGGGGTTTCCCAAGGGAGACGTGTGCGCGGCGACTCAGAGGTAAAAGACGAATAACATGGAGGCGGCGGCTCAGAGGTCGTGGGGGAAATGCATAGGGTACGATTTATAAATGAATAGGTAAAGACACGTGGTTCGTTTCCCGATTAACGATTGAAATCGACATGTCGAGTATAATGAATCGCTTGCTTTATTCGGACAATTTCGTGAATATAACAGAGTTCATACAATTCCAAATCGTAGTGTGAAAGACGCAAGATATTCGTGAATGTGCTCATGTACAACTATTACTTGAGTTGACTGATCAAAATCGAAGTTATCACAAAGGTAGTTAGACGTAGGTATACCGGGTTTAAGACGGTTGATTTATCGGAGTTCTCCTCTCGTCGAGCGTTGAATTAAGACTTAGAGTCGCTTAGATGTTAAAAGCGGACTTCTCGCCACGAGTGTTGAGTGAAGACTAACTAATAGGAGGTGCATTCGGTTGTCGTGAAGCGGCAACCGAAAAGTGCTGACTTATAAAAGTCCAAAAGTTAGGAATATCACGTGAGGCCTCGAGCCTCGCCGCGCCGGAAATTAATCAGCGAAAATCTGATATTGACCGTTCGCTCCTCGAGCGAACGAACAAACGCTCAGGTAATTCGTGCGTTTGGCCTAAAAGTGGAGTGTGCAAAAAAGGTCAGCGGTAACATCCGTTCTCACGATTTGGTATGACTGTTTCTGCGATCGTTCGATCGAAAAGCTCGGGTAATTTATGAATTTAGCTGAAATGAAGTAAGCAGAAATTCGAGCGGCGACATCCGCTCGAGTGCTGAATTTACGTTGCGAGTGAGCGCAAAATATTATACGTTAAGTTAAAAGTAACGTTAAAGTAATATAATAAAAGTCCCATGGAAAACGTTACGACGTAACAGACAGTATCAGTAGCATGCCAAAAAATAGTAGATTAAGGTAAGTAAAAATCTGCTCTTTACATTTTCTTACACTTTATTTTTTAGGTTTTTGAAAAGTGTTCCAGTTTTCAAAATCAAGTAAGTATGAATGAAAATGAATTCATCAACTTTTATCTTTATTTGAGTACCTGCAATTTTCACAAAAATATAATGAAAAAGGATCAAATGAAATATATGAAACAGTTCGATGTATTTCTATTTTTGTAAATTAAAACTTTTGTTTATTTTATAGGATTTAAAAGAAAGTCTAACGGAGATCGATCGATCAAGAGGTAGACAACTATTTTGCCTAATACATATTTAAATGACAGATATTGAAAAATAGTTTATATTTATCATGCTCGGTTAACAGTGAGAATGTTTAAAACCTGATTCAAGTTAAGAGCATATTTATTCAGTATATTCATTAAAGATGACGGGATTAATAACTTATAATTACATATAATAAATATGTGTAACGCGGTGTCCGTTAGTGGGACAGAGATAGACAACCGCGAGAACTATCGAGGGGTTTTCAGGTTATGCCTATCGGCATTATCCGATCGCAACGCCTTTAGTGGCTGCTACAGAAATTAAAAACAGCTTCGTTAACGGGCCGCCCCCCACCACTGAAATTTGAGGGAGTTTCCAGACCTGTATACAAGACCGTGGGGTAGGGTATCATAGTCCCCAAACGACCCAATCCCCAAAAGACATAATTCCCAAAAAAGTTACTACATGACAGAATCGTTTGTCACGTTAACAGCTCAGTACCTGTCGAAGTAATAGATGGCGTTGCAGGCATTTTCCATCCCATTTATAGTCAAGATTCGAGGATTACGTGCGTTGCCTTTTTTCCGAGTTTTCAGGTTATGTATGGTGCTAGAAACCTTTTTTTTGCGTACACCCTAAGACCATATAAGAAAAAGAAGAAGATTTAGGTTATGTGCACTAAACAAGTGTTTGCCACCAACAATTGCTTATCCGCGATTTTTTGTAATTTGAAACACCAATGTTTGCATTTCTATTTACTCAATTTTCATTACAATATTCTGTGTTGGCTCTTTTAGCAATAGGTACAATCATGGACGCACAGCATCCATGAAGCATCATGGAGCAATGCATGGAGCATCATGGATTTGTTTCCGGACGCACAGTAGTGCGTCCGGAAACAAATTGTCTATAACATATTTAATTTGAAAAAAGTTGTTTTTGCAGTATATTCCAAAAGTAGTAGATATTAATTATTTTCGATATAGTGAATGTTTACTGAATATTATAAAACATATATAAACACTGGGGCGATTTTTTTTTTCGACTATTTTTCTTCCTCAGTCCCCACCTGAAATTTTGTTGGATATGTCGAAAAAGAAATTCCCTGAAAGTTACAGTCCTTAATATTAATTCTAATTACCTTTCCTTAGCGTGAAAAGATTTTCTATCTAAAATACACGTATATCGAATTAATTTTTTTTCAAAATTCTATAACTCAGCCGCATTTTATGCTATTATATTGTTCTTGGTTTCGATTTACTCAGAATAAAACAGTCTAGAAAAGTGCCTATTGCGCCGAAAGTGGGTCTCCATGGCAGGGCTTCAATCAAAACAGTAACGAAAGTTTCAATCAGCTAGTTTGGAAAAATGTATAACTCAAGAACTATGAGCTTTAGCAAGATTTTATAAAGAATACTTTTGCTTCGAAATTGCCCGCTATTTAAAAAAATTAATTTACCCCGACAAACTATAATTTTTTGAAAAATTGTTCAAACAATTGGCTATAAACAATTGAATGCTCGACTATTCGGCAAAAAATTGTAATATTCGAATTCAGTGGATCAAAATACATTTAAAAGTTTAGCTTCCTCCATCGAGCTCAAAATTTTACGAAAATATACATCGAAAAACTTTAAATGCGTTTTTCTCGAAACTATGTTTTTCAAGTCGGTGACCACTATAAGTCAACAACCACTCGATGGATTTTGATGAAATTTTTACTGTTTATTAATACCATTAAAAACTAGTCCTTGATCGTGGGTTTTTAATTTTTGTTGAAAATGACTTTTCTTTTTAAACAATAAACGAGTGATGTTTTGGTCGAAAATCGAGAGTTTTCTGTTAACACCCGCCATTTTGTTAATTAAAAAAAAAAGCTACGATTAAGGACTAGATTTATTATCGAACTAATGATTTTTATTTGGTTTTTTTATCCCAGATGATCCAGTAAAATTTCATGATGGTCACCGCGAAGCGCTACTTGGAAAAGGGGGTCCACTGAGATAACGATATTTTTATAAATAATTAATTTTTTTGTTTGTAATTTTGCCAAAGTCAAGTTGAAACATGATATTAAAACTCTGTGCAATCAGGTTTATGAAATGAACTTAATTAATATAAAAAAAAATTATTGAAAAAACTCCTTTTTTTGCGCCCCTGGCTGCACCTCACCCCTTAAGGGCAAGAGTGGCCGGTTCAGCCTTATGACGTGCACCAGTTCGGATAGCTGGCAAAGTTTCACGGATCTCACAAGACGTCACCACACTGGGCGATGGCCGGATTATCTTTAAGGGGGGGTAGGGTTTTAAAGGCGAAAAAAAAGCATTTTTTTGTGATTTTTTTGCGGCGACATGAGTAATATAATTTTATTAAATAGAATCACATATTATTGTACAACTATTGAAGTATCTCAGAAAAAATTTCCAATGAAAAATATTGATAAATAAGCCGGTGACGTTGAATCTCCAGAGGCACCTTGAAAAAAAGTGGTTTTGCGGTGAACATTATAACTCGTTACCGGATCATCGGAAACAAAAAAATTGATATGCATTTTAAAGGTGATGTATTTCTCGAGGTAATCAGGAAGAGTTTTTTTTTTTTTTTTCTATTGTTTGCAGCACTTGGAAGTGAAAAACGCAATTTTAGCTAAAAAAATCGCGCTTAATTTGTTATTAAAAAATTGAAAAAATTGAAAAAAAAAAAAAAAACTCCTCCTGATTACCTGTTGATTTATGTGAAGAAGTAATGTTTAAATTTTCAAAAGGATCGGTTCAGTAGATTTTGAGTTCTAATGTTCACAAACTTCAAACATGACGTTTTCGGGAAAATCGATTTAAAGTTTTTTATACGTACCGAGCGGCTACCGAGCAGGTATAAAAATTAGGTATCACGGCCGGTCGTTTGAAACGCTGTAACTCCGTTAGTTTTACTCCGATTGACTTAAAATTTATACACAATATTCTCGACATATTGTTCATTCAGAAAAAAAAATAAATAATTTAAAAACCCTACCCCCCCCTTAACGGTTCCCTTCTGTACACGTCTTGAACAATACGCGGCAGTGCTTTCAGTTTAACCGAAGAATTTTCAGTTGGCCCCCGGCATTCCCGACGCATCACGGTGATCGTAGTTGGATCGTTATCACCAACAATAACGTCCATCAGGGCTGAATCGCCAATATCGTCACTAGGAATCATAGCTGCCGCTTGTTCGATATGATAAAACGGCTCATTCTCGGGCACTAAATGCAATACATATAAAGATTAAAATTACAAAAGGGAATATCTTGTATTCGATAATAAACCACCATTTGACCACGATAGAACTGAACTCCTAAATCCAGTCTTATAACATTTATATTACATTGCAACAAGATATTAATATCACGGACATATAACGACTTTTGAGATTTATGCACTTGTTATGTGTCACATGTTGTGTCTTTTTGCATAAAATTTACACATGTTTTGATGTTGTTTTCACTTGAGGTCCCTTCAAATTTTAAAGCAGTTCATGAATTACTCAGAAGGATATTACAAAAAAAACCATGCAAGTTCATAAAATTACATGTTCATTGAAATGGCTCCTACAGAACTGGAGCATTTTGAGGGATTCATTTGAACCGTTGACTACAAAGTACAATACGCTCCGTATTTTACTACACATTAAACTTGACTTCAAAACGTTGAATTTTTCCAATTTCTATTATCCTTCATTTTATTTGTCTAGTTCATATTAAAATCTGCAGGTAGTGGCACTTTGTAAAAGATTCGGGCATATTAACAGGAACATTAGGCAATAATAAGAAATTAAATGAGCTTCATGCACAAAAATCAACTCTCTTGTTGTGTAAAATAAACTCGTGAGATATCATGGTTTACGGAAAAAATAGCTCCATAGTGGGCGTTTCAAAAAAGGTATTTATTTTGATATCTGAAAAGGGTTCATTTTCGAGCGAAATTAAGTAGGATATTAATGAAAAATGAGCGATTTATTATAAAAATTGGTTTGAAAAATGTATAAATATTTGTGTATATATACAGAATTTATTGTTCTCCACCACAGTCGACGCAGATAAACATTCTGTGCGTGTCGCACATAGGGCGACTGCACGAGGGGCACAGCTGTTGAGTTTTGTGATCCTCATGTCGTTTACACAATCCGCAGCGGACCCTCTTGAGCGAATACTGCTGGTCGTGGGACTGTTGTACAGGCGTTTCGGAGCCAAAAATTCCTACGATTCCTTGTTTAGGATCGTTTCGGAGGACTTCTACGTTGCCTCGCCTTCTCAGGTGAGGCTTGACCAGGCATGACTTGTTTCAGACACTATTTTGCAGTAAGGGCGTTGTTCTACTCGTTGTTGTTAAAGCATCGACAGTCGTATAAAATTTGACCGTTCACCATCGCTTGGTCCAGTATTAAAAAAAAAACCTCAATGACCATCTCTGAGTTCCCCTTGCGGTTGTGTACGTATGGCACAGCTGATCAAAGCAATCTGTTCCTCCCTTCGTTTTGTTATAATGTAGGATTACTTCCAGCTTTCCGTTTGTTATCGCAGTTGTTCGCAGATACGATGATGCAAGTAACATGATTTTTTTTTTTTTTTGTGTGTGCGATAACAATGCGACGTCTTCTGAGAAGGCGAAAACTGTAGCCGACGGTTCTTTGGAAGCAACCTTCATTTCTTACGGAATTTCACCCTTATTTTTCCGGACCGTACCAGTGATTTTCATGTTGAAGGGAGGTTCCAGCATACGTTGTAACATAGGAATGGAAGTGAACGAGTTATCACAGGTTACGGTCCGATTCGTTCCGTGGATTGGCGTCGTAACATGACGGAAATAATATTCCGATATTGGCTCGTTACGCGCTACAGTTCCGGTTTTCCCCAAATATGGAATACCATAGATCTGACATGAGAACATAAGAAGTGAATGTGCAATTCAGTTTATAAAAAAATCATGATTCCAATAGAAAACTCACCAAATAAGACGTGCAAGCGTCATTCAACGTGATGATTTTTAGTCCGTATTTGTCCGGTTTCGATTTTATAGATTTCCGTAATATACATCGTCCCCGAAAACTCAGTAAGTGCTCATCGACTGTGCAATACTGATGAGGCGTATAATTTTTGGTACAGTTGCCAATAAAGATATCCCATACTTTGCGAATAGGAGATAGTCTATCTTCAGCTCGTGAGTACTTTTTTCGTCAAATCGTAGGCACGAGGCGAGAAAAATGAATCTTGCTCTCGTCATGACGCAACGGTAGAATGTCAGACCGTTTTCTTTGCTCCATAATTCATGCGTATCGACGTGATTCGATTTCCATAATCCTGCATGATACAGAATTTCGACGAATGCCTTTAATTCATCGACGTTGGTGTGATGGTTATACGTCTGCAACTCTTGGTTTTCAGCGATCATCTCAAGACAAGTCAGGACAAGGCCTCGAGCGCAAGACTCTAGCACGCGAGCAGATTGAACAGCGTTTTCGGTGTCTGTGTCGTCATTTTCATCTACGAAATCGCTTTCTTCGGATTGTTCAGAAAGATGGTTCTCGTTGTCGTCCGAAGCAGCACTACCAAAATCATTTCTGAACTCCTCGCTCTCGAGAAGAGCGTCGCGGAACGGGCGACCCGGTAAATTATATGCGATCTGAATGCAAATATTGGAGTCATAATATATATTATGCCGATATATATCGATATATATCGAAATTCTACATCGAAAACAACAACGGAATGTAATTTGGTTATTCTTTTGTATGTTTTTCTTTAACTCCAGAATTTCGGAGTAAATACACATATCGACTTGATGAAAAAAAAAAATTAACGATTCACATAGTCATACTTACATTACGGGAAGTATTCCCACGCAGGAAAAAAAAATCACTTTTCACGAAATAATTACGCGATAGTCACAGGGAGGGTCAAATTGACCCCAACTTGTGCACGGTCTTCTGACTGCCACGACGGAACTGCTGTCGCGATCCGGCCAACTCTAGTCTCTCCTTACCAAGGGAACCCAAAAGCACCTTTGGTGGGGAGGCCAATCGTCTCGGGCGCCAATAACTTATAGTAATTCTAGCTTAAAGTTGCGCTTGGGGTCACCTAGACCCCAAGCGTGACCAAGGAGGGTCAAACAAAAAACCCGGATAAGCCACACCCTAGGGCTCTCACTGTAGCAAAGTTGACGTTTTAAAAGTGACATACAAATAATGGCACTCCTGTTCAAATAAACTTTAGCTGATCTACGTAATCAAAGATTCCAGCCTTCATGATGGTTTACTTATGGTCGGTATGATTATGCGACAACTGCTCATGAAAGACGCGCAGCTCCCTGCAAAGAATGGCGATCTTTATTTTCTATCGACTGTTCAAAATGCGTTAGTAATGCTGAACGGAGTGTAATCATTAACAAAATGACTTTGTGACGAGATTCTGCATGAACAATAATTATATCTTCCTAAGTGGGCAATTATGTTAAAATGTTAATTGAATAAGTATAATACCACTACTGTGTAATAAGACATTCATGAATAAGCATTTTAAACTAACTGCCTAAACGGTGTGTAGTATAATTTCGGGTTTCAATAACTACATTAATAGTTGGCTCAGATTCAATAATTAAATATCAATGAACCGTCAACGACCACACCACGCTGAAAGCACCAGTTCTCGTCCGATCGCTGAAGTTGAGCAGCAGTGGGCGCGGTCAGTACTTGGATGGGTGACCGCTTGGGAAAACCGCGTGCCGGTTAGCAATAATTTCTTTTTAACAAGTTCAATTTTTTAATTTGGATTCGATTTACCAGAGTAATTCCAAAAACGAATTTATTAACGATATCTAACTCTAAAACGGGCAATCCAAGATAGGGAGACAGCTGGTAACTACTATCTCCATTAAAAACTTAAAAAGTTAAAAATGGACGCCAAGTAATCAGAAAATGTGTCCAATCTAGAAACAAAAAACTTACGACTACAAAAATTGTTTTCTAATATCTAATAAAAAGTGAAAAGAAATCATTTCATAAATTAGCCAAGTAAACTACTACTCCTTCCGCCAATCAACATGCCCCCTTTTGTACGGTATGCCATAAAAGTCTACTGAAAATGCTGTACAAAAACTTGGCGTGCATGGTTAAGACAAATAACCCCGGAAAAATCCAGGCGTGATGGGCGGCCCGGTGTTCTTTTCGGACAAACAACATACTCGTTTAGTGAGAAACCAATTTATTTAATGTTCCTACATATTTTTTTCTCGGATATGGTGATATAAACGTTCAGTTTATGTCACATTGGAACATCGAACCAAAATTGAACGCCTTGGAAATCGTACTATCACCAAAGAAATAAAAATTTGATCACAATAACCGATTATTCACTTTGCCATATCTATCAAAAGATTTATTATGGGAGAACTGGATAATGGCGAATACCTAAGAGGAGTGTTGAATATTTCCGATGCAATTCAACTATTTGGATGTTTTCATGCAGATAATGACGATTTAATAACTTTTTCTTGTATAATGTTAGCCCAAGCAGTCGGAATAAACGAAAAATCAAATTTTGTTATTAGAAAAATAGAACGCAGTGGTCGCAAAATTTTTGTTCGGTATCATTATGTATAACGCTATTACACCATAATGTGAATAGAGTGAAAAATGTTTTAAAGTTTTCAGAATGAAACATAAAACGTCTTGAAAAGGGCATTGAGCCTATGCCAACCTGCCATGTATAACGCCATTCAATCCTTTCGTACCCAGCTTCGATGATACCGCCGCGCCGATCCGACTCCCATTGCGTCCAACCGCCATGAAAGGTCGAATGACCCAACTACGCCATCTCACGCTCTCCCTCAGTGTACTGAGATCACTTACTACGGTATTTCTCTCGTACTCGTAGGACCTGGACACGAGGTGGTTTCGATTGATGTTCACACAAATGACACGCGTTAGATCCGGTTCAATCTACTGCAGGTACAAAGGTTCAATCTACTGCAGGCCCCTTCGCCGAGCTTATTGTTCTTAACCATGCACGCCAAGTTTTTGTACAGCATTTTCAGTAGACTTTTGTGGCATACCGTATAAAAGGGGGCAGGTTGATTGGCAGAAGGAGTAGTAGTTTACTTGGCTAATTTATGAAATGATTTCTTTTCACTTTTTATTAGATATTAGAAAACGATTTTTGAAGTCGTAAGTTTTTTGTTTCTAGATTGGACACATTTTCTGATTACTTGGCGTCCATTTTTAACTTTTTAAGTTTTTAATGGAGATTTCACTTTTTTTTGAAAGACCTGATAGAAGTTCAGCATTGAACCAACATTTTATCAAAATAGAAAACATATTATCCAAAGTGAAATTAAGAACCACTTTCAAATATCTCTGATAAAACGATGCGTGTGGATGTTGTATACCTATTTTTTTCTTTTCACTTTTCATTAGATATTAGAAAGCGATTTTTAAAGTCGGAAGTATTTTGTTTATAGACTGGACACATTTTTTGATTACTCGGCGACCATTTTTAACTTTTCAAGTTTATAATAGGGATCATATCTACCATTGATATAATGAAATTAGGCCTGAGTGTAGGAATTTTTCAATTGAAATTAATGCGCAGAAGTTATACTCATTTACACAGTACCTCATATTTATGCAGTAATAATTTGCAGTTCATGAATGCAAACATTATTCCAATTTCAACTTATCCTAAAGTTCAAACTGCCCCGATGAACTGAATGAGCTGTGCAAAATCGCATTATCTTTTTAAGAAAATTCTTTCGGGTCTGAGTGTAGGAATTTAAAAATAGAAATTCATACACAGAAGTTACACTCATTTACGCAGTACCGTATCTTTACACAGTAATAATTTACAGTTTATAGATGTAAACATTATTCCATTTTCAACTTATCCTAAAGTTTAAACTGCCCCGATGAACTAAATTAGCTGTGCAAAATCGCATTATCTTTTTAAGAAAATTCTTTCGGGTCTGAGTGTAGGAATTTTGGAATTGAAATTTATGCACAGAAGTTACACTCATTTACGCAGTATCTTATCCTTACGCCGTAACAATTTACACTTCATGAATGCAAACATTATTCCATTTTCAACTTATCTTAAAGTTCGAACTGCCCCGATGAACTGAAAATTGGCTTTGCATAATCTCATTATCTTTTAAAGAAAATTCTTTCGGGTCCGAGTGTAGGAATTTAAAAATTGAAATTCATGCACAGAAGTTATACTCATTTACGCAGTACCTTATCCTTTTTTCATGGGAAGCGATTGGTTTGGTATACGGGGTATAGTAAAAACTAGCCAATTGCACAAGCATTGGCTAATCCCCACGCAGTATTTAAAACTCCTCGATTGTGAGTCGTCAATTCGATTTTCGCACTTTATGTTGGCTACATTCTTATACTGTGCTGGGATTCTGTACTTGACTACCGACAACTATCGGTGTCGTTAGCGAGTGACAGCCAATTGCAAGGAAGATTCCAGCGGAAAGGCGTGACTCTCATAGGCTATCGTTCGCTAACGACACCGATAGTTGTCGGTAGCAACTACAGAATCCCAATGCTGATGTATAAGGCAAAGCCAAACACCGTCTCGTTTACTCCTACACTTGATCCCTATGGTGCTATCTCTCTCACATCCCATCTAGCTGTCGCTAGCCAGCGACAGCTAGAAAATTACGGAATCCGGGTACTGGTTCACAACTCCTTAAAGGAAGCGAATTTTAAATGAGCATAAAAATCGCTGATCCAACCAAGGCACAGTGTGACACAGTGTACATATTTCTGGTGTATTCCTTTGTTCGGAGTGGCTGGTTACACCGGAAATGTGTACACTGTGTCGCACTGTGCCCGAGAGATTGAGATAGAGACAGGCGCATCAGCATATCATCTGACGCAAAACCGAAATAGCCTATCAGAGTCGCGCCTTTCCGTTAGAATCTTCCTTGCAATTGACTGTCGCTCGCTAACGACACCGTTAGTTGTCGGTAGAAAAGTACACAGCTGACAACTCCACGTACACTTTCTCTCTCTCTCTCTCTCTCGCACACTGCGACGGCCCGGCCGCCGGCACCAATCAACTGATGGCGTAGAGCACGTACGCGCAACGAGACCGCGCAGCATCGTAGTGAAGAGAGCGACGAGCTCGCAACGAACATAGATGATATATATATCGTTTTTGTATAATTTGTATGAAAGGGCGTATGAGTTATATACCGTACTACGCACATATGCCGCTTTGTCGAAAACATGGGAAGAGAAGAAGGAAAATAATTCTTGAGAAAAGTTGCGTGAAAAATCATGGCAATATTACGATATCTCAACAATGCGTGGATGGATCTAAATAAATCTAAATGCATTCGAAAGAAAAAAATAACATTACATCGCAAAAATGTAGTCAGATTTGGTATAACTCAACGCGTTTGCGGGTGAAGTCGATTTAGAGTTTGAATATAACGGTTTTCAGGCTACCTTACTGTATAGATACATCCCTCAAAAAACACCAATAATGGTGTACAAAAATTGGAGACAAGTACATTTCTAACAGCATATTACTAGTACCTATCTTGTCAAAAAGTTGTGAAATAAATTATTAATATCCGAAGCGCATGTTGCCAAGTACATGCAGTTTCCTAATTAAACATCGTAACTTTTTTATACATACACTGATTATGTATTTAGGTTAGCAGTTGAAATTCAAAACCATGAAAACATAGTCGATGTATAAAATGGAAAAAAAACAATAAAAAATATAAACAGATTGTTTCAACGTAAACAAAATAAAAAAATAAAGAGCACTTGTCGAGTTTACTTTTTCCGACTATCTATATAATATTCAAATCATTTTATAGTATGCAACTAAAGGTGGACACACACTCAATTTAATTACATGGGCAGTGAGAGAACAAACCTCGACAAGTGCTCTTTATTTTTTTTAATTTCGTTTACGTTAAAAAAATCTGTTTATATTTTTTATTGTTTTTTTTCCATTTTATAAGGAAACTCACCGATACAAGTACTGAATCCTTGAATTGACGGTTTCGTGACTCTAAAGGACGGAACAATGCTTGGATAATTTATTTCAAAATTTGAAACTCGTTTCGCATAACCATGCTCTGGCACACAATTTTCTTTTTCTATTGAGGCCGGCACAGCAAACTCGCCGAGTCCCATTCTATTGTACATGACCTTACATATTGAAAAATACATGGTAAACTTACCCGTGCAATTACTTGGCCTTTTGCGTCGAGCTTGAACCATTCGCAAATATGTCTTCATGATAAAAAAGCTGTTCACATACTTCACATACTTCACATACACGATCCGTCTCTTTTGCTGCTGGTTTTGCAATTTGGGATACTTCTTCACATATACTTCACATACACGATCCGTCTCTTTTGCTGCTGGTTTTGCAATTTGGGACCACACACTAATATCTGATTTTCAATATAATTATCACTAATAGTCGTGATATAAACGTAATATGCAAGAATAGCAATATCGAGGGGTTTTCAGGTTATGCCTGTTGGCATTATAACTTTCCAAAAAAGATCGGAACGCCCCTAGTGGTTGCTATCGTTATTAATAAAATATATACAATAATATAATATATACAAGACCGTGGTCACGACGGTATATATATATATATGGCTATGGCTATGCTGAGCTGATGTGATGTGATATATATATTATATATATATATATTATGGGTGAAGTACGACGCATCGCCATTGGCTGAGAGCGGTTGCGAAGAATGCGTTACGAAGAATGCGGGTACGAAAAATTCCGATGAAATCGTCGATGTTTTTTCACGAATTTTATGATGAGAAAAACGCGATAGCACTGCTATGCCTATAGCTACAGCATGCGATGGGGTCTCAATCGAAAGAGAAAAAGAAATTAAAAATACTGGAATAGCTAATATTTACCAAGATGTTATAATTCATTAATTATCAGAAAAATCATTTTTTTTATATAGATATATTCCTGTGTATACGCTAGTTGTGTCGAGTATAGAGTCTTGGGTGCTCCTCGTCGTCGTGTCGGTAAGGTAGGGTCGGTAGGTAGGTATAGGAGGAAATGTACTTGTCTCGAGTCGCTGCCGCGACTCTTAATCGGCACGTTTAAAAACTTCTTTTTAATACATGGCGTCAAGACGCTGCCGCGTCTCTTGATACAACGGTTACGTACAGCAAAGCACGCTCATGGCACGCGCCACCTATAGCGCTTGGCGAGCGCGAACGCACATATGTATCTACGCTCTTGATTATATACGACGATCAAACTTCTAAAGACCCTACGACTCATCCAGACATGGACATCTCACGTAAAAGTAGTCGGAACAGTCTTCAAAACAATTCCAACGAATTAACCATAACGAATTAACTCTCAAACTGATATATCCTATCGAGTACCACAATATTGTATACTGCAATATTTAACAAAATCATACTCTCCGATACCACACTATAGTAGTTTCTTACACCACGAATATACTCGTCATTGTAAGCGTATAAAGTTTCACCCTCTTTATTCCATACCAGTTGCTATTGGCACTTCCATTAAACGCAAAGCTAATTGCGAAATAATTTCATTAGATTTCTTAAAAATTACAAAAGATTCAAAAATTACACTGCGTTACACCGTCAACGATCATACCACGTTAAGCAGTATGTGGCGCGGGTAGTAGTACTTCGGTCGGTGACCGTTAGGAACACCGGGTACGGTTGTCATTTTTTTTACCGAAACAAATCGTTCATTTGAAACAATACTGTGTTATTGCTTTTTTTCTATAATATTTTTTCGATGCAGTATCGTTTAATTGTTTTCCTGAGTTATCGGGGCGGAAAACAACCAGAGTTTAATAACATCAGGCACTCCAAAAATTGATAAAAGTGGCAATGTTTTTTTTTATCTGACGAAGATATATAATTGTTTTGAATTTTTCAGTCAACGCAGTTTTCAACGTTACGAAAGTATGCTACATTTTTGCGGACAGTATTGTTGTCCTCTTTTTTTTTTTTACATTGTCCATTCCCTTACACAATTCCCGCTACATTTTCTTTTCACGTATAAATTTTTCATTGCTAACTTATATATTATGTATATATTAGTCTAATTGCAATCAATATGTTGTTAATGGCACAATGATTCGTCTGAAACGTTCGATTATGTTTCACGATCTCTCTATGGGACTTAACGCCATATGATCGGCCCTGACGGTGTATAGCCTCGAACCACTGAAAAAAAAGAAAAAAACAAAACGAGCAATGAGAATATGAAACCTCAGTCTATCCAGTTAAATCGATGCAATTTTATATTCAATCTTTCCTTTTTATTTGATTCTCCTTCCGACGCATGCGCCGCCACTTTGGACAAGTTGGCCAGCGCTAGGTAGCACCTTATTGGCTGGCGGCTGAGCGAAGGGGATATCGGAGCAGAAAGTGTATAAAAGATGCTTTGATGAGAGAACAATTATCAGTATTCTTCTGAAGTTCTCACTCTCACGTTGTACCTACGAAGGTCGTTCAACAAGTACTTAGCCTTACCGCCCGAAGGCGCTGCTATTACAGATCAGTGTTACCATCGTGCAGTACATACTTTTAATAGCCTACTGTGAACGTTTCATTCAATTCCCTTTATTAGTTCTGTTTTGATAGCCTTTGAAAGCGAGCGTGTCACTCAGTTTTACAAAAATGGAAAAAGAGCAGCACCGTTCGGTGATTCGATTCTTGTTTTTGGAAGGAAAAACGCGCAGCGAAATCAAAGATCGCTTGGATGCTGTCTACGGTGACTCTTCTCCGTCGATGGCGACCGTGAAGAATTGGTTTAACGAGTTTGCTCGTGGTCGCACGTCGGTTTTTGATGAACCACGCCCAGGTGCTCCGAAAACGGCTTCTACGGAGGAAAACGTAAAAAAGATCCACGATCTCGTGTTGACAGACCGCAGATTAAAGGTTCGCGAGATAGCTGAGACTGTAGGCATCGCAGAAGGAACGGTGCATAATATTCTACACGAAGAACTGGGCATGAGGAAGCTGTTAGCGCGATGGGTGCCGCGTTTGCTTACGCCGGACAACAAGCGCAACCGTGAGACCACTTCAGAGCAATGTTTGAAGCTGTTTAAGCGCAATCCGGCGGAATTCTTGCGTCGTTTCGTGACCGTTGACGAAACATGGGTTCACTGGTACACACCAGAGACCAAGGAACAGTCAAAACAGTGGACTTTACCCGGCGAACGTGCTCCGAAGAAGGCGAAGACTGTTGTTTCGGCCGGTAAGGTGATGGCCACCGTATTCTGGGACTCACAAGGTGTGATCCACATCGATTACCTCCAGAAGGGTAAAACTATCACGGGGCTCTACTATGCCGACCTATTGGGCCGATTCGACGCCGAATTGAAGAAAAAACGGCCCCATTTGGCGAAGAAAAAAGTGCTGTTCCACCACGATAACGCGCCGGCTCACACCTCCGCCGTCGCCATGGCCAAATTGGTTGAACTGCGCTACGAATTGCTGCCCCTTCCACCTTATTCACCAGATTTGGCCCCTTGTGACTTTTATTTGTTTCCAAACTTAAAAAAGTCACTCGCTGGGAATAGATTTGGGTCGAATGAGGAGGTCATCGCCGCCACGGAGGACTATTTTGCCGACCTCAACAAAAATTATTTTTTGGACGGGTTAAAAAAGTTGGAGCATCTCTGGGCCAAGTGTATAGACCTAAAAGGAGACTATGTTGAAAAATAAACCGTCGCTTCTCAAAAATTTTCGTTTTTTTTTTGTAGGCTAAGTACTTGTTGAACGACCCTCGTTACTCTTGCAATCTTAAAAAATGACTGGACATGGAAAGGGATTGGGAAAAGAAGGAGCAAAGCGTCATAGCAAAGTTCTTCGTGATAACATTCAGGGAATCACGAAGCCGGCCATTCGTCGCTTAGCTCGCCGAGGTGGAGTCAAACGTATTTCTGGCTTGATCTACGAGGAAACTCGTGGAGTTCTCAAAGTTTTCCTTGAGAACGTTATCCGTGATGCAGTCACCTATACCGAACACGCTAAAAGAAAGACTGACCGCAATGGATGTTGTATACGCTTTGAAACGTCAAGGCCGCACTCTGTACGGATTCGGTGGTTAAATTTCATCGACGCGGCGAACTGCTCTGCAGTCACTCAAGCGGCCCTTTTCAGGGCCACAAATTATTCCGAACGTTGATCTACTTGCTAGCAATTATGAGTCATTAAGAGGTGGCTAAATTTCATGTAATCTGAAAACAATTCCAACGCACTTTCTTCGGAGACAGAATGTTGGAATTAAAGAAAAAATGTTATTCGTCGAAAAAGCTTTCTCGAAATTAAACAAACTTCACACTATCAATTGTCGGGTGAGAAAAGTGGTGCAGATTGAAATTACATTCTTGCGCAAACGCAAAGCTTGAGTCTTTCTATTCGGAAAGAAAAATTGAAAATCCGTCTTGCCGTTAGAGGGAAATTTGTGTATGCGCAAAAATAACGAAGAAGCAAATTACAATTTTTGGTTATATTATTGTTTCAACTGTTTGCCTTTTATTATTTTAAAAAGAATTCTTACACCAACGTATAATTTTTTCGAACGTATTTCAGATCAGACAAAAAGTTGGCTAGATCTAGGAATCATACAAAAAATGTAAATATTAAGGGAGGGGTAGGGTTTTAAAGGCGAAAAAAAAGCATATTTTTATGATTTTTTTGCGGCGACATGAGTAATATAATTTTATTAAATAGAATTACATATTATTGTACAACTATTGAAGTATCTTAGAAAAAATTTTCAATGAAAAATATTGATAAATGAGCCGGTGACGTTGAATCTCCAGAGGCGCCTTGAAAAAAAGTGGTTTTGAGGTGAGCATTATAACTCGTTACCGGATCATCTGAAACAAAAAAATTGATATGCATTTTAAAGGTGATGTATTTCTCGAGGTAATCAGGAAGAGTTTTTTTTTTTTTCTATTTTTTGCAGCAGTTGGAAGTGAAAAACGCAATTTTCGCTAAAAAAATCGCGCTTAATTTGTTATTAAAAATTGAAAAAAAAAACTCCTGATTACCTGTTGATTTATGTAAAGAAGTAATGTTTAAATTTTCAAAAGGATCGGTTCAGTAGATTTTGAGTTTTAATGTTCACAAACTTCAAAAATGACGTTTTTGGGAAAATCGATTTAAAGTTTTTTATACGTGAAAATTCCTCGAGTCATCACCGTGCCTCGTCTGTCGAGCAGTAGTGATAGCATGTCGCCCAAATCGCATTTTTCATTTTCGTTACACAATCGGAGTTGCGTCGAATGGCCAGTCCATAATATACGGTCAATTTCTCTATCATTTTTGCAGTGAGTTTACCTTTTCCAGAGAGACTTTTCCTCTTTATTTTTTTTGCCTGTTTTAGATTCACTATCGACCACAGTTGTTGGTGAAAACTATACCTTCGCATTTGCATGTGCGAAAACTCATTTTTCCATCACATTCAACGCACTTCACTAGTGTACTTATCGTTTAAAATACTAACAGGAAGTCTATAATCCTGTAATGTTTCTCCAAATCTTGCTCTACATGTTCAGATGTACTAAGTTTTATTTTCTTATGCGACGCGCTGGACGCTTCGACACTATCATTTCCACGTTTTGGGAAAGATTTTTTTCTCGGTTGACCCACAATATTGCTACTTTCCTGGCGATCTTGCCGGGTTACTTTTTTTGGCATTTTGCAAATAAATAAATAAATTACAAAACAACACTAAACGAGTGAGAAAATATAACTGTAAAAGAACGAACAGAAACGAAAATTTAAGAATAATTCCGAGAAGATTTCAGCTCTGTTATAGTACACAACCGTTCAGCAGAGAGTGTGCCAGTAAACTATTTTATATTCGATATACCGAAAAATATACAATATATTCAAGGTCAGTTTACATTGTTTGATAGAAACACAGACTGAAAAAGGGATTTGGGGAAACAAAAGAAATTGCAGCTGCTTTCTACTAGGGGGACCGAGCGGCTACCGAGCAGGTATAAAAATCAGGTATCACGGCCGGTCGTTTGAAACGCTGTAACTCCGTTAGTTTTACTCCGATTGACTTAAAATTTATACACAATATTCTCGACATATTGTTCATTCAGAAAAAAATGCAAAACAAATTATTTTAAAACCCTACCCCCCCCCCCCCCCCCTTAATAGGCACTTTTATCATTGTTGGAGTGCTTAAAAATGTGCGTCCAGGCCGCGAGGAATCCCTAGCAAAAAGGAGACAGACGCTATGGCTTTGTACTGCGAATTACGACCCAACGTCGACGTACTACTTTTATCTCTACCACATATTTGTTTTTTGTTATTGGACACTTCGTTTAAATCTTCGCTGTCAGGTATACCAAGGCACTCCAATCAACTGGATAAACTGTCCACACCGTTACAACATACTTCTAAATGTCCATGACTTCATAAATCAGAATGATTTCGGAACTTTCGTTGGAGTCGTTTCGGAATTAAAGGGGGTGTCTAAAAAACGAAAATTTTAATACATGTTGATGAAAATATTAATTGAAGAAAAATGTTTCTCAACTTGAGGAATGCCGTACTCACCGCGACAGAGATATTGTTTTTAAAATCACGCATTTCGTGACTCTGCAAATTCACGAAGATATATTTTCGGGGTTCATCTTCGGCACATGTCATTCTAGTTGCATTCTAAATTGAGGTTTATACGTTAAACCGTTCAAGGGTTAGTGATTGGACAGGACAGATGGATAAATACTAGACTCATCAGAAGCTTTCTACTTTTCGGTACGGAACCGAAAAGATAGTGAGAGATAGAGATGAAAAAGAAGTATTCTCAGTTGTGTTAATATTCTGTTAACAAACGTTTTCCAACGATATAATTTGTTGGCCCTGAAAAGGGCCGAGTTTGTGCAACTTAACAGTTGCGAGTTTAAGCGCGTTCTCCGCGAATGCGCCGAGCAAGCTGTATGTCTTTAGGCATGATGGTGACTCTCTTAGCGTGAATAGCACACAAGTTCGTATCTTCGAAAAGACCGACTAAATATGCTTCACTGGCTTCTTGTAACGCCATTACAGCGGAGCTTTGGAAACGTAAATCGGTCTTGAAGTCCTGAGCTATCTCACGCACAAGACGTTGGAAGGGCAACTTGCGAATTAGAAGTTCAGTGCTTTTTTGATAACGACGAATTTCTCGAAGAGCGACCGTTCCGGGCCTATATCGATGGGGCTTCTTAACTCCTCCGGTTGCAGGAGCACTCTTGCGTGCAGCCTTTGTTGCCAACTGCTTCCTCGGGGCTTTGCCTCCGGTAGATTTACGAGCGGTTTGCTTAGTACGAGCCATTGCACGAAAGTATCAGTAATAACTTGACAAGTATGTTACTGGACAGACACGATTGAACGAAATGATGAAACTGATGGACTGCGATGGTTTATATATAATCCCCATGCAGGGCTGGACTCTTGATTGGTTGTACCGGTAGGGTGGGGGACTCCAAACAAAGCCATCAGCGTTAGCGCGAACGGACCTCGAAATTTTAATACTAAGGACGCGTGAAGCTCGGTTGCCGATTGCAGTACCGGGGATTCCCGATGGCCCGACTCAGCAGCCGTCGTACTTGTTAAGGTCCTCGCACATGAAACAACATTGACGGACCCACGGAAACGTAACACGTACAGGCTGCCCGTTCACTAAACACAGCGTTGACTAATCAGGCGCCACTTTGCGATCGGTTTTGTGTTCCGTCACTGCGTTCGGTCATCCCCACGCGAGTTTCCGATTTGCGTGGGGATGTGCGTGTCCGTCACCGTGGACCGTTAACGTTGTTTCATGTGCGAGGACCTTTACTTAGAAGAAGGCGCATGTGTCTATCTCCACGTATTTTTAAGTTTCATTTATATGTTCGTCAGTTTCTTTATAATTTACGGTTGGAGCGGTGCGGGGATGCATCTGTTGGGGCTAGGTGCGCTATGAGCCGCATCAGCAAAGTCATTTTTGAACGACATGATAACTGAATAAAATCTCATTACACATGACGCCGTCTTAGGTAGTCATAAGGTATCGGATTTATTGTATTAAACGTATTAGTGTGACGTAAATAAAAGCAGCCACCCCAACCTTTCAATTACTTTATTTTATGACCAGTAGTCGCTACGAACGAAACGAAAAAGTACAAGCTATGGACCTGGGCAAATAACGGATATGTGTAAAGAACCAAGCACATTTGATATATCTGCCTTGACGTAAACAGAATATAAGCTTAGATGGTTCAATGTCGGGATTTCCTCTCAACCACTGTGCTCGTAATCGGTAGTATAATAAAATCAAATAACGAATTTTTTCAATTTCTACAGTACAGAATACTGACTAAAAGTAGCCAAAAACCCGGAGAGTCAACTTATTACTCGGTTTTAGACTGAAGATGATTACTGGCGCACCAATGAGTGCACAGAGAACTTAGTAGCATTTGATTGGTGCGCCGGTTGGAACAAATGTTGGCAAGCGTTCGGTACGATGCGTACGAATCCCCACCACCTCGCATCATCTCATTGGTGCGCCGGTTGGTATACGTTGGATCTTAAATAAGGGTCGCCGAACAGTGCAGGTTATTCGACTCCAAGTTGTCATCGGTACTAGATCGTTTTGCTTACGTATTAAGACCAGATACGAGTATATCTAATTCTTCAATCATGCCTCCGAAAGCGAGTGGTAAAGCCGTCAAGAAGGCTGGCAAGGCCCAGAAGAACATCACGAAAACTGACAAGAAGAAAAGACGTAAAAGGAAGGAGAGCTACGCTATCTACATCTACAAAGTTCTTAAGCAAGTCCATCCTGATACTGGAGTTTCGAGCAAGGCGATGAGCATCATGAATAGCTTCGTAAACGACATTTTCGAACGCATTGCCGCTGAAGCATCCCGACTCGCTCATTATAACAAAAGGTCAACTATCACCTCTCGGGAAATCCAGACTGCTGTAAGACTCTTGCTGCCTGGTGAACTCGCCAAGCACGCTGTCAGTGAAGGCACGAAAGCTGTTACTAAGTACACGAGCTCCAAGTAGACTTTTCGACGTCCCATTATTATATAACGGCCCTTTTCAGGGCCAATAAAAATTCAAAACGTAAAACAACCTTTCAGCATACCTGCTGGCTCGTACGAGCTTTATTTTCTAGATTACTGATACCGCTTCAGAAATACGAATGTTGGGCTCCATAATAAGTACACTACATTATGCTGAAGTGCGAATAACCTAAGCTAAAAAGTACCCCAATGATTTAAGAGCAATACGATTGCGTTCCTGGCCGTCGTGAATGACCATTGTTCAAAGGGACGATGATCAAAATTTTGTCATTTTTCGCAGTCTACCCGAAGAAATTGCCAGAATACGTTTTCCGCAAATTTCATGTCTTTTCTCTATACCATGGAGACAGGAAACCAATTTGCGGTGATCTTTAACGCAGTTCATGATTGTTTTTTTTTTCAGAATCTTCCGGAAACGTTCGGCTACTGTAGTACATTGTGTGAAAGGACATTCGGTGGCGTGACTGCAGATATTCCGTTGCCATTAAAATCCTGCGAAGAGATAAAATAATATTATGATTGTATGACAATTGCTCGTAAGGAGAATGGCAGCACGCAACAAACTTCATCAACCTCCTGTCACATAACATAAAATATAACAATGACAGACAAAGCAAAAAAATGGTGGTGAATGGTTATTGGTGGAAAAGGGGTATATCCGTTTTCCACAAACTTAAAACCTCGCTTCCCAAGCATCCTTTCCGACGCTAGCACCCTATACTTTCCGAACCGCCAATTCACTCTACGGTCAAACCTCATACGAATTCTGTATTAGTGAATGCTATCTTTAATAAATTAATTCAAACGGAATAAGATTTTGGTATCTGATGTTTTAATTGTAATTGACGGAATGATATATATATATCTATATATATCTATACCTATTGTTATTACGCATTTTGCCGAAACTTTTACGCTTGCTATCTCG
Source organism: Oxytorus armatus (assembly GCA_958009045.1). Classification (NCBI taxonomy): domain Eukaryota; kingdom Metazoa; phylum Arthropoda; class Insecta; order Hymenoptera; family Ichneumonidae; genus Oxytorus; species Oxytorus armatus. The sequence continues at coordinate 3,191,827 of OY253748.1, read as the reverse complement.
TCGGGCAACATTTTTAAAAAATCCAGATAAGTAGTGTGTATGCAGCTGCGAGCAAAGGAAATTCGGCAGAGAAGAGGGGTAAAATCCCAACCGCCGCGTCTATGAGACATCGCATGCGTGCACAGCGGAACGTCTGCTTTGCCATTGGTGAGCCAGTCAGGGGAAACAGTGCATAAATATACTCGTCAGAACATCGTTGGTATCATTCGTCATTCGGTCTATAGCCGTTCCTATTTTCGCATCATTTTAGCTCCGTTTTCAAGTTTTGTTTTTAATTATTACTAAAATGCCTAACAAAATTACAAGATCTGATAGAAAATTAACTGATTCGAGATTATGTCGGCATAAAAAAATTGTACCTCCGCAAAAACGTAAAAGCGAAGACATTGTAACAAGTAGCACGTCAGCTAAAAAAATTAAAGTGACCGTTGAAGATCAAGTTACGGAGAATCTTGAAATACATTATAGGATAATTGATTTTTTATTAGTCTTTTCAACAATTGCTACGCTAGTGAAGTGTGTGAAATGTGATGGAAAAGTAAATTTTCATTCGACTAAGAAAGAAGGCCTTTGGTTTAACATCAAAGTGTCGTGCGAAAGCTGTAAACAGATTACAAATGTTCCGTCTAGTGCAAGAATAAACTCTGGTATTTTCGAAGTTGATCATCGGTTTGTTTTCGTGATGAGGATATTAGGCCTTGGATTAGTTGGCTGTGAAAAGTTCTGCGGCTTGATGGATTTGTCTAGTAGGTTTTTATCAAAACCGACGTACAATAATTACGTGAAAAAAATGTGCCCGACTGTAAGAGAAGTAGCGAATCGATTTTTTTTATCTGCTATAAAAGAAGAAAAAGCAGCAACAGCTGAAGAGAAAAAAACTGAAGATGCCGACGAACTCACTGTATCAGGCGACGGAACATGGAAAAAAAGAGGCTTTTCATCTTTATTCGGCGTCACCTCATTAATCGGTTACTTTACAGGTAAAGTTCTTGATATTTTCGTCAAAAGTTCATACTGCCATGAATGTAAAATTTGGGAACATAAATTAAATTCTGCCGAATTCGAAGAGTGGCATGAAGCTCATGTAAATGCTGGAAAGTGTCAGGCAAATCATACTGGTGCAGATGGAAATATGGATGTCGAAGCGGTAAAAACCATGTTTCAACGCTCGGTAAAGAATGGTGTACGATATCGCAACTATATCGGTGACGTGTGACTCTAAAGCTTACTCCGGGTTAGTGAATTCTAAACCTTATGGTGATGATTTTTCAATAGTGAAAAAAGAATGTGTCGGACATGTTCAAAAAATAATGGGCACTCGTCTACGTGAACTAGTCAAAAAGACTGTTGTAGATACTGAAAGAAAGAGTCTGTCTGGTAAAGGGAAGCTTACGGCCAAAATGATTGATAAACTGACGGTATACTACGGTTTGGCTATTAGACGTTACTCTGATTCCGTGGAAAATATGAAGTATGCTATCTGGGCAACATTCTTCCACTACAGTTCGACAGACGAGAATCCACAGCATAAAAAATGCCCGACCGGCACGGACTCCTGGTGCGAATGGCAAAAAGCAGCAGCTGCTAATGCATTTGATTCGTTCAAACACACATACAGTGCTCTTCCTAAGGATGTTTTGCAAGCCATCAAGCCTATCTATGAAGATCTGAGCAAAGATGTCTTCCTGGAGCGATGTGTCGGAGGCTTCACGCAGAACAACAATGAGAGTTTGAACCAACTTATGTGGAAAATCTCACCAAAGCACTTGAGTGGAACCTCTGTCATCGTTGAAATTGCGGCTTATGTGGCAGCCAGTGTCTTCAATGAAGGTTCTTTTGCTTTACTAACCTTCATGCAAGACATGGGAATCAGTAGTGGATCAAGCGCTCATGCCTGGGCGCGATCAACTGACTCCATACGTGGAAGCCGAGCAGAGCAGGAAGCTGAAAAAAAAACTAAAGAAGGCAGGATTCGTCGTAGACAGGAGCAAAAAGGTGCTTTAGACATCTTTGATGATAGCAACATCCTTTATGGACCTGGCATTGACGATTCAGTGTGAGGTAAGCCGATCAAATTCGCTTATGAACATTTTATACCAGATTTTTTAGTGTTCAAAACTTTAAAGCGTTTTCCTCACAACTTACGTTTTCAATGTCGGTGTCCCTCATAACTTGAAAACTACAGCACCGATCCCTTTGAAATTTTGAACACTAATTCTGTACATAATTTACGAGGTAACGCTGGAGAGTTTTTTCAAATTTGTTAATAATTTTTATTTTACAATAATAAATTAACCGATTTTTTTCGTAAAAATCGCGTTTTTCCCTTCAAAATGTTCCAAAAAATTGAAAAATTGAAATTTCGAAAAACCTTCCCAGCGTTACCCGGGGAAAAATATTATCTAACAAATGAACTTTCATTTTTTCATTTCAGATGATCCAGCACCAAGTTATGAGGGACACCGCATTTCTACTTTTTTCCGAGACACGTCCGAATAATTGCTGCCATTGCCGTATTTTTTAATATTTCTTCGTGAAAATTTCATATAATATTCTTCGAATGTCATATTTTACTGTACCATTAGTTTTAATAAAGAGATTTTAACTGCGTCGTCACAAAAAAATCACAAAAACATGCCTTTTTTGTACGAATTAACCTTACCCCCCCCTTAAGACCTTGAGATTATTCTTTTTTTCCAATACATTAAATCAATATGTCTGGACGAGGAAAGGGTGGAAAAGTCAAGGGAAAGTCAAAGACTCGTTCGAACCGAGCTGGCCTTCAGTTCCCAGTGGGGCGAATTCATCGTCTTCTTCGTAAAGGAAACTACGCCGAGCGTGTCGGTGCTGGCGCTCCGATATATCTTGCCGCTGTCATTATTAGCGTATTTGGCCGCTGAAGTTCTCGAGTTGGCTGGAAACGCGGCGCGTGATAACAAAAAGACGAGAATCATCCCTCGTCACCTGCAACTGGCCATCCGTAACGACGAAGAATTGAACAAACTACTCTCAGGCGTTACGATCGCTCAAGGTGGAGTCCTGCCAAATATCCAAGCGGTTTTGCTGCCCAAGAAGACAGAAAAAAGCTTAAGTCATCGATTGCAAAGAAAATACAAACAGCCCCTTTTAGGGTCAATAATTAATTTAACGAAGGTTTATGCTGTTACTGCATATTAAAATTTGTATATGACAGGTAGTAGGTCTTTGATGCGGATATAGGAGAGTTTGCGCTAGATTCCTTGGATCGTGAGAGGGATAGCATTGTGAGACAGGACACTATTACGATCTGCTTCAAGTGTACACGGGCAGATTTGACGATAACAAGCCCAAAACCCTTTTTTACGCTATTAATAGAATTGGTAAAATTTAACAAACAAAATTAGATGTTTTTAACCCTCTCATCTAATCGTAGTCCGTGAATTCATGACTAGAAAGGACAGCGGCATAGCTATGCCGCTGTGTGTATTTAGGCCGTGTGTAGGTTGTGTATTTCTGTTGATCACGCAGCATACTGCGTGATCAACAGAAATAGACAACCTCTTTCTTCGTTGGTTAAATGTATTCTTTTCAACAAACAAGGCTGATAAGCCACACCTGGAGCTCCTACTGCAGCAATGTTGTCATGTTAAAAGTGACGTACAAAAAATGGCACTTCTGGTCAAATAAACTTTAGCTGAACTCCTACATAACCAAAGATTCAAGCCTTCAGGTTGGTTTACTTGCGGTCGGTACAAGTATGCGGCAAGAGGAACGTGTACGATGCGTTTATGCGCCATAGGAAAATGGACAGCTCTCTGCACAGGCTGCCAACCGGTATTTCCTTTTGACTGTACGAAATGTGTCGGTAATACTGGACGGTAATCATCAACAAAATGGTTGTGTGACGGAATTGTTTCTACATGAACAATATTTCAAGTCGATCGGAGCAAAATTAACGGAGTTAAGAGCATTTGAACGTCCGTTGCGGCAGACCGGTTTAAAGCGTTTAACTCAAAATCTGTAACTCAAAATCTTATGCACCGATTCCTTTGGAATTTTGTACACTATCTCTACACATAAATCACCAGGTAACGCTGCCGAGTTTTGTTTTTATAATTATTTTTCATTTTGCAATAAAAAATTTGCCGATTTTTTTTAGTGAAAATCGCGTTTTTGACTTCCAGGTGATACCAAAAATCGAAAAAAAACTCGACAGCGTTACCTCGAGAAATATCTCACCTAATAAACGCATTTTGATTTTTTTGTTTCGGATGATCCAGTGACGAGTTATAGCGTACACCGCAAAACAATTTTTTTTAGAGGCGCCTGAGGAGATTTGCTGCCAACGGCTTATCTATCAATATTTTGCAATGAAAATTTACGAAAATATAGTTGAGATGTTGTATTATTATATGGAAAGTCAGTAAATAAACCAGCATTACCTGTATCGTCTAAAAAAATTCTTGAAAATATACATTTTTTTCACCGAATTAACCTTACCTCCCCGTTAACTAGAGAAAACTTATTCCTCAATTGTACGAGAGCTTATATTCGTAGAAAACGATTTAGCCTGTCAATAGGTGTAAAAGGCGATGAAATAAAAAAATTATTTCTCGTATTCCAGGCTCAGGTCCTGTTATTTGATTACTCGAGGAGACTGATGGTATGTGAAAAAATATAAACCAAAATATTTCGGAAAGGAACCTTGATCAACCGCCGGTCAGAACGACCATAGTTAGTTCGGGCGTTTGAGGTTCCTTCTCGAAGTATTTTGGTTCATATTTTTTTAACATAATAGAGTCCTATCAGTGTCGAGAAATAAAAAAAACAGGACACGAGCTTGGCATCCGAGGAACATGTTTTTTTTTTTCAACAAAATTGAGCTATAGCTTCTTTTTATCGACTCTTGAGCCCATTAACAGACTAAATCATGACTAACCATAAGATTTTTGTACGAATATATGCTGCCGTTCATTTAAGAAGTAATTTTTCTTCAATTAATCACATTCAATTTTTTTTGCCAGAACGTTCGTAACTTCGATGACATAAAATTTTACATATTTTATGAAAAGTACTTTCGGGCTCTAACGTCCTGAATATATTTAAAAAATCTATTCTGCTCCGGGTTTAGTATACGAGTATAGGAACTAAAGGACACGAATCAAAAGACGTGTATGCGAAAGATTAAAAATCGCGTATTCAACTAGAGCATTGAATGTTAAAATAAAATATCAGCGAACATCTGTGCCCAAATGTTTTCCAAGACACAGAAAAAATTTGTAAATTTTTTAATTTCGAATTTTTCTTCAACTTCCGTTGTTAAGCATAAACATTTTTTTTGATCAGGTATGTTATAGTTCCGTAGTATAATTTGCGAAAAAAAATCAGAACAAGTTTCAACGTTAGGAATTTTTGGTGGTCCTGAAAAGGGCCGGTCGAGTATCGCTTTCCCGAAGATATTCACTTCTTGGCGGCGGTTGGCTTCTTGGGCCTAGCGGCGACTGGTTTGGTTTTCTTAGCCGCGGCCGCCGGTTTAGCCTTTTTCATGGGCGACTTTGCCGCCGGTTTTGCATTGGTGGTTTTCGGCTTGGTAGTTTTGGCCTTTGGTGGTTTAGCCGCCGGTCCTTTGGAAAATTGCCTCTTTTGGCTAACGGCAGCAGTTGCGGCCTTCTTCGCAGCGGTCATTTTGGGTGTTCCCGAAGCGGGTTTCTTTGCTGCTGGTGCTTTTTTAATGACCTTAGCTTTTGATGCAACCTTAGCCTTTGGCTTGGCTAATTCAGCTTTGGCCGAAGCGGCGAGCTTGAAAGATCCAGCGGCGCCCTTGCCCTTGGTCTGTATGAGAGTACCGGATTCAACAGCGGACTTAAGGTACTTCTTAATGAACGGTGCTTGTCTCTCAGTATCGATCTTGTAGGTGCCGGCCATGTATTTTTTAATGGCCTGGAGCGACGAACCACCGCGTTCCTTCAGATCTTTGATAGCAGCGTTTACCATCTCGAAGGTTCTCGGATGAGTTGGCTTTGCCCCGGGTTTTCCCTCCGTTGCTTTCTTCGGTGGACCCGTAGGCGCTGCAACGCCTTCCGATGCTGCCAATACGACTGGCGATGAAGTTGTTTTATTTCCCATCGTGGCGAAAAACTCGAAACACGATTTTTTCGCTGATGAACTTAGTGATTTTGTAACACTTTCATTACGTTCCGCTGTGTTCGGATTGAAAACATTTTTTATTTTAACGGTGCGCGACTTACGAAGATTCACAGATCTCCGAAGATCTCTAGAACCTTTGCTACGATTCATAATGAAATAATCCAATAAGTTTGTAAATAAACGCAGAACTATCAACAAAATTCTAACTGCAGCTCACCCCTTAATCAACAAGTAAGATTTTTTGTCGAAGATGTTTTACTTGGCTGTGTACTCTACAGAGTAACAGTGATCGTGAGTTGTAACTGCGAATGTGCTCTGGTGGCGCAAAGCCGCCCTTTACCATAGCGGAGCGCGTACCATGGAGAGAGGCGCCACTGTTTTTTTGTGCCGTTCGCCCAGCGTAGACCCCACTGTGGTATCATACTCGAGATTCAACACAATTTTCCAATAATTTGCGTTCTTCGAACTTGATTGAATTTAAGATTATCGGATTGCCTGATATTCTGGTCGAATATTGGACCTTTTTAATAACGGATAAACGTTACGAAAAAGGAATAAACTACAGCGGCCAAGTGCCGTGCGCATATTCGTCACTTGCACTCTTCTCTAATAATTACGTAATTGTTTATAAAAAATGTCGTTTTAACTTTGATAACTAGCGTAATAGACAAACCGTGAATAACACTATCCGATGAAGTCGAAATATTTCGTCAAAATCTTTTTCTAAATGCCATATTTTGACTCGTTTACGGTACAACAGTTCGCCGGATCATTGGCAAAGCATCGACAAAGATGTACGAAGATTTTTGTACGACAATCGATATGGAGTTATTTACCAGTTTTGAAATAATGTCATTCCAATGTATTTGGGACTCTGTTGTGAAGTGTTTTGCGCCAATCATGGATGATTTATTATGAAAATTCTTCATTATCAATAATATATAGGGATAAGTGTGATTTTATTGTGAGTCGACGTTAAGTACTGTAGAGATTTCGTTCGATGTAACTTTTGGAAAAATTGAATGAAATTATATTTACTAATGGAACTAGATGGTTGTTAAATTTCTTTTAAAACGAGTATATAGGAACAAAGGAGATGAGTCAAACGTTTGTGTATGCAAAAGATTAAAGATCGCGTATTTAACTGTAGCATTGAGTGTCAAAAAAAATATCACCGAAGATCTGTGTGCCCAACTGTTTGTGCAAGATCAAACATCACAGAAAAAAATATCTAGATATTTCAATTTCGAATTTTTCTTCAACCCCCACATACTCTTCAGATAAGGAATCGGGGCGCAAGCGGCTAGTCCGAGGCTCCCCCGCATCGAGAGTTCGAGCGCGTGCCCCAAACGGCTTCGAATATCGGAAAATCACTTCGCCCACGTATTCTACACAATATTTGGAGGCAATTTATGCAAAAAATCGAGTTTTCGAACCAGTCACACGGGAAACGTGGGGAAAACGCATGGTGTACGATTTCTGAAAAAAAAAAAATAAAGTACTCGTGATTCTTTTCCGATTAACGATTGAAATCGATATATCGAGTATGATTAATCGCTTTGCCGTTATTCGAACAAATTTGTGACACAACAAGTTTATTTTATACAGTCGCAAATACATGTTATAAATGGTGACACTTGTGAATATATATGGATACTAGCTATGCCCCGCGGTCTCACCCGCGTGAAGTTTCGGTTATACATTCATGCTAAGATCGATTTGAAATTTTGCCAGTAACTTCACAATTACATTCTCAATCGGAGTATGTAGCCGTTTTTTGATTCAATGTAAACTTTCTTTTTTATAAACATGTTACGGCTCATTTATCGCAAAAAATCCATTCATTTCTTCAAAAGTACACCATTTCTACAAAATTTGATTAAAAAAACCCCCTCCGTACTCCCATAGACAATAGATTATAAAGTTTTCTGGTTTTTTTGTAGGTCTTATACTGCACGAGAAAACCGTCCTCGAGTGAAGGTGTTAAAAAAAAAGACAATTTTCAAGATGTGGTCTGTCGCCGCCATTTTCTATCAAAATGATAATAAAAAAAAATTGTTCATACTTCAATATGTGTCAAAAAAACCATCTGAAAAGAAATCCTATTTCTCTTTTCATACTCCCAAAATAAATCGTCAAAGTTAGGCCTTTTTTCTGCCGCTAGAGTGGTGTTACCACTTAATCAAGAGACTCGACGGCGTCTCGACGCCAAGTCATTTAGAAAAAAAAGTTAAAAAGTCTATAGGTTAGGTTGTCATAATAATCATAACATTCTGTTGTACGTTCGATAACCCGCGCAAGATGTTTGCTGCATCAAAAAGTTTGAATGCGTCATGTGCATTAGAACTTCGAGGATGACGCTTCCCCGCGCGAGGTAATTTTCCGCGAATACAAAAACTTCCCATAGCTTTAAGATAATTCCAAGTGTTTCCCGTATCATCGATCACGTGCCGTTCCGAATCCATTAAATGTCTTTATCTATGATCAGAAGTGTTTTTTTTGTCTTTTCACCTTATAAAATATAGGAAGGGGATTTTATCATTTCCGTTTCGTTCTGCTGCATTATATTGATCGCTAAGGCGAGCGGACGATATCATACACTTTTACTCTAATATGATCGTGGAAACCGGAAAGTTACCGAAAGATCTAGCGATGCGCATCAACATTTTCGCGGATGGGGGACCTTCCGGGAAAGGCACTATTGGCCAGAGTGACTGATTCACTTCGTGCTTTCTTTAATTTCTTGGGCAACGTTGTTATTCTCATTTCGACAATGAAACTTATCGCGGCGCATCCCAAGCCAACTCCTAGAATCACAAATGCAAAGGTTAAGTCGGCTAGTGTCAAAGTTTTGTGTGCCCGATCTATGTTCTCATTATCATTACATTCTAAAGTGCGCGACGACTTTTCCAGACTTTTTTCGACCGAATATTGATAGACATTGGATTCGACAATCCTCTGTAGAATGATATTGAATTTCTGTTCCAGAGGCCAGTCTTTGCGAATCGCCCAAGTGATGTCGCTGGCGTATACCATTTCTTTCGATAAGTGGAGCTTGAAACGAGCTGCCTCGGTAACTCCCTCGTCCCGATAAATGATGCAAGCAGCGTTCGGATCGCGTAACACGTATTCCGTGCAATTGTACCCCATTATTGGTATGTAACGTCCCTTAAAGGCTGCTTCGCGAACGAAGTGTATATCCCAATTGTAATGCCCGTAAATCTTGTGATGGGATTCGGCAAGATCGAGTCTCGTATCGATGTCTGGGAGACGAATTTCTTTCGCCAACGACGAAGCTAGTTGACCCTGATAAATACCCTGAATCGTTACCACGAATACAAACAGACCGGTGAGATAGATTCTCGCTGATAGGCCGTTGGATGATTTGGTTAAAGCCGCGTTGCAAATCATACGAATAGTATTAAGAATCGCAACCGCCAGATTCTGACGTAAAAACCATTTGAAAAAAATCGGTGTAATTAAACAAACGATACAGAGGCAAATTCGCGAACTTCTATCGAGTACCGAGGCGATTTTGCTCAATTGTGATTTGTGACTGTTGTAGCGCGTTATAACGGACAAACCGCTACGGTAGTAAGGATAGAGCGACGTTAATTTCGCCACTGTGATCGTACCGATACTTTGAAGCGTAAAATCGGTAATTCCATTTACCGTTTCCTTCACCATTCCATGAGTGTTCTCCGTGTCATTCGGGAAGCCGAACGGTTCATTACCATCGTGTATCATCAGCTTGGCCGTTGCGTTCAATCTTCGGAAAATACTTCGCGCAACCTCGCCGATAGTACCGTTGAGGGAATCGACGCCGGTTTTATTCGCATTCACGAATACCTCCCAAGTCTTATTCTTGACGGTCACGCGAATCTCGTAGCCACCGAGGTCTCGGCTTTTATCGAAATCCATATTCTTACACGCGTTATCATCCCCGCAATATTCTCGCGTCAACAAAGTCCAAGGATGATCGTTTTCGTCGCTGTAAGTTCTCTCGAATTGCCATGGATCAGGTGCGTCACTCGTGTAAGGATTGAAACTGTAAATCAATCGTCCCTTCGTCCTGTGAGTGCACAAAAATTTTGCTTCCAGTAGATTCATTCTCCAGGCGGTTCGTAAAATTTCAAACGCCCTTGAGCATCCATCCTCTGTCGCGGGCAGCTCGAGTATGTAAAAGTATGCCATGTGATTCCACCAAGGAGTTTTCTTTATATTTACGAGGATTCCCTCTAATTCCGTTGATAAGGAAATCGCGACCACGAAAATCTGTAGTTTGGAACGGACTAGACGCGATACCTGTCTATCGTTCACTGTTCTCGTAGTATTATCGAGCAAAATTACAGAAATATTCTTGTTTGAGGTCATTGGCGCAACGAGAGAGCCATCAGGTGATGTATCAATGAGACCTATTGGGTTTACCCGCATTCCGTAGCAACGTCTCACGACTCCAACCTGAAAAATAGTTGATAACGCACGTTCTTTATGTTACTGTTGCATTTGATCCGCGGAATTAAATTGTTTCGATAGGCCCAAAAGGAAAATGGAGAACAAGATTGGATGGTGGAATTAATGGCGGAATCGCATTTCGAGATAATTTGTGTCTTTTCTATAGGCGGGAATTTAGAAATATTTTGTGACAATCTTTTTTATAGGAGGGACGTATTTTGAACAAGATAACTGTAATTATCATTGCGTTTAAACTTAATTTCCACTGTTTTACTTGAGATGGCGTAGCTAGTATTATTTTCATAGAAGTAACACTAAAACGAGTAAGAATTTACTTGTATACACTACTTGTTTTATAATATCGAAAATGTCAGGTTTTGAACAAACAACACAGCATATACGGGAACCTTTGCTGTTTAAGAATAAGTGCTGCTGAAAGTCGTCGCATGCTTCAAGAAGCTTACGGTGAACATGCTCTATCTGAGACAACGAGCGAAGATTGGTTTAGATGATTCAAAAGTGGCGATTTTGACCTTAAGGACAAAGAACGTCCAGGATAGCCGAAAAAATTTGACGATGAAGAATTGGAGCCCTTAATCGATGAAGATCCATGTCAGACACTTAAAGAATTGTCTGATACGTTAAACGTTACTGAAATGGCTGTTAAAAACGTTTACATAATCTTGGACTGGTTGAAAAAGCGAGAAATTGGTTACCACATCAATTAAACGAGAGACAACTCGAAAAGCGAAAAACGATTTGTAAATTGCTGTTTGATCAATGCGAAAAGAAGTAATTTTTACATGGAATCGTGACCGGCGATGAGAAAAGGGTTTATTATAGAAATCCCAAACGAAAAAAGCATGGGTACTGTCATTTGGACCGGGTCCATCAACGCCAAAACGCAATATTCATGGTCAAAAGTGATGCTGTGTGTTTGGTGGGATCAAGAATGTATGTTATACCACGAGTTGCTGAAACCGAGTGAAATGACCACAGCTGTTCGCTACAAACACCAATTAATTAAACTAAGCCAGGAATTGAAAAAAAAGCGGCCCGACTACGCCAAACGTCATAACAAAATAACTTTGCTTCAGACAATGCTCGGCCACATGCAGCAAAAATCGTAAAAAAGCGTTCAAAGCACATGGATCTCACTCGCCGTATTCACCGGATATAGCAACGTTTGATTATCATTTGTTTCGAGCAATTCAGAATGATTTGTCATCATAGCATTTTACGTCTTTTGAAGATATAAAAAAATGAATCGATGAATAGATCGCCTCAAAAACAACGATTTCTATTGACGTGGAATCCATTTGTTGCGTGTAAGATGGCAAAACGTCGTAGCTTCTGAAGGACAATACTTCGAACAAAATGTACCATAAACTATAAATAATTTGTGTTATTTAAAAATTGAAAAACAGCGGGAATTAAGTTTGAAACCCAATATCATTTATTAGAGTAGAATCGATGTCCGCGCTTCGGACACTGCTTTGTAGGTTAGGTTCATCGTCTACAATCTGAAGTATGCACATGACCGAACTACGAGCACGACATCGACAGCCAATCATAATGACGAGTTAACCGACTTCAGCAATAATTCGCATTTCGAGATATTTCGTGTCTTTTATTTGTAGGAGGAGACTGTCACCTCTTATCACCTTAAGTGATTTATCAAAATGAAAGAAGAATGATAGAAGAAACAAAAATTTCGTTCCGAACGGCAACAGGTGAGAAATGATATGACCATCTTCATTATCAAAATTAAAAATCGATACGAGAATATACAGTAAACATAATTGTTTCCGTCGAATATATTAACACTCGCCAAGTATCATGAACTTTACCACTGCCTCGACGAGATTGCAGGATTCTTCCAATTTCGATGGTTTGATGATAATTCCAGTGAGCGACGACCTCTCAAATAGTTGAAAAATTATAAATACAAGACGTAATCTCATCAGGTCCATGGCTTTTTGTTCCTGTTGTTGACGAGATGATGTCGCTGACCTTCTTGTGTAGGATCTCTGTCAACTTGGGCAACCTGTTATTTTTATGGTTTTATGGTAAAAAAAAAACAAAACGGCCAACAGCTGCAACGAAAAAAGTTTTTCAATGGTTACGAATTTGGTTGCATTTAGGTTATTTTGGAGGGTTGAACGACGATAGTTGGTGAATGGATCCTTTTCCAGTTCAATGGCAGTTCGTTAGTCGTTATCGTTGCGCGTCTTTCGATTGTCGGTTACGGTTTGATCGATGCGATTCAAATTGCTTTTTAGTTACCCGTGACGGTTGCTCAAGGTGCTAGCGATGGTCCGAGCGAACGCGATCAAAGTTCCGAATCTAATGCTTGTAGAAACCGTCAATGAGCCATCTTTGGGTATCTCTTATCGTCGTATTGTATCCAAATGGCCCAAAAAGTGCTCACGGAATTTACGGAAAAACAATATTACAACTGATTTTCGCAAAAGAATATTTTTGCGATCAAGTGGCGTATCCGCGAATATATCTTCGCTAATACATCGCATTTACGCACAGCACTGCGTGTTGTTCCCTATCTTTTACGTACTGTACTAACTTTTTTTTACAACTTTCGCAGGTGTGTGTTAAATGAGAAGAGATGAGAATGATAATGCACAAGTGAGTGAGTAAACATTGTGTACAATGGACAGGATCGGGAAAAATATACGCTTCATTTCATAGCTCGGAAGGGTCAACACCATCAACAAATTAATATGTAACAATAATAATAATGTACGTAATTTCCGACACATTGCATGACCATGCATAATTGTAGGTAGTATTGAGTGATGTGTATATAGACAATCCAATTACGTACATCCACTAGGAATTACTGTAGCGGTCTCATCACCCGACCTTCAACTACGTCGTACCGCAACGCGGCAACGACTCTGGACAAAACAGTCAGCGCCAGCGGTGAAAACAAACACTGGTTCCTAGAGTTGACGCAACTTCCCTCACGCTACAGCTCCAGAGTTCATGACTGTTCGATCTGCTCTAGTTACGACGCAATTTGCATCATACTTGATCTCATTGTCTTGTAACAGTTTTATTTAGGAATATAACATGCCCCTGAAATTTTCAAAAAATCGATTTTTTTTACAGATTTCTGTATACTTTTAAGAATTAAAAAAAAACTTTTAAGAAAATTCCACTCCGTTACGAAGCTATAGAAACTTTAAACGCGTTTTTCTTGAAACTATATTTTAGACAGTGTCAGCACGATATCTCAGTCAAATTTTAATATTTGTTAACTTTTTTTTTTAAATCTTGATAATTATTTTCTCTAAAGTCTCACGAGAGGTTTTTTTAATTTTTTGGTGGACAATTTTTTATAAATTATTAAACACTAATTTTTTTTAAATTGCATACTACCGTTTGATATACTGTAGATAGATTTATTTCCATATGTATGGCGTCCTTCGCCTTTTACAAATCATGCTTACAAAGTTCTCTTTCCGCTCATATATGCAAACTTCTATTTTCATTCCTGTTTACAAACTTCTCTTTCCACTTTCCACTCAGCTAGGGAGTTCGGAAGTTTAGCTTCACTGTACGAGAAATGACCTTACCCGTATGATGAAGCTCACGGTTGTCCCTTTATGGTTAAGGGAAAACGGTCAGCTTCAATATACGGGGTGAACCCTTAACCCTTTGGTGAAGCTGACCCCGCCGAAAATGACCGGAAATGCAGTAGTGCAGTTACAAAATGTCATAGTTATTAATACATAGTTTGTATACAAAACTACCGTCCGGTTTAACCGAAGATAATTATAAAAGAAAAATTGTTGAATTATAAAAAAAAATATCTATACAATATACATATATAAGTCTAGTAGAACCAGGCAGACGTTGTGCTGGATGGTTTGTTATTATTGAGGATTGAGGACACTAAAAATTACAAATTATTCTGTTTTGTCGTCGATGTGATGGCGAGTTACAACAAAGTGGATAGCGCGAAAATATTCTGCGTGCTTAAATACCTATGTATACCAATTTTCATGGCCATCGGTTGAACGGTATAGAAGTTTTTGGCCCAAAGAAGTCTACCATAAAAGGGGTAGTCACTGAAAGTTCACAGGCAACGGTGCGAATCGTTTAATCAAACACGACAACATTAATTAATTAATGAAATACAATATGTGATGAAGGTAAACTGTGAAGACGTATGCCAGAGCTGTAGCGTAGCGTCGTTGCAAGAATAATAATAATGCTTCCTTGTTCCGACGTTTCGTTGTTACCACGCAGTCGCGCGTCCGTCCTTAAGGGGAAATTGCAAGTTGTGGTGAGAGTGGACTTAGGGTTACCACAGTACTCCCCCCCCTAGAGACTTATTAGGCTCGGAGCAAAAGTAACAATCTTTTTTTTTATATGTTTTAAGAAGTTCCTCCATTCCTCCTTGTTGGTGTGAGTGGACGATGTCTCTGGGTTCGATGGTCTGTTTATCATTGGTATCGTTTATTCTTTTTGTGACCGGATGTGGTCCAGAGCACGGTGGTGTAAGCGGCGGACGTACCTTTAGTACAATCAATAGGGAGCCCGTGACTCTTGTCCACAATGCACTATTTACATTCAGTATCACGTACTGAATGTAAATAAACAAAATGGTTACAAATTAAGGGAGCGGAAGTGCCGCCATTTGGAGGAAAACCGTATTGGCCAATATCTCCGTTACCGTGCACTTTAGGCCAAAAATGGTAATAACCTTTCTTGTAGATAATGGAATTTCCCATCTTTTTTTCTAAATAATTTTTTTGTATCACTTACCGTTCACGACTTATACGTTTAGTGTCGTTTCGTTCGGGTTGCCACCATAGAGTGCAATGAAGATGTTTTTGCCAGCTTGCTCAATTTTCACAAGTTGTTTTTTGTTCTCAGTGAACATCTTCATAATATTGGTTAAATTTTTTTGCTTCACAAGCGTTGTTAACATTTTCGATTTCTCAATATTGTACGGTGCTGACGTTGTATCACAACCACTAAAGGCATAAAGGAGGTAAGGCATTTTTTGCAGGTAAGAAGGTATTTATTGTTAATTATGTCATTATCATTAATATTTATATTAACTATATAAAAGTGAATAAATAAATTTGAACAGTCGTATAAGTCGTAAACGGTATGTGATACAAAAAAATTATTTAGAAAAAAGATGGGAAATTCAATTATCTACAAGAAAGGTTATAATTATTTTTGGCCTAAAGTGCACGGTAACGGAGATATTGGCCAATACGGGTTTTCTCAAAATGGCGGCACTTCCGCTCCCTTAATTTGTAACCATTTCGTTCATTTACATTCAGTACGTGATACTGAACCTAATTTAAAAAAAAATTATCGTTTTTTTTTTATGCGTCACAATATTCTTTATTGATTGTACTACTCGTCGAGTCTGAGAAAGACATGAGACAGTCGTATAGCTTTTCCTGTATGAAAACTCTAGCTTTGACATGGTGGGCGGTCGGAGTCGGACGAATTGCACGCATGTATTCTCGATGTTTCTCGATAAAGATATCAGGATCGGCTGAAGGGTCTTGGCTTACGAAAAAATCTCCGGGAAGACGTAGAGTGGTGCCAAATAGCATCTCAATCGGTGAAGATTTGATGTCTTCTTTGTATGCAGTTCGAAGTCCGAGAATGACGGTTGAGAGTAAGTCTACACACGGAGTGTGTGTATTGCACATGAGGGCGCTCGCTCTCGGTACCTTGCTTATCATCACCTCTCCATTACAATAATGACTCGGCATAATTTCGGGCCGTTCCGCGTCCATTTGAATTTAGACGGTTAGCGCGAGGTGGTTGGCGTTTAGCGCGACACAGGCCGATAATGCCAATATTCAACGTCCGGCATCGTACGACTGGTCCATGACATAGTGCATAATTTGCGCCGTGAACTGAGATGATAGCAGCCCTTGGAATCTCTCTCTCTCTTTCTCTCTCTCTCACCCTTCCTCTCTCGCTCTCTCTCTCTCTCACTCTCACTCTCACCCTCACTCTCTCACAAAGCCTTATTGCGCATAAAAATTAAATACGACACCAGGTAGTGGACAGAATGAAACCTGCGATCATAGCATTATTAGAGACCAGAGTGACGGAAGAAATTGGAGACAGTGAAGTGCATATGCCGGGGTACAGTGTCGTCAGGTGTGATGCGGAAAATAGGAGCACAGGCGGTGCTATCTTATACGAGGGTCGTTCAACAAGTACTTAGCCTACAAAAGAAAAACGAAAATATTTGAGAAGTGGCGATATATTTTTAACATAGTCTCCTTTTAGGTCTACACACTTGGCCCAGCGATGCTCCAACTTTTTTAACCCGTCCAAAAAATAATTTTTGATGAGGTCGGCAAAATAGTTCTCCGTGGCGGCGATGACCTCCTCATTCGACCCAAATCTATTCCCAGCGAGTGACTTTTTTAGGTTTGGAAACAAATAAAAGTCACAAGGGGCCAAATCTGGTGAATAAGGTGGATGGGGCAGCAATTCGTAGCGCAGTTCAACCAATTTGGCCATGGCGATGGCGGAGGGGTGAGCCGGCGCGTTATCGTGATGGAACAGCACTTTTTTCTTCGCCAAATGGGGCCGTTTTTTCTTCAATTCGGCGTCGAATCGGCCCAATAGGTCGGCATAGTAGAGCCCCGTGATAGTTTTACCCTTCTGGAGGTAATCGATGTGGATCACACCTTGTGAGTCCCAGAAAACGGTGGCCATCACCTTACCGGCCGAAACAACAGTCTTCGCCTTCTTCGGAGCACGTTCGCCGGGTAACGTCCACTGTTTTGACTGTTCCTTGGTCTCTGGTGTGTACCAGTGAACCCATGTTTCGTCGACGGTCACGAAACGACGCAAGAACTCCACCGGATTGCGCTTAAACAGCTTCAAACATTGCTCTGAAGTGGTCTCACGGTTGCGCTTGTTGTCCGGCGTAAGCAAACGCGGCACCCATCGCGCTGACAGCTTCCTCATTCCCAGTTCTTCGTGTAGAATATTATGCACCATCCCTTCTGCGATGCCTACAGTCTCAGCTATCTCGCGAATCTTTAATCTGCGGTCTGTCAACACGAGATCGTGGATCTTTTTTACGTTTTCCTCCGTAGAAGCCGTTTTCGGGGCACCTGGGCGTGGTTCACCAAAAACCGACGTGCGGCCACGAGCAAACTCGTTAAACCAATTCTTCACGGTCGCCATCGACGGAGAAGAGTCACCGTAGACAGCATCCAAGCGATCTTTGATTTCGCTGCGCATTTTCCCTTCCAAAAACAAGAATCGAATCACCGAACGGTACTGCTCTTTTTCCATTTTTGTAAAACTGACTGACACGCTCGCTTCCAAAGGCTATCAAAACAGAACTAATAGAGGGAATTGAATGAAACTTTCACAGTAGGCTACTAAAAGTATGTACTGCACGATGGAAACACTGATCTGTAATAGCAGCGCCTTCGGGCGGTGAGGCTAAGTAGTTGTTGAACGACCCTCGTATGTAAGAGACGATATCAAATATGATGTGATACCAAGTAATAAAATAGAATCAAACTGTTGGTGTGCTGGAATAGAGGTCAATGACAAACTTTTTTAAAGGGGCCACAGTGCCCGTGTATCATTCACCAAGTGCCTCGGATGCTGACTTTGTAAGGTATATCGAAAACATAGTAGAGGATTTAACAATAAAAGGTGAGTGTATGGTGACAGGTGATTTTAATATAGATGTTACAGTAGAAACGTTCTACAAAAAGAAATTAATAGCAGGAATGCAGAGTCTAGGCATGAAACAATATGTTAACAAGCCGACAAGAATAACGCAAGGCAGTAGAACTACTATAGACCTATTGTTTGCGAACGAGAATATAGGAGTACAGGTGGAACATGAGCCAAAGATAACGGACCATGGGTGGATCAAAGTCGCATTAGGAAATAAGAAAGAAAAGAAGGAATGCAGGGAATATAAAGCAAGAAACTATAATAAAATTGATATGATAGAATTTATAAGGAGGCTAAGCAGTACAACAAGGCAAGTCCAAGAGGTAGAGGTAAACCAAAGAGCAAAAATGTTTGTTGATAACATAGTAGAAGCACTAGATATGTTTGCGCCTAGAAGAACAGTTAAGATACCAAGGGTGTGGGAAGGGAAAAAATGGTACTCTGAAGATATAACAGAAGCAGCGAGAAGGAGAGATGAAACGTATAAAGTAGCAATTGCCACAGGTTCAGAAGATGAATGGCAGCAGTTCAAGGTGGAAAGGAATGCGGTAGGAATGCGGTAATAAAATTAATCAAAAAATGATAGATGATAACAAGAGGGATGCGGCGAATATGTGGAAAATATTAAAAGAGGTAATTAAAGGACAAGCAGTTGGAGTAAAAGAGGTGGAGAATATAGACTTTGAGATATAAGACCATATAACGGGGTTAAATATAGCTAATAAATTTAATGTGTATTACGTGCAAAGTATAAGTGACATAGTTAACTCAATACAACAAGATACATCTGAAAGTCCAAACAGAAGAAGAATTATAACAGGCACGGGAATGAATAACAATAGAATAATGGAAAACTTCAGACATGTTGAAATAGAGGAACTAGAAAAGATAGTAATGGGACTCCCGAAAAAGAAGGGAACGGAAGAAGGAATATCAAGTGATATTCTAAAAAGGGCGTTTAGTGCAATAAAAGAGGAATCCCTAGAAATAATAAATGGATCTCTACGGAAGGGATGTTGCCGGACAGCTGGAAAATATCCACGATAATACCGATCCCAACAATTAATAAGGCCAAGAAAGCAAGCCATTACGGACCAATCAATATGTTTCACAGTACTCAAACTACTATATACTTCTACTATACTTCTACGTACTATATATATATATACGAGCTGTTCCCCGCGGTCTCACCCACGTGAAGTTTCGATTATACATTCATGCTAAGATCGATTTGAAATTTTGATAGTAGCTTCACAATTACATTTTCAATCGGAGTACGTAGCCGTTTTTTTATTCAATGTAAACTTTCTTTTTTATAAACATGATACGGATCTTTTATGGCAAAAAATCGATTCATTTCTACAAAATTTGATTAAAAAAAACCCCCTACGTACTCCCATAGCCAATAGTATATAGATTATAAAGTTTTCTGGTTCTGTTCCAGGTCTTATACTTCACGAGAAAACCGTCCCCGCGTGGAGGTGTTTTAAAAAAAGACGATTTTCAAGATGGGCTCTGTCGCCGCCATTTTTTATCAAAATGATAATAAAAAACAAATTGTTCATACTTCAATATGTGTCAAATAAACCATCTGAAAAGAAATCCTATTTCTTTATTCATACTCCCAAAATAAATCGTCAAAGTTAGGCCTTTTCCTGCCGCTGGAGTGGTGTTACCCCTTAATCAAGAGATGGCGTCTTGACGCCTAGTCATTTTAAAAAAATGTTAAAAAATCTATAGGTTAGGTTGTCATAATAATCATAACATTCTGTTATACGTTCGATAACCCGCGCATGATGTTTGCTGCATCACAAAGTTTTAATGCGTTATGTGCATTAGAACTTCGAGGATGATGCTTCTCCGCGCGAGGTAATTTTCCACGAATAAAAAAACCTCTCTGGTTTTAAGATAATTCCAAATGTTTCCCGTACCATCGATTACGTACCGTTCCGAATCCATTAAATGTCTTTATCTATGATCAGAAGTATTTTTGTTTCTTTTCACCTTATAAAATATATGAAGGGGATTTTGTCATTTCCGTTTCGTTCCGCTGCATTATATTGATCGCCAAGGCGAGCAAACGATATCATACACGTTATTTCCAATTTGATCCTGAAAACTGGAAAATTACCGAAAGATCTAGCGATGCGCATCAACATTTTCGCGGATGGGAGACTTTCCTGGAAAGGCACTTTTGGCCAGAACGGCTGATTCAATTCGGGCTTTCTTAACTTTCGCTGGCAACGTTGTTATTCCCATTTCAACAATGAAACGTATCGCGGCGCATCCCAAGCCAACTCCAAGAATCACAAACGCAAAGGTTAAGTCGGCCACTGTCAAAGTTTTGCATGCCCGATCTATGTTCTCATTATCATTATGTTTTAAAGTATGCAATGACTTTTCCAAATTTCTTTTGACCGAGTATTTATAGACATTGGATTCGACAATCCTCTGTAGAATGATATTGAATTTCTGTTCCAGAGGCCAGTCTTTGCGGATGGCCCAAGTGATGTCGCCGGCGTGTGCCAATCGTTTCGATAAGTGGAGCTTGGAACGAGCAGCCTCGGTAATTCCCTCGTCACGAAAAATGATGCAAGCAGCGTTCGGATCGCGTAACACGTATTCCGTGCAATTGTACCCCATTATTGGTATGTAACGTCCCTTAAAGGCTGCTTCGCGAACGAAGTGTATATCCCAATTGTAATGCCCGTAAATCTTGTGATGGGATTCGGCAAGATCGAGTCTCGTATCGATGTCTGGGAGACGAATTTCTTTCGCCAACGACGAAGCTAGTTGACCCTGATAAATACCCTGAATCGTTACCACGAATACAAACAGACCGGTGAGATAGATTCTCGCTGATAGGCCGTTGGATGATTTGGTTAAAGCCGCGTTGCAAATCATACGAATAGTATTAAGAATCGCAACCGCCAGATTCTGACGTAAAAACCATTTGAAAAAAATCGGTGTAATTAAACAAACGATACAGAGGCAAATTCGCGAACTTCTATCGAGTACCGAGGCGATTTTGCTCAATTGTGATTTGTGACTGTTGTAGCGCGTTATAACGGACAAACCGCTACGGTAGTAAGGATAGAGCGACGTTAATTTCGCCACTGTGATCGTACCGATACTTTGAAGTGTAAAATCGGTAATTCCATTTACCGTTTCCTTCACCATTCCATGAGTGTTCTCCGTGTCATTCGGGAAGCCGAACGGTTCATTACCATCGTGTATCATCAGCTTGGCCGTTGCGTTCAATCTTCGAAAAATACTCCGCGCAACCTCGCCGATAGTACCGTTGAGGGAATCGACGCCGGTTTTATTCTCATTCACGAATACCTCCCAAGTCTTATTCTTGACGGTCACGCGAATCTCGTAGCCACCGAGGTCTCGGCTTTTATCGAAATCCATATTCTTACACGCGTTATCATCCCCGCAATATTCTCGCGTCAACAAAGTCCAAGGATGATCGTTTTCGTCGCTGTAAGTTCTCTCGAATTGCCATGGATCAGGTGCGTCACTCGTGTAAGGATTGAAACTGTAAATCAATCGTCCCTTCGTCCTGTGAGTGCACAAAAATTTTGCTTCCAGTAGATTCATCCTCCAGGCGGTTCGTAAAATTTCAAACGCCCTTGAGCATCCATCCTCTTTCGCGGGTAGCTCGAGTATGTAAAAGTATGCCATGTGATTCCACCAAGGAGTTTTCTTTATCTTTACGAGGATTCCCTCTAATTCCGTTGATAAGAAAATCGCGACCACGAAAATCTGTAGTTTAGAACGGACTAGAGGCGATACCTGTCTATCGTTCACTGTTCTCGTTGTATTATCGAGCAAAATTACAGAAATATTCTTGTTCGAGGTCATTGGCGCAACGAGAGAGCCATCGGGTGATGTATCAATGAGACCTATTGGGTTTACTCGCATTCCGTAGCAACGTCTCACGACTCCAACCTGAAAAATAGTTGATAACACACGTTCTTTATGTTACTGTTGCATTTGATCCGCGCAATTAAATTGTTTCGATAGGCCCAAAAGGAAAATTGAGATTGGAGAACAAGATTGGATGGTGGAATTAATGGCGGAATCGCATTTCGGGATAATTTGTGTCTTTTCTATAGGCGGGAATTTAGAAATATTTTGTGACTATCTTTTTTATAGGAGGGACGTATTTCGAACAAGATAACTGTAATTATCATTGCGTTTAAACTTAATTCCCACTGTTTTACTTGAGATGGCGTAGCTAGTATTATTTTCATAGAAGTAACACTAAAACGAGTAAGAATTTACTTGTATACACTACTTGTTTTATAATATCGAAAATGTCAGGTTTTGAACAAACAACACAGCATATACGGGATGCTTTGCTGTTTAAGAATAAGTGCTGCTGAAAGTCGTCGCATGCTTCAAGAAGCTTACGGTGAACATGCTCTATCTGAGACAACGAGCGAAGATTGGTTTAGATGATTCAAAAGTGGCGATTTTGACCTTAAGGACAAAGAACGTCCAGGATAGCCGAAAAAATTTGACGATGAAGAATTGGAGCCCTTAATCGATGAAGATCCATGTCAGACACTTAAAGAATTGTCTGATACGTTAAACGTTACTGAAATGGCTGTTAAAAACGTTTACATAATCTTGGACTGGTTGAAAAAGCGAGAAATTGGGTACCACATCAATTAAACGAGAGACAACTCGAAAAGCGAAAAACGATTTGTAAATTGCTGTTTGATCAATGCGAAAAGAAGTAATTTTTACATGGAATCGTGACTGGCGATGAGAAAAGGGTTTATTATAGAAATCCCAAACGAAAAAAGCATGGGTACTGTCATTTGGACCGGGTCCATCAACGCCAAAACGCAATATTCATGGTCAAAAGTGATGCTGTGTGTTTGGTGGGATCAAGAATGTATGTTATACCACGAGTTGCTGAAACCGAGTGAAATGACCACAGCTGTTCGCTACAAACACCAATTAATTAAACTAAGCCAGGAATTGAAAAAAAAGCGGTCCGACTACGCCAAACGTCATAACAAAATAACTTTGCTTCAGACAATGCTCGGCCACATGCAGCAAAAATCGTAAAAAAGCGGTCAAAGCACATGGATCTCACTCGCCGTATTCACCGGATATAGCAACGTTTGATTATCATTTGTTTCGAGCAATTCAGAATGATTTGTCATCATAGCATTTTACGTCTTTTGAAGATATAAAAAAATGAATCGATGAATAGATCGCCTCAAAAACAACGATTTCTATTGACGTGGAATCCATTTGTTGCGTGTAAGATGGCAAAACGTCGTAGCTTCCGAAGGACAATACTTCGAACAAAATGTACCATAAACTATAAATAATTTGTGTTATTTAAAAATTGAAAAACAGCGGGAATTAAGTTTGAAACCCAATATCATTTATTAGAGTAGAATCGATGTCCGCGCTTCGGGCACTGCTTTGTAGGTTAGGTTCATCGTCTACAATCTGAAGTATGCACATGACCGAACTACGAGCACGACATCGACAGCCAATCATAATGACGAGTTAATCGACTTCAGCAATAATTCGCATTTCGAGATATTTCGTGTCTTTTATTTGTAGGAGGAGACTGTCACCTCTTATCACCTAAAGTGAGTTATCAAAATGAAAGAAGAATGATAGAAGAAACATAAATTTCGTTCCGAACGGCAATATGTGAGAATTGATGTGACCATGTTCATTATCAAAATTTAAAAACGATACGAGAATATATAGTAAATATAATTATTTCCGTCGAATATATTAACACTCGCCAAGTATCATAAACTTTACCACTGCTTCGACGAGATTGCAGGATTCTTCCAATTTCGATGGTTTGATGATAATTCCAGTGGGCCGCGACCTCCCAAATAGTTGAAAAATTATAAATACAAGACGTAATCTCATCAGGTCCATGGCTTTTTGTTCTTGTTGTTGACGAGATGATGTCGCTGACCTTCTTGTGTAGGATCTCTATCAACTTGGTCAACCTGTTGTTTTTATGGTTTAATGGTAAAAAAAATACAAAACGGCCAACGGATGCAACGAAAAAACAGTTTTTTAATGGTTACGAATTTGGTTGCATTAACGTTATTTTGGAGGGTCGAACGACGATAGTTGGCGAATGGTTCCTTTTCCAGTTCAACGGCCGTTCGTTAGTCCTTATCGTTGCGCGTCTTTCGATTGTCGGTTACGGTTTGATCGATGCGATTCAAATTGCTTTTTAGTTACCCGTGACGGTTGCTCAAGGTGCTAGCGATGGTCCGAGCGAACGCGATCAAAGTTCCGAATCTAATGCTTGTAGAAACCGTCAATGAGCCATCTTTGGGTATCTCTTATCGTCGTATTGTATCCAAATGGCCCAAAAAGTGCTCACGGAATTTACGGAAAAACAATATTACAACTGATTTTCGCAAAAGAATATTTTTGCGATCAAGTGGCGTATCCGCGAATATATCTTCGCTAATACACCGCATTTACGCACAGCACTGCGTGTTGTTCCCTATCTTTTACGTACTGTACTAACTTTTTTTTACAACTTTCGCAGGTGTGCGTTACATGAGAAGAGATGAGAATGATAATGCACAAGTGAGTGAGTAAACATTGAGTACAATGGACAGGATAGGGAAAAATATACGCTTCATTTCATAGCACGGAAGAGTCAACACCATCAACAAATTAATATGTAACAATAATAATAATAATGTACGTAATTTCCGACACATTGCATGACCATGCATGATTGTAGGTAGTATTTAGTGATGTGTATATATACAATCCAATTACGTACATCCATTAGGAATTACTGTAGCGGTCTCATCACCCGACCTTCAACTACGTCGTACCGCAACGCGGGAACGACTTTGGTCAAAACAGTCAGCGCCAGCGGTGAAAACAAACACTGGTTCCTAGAGTTGACGCAACTTCCCTCACGCTACAGCTTCAGAGTTCATGACTGTTCGATTTGCTTTAATTATGACGCAATTTGCATCATACTTGGTCTCATTCTCTTGTAACAGTTTTATCTAGGAATATAGTATTTAATAAAGGATACGTTTAAGAGCTCATATGCCCTTGAAATTTAAAAAAAATCGATTTTTTTACTATAGGGTATATTAGGAGGTTACGGGAATAACAAGACTCATGAGGTAAGGTGAAGTAATATGATTATGTTTATTAAGAGTTTTGAAGAAATGAAACGACGAATATTGTAAATGTAACATGCGTAGCACGTAGCACAACGTTCTTGCTCACGACCCGAAAACGACTGACTCGTTACGCGGCTGACCCACGCGCTTCTTCTTTTTGCTCTCCTATTTGCAAAGTCGCTCAGGTGTTTTTTATGGCCGCTAGGGCATACTCATGCACACACGGATTCTCACAAGCAAACGTTCAGTCAACCACATATACGGACTTTCTTCAGCCCGTACATTACAGATTTCTGTATACTTTTAAGAATTAAAAACAAAACTTTTAAGAAAATTCCACTCCGTTACAAAGTTATAGAAGCTTTAAACGCGTTTTTCACAAAACTATGTTTTTAGACAGTTTCAGCACGATAACTCAGTCAATTTTTAATAATATTTAACTTTTTTGTTTAAATCTTGATAATTATTTTCTCTATGGTCAAACGAGAGGTTTTTTTAATTCTTTGGTTGGACAATTTTTTATAAATTATTAAACACTCATTTTTTTTTAAATTGCATACTGACGTTTGAAGTACTGTAATTTCTTCATTTTCGAAAAAAAAAAAAATTCCCTCCGTCAGACAATTACTACTACATTATTTTACTAGATTCTTTTTTTATTTTTGCAGATTGGATAATTTTTGGTGAAGTTATCATGTCGACAAGGAGACGCCATAGTTTTCATCAGTAGTCCATTTATACCCGTGACGAATAATGTTTTAATATTTAAAAAAAAAAAAAAATTTCGTATAGTTAAAAAGTTAATAAAAAATGTGAAATCAACCATTTAATTTTTGTTCACCCTATAACCGTTTTAACAATATTTCAAATTTACTCGGTTTTCAGTGCGCCCAGCGATATGTGAGCGGTTAAGAGATTCTTGAGCGTGTGCCCTCTTACTCCATCGTATCGGTCGCCATGCCGTATGCAGTGGAATCAGGTCGATGATCTAATGTCGATAATGTATACAATACTTACGTTATAATAGACTCAAGGGATCCCGAGTCACCAAGAAAAACAGCTTTTTTAACAACATTTCCTCTGTGTACATCTCCTAAAGCGTCTATCTCTGCAGTTATAAAACGGAAAACCAATTATAAGTCACAGAAGAAAAATGAAATAACATTTCGATGATTGGAGGGAAAGAAAAATTTCTAGAAATACGTATATAAATTAAAAAAGGAAAGGAATGCAAGTAAATATATATGTATATGTTGTAACGCGATTTCCCAGCGATCGTTAACCGCGCACTAAATACTCGAGAATCCGGTGTCGGTTGGGCGCCAGTCGTCAGAGGGCGTCAAATTTCGTTGTGAGAGCTTCTCACAACGAAATTTATTTTTCCCGACACATAACTCTCGAGATCTTCCCGGCGATGCTACAGCCTCGTTCGATGGTAGAGTGGCGGGGTTCCGAAGGGGTAAACTCGATATACAATAATGAACACTTGGTCTCCTGGAGCGAACACGATTTATTTCACGAAATTAATAAACGCCGGTCACAGAAGGTGACCGGGAACAACAAACTCAAATTTCCACACAAGTTCCAGAATGAGAAAACTCACAATCCTTAATTTCTATTTCGCAAATCATTTGGTTTACGATTCGATACAGAACAACGCTTACGCACTAATTCACAATTATTATTTTACTACTAATATTCCCGGCCACGTTACGCAAACGAAATCCGGACGAAACTCGAAGCCAACATGGCCTACCACGATAACAGTGTCGACGGTTTCGCGCTCTCGCGAACGATACTCGTTTTCCCAATCTTACCAAATCAACCGCGGGCCGAGCAACGGACAAAACGAACCTAAACCTAAGAACTGGCCCGCGGATAATGATTAGGGAATCCCTCTCGGCGATTCTATAGGACAATTACCAACGGGATCGCGAAAGATGTATCTCGCGAACAAAAGCTCCTATGGCACCGGGCGTGAACGTACTGTCACGACAATATCGCTACAATTATTACAACAACGTTACGACAAAAGCTTTCCCAAACTCGACGGTAAAATGTAGCGAAACGACTGCCCTACCGGTTATTTTTCTGTAGCACGAGAACGGGGCTTTCGACCGTCTCAAGCTTTAACTTATTCGGTAGCGTCGCGTTCTTGGGTAACGGTAATTTGTCCACGACACGGAGCTACGTCTTCTTACGTTAACAGCGTGGTTAAGAGTCCGCGAGACGCTTCGCTCGTTCGCTCTCGTTACCTCGATCACCCCCACCTTCCGATTACGACGATGATTACGCATATTTTCGGGCGTTTACTCGTCTATTCGAACAATGACCTGTTTGGCGTGGAGAACTGCGTCTCGCGTGATATAGCCGATAAAGCCGAGAGTCGACGTCCTGCTTTACCCTTGGTCCATGACAAAGTGCACAGTTCCGCTTCTATCGGAATTTAGACGGTTAGCTCGAGGTAGTTGGCATCTAACGCGAAATAGGCCGATAAAGCGAATATTCGACGTACGGCATCGTACGACTGATCCATGACATAGTGCATTATTTGCACCGTGAACAGAGATGATGTCAGCCCTTGGAATTTCTTTGGATCCTGATTCTCTCTCTCTCACTCTCCCCATCCCTCTCCCTGTCTCTCTCCCACTCCCACTCCCCTCTCTTCCTCTCTCCATCGCCCTCTCTCGCGGCCCGCGGTTTTGTGAGTTCCTTTTGATTGGAAAATATTGTTTTATGATGAAGGTGACGCCGACATTATTGCCACGGTGTCGCGACAGTCGTGCATTGAGGCAGTCAGTGAAAAATGCGGTTAATCGGGAAGTGCGGAATGGTAATTTGCCGACGGTATTAATATAAAAAAGAAATGGATAGTGCGACTGAGTATGACGAATACCGTTGCTCTAGCTTGCAAAAAATCTATAAGAAGTATAGCAGTGCGATGCAAGGTGTGCCCGAAACTGTTTTATCATCCGAGGTGTGCGAACAGACATAGAGTGTACGATAAAAAAAAGATTCAATACCGTGCAAAGGTCCGTGTGAGAATATCGAAGTCGAAGAAACTCAGACAGGATCAATTGTGGCAAGGAGAAGTGTGACAGGGTCGGCCAACATGGAAGAAAAAATAGACTGGTTGGTGAAAACGTTAAAAGACGAAGTTGCATGTGTGCGGGAAGTTAAAAAGACAAGTCAAGAAATAAAAGGCAAGAGTAAAGGCAGAAATGGAAGAAATAAAAAAGATGATACAAGGACGAACTCGAGGTCCAGTAACTGATGCAGTAAGAACCTATAGTGATGAAGCCAAAGAAATAAAAAAAGAGAAAGTTATAATTATCAGACCGAGAGGAAAAACAAGAAAGTGAAGTCACGAAGAAAACGATTACAGAAAGGGTCGATATAAAGAATATGGCAGTGGGAGTAACAAGATTCAAGAAAGGCCACAAAGGAACACTGATTTTGGGATGTGAAACGACAGGAGAAGATGAACAGCTGAAGACCATAGTGCAGGAGAAAATGGGCCACAGCTTTAAAGTTACTGGGTCAGCACAACTAAAACCGAAAATCAAAATCGTGAACATGGAAGGAGAAGAATTAGAGTTTACTCATGAAGAGCTGGTTCAAACAATGAAAAAGCAGAATGCAATGGAAGATAATGAAGATACAGAGATGAAAATCGTGAAAAGACTAAACAAAGAAGGGAGACACGAAGGATCAGTAATAATGATAGTGGACGAAGGGACACATTAAAAACTACTGGAAATGGCAAGATCAGCGTGGAATGAAGGAAATGTCCGGTGTACAACCACATCAGTGTCAGGAGGTGCTACAAATGCTGGGGCTATTATCATGTAGCAAAGAACTGCACAAAAGAGGAAGCATGCCACAAATGTGCTAGAAATCACAAGGCAAGTAAATGTAAAGCGACGAAAAACAAGTGTGTCCACTGCGTATTCAAAAATCAAGCATACAGTCTACAGTTGAACCCCGAACACGATGCCTTGAATCGCCGAGGAATGCCCGGCGTATAAAAGAGCAGTACAAGAAGAGAAAAGAAGAGTAGGATGGGACGACTAGCAACTATCGAAGGAAATACGACACCAGGTAATGAACAGAATGAAACCTGAAATCATAGCATTATCAGAGACCAGAGTAACGGAAGAAATTGGAGACAGTGGAGTGCATATGCCGGGGTACGGTGTCGTCAGGTGTGATGCGGAAAGTAGGAACACATGCGGTGCTATCTTATATGTAAGGGACGATATCAAATATGATGTGATACCGATCAATAAAATAGAATCAAACTGTTGGTGTGCTGGAATAGAGGTCAATGACAAACTTTTTAATGGACAACACCACTGTGACCCCCTGTTTTTTTTCACATTTTTCAAGAATTTTTTTTTGTGGGAAAAGAAAGAGATATTCGAAAAAAATGTTTGGGTTTTGTTCCTTGTTTATTAATGTATCAAAAAACATTTTTTTCATATTTTTTTCCCATTTTTCACGCCGCTTGGCGGCGCTGGGGAAGCTCTCGCGTCAGGTGCTGTCATCTCCGCGGCACGCAGCAGAACTCTCTTCAACGTCGATCTGAAAAAAAATACCGAGTGTTTTCGTTAATAATATGATATTTTGAAGAGAAGTACATAGGGATTTGGAAAAATATTGTTTTAAAAAAAATAGGCACGCCTTTGAAATTAACTTTAATTTCAAAGGCGTGCCTATTTTTTTTAAAACAATATTTTTCCAAATCCCTATGTACTTCTCTTCAAAATATCATATTATTAACGAAAACACTCGGTATTTTTTTTCAGATCGACGTTGAAGAGAGTTCTGCTGCGTGCCGCGGAGATGACAGCACCTGACGCGAGAGCTTCCCCAGCGCCGCCATGCGGCGTGAAAAATGTGAAAAAAATGTTTTTTGATACATTAATAAACAAGGAACAAAACCCAAAAAATTTTTTCGAATATCTATTTTTTTTCCCACAAAAAAAAATTCTTGAAAAATGTGAAAAAAAACAGGGGGTCACAGTGGTGTTGTCCGTTAAAGGGGTCATAGTAGCCGTGTATTATTCACCAAGTGCTCCGGATGCTGACTTTGTAAGATATATCGAAAACATAGCAGAGGAACTAACAATAAAAGGTGATTGTATGGTGATAGGTGATTTTAATATAAATATTGCAGTAGAAACGTTCTACAAAAAAAAATTAATAACAAGAGTGCAGAGCCTAGGGATGAAACAATAGGTTGATAAGCCGGCAAGAATAACGCAAGACAGTAGAACTACTATAGACCTACTGTTTGCGAATAGGAATATACGAGTACAGGTGGAACATGAGCCAAAGATGGACCATGGGTGGATAAAAGTCGCATTGGGAAGTATGAAAGAAAAAAAGGAATACAGGGAATATAAATCAAGAGACTATAATAAAATTGATATAATGGAATTTATAAGGAAGTTAAGCAGTACAACAAGGCAAGTTTAAGAGGTAGAAGTAAACCAAAGAGCAAAAATGTTTGTTGATAACATTGTAGAAGCATTAGACATGTTTGCACCTATAAAAACGGTTAAGATACCGATGGTGTGGGAAGGGAAAGGAAAATGGTGCTCTGCAGATATAACAGAAGCAGCGAGAAGAAGAGATGAAACGTATAAAGTAGCAATTGCCACTGCGGTTCAGAAGATCAATGGCAGCAGTTCAAAGTAGAAAGGAATGCGGTAGTTAATCACAGAAAAGAAGAAGCAATATTATGAAAAAATGATAGATGATAACAAGAAGGATGCGGCGAAGATGTGGAAAACATTAAAAGCAGTAATTAAAGGAGAAGCAATGGAAGTAAAAGAGATGGAGAATATAGATTTTGAGATATTAGATGATATAACGCGAGTAAATATCGCTGATAAATTTAATATATATTCCGTGCAGAATATATGTGACATAGTTAACTCAATACAACAATATACACCTGGAAGTCCAAACAGACGAAGAATTATAACAGGCACTGGAATGAATAATGATAGAATAATGGAAAACTTAAATCATGTTGAAATAGAGGAATTAGAAAAGATAGTAATGGCACTCCCGAAAAGAAGGGAACGGAAGAAGGAATATCAAGTGATATTCTAAAAATGGCGTTTAGTGCAATATAAGAGGAATTCTTAGAAGTAATAAATGGATCTCTACGGGAGGGATGTTGCCCGGACAGCTGGAAAACATCCACGATTATACCGATCCAAAAATTAATAAGGCCACGAAAGCAAGTGAATACAGACTAATTAATATGTTGCCACTGTATGAAAAGATGCTGGAATGAGTAGTTAAGAATGAAATTAAAAACACTTAGAAAATAATAACATTATAACAGAGCATCAATCAGGATTTAAAAAACAATATTCGTGTGAAACAGCGATTCAAACTGGTACACACGAATGGAAAGTGAACATCAGTGAAGGAAATATGGTAGGAGTTATCGTCATGAATTTAAAACGAACATTTGAAACAGTAGATGAAAGAACTAATAAGACCAAAGACATAGACAAACAGCACTGGGAAAATTATCTTCGAAGGCAAGACATATAGAGATGAAGTCGAAATTGCGGCAATTTAGTGATTTTTTCGTACACAGTATCGAAGACAAGGTAAGTGGCATGGAAGGAAACGCGTAGGATGCAATAAATAAAATAAATGTTGACGAAGTGAAATAAGGAGAGTTTAAAAAAATACATTACCAGGACATAGAGGCAATTATGAAGAAACTTAAAAATAAAAAAGAAACAGATGAAGAGATAACAGCGGAAGTCATGAAGTTGGTATGGAAAACAAAAAGTCAGATGATGCTAACAATTATAAATAAATCGATGGAAGAAGAGGTATTCCCAGAAAACTGGAAAACCTCGACAATCATACCAATGCAAAAAGTCGCAGGTAGTAAAAAAGCAGAAGAATACCGACCTATAAACGTATTACCGATGTATGAAAAAATCATTGAATTAATTGTAAAACGACAGCTGACAGACTATATAGAAGTTAATAACATAATAGTAGAAGGGCAGTCAGGGTTCAGAACTACAAAAGACACTAATAGAGTGGAGAGAATGTTTGAACCGGAACGAAATGATAGGTGTGGTCTATATAGATTTTAAAAGATTATTCGAGACTGTGAACAGAGATATTTTAATGGCATTTTTAGGGGGCATGGTCGTAAAATGGTTTAAGTCATATTTAACAAATAGAAAACAAAAAATAAAGTATAACCAGGTACTATCTGACGAAAAAATTGTGAAACATGGCGTGCCTCAAGGAGCGTCACTAGGACCACTGATGTTTATACTTTATAAATGACATCATAAAACAGCTAAAGTATCGTAGATGTAATATGTTTGCTGACGATATGATATTGTACGTGAGTCAGGATAATGCGGACCAAATAGAATACAAGATAAATGATGACTTAAATATAATAACGGAATGGTTAACGAGAAATGCGCTAAAGTTAAATATAAATAAAACAAATTTCATGTTAATACGTGACCCAAGGAAACAAATTGACAAAAACAGGTGCAATATATAGGCAGAATGAAAATGGTTACCGGAAATATAGGAAACTAAATACCTGGGTATAATGATAGATGAAAACCTAGCTTTCAATGGGCATGCTGAATATATAGCAAAAAAAAGTTGCCAACAAAGTAAACTGACTGTATAGAATAAATAAATGCATATCGATATACACCAGAGTGACAATATAATAAAACAATAATAGCCCCTTACTTTGATTGCTGCTCGAGTATTATGATAAACCTAAATAAATACAGTATGCAAATGTTACAGAGAGTACAAAACCGAGCGATGAGAGCCGTACTTAGATGTAATCGATACACTCCAATTGGCGACATGTTAGAGGTATTATGTTTTATAAGTGTAAGACAGAGAATGTTTTATAACGTATGTATAATGGTACACGCCATGGTGAACGAAACAGGACCAAAGTAGTAGCAGTAGTAGTAGTAAAATGTATTTATTGACATAAAGTTACATAACAAATATAAACATGGTTACAAACATAAAATGCCAATAGGCCATCGACCGAAGTCCTTTAGCCTATGATTTTCTTAGGTGTGGTTAGGAATTCTTATTGTCCAAAGTGTACAAAAGTTTGGTTTTTGTATTGTACTTTGAATGAGAGCATTATCGGTTGACGTTGTGCATGGACCAAATGATTTAAGCAGGGAAATAAAGAAAGTCAGTGATAGACATCGATATAATACCAGAAATAGAAACGAATTAGATATAAGTTATTGTAGAACAAAGACTGCGGAAATATCATTACGATATATCGGATTTCAAATGTATAATAAGTTAGCGAAGGAAGTAAAAGTGGAAAGAACTTTAAGTGGATTTAAGAGAGAATTATGTAAATATGTAAAACAAAATGTACCTGTAGATGTGTAAGGACAATAATGTCGATAGTAGCCAACGGCTAAATAAATATCAATCAATCAATCAATCTCTCTCCAATGAGGCCGAGACGGCAACGGTCCTTCCATGTATGTCAGTACGCACGCGTCGTTACCTTGAGATATTAGACAAGTCGTGGCGACGGTGAGGGTGAACAGTCTAGTGAACGGAACCCGACGCTCTCATCGGGGTCGGTGATGTGCGCTTGTGGATTTGGAAGAACGATAATATAAAGAGAATTAAAAAATGTGCTGTACATATTAACGCTATGCCCTGTTGCTGTTCGCTCGGGAGGGACTCATGAAACGGAGAGACGGTGGTCTCGCGTGTCGTGTACTAAGTGTACAAGAATTTGGTACACTTTGTGACGGTAGAGAAAATCCGCCATCACAATATACAGATACATATACATATTTGAATGTTACGTCCCCGGGGGTTTCATAAGGGAGACGTGTGTCCGGCGACTAATTCTCAGACGTAAAAGACGAATAACGTCGACGCGGCGCCTTGGTGGTCGTGGGGGAAACGCATGGGGTACGATTTATGAGAAAATAATGAAGTACTCCTGATTCTTACCCGATTAATGATTGAAATCGATATATCGAGTATGATTGATCGCTTTGCCTTTATTTGGAGAAAATTTGTGTTTACAAGTTGATTTCATACAGTCACAAATACTTAGTATAAATGGTGACACTTGTGAATATACATCTACTAGCTACCCCGCGGTTTCACACATTTACGCCCCGCGTAAATTTCGATTATATATTTATTCCATGACCCTTACTCCTTAGGATCACAGCATAAAGTTATATGGCCTAGAGCTTTTCCGAATAAACGGGTTATGTAATGCAAAAAGGTTTTTTTCAAATCGGATTGGAATTTCCTGAGATTAGCGCGTTCAAACAAACTCTTCAACTTTACTATAATAGTATAGAAGTATAGATATACTCGTATTAGAGGGGCGTCGTCCCGCCCGTTTGTTGGGTTTCGGTGGCGGCGTCGCGGCACATCTGAACAGGCAGTGTCATTGACTAGCATTTCGCTACGGACATTTCGCTAATCGTTTTATTGCATTATTTTTACAACATGAAACATCTGCGTGACCCTTGAGCAAAGACGGTCCCCACCGAATTTCCCCAATTCAAAACCCCAAATTCAAAGGGAATTTTTTTAACTCTCGCGTCAAACGCTTTATTGCAATAAGCCGAAAAAATCTGTTTTATAAACCTTTAAGAAGCAAGGGAAGCACGAAAGTTCATTGTTGCGAGGGTCTTCGCTTTTTTCTTAATTGTTTTACAGCAGCGGACGTCGTTCTCCACAAGGCGTTTCGTTAAGCCCAGAATTCACGAATTTTTTCCGTGGCAATCTCCGACGAGGCAAGCTCCCTTCTCCAAGTTTTATCCCTTCCTTTTTAGGTCCTTTTTTCGATGACCAATCAAACGAAAACATGAAGACCCTTTGAGATCCTTTGAGACACTCCCTCAGGCTCACGTAGTTGTCGAAAAATCAATCATTCAGCAGTTATAATTTTGACTTCAACACAAACGGTTCTGACCGAAAGATCTATAAACACGGCCAGTTTACTCGAAGCTGTTTTTGCGCTTGGAATAAATAATTTCAACAGGTCAATCTTTCACACTCGAACAACACTCACGTCAATCAAGACAAATCTATTGTAATCAACAGTGTTACCGTATTAAATTTAGTTTATTCAGTTTAATCGTGCCTAATCTTCTAAACTCCCTCATTTCATTAATTTAAGATGCGGGAATCGGTCGACTCGCAGAATAAGTTGAGTCGCACCGCGAGATGAATTGAACAATGGTCGTGAAAACTGGAAAATTACCGAAAGATCGATCGACGTGCATCAATATTTTCGCGGATGGCGGACTTTCCTGCAAAGGCACTATTGGCCAGAGTGACTGATTCAATTCGTGCTTTCTTAAATTTCGTTGGCAACGTTGTTATTCCGATTTCGACAATGAAACTTATAGCGGCGCATCCCAAGCCAACTCCAAGAATCACAAACGCAAAAGTTAGGTCGGCCAGCGTTAAAGTTTTGCATGCCCGATCTATGTTCTCATTATCATTATGTTTTAAAGTGCGTATTGACTTTTCCAGACTTCTTCCGACCGAGTATTTATAGACATTGGATTCGACAATCCTCCGTAGAATGATATTGAATTTTTGTTCCAGAGGCCAGTATTTGCGGATTGCCCAAGTGATGTCGCTGTCGTAAACCATTTGTTTCGATAAGTGGAGCTTGGTACGAGCAGCCTCGGTAACTCCCTCGTCCCAAAAAATGATGCAAGCAGCGTTCGGATCGCGTAACACGTATTCCGTACAATTGTACCCCGTTATTGGTACGTAACGTCCCTTAAAGGCTGCTTCGCTAACGAAGTGTATATCCCAACTGTAATGCCCGTAAATCTTGTGATGGGATTCGGCAAGATCGAGCCTCGAATCGACGTCTGGGAGACGAATTTCTTTCGCCAACGACGAAGCTAGTTGACCCTGATAAATGCCCTGAATCGTTACCACGAATACAAACAGACCGGTGAGATAGATTCTCGCTGATGGGCCGTTGGATAATTTGGTTAAAGCCGCGTTGCAAATCATACGAATAGTATTAAGAATCGCAATCGCCAGATTCTGACGTAAAAACCATTTGAGAAAAATCGGCGTAATTAAACAAACGATACAGAGGCAAATTCGCGAACTTATGTCGATTACCGAGGCGATTTTGCTCAATTGTGATTTGCGACGGTTGTAGCGCGTCATAACGGACAGACCGCTACGGTAGTAAGGATAGAGCGACGTTAACTTCGCCAAGGTGAACGTACTGATACTTTGAAGCGTAAAATCGGTAATTCCATTTGCCAATTCCTCCACCATTTCATAAGTGTTCTCCGTGTCATTCGCGCAGCCAAACGGGTCATTACCATCGTGTATCATCAACTTGGCCGTTGCGTTCAAATGTCGAAAAATACTTCGCGCAACCTCGCCGATAGTACCGCTGAGGGAATCGACTCCGGTTTTATTCTCGTTCACGGATACCTCCCAAGTCTTATTCTTGACGGTCACGCGAATCTCGTAGCCACCGAGATCTCGGCTTTTATCGAAATCCATATTCTCACACGGGTCATCATCCTCGCGATATTCTCGCGTCAACAAAGTCCAAGGATGATCGTTTTCGTCGCTGTAAGTTCTCTCCAATCGCCATGGATCAGGTGCGTCACTTGTGTAAGGATTGAAACTGTAAATCAATCGTCCCTTCGTCCTGTGAGTGCACAAAAATTTTGCTTCCAGTAGATTCATCCTCCAGGCCGTTCGCAAAATTTCAAACGCCTTTGAGCATCCATCCTCTTTCCCGGACAGCTCAAGTATGTAAAAGTATGCCATGTGATTCCGCCAACGAGATTTCTTTATATTTACGAGGATTCCCTCTAGCTCCGTTGACAAGGAGATCGTGATCACGAAAATCTGTAATTTGGAACGTACTAGACGCGATACCGGTCTATCGTTCACTGTTCTCGTAGTATTATCGAGCAAAATTATGGAAATATCCTCGTTCGAGGTCATTGACGCAACGAGAAGGCCATCCGGTGATGTATCAACGAGACCTATTGGATTTACTTTTGTTCCGTAGCAACGTCTCACGACTCTAACCTGAAAAATAGTTGATAACACATGTTCTTTATATTCCTGTTGTATTTCATCGCGTAATCAAATTTTTTTAATAGGCCCAAAGGGGAAATGTAGACTGGAGAACATGATCGAATAGTGAAATTAATGGCGGAATCGCATTCCGAGATATTTCGTCAGGCTTTTTTATAGGCGGGGATGTCGAAATATTTCGTGACAATCTTTCGTATACGCGGGACGTATTTCGAACAAAATAACTGTAATTATTATTGGGTTTTTAATTTAATTCACGCTGTTTTGTATGAGGTGACGTAACTAATATTGTTTGCATAGAAGTAACACCAAAACTACACTATGTTGAAGTTATGGACATAACTTACAATATTCAGGATTCGAGAGTGAATTCATATGTACTTCTTTTATAATATCGAGAATGTCAGGATTTGGACTAACGAAACAGCATATGCGGGAAGCTTTATTATTTAAGGAGTTATACGCGGTAGGGTGGCTCTTAATTTGGTGATATCGGAATTTCTTTTCTTTTGTTCCTCATGAGTAACCAACATGTATAGAAAAAAATTGGCCACAAGCGGGAATTTGTCCGATAAGTTTAACCCACCCCACCGAGCAGTCGAATTTATATATGAAAAAATGCATTCATTCATATAAATAATGTGGAAAAACGAATGTAAGATGATGTAAGAAGAAGTTGTAAAAGGCGTTGGCCGCCATACACTGGAAATAAATCTATCTATGCATGAATTCAAAATTTTGTTAAGAAAATTGTTTATTACTTCAAAACTATATATGATAAAAAAATTTCGTTGGACGTTTTTGTAGGAAATTTAATGCTCTACAAAAAAGGTTTCCTGTGAAATTTTCGTGTCTCTAATATTTATCACAAATTGCCATTAAAATTACAAGTGTCAAAAGCATCGTTTATAATACTCGGGTCCTAAAATTAAAGATACATGAAAGCGCCACAGTAACTGCTAAAGAAGTGTTTGTGTTTTGGCATAAAGCCAGTATACCAGTACAAGCTTTGCCTGAATGTATTTAAAAAAATCGAAAAATTACATGCACGCTGAAATTTTGTAGAAAAATGTGCTGGAAAAAAGTCGAATGAACTAAAAGAGATAGCTTTTAAAAATGAACTTAAATTACTATTCGATATTGCTTGGTCTAAAAAAAAATGTAACCAGCTGTGCTGAGAATTTTTTTTTCGACAATCAACGAAAACCCCGAAGGTTGTGTTTATTGCTGATGTTGAATCAGTATATGATGAATTGATGACTGAAAAAGATAATTTTGATCTGGAAGGACTTACGAAGCGTAAATTCGACAGAGAACAAAGTTCATTAGGTTTGATAATTTATAATTTGAGTAAAAATTAAAAATTAGTAATTTTCTCGTTTAATTAAGGTTTTAATTCTCATTATTTTAACAAATGCCAAATATCTGATCGAGATGCTTTTATTTGGTCTTATTTTCAGTAGTAAAATTCCTCACGAACAATTCAAATTTTATAAGCCAGGAGCTTATTCTCGCGCTCGCTAAATGGGAAGAGCAATCTATTGTTAAAAATTTTTGTTAACAAAAGTATTTCATTTTTTTTAAATAGAAAAGAAATCATCAAATGAGATTTCCACTTTCATCATTCTTGTTCATATTAAAGCGTGGTTTATGGCTCCATTTGCCAACGGTGCTCCCCATCACGATTAACATTTTTTCAAATATTTTATTCATATAATTCTATTAATTCAGTTGTGTCTTAGATTGCACTGGAAAAATTTTCGAAACATCGTTGGTACTTGAACCCCGAAAATGCTGTAATGGCTCTTTTTGACGGTAGAGTGTCTACAAATACAAAGAAAAAGAATGGTCGAAAATATAAAAAATGGACAAGATCAAGGTGAAGAAATCTCTGAAATTTTCGAACGTTTTAGTATCCACGAAATGAATTTTTCTTCTTTGATCGATAACGACATTAATTTTTTTTATTAATTCCAAATCGATGGCTTTTTTTGAAAGATTTTAAATTAATTCCTCATTTTTTAATATCGATGTAAACGAGTGGATTTTTAATGAAAATTATTTACACGGCTAAAGTGGTTAACGATGTGGCAGAAAGAGGAGTGAAACTAATTACAAAGTGCAATGATCGTTTCACCT
Organism: Oxytorus armatus; assembly: GCA_958009045.1. Taxonomy (NCBI): domain Eukaryota; kingdom Metazoa; phylum Arthropoda; class Insecta; order Hymenoptera; family Ichneumonidae; genus Oxytorus; species Oxytorus armatus. The sequence continues at coordinate 3,152,096 of OY253748.1, read as the reverse complement.
ATGATGAAGATCAAAAACAATTCATTGTACAAATAATTGAAGAATATTTAAAAAAATATCCTGATATTAACAAAGCAAATTTGCTTCAACCGATGTAATTATTTATTATTCTATCTTGATTTAAAAAATGGATACCTCAATTTATAATAAAATTTTATCATAATCTTTATATATAAAACAAATTCGGGTTAGTTACACCACTTATAACTCAAGAACAGCTGGACCGATTTTAATGATCTCTGATTTGTTGGATTCGTCTCCGCCCCGAATAGCAGAATATCTATTAAAATATCTGAAAAATTCACGGAAAAAAATCACGGAAAGAAAATTATGACTAAAATGAGCTTATAAATAAATTAGGTTTGGCATGTAACCTGGGGAAGTGGGGGTCTTAGGGTTAGCCATCCGCTTTATTTGTTCTTGCGCCTGATAACAAAACGAAAAATGTCGTATATCACAAGGTGCTTCACTGAAGAGAATCAACCCGATTGCAACCCATGCAGCAAAATACATAGCTTCAATTATGCAAATCAATGGTGTGTCAGCAAATGTCTTGCTGACACACCATTGAAATACTTGATTTTTGTACTTTTATTGAATTTTTATTTTCTTTATATATATTATCCTAATAAACTATTGAACTTAATACATTTTTAGTATTCATTTTAATACGTTAATAAAATCCTAAATTAAGCTTAGCTAAAAGAAGTTAACACAACATTCATTGACTGTTAGGCGGTACGAAGTTCGCCGGGTCAGCTAGTTTATAATAAAATTCATAAAATTGAAAATTTAAATATTGCTTACATTTTATTATTGAGTGCGCCATGTATTTCTTCATATTTCTGAATGCATACGAAAAATAAATTGCAGTGTTTCGACGTTAAACTCCTCTATTGACCATAATGATCGATTTTTGGAAAAAATGAAGACATGTTTTTGTTAATTACGTGATAAATATTAGTTTCACAAAAATTTTACAAGAAACCTTTTTTGTACAACATTGAATTTCCTACAAAAATGTCAAATGAAATTTTTTTGTCATATATAGTTTTGAAGTATAAACAATTTTTATAACAAAATTTTGAATGCATGCATTCTTTCATATAAACATTCGACTGCTCGGTGGTGTGGGTTAGACTTATCGGACAAATTCCCGCTTGCGGCCAATTTTTTTTCTATGTACATTGATTACTTTAGAGGAACAAAAGCCAACAAATCCCGGAATCACCAAATTAAGAACCACCCTAATACGCGTCAGGATTTGAAAAAAAAAAAAAATTTTATTTCATTTTCGTAATGTACATATATTTAAGTAATATACACAGACAATTCCATGTCAATCCGACAAATATTCTCAAAGTTACACGCATATTTGTTAAGACGTCTCGGAGCGTTTGTAAGTAGCGTTGTAAGTTTGAATGCGCTTTTCTCAAAACTGTGTTTTTAAAGTCGGTGAGCGAGATTCCTCGGAAACGCCTAAACCGATCAATCTCAAATTTTTACACAAGCTTTATAAATATATTTTTTAGTGATTAATCGAAGGTTTTTTCTCGCCGATAAATATTTTCCATTCTATAAACAATTTAAGGCCAAAATTTGTATCGAAAATCGACATTTTTTTTGAGAAGCCGGCATTTTGTTAAAAATTAACATTTTGCATATGCCTTCGATTAAATACTAGATAATACCTTATATTAACAAAATGTATTTCTGTTTTTTTGCATTTTCAATGATCCAATCCAGAGATATCGTGCTCACCGCAAAACGCCTTTATTTAGAGGAGCTCGCGGAGATCGGCTATAGCAGCTTTAAGGGAGAACACCACTGTGAACCCCTGTTTTTTTTTCACATTTTTCAAAAATTTATTTTTGTGGGAAAAAAAAAGAGATATTCGAAACATTTTTTTGGGTTTTGTTCCTTGCTTATTAATGTATCAAAAAACATTTTTTTCACATTTTTTACGCCGCATAATGGCGCTGGGGAAGCTCTCGCGTCAGGTGCTGTCATTTCCGCGGCACGCAGCAGAACTCTCTTCAACGTCGATCTGAAAAAAAATACCGAGTGTTTTCGTTAATAATATGATATTTTGAAGAGAAGTACACAGGGATTTGGAAAAATATTGTATTAAAAAAAATAGGCACGGCTTTGAAATTAAAGTTAATTTCAAAGCCGTGCCTATTTTTTTTAATACAATATTTTTCCAAATCCCTGTGTACTTCTCTTCAAAATATCATATTATTAACGAAAACACTCGGTATTTTTTTTCAGATCGACGTTGAAGAGAGTTCTGCTGCGTGCCGCGGAAATGACAGCACCTGACGCGAGAGCTTCCCCAGCGCCATTATGCGGCGTAAAAAATGTGAAAAAAATGTTTTTTGATACATTAATAAACAAGGAACAAAACCCAAAAAAATTTTTCGAATATCTCTTTTTTTTCCCACAAAAAAAAATTCTTGAAAAATGTGAAAAAAAACAGGGGATCACAGTGGTGTTCTCCCTTAAAAATCATTACTTTTACAAATAAAAAATATGAAAATAAAGTTAAAAGTTACCACAATATGTATACAAATTTTTACCTTAATAAATTAAAACGTTTTTCCAAGAAAAATTCTTGAAAAATCGCTTTTTTCAGTCTTCTGACTGCGCTTAATTCCTCTAGAAACGTGCTACCGAAAGTCACCGCATGCTTTAAGAAGCTTATCGTGAATATGCTCTATCTGATACAACGTGCAGTGATTGGTTTAGGCGGTTCAAAAGTGTCGATTTTGACCTTAAAAACAAACAACTTCCAGGACAGACGAGCAAATTTGGACATGAAGAATTGGAGGCCTTAATCGATGAAGATCGATGTCGGCCTCTTAATCTTGAACTGGTTGAAAAAGTGGGATATTGGTTACTACATCAATTAAACGAGGGACAACTTGAAAAGCGAAAAACGATTTGTCAATTGCTGCTTGAGCGATGCGAGAGAAAGTGTTTTTTACATCGAATCGTGACTGGCGATGAGAAATAGGTTTATTATAGAAATCCCAAACGCAAAAAAAAGCATGGGTACTGCCATTTGGACCAAGTCCATAAACGCCAAAACGCAATATTCATGGTCAGAAAGTGATACTGTGTGTTTGATGGGATCAGGAAGGTATGTTATACCACGAGTTACTGAAACCAGGTGAAACGATCACAGCTGTTCGCTATAAACACCAATTAATGAAACGAGCATGACAATGCTCGGCCATATGAAGCAGAAATCGTAAAAAAATGTTTAAGGCCTTACATACGTCGAGAATTTTCAAAAAATCGATTTTTTTTTGTTTACAGATTATTATTCCTTATAGTCTTAGGCGTATTTCTGTGTAAGCTGATTGTAAAAATTCCCCATAGTTCAAAAGTTATTGTAGATAATGTGACTGCCCGACGAAAGGACAAAGGTCTGACACGCTCCTACCTGAGTTGAGTGGTTTGATGCAGCTGGCCTTTACCCTCAGACCCTTTTAGTCTACCTGGTCTAACAATTTTTTACTGACAAGGAAGGCGTACAATATGAAGTTGGAATGGGAGATTAGACGTAAGTTAACTAAATAAATTTAAAAAATTCATAAAGTTCTTGCTCCAGCCGCGCGCGACTTCGAGCGAAACGCGCTTGAAACTTTAAACGCGTTTTTCTCAAAACTACTTTTTCTGACACGGTCGGCATGATAACTCGTACGGTTTTTTATATTTTTTGATGATTTTTTTTTTTAAATATTCGGAATTGTTTTTTCTATAGTCTGTCGAACCGGATTTTTAAAACTATAATTAGAAAATTTTATAAAAACAATTAAAGTGTGACTTTTTTGACACAAACTTAACATTTTTTTTTAAATTACCGTAAATTGTTTAATTTTTCGAATTTCAAAAATCCGGCTCGACATACTATAATTACTACCTTATTTTACAAGAATTTCTTTACATTTTGCAGATCCGTCAACATTTGAGGAAGAAATACTGCCGACCGTGGAACAACTTTTTTTTTACAGTGCTTCAAAAAATGTGATTTTTCATGTTGTAATTTTTGAAAAAAAAAATTGAAATACATTTTTTTACAAACTTAACACAGTAATAAACAATGTGTAAGAATTTTTTTATCAATTTCTATTTCTATCCCTCCTAAAAACAGTTTTTCTTTTGGTACGTTTTCGGTACCGCTGAACGTATGTAAGGCCTTAAAGGACATGAATTGGGAAGTCTTATCTCACCCGCCGTATTCACCAAACATAGCACCGTCTGATTATCATTTTTTTCGAGCGATTCAGAATGATATGTCATCACAGCATTTCGAGTCTTTTGAAGATCCGAAAAAATGGATCGATGAATGGATCGCCTCAAAAAGCAACGATTTCTATTGGCGTGAAATCCATTTGCTGCGTGGAAGATGGCGAAAGGTCGTAGTTTCTGAAGGACAGAACTTCGAATACAATAGAATGTACCGCAAACTATAAATGATTTATGTATTTTTAAAAAATTGAAAAACAGCGGGAATCAAGTTTAAAACCCAATATCATTTATTAGAGTAGAATCGGTGTCAGCGCTTCGCGCACTTTGTACGTTAGGTTCATCGTCTACGATCTGAAATATGCCCATGACCAAACTACGAGCACGACATCGACAGCCAATTGTAATGACGAGTTAACCGACTTCCGCAATAATTCGTCTTTCGACATATTACCTGTCGTTTTTCTTTTGTAGGAGAAGGTTATCACCTCTTATCACATAAAGTGATTTATCAAAATGGCAGAAGAAACAAAAATTTCGTTCCGAACGGCTGCAGGCGAAAATTGATGTGACGACCTATTTTATAAAAATCTGAAATCTATACGAGAGTGTATAGTAAATATAATTGTTTTCGTCGGATATATTAAGGTCTCACATACCCCTGAAACTTTCAAAAAATCGATTTTTTTACAGATTTTTATTCTTTATACTTTTAGAAATGTTTCAATGAAAAACTTTTAAGCAAATTTCCGTTACGAAGTTATAGCAATAGATGTGACCGGACATCGGGTGTTCACGTTGTACCTACCAGAAACTTTAAACGCATTTTACTCGAAACTATGTTTTTAGACAGTGTCAGCACGATAGCTCGGTGAATTTTTAATATTTTTTAACTTTTTTTTCTCAAATCTCGACAATTACTTTCTCTATATTCTGACGAGAGGTTTTTTTTACATTTTTTCGTTTGGACAATTTTTTATAAATTATTAAACACTCATTTTGTTGTCATTTAAATTGCATACCAAAGTTTGAAATACTGTAATGTCTTTATTTTTGAAAAATAAATAAATTCCCTCCGTTAGACTATTACTACAGTATTACTTTACTAGATTCTTTTTTATTTTTGTGGATTGGATAATTTTTGGTGAAGTTATGATGTCAACAAGCAGGCGCCATGGTTTTCATCAGTAGTCCATTTATACTCGTAAAGAATAATGTTAATTTTTTTTTTTAAATTTGTCAACTTTTTTTTCTTATAGTTGGAAAGTTAATGAGAAAATGTGAAATACCATATACCACCATATAACCTTTATGATAGGTTTTCAAACTTACTCGGTTTTCAGTGCGCGCAGCGGTATGTGAGCCCTTAACACTCGCCAAGTATAATGAACTTTACCACTGCTTCGACGAGATTGCAGGATTCTTTCAATTTCGATGGTTTGATGATAATTCCAGCGAGGAACGACCTCCCAAATAGTTGAAAAATTATGAATACAAGACGTAATCTCATCAGGTCCATGGCTTTTTGTTGTTCTTGTTGACGAGATGTTGTCGCTAACCTTCTTGTGCAGAATCTCTATCGATTTTGGCAACCTGTTGTTTTTATAGTTGCTAATTGTTTTCTCGTTTCTTTGCCGTTCTTTAACCGGATAGCAACCGTTGTTTTACCGAAAAAAATGAAGAAAAAACGGCCAACAGAAGCAACGAAAAAACAGTCGCTCATTGGTTACTAATATGGTTGCGTTTAGATTATTCTTGAGGGCTGAACGACGAATTTGCCGAATAGTTCCTTTTCCAGTTCAATGGTAGTTTTTTTAGTCGTTATCGGTGGACGTCTTTCGATTGTCGGTTACGGTTTGGTCGATACGATTATTATTTTTTTAGCAAAAGCAACCGATTGCTTTTTAGTTACCCGTGACGGTTGCTCGAGTTGCTAGCGATGGTCCGAGCGAACGCGATCAAAGTTCCGAATGTAATGCTGGTGGAAAACCGTCAATGCGCTATCTTTGGGTATCTCTTATCGTCGTATTGTATCCGAATGTCCCAAAAAGTCCTCTCACCGACTTTACGAAAGAAAAACAATATTACAATTGTTTTTCGCAAAGTAAGATTTTTGGCGATCGAGTGACGTATCCGCGAATATATCTTCGCTAGTAAACCGCATTTACGCACGGCACTGCGTGTTGTTGCCTATCTTTTACGTACTGCACTAACTTTTTTTACAAGCTTCGCAGGTGTGTGTTACATGAGAACGGATGAGAATGGAAATGCACAAATGAGTGAGTAAACATCGAGTACAATGGACGAGATAGGGAAAAATATACGCTTTACTTCATAGCACGGAAGGGTCAACACCATCACCAAATTAATATGTAATGATAATAATCATAACGTACGTAATTTCCAACACATTGCATGACCATGCATAGATTGTAGGTAGTATTGAGTGATGTTTATATACACAATCCAATGGCATACATCCATTGCCGGGAATTAGTGTAGCGGTCTCACGCACTCGGTCACCTACAATCGGACCGCAACGCGCCAACGACTCTGGACCATAGACTTATTCTCATAGATCAAGCGTCCTGCGAGAGGCGCTGAAGACTAGAGACGAGAGAGCAATAGTGAGAGCACGGTCTTTTATACAGGTCTGGAAACTCCTTCAAATTTCGGCGTTGGAGGGGTGACCGTCTTAAGGTATAACACCACTGTGACCCCCTGTTTTTTTTCACATTTTTCAACAATTTTTTTTTGTGGGAAAAAAAAGAGATATTCGAAAAAATTTTTTGGGTTTTGTTCCTTGTTTATTAATCTATCAAAAAACATTTTTTTCAAATTTTTCACGCCGCATGGTGGCGCTGGAGAAGCTCTCGCGTCAGGTGCTGTCATCTCCGCAGTGGTTCGCGGCACGCAGCAGAACTCTCTTCAACGTCGAACTGAAAAAAATATTGAATGTTTTCGTTAATAATATGATATTTTGAAGAGAAGTACATAGGGATTTGGAAAAATATTGTCATAAAAAAAATAGGCACGCCTTTGAAATTAAAGAATGATTTTTTAACAAAATTTCTCGTCGAAAATAGGCTATAACTTTTATAGTTATTGAGATATCGAAAAAATCCTATGTACTTCTCTTCAAAATATCATATTATTAACGAAAACACTCGGTATTTTTTTTTTGGTCGACGTTAAAGAGAGTTCTGCTGCGTGCCGCGAACCACTGCGGAGATGACAGCACCTGACGCGAGAGCTTCCCCAGCGCCACCATGCGGCGTGAAAAATGTGAAAAAAATGTTTTTTGATACATTAATAAACAAGGAACAAAACCCAAAAAAATTTTTCGAATATCTCTTTTTTTTCCCACAAAAAAAAATTCTTGAAAAATGTGAAAAAAAACAGGGGGCCACAGTGGTGTTATCCCTTAACCACGGTCTTGTATACAGATCTGGAAATCCCTCAAATTTCAGTGTTGGGGGGCGGCCCGTTAACGAAGCTGTTTTTAATTCCTGTAGCAGCCACTAAAGGCGCTGCGATCAGATAATGCCGATAGACATAACCTGAAAACCCCTCGATCGTTCTCGCGGTTGTCTGTCTCTGTCCCACTAACGGAATCCACCGCGTTACACATATTTATTATATGTAATTATAAGTTATTAATCCCGTCCACTTTAATGAATATACTGAAAAAATATGCTCTTAATTTGAATCGGGTTTCAAACATTCTAACTGTTAATCGAGCATGATAAATATAAACTATTTGTAAATATCTGTGTCATATGAATATATATTAGGCGAAATAGTTGTCTACCGCTTGATGGATCGATCTCCGTTAAACTTTCTTTTAAATCCTATAAAATAAACAAAAAATTTCATTATCAAAAATAGAAATACATCGAACCATTTCATATATTTAATTTAATCCTTTTTTATTATACTTTTGTGAAAATTGCAGGTACTCAAATAACGAGAGAAATTAAAGAATTTATTTTTATTCATACTTACTTGATTTTGAAAACTGGAATACTTGCAAAAACTTAAAAATAAAGTGTAAGAAAATGGAAAGAGCCGATTTTTACTTACCTTAATCTACTATTTTTTGAAATGCTACTAAATACTGTCCACTTCGGAATATTGACATAAGTCAAATAAAGAGGAAAAGTAAAGAATTAATTTTTATTCATACTTCCTTGATGTTAAAAACCGGAACACTTGCAAAGGTTTAACATAAGATTTATTTATTAGTTAATTTGGACAATTTTTTTTAACAGCAAATTTCTTTCTCAGTTTAAAATTTTCCTGGTGATAATATGGCCTCATTCTTAACCTTACATAATAAATTATCGCATATGATAGGATTTCAGATCCATGCTCTTTACAGGGATAAGTGAAAGAGTAAGGATTCAGTACTTCATCTAGAGTCACATCGAAGACATCAATTTGAGAGGAATATTTTGCAAATGACGCTTCGATATGACGGATCAGATGAAAGAAATGCGGATTTGCGTGAATCAGACCACCGCGTGATTTCATTTGAACCAGTTGCGACTCCGAAGATCCGCAGCTGGTTTTCAATCTCACAGCTTCTTGACACACTGGGCAGGATTCATATTTTTTAAGGGAGAACACCACTGTGACCCCCTGTTTTTTTTCACATTTTTCAAGAATTTTTTTTTGTGGGAAAAAAATAGGCAAAAAAAATAGGCACGCCTTTGAAATTAACTTTAATTTCAAAGGCGTGCCTATTTTTTTTAAAACAATATTTTTCCAAATCCCTATGTACTTCTCTTCAAAATGTCATATTATTAACGAAAACACTCGGTATTTTTTTTCAGATCGACGTTGAAGAGAGTTCTGCTGCGTGCCGCGGAGATGACAGCACCTGACGCGAGAGCTTCCCCAGCGTCACTATGCGGCGTGAATGATGTGAAAAAAATGTTTTTTGATACATTAATAAACAAGGAACAAAACCCAAAAACATTTTTCGAATATCTCTTTTTATTCGCACAAAAAAAATTCTTGAAAAATGTGAAAAAAACGGGGGGTCACAGTGGTGTTCTCCCTTAAGAACTTGCTTGCACAGATAACCTGGAAAATAATGTACTAATTTTTGATCATCTGTTTAAATAGAGACACCCTGCCCCTAAATCAGAAGAACATGAATTCTATGTACGTCGAAACATATAATACAAGCTGAATAATTAATTAAGCCATGCAATGGTTAGTGCAGTACCGCGAGCGTTATTATGAGTATATTACAAACCAATGTTTTTCTTTGGACGATACACGTTTAACAAACACTTGTGTTATATGCTAAACCTGTCACGTAATAAATAATGCAATCGAGGATGGATGAAAGAGCATCATCGTGGTCATGATGAGATTCAAAGATATCGTCGGCCTCCCAATCGTCGTATTGCAATATGTGATCTAGTTTTTCTTTAATATTTTGCAAATATTCCGCACTTTTGCCACCGCCCTTGTTGCCGCAAATAGCTTTGATTTTGCTCAAAGAAATCAACGTTATGGAGTTGCTATCAGATGAAACCGTGCAATTTCTGTATTTCGGAGGCTTAATTACGCTATACACCGGGAACAATTTATATAATTGTAAAAACGTTTGCTATTTGGATGATCGTTGGATCCTGCGCATTGGCGTATAGTGTCGAATAATTTCTGAAAGAGTCAATTGTTCATTATAGAATAGGTAAATTTTTTGGCAATAAAATAAGCACGTTAAGATCAATACAAATTACCTCTAAGTTATCTTGATTCACTTTGCCAGTCAACAGATACTTGAAGTCGAATTTCTCGATTAGGTAACAGCAAAGGTCCATTGTCGATTTGATAGATATTCTTAATCCTCTTGAAGTTTCGACAGTAAGAAATTCTTCTGCTGTTATGTCCTTTTTAGATACTGCCAATTCCCATTCATTTAATCATTGCAAAGTATCTTCCAAAACCTATAAAGAATTACGTAAAAAATAAAAAAATTGTGAAATCATCACTCGCTTATTTTTTATGTCCTGGGAAAAAAGGATTATATTGTGGCAGATAAAATGTTATCTTTTATATGTGTGACGAGAGAGAAGAGAGATCTGAGTAGATGTGAAAAATGTGAATTGTGCTTGGGCATATTTGACGAGATAAAATGTTTTCTGCTGAGATATAATTCTTTTTTCCCGGGTATGCGGCCTGAGTTTATACCTTAAAGTCATTACAATGTGGTGTAAGTCCTTCATTTGGTGATTTGCGATTCATCGCGTCAAACGTATGATTCATGCGTTATTATTATTCAGCCGTGTTTTCCGTTGCAATATACTTCGTCTCAACTTCATGCAGAAAGCGCGACTTTTTTTATTCCAGAGCAGAGGGCAATCTTTACTTCTCCATTTGTCCATACTATCTTTAAATGCCTTACCGGTTTCTACAAAATGGATACTAATATTGCCTAGACTACTGCAGATGTTCAGCTCTTTGAATTTTTCCAATATGTCGTTCTTCGTTTCTATTTTCTTTAGAACACGTTCCAAATTATTGTCTTGCGGATAAACATGACGATTATAAACAAGATATTTTAATATTCCGTTCACATCAAGTGTAACACTTTTTAGTGCAACTGGACAATGCTCCCCTTTCTCGACCTTCATTATCAAATATGTGAAGAGTGTACACTGGAAACTTTTAGTACGCATTTTTACCCAACTCCATCCCTCAGGGACATTTGCAGAATGGTCGTCAGTGGTACTCGCATTTTCTTCCTCTACTACAGGTACTGCAAAATCAAGCACTTTTTTTTATTAACAATAGTCATTTGGTATTAATTTTTAATAGCTTTTATAGTCATTACGTCTGGCTTTAACAATATAAGCTTTTTTTCAAAACACTTAGGCAAAATATTGCGTTACTCACGTTTGCCGATTCCCATAGGTGACGATACTTCGGCAGGCTTCTCAAGAGCAGACAAATCTGATACTGGAGATTCACAACTTAATATCTCCATGGGAGAAAGCAACCCAATGTCTGTGCGAACAGAAACTGATGAAGGGACTTCAGGGATATCTGAAATGTCAATAAAAGGAATTTATGTATGTTTAGATTACTTATATTTCATCTGAGTTTATATTTTACTGAGTTTATCAGAAAAACTGCTATTACCATTAATACAACTGAAATTCAGTAAAAATAAAAGCCATCTGTATCGACACAGGTTTTCCGCAGTTTTCCTGTGTCCATGGCAAATGCGATACAGTGTAGCTAAGACGTCTGCGGACGCGAGGGTTGTCAAGTTAGCTTAGCGAAGTGCGGGTAGAAAGTGATAGGGGCAATAATGAAAAAAATGGAATTGAGAAGAGTCATACGTAAAAACCCGAAAGGGTATACATTGGAATACACAATAATAAAAATACATATATTTCATCTCTTTTATATACTGTTACGTCCCGGGGTCGTTTCATGATTCAGGTTCCGTTTAGTTGATTATTTCTCCTTTTCTTTGAACGACTTACCGTGCATGATAACGCCGGACGATGTTTGTTTTGCTCCCTTTTGGAACGGGAATGCGCCCGTCCGGGATGGGAGCGTAACGAGGGCGATCGTTGCAAGGAAGAATGTGGGTTAGGTGCGTTGTTTAAATAAATTCGACACTGACACTACACGTATAAAAATATAAGATAAAACAGTTATATTTAAAATAACTGAACTGAATATGCTTTTACATGGTTTTTAACATTTGGATCAGGGAGTTAACCTGAAGGGTTAACCTCCCGTACATTTGACTGTCGCGGCCGATTAATTAATTGTTGATCTTGGCCATCGTGTCCGAGTTCCGAAAGATGACTCGAGACAGGCTACTAAAAACTGACTGAATACTCACTGAAGACTAACTGAAGGCTAACTCATTTTCGATTATTTAACAACCCCTGAGCACTGTCGCTAAGAGTAGTGTTTCTAAAAAGGGAACCCTTCGGAAAACCTGGCTCTGGACTGTCGCTAGGAGCAGTCTTAATGAAGCGCGGTCTCCGGAAAGGCAATAAGTGCCGCCCGTTCTGATTCGGGTGTCGGTCACCGTTCATTAACACGTAACATTTTGATGGATGTCAATTTCAGTTGGTTTTTATTTCACAGACGCTAATCGGTGAATTATCGTGAGAACTTTGAATTTATAATTTGTATTTTTAATAAAAATAATAATGGAGTTTTAACGTGGTCGACCATACTGGTCGACAAAACGCTGACCAGCGTGACTCCGAGTAGCCATCGGTCGCACGTCTTGAGGTGCACGATTAGCAAAAGTCCATCGTGAGAATCCTACCGTCTTTCAGCTCGCACGCTGATAAGGCAGTTCTAGAAATTTGTTAGAGGACACTCCTGAGGGTGTCTCTTTTACTTTTGTTTAATTTGCAAAATGAAAAGATTTTATATTTTATAATTGGTAATTAAAAGGTTAATTGGTTTTCATGAAAAGTAATTACCGAACAAAACCCGATACCCCAATGACTGTTCCCGTGTGAGTGGGAACTCCGGACGTAACAATACCAACAATGCGATAGATACGTTCTGTTAAGAAAACTTACCAACACAAGTACTGATTCCTCAAATTGACGGTTTCGTGACACTGAAGTGCTGAACAGTGCATGGAGAATTTCTTTCGAAATTCGAAACTTGTTTCGCATATCCATGCTCTGGCACACAATTTTCCTTTTCTACTGTCATCGAATCTTGTTCGCACAGCAAACTCTTTGAGCCGCATTATTTTGTATGGGACCTTACATATTGAAAATACACGATATGAGTAACTATCTTCTCAAACTGTGTAAAATCTTTTCATTAAACTTACCCGTGCAATTACTTGACCATTTGCGTCGAGCTTGACCCATTCGCGAACTATGTCTTCATTGTTAAAATGCTTTTCACATACACGATTTTTGGGTTGTAATTTTAGAATGCCTGGAATAGATTGTTCCCACTTTTTCCACATATCAATGTTCTTAGGCACTCGGAATGTACAACATTATTTGTTTATTTTGCTACCGCTTTTACAATGTGGCACCACACTCCGATTCGTCATTTTCAATATAATAATTACTAAAAGACTGTGATGTACACCAAATAAACATAATATTCAGGCATAGCAGTATCGAAAGGTTTTCCGGTTATGTCTATCGTCATTTTCTGATCGCAACGCCTCTAGTGACTGCTACAGAAATTAAAAACAGTTTCGTTAAGAGGACCATTCTCGGCGGAGGAGTTCCAGACCTGTATACAAAACCGTGGTCTTAACGAAGTTCGTTTTACTTTCTGTAGCAACCACTAGAGACATTCCGATCTTAGTTGCGAACTTATAATGCCAACAGACATAACCTGAAAAGCCCACGATAGCTCTCGCGGTTGCCCGTCTCTATCCCACTAACGACCTCTGCCGCATTACACATATTTATTATATGTAATTATGAAAGCGTTATTAATCCCGTCAACTTCAATGAATATACTGAATAAATATGTTCGTAATTTGAATCGGGTTTTAAAGATCGTAACTGTTAGTCGAGCATGATAAATATAAACTATTTGTAAATATCTATCTCATATGAACATATATTAGGGGAAATAGTTGTCTACCTCTTGATGGATCGATCTCCGTTAGATTTTTGAGTAAATCCCATAAAATAAACAAAAGTTTTCATTTTCAAAAATAGAAATGTATCGAACCGTTTCATATATTTAATTTGATCCTTTTTCATTATATTTTCGTGAAAATTACAGGTACTCGAATAAAGAGAAAAATTTAAGTATTTATTTTTATTCGTACTTACTTGATTTTGAAAACGGGAGAACTTGCAAAAACTTAAAAAATGAAGTGTGAAAAAATGGAAAGTGCTGATTTTTACTTACCTTAATCTACTATTTTTTGGCATGCTGCTAGTCTATTTCGGGATATTGACAAAACTCAAATAAAGAGAAAAATTAGAGAATTTATTTTTATTCATACTTCCTTGATGTTGACAGCTGGAACGCTTACAAAAACTCAACATAAAATTTATTTATTAGTTACTTTAGACAATTTTTTTTTAAAACAAATTTCTTTTACAGTTTTGAATTTTCCTGATGGCAATATTGCAACATTCTTAATCTTACATAGTAAATTATCGCTTATGAAAGGATTTCACATCCATGCTCTATACAGGGATAAGTGAAGGTGTAAGAATTAAGTACTTCATCTGGAGTCATATCGAAGACATCAATTCGAGAGGAATATTTTGTAAATGATGCTTCGATATGACGGATCAGATGAATGAAATGAGGATTTGCGTGAATCAGGCCACCGCATGATTTCATTTGCACCAGTTGCGACTCTGAAGATCCGCAGCTGGTTTTCAATCTCACAGCTTCTTGACACACTGGACAGGATTCATATTTTTTATGGAACTTCAGGGATATCTGAAATATCAATAGAAGAAATGTATGTATGTTTAAATTACTTTTATTTCATCGCTTTTATATACTAACAATGCAATAGGTACTTTCTGTTAAGGGAGAACACCACTGTGACCCCCTGTTTTTTTTCACATTTTTCAAGAATTATTTTTTGTGGGAAAAAAAAGAGATATTCGAAAAATGTTTTTGGGTCTTGTACCTTGTTTATTAATGTATCAAAAAACATTTTTTTCACATTTTTCACGCCGCATGGTGGCGCTGGGGAAGCTCTCGTGTCGGGTGCTGTCATTTCCGCGGCACGCAGCAGAACTCTCTTCAACGTCGATCTGAAAAAAAATACCGAGTGTTTTCGTTGATAATATGATATTTTGAAGAGAAGTACACAGGGATTTGGAAAAATATTGTATTAAAAAAAATAGGCACGCCTTTGAAATTAAAGTTAATTTCAAAGGCGTGCCTATTTTTTTTTAAACAATATTTTTCCAAATCCCTGTGTACTTCTCTTCAAAATATCATATTATCAACGAAAACACTCGGTATTTCTTTGAAAAATGTGAAAACAATGTTTTTTGATACATTAATAAACAAGGAACAAAACCCAAAAAAATTTTTCGAATATCTCTTTTTATTCGCACAAAAAAAATTCTTGAAAAATGTGAAAAAAACAGGGGGTTACAGTGGTGTTCTCCGTTAAGGGAACTCACCGATACAAGTACTGATTCCATGAATTGATGGTTTCGGGACTCTAAAGGACGGAACAGGGCTTGGATGATTTATTTCAAAATTCGAAACTTGTTTCGCATAACCATGCTCTGGCACACAATTTTCTTTTTCTATTGAGACGTCATTGAACCTTGTTGGCACAGCAAACTCGTTGAGTTGCATTCTTTTGTATGTCACCTTACATATTGAAAAATACTTGATACGAGTAAGTATCTTGTCAAACTATGTGTAAAATCTTATCATTAAACTTACCCGTGCAATTACTTGGCCATTTGCGTCGAGCTTGCGAGATTGACCCATTCGCAAACTATGTCGTCATGATTAAAATGCTGTTCATATACACGATCCGTCTTTTGTAATTTTACAACATTTTACAATGCCTGGAATAGACTCCACTTTTTCCGCATATCAATGTCTTTTGGCACGTGAAATGTAGAACATTTCTTCCTTCTTTTGCTGCCGGTTTTGCAATTTGGGACTGCACACTGATATCTCATTTTCAATATAATTATGACTAATAGTCGTGATATAAACGAAATAAACGTAATATGCAAGGATAGCAATATCGAGGAGTTTTCAGGTTATGACTGTTGGCATTATAAGTTCGCAACTAAGATCGGAACGCCTCTAGTGATTGCTACAGCAATTAAACTTGACTTCGTAAGGAGGTCACTTCCAGCGGAGAAGTTTCCAGGCCTGTATACAAGACCGTGAGTGAGAGTAAGGGTATCTCTGTCTAACAGGCGCGTTGATGGGGTAATAAGCGGAAGAGGAGAATAGGATAAGAGAATACGTTTAGGGTACGGTATTTGTAACGTCTTGTGAACCCTAACCTAAATCACATCAAGGTGATATAAACAGACATTAATAATTGTAATAGTATTTAAAAAATGGTGAGATATTGTTGCATACGTAAGGTGGAATATGGCAGAAATCAGGATGTTTCTAGTCATAAGTAAGTAATATGGAATGTCTAATAAAAACTTAAACATTTTAGATTGAAACAATTTAAGTTGATATATTTTTAGTCTCCCCAAAAGCGAAGATGTGAAAGAAAAATGGTTTGTGAATATCGACAGAAACATTAATAAATACTATGAAGTTTGTAGCAAACATTTTGAAGGAAAAGATTTTCCGCTATAAAGTAGTTGGAGATACTGTTAAATTTGTTCAATATCTCGAGCTGTTCCAACTTTATTATTACCTTCATCTAATCGGTACAATTTTATTTAATAGAAATATTTTCTGCTTATTATTGTGTCTTTTTATTTATTAAAATATGTATATTTCAGTGAAAATATATTAATCAACAACATAAAACTAACAAGTAGACCAAAGCAAACGTTTTTGTTTAGCTTGACAATTAAAATTGTTATAGTTACAATAATGTAGCCTAGAGGATCAAATAATGTACATTGAAATTTATAGCGAAGACAACATTAAGCAATCAAGTGCAATCACTGAACATGAATTTCATTCCGAAATTACACATGATCAGTGCAAGGAACCAAATATGCCTATGGATTCTGAGTGTAGTGATAAGGTGAAACAGACAACTACATTGAAAAGGTTCCATTACAGCTATTAATACCATATTTTGCATTATGCCTTGTACAAAGTACTTTAAATTTATAATTTTATGTTTTTCTTCATCAGAAAATCAAATGAACCAATGGAGGGTCCTAAACGCTTCTGCAATCCTCGGTATATCGGAGACCTCCGAAGAGAAGACTTTATAAGCGAAACAAGTTGGAAAATTGTTCAAGAGTATGTTAAAACATCGAAATCCCAGGCAAAGGTTTTGAATAAAAAAATGAAGCGCCTGAACGAGAACGTGGAAACTTTTAAGTCATTATTAGATCACTTGAAGAAGAATGACTTATTATCTAGTGAAGTTTGCAATGCATTGGAAGTGAGTTTTAATAAAGTGTGAATTATGCCTTGAGCAGTTAGAAGATGACTCTATTTCTTCAAAGGTGATAACTTTGAAAAATAGAGTCACAAAAAATAAACAAACTGCCAATTCTCAATCTAGAAGAGGATTAATATCACCAAGCAATGACGTAATTACTATTTATAAAACTGCGGAGAAAGTGTTGAGAAGTACGCCAAATTTATTCTATACAAAAAATTAGCTTGGAAAACTAATGATACATGCCAAAAAACTTTTGCTTCCTTTGAATATTTTTTCAAAAATAGATATGTGTCTTGAGAAATCGATTTTTAATAATCATAAACTAGATTTAATTAATCAAATCTTCAAAAGATATTTCAAAATCCGTCCTCATCACGAGGCTAAATCTTCACAAGATTTAGTACAACGGGTTAGAACTTTCCATAGTCGAATGGTTCCATTTAAAAATCAATAAGTACAATAATAGATACGATCTATAAGTGAGATTATTAGATATAGAATTTTTTGCACTAATAAATATTCATTTCCAATCAAATATCAAGTATCAATTTCTTTTTCTCCCTTTCCCTTTTTTAGCGCTTTAATAGAGAAGTATTCGTGATTTTACAACGATAGTCACATTGTACAAGTTGGCTCGATAAAGTATTTTTACTTTTTGCTTTCGTAATGAGTTTTGCACGTGTACTGATGTTATAGCGTAACGAAATATAAATTTTGCCCTCTCGACAGAACTTATTTACAAACGTCAAACACTATTTTATGGTTTTCATAGGTTATTTTTATTGCTATATCTCTCTATATTATATAAATATATCGCCGCCGCCGCCGTGTACAAGAGTTGAGTAAGGGGTGTCCAAAATTGAGGTCAGGGGTGTCCAAAATCGAGGCCAGGGTGTCCATAATCGCAGTCAGGGGTGTTATATATTGTTACGTGTTGTTAAGAGGGGAACTGCGGTATTTTGAATCGGTTCTGCTACAGCCCGCTCTATGTCGGGTGCGCGATTTACGGACTCTCGGAGGATCTACTCTAGACTGTCGCTAAGATCGGTCTTGATGAAAGATCTCCGAAATGCAATGATTAACTGAACTTTTATTTTAACGTGGTCGGCCATACTGACCGACGAGTAGCTCGCGGATTGATGAGCGGTTGCTAGGGCGTTGTCGTGAAACTTGAGTTTATAATTTTGAATTTATTATTTTTATATTTTTAGCGAAAAATGGAACTTTACATGGTCGGCCGTACTGACCGACCACGGAGTAAAACACGGAGTAAAACGATTACATCTCGAGGTTGACCATCGTGGACCAGCTCTCGAACGAGACTAACCAACTTCTAATTTGTCCTAATCAAAAAGCGCATTTTAATTTTGCGTATGAAGTGGGAGATGCCGGCGCGTGGGGGATGATTCGTTCCCACACGCCTCGACATCTTCGTTATCAGGAAATTTTGCTTGGCTAAGATGTCAGCAGAATCCCGCCTCGGACATAAGCCTTTGTCGTGGGAACGCGTACAGTGTTGAGAACGCTGACTTTTGAGTCAGCGTCTAGACTACATCCTATGATAGGCGCGTTTCAGTTTTCAAAAAGTATTTTCAAGCGTGTGAACCGGTCGCTCGACCGTTTTGTGCCATACGGACCTATCTTCATGCAAATCGCGAGGATTCTGGTAATCCGAGCGATTTTGAAATTTTTAATTCGTGAGAAAAATAAATGAAAAATCAAAAGATGAAACGACCGTTGGGATTTCCCAATGATTTGACACCCCGGACGTAACAATATATATATATATATATCCAAACAATATCCATATACAGACTTATTGAAAAAAAGTAACCGCTATAGGATTGAAATCTTGGTCTCTTTAAGGAGGTTCGAGCGAATCTTATGTGAAACGAATTTTCCAAGATTAAGATTTGAAACTTAGCATATATATAAAGGAACGTTTTATTGATGTATTCTCAAAATTTCAAAACGATCTACTTTTTACTTTATTAGAAAAATAGTTGTAAATATGACTTTTTTAACGTTTTTATACACAGTCGCTTATGACTGACAAGCTTCCGTCATGACTATTTCTATTATTTTATATATTATTTTCCCAACTTTGATGAATAAAAAATCACATGCAATAAGTTGAATACTTTTAAAA
Organism: Oxytorus armatus; assembly: GCA_958009045.1. NCBI lineage: Eukaryota > Metazoa > Arthropoda > Insecta > Hymenoptera > Ichneumonidae > Oxytorus > Oxytorus armatus. Next base: position 3,132,621 of record OY253748.1, on the reverse strand, counting down.
TATTATAACATTTTAACAATATATCTTCACTTTTGTATTATTTAAATAATTGAAGTTAAACTTTACTTTTTGATCTCGTTTATCGACAGTGATACATATTACTGAAAGTTTGGCAACGTAGCGGGAGCAGCTGAGAGAACAGAAAAAGATAGAAATATAATGAATAAGAGACGAGATGAGAAATTTATTTTTCTCGCTTTAAATTTTGAAATTGATGTTTCAGAAGTTAGAAAAATTTTAGTTCTTGAATAAATGAATAATATATTTGAAATCGTTCATTAATAAAACTTGTTCAGTGTATTAAAATATTTATTAATTCTATGAAATTGATATATAAAATAATAAATATATTCTAATCGGTCATTGCTCATTGACAATCATAAGTTTTTAATAATGTTATAATATTAATTATTAAAAACTACTATGGGTGGAAGGGTATATTTGAATATAAAAATCCATTCATTCAGTCTAACAAATTTTTTTATTATTAGAAAATGTAACTGAATAACGTCTGTTGAGTACATTACTTTCCACCTCTTTTACCATGGAGCGAGAGAGAAGGCCTCGCACTGACCATATCTCTGTCCTTCAATGTAGTCTTCAGCGCGCCCATAAAGACGCTCGGTCTATAGGCCTTTTGCGTATCTCCTGCAGCGCCGCCCTATCGGTAAGATCTGGCAACACAAGGGTGACCCAGCTGACGAAACGTTCATTATGGCTTCGAATAGCAGCGAAATTATTCGCTCAAATGGAAATCGCAGCTTTGTCGATTGCTTCAATACTGAAGCTAAAAATCCGGAGTTACAGTTTTATCGTTTTCCATCAAAAAGTTATGAAATAGAAAGAAAGAAACGATGGATTCAAGCCGTTAAGAGAAGGTAAGTTTATTGTATGATTATTTAATATATAAATAAGGTACAGAATTATTTCAATCAAATTCTTATTATGTGGCTATATAATTGTTATAATATTTTTATACAAGTTCTGAAGCTTCTCGGGACATTCAATTCTTTTTAGAATTATCTTCAATCCTTTATCTTGTAAAAGACATTCATAACTGTGATATGTAGCACCAGTTTGGAATTTTAATAATTCCTCACACACAAAACGCAATTCTTCCAGATGCTTCTCTTTTTCTTGCCTGCGAAGACCTCTTTCTGATTTAGTTAATTTCCCAGTTTGTACGTATTTCGCAAATGAACAGTCTAGCAGCATAAGTTCTTCTTGTACGTGTTCAATTTCATCTACCGAGGAGCATTTTTCCGAAACAGCTATTCTTTGTGAAACTAAACTGTCTATAGTGTATCCTTTTTTGTATTTTGCAGATTGGAAGTTACTAGGCTTATTCCACATTAGCGGCTGGTCGGTTTTGGATGTAGTACATTCTTCATTGACATAAATGCACACAGCTGCGACGTTTTTACACCCTCGTTTAGATAGACCAGCCTTACAAGCGCAATTACTGTATGAAATCGAACGATCGTTTTGCAACTGAAAAATATTCATAAATTCTTCCATAGCTAACATTTAATTAATTAATTAATTAATAATTAATTAACAAATGTAATTAATTAATTATATTATTTATATACAGTAGTTTTATTTAACTTACCGTTTGTTTCCAATATTTGTAACAAAATTACCTACAGAAAATGTCTATTAATTTACAAATTTAATAAACTTACTTCAAATGTGATTTCATATGGAGGATTATTTATTTTAGTTTCAGGTAAAACTTTCCCTTTTATGATCCGCGAAGCACCGTTGTCGTCTACAATCTCTCTGACTTCACTAACGTGATTACTTCGGAATAATTTTATTCCTAATATATTAAGGGGAATGGACATAGAAAACGTGGTCTTTTTTCATAAATAACAGTTAATGTAACGTTAAAATTTTATTTAGCATTTTCCGTATTAAATATATTGCGTTTTATACGTTAGAAAAAGTCGGGCTTTGGACAAAACAGTCGGCGCCAGCGGCGAAAACAAACACTAGTTCCTAAAGTCGATGCAACTTCCCTCACGTTACAGCTGTAGAGTGCTGTAGAGTTCGTGACTGTTGCGATTCGCTTTAATTACAACGCAAATTGTATCGTTCTTATTCCCATTCTTCAAAATGTCCCAAATTACATCATACTTGATCTCATTCTCTTGCAACAGTTTTATTTACGAATGTATTTTTATTATTATTATTATTGTGTGTTCCAACGTATGCCCTTTCGGGTTTTTACGTATGACCCTTCCCAATACCATTTTGCCCATTTTCCGCCCTATCACTCCCTAACCGCACTTCTCTAAGCTAACCTAACTTCCATTGCGTCCGCAGACGTCTTAGCGACACTGTATCGCCTTGCCATGGAAACAGTGAAACTACGGAAAACCTGTGTCGATACAGACGGCTTTTTGATATGACTGAGTCTCAGTTTTATGGGATACCCTCATTGTCTCGAAAACGCAAAGTCTCGAAAACTCAAACTCTCGAAAAAAGTGATGGTAATCGTTTTAGTTGATCACGTCGCCGCTGAGAGCGTTGGTGGTTAAAGCCGACGCAACCGCGGGTCACAGTCTTACATTGGCGGGTAGCCCCGTAACCGCAATCTTTCAAATCTACACTTGCAAACTGTCAGTAACCCACAAGAGTTAAACGTCAGTATCAGATAGGTTAAACAGAGTGTATTTGACGTCCTAATTTATATCAAAATCGGTATATTGTGACAATACGTCAGTTAAATAAAGTACGCAGTTTATTTATTTAAAGTTCCTCTCAATAGTTTTATTTGAATTATAATTATCAGTATTTAGAGTTTATAAAGACGACTGTTATTAGTATTTAAGACTGTGATTAAGAACTTATATCTGCCCTGAGTAGAGCTACAATCGGTCAACGAGCCTAATTCAAACAGTGTTTGTAAGCCATGTGTATATTTACCAGTATTTTCTGCGAAACAGTTTGTCACCGTGTTGTCTGTCACACTCATCGGTTGCTCTGGCAAATAGGTCCTTCGTCGGAATGTTGTAATGGCCCACTGCCGCTTATGAAAGTCCAATAGGTACGCCGTCTGTTTTTCTCCAGTAAGAGCGGCTCAAGAATGTACAGATAGTTCTCATATACCGTGCCCTCAACTTCTGTTAGGATTTGACTTCCTGTAGAAGATCCAGGTCTTTTTCAAAGGGTGACAGACTTTTTTAAAGTTTCCCCTAGCGATTGTCGCATAATCAGTTTGCCGATATTGTATCTTTGAAGTATTCCTCGTGACAACAGGGCGGTACGAGCTAAAGTTTTGAACAGATCCGTCAGCGCACAATGGTGAGAAAGGTGAGACTTTAACGAGACTTGATGTTAATGTGAATTAAGAATTTCAAAAGATGAGACAAATGGCAAAGCAAAGTTTGTTGAATGTTGTATTTTAACAGTCGGAACTTGTCCAAGAAGAGTTGTATCCCGATACAATGGGTGATACGGCTGCTATCACCGCAGAAGATTGGGGGCTCCGACACTCAACTCATATCGTTGAGCAATAGCCATCAGTCCAGAGCCTCGAAAAATGATCCTAAGATTCATAAAAAAGCTAACGTGCTTGGCACGGAAGCCAAAGTCGGTGCCAGCGGACAAGGAATTGAGCAACCGGCTGTGAGCATGTCCGTAAGTACAAAATATTCTCTCATATAATGATATACGAGGGGGAACCCAAAAAAAACGGGAATTGCGCTGCGGCGGGGAGGGAGAGTGGGGGAACCCATTGCTCGACCAGGTGTCCGTTGGGGACACGTCTCCTGAGTTAGTGTGCAAAGTTCTGTCGCCGTGAGTGCATCGGTTCGCCCGTGGGAATTTTTGTAGTGAATCAAATTTTTCCATTTCGGCGAAAACGTGATGGCCGATTGTCGAGAGCAACGCGCAGCTGTGAAATTTTGTTTCCTGTTGGGGAAATCGGCCGCGGAAACTACTGTAATGCTTAAGACTGCTTATGGAGATGCCGCCCTAAGTAAAACCAGAGTCTACGAGTGGTTTTCACGTTTTAAAAATGGAGAAATGTCAATTGAAGACCAACCCCGTTCAGGACGCCCCTCAACGTCAACAAGTGACGAAAACGTCGACAAAATCAACGCTCTCATTCATGAAGACCGTCGCCGAACCATTGATCAACTCTGTCAGATGTCTGGGATATCATGGAGTTCAATTCGGAGGATTTTATCCAAAGATTTGCACATGAGCAGAGTTGTAGCCAAATTTGTCCCTTGCCTTCTCACAGACGAGCAAAGGGAGCGTCGACTTCAGGCATGTTTTGAACTTCAAAATCAGCTCGAAAAGGACCATGAACTTTTTTCCAAGGTGATTACTGGTGATGAATCGTGGTGCTATGAATACGACCCCGAAACAAAGCAGCAATCAAGCGTTTTGCCACTGTGGAGGAGGTAAAACAAAAATCGCTCGAAGGCCTAAAGAACATCTCGATAAGTGAATTTAGAAAATGTTTTGAACATTGAAGGGATCGTTTGCTGAGGTGCGTTGTGGTCAAAGGAGAATACTTTGAAGGTGATCAAAATTTGGTGTAAAAATATTAAAAAATAAAGAAATTATGACGTTTTTTTTTATCCCCCCTCGTATATACACAATAGAATTATATTTGGATTTTTGTTTGTATTTTAAATTACTTAAACAATGCCAAGAAGTTTATTGCTCCCTGATGTATTTTATTTTGTTTATTGTACATCAGGATGACATTACGAAGGAGTTCGACGAAGAAATATGAAAGTTGAAGACGGTAATCTTGACATGCGAAGGCAGAATTCCCAAGCTAGAATCGGCAGTGGCGCTACAAATGAAAGAGGAAGAGAGAAACAGGAAGAAAACATCTCCAAATCCTGACAAAGAGCATCTTGCTTCTGACGAAGTCTCATTTACATCAGAGTTGTATTTTTGTAAACGTTATGACGAAAACATAACTCTCCTGCAACAAAAACAAAAGGAACTATTATATTACGATATCTAATATGTTATCTGATCTTTATTATTTATTGTACATCCAATCATCGCCTTTCAATCATATTTTTACTGTACAAATTTTCTATATTATAATACATTTTAATCGCCTGGTCAAAACGACTTTGGTATATTAACAGGTTCACAAATTCTGTGCAATTTCATTCTTCTCTTCTTTTTTTTCCCTTCGTACGTGACTCTAATTAATATTGTACTTTGTAAGACAACATTCATATAATCTTCGAGTGTCTCAATTTGCAAAGGCAATATCTAGATGTAAGGCAACAAACAATAAGAAATTAATGTATTTCATTATAACCCTTGCGTGTTCATTTAATCGTCGGAATTGTTTAATGAGAGAGTATTTTGTACTTACGGACATGTTCACAGCCGGTTGCCCAATTCCTTGTCCGCTGGCACCTACTTTAGCTTTACCAAGCATGTTAGCTTTTTTATGAATCTTAGGATCATTTTTCGAGGCTCTGGACTGATAGCTATTGCTCAACGTTATGAGTTGAGTGTCGGAGCCCCCAAACTTCTGCGGTGATAGCAGCCGTATCACCCATTGTATCGGGATACAACTCTTCTTGGACAAGTTCCGACTGTCAAAATACAACATTCAACAAACTTTGCTTTGCCATTTGTCTCATCTTTTGAAATTCTTAATTCACATTAACATCAAGTCTCGTTAAAGTCTCACCTTTCTCACCATTGTGCGCTGACGGATCTGTTCAAAACTTTAGCTCGTACCGCCCTGTTGTCACGAGGAATACTTCAAAGATACAATATCGGCAAACTGATTATGCGACAATCGCTAGGGCAAACTTTAAAAAAGTCTGTCACCCTTTGAAAAAGACCTGGATCTTCTACAGGAAGTCAAATCCTAACAGAAGTTGAGGGCACGGTATATGAGACCTATCTGTACATTCTCGAGCCGCTCTCACTGGAGAAAAACAGACGGCGTACCTATTGGACTTTCATAAGCGGCAGTGGGCCATTACAACATTCCGACGAAGGACCTATTTGCCAGAGCAACCGATGAGTGTGACAGACAACACGGTGACAAACTGTTTCGCAGAAAATACTGGTAAATATACACATGGCTTACAAACACTGTTTGAATTAGGCTCGTTGACCGATTGTAGCTCTACTCAGGGCAGATATAAGTTCTTAATCACAGTCTTAAATACTAATAACAGTCGTCTATATAAACTCTAAATACTGATAATTATAATTCAAATAAAACTATTGAGAGGAACTTTAAATAAATAAACTGCGTACTTTATTTAACTGACGTATTGTCACAATATACCGATTTTGATATAAATTAGGACGTCAAATACACTCTGTTTAACCTATCTGATACTGACGTTTAACTTTTGTGGGTTACTGACAGTTTGCAAGTGTAGATTTGAAAGATTGCGGTTACGGGGCTACCCGCCAATGTAAGACTGTGACCCGCGGTTGCGTCGGCTTTAACCACCAATGCTCTCAGCGGCGACGTGATCAACTAAAACGATTACCATCGCTTTTTTCGAGAGTTTGAGTTTTCGAGACTTTGCGTTTTCGAGACAATGAGGGTATCCCAGTTTTATTACCATCAGAAACTCGGAATATTTGCCTCCCGCTCAGTAGTTAGCGGGCAAACCAATTCACGGCTAAGCGGTCACCAATCCCAGTACTGACGGCAGCCAATACTGCTTAAAACGGGGGATCGCCGAAGCCGGGCACCGATCGCGCGTCCACTGGTCTCTGTTTTATCTACGGATGTAATATTTAATTAAAAAAATTCGTTTAATTGTTACGAGTTTTCACGAATGTTATTTACATCGGCGCTATTACACAAAGCTATATTACCATTTAACAACCTGACCTCCCACGGCCAAATTACAAACCATCCTCTCCTAATCGGTGCTCGATGATAATTAAAAATGTACTGCTTCATTACAACAACAATATAATAAACTAGAGGGGCTCTGACCCCCTGCGCACTTCGCCCCCCCCCCCCCAGGCTATTCCATTGGGCGTACCCCCACCCCCAGCCGCCCCCACTCGATCCCCTCACCCAGCCTACTCAATCCCGCTCGCTCTCATTACTCTTGTACACGGCGGCGGCGATATATTTATATAAAATATAGAGAGATAAGAATCGGGAGAACTTGGACGATGTTCGGTCCGAGGGATAGGAGATATTCAGCACACGCGAAAAATCAAAACCCGTTTTATTCGTGTTTGTAAACAACAAGAAGCCCTACTGGAATTGCATAATTCTTGAAAAATGAACAATTTATACGTATTACAATCTTCACAATCTTCTTTTCGAAATAAATAATCGTAATCATAACCTTAAAGTCCATAGGGTTTTATGGATCACCCACTATACGACGTGTGAAAAGTGTAGACTTATCTATTACAAAGAAGTAGGAAAAAAATGGATTCAATTTTCACAGCGCCTGTTTATATTTATAATCGAAGTTTTTGTCGCAAAAAATTCTCGATCTAGTGAGAGTAGAGGCTTGGCAAAGATTGCACGACACGCCCGCACCAAAGGCGCACATGTGCCATGTAAAACACGAGTGCGAAAGAGAGTGTAAAAGATTTGGGACAATGGAGTATAAGAGATTATACTGTTACGGCCCTCTCAGGCCGGAAATTGCTCTCTAATTAATTCAAGTATTTGCATAGTAAAGTGATGGGTCACCATGATCACTTCGATGGATAATGCGCGACCCCTCGGGTGTGTATTAAACATATTTGCAGATTATTATGTACCGTGTGATGGCTTGTGTTGTCATGTACGGATGGGGTTGCGAAGTGCGGCTCAACGGTTTTACGTAAGGCCGTGGTTCAGCGTGATAAATATGACCTCCCGCTCGGCGATTCAATACAACAAGCTGGCGCACCGTTAAGCGATCACCCATCCAAGTAATCGACTCAAGCATTGCTGCTTGACTTAGGAGACCACCGAAGCCGTGCGCCAGCCGCGCATCTATCGCCGTCGGTTTCCTGTGTTCGTCATTCGAAAGTGACAGCGGCGTCATCTTGCGGTGATTGATCGTATCGCACGATTAAAAGCTGTATTAAGGAACGCACCCATATCGCCAAGCGGGATTCTGTACTTTTCTACCGTCAACTATCGGTGTCATTAGCGACCGACAGCCAGTTGCAAGAAAGATTCCAGCGGAAAGGCGCCACTCTCATAGGCTATCGCTCGCTAACGATACCGATAGTTGTCGGTCGACATGTACAGAATTTCAGCACTGCTGCCCTCTGTACTTTTCTACCGACAACTATCGGTGTCTTTATCGAGTGATAACCTATGAAAGTCCCGCCTTTCCGCTGGAATCTTCCTTGCAATTGGCTGTCGCTCGCTAACGACACCGATAGTTGTCGGTATAAAAAGTACAGAAAATTGCAGCACAGCGCTGGCTAATACCGATTGACTTGCGTATGTGCCTGCAGCTGTCATGCTACTTCACAGAATCTTGCCCCCCTACAATAGGTTAGGATAATGAAACATCAGAATCTGCCATACCATCCGAGGCGATGTGCACGCGAACTACCCCCCCACTACCTCAGCCGGCGGCGACCCCTTCGAAGACCCGCCTCGGAGATCTCTGCTAATCTCTGAACCGCATTTCAATTTTCAAACCATCATAGAAACAAAAAAAAGAAAGTACTTGAATAAACCCGCAATATAATCAATAACACACGCAAATACAGGGTTTTCCGGGCTAAACCATGAGTACCATTGGTGATTCGAGTCAAATGTCAGGTGAGAATATAATTGAGATTGCTGGTATTTTATCTATTGCTAATTCATTTTATCACATGAAAATTTATTGGTTCTCAGCCATATCAGGTATATCGGGTATTTCACGCTCGAGCAATATTCGTCCAGCAAAATTCGATTCTGTTTTCAATACGCCAGAGTGTCAAGCGTCAGGCACGATGCGAGAAGTGATCAACAGATCGACGGTAAGCGGCTCCATCGGTTTGGCATCCAATATATCTCAAATTCTGAAATTGATTAAATCCTGCGAGGCCGCCATGGCCAATTGTGCAAAACTTAAATTGTTCTACGATTGTGTACGGAATGTGGCGCAAAGCTACGACGGAGCAATTCACAATGATATCTCAGTAAAATGTAGAGATATACTTACGACGCACGAAGCAAACAAGTATCTACAATTGCCAAATGTCGATAAAAATAATCACGGCGATTTGAGCCTGTTGGGCATTACCGCAGATTTGCCAAAATGCCATTTGAGCCATGACGAGAAACGTGATATAAGCACCGCCGTGGAAAGGATTTTTCGGGAAAAGATGAATATTTTTATTGACAGGTTTGTATAATCCTCTATGATTGGCTAGCAAAACAAAGAAATCTTGATTCCGTTGAATTTTCTTTGAATTTACGTTATGGAGAACGGTCGGTTGTCGTATTTTTCTTTTTGTCACTTTGAAAATAGAATTTCCGTAATCTGTAAACGATGGAGATAATTAAAGGTGAGATTGGACAATTGGTCAAAAGTTGATAGTACAGTGCTTATCAACTATTTCTTGAACGTACATTAGACTCGGCTAGTTTGTGCAAATGTTTTCATTCGTTCTAAAAAACAACAAATACGTTAAGCGCATAAAAAGTTTCACATACTTTTTTGTGCTTTTGCCAAAAGTTTTTGCCACAATATTAGTCTACACCACCGAGGATGGGCATAGTTTGGATAAAGAGCCAAAATATTTTCTTCAATAAACCAATTACGGCTAATTGTTCTTTGGAAATAAATTTTATGGTTTTTTGCAATAATAATTATTCTTTTACAATGATTACTTTTATTTTTTTCGAGTAATCACAATTATTTAGTAAAAAAGATTGTGGAAATGTAAATTTGTATATATTCATTTAGTAATTTAGTAATTTTTTTTTTAAATATGATTTTCCGACTAACCCTCGATTATCGTATATTTTTTGGCGAAGCGGTAATGTTTGTAGTACAATCTGATAATTAGGATTATTGCCGTTGATGTTTGTACGTAAACAGAATCAACTGCGACAATTGAATACAGATGGAGTGCATTATTGCCATGAGGATACGATGAACCTATATTACGCGCCATGTTTAACGTTAAAATCAGAAAAATATTTCCCGCGACTCTTCGGCTAAAAAATGACTTCGAACAATGAACTATTACTTATAACGTTAATCTATCACATGTCATAATGTTATATTTATAAATTGTTCATTTATCAGCAATTATGCAATTTCAGTCGAGCCTTTTGTTGTTTACACAACACGAATAGAATAGTTTTTGATCTTTCGCGTGAGCTGAAAATCTGATACATCCCGGACCGAACATCGTCCATGTTTTCCCAATTTTTATTTATTATATTGTTGCTGTAATGAAGCGGTACATTTTTAATTATGATTAAAACCTGACACATTCGCATAGCAATCATCGGACACCGATTAGCAGAGAGTGGTTTGAAATTTTGCCGAGGGAGGTCGGGTTGTTAAATAGTAATATAGCTTTGTGTGATAGCGCCGATGTAATTAACATTCGTGAGAACTCGAAACAATTAAACGAATTCTTTATTAAATATTATATTCATAGATAAAACTAGAGTGGTGTGAAATTTGTCCGAAAGAGGTCAGATCGCTAAATGGTAATTCCCAATAGGAGCTGCGCTCGGGTATCCTCCATTACGAGAACTTCCGGTCCCAGTTTGTTCTCAAAATGGAAACCTTACTGTATACATATATACATACATATTTCTTTATATCTCATACTTCAATAACCAATATATTATTCCAGTTATAAAAAAACAGGAGGCGATATAGAGGAAGTTTTGAAGAGTCACGAATCTGCCGGTAAAACGGGTTTAATGGAGAGTCACGAGACCGACACGACACGCTGGAACGATTCAATGAATGAAATTTGTACGGAGTATTGCCGTGATCTTTTGACATGCGCCGATTTGCTGTCCCAGTGGCAACGTCTCAAGTACATTGAGATGAAATTGCTGAATGAAAAAAACGCCGAAAATCTATTGCTACAAGCACAAGTCGCCGAGGTCCAGGCAAACATATCGAGAAAAACGTGCGCGTGGCGTATGTTCACCGAGACAACCGACACCATAGACGCGGTTGGAATTTTGAAGGATCGCCTTGACGCCAGAATACTTGATACGCGTGAGAAAATTCACAAGAAGAAAATATTAAAAATGACTTACGCCGATGTTTCGAGCACGGAGTACAATCAGCTTTTGAACAAATATACCGAGCTTTGCGGTGTAATAAGAAAGAAAGAACACTTAATGGAGATGGTGTGAGACGAGAGTCGAGCCTGTTTCGTTAATATTATTTATTTCATAGAATTGTCGAAGGTTTTTTTTTATATCGTACACGACAACGAAGAGAAAATACTCATTGTTACCATTATTTTTCAATACACTATATTTTATATGGAATCGAGATCGTTCGTTTAAAAATTAATATTATGTACGTATTCGCTTTAATATTGAAATGTCTTTTTTTTTTTTTTTAATCACTGTCGTCATCATTGGAATTTTTGATTATCGAAGGTACACAATTTCTATCCACTATCATGCCGTGCTCCAGAAGAAACGATTCAACGTCGGAAGCATAAAAATCCGTTCCAAGGCTGTCCGTAACTCGCACGAAATTCCCGATTATCTGACCATTTTTGTAAATCAACAACGCGGGAACGCCCTCTTTTTCAAAGTGCTTGCTCAGACCAGCTGCTGATCCTTAAACATGGACAAAATATGCATTGATAACAGTTTGTAAAGATAACAGAATAAACTGGCAACAATAGACGCACGATCGATGCGCGGTGTTAAGGGCATCGGGTACGTTAAAGTCACAAAATTTCACCATGACTTTTTTTTGCATTTTCACAAAGTTTAAAAAGAAAACGATGTTTCGACGCGGTTAAGCAATTCTAAAACTTTTGATGATTCTTTTTTTTCGTAACCTAATTTTTCAAATCAATAAACAGTCGAAAGCTTAATTTGACCGATTCACGCGAAATTTGAATAGCATCCGCTTCATTCCTTCATCTTAGAACTCAGACGGCCAGATTACTGCTAAATTTTTTCCATTTTTCAACTCGAATAAACGTGCAATAAGGTGATTAGCGTTTTTTTTTAACGCCCGCCATTTTTTTATATTCCCGAGAATGAAAAATTCGGTTCGCCCGAGAGTCTAGTTTCATATCTTGGCTTTAAAATGACGTTTTCTTTTTTATGTTGTTGTTACGGACCAGTCGGAAAGCTACCCACCGCCACAATAAATTCTTTCTTTTAACCAGCTAGCATGGGCGCCATTTTGAGTATTTTTCAATGAAAAAAATTCTCATGAATATTTGAATATATGTACATTCAATAAAAAAAAAAAATCTTACAATCGCAAGGGAATGACGAGAGAAAAAATAACACATCGGCGTTTTTTTCGCTCAACGATGTACCCGGTCCCTTTAAGGGCGGGGTAAGGGTTTTCACTTTCGAAAAATCGATTTTTTTTGTCTTATCTTATTGTTCAACATTTCGAGAATATGTCCTTAGAATTTTAAACTGATCTAGGCAATATTCTTGAAGTTATTGTCTTAGTAATCTCCTGGCCTTTAACGCTATACCTCTAACAGCTGCGGGCGGTCGGGCTAGCAGTGCAGCTGTCCAACAGGTATACAGTTTATTCATTGCTATTGTGTATATAGTATATAGTGTATACTATACACTACAATATTTTAAAAGAAGAAACGAGCGAGGAAAGGAGCTGGAATCGATGATTCTGTGTAAGTTGGAAAAAAACAATTTTTACTTCACTTTTTTACTTCATAAACTTTAGACGCGTTTTTCTCAAAACTACTTTTTCAAAGTCCGTGTTCACTGCCATTTAAAAACTACTTGACCGATTCATTTCAAACTTTGTACACATTTTCTACATATAAAATACCTCCCCCCAACGTTTAATTAAATTTTTTTTTTTTACATTAAGGGTGTTACCCACCCACAAAATGGCGGAATTTTTCGTGGAAAATAACAGTTCACACTTTAGATGGCGGCCAAAAATTTTTAAATGAAAAAAAAAATTATCAGAGAACGTTGGGGGGAAGATTTGATTATAATTTCACTAAATTTTCATGGTTTTTCATTTTCAGATAATTTCCGGCCGAGTTATAGTGAACACCGGAAATTGTTTTTTTTTCCAAGACGTTCTGGGGGAAGCTGTGTTACGGGCTTATGCTTCGATATTTCTGCATGAAAAAATTACACAACATTGTCAAAAGTATGCTCAATAATGTACAAAAGGTTCGAATAAAATTGCTCAATCCATATTTGAGAACAAAAATCGCAAAAAAAAGTGTTTTTTTTTTAACGCTGAACCCTTACCCCTCCCTTAAGGCCCTTCTACAGGTGCCTGATTTTTTCATCACGGGAGGGAGTTCGGCAATTTTTCACCACTATCATACACGCCCATTTTCACCCAGGCATTTTTGCTAAATGCGATTTTTCGATGATTTGGAACATTTTAAACACCGACATTAAAAACACGACTTCTTTTTTCATGAAGAGGAAGCTTTCTCTGTGCGGATGCAAAAAAAACGTATATTGAAAATGTTACATCTCAGAAACTATCGGTTGATGCGACTGGCACAGTTGAAAAATCTTTGAAGGAAAAAAAAAATATATATATATATATATACTTACCACGAATTTTGCAGAATTTCACGTGTGGATATTCTCGTGCCAGTGTCAGGAGGGATCCGTTCATAGCCGCGCAGCCGGAAATATTTTCGTATATGTGAATTATAACCGTAACAGACTTGTCCTCGTTGTCGATCGCTTGCAAGAATTGTTCCGAATCTCTCAAATTTTTCACGCTACCAAAACGCAGCTTCTCGGCATCCACCAACATCTCTTTCATTCTCTGTTTTTGATACTCGAGCAAAAATTCATCGGCCAACAATTCGGCAAGGTCAGGATCGGATTCTTCGAGTTTTTCTTTCTCCTCGTCCAGAGCACTTCTGCATGTTATACTAAGTTTTTTTATCAACTCGAGCTTTTCTCGTTCCTGTTCGGCGAGCTTTTCCGTTTCGAGCTGTTTGTATCTTTGCCAATCCTTTGGGATATGGAAAACAAAAAAAGAATTAAGATTAGTGAATTATTATGACAGTTTAATCAAAATGACAAAGATGACAATTTACGAAGGTTCCGCTCGAATCTAAGAAGAGCGGCGACGATTTGAAATTTGTACAGCACATTTGTAAGCATATATCGAGTGAACCTGACAAATTTTACCAAGATTTACAATTTACCTTTCGAGATAAAAAATCGTAAACATAATCTCAAAATGTGTAGGGTTTTATGGATCAACCGCTGTAAGATGTGCGGGATCGTTTGATATTGGTATTGAAAAAATTGGTGGCTCGTTACACGTCAGGAAAGTTTAGAAACGTCTACTATAGAGGCCTAGCAAAAAAAAAATGGATACAATTCACAGTTCCTGTTGATTAATAATCAAAGTTTTTGTCGCTAAAAATACTCGATCTAGTGATTCACCTCGAGATAAATTGATCTGGTAAATATCCTATTCTTTTCGTCCTCGTTATCCGTGACTCTATCCACGAGATATCCGTAGATAAAAAACTGTGCGTAACAGCGTTTTCAACAGGCTACACTAATGTTCGCTAGGGGCGTACCGAGTGCAACTCCATCTTTTATTTTTATCAAAAAGCACCAGAAACTGAGGTACGCTAAGGCCAATTTCCTCTAACTCGACTTTAAGAGGAAGGCACACATGTACAATGTGACGTAAGTTTGAGATAGCTGAAAATGCTTATCGGTAATTTCTCCAAAACGGTACACCCAGTCGGAATGAAAAAAGCTTAGCCACTTTTTGCCACCGTACTCCAGTGGCTAAGCTTATTTCATCCAAATCGCTCGTCTCATTTCGGAAACGGGACACTTTGCAGTTTTTAAGCGCTGGCCGGTTACGATAACGTCCCCTTAAACACGTTCAATGTTTTTTTTTTGTATCGTTCGAAGATAGGCTGAACCGAGTTTGAA
This sequence comes from Oxytorus armatus, assembly GCA_958009045.1. Taxonomy (NCBI): domain Eukaryota; kingdom Metazoa; phylum Arthropoda; class Insecta; order Hymenoptera; family Ichneumonidae; genus Oxytorus; species Oxytorus armatus. The sequence goes on along the minus strand of OY253748.1, from coordinate 3,117,545 downwards.
CTTCGATTAACATTGCAGGAATCGGTCCCGAGTGTACGTTAGTGAAGCCAGTTGAAAATTCTGTAACAATAAGTTGGCAAAATAACATAATAATAATGACACAACGTTACCCTGATTACACCCTTAGGGCCGGTATTACTGGAGGAACCGTCCCATTTATTAACTTCTGTGGTCATGCATGAATTTTCCGATTTTTCTAAGTTTTTCGCTTTCCCATCATCCCGTCCAGAATCCGAAGAATCGTTATCCTCATCTTCGCTGGAACTGCTACAATAATATTCCAACTTCTCGCCGAGTATTTTGTCCTCCAAAGTTGCCATAATTTTTTTTATAACAAATAACTTATCAATGGACGCGAAGTAAATGAATTTAATTCTTCGTTAGTTTAAGCATATCGATTTTATGCGGATAACTGTAATCCCTATTTCACAATTGTCTCAAGTTCGAAACGATAGAAGCAACGCGCAAACCAATGATAAACAATGCAAAAATACACAAACACGCTGATCGTTTGATCCATAGACAATGGCAATTACGTGAATCGGCTCAGATTCGAAGTGGAATAAAAATAATATCCGATTTTTTAAAATCTACCACAAAGGATGCGTTTCGCTCTTATAGTTGAGGATGTAACGTCCCTGCTCATGTCCCCTAGATGGCGTTGATGGGAATAGGCGCGAGAAATCAAATGAGATGATAAATTGAGAATTCATTGAATTTCAAATCGTTAGTAAAAGTCTTCCCTCGTTAAATAAAAGTTTATCGTGTAATAGTTTTTATGGAGAGTTTCACGCCATCCAAGAATGAATAGGGTTTAACCTCTTCAGCGGCGATGTTCACGAATTGAGCGTAAAATTATGAATCCAAGAAGAAGGATTTATAGGCGTTGGGATTTACGTCAGCCGATGACGAGTTTAAGCCCTTGGCATATTGCAAGGAAACAAGAAATTGGAATAAAAATCAGACAATCACCGAGCACTTTCGAGAAGCTACGCCAATCGGATAGTTTATTTTTATTCCTATTTCTTATCCCCTCGCATTTTGCCACAGGCTGTTATAGAGGCATGGTGCACGGTCTTCGTCCGCGTACGTGTTTGCTCCATAAGGGTGATTTCGCGGCGCCCGTGAAGTGGTAAAACATTAATATTTTGTATCAAAGAAATTAGTCTCTACTCCGTTCATTAGATCTCAGTGAAAGTTAATTCGCTCAAAACAAAACGCCTATTTATTGTAGAAAAATATTTAAAAAATTCGGGAGGATGTCAAAGTCCCGACAGTCAAAATCCCGACAGTCAAACTCCCGCCACGGCCTATCGCGCATGTACCGACTGTTTTTGGTACGCGTACAGCCGCGAGATGGCAATAACGGTCAAAGCGCAAACACATCGCGGTTAGGCAATGAACGTAGTTCCAAGTGTTGGGGTTCTCAATAAAACCGACGGACGTGACTGACTAGTGAATTATTAAATCAAATAATACACGTGGGTTCCTTTTGGCTATATCGGAGCGAGAAAAAGTTGAATAACACAAACAACTGTTGTTGGTTGAATTTCTTATAAGCAATTCATTAAGAAAACCAGGAATAAATAGTATTATGATTATTGTTGGGTTTTGTCTAAAATTTTGTACCTCTGTTCCCTGAAGATTTTTCGATGATTACACAAAAATTAACTTTTTTTTACCTGATAATAAAAACAACGACAATAAAAACAATCATTTCAATTTATTCGGACATTTTATTTATCCATTCGCCATTTGTTCATTAAACGAAACCCAACAATAATCATAATAGTAATTATTCCAGGTTTTTTAAATAAATTGTTTATAAGAAATTCTACCAACAACACTTCTTTATGTTATTCAACTTTTTTTCCGCTCCGATATAGCCAAAAGGAACCCACGTGTATTATCCGGTCAAATCTTTGCGACGAAATGTTTTAATAACAACGACAATAAAAACAATTATTTCAATTTATTTGGACAATTTATTTATTCATTTACCAATTGTTTATTAAACAATTAACGGCAATAATCATAATACTATTTATTCTTGGTTTCGTTAACAAATTGTTTATAAGAAATTCAACCAAAAACAGTTGTTTATGTTATTCAACTTTTTCTCGTAATCCGATATAGCCAAAAGGAACCCACGTGTATTATATGATTAAATAATTTGCTAGTCTGTCACGTCCCTCGGTTTTATTGAGAACCCCGACACTTGGAACTACGTTCATTGACTAACCGCGATGTGTTTGCGCTTTAACCGTTATTGCCATCTCGCGGCTGTACACGTACCAAAAACAGTCGGTACACGCGCGATAGGCCGTGTCGGGAGTTTTTGACTGTCGGAACCTTGACATCCTCCCAAAAATTCGCGCAATTTCCTTACCAACAGACAGTCACTATGAATTCACGATTCTCGCGCAGAGTTTCCTCACCGCGCATTGGACGGAAAATGTCCATCGAAACAACCAATCGGAAGCAGCTTCTCTCGAACTCGAACCAATCCCGAAACTTGAAACTCTTCGGAAGCGTTTTCATTGGCTGTGGCTGTGTTTCACGGCGTCGCTTCGCGAATTCAGTGCGCAGATTCCCTCACAAAAGTCATCAATCCACATAAAATAGTTCAATGCTCCGCGGTTTTGCCGAAAGTCGAAATCTGTCAAACGATATACACGAGAATTGATAATTCCCGTTTCACTATATCATTCATTACTCGTAGACGATATGATATGTGGCTTCTCGTTTTCATTAAATATTCCGCTTTTTACGTGAAAAAAAGTCATCTTTATCTCGTTGAATTGTGACTTATGAGTTTGTAATTGTTTATGCTCCGGTTATTCAGTGTTCTGCATCTCTACTCTATTACGAACGAGACAAAACAATAATTTATATGATATAATTTCGCCAATTCTCAACTGTCAGTAATGCAGAAGTCACTCGATATATACGCGTAACGAGGTAATTATACTTTATTTAGTACAACAGGGGTATTTTCCGATGATTGTGAAAAATTAGTTTCACATAAAGATATATGTGCCTGATATATAATATATATATATATATATGAACATATGTATGAATATATACATGAATTCACTAACAACAGAATTTCGGACGTTTCTTTTATTGTTTATGCATGTTATTTTTTATTTATACATATTTAAAGCATAAAATAAATGTCATAAAGTATTATTTTGTGTTTAAATTTTTTCTTCCGCTTATGTGCTTGATTGATGCGTATCAGGGTGTCAGGTCGCAGCCACTCGATAAAAACACAGGGTGTCAATTATTTATGAAAATTTTTGAGATATCACAAAAATTACTTGTTCCAATTGTGATCGGCAAATAAAATACATCAATATAGGGTCCTAAATGAAATTAAAAATATCCTTAATTTTTTGTCGCATTTTTTAAAAACATAAATTTGTTTACTAAATTGCTTGTTACTCGGTTTTCAGGTTGAACGGCAACAACACTGCTTCCTCATTTTTTTTCTTTTTCCTGATTATTAAAGCTTTAAAAACTGATTTCGTCCGATACACTATGATTTTTAATAATTTTTTTTATTCATTCTTCAAGTATTTCCGCTGTATTTCGATTTTGGCCATTTTCAAAGCACCCTTGCGACCAACAAAAGATATTAGAAATCAATACAGCATTCTCTGAGTCTCATGCCCGTAATCATTAAAAAATGCAAGTCCAAATAAAAATTATGGTAATTAAAATTTTGAAAACTTGATCCGAAGAATAAACAACAAAGTGAGAGATTTTTTTTTTTGTTGATTACAATCCGACGTTGATGTGTTTTTCGGAAATACAAAAATTCTATGTATAAACATTGAACTTTCTTTTTCCTTTCGTTTTTGTAGCTTGCATGGTAATACATTATATAATAATCAAACGTGTATAATTATTAATATAATATAATATTATCTTGAACTAAAAAAATATGAAATTAACATCCTGTACCGACGAAAAATATTGGTATAACTTTTTTTTTTCCTCCACTCGAACAGATTATCAGAGGGACTTCTGTTGCAGTCTGGTATGATGTCACGACTAGCAATACCAATTCATAATCTGAAGTGCCTCTACTGAAGTTTGTAACTTTTAAGTGGTCTCGCGGCAGAGGCATAATGAAAGTCTCTGTTTCGATCTTGCTGCTATCTTTCCTATATGGGATAAGCTCCGTTCCCATTAACGCCAGCAGAATATGTGCTAGCAAGAAAAAGAATATTGAAAATATATCGCTGAAACAAAATTCGCACGGTATCGAGGATGTTTCGCGCGAGATAAATTTACTTCGAATGCAGGTAACGTTGACGTTTTCCATGTCCATAGTTTTATTCGTCATATTTAAGATCCGCTGTTTTTCCTTTTTTTTTCTTTCTTTTCGCTATTGTTTAATGGACGCACGAAAAGCAGTGGCCATAATTGCATGAAAAATAACATAGACCCTTTATGAATAATTATAAATTGGCACAATTTAAAAAAAACTGTCGAAAGCGGTTAGACGTTTTGACTCGGATGGAAAATTTACAAAAAACAGTTAGAGCGATCACAGAGATTTGTCGAAAATTTCAAAATGGCACAGAGTCGCGAAACCTCGAGAAATTCTAATGAAAATTTCAGCGAATTACGGAGATTTGATGGCTTAAATCTGTGCAAAGTTTGCAAGAAATTTGTCAATTTATTCTCGAGATAAATCACGTTAAATTTTTGGACCTTATCACATACATACATACACACGGACATTTTTTTATAGATGTGATTTTCGGATGTTTTGGCACATTTTGAACATACTGACGTTAAAAACTCGATTTTTCTTTCACGAAACCAAAGCTTCCTCGACAAGGAAGAAAAAGATATCTCTCTATATTATATAAATATTTCGCCGCTGTCGTCGTGTGCAAGAGTTGAGAGCCATGGCAACGGTCGCCAAGGCAACGGTCGGCATGCCAACGGTCGGCATAGCAACAGTCGCCATGGCATTTGGGTGCGAGGGTGCCTAGCACCCGAGCCCTACGAATCCCTCGTATATATAAATTGTGTATTTTTATTGCAGACAAATCAACCTGAAGTCACATTTGAGACATGTAATAACTTTTGTTATGCTTTGTGGCAAGAAGATAAACATGCAAATGGCAGCAAAATAATAATTTTATTACAAGGTAGGTGCATCAATTTATAGTCTGTTCAAGGAGAAAAAGACCGTCATAATCTGGAAAAAATTACAATTTAGTTAACATTTTTTTTTCTTTAATTAGGGGAGGGGTAAGGGTTTCAGCGTTAAAAAAAACACTTTTTTTGCGATTTTTTTTTCTCAAATACTTTTGACAATGTTGTGTAATTTTTTCATGCAGAAATATTGAAGCATAAGCCCATAACAGAGCTTCCCCCAGAACGTCTTGGAAAAAAAACAATTTGCGGTGTTCACTATAACTCGGCCGGAAATTATCTGAAAATGAAAAACCATGAAAATTTAGTCAAATTATAATCAAATCTTCCCCCCAACGTTCTCTGATAATTTTTTTTTTTTCATTTAAAAATTTTTGGCGGCCATCTAAAGCCCGAACTGTTATTTTCCACGAAAAATTGCGCCATTTTGTGGGTGGGAAACACCCTTAATGTAAAAAAAAAAAATTCAACTAAACGTTGGGGGGAGGTATTTTATATGTAGAAAATGTGTACAAAGTTTGAAATGAATCGGTCAAGTAGTTTTTAAATGGCAGTGAACACGGACTTTGAAAAAGTAGTTTTGAGAAAAACGCGTCTAATGTTTATGAAGTAAAAAAGTGAAGAAAAAAAAATTTTTTTCCAACTTACATAGAATCATCGATTCCAGCTCGTTTCTTCTTTTAAAATATTGTAGTGTATAGTATACACTATATACTATATACACAATAGAAATGAATAAACTGTATACCTGTTGGACAGCTGCACTGCTAGCCCGACCGCCCGCAGCTGTTAGAGGTATAGCGTTAAAGGCCAGGAGATTAATAAGACAATAACTTCAAGAATATTGCTTAGATCGGTGTAAAATTTTAAGGATATATTCTTGAAATGTTAAACAATAACATAAGACAAAAAAAAGAATTCGATTTTTCAAAAGTGAAAACCCTTACCCCGCCCTTAAAGTACATAGTATTAGCTATTACGTTTTTTTGCATATTCCTTTGGCAAAGATCATCATATCTTGTTTATTTGAAACGACAGCTGCTTGACCGTGTACACTGGTTTTCCTTGGAGCTTTTTCATCTTTTCCTTGGAACATTTTCATGTACGGCCACACATTTTCAATTGGATGAGCACGTGGAGTCATTGCCGGCCATTTCATCATAATGACGTTATTTTGTTGTTTCCACGCACTGCACAGTTTGCTGCGACGTTTAGGGCCATTGTCTTCTTGCAGCGCCCAACTTGTTTTGTCAGAAACAAAAAACTTTTCAGTAGACTTCGACAAGCATTTCTGGTAGATGGTGTGCATTTTCTCAGCGTTTTAATAGTTTGTAAACAGAAAGAGGGAACTAAAACCGCATTTACAAAAGCATTCCCAAACATGCATTTGTATAGGATGTTTTACCGTGCACTGAAGAATCCTAATACTCTTCATTGACCACGCTTTTCATAAGACCGAAAACCCAACAAAACCCAGAAAGAAGACTCGTCCGTGAAGATAACATTGTCCGAATCCCGATTAAAATTTATCTTTGCCCACGCTAGTCGTTTTTCCACGTGCTTTTCTGATAATGAAAGTTTCTTCGAAGTTAATCGAAAAGACACGGTCTTTTTCACGCAGGCGACTTCGAATCGTATTTAGAGAGACGTGAATTCCTTTTTTGCGGAGTTTTATTTGAGAACAGCGCAGTGAAAGTCATGACTTGTCTTGAAAAAGACGTAAGATCGTTTTATCTTCCTTCGTTGTTGTCACGTGGATTAGTCCCCTTTCCGGCATATCGTCTTCATTTCCAACCTATAAATATCGCTTTACCCATGTCTTAGCGAACGCCTGACTTTCGCATTCATTTTGCAGACGCTTTATACGTCAATGTCGGTCCTTTCGCATGATTTGTTAAAAATACCGCCTCGTATCGCTTCAGGAATTTTGCAGTCATTGTGACGATAAAGAATTCACTGATGATGTTCCGGGGCAAACTATATATTGCGCACAAGAGCACGAAAAAATGACTCAAACGAATAAGGACAGATGGCGCTGCGATGGCTCCTTACCATATAATGTTTGCTTTCTTTTTGAACGACCTGTACCTACGCACAATTCGTCCAGATATTCTTCAAAGAAACCTAAACTACTGATTTATCTTTTAGGATGTTGGAAGCAGTCTGGCGAACGAAAATGCGACAATGCAGAGTGCATAGCACTCAAAGGATCTACCAAAGCTTTAAATAATACGAAATTTTGTTGTTGCAACGGAGACTACTGTAATCAGAACATCACGGATACGGTCAATCTTTCTTACGCAGAAAATGACGTTTCCCAAGTCCTTCCGGAAAGTAAGATTCATTCCCATTTAACACCGAGGCATTTAAAAAAAAATTATTTTATTTTTTCCAAGAACTGTAATTGTTCTTCCAACGGCGCCACGATATTAAGATTTTCCCTCGTTTGAAATCTTGTGTTACTGATAATTTATACCGATTGTTCAACAGCAACGGGACCTTTGGAGCGCGCTGAGTCCGAACGATGGATGCTTATTGTCGGAAGCATTGTAGTCGGAACGTTAATAACAATATGTGCCATAACCATGCTCGCTTATAGAGCTTATCGCAATAACATATTAGGAAAAATGGAAAAGCCTCTGTCGTATGGCGATGGCTTTGCGGAAAGTGCGTCGTTAAGAACAGGAACGTATACGGTGGATCACTTGAAATTGGCATCCATTGTAGGTAAGGGTCCTTCGCTATTAAGTAGTCTAGAGCATTACACACAAAAAAAAATTAACTTTTAAAATTGTTATTGGTGCTACGATCGTGCAGTATTTTCAGATTTTTACACGTCTCTTCCCCATTGTTCTCATTTCCATTCCAATTCTTGAGACTCTGCCTCCCCGCCCCAAGTGCTGTCCGCAGCTGCGCACCCAATTCTCTCAATTATTACTGCTCAAACCTTTTGAGACTTTTTGAAATAGTCATATTTAAAGTACGCTAGGGCCGACGAAAAATGCCAAGATTCAACGATCGTTCAGATCCAAAGTACAGATTATCACTCACCTTTGTTTTCTTCATTAGGGCAAGGACGATATGGCTCGGTATGGCAGGGTAGTGTTGGCGACAGGGACGTAGCTGTAAAAATCTTTCCTTCCCACTATCGAAACTATTTTCAAAACGAAAGGGATACATACTGCTTGCCGTTCATGGAACATCCCTCTTTACTGAGCTATTACGGTAAGTTATGTTGTTGTTTTATTACAACTTGAAACCGCGTTCACGCGCTTTGTGAAATTGGCGACTTTTAATTAAGCCGAGATTCGTAAATCATTAAAAATTGAGCGACCAAATTATAGGTTCTACAGTATATAATAATTTTTTTTTTAAATAAATTATGATCATGATGATATATAGGTGTAGACGAAAGATTGAGTATGGAAGGAAACGTCGACTATCTGCTGGTTCTGAGCTTTGCACCACGTGGTACACTCACGGATTTTTTGCGCTCAGAGACAGTCAATTGGGCTACCTTCTGCAAAATGGGACTGTCCATTGTCAAAGGTCTCGCTTACTTACACACCGATATTCGCAAAGGGGGTGAGATGATCAATTTCTTACTTTTTTTTACATTAAAAAATGGCCAATTCAAATATTGGTAGTTTAAAAAAAAAAAACTTGAAATCACGTATCGTATTTGGATAATTGGTGATGTTGTTGTCAGATAAATTAAAGCCTTGCATCGCTCATCGTGATATGAACTCGAGAAACATCCTGATCAAAAATGATGGCAGTTGCTGCATATGTGACCTCGGCTTAGCCGTTCAAATATCCGGTTCCAAATACTTCAGTAACGGAGAGGAACAGCACGCTGAAACTAAATCTATCAATGACGTAAGTAACAAACTATACGGTTTACTTAATCATGGAGACTAGAGTAAAGGAGTCCGATCTTCGTACTGCCGACCGGAATCAGAAATCCGGACAATAAGGCTTGTGCCAACCGACACGGCGAGGCGTGATGTCGCCAACAACTCACAAGTGGTCGGGAGACTCGACATAGCGATCTGAAGTGGGGTAGATAAAGGATTGTCGATTTACCTTAATTTGCTATAATTCCTAATATTATGCATTTCTTATTTTTTAATTATTAAACCAATTTTTATTTGTAACATATTTTTTACTTTTATATTAATAATCACGCGTGATTACACCGAAGAGTCATGTGTGTGTTTTCTGTAGGTGGCTTCCACGTGTAGTTTACTATTCGCTGACTTCACTTGAGAAATTGGCGACGACAGAGACGCTTTTGGCAAAATCTGAAACCATTATACGACGGATTTTTGAGAACATTTTTTTCGTACGTTCCCCACTGGAGATCGGACTCATTTAATCTAGTCTTCATGACGAGCGTAAAGGAGACTACAGTAGAGTTCAATTTTTCGAGTGAAGTCAGCAGAAAGTACAGTAAATATTAGGGTGGTTTTTAATTTGGTGATGTTGGAAATTCTTTGGTATTGTTCATTGAAAGTAATCAACATATCCAGAAAAAAAATTGGGCGCAAGCGGAACTTTGTCCAATAATTCTAACCCACCCCACCGAGCTGTCGAATTTTTATATGAAAAAATGCATGCATTCAAAATGTTGTTAAGAAAATTGTTTATTATTTCAAAACTATTCATGATAAGAAAATGTTATATTGTGTTTTTATAGGTAATTTAATGCTCTACAAAAAAGGTATCTTGTAAAATTCTTGTGAATCTAATATTTATCACGTTATTAGCAAAAAACTGTCATCATTTATTCCAAAAGTCCATCATTGTGGCCAAAACAGGAGTTTGACGTCGAAAAACTGCAATGTATTCTTCATATGCAATTAGAAATATGAAGAGATACGTAGTGCACTCAATAACAGTATGTGAACGATATTTAAATTTTCAATTTTATCAATTTTATTATCATTCATGATACATTTTTCTTCTTTGATCGATAAGAACATTGATTTCTTTATTTTCGAAAGATTTGAAATCAACTCCTCATTTTTTGATATCGATGTGAGCGAGTGGATTTCTAATGAAAATTATTTACAAGGCTTAAAAATAGTTGAAGGAATTAAAGTGGTTAACGATGTTGCAGAAAGAGGAGTGAAACTTATTACAGAGTACAATGATCGTCTCACTTACGATGAAGATCAGAAACAATTCATTGTACAAATAATTGAAGAATATAAAAAAAAATATCCTGATATTAACAAAGCAACTTTGCTCCAACCGATGTAATTCATTATTGTAAGTTGATTTTTTAAATATATGACATCATATTCATTATAATTCACAATAAAATTGATAAAATTGAAAATTTGATTATTGTTTACATTTCATTGTTGAGTGCGCTACGTATTTCTTCATAATCTTATATACATACGAAAAATAAATTGCAGCTATTCGACGTCAAACTCCTGTTTTGACCATAATGATCGACTTTTGGAATAAATGATGACAGTTTCTTGCTAATTACGTGATAAATATTAGATTCACGAGAATTTCACAAGATACCTTTTTTGTAGAGCATTATATTTCCTACAAAAACGTTATATAAAATTCTTTTATCATAAATAGTTTTGAAATAATAAACAATTTTCTCATAAAAATTTTGAATGCATGCATTTTTTCATATAAAAATTCGACAGCTCGGTGGGGTGGGATAGAATTATTGGACAATGTTCCGCTTGCGCCCAATTTTTTGGCCCAATTACTTTTGAGGAAAAATACCAAAGGATTTCCAACATCACCACATTAAAAACCACCCTAGTAAATATATACATGACTCTTCGGTGTAATCACGCGTGCTTATTAATATAAAAGTTAAATCAAACTATTGATTACTGCCAATTTTAGAGGACATTTCATAACCGAAGGTTATAAAGCCAACAACGATACGAAATGTCAGAAAATCAGAGAGCATCGCAAATTTGACAAACCCTAATAAACAGTGTTATAAACGTTTTTCAGTACATACAAATTTTCAAATAACAACAAGATAATGTACACAATATCGTTGATATCATTATTTATTACTCACTTATCGTCTATACTTTTTATATTTATTATTCTACTCAAAATACGTGATGAATAAATATTTATTTAATAAGTGAAAAGAGGCAGCGCATAATATAAGGAATTATAGCAAATTATGGTTAGTCGACAATTCTTTATTTACCCCACTTCAAATCACTATGTCGAGTGTCTCCGCCACTCGTGAGTTTTTGGCGACGTCAACGCCTCGCCGTGTCAGCTGGCACAAGCCTTATTGTCCTGAATTTTTTATACCGCTTCAGAAGTACGAAGATTGATTCGGACGTTTTAGATTTGTAAAATTTGGAACTTTTCAAAAAATCGATATAAGTGCTTGTTAAGACTCAAGGTCATGTCATTTTTGGGCTATCGTGCGAAAACTTTGTACATCGATTGGGTACCATTAAAGGATATTTTGTATGGAATTTCAACGAAATTCATTCGGACGTTTTGGATTGATAAAATTTTGTATTTTTCAAAAAATCGATATAGGTGTGTGTTCAAAACTCAAGCTCGTTTGGGCTATCGAACGAAAACTTTGTACATTGATTGGGTACTATTAAAGGATATTTTGTATCAAATTTGAACAAAAGTGATTCGAACGTTTGAGAATTATAAAATTAAAAAAAAAAAAAAAAAATCGATATAGGTGTTTGTTAAGATGTAAGCTCATGTAATTCTTCGACTATCGCCTCAAAAATTCGTACGTCGATTGTCTACCATTAAGGTAGTAGTCTGGTAACTTAAGTCGATTTTCATGTCTTTTTTGGAGGGCGTTTTTTTGTAGGAAAATAAAAATGAATCGTTTTGGATATTTAGGATGTTTTTGTTTACATATTAAAGATACGAAAAAAAAATTTTTTGAAAAAATTCAATACATTATTATTATTATTATTATTGATCGAAGTTGGCACCTCGAAAAAAAAAGCGCGTCGGTGGCCCCGGTGATTTTGGCTCTTGATGTTATCTAAAATCAAAAATTCTTGATAATTCTTAATCTATAGACATGTCATTCTGGTCGGAACTACTGAAGTTAAATTTCATGGATAAATAACAAAATGGCGGACTTTGGAAAAGAAAGTCCTTTTATTTTAGCAAAGAAGGGGTTGTAAAATAAAAAGTTAGGGGTGACAAAATTTCTCGGTAGTTCCGACGAGAACTATAAGTATGTAGAGTAGCCTGTTAAAATTTGGAAGCAATCGGTTCGGTAGAAAAAAAGTTAGGACCCGGGCTGCCAACTTCGATCAATAGTAACAATAATAATAAACTATTAAATTTTTTTAAGCAATTTTTTTTTTTGTATCTTTAATATGTAAATAAAAACATCCTAAATATCCAAAACGATTCATTTTTATTTTCCTACAAAAAAACGCCCTCCAAAAGTGACATGAAAATCGGCTGGTTACCAGACTACCACCTTAAAGGACACTATGTGTGAAAATTGGAAAAATTTCGATAGAATGTCATTGTAAAATATACCTGTAAAATATGAAAACAATACATCATCAATAATACACTCGTTATCTGTATTTTTATTTTTAAATAATTTGCCTCGTGACCTTGGATTTCAGGTAGGTACATTGAGGTATATGGCTCCCGAGGTACTAGAAGGTGCAGTCAACTTACGAGACTGTGAAAGTTCACTGAAGCAAATTGACGTTTATGCCATGGGTTTGATACTGTGGGAAATTGTTTCACGATGTTCCGATATCTATGGTCCAGGATCGGAAGTGCCGGTATACAAACAGCCATTTGAGCATGAAATTGGTATGTGTATCATCGTGCAAAACTTACATTCAATAATTCCAATCATGTTCGTTTGGGCTTCTGTTTTTTAAACGCTCGTCCATCGATATCTATATTTGTTTTTGAAAAACACATAGATTTGGGCGTTATGAACTTTTGAATTTTCCGAAAAACCGCTAAGGTGTTTGTTAAGACTCTAATCCGGATAATTTTTGGGCTATCGAGCCGAAACGTACATCGATTGGGTACTTGAAAGGATGCTTCGTATCGAATTTGAATAAAATCGATTCGGACGTTTTGAACATATGAAATTTTGAATTTTTCGACAAAACCAATAAAGGTGTTTGTTAAGACTCTAGCTCGTGTAATTTTTCCGGTATTGATGAGTGAGAATGTTGTATCGTTTATCTGAATGACTTTTTGTTTTTCAGGACTTCATCCGACTTTCGAAGAAATGCAAGTTCTCGTTTCAAGAAATAAAGCGAGACCATCGTTGGAAGGAAATTTGGTCGATAGACCGGGCGTCAGATTGATCAAAGAAACCATGGAAGATTGTTGGGATTCTGATGCCGAAGCGCGTTTAACTGCTCTCTGTATAGAAGAAAGACTTACGGAACTTCAGTCGCATCGTGGTGAGTTAAAGAATCTTCAGCGTCTCCTGTTAGATTATTTCTAGGAAACAACTTGGAGCTCGTTTCTATAAATTTTTATATTGAAGAGACCATCCGTCGTTTTTTTTTTCAGATTTTTCACTCCATTCGTTCTCATTTTATACATTATCGAGCAATTACGAAGTTGAAATCTTAAAAAAAATCTAACCTCATGAAAAAATAGAATAAACCTATATTGAGAACAATAACTTGATCGATTTTTCTTTTTGCAATGCAGCTTAACGTTGAGAAACTCAAAAAAAAAATGTTAAAAATCGTGTCGACCTTTTCATGTAAGGGGTTGAAGGATGGAAAATGTTGATGAATTATTTCCAATTAGATCGCAGACAGCGCTCTTGTCAAAAATCGATGTTCGTCAATACGATCTTTGACATTTTTTTATTTTTTCAACGTTAAATTGCATTACAAAACGACCGAATTAATGTGTTTGTTTCTCTCAATATTGTCAAAAGCCTATAAAAAAAACTGGTTCGTCAACTGGGAATTACCGTTTAGGCACCTGACCTCTCTCGGCCAAATTTCAAACCACTATTTCTCAGTCGGTGCCCGATGATTACAACCCGAATGTGTCAGATTTTAATCATAATTAAAAATGTACTGTCTTATTATAGCAACAATATAATAAATAAAAATCCGGAGAACATAGTCAATGTTCGGTCGGGCGGGACGGGGGGGATTTTCAGTCCACGCGAAAGACTTTTTGGACTTTGAGTTTAAACATGGCACGTCATATAGATTCACCGCATCCTTGTGGCAATGATGCACACCGTCTGTATCCCATTGTCGCAGTTGATTCTGTCCACGTACAAACTAAAAAGATTACATTTCGCAAAAAAAAAACGGTAATCGAGGATTTAGTACCGTTCCCCATGTCAACTAGTGCTGGTTGACTGGGAATGAGCAGCCATAACGAATACGCCACGTCTCCGTGGTTGATTACCAATTTAAAAAAAAATCGAAATTTCGTTTCTTTTAAAATGAAAATTGTTTTTGTTGGTAGTTAAATAGATCAGGGTGTGATCACTGTGCCATTTAGTTTCGCTTTTCCATGTGAGGTTACCATCAGTCCACAAATCTCACACTGTCGAAGAATCTTCATCGAATTAAATTGCTCGTAACACAAAGTTGCATTTTATTTTACATTCATAGTTACCGTTTACTTCGTGGATGGAAGTCCCATGGTAAATTCGTACAGCACACTTATGCCACCAACAACGAGTAGCCAATACAGCGAAGTTTCTTATCACGACAACATTCACGTCCCTCCAACGGGTTTTCACATTCTCCAAGAGGGAACACGAAATGAAGCTACTGCCAATAATCCTATAGCCGTATCATCCTACGAATTTATACAGCTAGAACACAATTGTGAGTAACAATGACTTTTTTTTTTTACGTAAAAAATGGTTGTAAACAGAATTGCAAGCGTAACGGTGTACAAATATTTCATATCGACCGAGTGCAAAAGATTTTCGTTCGCTATCCGAAAGAAGACAGTCGTACGGTGATAATTCTTTATCAACGCCGCCACGGTTTTTTTTCTTTTTTTTTTTCTGAAAACCTCTTAAAAATTTTTTATATTCTCCCAGTTTGTAGTATAAATTGAGAAAAAAATTCTGTGAATGATATACATAGCGTGGAAACTATTGGTATCAAAAGATGTTTCAGAACGTAGATCTTTTTTTTACGTTCACTCTCCAACAAAATAACAGTCGTAACGTCTTACCTCTGTTGGGAAAAAAACTATTTTCATTCTGAAAAAATAATCTAAAAAAATATTTTCCCTAAAACGACCGTTTTTATTTGACTGCTAATTGTACGGAACATCCTCGAACGTACGGAGACAGTTCATATAAATTGCCAAAGTGGCAGCGATGATGATTATGATGCAAAAAAAATCGAAATCATGCGAAATCGTGTATAATCCATCCGGTACCATCCTTGCAATTTTTTTTTCTTTTAATCTCCATACATTCGGGAATACTGTGTAAAATTGGAAGTCGAACACAGCTTATCGCTTTCGTAAAAAATATATAATTTCATGTGTTTCATAGCTTAAAACACATTATTTCCATCGGGGATGAAATAGTGATTATATATTTTTTTTTTAAATGAATACAAAATGAAAAGTCTCATGTTGCCGAAAATATTTACAGCGACGAAATTTCTACGATGAAACACGTTCTTTTTTAATGAAAGAAAAGATTGTTATTAAAAAAACGTTTCCTAAACGAGTTCGCTCTCAAAATCTGAAATGATTCCTGAAATATTGTAGCAAACAGTACGAAATAATGGAAAATCATAAAAAGAAATTTTCGCGATCGTCGGAATGAAGCTGACTCGACAAACAATGTCGCGTACAAAAATCTCGATCGTTTGCCGATTTTGTTCACTTTACGTCCGGTTTGAACTCCGGCAAAACTCACTGGTCATTAACAATTATCATGTTGCAGGTAAAAATTCGAACGAAACAGCGACATCGAAAGCTTCCCAGACGCTACAGCCTTACCAAGGCCGTAATCCGTGCATGGAGAGAAATTTAATGTTACCGTCCGATTCGCGGGACGAACTTGGCTGTAACACGAAAATTCTCGTCGATCGCTCGTCAAAGCACATCGCGACGGATCAGAACAAACACCACGGCGAATCGCCGGGTCTCGCGACGAACGATTATCCGATCCGTAATCCAAGCCAATTGACGCAACCGAGGCCAGCAACGCCGATACCCTATGTGCAAAATGTGATATCGGAAAATGGCGTGTTACAGTGCAACAGGCGTAAACAAACGAATATGCCGGCGTTATGTTCGACGGAGAGTCCGCGAAGAAAAAAATTCGCCGGATGGTCGAACATAAAGAGATTGTTGGCGCAAAAAAAAATGTATCCCTACATGAAGTGTCAGATCGATCGTGAGGATTCGAAATCGAATTTATTGACGAAACAGAGCGTACCGATAAAGACCGTCGACACGAACGTGACACTCTCGTCGGCCGGAAAGTATATAAACGGCGTTGTGTCGAAAAGTTCAACGAGCGACTCGTTATCGGGCAACCGCGACAAAAACGTCACACCAGCAACGAATCTACAGTACGTTCACGATGACGAAACAAACGCGAGACCGTCGTCCCTGACGCTCGTTAATTTTACCACTGACAGAGCGGAAAGTAATCTCGCCAGGCAAGAGAGCCTCGATAAGTTCAATGAAATTTTTAACATCGGCTCCACATCGATGTCCCTGAAACATCCGAACATGAGAATAAAGACACCCGGCGATTTGCCGCCGTCCGTGAGAAAAATACGCGGACGTAATCAGACGTCAGCGAGATTTTCGTTGTACGACGATCGCATGATGTGTAATATATTCAACGAGGAGGAGAATCGTGACGAAAAAACAATCTCAAATTCCGTACCGTTTGGTATGGATCGCGGCGATAACGATGACTCCGGTTTGTCGCTTACGACGAGCGCGAAAAATGTCACGTGCTTCTAAACTCCGTCGGTTCGTCGCGCGCCATCTATAAATCGTCATCCTACTTTTATCGTTTTATGAATAGGGGTTGCGTCGAGACGAGCTGTTCATTTAATCGCTTAATTCTCGAAGGAATTAAAGCGAATTTACAAAAGTGTCGTTTTACATGATTTAAAAAAAATGTATGTTACTTACGGTGGAAAACGTATACGTAAACTCGAAATAACGTGAAAATATGAACTGTACGTGCTGTGGAAGAGAGAGAAATTTTGTTTTTTCCATCGATATCACTAATTCCAACTACGAATCGGAATGCGCTGCTTCGAGAATGTTTCCAGAATTATTTTTTTTTGCCGCCTATCGATGCCCCGAGAATATTCTTTACGCGGTGGAACCTGTTGTATCTCACTTAAAGGGAGTGGGAAGGCTTTGACGGACGAAAATGACGTAAAAATTCAAATGGCGTTTGTGAAAAATTGAAGAAAACATACCGAATTTTTCTTATCTTTAAATTATCTCTCACATTTTTGTCGATGAAAATCACCGGCATTCGTAAAGAAAATATTAACAATTGAGGAATATATTGAGCGTCGAAGATCCCCGCGCGTCTCGCGCATTGCTCCCTTCATGCCGCGATTCCAAGTAGCCGGATGCGAATTTACGAAGTTTTCAAACGGCATTCCATTGGGAAGATTTGCCTCCCTGGATTGAACGTAAAAATTGTAAAAAAAAATCGTAAAAATTAGAAGAATGGCGGCAAATAATCTGAGAAACACGAAAAATGTCCTACATTTATTCTTATATCGCTACAAGAAAATAAATTTTCCTACACAACCGTCGGTTCAATGTGTGGGGAAAATTGTTATATTCATAAAAAAAAAAAAAAAAAAAACAAGGCGATATCTTCGGGCGGTTTTGAGTTATCGTGACAAACCTAATGAAAAATGTTTCGCGAAAAACGCGTTTAAAGTTCGGGCGTAGTATTACTGTAGGAAACTGTGACTTATGTACCTCAAAAGTTATCCGCGCTGTAAAATGACTTCTCGACAGCAGCAATCGCGGAACGTCCGTTTTTTTGTGCCTTCGCATCTGTTGTTGATGCCAGCAGTTTGCTGCTTTTAACGAGCGTTCGCTATCACTTAACTTGCACATTTCACACACTTGTTTACTTTTGGCTCTTCCAAGCTCAATTATGCGAATTTTTCAGTTCTCTGCGCTTAAATTTTCGTAAAAGGTTGTTCTAAAGGTCAACAACAAAAAATACGATTTTTCGATATTTTAAGCCTTCTTACTCTCCTTAATTGTGTCACAACGTAAGATATTTTGAGTACCTATCACTGGCCACTTCCCAAAATCGTGGGAAATGAAGTTGAGCCTTGGCCACCTGGCGGTTAATTTAAAAACTGCTCTTAGTAGGCTCTCGTAAAACAACATTGAATTCTCAAGTTCGCTATGACATTAAATAACGCTTGTTTTAACGCGACCAATGTTGTTTGCATAAAATGATGTTAAATAAACATTCGTTTCGGGTCATTTTCTATGCAAAGACATTGGAAGGACATCGGAAAAACATGTCTTTAACGCCTTTGTGGAATCTCGGAAAATAACGTTCTTTTCCACGCTCCCAATGTTGGGTATGCATAATGACGTTGAGTAAACGTTTATTTAATGTCATTTTACGCGTAAAACATTAAGGCCCGATTCCTCCAACGTTAATCGAAGTTTAAACTCGGTTCAGTCTGTCTCCAAACTAAACAAAGAAAAAATTGGATGTCGTTTAATCCACGTCGGTGGAATCGGGAATTAGATCATTAAAAACTTTTTTTTTATGATCTTTTTTTTAATGGTCTGATCAGTAGTTATCGCGTTTTGAACAAAAGAGCTATTCGACGCCATATTAGCACCCGACGCCAGTTTTGTCTTTCCCAATGCATATGATCACTTGATTTTCCTGTGAAATTGTCAGATACGCACACCACCAACATACGTATTTATGAACGTTATTTCTAAATATGTTTTTTTCTTCTCCTGTTCTTGAACATTTCGAACAAATTGACGTTAAAAACTCGATTATTTTGCAAACACAAAAACCGCTTCCTCTATAGGACAACTCTGTTTTATTTTTAACGGAAAAAACTGAAATCGGAAAAAAAAAGCACGTTCAATGTTCCAAATATTTCAGGGGTGGGGGCCGAAACAGGAAAGACCAAAAAGTCGAACGGTCGAGATAGGAAAGACGTAGAAGTTGAACGGTGGAAATAGCGAAAGATCTAAAAGTCGAATACCAATGGGTGCATTGGAACGATCCATTGGTTTTCGACTTTTTGATTTTTCGCTCTTTCCACCGCTCGACTTTTTCGTCTTGCGCTATTAGGACCGTTCGACTTTTTGGTGTTTCGCTGATTCGACCTCCCATCCGATTTCAGAGTTCGATTATTAATTACTGATATGACGTTTAAAAATCGTTCGCGCTCTATTATCGCTTACGCGTAATGGCCGCGTTCCTCGCCATTTTGAGCGTCGATTTTCCCTCTCCAAAGGGCTCACATGCCGCTGTGCGCGCTGAAAACCGAGTAAATTAAAAAAATTATTATAAAGGTTATATGGTAAAAAAAAAATGTTATTGTTGATTTCACATTTTTATTAATTTTTCAACCATAAGAAAAGAAAAAATTGTATTAAAAAAAAAATATTAACATTATTGTTTACGGGTATAAAAGGACTACTCATGAAAACCATGACGCCTCCTTGTCGACATCATAACTTCACCAAAAATTATCCAACCCTGCAAAAATTTTAAAAAATTTAGTAAAATAATGTAGTAATAATAGTCTGACGGAGGGGTTTTGTTTTTTTTATCAAAAATAAAGAAATTACAATATTTCAAACTTTAGTATGCAATTAAAAAACAAAAAATTGGTGTTTAATAATTTATAAAAAATTGTCGAACGAAAAAATTTTAAAAACCTCTCGTCAGACTATAAAGAAAATAATTATCAAGGTTTAAAAAAAAAAAAAGTTGAAAAATATTAAAAATTGACTGATTTATCGTGCTGAAACTGTCTAAAAACATAGTTTCTGGTAGGTAGCCGTCACATTTATTGCCATAATTTTGTAACAGTGACATTTTCTTAAAATAGTTTTTTTTTTTTATCCTTCAAAGTGTAAAGGATAAAAATCTGTAAAAAAAAATCAATTTTCTGAAAATTTCAGGGGTATGTGAGCCCTTAACGCTTTTTAGGTCTGTTTAAACACACATTACTTTACAGGAACGTTCGTTCTGGCAAAAACGAATCGGTTTGAGCGTCCGAACTCGCAAGAAAATGTACGAAGGAAATTCCCGGTCAATGTGTTCAACTGACGAATTCGTAATTCGCCAAATGTTTTTAGTAAATTAATCGAAATTTTAAAAGGAAATTACGATACTTCCCGAAAATGGATTTAATCATTTTAAAAAATCTTCTTTTCGCCGTTCTAGTACCCTTATGCATAAAACAAGAAGAAGAGGAAGAAAACTAAAACACGAGATTGTTATTTACGAATACTCCCGTTAAGTGTATAGATATTATGTACAGGAATATGTAAAATTTTATACTCAAACGATCAACTCATTGCACAAAACGTACTAATCGCTCGTATGTGATGTTAAAAAAAAAGGTCAGATCAAGAAGGGCGTGGATAGTAGTAGAAGCGGATAAATGCAATGTTCTGACGTAGTTTAGAGAAAGATTTGTATTTATATGACCATTCACATGTATACCCATAGTCATTAAATTAGATTTAAAATTATACATCGTGGCCATTCTGGATTATGCTGATTCGGTTCGTAGTATGTACGATAAAACGAGAAAACTCGACAAATGAGTCGCTAATGCCATAAGACTTCTTTACCAAAACTTCGTACGATTATTGTAAAAAAAAAGAAAAACAAACAAACAAATCGCCTAGGGTCATTTTTTTTTATCTACGTGCAATTTAATTCATTAATTCATAACGCTATTTGGGATACCGGTGATGATTTGCTACGATCTCAACTGTCTCTTTTCTGCTTTTTGTTAATAAGGAAAAATAGAGCATATAGATGTATTTCGATATCATGATATTATCGATGACAATTGATTATGGTCCTTTCCTATACAACCAAAATCATTCTATGATATACATCCATTTATACAAATGCATTACAGTCCCGTGTTAGTTGAGTAGTTGGAACCACGATCTTGTATACAAGGTCTGTAAACTCTCTCAAATTTCAGTGGTGGGAGGCGTCTCCTTGAGGAGAGGGCTCCTTAAGGGTTTACATCTATTTCGCGGCCAAAAAAAAGGGTGTTTTCGTGAATTTTTTTTTTTTTTTTTGCGAAAATAGTTGCAGGTTTCCAACTTTTTTTTCACAGTAAAGAGTGTGATTTGAAGTGTGTTGTACAATTTTTTTTTATTGAAAAATATTCGTAAATGTAAGAGGTACAATAAATTTCGTAGACCACTGTCCTCCACGGTGACCACTGCTGCTCGGAAACAAAACATCTGAAATTAAAAAAACCAAATAGATTTAGTTTTCCTACCGTATTATCTAGTTTTTAATCGAAGGATTCAATAAAATAATGATTTTTGAAAAAATTATCACCGATCGAAAGTGATCGTGAAAATTTCGGTGAAAAAAACACTACATTTTCCTTGATATGAAAAAAGTATGCATAAAAAAAATCCTTTAATCAAGGACTGCCTTTTGATATACAAAAAATGTATGCATAATTTCAAGTAGATCGGTCTTGTGATATTGTCGTTTTTGAGATATTGTGGTCACCGATTCTAAAAAAGTCATTTCGAGGAAAACGCGTTTAAAGTTACGGGTCGGATATACGAGGTCTGTTCAAAAAGTATCGCGAATTTTGAATTTCCGCGGGCTACGTATATTCGATTTTCGATTTTGTTTTGCGGCGTTAGGTTGGTACTCGTGTCCCTCACTTATGCTATGGAGCCTAGAGCAAAGGAGTTCGATCTCTAATGGGGAACGGCCGAAAAAAGCGACCTCAAAAATTCAGCAAAAAAGGTGTCGCTGCGGTCGCAAGTTGGTCCGAGTGAAGTGAGCAAGAAATAAACTGTACGTGGAACCTTGCTGAAGCTAGGCACCTACGGTCAATATACATATGACCCTTCGCTTCGGTGTAGTTGAGTGTAATCACGCGTCATCGTTAATATAACAGTTTTATGAAACTTTTAATTACTGCCAATCTGTAAAAGTAAGAACATAGAATAGCATTATATCGACTTTATAATATACTAACAGAAAGAAATGAAATAGTTTCGTAAAGGTTACAAAAAAAACCAATGTGATTTATATTTAACGAAATTTGAAGTACAATAGGTGAGGAGATTGTGCATTGATTATTCCAGGATCAATAAATAACTATAAAGACATCCCAGTTAAAAAATACAGATGATGAGCGTGTAATAAATTATGAGGTAAACATCGCGATTAGGGGATCCCCCTCCGATTCCTTTCGTAATAGGCTCATTCGACGGGCTTTCGCACGCGAAACAACTTTTTCCTGTGACAAAATTGGGGGACGTTATTTATTAAAACGTTATTAACAAATAAAGGTAATAATACATACAGCTATTTTCCTTATACCAGCCAGTCCCAATCATCGTGTCCTTCACATGTGTTGTTAAGAATACCCCCTGAGTAACATACAAAAAGTTTTATCTGTCGCTCATTGTTTGTTAAACAGATATTAACAAAAGAAGTTTCATAAATCAAACTTGAAATACTTATTACTAGTGTATGGTGAACAGTACACGTATGACCGGATCCGCTGCGCCCCCCGTGCACCCCCTACACACCAGCACAAAAACAAACCAAAAACAACCCAAAACAAACCAAAACAATCCAAAGACAATCCAAAAACAATCCAAAAACAATCCAAAAACAAATTAAAAACAAACCTAAAACAAACCAAAAACAAACCACAAACAAACCAAAGACAACCCAAAAACAAACCAAAAATAACAAACAACAAATTAAACAAACCCCCACCCCATACGCGACCCACCGACACCTCACCTTCCCACCCTCATTTACTCATGTATATTTGTATTCTTATGATGAGCAGCATACGTATAAGCAAGGGATATATGTGCTATTTACTATACTTACGGGTTGTTTCGATTGTTTTTGGGTTGTTTGATTCGTTTTTGGATTGTTTTCGATTGTTTTTGGTTTGTTTGGTTAGTTTTTGGGTTGTTTTTGGGCTGGTGTGTGGGGGGTGCACGAGGGGCGCAGCGAACCCGCTCATACGTGTACTGTTCACCATACACTAGTTAAGTATTTCATGTTTGATTTATGAAACTTCTTTTGTTAATAACTTTTTAACAAACAATGAGCGACAGATCATGGTCATGTGTATATTGACCGTAGGTGCCTAGTTCATACGTGTACTGTTCACCATACACTAGTTAAGTATTTCATGTTTGATTTATGAAACATCTTTTGTTAATAACTTTTTAACAAACAATGAGCGACAGATCATGGTCATGTGTATATTGATCGTAGGTGCCTAGCTTCAGCAAGGTTCCACGTACAGTTTGTTTCTTGCTTACTTCACTCGGACCAACTTGCGACCGCAACGACGCCTATTTTGCTGAATTTTTTATGCCGCTTCAGAGTACGAATATCGGACTCCTTTACTCTAGGCTCCATGATTATGCTGAAAAAATCGGCCATTTTGAATGTTTAGTTAATTGTCGACATTTTATTTCGGATATTGTTTGCAGTTAATTACGATTAGGCTTCGAAGTATTGCTCCAAATTGATACCACGTATCAGAGTTAATAAACGATTCATATAATATCAATTTGTTTCTAACAAAAAGTATATTTTATTTTGTTTAGTAGGGGACTAGACATTGTGTAATATAGGTGTATCCCCTAAGTTTGCAGAGTTTGATATTTGGACTCTTGGACCTCAACGATATTCATTGTTGGGCGAACGGTTAGATGAGGGTTTTTGTAAAACTTTCGTTCCGACTAGCGCACCAATAGCAGCGAAGGCATCACCCTCGGAGCGCGGCGGTTGGGATTTTACCCCCACTCCTGCTCGTATTTTCATTGGCGCACCGGTTGGTAGCTACGATACATATCTCTTTAACATTATCACGGCAATCTTTGCCCACCCCAGTCGTTCCCTCAAAATTAATAAAAAATTATTTTCCCGCAATATTAAAGTCGCCCGCCTTAAGAACATTCGAAGCCAAGAAAAGGGTAAAAATTGCAAAAAGTCGCAAAGTTAAAACAGTTTTAATGAGGCGAATGGACCTCGGCAATACAGTGATTCTCGAACTATAAAGCCCTTGGTGTAATTAGAGAAAGTAAGAAATAGGCATAAAAATCAGTCAATCGCCGCGCACCTTAGAGAAGCTACGCAATCGGATGATTTTTCATTCCGATTTCTTGTTTCTCGCATTATGCCAAGATCTTAAACATCGGTCGATATCGTTAAGCTAAATACAGCTAAAGACAGACGATGTCGAGGACATTCGAAAATCGCCCTCCTGCAGGTAATAAACTGAACATTTCAAGTTCTCAATTTTTTTTTTCTTTGAGGTTTTCCTCGAAACAGCGTTTCAGAAATTTATTCAATGAATACCACAAATACAAATCTTCGATTGATTTTATTGTCATGAATAGTCTTCTAAGTTGGATATTTTTTAACTGAATCAGCTACATTGAATCAAAATATTATCTAAAGTAGTTCCTGAATACGTAATTATCCAATAGTTCGCTAAAAAATGCTTACATTTCGACAGAATGTATTCTAACAGCATAAGTACGGTAATAACACAAAATAGTTATTGTAATATTCTACCATAAAATAATTTGCTAACGAGAAAATATACGTTTTGAATTGTTGGCGACCCTGAAAAAGGCCGTTTGTGTGAGCAGAGCACGTCTGCCCGATATATCGTTGACATTTAACCGCCGAATCCGCAGAGAGTGCGACCTTGGCGTTTCAATGCATAGACAACATCCATTGCCGTGACAGTTTTCCTTTTGGCATGTTCAGTGTAAGTTACTGCATCACGTATAAAGTTCTCAAGGAAGACTTTGAGAACTCTACGAGTTTCCTCGTAGATCAGGCCAGAAATACGTGTGACTCTACCTCGGCGAGCCAAACGATGAATGGCAGGTTTCGTGATTCCCTGAATGTTATCACGAAGAACTTTTCTGTGGCGCTTCGCTCCTCCCTTTCCCAATCCTTTCCCACCTTTACGGCGTCCAGTCATTTTTCAAATGTACACAATACAGGAAGGTGAATACTAGTGGTGTTAGTTGAAATTTGCCGGTTTTTTCGATAAAGAAAACACTTAATTTTCAGAGGAATCTCAAAATTTTTTTTTATTCAAAGTATTGACCATTGGTTTCTACACATTTCGCCCATCTCTCAGGCAAATTATGGATACCATCCCAAAAAAACTTTTTCTCTTTCGAGGTAAACCATCCGACGAGCCATTTTTCGACTTCTTCAAAATTAGCTAAGCACTGCTCTGCAAGGGGGTGTCCCATCGATGCGAAAAGGTGATAGTGGGACGGGGCGAGGTCTGGAGAGTACGGCGGGTGTGATAATATTTCCCAATTAAGTGTTTTAATGTGTCTTTCACCAGTTTAGCCAGTATGAGACGGCGCGTTGTCATGTTGCAAGATAACTTTGCCATGTCTTTGAGCCCATTCCGGCCGATTATTTGTTGTCGGTAGCGATCCTTGTTCACCGTTTCACCAGGTTTTAACAACTCGTAGTACACCACACCACACTGGTCCCACCAAACACAGAGCATTGTCTTACGGCCAAAGCGATTTGGCCTTGCAGTCGGTGGGCCGGCTTCACCAGGCGAAAGCCATGATTTTTTTCGCTTCGGGTTCTCAAAATAAATCCACTTTTCGTCCCCCGCGACAATTCGATGCAGAAAAGATTTCCTTTCGAACCGTTGAAGCAGCATTTCACAAACGGTTTTTCGATTTTACATCTGTCTATCGTTCAGCTGGTGTGGCACCCATTTTCCATACTTTTGGATCTTTCCTATGGCTTTTAAACGTTGGCAAATTGCTCCTCGAGTCACATTTAGTGTTTCTGCCAATTTTTGTTGCGATTGGGTTGGATCAGCATCCAATAACGCCTGCAATTCCTCGTCTTCGAATTTTTCGCTGCACCAGGATGTTCATTGTCTGTCAAATCGAAATCTCCACTTTTAATTTGACGAAACCATGTCTCACATGTTCTAATCACTGGAGCATGTTCACCAAAAGTTTCTACCAGCAACCGGTTTTTTAATGGCTTTAGCTTTTGGTGCAACCTTAGCCTTTGGCTTGGCCAACTCAGCTTTGGTCGAAGCAGCGAGCTTGAAAGATCCAGCGGCGCCCTTGCCCTTGGTCTGTATGAGAGTACCGGATTCAACAGCGGACTTGAGGTACTTCTTGATTAACGGTGCCTGTCTCTCGGTATCGATCTTGTAGGTTCCGGCCATGTATTTTTTAATTGCCTGGAGCGAAGAACCACCGCGTTCCTTCAAATCCTTGATAGCAGCGTTTACCATCTCGAAGGTTCTCGGATGAGTTGGCTTAGCCCGGGGTTTTCCCTCCTCTGCTTTCTTCGGTGTACCCGTAGCCGCTGCAACGCCTCCCGATGCTGCAAAATACGACTGGCGATGAAGTTGTTTTATCTCCCACTGTAGCGAAAAACTCGAAAGACGATTAATCAACACGTAAGATTATTTATCGAAGTTGTTTTACTTGGCTGTGTACTGTACCCATGGCTTTTAAACGTTGGCAAATTGCTCCTCGAGACACATTTAGTGTTTCTGCCAATTTTTGTTGCGATTGGGACGGATCAACATCCAATAACGCCTGCAATTCCTCGTCTTCGAACTTTTTCGCTGCACCAGGATGTTCATTGTCTGTCAAATCGAAATCGCCATTTTTAAATTGACGAAACCATGTCTCACATGTTCTAATCACTGGAGCATGTTCACCATAAGTTTCTACCAGCAACCGGTGAGCTTCAGCTGCTTTTTTCTTTTGATGAAATAAGAAAAGCAACGAATGCCGCAAATGCGATTTACTTGGAACGAAACTCGACATGGTACTCGAAGGTTACCAGAGAACTGATGCTGAACCTGCTTACCTGCTTACTTGCTTATAGATCCAAATGCTCGGTCTTCTCCCTCCATGCGTTCCCCAACCAATGAGAACGCGGTACCCCTCCACTGATTCGCTAGCCAATAAGGTTTTTTCCTTCAGCATGTGGCTACTTGCAGAGCCTAGAGCCTCGTTAGGAAAATTATTATATATTAATTGATTAATTCACAGTCGACTTTGAGCTTATTTCTGGTACTTGGCTGAGTGGCCTGAAACCCCTAAGGAGGAGAAGAAGAAGAAGAGGACTGTCAACTTTCTTGGGGTCAACGTTTATCTTAAAGGGTTACCCGAATTTGAAAGTTTTAAAAAATTCGATCTTTTGGTTTCGACGGTTTCTCAAAATGTACAATTTAAAATTGAATGCATCAAAATGAACGCAATTGATGCAGGTTTAAAGAACAAATGTCTCGCTGAAGGACACTCAAGCGACTTGGAAACATTAAGGGGGGGTAGGGTTTTAAAGGCGAAAAAAAAGCATATTTTTATGATTTTTTTGCGGCGACATGAGTAATATAATTTTATTAAATAGAATTACATATTATTGTACAACTACTGAAGTATCTCAGAAAAAATGTTCAATGAAAAATATTGATAAATAAGCCGGTGACGTTGAATCTCCAGAGGCGCCTTGAAAAAAAGTGGTTTTGCGGTGAACATTATAACTCGTTACCGGATCATCGAAACAAAAAAATTGATATGCATTTTAAAGGTGATGTATTTCTCGAGGTAATCAGGAAGAGTTTTTTTTTCTTTCTTTTTTTTTTATATTTTTTGCAGCACTTGGAAGTGAAAAACGCAATTTTAGCTCAAAAAATCGCGCTTAATTTGTTATTAAAAAATAAAAAAAAAAAAACTCCTGATTACCTGTCGATTTATGTGAAGAAGTAATGTTTAAATTTGCAAAAGGATCGGTTCAGTAGATTTTGAGTTCTAATGTTCACAAACTTCAAAAATGACGTTTTCGGGAAAATCGATTTAAAGTTTTCACGTATCACGTATCACGGCCGGTCGTTTAAAACGCTGTAACTCCGTTAGTTTTACTCCGATTGACTTAAAATTTATACACAATATTCTCGACATATTGTTCATTCAGAA
This sequence comes from Oxytorus armatus, assembly GCA_958009045.1. Lineage (NCBI taxonomy): Eukaryota > Metazoa > Arthropoda > Insecta > Hymenoptera > Ichneumonidae > Oxytorus > Oxytorus armatus. The sequence continues at coordinate 3,089,135 of OY253748.1, read as the reverse complement.
AAAAAAATGCAAAAAAAATAATTTAAAAACCCTACCCCACCCCTTAAGGGTGAACACCACTGTGACCCCCTGTTTTTTTTTCGAATTTTTCAAGAATTTTTTTTTGTGGGAAAAAAAAGAGATTCGAAAAAATTTTTTGGGTTTTGTTCCTTGTTTATTAATGTATCAAAAAACATTTTTTTCACATTTTTCACGCCGCATGGTGGCGCTGGGGAAGCTCTCGCGTCAGGTGCTGTCATCTCCGCAGTGGTTCGCGGCACGCAGCAGAACTCTCTTCAACGTCGATCTGAAAAAAAATACCGAGTGTTTTCGTTAATAATATGATATTTTGAAGAGAAGTACATAGGGATTTGGAAAAATATTGTTTAAAAAAACAGGCACGCCTTTGAAATTAACTTTAATTTCAAAGGCGTGCCTATTTTTTTTAAAACAATATTTGGTGGAAAAATATTGTTTAAAAAAAAAAGGCACGCCTTTGAAATTAACTTTAATTTCAAAGGCGTGCCTATTTTTTTTAAAACAATATTTTTCCAAATCCCTATGTACTTCTCTTCAAAATATCATATTATTAACGAAAACACTCGGTATTTTTTTTCAGATCGACGTTGAAGAGAGTTCTTTGGAAACGTTGGAGAGTTCTTTGGAAACTTTGGAGAGAGGGATTTGGAAAAATATTGTTTTAAAAAAATAGGCACGCCTTTGAAATTAACTTTAATTTCAAAGGCGTGCCTATTTTTTTTTAAACAATATTTTTCCAAATCCCTATGTACTTCTCTTCAAAATATCATATTATTAACGAAAACACTCGGTATTTTTTTTCAGATCGACGTTGAAGAGAATTCTGCTGCGTGCCGCGAACCACTGCGGAGATGACAGCACCTGACGCGAGAGCTTCCCCAGCACCACCATGCGGCGTGAAAAATGTGAAAAAAATGTTTTTCGATACATTAATAAACAAGGAACAAAACCCAAAAATTTTTTTCGAATATCTCTTTTTTTTCCCACAAAAAAAAATTCTTGAATAATGTGAAAAAAAACAGGGGGTCACAGTGGTGTTCACCCTTAAAAAATAAAAACAATCTAGTTGTTCTGAAGAATACGTTTAGCTGCAAAACTCAGAAATGCTCAAGAGAGCGAAAGAATGTTATTAACTTGGTAAATAAGCCGATACGGCGCTAATGTACCTCATTTCTAGCCGACTAACGGCGCCTCGCTGTTGGCTGCTTATCGAGAGGTGGGGGAACCCAAAAGCGATATGAATCAGGATCTACGTCGTTTATTTTACGAGTATACTTCGTAACGTGAATTGTTTGTTGTGGGCAACGACGATTTTGACCACACGACTATAATTTAAATCTTATATTAATTAATCAAATCGTCTGAGACGTATTTTGTTATCATTTGATGTCGCTTCGATAAACTCTATTTCATCTCGTGCATTATCATGTCTGAAACATCTATATATTTCACAACATTGCTTCTCATCAGGTTTTTGCCTTATATATGAAATTGTTCGAAAAATGACGAAAAAATACTGATTTTCCATCGTGTACTTCTTGTGATATTTCGGCAATGTTTCACGCGACAAAAAAAGTTTATACCGGTTATTCTCTGGATCAAATCGTTTCTCATTTACTCAATTTTTCAAATGAAATTACAAATTATATCATTTGTATTTCATCATTTAGATTTAGCACATGAGAACTTGAAGTCGTTTTTGTTTTTATATTTTTATCGGGATAAACCCCTTTTATTTACATACCATACATGTTTACTGCGCACGCCGAGAACCCACCGGCGCACCAATCACAGCGTTACCTCGTTTCATTGTCCGTTTACAACGGTTTTCGCAATCTACGACGCAAAACTCGGTGTAATTTCTCGATAAACTGTGAAAATAAAAATATTCCATAGTTTCTTTATCGAAGGGCGGGTAAAATTATATTGTGTGAATACGAAAAAATTGTAAAGATTAGCGATTCATTATTTCGTAGAATATTTTCTACCGAGGAATTCTGACGGCTAATAACGGCAGGGGTTATTACGCGTCAGAATTCGTTAGAAAATGAAACCGCCTAATTTACAAGTCACGCAAAAAACTTTTTATGTTTCCGGTCTGACGTGGTAGAGCCATTTTATTTTCAACGTTGGCTCATTCGGACTTAGTTATACGCGTTCGAAACATTAAACAAAAAATATAGAATAATATTTTTTGTTTAATATCTCACACTCAGATTTTTTAGGCTAGTACAATAAACCCACGAAGAACAAAAAATATATACATGTAAATATATAATTTAAAAAATATGAATATATACATACGTACGAATAATTAAAAGCTAGAAAAAAACCAAGATTTACAAAATTTTCAGCTACAATTATTTTCGGTCCAAAAAAATGGGACGGGTTTCAGATTTGACGACAGAAAAATGTTGTTTGGTCTCAAAGAATGTTCATGCCGAAGCGTTAAGCGATATCTGAATTTTTAGATTCCTAAAAACGGCTTCATCCCGAAATTTTAACATCGATTCAAACAAAACCGTCTCATGAGATGCAGGTTTTACCCGAGATACTTTTTAAGGTCAAAGGTCAAAAGGTATGAAAATATTGACGAGAAATCGAATTGAAGAGAAAAATAAAACATTTTTTTCAACCTCCCTGATACTCGATAAACGATAGTAGTCAACATTGTGCAAAAGTATTTTTTATTGATTTAATTTTTTTTTCCAATGCACAACCTTCGGGTTTTTACGTATGATCCTTCCCAATTCTATTTTTTCCATATTTTTCCTCCTATCACTCCGTCGTAGTTTATAAATTGAACAACCATCGAAAATCCATGAGTAAATATAATTTCATTCAATTTTTCCAATAGTTACAACGAACGATATCTCGACTGTACTTAACCTCGACTCACAATAAAATCACATTAATCCGTATATATGAATGATAATGAAGAATTTTCGTAACAAGTCATCAATAGTTAATGGAAAAATCTTCATCACTTCGCAACAAAGTCCCAAGTACATTGAAATGACATTATTTAAAAATTGGTAGATAACTACAGATCGAATGTCGTACAAAAATCTTCGTGCGTCGTTTGGCGATGCTTCGCCGATGATCCGGCGAACTGTTGTTACGTAAACGAGTCGAAATGTGGCATATAGAAAAAAAATGTTGACGAAATATTTCGATTTCATCGGATAGTGTTATTCACGGTTTATCTATTACGCTAGTAGTCAACGTTGAAACGACAATTTTTATAAACAATTAAGTAATTATTAGACAAGAGTGCAAGTGACGGATATGCGCACGGCACTTGGCCGTTGTAGTTTATTCCTTTTTCATAACGTTTATCCGTTATTAAAAAGGCCCAATATTCGACCAGAATATCAGGCAATCCGATAATACTACATTCAATCAAGTTTGCACAATGGAAATTGTTGGAAAATTATGTTGAACCCCGAATATGATACCACAGTGACGGTCTAACGCCGGACGAACGGCACACAAGAACAGTGGGGCCTCTCTCCATGGTACGCGCTCCGCTATGATATAGGTCGGCTCTGCGCCACCAGAGCACATTCGCAGTTACAACTTACGACCGCTGTTACTCTCCGGATTACATAGCCGAGTAAAGTATCTTCGATAAAATCTTACTTGTTGATTAACCGTTTTTCGAGTTTTTCGCCATAATGGGAGACAAAACAACTTCATCGCCAATCGTATTGGCAGCATCGGGGGGCGTTGCAGCAGCTACGGGTACACCGACGAAAACAAAGGAGGGTAAATCCCATGCAAAGCCAACTCATCCGAGAACCTTCGAGATGGTAAACACTGCTATCAAAGAACTGAAGGAACGTGGTGGTTCGTCACTCCAGGCAATTAAAAAATACATGGCTGGCACCTACAAGATCGATACCGAGAGACAAGCAACGTTCATTAAGAAATACCTCAAGTCCGCTGTTGAATCCGGTACTCTCATACGGACGAAGGGTAAAGGCGCCGCTGGATCTTTCAAGCTCGCCGCTTCGGCCAAAACCAAGTTAGCCAAACCAAAGGCTAAGGTCGCACCAAAAGCTAAGGTCATCAAAAAAGCATCAGCAGCGAAGAAACCCGTTGCCGGTAAAAAACCAGCGTCGGGAACACCCAAAAAGGCCGCTACGAAGAAGGCCGCGACTGCCGCTGTTAGCCAGAAGAGAAAAGTTTCCAAAGGACCGGCGGCTAAACCACCAAAGGCCAAAACGACCAAGCCCAAAACCACCAAGGCAAAACCGGCGGCGAAATCGCCCGCGAGAAAAGCTAAACCAGCGACTGCGGCTAAGAAAACCAAACCAGTCGCCGCTAAGCCCAAAAAAGCTGCACCCAAGAAGCCAACCGTTGCCAAGAAGTGAATAACAACAATGCTTCGGGAGAGCGATAGTCGAACGGCCCTTTTCAGGGCCACCAAAAATTCCTAACGTTGAAACTTGTTCTGATTTATTTTCGCAAATTATACTATAGAATTATAACTTACCTGGTCCAAAAACATTAATATGCTTAACAATGGGGGTTGAAGAAAAATTCGAAATTAAAATATCTGAATATTTTTTTTGCGATGTTTCGTCTTGCCAAACAGTTGGCCACACGGATGTTCAGTAATATTTTTTTTACATTCAATTCTACAGTTGAATATACGATTTTTAATCTTTTTCGTACACAGGCTTTTTACTCATGTCCTTTATTCCTATATACTAAACCGAGCGAGGAATACATAACATTTTTTTTTTATATATTGGGGACACGAGCCCGAAAGTACTTCATAAAATATGCAAAATTTGTGGTTGAAGTTACGAATGTTCTAGGAAGAAAAATTGAATGTGGTTAATTAGAGAAAACTGACTAATAAATGGGAACATATATTCGTGCAAAAATCCCATGATTTAGTCTGTTAATGAACTTGACAGTCCATTAAGAGTTAAAAAAATTAAAACCAAAATATTTCGACAAAGGAACCTTGAACGTCCGAACGGAAACGAGGTCTGTTCAAAAAGTATTGCGAATTTTGAATTTCCGCGGGCTACGTATATTCGATTTTTTCGTTAGATTGGTACTCGTGTGCCTCACTTATGCTGAAAAAATCGGCCATTTTGAATGTTTAGTTAATTGTTGACAGCTGTTTTGGTTTGTCTTCGATTCTTGCCTATTTAAAAAAAGCAGCTTCCATTGCGATGATTGAGTTTTGGTTCACGTCATAACCGTAAACCCATGATTCGTCACCAGTTATGACATGAGTACCAACCTACCGACACAAAAAAATCGAAAATCGAATATACGTAGCCCGCGGAAATTCAAAATTCGCGATACTTTTTGAACAGGCCTCGTATGGTCGTTCCGACCGGCGTTGATCAAGGTTTCTTTTCTAAATATTTTGGTTTTGATTTTTTTCAATACCAAAGAGTCCTATCAGTCTTCTCGAATAATCAAATAACAGGACACGAGCGTGGAATGCGAGGAATAATTTTTTTTTCCAACAAAACCGAGCCGCAGCTTCATTTTATCGCGTATTGACAGGCTAAATCATGTGGTTTTTGTACGAATATATACTCTCGCACAATTGAACAATAAGTTTTCTCCGGTCGAGCATTTTTTTTTGCCAGAACTTTCGTAACTTCAACGACATAAAATACTTAGCCATGTAAACAAGTACATTTATTGAAACTTGACCGATTTGATATAATGCTTGCAATAAAAATTTATATATTTTTGGTTATTCCGTAGAGAAATATCGTTTTCACGGGTCAGTGAAAACCAGTATAAAAAGGCTGAATGCGTACATTGACAAAATCAACGGCTAACAATCGGTAACTTTTTTTAGCACCGCCAGCAATGTTTGATACAACTGCTTGCATTTTATATCAACGAATGGAAAATTATTATACTCATTGAAATTTCAACAAAAGTTCCATTGAAACTAGAACGAATGAAGTAATGTTCATTGCTTTCGTATGTTAAGGACGTTATGCTCTGATCTAAGTCCAAAGTGTCAGCGACACTTTGGACAGTACATTTGTAAACATATATTAAGTTCGTCTGCAAAATTTTAACGAGATTCACAATCTATTTTCCAATATAAAAAGTCGGAAATATACCCTAAAAATGCATACGGCCTTATGGATCAACTCCTATACGATGCATGGGATTGTTCCATATTGATAGTAAAAAAAATGGTCGTTGATTAGAATTGCCTGTTACTCAGGGATAGCTAAAAAATAGATAGGATGCACAGGGCCTGTTTATTAATAATCAAAGTTTTTGTCGCCGAAGATGTTCGATCCAACGAGTGGAGTTTGACAGAGAGAGAAAGCAGTTCACGATCTACATTATTTGACAAAGTAGACTTTTTCAATTTACAAATAGACTTTCGACGGTACTATCATTAAGGGGGGAGTAGGGTTTTGAAGGCGAAAAAAAGCATATTTTTATGATTTTTTTGCGGCGACATGAGTAATATAATTTTATTAAATAGAATTACATATTATTGTACAACTATTGAAGTATCTCAGAAAAAATGTTCAATGAAAAATATTGATAAATAAGCCGGTGACGTTGAATCTCCAGAGGCTCCTTGAAAAAAGTGGTTTTGCGGTGAACATTATAACTCGTTACCGGATAATCCGAAACAAAAAAATTAATATGTATTTTAAAGGTGATGTATTTCTCGAGGTAATCAGGAAGAGTTTTTTTTTTTTTTTTCTATTTTTTGCAGCACTTGGAAGTGAAAAACGCAATTTTAGCTAAAAAAATCGCGCTTAATTTGTTATTAAAAAATTGAAAAAACTGAAAAATAAAAAACTCCTCCTGATTACCTGTTGATTTATGTGAAGAAGTAATGTTTAAATTTTCAAAAGGATCGGTTTAGTAGATTTTGAGTTCTAATGTTCACAATCTTCAAAAATGACGTTTTCGGAAAAATCGATTTAAAGTTTTCACGTATCCCGTATCACGTATCACGGCCGGTCGTTTGAAACGCTGTAACTCCGTTAGTTTTACTCCGATTGACTTAAAATTTATACACAATATTCTCGACATATTGTTCATTCCTGGGACAGCATATTAGGAAAAAATACAGCTGACCCGTTCAAAAAATATTTTTTCTTTTATTGCTCACATCGCTTTTTAAAAATTATTTGTATACATTGGAATTCTGACGAGAGACTGTGTTTATTAACGAAAAATCATTACGCTATAACACCGAGTTCTTTTCCAACTTCTACAAAGGCATTTACAGCTATGTCGATGTCATCTCTCGTGTGAGCTGCACTTATTTGAACGCGAATTCTCGCTTTTCCTTTGGGCACAACGGGATAACTGAAGCCAATCACGTAAATACCTTTATCTGGAAAGAAACAAAAATTATAGAGAAAAAAAACAACGGTTTAACCGTAATTGCAAAGATAGCGTCATTACAGATAAATAATACAATAATTGGAATGTGAACTCGGCCCTTTGTAAACTGGTTGCTAAATTTAACACCGCTCGTAGTAGGCGAGTTTCGGATTCTAAGAGTCAGGAGTTGAAATTGAAATTGAAGTTGAAGTTTTCGATGGAATCAATCGATTTTTCTTATTTTTCACGTACCAAGCATTTTGTCCGCGAACGTAGATGCCAGTTTTGCGTCGCCAAGCATAACGGGGCATATAGGATGATTATCGCCGCTGATTGTGAAACCTGCGCCAATCATCGAACATCGGAATTGCGCGGTATTGTCGGCTAAACGATCGAGGAACGACGTGGTACTTGACAAAAGGTCCAAGACCTAATATAAGTACGTATGTTTTAAAAGAAGAAAGAAAAATAACTTTTATTAGAGTTTGCGAAAAAGAATTAGCTGTTTTGGTTACAGAGAAAAAAATGTATCCGTTTTGGTACGGCGACATTTTTTTTAACGTCTTTACTTGAATTCCCGTTGCGACTACCGGCGGAGGCAGAGAATTAGAAAACAAATATGGCCGGCTCTTCTGCCGAAGCAAGTCGATCAATTCCTTCGGTCCGGTTGTGTAACCCCCGGCAGCTCCTCCCAGCGCTTTTCCCAATGTAGAATTTATTATATCGATACCGCCAACACGATGACAATATTCCTCGGATCCCCTGTATATATTAATTTCTGTTAATGCCCTCGCAAATTTAACATGTAAGATTCGAGATGCATATACGTATGCCGCAACTATTGTTGTTGATCAACGACCAATATTATTGTAGAAATTCGCAAAAATAAAAAAGATATTGAAGATTATATGAATTGTATAAATAGAGAAAAAAATCCTTCTCGAAGACAACGCTTACCGACCGGTTTTGCCGAAAAATCCAGTGGCGTGACAATCGTCCACGAAAGTTAACGCGTTATGATCCTTTGCCAATTGTACTATATCCGATAGAGGCGCGACAGTACCGTCCATCGAAAAGACGCCATCTGTGGCGATGAGACGTAAACGAGACTCGCTACTGTCGTTGAGTTTCGCTTTCAAATCGATCATATCTCGGTGCTTGAATCTACGGGTAAAAGAAAATCAAGATGAGAACGTCATACTTAACTCGTACTTACTCAACGCACGCTAAATAAATAAAAATTAATTCCATAACTACCGATATTTTTTCGCTTTGCAAAGTCGAATACCATCGATAATGGACGCGTGATTCAATTCATCACTGATAATCGTATCATCTGGAGTGAGAAAAGATTCGAATAATCCAGCATTAGCGTCGAAACATGATGCATAAAGTATTGCATCGTCTCTTTCGTGAAAATCCGCTATTTTTCTTTCTAGCTCTCGATGAATTTTTTGCGTTCCACAGATAAATCTTACGGAACTCAAACCGGCGCCATACTGTTCCAGAGCATTTTTCGCAGCAACGATCACTCGCTTGTTATCCTATTCATTAATGACAATAAAAAGCATTATTACCGCTGATATATGCAATATGGGATGAATTGATGAATGAGGCTGTCTAAAATAAAGCAATTTCCGATTCTGAATTATCTATGGCTTTCTTTACGTATTCACTGGTCAGATTTTGTTCTTTTTCATCTTTCTTAAGGGTGAACACCACGGTGACCCCCTGTTTTTTTTCACATTTTTCAAGAATTTTTTTTTGTGGGAAAAAAAAGAGACATTTGAAAAATTTTGTTGGGTTTTGTTCCTTGTTTATTAATGTATCAAAAAACATTTTTTTCACATTTTTCACGCCGCATGGTGGCGCTGGGGAAGCTCTCGCGTCAGGTGCTGTCATCTCCGCGGCACGCAGCAGAACTCTCTTCAACGTCGATCTGAAAAAAAATACCGAGTGTTTTCGTTAATAATATGATATTTTGAAGAGAAGTACATAGGGATTTGGAAAAATATTGTTTTAAAAAAAATAGGCACGCCTTTGAAATTAAAGAATGATTTTTGAGCAAAATTTCTCGTCGAAAATAGGCTATAACTTTCATAATTATTGAGATATCGAAAAAATCCTATGTACTTCTCTTCAAAATATCATATTATTAACGAAAACACTCGGTATTTTTTTTCAGATCGACGTTGAAGAGAGTTCTGCTGCGTGCCGCGAACCACTGCGGAGATGACAGCACCTAACGTGAGAGCTTCCCCAGCGCCACCATGCGGCGTGAAAAATGTGAAAAAAATGGTTTTTGATACATTAATAAACAAGGAACAAAACCCAAAAAATTTTTTCGAATATCTCTTTTTTTTCCCACAAAAAAAAATTCTTGAAAAATGTGAAAAAAAACAGGGGGTCACAGTGGTGTTCACTCTTAAACACGATGCGCGAACACACGTGGATGAGTGAAGGATAGTGAGACTTGAAATTGAACGAGGGATATACGGAGGAAGTATGCTTCACGCCACTAAACAATGACGAAAATATTCGTACGTCGCTAGCCCCTAAACGTACAAACTGACTGTACATCGTTTGGACTTCGTATTTTGTAGTGGAAAATATTTTAAAAACTAATTCAGACTAAAATCTCTGTTGTGTATTGATTGACGACGAAAAAATATTGCATCGGTAAAAAAAAAAAAGAAAAGAATATGCCAACGGCACGCGGTGTTCCCAAGCGGTCACCCATCCAAGTACTGACCGCGCCCAATGCTGCTTAACTTCAGTGATCGGACGAGAACTGGTGCTTTCAGCGTGGTATGGTCGTTGACGGAATATTCGAGTTTTATCCTTTAATTTAACCAAATCTCTAAGAAAACTGATATCGATCCCCATAAAGCTACGGTTGTAAAATAACGGATCAAACTTCATGTGTACATTTCCCAAAACCCAGTCCTTTCACACACATCATTTCATTCTGGTCTCTCTCATGCCAGTACCATAAACTCTATCATTTCAGCTTGACACTCTGCTCCTAATCGTATCTTCTTTCTCGCTAAACACGAATTTGTCATTATTTTCATCCTTTGTCCTTGCTGCCCCGGTCCTCATTGAATGCAGCAAGAACACACCGCGCGTGCGCTGCGCCCGAGCATGCGCACAAATGTACATGGCGCGATGTACAGAGTTTCTCGATCCCACTATAGCAAAGAACACTGTGCCTCGCATTTACATTTTTCCCAACTTATCCAATGACAAGGCAGAACCTCGCGCGTATATACTGACTACCTACCGTGCACTGTTCATTTTGGAGTAAGAAATTGTATTGAAAAAACTAATTCAGACTAGAATGTATGTTGTGTATTTATCGACGACGAAAAAATATTGTGATCGATAAAAGAAAAAAGAATGCCAACGGCACGCGGTGCTTTCAGCGTGGTATGGTCATTGGCTTTATACTGATGTTTTGTTTTTCATCTTTTTGCACTTCCAAGGAAATATAATGTAGTTTTCAGAACCGGAAATAACATTGCAATTATAATGAAGTAACGCATACACCTTTATATGCTTACAACGACCCAATGTTCGTAGATAAAAACCTGTCCGTTATTCGAGCGATTCCACGGATTTATACTTTTGAACTGTCACAGTGAAGGACATTCCGTTCGAAAAACTAATAATGCAGATATATGTGAAAATTCAACGCTAAACAATTACGCTCATACACTAATTTTACATAATTATTGTTCGAACTACGACACCCGTAATGTTTATCAAATTTTTTATGAGCTAACATTTCCTTAAGGGCTCAGATACCAATTTTCAAAAAATCGTTTTTGTTTACAGATTTTCATTCTTTATACTTTTAAGAATTAAAAAAAAAAACTTTTAAGAAAATTCCACTCCGTTACAAAGTTGTAGCAATAAATGCGACCGGACATCGGGTTCTTATTGTACACACCAGAAACTTTAAACGCGTTTTTTCTCGTAACTATGCTCTTAGACGGTGTCAGCACGATAGCTCAGTCAATTTTTAATATTAAAAAATTTTTTTTTCTCTCATATCTTGACAATTTCTTTATAAACTACTAAACACTAACTTTTGTATCTTAAATTGTATACTAAAGTTTGAAATACTGTAATTTCTTTATTTATGAAAAAATTAATAAATCCCTCCGTCAGACTGTTACTTTGACATTATTTTACTAAATTCTTTTTTATTTTTGCGGATTGAATAATTTTTGGTGAAGTTATGATGTCGACAAGGAGGCGCCATGGTTTTCATCAGTAGTCCATTCATACCCGTAAAAAATAGTGTTAACATTATTTTTTTTAAATAAAAAAATTATTTTTCTTATAGTTGAAAAGTTAATAAAAAATGTGTGATCGACAATTTAATTTTTTTTTCACAATATAACCTTTATAATAATTTTTCATTATGTTATTGTTGTACCCACCGGAAACTTTAAACGCGTTTTTTCTCGAAACTATGCTCTTAGGCGGTGTCAGCACGATAGCTCAGTCAATTTTTAATATTTTTGAATTTTTTTTTTTTTTTTCATATCTTGATAATTATTTTCTGTATAGTCTGACGAGAGATTTTTTTAATTTTTTGGTTTGACAATTTTTTGTAAATTATTAAACACTATTGTTTTTTTTTAAATTGTATACTAAAGTTTGAAATACTGTAATTTCTTTATTCATTAAAAAATGAATAAATCCCTCCGTCAGACTGTTACTACGACATTATTTTACTAAATTCTTTTTTATTTTTGCAAATTGAATAATTTTTGGTGAAGTTATAATGTCGACAAAGAGGCGCCATGGTTTTCATCAATAGTCCATTTATACCCGTAAAAAATAGTGTTAATATTTAAAAAACATAATTAAACATTTTTTTTCTCATAGCTGAAAAGTTAATAAAAAATGTGTGATCGACAATTTAATTTTTTTTTCACCATATAACCTTTATAATAATTTTTCATTATGTTCTTGTTGTACCCACCGGAAACTTTAAACGCGTTTTTTCTCGAAACTATGCTCTTAGACGGTGTCAGCACGATAGCTCAGTCAATTTTTAATATTTTTGAATTTTTTTTTTTTTTTTCATATCTTGATAATTATTTTCTCTATAGTCTGACGAGAGATTTTTTTAATTTTTTGGTTTGACAATTTTTTGTAAATTATTAAACACTATTGTTTTTTTAAAAATTGTATACTAAAGTTTGAAATACTGTAATTTCATTATTTATTAAAAAATGAATAAATCCCTCCGTCAGACTGTTACTACGACATTATTTTACTGAATTCTTCTTTATTTTTGCAAATTGAATAATTTTTGGTGAAGTTATGATGTCGACAAGGAGGCGCCATGGTTTTCATCAGTAGTCCATTCATACCCGTAAAAAATAGTGTTAACATTATTTTTTTTAAATAAAAAATTTATTTTTCTTATAGTTGAAAAGTTAATAAAAAATGTGTGATCGACAATTTAATTTTTTTTTCACAATATAACCTTTATAATAATTTTTCATTATGTTATTGTTGTACCCACCGGAAACTTTAAACGCGTTTTTTCTCGAAACTATGCTCTTAGACGGTGTCAGCACGATAGCTCAGTCAATTTTTAATATTTTTGAATTTTTTTTTTTTTTTTTTCATATCTTGATAATTATTTTCTCTATAGTCTGACGAGAGATTTTTTTAATTTTTTGGTTTGACAATTTTTTGTAAATTATTAAACACTATTGTTTTTTTAAAAATTGTATACTAAAGTTTGAAATACTGTAATTTCATTATTTATTAAAAAATGAATAAATCCCTCCGTCAGACTGTTACTACGACATTATTTTACTGAATTCTTCTTTATTTTTGCAAATTGAATAATTTTTGGTGAAGTTATGATGTCGACAAGGAGGCGCCATGGTTTTCATCAGTAGTCCATTCATACCCGTAAAAAATAGTGTTAACATTATTTTTTTTAAATAAAAAATTTATTTTTCTTATAGTTGAAAAGTTAATAAAAAATGTGTGATCGACAATTTAATTTTTTTTTCACAATATAACCTTTATAATAATTTTTCATTATGTTATTGTTGTACCCACCGGAAACTTTAAACGCGTTTTTTCTCGAAACTATGCTCTTAGACGGTGTCAGCACGATAGCTCAGTCAATTTTTAATATTTTTGAATTTTTTTTTTTTTTTTTCATATCTTGATAATTATTTTCTCTATAGTCTGACGAGAGATTTTTTTAATTTTTTGGTTTGACAATTTTTTGTAAATTATTAAACACTATTGTTTTTTTAAAAATTGTATACTAAAGTTTGAAATACTGTAATTTCATTATTTATTAAAAAATGAATAAATCCCTCCGTCAGACTGTTACTACGACATTATTTTACTAAATTCTTTTTTATTTTTGCAAATTGAATAATTTTTGGTGAAGTTATGATGTCGACAAAGAGGCGCCATGGTTTTCATCAATAGTCCACTTATACCCGTAAAAAATAGTGTTAATATTTAAAAAACATAATTAAGAAATTTTTTTTCTTATAGTTGAAAAGTTAATAAAAAATGTGTGATCGACAATTTAATTTTTTTTTCACCATATAACCTTTATAATAATTTTTCAAATTTATTCGGTTATTAGCGCGCGCAGCGGTACGTGAGCCCTTAATTCATATTTTTACCGCTAGTCCAAGATAGTTGTTGGCACAGAAGTTCAGTACTTTCGATCCGTCAGCTAACGTTATGTTTGTACGTTGAGCGGATGCTATGATTCTTTCGTGTTTCCATGTCCCGGCTTCCTCGATGGCCTTGAGCTCCGGTCTTAAGAATTCCGCTAGATTACTCGCTTTGCGGTAAAAGACATTTTTCACCTGTATTCCCCGAACTGTGTGGAACAAACGGATCATGGCGTTACCAAAAATAACACAAACGAAGGATAATAAAAATAAATTTTTAATCGGAATTATTACGAATAATAGTTCGAGAAATTTCCATCACATCGTAATAAATAATAATTTTTCGAGTTGTTAGAAAGAATTTTATAGAGTATATTTTTTTGGTCGAATTTTGGCCATAAATTAATTTTTTTCATTAAAGTCTTATGCACCCGTTACAATGACATTCCATAATTCGTGTTTACCTGTTGTTAGAGACCAGTTCATTTTTAACAGACGAGTTACAACGGAGAGGTGATCATGTACGATCAGCACTCAACCAGACACTGTGCCGGCTTACATCGTTGGCTAGTTAAATCGTTCACAACCATAGGAGACGCCTATCCAGACTGGTCAAACTTGTTTTCATTTTTTTCAGTGGTGGTAACGGTGAGAAAGGCCCCAAGAGGAAAGAGTATTCGGACACCATGGACGTCTGTACTATGCTACATTTACGAGTATATCCCATCCGTTCGATATATTTCTTTATCTCTATATACAATAAATGAATGTTTGTTGTTTGTTTGTCCTGTATGTGTTCCTATTGGTAACTAACCAATTGAGTCACACTGCGTGGCGGTAAAAAATTAAACCAATGATAGCTTACAACAGTCGAGTCAGTATATGCCGTTTACATTGTTAGTAAAGATTATAAAACGGATAATTAATAAATAAAAATTAATATGGAAGTTGGAATATTTCCAGCGCGTCAAAAATCGAAAAATAGATTCCGTTGTGCAGTAAGAGACTGTCGGAGCAAAGCAAATAAAAATTTAAACATGATTTTTCATAATTTTCCAAAGCCTGGCGATCGTTTAGTAGTTATAAAAAATTATTTTGATAATTTGGACAAAGTCGATTAATTTAATGCGTGGAAAAATTTATTGAAAATAAATAAAGTCACTCCCCGAATGAGAGTGTGCACCCTACATTTTGAAAAAATTATATATTACCATGTACGTTTGTAGAGTTTAACTTAAAGATATAAAAGTGAAAGTATCATTTGTGTTATTGCAAGTAAATAAATGTTTAAACAATTTTCATAAAATTTATATGATTTATAAAATTTATAATAATGTTTATAAAATTAGTTTTTTCTTTTATTTATATGTATCTTGGATATCAATATCTAAAAACATTAAAGGATAGGAATTTTTAATCCACCGATAACAATAAAATAATGTTGCCACTGGATGTTTACACTTTTCTCCCAATCCTGCCTTGCACGAACAAATTATTGAATTGATTTTTCCACTTTTGGATATTATTGCATTTATTTTATGAGGTTTTTTTTTCATACGGGATGTTTGTATACACAGCGCGGTAATTGCTGTCACATTATCATCACTCTTTTGGCGGTTTATTCCACACTTAATTAAATGTCCGACTGACAAAATTCGTTCTGCATCGTATAAATTTTTTTGATTTGGGTTTTTACCCGTCCAATATAGTATGTCAATTAATTTTAATAACATTTTATTTATTAGTACTACTGTCGCATGGGTTATATTTTTAAAAGTGTAAGCTATTTTACGACATGTTTTTTACGCCACAACCCCGTTTTAGTTCCCAATACTGCCATTCGGCCGATTGTGATGAAACTTTGGTGAGATGTGCGCACGAGCGCGAAGGTTTCTGAATTAGTACAATCATTTTACAATAGGTGGCGCGCTAGTCGTTTCAAGAAACAAGTGTATTTCATATAGGTTTAGCGGCAGTTATCTATCATCTATATACATAGGATTAGGCGCCAAAATCCGAAGAAATTACACATTCTTTTTTAAACATAATTTTTATTGCAAAACATGGATAAGGGTATAATTATCTTTCTTACTAAATTGTTTGTTAGGTCATAAAGAACACATTTACTCAATATAACCTCCTTCTGCTTGAATGACCGCTTCCATTCTCGGTCTGAAGTCTGAAGCGTTCGCAGTCACGATCCAATATTGATAAATGCCGCTTCAATAGTGGCTCTCAATGATGCGACGTTTAGATGTCTAAATTTGTTAGTGACCCTGTCAACCACGCTCCATACATAAAAGTCCAAAGGATTTTAATCTGAGCTGTTAGAAGGCCAAAATTCTTTGAACCAAAACATGTCGACGTTGTCCGACAACCAATGTTGCATCAAAGGACTTGTGTGCGCGGGCGCACCGTCCTGCTGGAAAACATACGGCTTTCCAAACGATACAGTGTCCATCCACGGCTTCACCACATTTATCAGAACACGCAAATAAACTTCTTTTGTTGGGTTTGTTGGGTTGCCGGTGTTGCAAAACCTTCATTGAACTTCTCCGACTCGTTATACTTCGCGACATCATAGACAGTCGATCTTGGGTACCCGAAGAATCGAATGATTTCTGTCGGGGAGCGCCGAGCGCGAACACTTTCGATAATCGCGGCTCTTCGATTATAATCCGCATTTGGTTTCAACATTGCGTCTGTTTCGAGGTTATGAATGTTTAGTACACGAGACAAGCTAATTGGACGCCAATCGCGACCTCTCGTAGTGGTATAGAGCGGCGGGAAATTCAAATTAAATATTGTCCGGATTTTGGCGCCGCACCCTGTATATATGTAAATGAATGTTTGTTTATACGCGTTTCTATACCATTCATCCGATTGCGATGAAACTTCGATGAGTTGTACGTACGACCGCGAATTGAAGAGCACGCGAACGAAGTCGCGGGCAACTGCTGGTATTATATAAATATTTCGGTCGTCGCCGTCGCTGTGAACAAGAGTTCAGAGCCACAACAGCGTTCGCCATACGAACGCCTCGCGTTAATATAAAAAATGATGTACACATAGAGTCGCAGAATTTCTTAAAATACGAATTCGTAACGTAATTGAAGAAATAATTTTATGCAGGTGATGCGTGCCTTTCTTTTGACAAAAAAATGGTGGGGGCTGGCAAAATTTAGTTAGATTCCATTTAGGCATTTCCAAGATGTGTCGAAAGTTTTGAAGTGGGAATGTCGATTTTTTTTTTTACAAAATCCGATGAAAAATTTCTTTATGGTAAGGGTTTTAGGAATATTTATTGGATTAAAAGAGGATATATTCCAGGAAAATGCTAGAAAAGATAATTCGAAATGGCGGAGCCGCAAAAGAGAAACGGGCGCGAAATAGCTAAAGGACTTACGAACTAACACCCGCTTCCTCCGACGCGGTTTAAACGGAATTTAATTGTTTGTTGTATAATGTGAAGGATAGGCTGAATTGAGCTCGAACTTCGATTTACGTTCGATTTCGATAACAATGAACGCCGATGCTCAGCGACCGAGTGTAACTCAATACAACAGATGTCGTGACTGTGTTAAACCGGAATTAAGGTGAAATTTATATTTCTCGGAGAAGAATCTAATTTTTTACGGAGTCGATCTCGCATTTGAACAATCGATTCGACGGATAAATCGAATAGAAAAAGATCGATTATTGATAGAGAAAAGATCGATTTCTCAAATAATCGATCCAGACCGCGGGATCCCTAGCGGGTCAGACGAGCACTAAGGTGTTTACACATAAAAATATGGACGTACATAACCCTAAACATGACCAGAAACGGCGCGCCAATCATATGCCGCTTGTACTGACCATAAGCGCGTGAGTGGCCGTGCTTAGGCAGCCTCGATTATAAGAACTTGCGGGCCCACTAATTTGTTCTCAATAATCGAGAGCCTATTGTAAGAATATCGTTGAATTTTAATTGCTGTAGCTTACGAACGATCCAAGTTACATACGGCGCTGATCGCCGGATCACAATTCATTTGTTTCAACGCCGTCTCGACGCCAAGTAATCGAAAAGAGAAGAAGGCGCACGAACCTCGCCACTCGCCCTAGCTCGCGCCACACCAAACTTTGCTGTCGACTCTCTTACACGTTATACTCATAGCCAAATAATCGCAGTAACGATACGATCTTGTACGATTCCTTACGATCCCTTACGATCGGCCCGACGTCGAAATCGCGTTGACCTACAACAATCTGTTGAAATTTCTCCAATGTAATATTCGTATTTTTCATATGCATTTCATTTAATTTTCATACTCGAGAAAATGTTATAAAAATGTTATGCCGTTCAAAGAATTAGCTATTTTCGATTTTACGAAACTTTTCCATACTCTTATAATCGTGGGATTTTCGTAATCCGTTTAATGTTCCGACCATACTTCTTGATAAGTGGCGATTTTTTTTTTTAGACCAAGGTCCCATTGATCGGCGCTCGTCACGATTGATACTTTATTAAAAGTCAATTGCTGAAACGCAGTGTATTTTATTTATATCCAGGTCGGAGCAGATTTATCCTAATACCTGAAGGGAGAGCAAAATGCGCCACTAACAGCAGTAGCGCAAATCGCGAGGATTAAGCAATACATATCCTATAGTGAATCTGACGAGATTCTGGCACATTGTTACAGCCAAACTCCGACGTACCTCAATCTTGGATACAATTAGAATTAGAAAACTAGGGCTTTGAGGCCATACGTGTTATCGGCCTTTTTCTTTGTGACGGGTCCTTTTTCTCGTTGAACGATCTTCCCTTCTAGTTCGCCTTTTCGAATATTACGTCGAACACATCGTTTTAGCTTTGAGAATATTGATGATTTGTTTGTTCTGTTTTCCATGGAAAGTTCACTCGTTATTTCCAATAACGTTAACGAAACGCAGCGGTGAAGTCAGAGGTTTTTTGTTCGAAATTGAAATGCCACACGACACCATCTAGCAATGTCCCGTGCCCCCACCCCCCACTCCCCGTCCGTTGGCTTCTCGCGTGCGTGAAATTCATGATGATTTAGTTTTAACGGAGAATTTAGTCGCCAGGTAATAGAGACGAGGAAATTCGTGTACGGCGAGGTACACAATACCTAAGTACACTATTATAGCCACAGTGAGGAAAAGATCGAATACCGCTGGCTTTACACTGCAACAAGAACAAATTATATACTCGATTATTCGACGATGGTAAATAGCGGAGGACAGAAAAAAAAAACTGCCAGTTGAAACTTACAAATTGCTTCTTCGATATTTCATACACGCGGACTTACTCGCAGAGGAAACTTTGAGCATTGTGCGAAATTTGGAGGAAGCAATTAGGGAGTTTCAAACTTTTTTTCCGTCAACACAAAGTTTAATCTACGTAGAAAAAATAAAGATTGACAATTATACCTGTATACGTTCATTGTAGTTTTTGTAACGTCGTAGAAAACAAACTCGGGATCACGTTTGTCAGGACTTTGTATAGTGACTTTGACATCACCGAGATAACGGGACATCGCTTCTTGGAGGGAATTCACCAACGGATCGTGCTTCTCGGCCAACAACGAGGCTGCTCTCGGTTGTGACGTCAAATAATTTAACCATAATGACAAAGAGTCTTTGGAGATAGCCTGAAAATAATAGAATTTGTGATAAAAGTGAATGAACCGAAAGTGTTGCGAATAAATGTGAATAATGGAAAGAGAAAAAGAAAATAAATTGATCGTGAACAATACCTCTGCATTGCCGAACACATGACCCGAACTCAAATTATACATATGCTGTGCCAAAGCTTCGGCAACAATTTGCGTATGCTTGTGCAATCTATCGATTTGTCCATTTTTAGGAATGTCAAGAATGGACATTCTTCCGCTGTCATCGTGACTCTTTAAAGAGGACAAAGTTGCGGCTGGTAATCTTCTAATGCTGTATCTTTCGTGCTCCCATGCTAGTGTCTCCTCGGCGAGATTGATCTTTTTGTGAATGCCCTCGACGCTAACGAAATGCATAGACTCGGCTACCGCTTTGAGATTTTTATAAAAAAGTCCTCCCGCTGAATTTTCCTTCGGTGGTTTTGAGACATGAACGTAAAGATTGTCCGTCGCTGAGACGGAATCCAAGCAGATTACGTAGGAGGCTTCCTGACGAAGTACGATAAATGCATTATTTCATTTCGTCGTTAACCCTTAGCGTACAGAGATAGGAGGGAAGACGGCTCATTGCGCGGGTAAGCGCGCAAGGCCGCTTAATAAAAAAAAATTAGAGAAAAAAAAATCGAAAACAATTGCAGTGTATGCAAAGTTAACAATGTCAGTTTTTTCCCTCTTGCTACTTCGTCCAAGACCTGACATTTCTCGAGATATCTCAATCGATTGTTTTGAAGATTTTGTCAAATGTACTTTATACTTATACTGTATACTTTAGTCGTTGATCACTCCAAGATTGTGTTTTTTTAATGAAATAAAAACACAATGAACGATTCTTCAGACTGTAAGTAGAATATACTTTTTATAAACAATAATTTTGTTCAATTCCATCGCTGACTCCGAAAGCTTTGTAATTCACTAGGTCGACAACTGATGTTCAAACATATTGAAATAACTTTTAAACGCAAAATTTAAAAAAAAGTTGCAATTTATTTTTATTTTATTTTTGTACAGTTCGGTGATAGGCTGAACTGAGTTTAAACTTCTATCAACGTTGAAGCAATCGGGCGTTAAAGTCGAAAATGACGTATCGAAAATCACAAACGTGACAGTGCTCGAAACGCCTTTCTCATTGTGAAAATAAATATTGAAATCGGGTGTGCCTGAAGAGCGAATAGTTTAAACTCCCGCTAGAGAGGAATAGTTTAAACTCCCGCTAGAGAGGAATAGTTTAAACTCCACTTTCGTTAGCCACGAACTTACAACTGGTGTTAACCACCAAGTTTGAAGCAAGCATCAATTTGACCCACGGTGATCAAGAAGGGATTAAAAAAGTACGTCGATTTTTTTTTCAAATATTTACTTGTATTATTGATCCTTCGATTCCGTCAAGTTGATCTTCCAGCCATTTCTTGCTACCTTGATAATTCAATTTTCCAGCTCCAGTCAATACGAAAACTAAGTTATAACGGGGTGCGGAACGAGCGTTTGAGTAAAGAGTCGAGAATATTCTAGCTAGTTCCAGTAACATTGCCACGCCAGAGGCATTACTCTCTGCACCAAAAGACAACTCCTGCAGCGTTGAAATAACATGTTTATCATTATTATTATTTTCTAAAATTATTTACAAGAGTAGGTAAAATTGTGAAGAGGGTGTACTGACCGGTGCTACTCCCGCACTGTCGTAATGTGCAACCAGTGCGAGAGTTGGTATTTTTTCGGTTGTACCCGAACCCGTTAATTTTCCATATAGAGACGTTACTTTAGCATCAGTTTTGGCACCTGGTTGACCAGAGGCAATCACTACTTGATAACCGCTCGCCGATATTGAATTAATCATTTCCTCCATTGCGGAACCCGCTCTCTCATTGTCACCGGAACTGTGCGATAAATCGTCCAATATCACTTGAAGATCCGTCGTCCAATGCGTGAAATAAACGGGAATCGTTGTTTCCGAGCCATAAATCATCGACTCTTCCAACGATAAAATATGCTGCAGAGAAAATGCATCATTGGAAGATACGTTATTTAAGAAGAAAATCGAAACATTAGTACCATACGGATTACGAATTGTTCGTAAGGAATCACGCATTTTCATCAGCGGAAACGCAGTCGTATTGGGAATTACCACAGAGGCGTCGCCTGTTCAGTATCGTTGCTCATTCCCCGTCAGCCCAAGTCAGCCAGCGCTAGTTGGCATGGGTAACGATAGTAAACCCTCGATTGTCGGTATATTTTGTTTGCAAAATTTTATGTTTTCAGTACATTCTCATAATCAGAATTATTATCGCTGATGTTTGTGCGTGGACAGAATCAAATGAGAATTAAAATTTTTTCGTAAAATCTAACGTCCACAAATACGCGTATGGAAACAAGCCGTTTGTTAAATTCCGCCAATTGCTTCCTTTAAATTTCATACAAAGCTCAACGGTCAAAGTTCTCTCTATGAGGGAACTATCTTCCTTGATTTTGTCTTTCTTACAGAGGGAGCGTTGACCTTTAGGCGTTTTGTAAATTTCGCAAGTTTGTTTTTATTTTCAGTTGCGCACCCTTTTTCCGTCTCTCTATTGCTTCGCTGCCTGTGCCAGAAATATTGATTTTTGTACTAACTGTTTTTTATGCTCTCCGTCCAACGGAACATTATCTCTCTCTAAGGCATTTGGCCCGTGCGAATGGTTAACTAAATAATGCACGATAGAGCAGTCCCTTTATTCATTATCATTATAACGGACAATGCAAAAAGTTGCATTATCAATTTTTCAAATAATGGATAACAAAATCGCCAAGACGTTTATGAAAAAATGACGTTGTTCGCAATCCCGTATACCTGTTCATCTTCCTTGGACAAATGTTTCATGTCCTTTGGCAAAACTATAATCAACGCTCCGCCTTTGGTTTTAATGGTTTGCAGAGCGTCGAGGGAGAGATTGATAGCCTTTGCTATAATACAGTGCCTGGATGTGCTCCAACCGGCCGCTGATCTCGCTTCCAGTGACACCGATGTACTTCTGCAACCTTGTTTTTTTTTTTTTTTTCGTCAAATAATAAGAATCTTTAGTTTGCGTGTTATCATAAATTTGCAGTAAAATGAAAAATTGTACGCACCGTGGGGTACTCCATGCAAATCATACTGATGCATACGATAAACTGGAAAGTCGTGAGTCGCTACGACGGGATTCGCCGGTGATATAATAATGAATATCGGTAAAACTATGAGTAAATAATAAGGTAAATAACCGCGACATAGTTCCGCGAAACCATCGCACTCTTCCATCCACATTTTTCGATAAAATTTATCTCACAAAATTCGTTTAATTTCGACAATAATAACACTACTTATGTACTCTATCGGTCGTTACGAGCAACCACTCGCGGCCAACGAGTTCAAGAAAGTATACGAGAATATAATGACGTTACGTGATCCATAATCAAATCACCACTTTTCGTGTTACCTTGGACCGTGGGTTAATGAACGCCTGAAGGGACAGTGACTCGCAAAATTTTCATAACCCAAATACGAGTTTGTAATTCAAACGTCGGTGATAGATGGCGGTAAAGGTGTATTTTTTCAACGCGCACTTCACACTGTTGTGTCTTAAGCAAAGTTGTCCGGTCAACTTTATCGAAGTTTAAACGGGATACAATATTTTTGTATAGTTTCGAGATAGGCTTATAACTGACAATGAGGTTAAATTTTGATTAACGTTCGAGGAATCGGTTGTAAGAGATGTGAAATGTGTGTGATTTACCGACTCTGTATTACCGACAGATCACATTGGAGAAATTTTTTTCGGCTAAACGGCCAAGTTGCCGAGGGGGAATGACATCGATAGTCAAAAAAACGGGGAGAATGTCGAAGTCCCGACACGGCCTATCGCGCGTGTACCGACTGTTTTTGGTACGTGTACAGCCGCGAGATGGCAATAACGGTTAAAGCGCAAACACGTTGCGGTTTGGCAATGAACGTAGTTCCAAGTGTTGGGGTTCTCAATAAAACCGAGGGACGTGACTGATTAGCAAATTATTTGATCAAATAATACACGTGGGTTCCTTTTGGCTATATCGGAGCGAGAAAAAGTTGAATAACATAAACAACTGTTCTTGGTTGAATTTCTTATAAACAATTTGTTAACAAAACCAAGAATAAATAGTATTATGATTATTGCCGTTAATTGTTTAATGAACAAATGGTTAATGAATAAATAAGTTGTCCAAATAAATTGAAATAATTGTTTCTATTGTCGTTGTTATTATTATTAATAGATTTCGTCGCAAAGATTTGACCGGATAATACACGTGGGTTCCTTTTAGCTATATCGGAGCGAGAAAAAGTTGAATAACATATACAACTGTTGTTGGTTGAATTTCTTATAAACAATTTATTAAGAAAACCAGGAATAAATAGTATTATGATTGTTGTTGTGTTTCGTTTAAAAAAAAAAAACCGAGTGTTTTCGTTAATAATATGATATTTTGAAGAGAAGTACACAGGGATTTGGAAAAATATTGTTTTAAAAAAAAATAGGCACGCCTTTGGAATTAACTTTAATTTCAAAGGAGTGCCTTTTTTTTTTAAACAATATTTTTCCAAATCCCTGTGTACTTCTCTTCAAAATATCATATTATTAACGAAAACACTCGGTATTTTTTTTCAGATCGACGTTGAAGAGGGTTCTGCTGCGTGCCGCGGATATGAAAGCACCTGACGCGAGAGCTTCCCCAGCGCCACCATGCGGCGTGAAAAATGTGAAAAAAATGTTTTTTGATACATTAATAAACAACGAACAAAACCCAAAAAAATGTTTCAAATATCTCTTTTTTTTCCCACAAAAAAAAATTCTTGAAAAATGTGAAAAAAAAACAGGGGGTCACAGTGGTGTTATCCCTTAAAATAAAATAAAACGGTGAATCATTAATTTTCGCTTAATGAGGAGAGTTCGTATCGGCAAACACATTTGGAATGACAAGAAGACAACTGGAATGTAAAAACTCAAATAGGGGTATTTTTCCCCTCTAAAACTATTTTCTTGTAGAAGTACAAAAATACGTGAACTTCAATTTTATTTCCGCTATAAAACAGCACAATTTTCATTCCAATCGATTCGCAAGTTTTCAATGTAGGGTGTAGGAAGTAGATGTTCAAGGATGTGTCGATCCTTTAAAATAAAATAAAACGGTGAATCATTAATTTTCGCTTAAAGCGGGAGTCTGGTCTAGAAATTTGAAAAAATCGATTTTTTTTTTTTCATTTATTTATTCCTTGGACCGTTCTTCATACGCTCCTGAAAACCGTTTATTGATATTTCAAAAATTAGCCGATAGATAAAAATTCTAAGCAAGCCGCGCGCTCAGGTAGCGCGGTCGGGAAGCAGCTGCGCGGACGGTGTCAAAACTTTGAACGCGTTTATCTCAGAACGATGTTTTTCGAAATCGGCGCCCACGATATCTCGATAACTAATGAACCGATCGAGCTCAAATTTTGCACGTACCTTAGGTAGCCTGTTTCTGAGGACTGGTAGCAGAATTGAGTCGAACAATAATTTTGCCGACATTTTATAACTCGTCGAAAACCCGAAAATGTATGAAGTATCATTAACGGGGGGGTAAGGTTTTTCACTTTCGAAAAATCGAATTTTTTTTGTCTTATCTTATTGTTTAACATTTCAAGAATATGTCCTTAAAATTTTAAACCGATCTAAGCAATATTCTTGAAGTTATTGTCTTATTAATCTCATGACTGGGCGCGATCAACTGACTCCATACGTGTAAGCCGAGCAGAGCAGGGAGCTGAAAAAAAAACTATACAAGGCAGGATTCGTCGTAGACAGGAGCAAAAAGGTGCTTTAGCCTGGCATTGACGATTCAGTGTGAGGTAAGCCGATAAAATTCGCTTATGAACGTTTTATACCAGATTTTTTAGTGTTCAAAACTTTAAAGCGTTTTCCTCACAACTCACGTTTTCAAAGTCATTGTCCCTCATAACTTGAAAACTACAGCACCGATCCCTTTGAAATTTTGAACACTAATTCTGTACATAATTAACGAGGTAACGCTGGAGAGTTTTTTTTAAATTTGTTAATAATTTTTATTTTACAATAACAAATTAACCGATTTTTTTCGTAAAAATCGCGTTTTTCCCTTCAAAATGTTCCAAAAAATTGAAAAATTGAAATTTCGAAAAACCCTCCCAGCGTTACCTGGGGAAAACTATTATCTAACATATGAACTTTAATTTTTTCATTTCAGATGATCCGGCACCAAGTTATGAGGGACAGCGCAATTCTACTTTTTTCCGAGACACGTCCGAATAATTGCTGCCATTGCCGTATTTTTTAATATTTCTTCGTGAAAATTTTATATAATATTCTTCGAATGTCATATTTTACTGTACCATTAGTTTTAATAAAGAGATTTTAACTGCGTCGTCACAAAAAAATCACAAAAACATGCCTTTTTTTGTACGAATTAACCTTACCCCCGCCCCCCTTAATGAAAGTTCAACAGGCCGCCATATTGTCAAAAATTTTTTTTAATTACCAATTCTGCTACCAGTGCTCAGAATACTCATACAGATTGAGAATATATATATTTTTTTTTTTTCAGATGCATACAACATCGTCCAAAGTGGGCGCGGATTGAGGCGGCTTTCGGCGCACCATGTTGCAACAAGGCAAAAAACTACATGAAAATATTTAAAATAATTTTTTTTTTTATGTACAAGTATTCTCTAAGGATCAATAAATGCACGTGTCAATTTTCATCAAGACA
Source organism: Oxytorus armatus (assembly GCA_958009045.1). NCBI lineage: Eukaryota > Metazoa > Arthropoda > Insecta > Hymenoptera > Ichneumonidae > Oxytorus > Oxytorus armatus. Next base: position 3,062,656 of record OY253748.1, on the reverse strand, counting down.
ACTTCAACGGTTTAAAAGTTATTGCACATTAGAAATGACGTCAAAAATCTCGCTCTAGACCAGACTACCGCCTTAATGAGAAGAGTGCGTATCGGCAAACACATTTGGAATGACACGAAGACAACTGGAATGTAAAAACTCAAATAGGCATGCCGAAATTTTTTTACCAGTACCTTGTCCGATATTTTAACGTACTTTCACGCGCAAAATCTCGGGAAGACTCACTAGGATCCTGTGTGTCTATTTTGACCTGCCTATCGCTAGGATACGAGACACATTCTATTCCAATACTCGTCGTGAACCGGATGCATTACATAGATAGATACCAAAGTTTAATATTAATATTCATAAAAATTTAACTGCACATAATATCTTCATAATAATATCGACGATTGGGCGTCGTCGGATCGCAAAGCGACGAGTACCTCGTAACTCAATAGAAAGAAAAAACACGAACTACAACTTTTTTTTCCTCGATTTTACGCTGAAAATAGACTTTTGATCGTTTCATATAAAAGCTACATAATGGATTCAACGGAACGCGGGCAAAAGTCCGGGAAAAAAGAAAAACATTTCAAATTATCTTATAGCCATGAAAAGTTTTGTTATTTCTCTCAGATTAGCTCGCTAGGGGACGACTTTACCCTCGGATGGAAATGCGTATGTGGCGTCAGCTTATCGTACCACGACAAAGGCCGTGCGCTGCGTTCGTCGAGCCGAAGAAGAATGCCAGAAGCAAGCATCATGTTCGAAGGAATGCCCGAAGGTTTTGGATTGACGTCGGAAAGTTTGAAAGATTCACACGATCCAACGAATAATTCTAAAAAAAACGATCTAAGCGATATCGACTATGCTGTGGGTTGGGGTCGTTTTAATCTTGGCTTATTCGGAATATGGCCCGAACTAAAATCCGAAATAAAATCACCCATTCTCGAGAAACTCCGGGCACCGTTCATCATGTCCATAATAATCGGTTTCGTCATGGGTCCGCAAGTTGCAGCCGCCATATTTTGCGGATTTCGATTTGGCGAATTCGTCGGACTTATAGTATCTGTATCGAGCTACGTGGGTTCGCTTGCGAAAATTGCGGTATTTTGGTATCACGAGGACGGTAAGTTGATTTATTAAATTTTCATTAATAAATATAATCTACTTACAATACAGATCAATTAGTTTATTCCTCTGTACAGCGTTCTCCGTCTTTTATTTCACACTATGCATGGCTTCCGTGTCTTATTCGAATATTTTACGAGTATCCTGTTGCCCACGTAGAAAAATTGTAACGGCCGAGCGTTGGGCCAATACTGGTTGCCATAATGCCGGTACTGGCTGCCAGTATTGGGCCAGTCATTCGGTACAGGAGTGTAATAGCCGGCCGTTAATCTGGCACCAACGGTCGGGCCAGTATCGGTTATTTAATTGGCCCGAACTTTGGCCCGGACTTTGGCACTGACTTTGGACCAGACTTTGGCCCAGACTTTGGCCCAGACTTTGGCCCAGACTTTGGCCCATATCTGGCAAACTTCTGGCTTACTACTGGCACCAACGGTCGTACCAATACTGGTTATTTCATTGGTCCGGATCTTGGCAGACGATTTTGCCGACGGTGCAAATTACATCTCAGCGAGAAATGGCAAATTAAATAGATATCGAATCGACGTCTTTTAGACACTTTTGGCGTCTAGGGGACGCCGATCCAATGTCTATTTAAATTCTATTTCTCTCTGGGAGTAATTTATATTTCTTTTTACCACGTTACCAGATGTTTCCCGAGCAGCACACGTACGTTCAAAGGATGTACTTTGGACGTAAGGACGTTCTTCGGGTGTTTTTAGGACGTCCTTTGGATGTCTGTGTTGTGTGGGTTGTTTATGCATAAATGTTTGATAATTAAATGCACTTGATATATACTAAATACTCGGTGTAGTTTTTATTAATAAGAGACTAAGTACATATACGGGTCTAAAATACGTACTCAAATGTTTATAGAACAGTGTTTATAAAATATAGGCTATATGAAGCAAATATTACAATAAAAAATATTGTATTAATCGTGCAATTTCAAGTTCGGGCCAAATTATAATTCAACAATTTAGTTGTTTGCAAAATAATGGATTTTTTATCGGAATAACCTAATCTACAATTACATTACAGAACGCAACTGTTAAAGTGAAATACTCTCAGTATTGGCATTTTCTGTAGCCTAGTACTAAGCCTGTATCGAAGCCAGAGCTTGGCCGTAATTTATAGCCTATTTTGGCCCAGATCTGGTTATTATACCAGCCCGTAGTGCGGCCAGATTGACAACCAGTACTGGCACAAGACGATATTTTATACTGACCCAAAGCTTGGCCAGATTGTCAGCCAGTACTGAAACAATACTGGCTGCCAAAGTTTGGCCGCCAATACTGGCACAAAGCTTGGCCAGTAGAATTTAACCGGTACTGGCATAAGACTGTATTTTATACTGGCCCTTAGTATGGCCCGTAGTATGGCCCCCAGTATGGCCCATAGTATGGCCGGATGGTCAGCCAGTACGGGGCCATTACTGGCGGCCAAAGTTTGGCCCAAAGCTTGGCCAGTAGAATTATACTGGCAATTTCTACGTGGGGGGTTGTTTGGATTGTTTTTGGGTTGTTCTTGGTTTGTTTGGTTTGTTTCTGGGTTGTTTTCGATTGTTCTTGGTTTGTTTGGATTGTTTTTGGGTTGTTTTTGGGCTGGTGTGTAGGGGGGCGCAGCGAACCCGCTCATACGTGTACTGTTCACTATACACTAGTATAAGTATTTCATGTTTGATTTATGAAACTTCTTTTGTTAATAACTTTTTAACAAACAATGAGCGACGGATAAAACTCTTTGTATGTACTGAGGGGGTATTCTTAACAACACATGTGAAGGACAAGATGATTGGGACTGGCTGGTATAAGGAAAATAGCTGTATGAATTATTAACTTTATTTGTTAATAACTTTTAACTAACTAATAAATAACTTCCCCCAATTTTGTCAGAGGAAAAGGTTGTTTCGCGTGCGAAAGCGCGTCGGATGAGCCTATTACGAAAGGAATCGGAGGGGGTCCCCTAAACCCGATGTTTACCTCATTATTTATCACACGCTCATCGCCTGTATTTTTAACTGGGATGTCTTTAGAGTTATTTATTGATCCTGGAATGATCAATGCACAATCTCCTCACCTATTGTACTTCAAATTTCGTTAAATATAAATACCATTGGTTTTTTTTTGTAACTTTTACGAAACTATTTCTTTTCTTTTTGTTAGTATATTATAAAGTCGATATAATGCTATTCTACGTTCTTACTTTTACAGATTGGCAGTAATTAAAAGTTTCATAAAACTGTTATATTAACGATGACGCGTGATTACACTCAATTACACTGAAGGGTCATGGGTATATTGAATGTAGGTGCCTAGCTTCAGCAAGGTGCCACGTACAGTTTATTTCTTGATCAGTTCGCATCAGAACTACTTTGTGACCGCAGCGACATCTTTTTTGCTGAATTTTTTATCCCGCTTCAGAGTACGAAGATCGGACTCCTTCACTCTACGCTCCATGCTCAATAGTATCGTTGCTCACTTTGTGATATTTTTTGGCACGCCACTAAATATCGTCCATTTCGAAATATTGACAAAACTAAAATGAAGCGAAAAATTAAAGAATTTCTTTTTATTCATACTTACTTGATTTTGAAAACTGGAACACTTGCAAAAACTGAAAAAATAAAATGTTAGATAATGGAGACAGCTGATTTTTACTTACCTTAATTTGACTACCTGCAATTTTCAAAAAAAAATAAAATGAAAAAGAATCAAATTAAATATAAGAAACGGCTCGATTTATTTATATTTTTAAAACGAAAACTTTTGTTTATTTTATTAATATTTTACCAATTTATAGGCTTTAATTATTTTTAAAGTGTTAACATTTATTGGTGCTTCGTGAAGGGATATAAGGGGTTTGGCCACGGTAGCGGGTATAAAATCATGTGCACATTTAACAATTTTCTTTTGTATGAAAAAGTGATTTATTTATAAAACCAATTACACATCTATTTAGTATAAATATCAAGCTAATAAAGATATATTTTTTGTTATACAAAATGGCCGACTACCGCTATTTGCTTTTGATATCTGTTTTTTTAGGCGCTCCGCACCGTGACATTTGGCATCCGCAATTTTTGACCTAGAACAAAAAAAAATTCTCGTTTATCCACATCAAAATACTTAGAGAAGTACGTACGGAATTTCTGATTAATTAACAACTTTCCATATTATGAGCAGTTTTATACGAAATTTTTCGCTGGAAATTCACCTTTTTTGTTAAAATATCTACAATATTCGAATAAAACAATATTTTTCAAATTCCGTACGTACTTCTCTAGGTATTCTGGTGTGGATTAACGAGAATTTTTTTTTTGTTCTAGGTCAAACATTGTGGATGCCAAATGTCACGCCGCGTAAAAAAAGATACGAAAATAAAGATAAAATATTTTTTATTAGCTCGATATTCATACTAAATATATGAGTAATTAATTTTATAAATAAATCACTTATTCATAGAAAGAAAAAATTGTTAAATGCGCATATGATTTTATACCCGCCACCGTGACCATACCCCTTTAAAAAATCTAACGGATATCAATCCATCAAAAGCTAGATAACTATTTCGTAAAATATATATTCATATGACATGTGTAGATAATTAAAAATATTTTATATTTATCACACTTGGTTACAGTTAGAATGTTTAAAGTTCGATTCGAATTAAGGGCATATTTATTCAGTATATTCATTGAAGATGACGGGATTAATATCTTTTTCATAATTATATATAATAAATATATGTAACGTGGTAGAAATCGTTAGTGAGACAGGATAGACAGCCGCGAGAGCTATCGCGGGGTTTTAGATTGTGTCCACAAGACCGTGGCTGCGTTTATCTCACGGCACAGGATCGTGGCTGTCTATCAGCAGTATCCGATCGCAACGCCTCTAGTGGCTGCTACAGGAATTTAGAACGATTTCGTTAAGGGAACGCCCCACCCCGCTAAAATTTCAGTGCGTTCCAGGCCTGTATAAAAGACCGTGCGCTGGATTGTCTTTTTCACTGTTATTTTATACTTTATGTATATTTGATTTTGCATACTATTGGGACCTTATAGCTCAGTCTCAGATTCTGTCTACATCTTATAGTTTCAGATTTGCGGGAGGATGTCAAAGTCCCGACAGTCAAAATCCCGACAGCACGTATTACAAAACAGTATAGGTATACACGAGCGTGTTGTCGGGAGTTTGACTGTCGGGACTTTGACATCTTCCCAGATTTGCTTGTAACTTCGGACTTCGCATATACCAAGGGGGGGGCATACGCGAAGACAGTGCCACAGGTCTCCGCTAGGGGACGAGCCAACACATGACTTGACAAAAGGATATATACATATCTATTGTTTTTTTTAGTATCCATAATTTCGTACAACCATACGAATTGGCGGTAGTGTCAATCACCCATTTACGGATTTGTTTTATGTGCAAAACCCATATTCACCGCTCGCCAAGCCATTTGTTACATCGGCAAATCTTTGCCCACACGTGTAAATCTGTTGAGATATTTGCTTGGTGTCCGTATAACACGTTCGCTATACGTGCATTTCGAAACTAACTTAAGCAGTAACGACACGCCAATTTCTCGCCGTGCGCACCGGTATAAAATGTCTCCTGATAAAGTTTTAGCCCGCTGTTTCGCGTTTCTGACTGACGACTGGATTGGACGAGAACTCTCTTCTCATGATCGGAAAGTAATGATGAAAAATGCCAAACGCAGTAGACGCATCTCGATCGCCTACACCATGGTCATGCAATTTATGCTGCTTAACTTCTTCATTCAAAGGGTTATTTTAGTTTATTATTATAAGTGTTATTTATTTGTTTAAATTTTTAATGTTTTTTATAAATGTTTTTTTATAATTTATAAATGTTTATTATCATTATTATAAATGAGTGGAAAAATAGGTTTGATTATGTGAAGCATATAATTAATGGTTGAATGTTTGTACTGGCGGACGGGATTTTTCCACGTTTACATTCACTTCGAGACCATTGCCGTTATCGTGGTTCATTTTTACGCTAAATGGCAACTTATGTTCTACTGATTAAACCGTTTTATATTAATTCTTATGAAAAAGGTAAAATATTGTTATAAATCATTGTTTTTTGGCACCGTAATTTTGTTCGGAAATCTAAGCCAAATTTATATGAAACAAGCTGCAAATTGAAACTTGCAAGTTGCTTCCTTGAAATTTTCCAATTAAAAATTGGCCACTGTATTATAGAGCGGGAATGGCCAGTTCTACCACTACCAGACTGAACGTGAAATTCTATCATTTATCATATATTATTCGTCATTTCCTGTGTACATAACTGAAGACATGTGTAGATATGCTGCAGCAATGGAACGGCCAGATATAGCGTTGCAAGGAAATTGTACAACGTTTTATACGTTTCGATTATAATCAGAAACTTTTTCCGAAAAACATTTTTTTTACATAGTGTAAGATAATAGATTTTCACGATATAGATTTTGTTGGAACAAGAGAGTGTGTATGGTATTGTATGCTTGGCGTACTTCGATTTGGATGAAAGAGAGTGCGCGAATGGTTCGCAAGGGCTCGCCGCCAAAACGCGAAAGATTTAAGTCGACCGTGACCAAGGCCGATCCACTGAAAAGTGGATTTTGATATGACACCCTTTGCATTATGGGTCTTCGGGGATTGAGCGTCTTATGCACTTGGCGCCCCACAGCCAAATGTCCGAAAACGTGAACCATCTACCGACGAAGTAGCCCCAAATTCTTCGAGCGTCCATGAAGGTAACTCCTCGACAAAGTCGTAATGTTACGGACGTTCGGTAATGAAGAAATTTTGTTGATTATGTAAGAGGATCAATCGCCGCGAGATGACATGGCTGTAGCTATCGGATAGTTCTGCACAGCTTCAGGTCCAAAACTTGTTAGCCCTTTAGTGGGCGAGTGGGCGGATATGTTTGGTTTGTAATGTAATATTTGTACTGAATGTTGACTTACCTCAAATTCCAATTTGAGGTAAGTCAACATTCAGTACAAAACCCAAGAGTGCGTACGGTCCACCGTACGCACTCTTGGGTTTTTCATATAAAACATCGTGCTAAATTATAACAACACTATCAATGAAATTCCGACGTTACAAAGAAGTACCCATTAGATTGCTACCCCAATGCTTTGCGGCAAACATATAAGGGTATAATAAATGAACGAAGTATATTTCTTTTCTAATGTCGCAGGGCCTCCGTTTCATCTTCACGGCTTGACAATTTGGATAATTTTTCCATTATATGTGTTAGGCGAACATCATTGAAAATTCGATAAACCTTGCAACTTGGATTTCTTATTCCGAGTAGTCAAAAAAATAAAAAATAAAAAAATAAATAAAAGGGAATCTCTCCATGAAAACATCAGGATTATCACGCGTAATGAGGTTCTGATGTTACCTTTGTTTCGAAAACAGAATTCGCGATTGGTACGAATACCTTTGTACTCGATTGGATCCAGCTATGTCAGAATGATCCTTTGCCGCACTCTAGTTTCAATGTTTCGTTTTTATCTTTTTTTCGTTTTTTTAGTTTCATTTCGATTTTTTTTAATACGTATATCTGATCGGTATGTTATCACAGTATGCTTATTTTTACTTGATAGTATCTCTAATAACATTAATAATGCTTTCGATGGTCACTGTACCCTCATTGTCCTCTGTGCCCACACCGTGTCCCGGTGCTTCTCCCCCAGACTCCATAACACGACGGACAGGCATTCTGGTGTTTCTCATTACAGACCTCGCAGGTCTCATCGAGACTCGTTACGTCTTTTTATTAGGGACGTTGGTAGTCTGGGAGTATGTCCCAGCAAGTCCCCTCCTTCGGCCTCCCGTCTGCCGTCCGTTCCTAACCGAACAGTCTATGCTGTTTACTTCAGGGAAGTTGTCTGGTATCCCGGAGATACCGTTACAACACCATACCTCAGTGCCATGTAGCCCTCAGCACGGTAGCTAACACTCTGGTTAGGGATGGCTATTGCGAGGTGTCAAATGCCGATTAGAGATTTTGACACCGCGGATGAATGCGTTGGCCAGGTTCCCCACGCCGAGGGGGGATATGGACCTACTTTTGAAAAATGGAATCCGAACCACGAGAATCGAACCCGAGCCCACTGCGTGTGAACTCAAGCTTCATCCACTAGGCGACTGTTCACCTCCATACAATTTTTATGTTTAAATAAACATTTTCTTCTGAAAAGGGTTCTGATCAGCTTTGGATTTGGAAGTACAAAAATCGTACTCCTTCACTCAAATCTCCATGCTGATTCAGGCAAATATTATGATAAATGAACCATGAAAAGTGGTAGAGCGGAAACTGCATCGAACTGGAGTTTGTTCGAGTTTTCGAACTCGAGAGTGCGCATAATCCAGAACCGAAACGTAATGCCGTGGTTTCTGACCATACCCTATTTGGGAAGTTATATTGCCGCAGATTTACACATTTCTCTCATCTCTGATATTATAAATGTATCATGTTGAATATATTTATTGTTTCACGAAGTTATATTTGCTATTTCAGGTAGTCCCGGTGTTTCATATCAATTTCGAGAGCATGAACTCTACACGGTGCAGCAAGCGACTATTACGTCCAGCTTATTTTCCCGTTGATTTGTCAAGCAGAATGAATTTTGTTTTAATCTTTACCGCACAGTCTATATCAGCGTTCTGTATCGGGACATGTAACATTGGCGTAGATGCTTACATTGCAATGCTGATCCTACATTTGTGCAGTCAGCTAACTATTCTTTGTCGGAATTTGACGGATCTGGTTGACAATGAAGAGTCTTATTTTACCGGATCATTCCAGAAAAAGCTCGCGGCGATCGTAAATCGACATTATAAACTCATCATTTTTGCGGACGAGATCGAGAGCAGTAGTGCCCTGATGATTTTAGTTATTTTGCTCGTGGCGATATTTCAATTATGCTTGCACCTCTTCAATCTGAGTATGGAGAGTATCGTTATTTCTAAATTTTTCTAAGTCTTTTTAAACATCCTTTTACTTGTCAATTGCAGAAAAAATATATTACTGTATTGGGATCCGTCGTGTGGGCCTGATCGACAAAAAAATGGTCGCCAGTGACGAGTAGAGCCATGGAGACCAGAGTAAACGAGTCCGATCTCTGTACTTTTGAAGCAGCATAACAAACCCGTAAAATAAGGCTTGTGCCGGCCGACACTGCGAGGCGCTGATATCGCAAAAATCTAACGAGTGATGGGGAGAGACTCGACATAGCGATCTTGAAGTGTCGTAGATAAATGATTGCCGACTCGCCTTAATCTGCTATAAATCCTAATATTATGCATTGTTTTCTTTTTAACCTTATAAGTAACAATTTATTTTGATCACATATTGAGTTGGATAATAAATATATAAAATAGCGTTATTTCGATTTTCTAATGTCTTTTTCATACTACATTATAAAATCGATATAATGCTATTTTATCTTCTTACCTTCACAGATTAGCAGTAATGAATAGTTACATATATTTGAGGTACAAGTTTAGCATTAAATCGCATCAGACCAAAACCTAACCACCTTCGTGTTAAAGCGTCATCAGTAGGCTTTAGTTTTCAGTGTATGTCATGTTGTCAAAATGTAATGAACATAGTTTTTTCGAACTCCAAATATGTCGACTTTTGTGCCAGCGCAACGCAATTTGCGGGAAGCTTTACTTTTCTGCTTCCATTTGAAGAAAAAAGCAGCTAAAGGTCATCGATTGTTGTGTGAGGCTTATGGGGACCATGCTTCATCAATCATAACTTGTGAGTAGTGGTTTAGACGGTTCAACAGTGATGATTTTGACACGGAAGATCAGAAACGTGAAGGAAGTGCGAAAAACCTTTGAAGATGCAGAATTGGAGGCATTATTGAACGAAGACTCCAATTGTTGCCAGACTTCGTTGTTACCTCAATCTGTTACCATTATTGCACAATAAAACCGCAAATTTAACAGAAAATCCTTTAAAACTTACTTGTACACCTAATAACTTTTATATTAATAATAACTGCGCATAAGCGAGTAAAGTGGTAAACTACTTTGTCATGTTTTTATCTATTTATTTGAATGTTTAATATTTCGTTGAAATCGAGAGGATTGAGTCGGATGAATTATGCTTGAAAAACGATAATGCAATGTGTTCCAACGACGATGAGCAAGATATCGCAAACGAGTATGGCTACTGGTAAAGAACACGAAATTATGCATGTCGGATCTCGACGATGATTCGCGTCGAAACGGACGAAAATTGTAAATTTACGGACAAAGATTGCCTAATATAGATGCTGACGAAGACTACGAAAATGATTACGACAATAGCTGGGATATTGACATTTAATGTGTAGATCGTTCGTCTGACGACGACCCGACCTGTGCTACCTCGCCCTTACGGGCATACACAACGGTCTTCCATCCACAGTCCAGCGGTTAACCAACCGGGGGGGCGGCGGGTAATGGAAAAATCGTTTGACTTTCGCTGGTGAAAAACGAAGAGAGCAGTTTGGCTGCGCGGGGAACCGCCTCGAGAAGCGTTTCCGGCCAGATCGTAGCATCCCGTGGGTCCTCTGGATCCTATTTCGCCCGCCGGGATATTGACAGTAAAACTGTGAAATACCTGGCCGATACTCGGGGCTACATTTTACTGAGTTCCAGTTGCATCGCCATCACAAACTCAGAAAATTAGCCTCTCGCTCGGTAGTCGGTGGCGCGCAAGTCATAACACGGCTAAGCGATGACTGATCCCAGTTCACTTTACAACTGTTACAATTTAGTTATTAACAATTATTTGATAGGAGGTACCGTTAATAGAATATTGTATTCGTAACTACTTGTCTTTACTCTTTACTCCATAATGCCGATGATTATTTTTCTAATGCGTTCTATAAAAAGAAATCTTAAAAAACGAATGTAACGAATAAAAATAACGATCGTTCTTTGCTCCGTCACCCATTAGTTTTTTTTTTTTTTTTTTTTCATGCGCCGCACTAAACAGTCATTTTTACATTTTTCCCTGGAGTCTTAATATATGCAGTTACAAATACTGGTTCATTTTATAAAATGAAAGTAGGGTGCCTCGGGGGTAGCCTTTATAGGCGTTCCATGGACGGAGACCTGCCCGAAATCTGACCGAGTCCAACTTAATCCAGCAGATGTCGTGACCGTGTTAAACCAGAACTGCGGTGGAATTTATATTTTTCGTGACGTTCATATTCTTCGGAGGACAATATAACTTTTTAGGGAGTCGATCTTGCAATCGAAGAATCGAGACGATGGATTAAACAAATAGGAAAAAAATCGATTATTGATAGAGAAACGATCGGTTCTTCAATTAATCGATCCAGACTGCGGCATCCCTACCACGGTCTTGTATAGAGGTCTAGAAACTCCTCCGCTGATAGTGACGGTCTTAACCAAGTCGTTTTTAATTTCTGTAGCAACCATTAAACGCGTTCCGATCTTAGTGCGAACTTATAATACCAACAGATATAACCTGAAAACTAACCGATACTGCTATGCTTGCATATTATGTTTATTTGGCGTCTATCACGGTCTATTAGTGATTATTATATTGAAAATGAGTGTGTAGTCCCACATTGCAAAACCGGGAGCCAAAGAAAGAAAATATGTTCGGCATTTCACGTGACATTGATATGTGGAAAAAATGGGAAGAATCTGTTTCAAACATTGTAAAATTACAAAAGGCGGATCGTGTATGTGAACAGCATTTTAATAATGAAGACCTGGAAATAAATTTTCCAAGCACTGTTCAATCCTTTAGTGTTTCAAAACCGTCAATTCAAGGAATCAATACTTGTGTCAATGAGTTTTCTTAACAGAAAGCATCTATTGCATTGTTAGTATATAAAAGAGATGAAGTATAGGTAATTTAAATATACATGAATTTCTTTCATTGATATTTCAGCTGTTTCGTGCTCTTTCCACCATCGTCGATTGCATTATTTATTACGTGACGGGTTTTGTATACGACTCATGTATTTGTTAAATGTGTATCGTTTGAAGAAAAACATTGGTTTGTAATAATAACGGCCGCTGTACTACACTAACCATTGCATGGCTTAATTGATTATTCAGCTTGTATTATATATTTCGACGTGGAATTCATGTTCTTCTGGTTTAGGGGCACTAAATACACCCTTTAGGGGCAATAAAGACACCCTTTATTTAAACAAACGAACAAAAATTATTACATTGTTTCCCAGATTATCTGTGTAAGGAAGTTCTTAAAAAATATGAATCCTGCACTGTGTGCCAAGAAGCTGTGAGATTAAACGCCAGCTGCGGATCTTCAGAGTCGTAACTGGTTCAAATGAAATCACACGGTGGCCTGATTCACGCAAATCATCCTTTCTTTCATCCGATCCGTCATGTAGAAGCATCATTTACGAAATATTCCTCTCGTACTGATGTCTTCGATATGACTCTCGATGAAGTGGCTAATTCTTACACCTTCACTTATCCCTGTAAAGAACATGAATCTGAAATTCTATCATATGCGATAATTTACTGTTTACGATTAAGAATGAGGCAATGTGCTCACCAGGGAAATTTTAAACTGAAAAAGAAATTTCTTGTTAAGAAATAATTGTCCAAATTAACTAATAAACAAATCTTGCGTAAATGGAATGTAACTCAATGATATCGCTTCTAACTTTGTACTATTTTTTTGGCGTACTACTAAATACTGTCCATTTCGGAATATTGACAAAACTCAAATAAAGAGAAAAATTAAAGAATTTATTTTTATTCGTCAAAAATCTAACGGAAATTGATTCATCAAAAGGTAGACACCTATTTTGAGACATATATATTCATATGACATTGATAAAAATAGTTTATATTTATCACGATCGTTTACAGTTAGAATGTTTAAAACCCGATTCAAATTAAGGGCAAACCCCGCGGGCTTTTCAAGTTACGTCCGTTGGCATTATAAATTGGCACTAACAATAAGATCGAAACGCCTCTAGTGGCTGCCACAAAAATTAAAAACGGCTTCGTTGAACCCCCCTCGATGAAATTTGAGAGAGTCTCCAGACCTGTCTACAAGACCGCGATCCCTACCACGGTCTTGTATACAGGTCTGGAAACTTCCTCAAATTTCAGTGGTGGGGGGCGGCCCGTTAACGAAGCTGTTTTTAATTTTTGTAGCAGCCACTAAAGGCGTTGCGATCGGATAATGCCGATAGACATAACCTGAAAACCCCTCGATAGCTCTCGCGGTTGTCTGTCTCTGTCCCACTAACGGACACCGCGTTACACATATTTATTATATGCAATTATAAGTTATTAATCCCGTCATCTTTAATGAATATGCTGAATAAATATGCTCTTAATTTGAATCGGGTTTTAAACATTCTAACTGTTAACCAAGCATGATAAATATAAACTATTTGCAAATATCTATGTCATATGAATATATATTAGGCGAAATAGTTGTCTACCTCTTGATGGATCGATCTCCGTTAGATTTTCTTTTAAATCCTATAAAATAAACAAAAGTTTTCATTTACAAAAATAGAAAAACATCGAACCGTTTCATATATTTAATTTGATCCTTTTTCATTATATTTTTTGTGAAAATTGCAGGTACTCAAATAAAGATAAAAGTTGAAGAATTTATTTTCATTCTTACTTACTTGATTTTGAAAACTGGTACACTTTTCGAAAACCTAAAAAATAAAGTGTAAGAAAATGTAAAAAGCTGATTTTTACTTACCTTAATCTACTATTTTTTGGCACGCTACTAAATACTGTCCATTTCGGAATATTGACAAAACTTAAATAAAGATAAAAATTCAAGTATTTATTTTTATCCATACTTCCTTGATTTCGAAAACTCGAACACTTGCAAAAACTTAGCATAAGATTTATTAGTTAATTTCGACAATTTTTTCTTGAAAACAAATTTCTTTTTGAATTTAAAATTTTCCTGGTGCGCATATTGCCTCATTTTTAATCTTACATAGTAAATTATAGCGTCTGATAAGATTTGAGATCCATGCTCTTTACAGGGATAAGCGAAGGTGTATGAGTTAAATACTTCATCTAGAATTATATCGAAGACATCAATACGAGAGGAATATTTTGTAAATGATGCTTCGATATGACGGATCGGATGAAAGAAATGAGGATTTGCGTGAATCAGGCCACCGCGTGATTTCATTTGCACCAGTTGCGATTCTGAAGATCCGCAGCTGGTTTTCACACTCACAGCTTCTTGACACACTGGACAGGATTCATATTTTTGACGGAACTTCAGGGATATCTGAAATATCAATAGGAGAAATTTATGTATGTTTAAATTACTTTTATTTCATCTCTTTTATATACTAACGATGCAATAGATACATTCTGTTGAAGAAACTTACCAAGGCGAATACCGATTCCTTGAATTGACGATTTTGTGACTCTGAAGGACGGAACATTGCTTGGAGAATTTTTTTCAGAATTCGAAACTTGTTTCGCATATCCATGCTCTGGCACACAATTTTCCTTTTCTACTGAGATGTCATCGAATCTTGTTCGCACAGCAAACTCTTTGTGTCGCATTGTTTTGTGTGGGCCCTTACATATTGAAAATACACGATATGAGTAACTATCTTCTTAAACTATGTTTAAAATCTTTTCATTAAACTTACCCGTGCAATTACTTGGCGATTTGCGTCGAGCTTGACCCATTCGCGAACTATGTAATCATTGTTAAAATGTCACATACACGATTCGTGTGTTGTAATTTTATAATGCCTGGAATAGATTGTTCCCACTTTTTCCACATATCAATGTTCTTAGGCACTCGGAATGTACAACATTTTTTGTTTATTTTGCTACCGCTTTTACAATGTGGCACCACCCACCGATTCGTCATTCTTAACATAATAATTAATAAAAGACTGTGATGTACACCGAATAAACATGATATTCAGGCATAGCAGTATCGAAGGGTTTTCAGGTTATGTCTATCGGCATTATCTGATCGCAATGCCTCTAGTGACTGCTACAGAAATTAAAAACAGCTTCGTTAAGAGGACCATTCTCGGCGGAGGAGTTTGCAGACCTGTATACAAGACCGTGATCCTTACCATAGTCTCCATGATTCGCTCCATGGAAGCTAGAGTAAAGGAGTCCGATCTCTACTGGGGAGCCTACGAAAAACGCGTCCGGAAAAATTCGTCCGATAACGGTTTCAGATTTCGCCAAAAGTATCTACGTCGTCGTCAATTTCTCAAGTGAAGTCAGCAAGAAATGAACTATACGCGGAACCTAGCTGAATCTAAACAACACAATATCGTTGACATCATTATTTATTACACGCTTATCGTCTGTACTTTATCTATTCATTATTACGGACTCAAAATATGTTACTAATAAATATTTATTTAATAAGCGAATAGAAGCAATGCATACTCGTTATATTAGGAATTATAGCAAGTTAAGGTTAGTGGACAATCCTTCATCTACCACACTTTAGATCGCAATGTCGAGTCTGCCCACCACTCGTGAGTTCTTGGCGACATCAACGCTTTCCCGTGTCGGCTAGCACAAGACCTATTGTCTGACTTTTTGTATCCTGTTTCAGAAGTACGAAGAATCGGACTCCTTTGCTGTAGTCTCCATGGTTCGCTCGCTGAACGAAATGCCACAGTTCCATTTACGATCACTATAGAGATACCAAAGGGGAACGGATCTCCACAGATATTTTTTCTTCGAATTGTCCATTTAGTTTCAACTATTAATATTACAGATTTTTGCCTTCGTATTGTAAGATTATAAAAAATGATAATATTCTAGGCGGTGATGCAACACGAGCCAGGACATTTGCCGTTTGCCAAAATTTTCGCTTCCATTTGCTACTTCCACGTGTGGTTGATCAATATTTTCGTATACTGTTACGCTGGGAACATGCTCATCGATCGCGTAAGTTTGACAATATTATCGTAAAACAATCTAGGGATTAAGAGGGCAACACCGAACGCCTAATATTAACTCGACGTTCCTCGCGTAAACCACAGTGATTTGAATTCTTTTGAGAATGAAAAGGTACCTCCGTGGGTTTGCTTGATGGTACCTACGCGAGAGCTCGATACGCTGGAAAGGAAATATATTTTACGTTAATCGCAAAAATATTTAGTACGTTCGGTAATGCCCAATAGGCTAAAAATAATGACGATCAATCTGGGGATATCGCCAAACAATCCACGCGGGAAGTGGAGAAATTATGTGCGATTGCGAGTAAGAGCCCCGTAAATAGCCGATGGTCACTCGTATAATATAATTTAAAAAATAATTTTAAACGCGATATATAGTCTACTGGAAATAAGAAAAGATTGAACCAAAACTGCAAGTCATTCCCACATTAGCGATCGTTCGTTTATTTCAATATGCTATGATTCGATATACTCAAAATATAGAATATATCATTGCGCAATTTTTTTCTATTATAGCCCATCAATTCTTTGAAATATCGTTATTGAGAATAAATTGCAAATTATAGATGTTGAAATTAAATAATTTGAAAGGCGATATAGTTCACTGGAAATAAGAAAAGATAGAATCAAACACCTGCACGTTATTCCCACATTAACGTAAAATTATGTGTCGAAAGTAACTGTACACACCTCGTAACATAAGTTATATAATAATATACGTTTTAGTTTAAATGATTAATCGAGCATTGGTCGGAATATTTAGCAACGTTTTTTCCCAAAAGCGTTTTGTAATGTCACGTTCCATGTCTTTAGGGTATTTTTATATCATCTTTCATTCTCAAAACAAATCATATTAAATATAAATTATAATTCATAATTTATAGTTGGCATGACAGAAATGGCAATAGCGATTGGCAGTAGTAGCGGCATGTCGCAACTGAATATCCATATTGAATATGAATTATAAGCTATAATACATATTTGATGGGACTGCAGTTGTATTGTGGAAATATCCATGATGAGTTCAATGACATTCTGTATCGTTCGACAATTGCATAAACCGGGGTGCAATCAAACTACATTGCGTGTGTCTATGTGCAAATGTGCATAAAGAGTTCAATGACACTGTATACTGCTAAACGTTGCACTGCATGCTGGCCGTGGCTCAAGTATACAGACCGGGAGGGTTGCCCGCTCAAATCTACCGAATTGACAGAATTCGCTTCTTCTGAGAGAGAAAGAGAGATAGAGAAAGAACGTGTGAAGCAGCAGCGAGCGAGCGACGTCGCTAAAGTCATCGCTTTAATTGTTCGAGAATCGCGTCGAATGTCATACCGATGTACTCAGGCCTCGAGTGGAGCCATTCGAGTGCCTTCTTCTTCAGCTTCATTCTAATCAAAATGTTCGCCGCATCATCTTCGAGTCGATACACCGCTTTTATGAATTTTAACTGCTTTTCCGATGCGTCGAAGTCACTGCAGATACCGTCGAATTCACTCACTAGGTCAGCAATCGCCGTCAAATTCATTCGCATATGCCCTTGCACAGATGCCGCTGCAGCACCATTATCGTTGTTTAGCCGGCGCGCATTATCGCGATGCTCGTTACTACGTAAAAGTTCGATCTCTCGTCGAGCGAGCTCGAGTTCATGTTCGGCGAGATCTTCCTCACGTCTATAAAATTCAATTTCCTTTTCGCGCAGTTCGTCCTCGCGTCGCATATTTTCCTCATCATCAACTCGTCTGCCCATCCAATCACCGGATGGATCATTTTCCATTAACCGAGCTATAATTTCAGTTTTTGTTCCTGTCGTCGGCAATCCACAAGCTCTAGCAATGTCTCGCAATTCATCCGCCTTAAAATCGCTTGGTTCCGGCATGTTTGTCGATTTTCGTTATTGCGCGTTGTCTCAGCACACAAGAGCGCTGACTCGACACACACAAGTCTCAATGCACACGTATACCCCGTCTGAGTATACAGGGTGGGCCAGATACAAGTTTCTTTTTAAAAATACAATAAAATGAACAAAATTACATTTTTTTCCATGTATTATGGCTGTATTAGTAAGAGCAAACATTCCCATTAATAATGGAACACAATTTCGTTCAAGTGGCTGCCTCGGCTGGCTTCGCCGCAGCGCATTCTGTCACTACAATTTTCCAAGACCTTGTTGATGGTTTCGGGCTGTAGCTCACTGATTGCTCGGATGATATTGGCCTGAAGTGCTTGAATCGTTTCTGGATTGTTGGCATAACATCGGTCCTTCACGGTGCCCCACAAAAAAAAATGCAAAGGGGTCAAATCGCAGCTCCGAGGCGGCCAATTGACATCGCCAAGACGGCTGATAACACGATTTGGGAATTTGGTGCGCAAAAGATCGATCGTGGCATGGGCTGTGAGGCATGACGCGCCATCCTGCACGAACCAGAGGTCGTCCAAATCCATGTCTTCAATTTAAGTAAAAAAAAAGTCGGATAACATGGCTCTGTAACGCTCACCGTTGACCGAAACGTTGTTCCCAGCCTCATTTTCGAAGAAAAATGGTCCAATGATGCTACCACTCCGCAATCCGCACCAAACTGATGAAAATGCGCCTCGTCAGAAAAGATGATTTTTCGCCCAAAATCGTTGTTCAATTCAAGCTGCCCTAAGGCCCAAACTGCAAAGCGATGATGACGCGGATGGTCGTGCGCCTTCAATTGCTGAATCAATTGGATCTTGTAAGCGAATAATCTGAGATCTTTGTGCAGAATTCTCCTCAAGCTAGTGCGTGAAATGTTGAGCTGTTGAGATCGACGGCGAGTTGATGTTCGTGGATTCAGTCTCACACTATCTCGGCTACAGCAGCCACATTCTCGTCTGTGGGCACCGTACGAGAACGAGGACCATGAGTGTTGTCCACTAGCATGCCAGTCTCACGAACTTTTTGCACAAACTTGCGTAAAGCAGGCGTGGTGGGTAATTCATTTCGGCCAAAACTTCCTTTCAACAAACGCACTGTTTGGGCTACACAGCACTCACTTTGGAAATAAGTTTGCAATATTTCCCAACGTTGTTCAAGCGTAAAGCGACTCATTTCGTACCGCTGAGGTATGATACTGACTTTCTGTTAAGATTTCGAGCGGGAAAAAGCTGTCAGTGTCAAAATAACCTATGATTTAAAAAGAAACCGCTAGATGGCCCACCCTTTACGTACTCACGCTCGGCCCTAGTTTTGTCTCACACGTCACTTGCCCAACGTCTATGTTTTTCACAAACTCGCACAACTTCATCTTTCTTTAACAACTAGGTCGCATCGACACACTCTCTTCATCCTTATCCCAGATGAACCACCAATTGTAGAACGGATATTTGATAAAGGAGATATTCAGATCGCCAAACGTATGATAAAAGCTTAGAAACAGTAAATTTATTCGATACATGGATATAACGTCGAAAATATAAAATGTCTCAAAATACTCTTAGTTCTTGACTTCCGGTTGGGACACCGGACCGTGCGGACGTGTGTGAATTTACGCCACGGGTTCGGGCCCTGAAAAGCGGATTTGAAGTGATAAGTGCGGAAGAAAGGTGCGAAAAGGGTGAAGTTAAGAGTCAGGAGTTCTGTGTGGTATGCGGAAAGGTGGGTTGGTGAAAGAAACGGAGTATTAGTGCGGTTAAAGTTGGCGAGGTGAAAGTGAGGTTAAGAAAAGTTTGTACCGGAAGCATGGAAGAGGCCGGGGAGCCAGCCATGAACCATGCAAGCGAAGGAGTGAGGAAAATTACCACGGAGAGACAAGGGGCCGCACCGACGGAGGGGGAGGAAGGTAGTGGAGCGGTGGCGACTCAGGCGAAGAGAGGAAGGGGTAGACCGCGCAAAGGCGCTGGTAAAATCGGGACGCGGCGTGCCCTGAGCATCGAACGCTATCTAGTGAAAGTATCGGACACTACGACGGAATGGGCAGAGAGCGAGAAGGAGGCATTCAGCTCGCGGAGTAAACTGAAGTTCACGCCGTGTAAAAGCATGGAGGGGGGCGCGCGTAACTGACGCGGCGTGGGCCGAGAGTGTGGCAGAGTCGGTGAGTGTGTGGGGGACAGCGGGGGAAACCGACACGGACATGAGGCCGGGCAGTGTGTGCGGGCTTGCTCGAGCCAAGGGCACGGGAGAAGTGAGCGGTGGGGCGGAGAGCGAGTCGGGTAATGCAGACACAGGGCCGTTCGAGAACGGGGTGAACGATGGAATCGGGCTGGACTGGGCTGAGATAGAAGAAGTCGAGTGCGGGAATCGGAAAGATACGTGTAACGCCGACGGGGACGACGAAGGGGAGGCATATAGTGAGCGTGTGAGCGAGACGCGGGAATTGCTAGAGGAGGAGGGAGAGGAGTCCGAAGTGCAACTCAGTGACAGAGAGAAAGAGGACGGTGAGAAGAAAAATTAGTGGGAGAAGGGTGAAGAAAGTGAGTTTGAGGACCACAAGTGGTACGACCAGCTGACATCAGCAATCGAGGAAAAAATGTGTAAACTGATGAGCGAGCTGGAAAGAAAGGTTGCGAAAAGAATATCGGTGCTAGTGAGTGACGTCGAGCTTAGAGCGAGAGAGGAGTCAAACTCGTGGACCTGCCGGTGCGAACAGATGGACAGAATCTGGAATGATTTGAGAGATGAAATGGAACAGCTGAGGCGAAAAGCTCACAAAGAAGCGGAGAGGTGGCGCGAGGAGCGGCGAAACCTCATGACGACAATACAAAGGAGAGAGAAAGAAATCGAGCAGTTGAGTGAGGAGCGGCGCGGCAGGGCATACACCGGAAGGGAGGAGGAGCGGAAGCGAGAGGCAATGGCCCGCCGCCTCTTGGATAGAAGAGAAAGAAGAGAGGAAGGAATGGGAGGAAGTGACGGGAGAACGGAAAGAAGAGATGGAAAAATCGAAAGGTCGGAAAGAAGAGATGAAAGAAGAGACGAAAGAAGGGACGAAAGAGCAGGGGCAGGGGGGGCAATACCGAGGAGGAAAGCCGACGGTGGACACGGGGGATTCGAGCCTGAATGGCCGATCCGCACGTCGCCGGTCTCCGCGGGATCGCTCGTAACACTTGACAGTGTCAGTGAGACGGAAGAAGAAGAAGGGTGCAAGGTGAACCGGAGGGCGAGGAAAAGGTGGAAGACGGCGTGGGCATTGGGTGGAAGCCGAGCCGGGGGTAATGGAGGGAGGGATGTGAACGATAATGTAATGATCGCTGACAAGACGGTAAGAGGATCGGGGGGATTCACACGAACAGTGAATTACAGCGTGAGGAGGGGGGAGGTATCCCCGCGTGAGAACCAGGGAAGGCCGTATCCCCAGATGGGACAGTTGAGAAAAGTGGACTGGGACCCGGAACCAAAGCCGCTCTCAGAGCAGGAGTGGGAGAGAGAACGCGAAGAGCGACGGAGGAGAAAGAAAAACATCGCGATTAAAGGGGATAAATGGAACAGCAGCGGTGAAATCGAGATGGCGCGAGAGATAACCTGAATGCTGGAAGAGAACACGGGGGTATCGCCCGGAATAACGGAAATCCGAAAAGTTGGCGGAGCGGTGATAGCGTCACTGGAAGACATGGAGGCGAAGAGGCAAATTATGTCGAACGGCCGAGTATTCGGGAGAGGGGCGTGGCGCGTGGAGGATGATTTGACAGCGAGGGAGCGAAGGGTTACGAACTGGCTGAAACGCTCGGTGGCGAGATTGAGGTGCGAGGGCGCGGCGGTGAGGGAAGGATACCTGAAACTCTGTGTGAATGGGGAATGGCGGCACCGGGTGGAGAGGGAGGGCAAACTAGAGAGTGTTGTGCCATTTCGAGGCGGGTGGAAGAGCCGAGAGTAAAGGGCTCAAAATAATGACGTGGAATGTGGCAGGGATGGGGAACTTGAAGGAAGGACGCGAGCGGCTGAGGGACTTCGACATCGTGATGTTGCAAGAAACATGGCTGGAAAGTGGAGGGGCGGATAAGGCACTGAGAGGGGTCGCGAAGGACTTCAACTGGTGGACAAAAGCGGCGGTGAGGGAAAAAGCGAAGGGGAGGGCGAGCGGGGGGCATGCCATTGGAATTTAAAAAAGTGTGATGGGGAAATTCAGAGTGGAGGACTGGAGCCATGGCATGATTCTCAAGATAGACGGGAATTCCGAGTGCAAAAGCCTGTGGATAATTGAAGTGTATAACAACGTGGGGATTAGGAAAATAGGAGAGCCTCTGAGGCAGTGTGTGG
The DNA here is from genome assembly GCA_958009045.1 of Oxytorus armatus. Taxonomy (NCBI): domain Eukaryota; kingdom Metazoa; phylum Arthropoda; class Insecta; order Hymenoptera; family Ichneumonidae; genus Oxytorus; species Oxytorus armatus. The sequence goes on along the minus strand of OY253748.1, from coordinate 3,040,350 downwards.
AGGACGGTGTGGACAGGGGAGCGAGTGTGTTGATCGTCGGTGAGCTGAACGCAAGGATCGGGAGAATGAGTGGGTTGGTGGATTGTGAGAAAAGTGGTGGTTTAGCAAGGGAGAGAAATTCGGAAGACGCGGTACTCAACGCCGAGGGGCGAAAACTGTAAAGAATGTGCGACAGTCTAGGGCTGGCGGTGCTTAATGGACGAACGAAGGGGGACACGGAAGGGAAAATCACGTTTGTAGGTGGGGGCGGAGGTTGCTCGGTCCTAGACCTGGTCATATGGCTAGAGGACGAGGGGGAGGGGGTGGTGGAATCGCTGGAGGTGCTCCCGAGTATTGAGTCGGATCATCTGCCAGTAGCAATCACGCTAAAGAGGGCATTAGCCGGCGAGGGAGGCTCAGGGGAGAAACAAGAAGCGATGACAAGATTGGCGTGGGACGACGAGAAAGGGGAAGAGTACAGAGAGGAAATAATGAAGGCGTGTGCCAGGGAAGGGGAGGAAGTGGGGGCGGAGAAGAAATGGGAAAACTTGAGAAGTGCCATTTGGAAGGCGGCGGAGGAGTCCGGGATGATGAGAACAGTGAAATGTGGTGGGGGGATGACGAGATGGATGGACAGGGACTGCAAGCGGCAGAGGCAGATAGTGTGGAGGTGTCTCAAAGCCTATCTCGAGTCCAAAGGAGGGAGGGAAAAGGAGACTCTAGCAGCAGAAAGGAAAGCGTGGAAGACAATGAGAGCGGAGAAAATAAGACAGTGGTTTGAGGAACGTTGGAGAGCGGTGAAAGAAAGCACGAATATGGTGGACTGGTGAAAGGCGGTGGGAAAGTTTAGGACAAGAAAAAAAAGGGAAGGCGAAGATATAAAAAGTGTGAAATGGGTGGAATACTTCGGGAAGCTACTTGATGCCGGAGAAAAAGGGGGGAGGAGACAAAAGGACCGTGGAGGGGGGGGGGCGTGGATGCGGGCTCTACAGATCCGGGGCTGGACCGCGAGATCGGGGTGGAAGAGCTCGTGAAAGTGTTAAAGAGAATAAAAAACAAGAAGGCACCGGGGGAGGATGGGATAACAGTGGAATTTTTGAAGAGTCTGACAAAGGAGGGAACAGTGGAACTAACGAATATTATAAATGGAATTTGGCAGAGTGGTCGCCTACCAGGAGGATGGGAGGTAGCAAGAATCTACCCGATTCATAAGGCTGGGGATGTTGACACGCCAAGCAACTACAGAGGGGTCGCACTACTAGACATCGGGTATAAACTGGTCACGAGCATCATGGTAGGGAGGTTAAACAGGTGAATTGAGAGGGAGGGGGTGTTGCGGGAAAGCCAGGCGGGGTTCAGAGCAGGGAGAGGCACAAGGGACCATATCTTCGTATTAAATGCCGTAATAAATAATCGGCTGAAGAGGAAAGGGGGAAAACTTTACGTAGCGTTCGTCGACCTCAAAGCGGCGTTCGACAAAGTGGATAGGGGACTGCTTCTGAACGGCCTGTGGGAAAAAGGAATTCGGGGAAGGATGCATGCAATGATAAGGGGAATATACGAGAAGACTGAAAATGATATCATAACGGGGGAAGGAATCTCGGAGAGGTTTAAAACGAGAAAGGGAGTCCGACAAGGCTGCCCCATCAGTCCAACGCTCTTCAATATAGCATTCGACGAGGTAGATAGTGAATGGGAGCGAAAAAAAGAGGGGGGCACGGTGATGGGGGGCAAAAAGTTCTACGTCATGAAATATGCCGACGACATCGCGCTCGTAGCAGAGGAAGCAGGAGAGCTCACAAAGATGCTGCGGACGCTGGAAGGGCGGGTAGCAAAGATAAAGATGGAGGTCAAAGTGGACAAAACTAAAATAATGACATTCAGGAACGGGGGAAGGAGGAAAAAGGGGGAGGAGTGGGAGTTTACGGGTAAAAAAATCGAAGTAGTGAAAGACTTCAAATATCTGGGCTACTGGTTTTCGACGAGGAACACGGCGGGTAGACATCTGGATATGGTTCGCAAAAGCAAGAAAGGCGGCAAACGCGGTGTGGGGAGTAATGAAACGAGCAAGGATAGACAAGTTGGGACAAAAGCTACAGTTGATGGATTCGCTAGTCAAAGCTGGAGCGTTATATGGGATTGAGATCTGGGGCTGGAAAAGGAGAGAGATAGTTGAGTAGCTGCAGGGTAGGTTGGTAAAGATGGCGTTGGGAGTAGCTCGGAATACTCCAGACTATCTGTGGAAGACGGAGGCTGGGAGAGCCAGCGTGGAAATCGAGGCGAGGAGAAGAGCAGGCAACTACCTTGTGCAAATTTTGAGAATGGGAAACAACAGGTGGCCGAAGATATGTTTGAGAGAAGAAATAAGAGGGATAACAAACGGGGTCCCGTCGAAATGGGGCAAGGAATGGCATGATGCAATGAGGGAAATGGGGGAAAGTGGGATTTGGCGACTATTGAGGGAGGGGGGGCAGTCGAAAACGGTGGAAAAAATCTTGAAGAGAGTAGTGGCGACAAGAGCTGGACAAGACGCGCAAAAAGACTGGACGAAGATTGATAAATCGTCGTTTTGTGGAATTTACAAAGATATCAAAACCAAACTGGGTAGGGAGGAATACTGGGATGAGGCAGGCGGACGAGGGGACTTGAGGGAAGAGTGGGCAAGACTAAGATGCGGGAATGTGGGCAAAGTCGGAAAAAAAGGCTACACCGACTGGAAGTGTGACTTGTGCGGATCGGCGGAGGAGAGCGTAGAACATGTACTGAGTTGCGAGACAGCAAGGGGGGCTATAAAAAGGGAATGGGTAGAGGGTGTGGACAGCTGGAGAGGTGGCAGAAGTGGGGAGCAGTTGGGAGACTGGTTGAAGGAGTCGTTGAAGGGCAAGATGGTGCCGAAATTGTGCGAATACTTAAAGAGCTGGGGGAGGCTGAAGAGAGAGAAAAGGGAGAAGAGAGTTACAACGGAAGCGAGTGAATGATTTTCAGTGAATAACTTGTTAATTTGTTTTAATTGTTCATTTAGTAATTTAATAATTTGATAACTTGTTAATTTGACAATTTAAGAATTTAATAATTTTAATAATTTAATACTCACCAAGAAAACGTGTGTGGTGAAGAAATTGGGTGGCGGCAGTTGACCAATTGAACTTCTTTGGCAATTACAAGTAATCTGCAATAATACATTACAGTATGGAAACAGAGGTCGATCAGTTGATAATATGTCAGTGCATAACCTGAAACCCAGGCACATAAATGATGAATCGTTTTGATCAACACGGGATACTTATCGAAACGGTTCGAAAATGTGTACTTGATAAAAACATTTCGAGTATATTTTTTAATTCATCATATTATGAGTAATCAACGATTAGATAACATTTCTGAATAAGTCAGACGGAAATGAAATCCCATAGATGCATTATACTAAACTTTTTTTAACATGACGACGAAAAATGCACCAAGCTTTCCAACATTAAAATGTCGTTCGTTATCGGCCCCCAAGTGCCGTTCGGCATTATACCGGAATGGAAGGTCGCATTATGTCGACTTGAAATAAATAATTGGTGTGAGAGGTAATAAAAAATAAAATGAAAGATAAGTTAATAAGGAATCGGACGTTAAATATCGGGATAAATCATTTCCACTGATCGTAAATCATTATTTCGTAACCGCTAAATCGTCGTACGTAAACGAGTGAAAACCACTAACGGGTATACAAGTTTTTAAAAAGTGAATTGCTGTTTTAAGCGCTGCAATAAAGCGTTAGTTTACGAATATTTGAATATTTAATTCATATATTAATATATTGCAGAGCCTGGCGTTTGGTTTAGCGGCGTATTCCTGCAAGTGGTACAATGTTTCCGGTAATCAGAAAAAGGATGTGATTATCTTAATGCACCGTGCGAACAATCCGTTAAAAATAACGGCAGGAAAGTTTGCGGTCTGTTCTATGGAGCTTTTCGGAAATGTGAGCACATTTTTTTTTCAAACCACACGAATCTATATCTCTCGAAACGTCACTCCAGTGATGGTGTATTATTTTAGGTGTTAAAAACATCGCTGAGTTATCTTTCTGTTTTACTGACCATAAGCCAAGGGTCATCATAAAAACTCCTCAGACAAAACTGTGAAAATAATTTTTCACGAATTGGCAACGTTCCAGGTTAACGAGAACTATAATATCATGTACACGATTTATTGCAAAATATATAAATAAATTGGACACAAAACAGTTGCTACTGGCGTAATCGCAATTCGTGACTTTCTCATCGTTTTTGTTATTGACATGAAGAAGTTGTAAGGTTTTTTTCTTACTTTGATACAAGTTAGGGATTGCGAAATGAACAAACAAATATTTATACGAAAAAGAAACAGTCTCGAGTATTTAATATGTAATACTTTCCACCAACATAATTCACGGTTCTGTGCGTTATGAGATCTCGAATGATGATTATGAACATTTACATTGGATTACAAAGAATCGCTCCAATACACACACACACACACACAATCCAATTCACACATTCATATATACGTATTACTGTGTCTGAATTCTATAAGAATTCCCGTTATTAACTCGATGCTAATTTTCACTCGATTCGTGATGGTCTTTGTCAATAGTGAGTATGGATTTATAGAGTATATTTACGCAACTTGTATTTCGGAGAATCGATTCCCACGTTGGCTCTTTCCTTGCTCCGGGACGGGAAAACACTTCTGGTTGTAGAGACAAATGGACGCGTGATAATGAACGTGGGAGGCCACTCCACGTTCCTCGATATTATCCAAAGCCGTCTTCGATACCAATTCTCTCGTTGTTGATCAGGAGCGTTTGACGAGCTGTCTTCGACGATGGTCCCGGAGCGAAAGAGGACGATGTTCGTAATTCTCGACAGAGGTGCGAACTATCCCCTCTCTCTCCCGCTCTCTCCGTCTAGTATATCTCGTTTCTGATCGCCCACGGAGACATGACGAACTAATATTCACGTCATTGCCGTGCGAATATTCAAATATATCAACACTCACAAAGTTGTGTCGTAAAATGCGTGGGGTCAAATTACGATGGAAATAGTTTAAAAAAAATTTATTTCGTAAAATATCAGATATTCCGCAAAACATTTTAAGGGCGGGGTAAGGGTTTTCACTTTCGAAAAATCGAATTTTTTTTGTCTTATCTTATTGTTTAACATTTCAAGAATATGTCCTCAAAATTTTTAACCGATCTAAGCCATATTCTTGAAGTTATTGTCTTATTAATCTCCTGGCCTTTAACGCTATACCTCTAACAGCTGCGGGCGGTCGGGCTAGCAGTGCAGCTGTCGAACAGGTATACAGTTTATTCATTGCTATTGTGTATATAGTATATAGTGTATACTATACACTACAATATTTTAATGCCGCAGGAAGTCTGCTGTATGGAGCTGGAATCGATGATTCTGTGTAAGTTGGAAAAAAAATGTTTTTCTTCACTTTTTTACTTCACAAACTTTAAACGCGTTTTTCTCAAAACTACTTTTTCAAAGTCCGTGTTCACTGCCATTTAAAAACTACTTGACCGATTCATTTCAAACTTTGTACACATTTTCTACATATAAAATACCTCCCCCCAACGTTTAGTTACATTTTTTTTTTTTTACATTAAGGGTGTTTCCCTCTCATAAAATGGCGGAATTTTTCGTGGAAAATAACAGTTCACACTTTAGATGGCCGCCAAAAATTTTTAAATGAGAAAAAAAATTATCAGAGAACGTTGGGGGGAAGATTTGATTATAATTTAACTAAATTTTCATGGTTTTTCATTTTCAGATAATTTCTGGCCGAGTTATAGTGAACACCGCAAATTGTTTTTTTTCCAAGACGTTCTGGGAGAAGCTCTGTTACGGGCTTATGCTTCAATATTTCTGCATGAAAAAATTACACAACATTGTGAAAAGTATGCTCAATAATGTACAAAAGGTTCGAATAAAATTGCTCAATCCATATTTGAGAAAAAAAATCGCAAAAAAGTGTTTTTTTTTACGCTGAAACCCTTACCCCTCCCTTAAATGTCATGTCACGAAATGCGACATCGCGTATTGTTACGAGAAGTGATCACGAGATGGCGTTCCGTGATATGGTCATTCCCAAGGTTTTTAGGTACGGGAGGTCAGGGCATGCTCGTTCCAGTTCCAACTTCAGGTCGGACTCGAACAATTCGCTGTCAAGGCACACCCGGTTCCACAATCGCGGTTATATCCCGTTTAATTTTTTTATAGTTTCTATATAGGATAAACTGAGTTTAAACTCCGAGACCGTGGAAACGGGCCTAAGAGTTGCGGTCGCGGCTACTGTAACAATTTGACAGGTCTTCTTTAATTCTCGCTACTCTTCGTTTGAAAGTTACAAAAAAATAAGTGCGTAAATTACTAGGCGACAGACGAATACGCTGATGGAAATCCGGTACAATTTTTTAATGAAATGGCAGCTATGAGAGCGATCAAGCCTGTAAATATACTCGTATATGTGTTTACATAACCACAATGTCTCTCAACACCAAATTCGTTCTGCTTACACAATTTTTCGAATGTAATATTAGGTGAGATCTGTGACAACATTTATATTAGATTCGACAACGATACGTTATTTACAACCGATGGTTGGTTTGTTTTATCTAAATTGAGACTACATAAGGTATCAAAGGCACTGTTGTACTGAAAGACTCAATCTCTGCTGGCTACTTGCATGTGAGTTTATCTGCGGATGAAAAATAAATTTTATCCAAACTTCCCACAATTTTCTTCATTTTACCATTTCTTTTCTGTATTTCACATTTCAGGTTAAAACAGTCGGAAGGGATTTAGATTCTTTTGTGAAATACGATACCAAAACTACATTTCACATGGAGAAGATGAACAGCAAATTTCGCTGCGATTCGCAGTCTCTTCAAAAAGTTGTTGAATTTTCTGAACGATACAGACAGACAGACGGCAATGCGGGACGGCATTTCCGGCCATGTAAAACATGTATCTCAACCATAAGCTTGGAATTCATTTTTTTCCACGTATGTAATGAGAAAGTGAAAATAATAATACAATATCAATTCACGGTATAAGGATTAATAAATTTTACGGAGTCAGGGTTTAATTTTTTTAAATGTTTATTTCATATTCGTAATGTACATATTAGGTGTACAACTTGGCCTCCGCCATTTTTTTCCCGCAATTCGAGGCTTTATTGTAAAAAACTGGTTATACATTTATGATTCAAAGTATAGTCCATCGCCGGCCACTACTTTCTTCCATCTTTTGGTCAGCATATGAATCCCGCGTTGAAAAAAACCGGTCACCTTTTGAAGCGATCCACGAATAGATAAAAATGTTTACTTCTTCATAAGACCGGAAGTGCTGGTCAGCCAGGCTGTGTGCCATTGATTGAAACAAGTGATGGTCAGAGCGGGCAACGTCTGGAGAATACGGCGGGTGGTGTAGGACTTTCCATTTCAACGTTTTTAGGTATGTCTTGACCACTTTCGCAACATGGAGTCGAGCATTGTCATGCTGCAAAATCACTTCACCGTGTCTCTCGTTGTATTGCGGCCGTTTGTCTTTCAATACTCGGCTCAAACGTATTAATTACGTTCGGTAACAATCGCCTGTGGATATTTCAGTCGGTTTTAACAGTTCATAATACACTACGCCGAGCTGGTCCCACTAAATACCAAGCATGACCTTGGAGCCGTGAATATTCGGTTCGGCCGTCGACGTGGAAGCATGACAGATATCCCCATAATTTTCTGCGCTTGGGGTATCATAATGAACCCGTTGTTTGACCTCAGTCACTACGCGATGCAGAAATCCCTTCCGTTTTTGCCTTTCAAGTAACTGTCCACAACGAACAAACACCGTTCAACTGATACGGCACACAATTTCCTTTCTTCTGAATCATTCCCATGTCTTTGAGGCATTCTATGCCGGTCTTTGACGTGAAAATCGTCGTTCTTAAAGCGTTGAAACCACTCACAACACGTTCTTTTACTATTAGAGGCTTCACCTTAAGTATTTGAAAATCATTCGATGAGCTTCAGCCGCAGATTTCTTCATATTGAAGCAGAAAATAAAAACCTCTCGCAAATGACGAGTATTTGGGTCGTAAACTGTCATTTTCAATCGAGAATAATCTTATGATGCAGACACAAATCGACGACTAATGTTTCCATGGGGTTATGTTGACAGATGCCCAAGCTGATTGAATGACGTCTACGATCTATTTATTTCGACCACTACTTACCGCTGAAGCCATCGATAGGAAAACGGCGGAAGCAAAGTTGTACACCTAATATCTCTCTATATTATATAAATATATCGCCGCCGCCGTGTACAAGAGTTGAGTAGAGGATGTCCAAAATTGTGGGGGGAGCGGCGGCGCGCACAGGGGGCAGAACCATTTCATGTCAATCCGACAAAATTCTCGAAGTTACAGGCATATTTTTAAAGACGTCTCGGAGCATTTGAGCATGATTTTGAAAATTTGAATACGATTTTCGCAAAACTGTCGAGTATGATCTTCGTACTTCTGAAGCGATACCCGATATCTGTAAAATAATGCTTGTGCCAGCTAGATGTAAAGCTAAGAGGTTGTTTTACGTTTTGAATTTTTGTTGGCCCTGAAAAGGGCCGTTATCTTCGTTGGACGGTGAAATGTTTACTTGGAGCTCGTATACTTAGTGACAGCCTTCGTGCCTTCACTGACAGCGTGCTTGGCGAGTTCACCAGGCAGCAAGAGTCTCACAGCAGTCTGTATTTCCCGAGAGGTGATAGTCGATCTCTTGTTATAATGAGCGAGTCTGGATGCTTCGGCAGCAATGCGTTCGAAAATGTCGTTTACGAAGCTATTCATGATGCTCATCGCCTTGCTCGAAACTCCAGTATCGGGATGGACTTGTTTGAGAACTTTGTAGATGTAGATAGCGTAGCTCTCCTTCCTTTTACGTCTTTTCTTCTTGTCAGTTTTCGTGATGTTTTTCTGGGCTTTGCCAGCCTTCTTCACGGCTTTACCACTCGCTTTCGGGGGCATGATTGAAATATCAAGTATACCCAGGTCTCAATGAGTAAATAAAACTGTCTTGTATCGACGACGACTGGTAGTCGAATGAACTGCACTGTTAGCCGACCCTTAATTAAGGTCTAACGTTTACCAATCGGCGCACCAATGAGATGATGCGAGGTGGTGGGGAATCATACCGACGGCTGTGCCAAGCAAACGATAGTTAAGGGTGGGGATAAATAGATTTGTTCTAACCGGCGCACCAATCAGATGCCGTCAAGTTCTCTACGCACTCATTGATGCGCCAGTAATCATCATTCAATCTAAAACCGAGTAATAATTGACTCTCCGGGTTTTTTGCTACTTTTAGTCAGTATTCTCGTGTCGAAATTCAATAGTATCTAGCAATTGCCTCGATAACGATAAATTAATGCATTGGAGAGGATGGTACGAACACGATGCATGAAATCTATGCTTGACTGGTTTGATGAATTTTTCTGGCTGATCGGAATGCTTCGGTATGCCGGGCAGTGGCAATTTAAAAGAAATTCCCATTAACAGAAAAACAAATATGTATGCGTGGAATTAAAAGCAGTACGTTGGTGTAATGTTTCGAAATTCGCAGCACAGAGCCATAGTCCCTATCTCCCTTTGGCTAGGAATTTTTTGCGGCCTGGATACACATTTGTAAACATCCTAATAATATAACAAAAGTTTCTATTAATATTGTTGCTATTTTATGTAAGATTCTTAGATGTAGCCAACTTTTTGTCTGATCGGAAATACATTTTAAAAAATGATTATGCATTGGTGTAACTTTTTTTTTTTAAACAATGAAAAGTAAACAGTTAAAATAATAATATAACCAAAAATAATGATTGCTAATGGCTTCCTCGTTACATTTGCCCAAATACGAAGTTCCCTCTATGAGCAAGACAGTTTTTCAATTTTCATGTCTGTATAGCTATAGAGGAACCCAAAGCTTTGTATACGCGCAAGAATGCAATTCTGATTTGTACCACTCTTCTCACCCTCTACGAGCAAGATTTCAATAAAGGGTTTTCTTTAAATCTTATAAATCGTATCGGAGTAAAATGAGTTGGACATTTTTTCAGATCATGTTCCATCTTTAGCCACTTCTTAATAACTCATGATTGCTAGCAAGCAGATCTACGTTCGGAATAGTTGGTGGCCCTGAAAAGGGCCGTTTGAATGACTGCAGAGTACTTCTCTACATGGATGAAATTTAACCACCAAATCCATACAGAGTACGGCCTTGACGTTTCAAAGCGTAGACAACATCCATCGCTGTTACAGTCTTCCTCTTAGCATGTTCGGTGTAAGTGACTGCATCACGGATAACGTTCTCAAGGAACACTTTGAGAACTCCACGAGTTTCTTCATAGATTAAGCCAGAAATACGTTTAACTCCACCTCGACGAGCTAAGCGACGAATGGCCGGCTTGGTGATTCCCTGAATGTTATCACGAAGAACTTTCCTATGACGCTTTGCTCCTCCCTTTCCCAATCCCTTTCCGCCCTTCCCACGTCCAGTCATTTTTCAAGATTACGAGGGTGCGTACAACGTGAAAGTCAGAAACTCAGAAGCACACTGATAATTTTTCTCTCATCAGAGCGCCTTTTATACACCTTATGCTCCGTTATCCCCTCCGCTTGTCCACCAGCCAATACGGTGCTAGCTAATAATGGCCGGCTTGCTGAAAGTAGTGGCGCATGCGTCCAAAGAGTAAAAACCATATGGAGAATTTAAAAAAAAGTAAAAATTGAATCGTCTCGACTAGATAGACAGAGGTTTTATATTCTTATTGCTCGTTTTGTTTATCCTTTTCTTTTGGTGGTTTGAGGCTATCATCGTTAGGGCCAATCATCGGTTGATCTGTTGTGAAGCCCCATCGGGAGATGATGAAACATTGTAATCGAATGTTTTAGCCGGGTCATTGAGCCATTAGCAATGCCCTAATTGTATTTAGGCTAATATAGGCTAGCAATAAAAAAATTGTACATGGAAAGAATATGTTTTGGGAATTGTGTAGGGAAGTGGACAATTTAAAAACCAAAAAAGAGAATAAATAATACTATCCGTAAAATTCTAGCATGCTTTCGTACCATTACATACTGCCTCGGCTGAAAAATTTAAAACAATTGTATATCTTCGTCAAATAAAAAAACAATTCATTTTGCCACTATTATCAATTTATCGGGTATCTGATGTTGTTATTAAACTCTGGTTATTTTCCGCCCCGTCAACTCAAGAAAACGATTAAACGTTACTATATCGAAAAAATATTGTGAAAAGGAAGCTATAACACAGTATTGTTACAAATTAACAATTTGATTCGGTAAAAAAAGAACGCCAACGGCACGCGGTGTTTCCAAGCGGACACCCTATCCAAGTACCAACCGCGCCCAATGCTGCTTAACTTCAAGGATCGGACGAGACCTGGTGCTTTCAGCGTGGTACGGTCGTTGATGGAGTGTCGACGTTTTATCCTTCAATTTCATTCAACTTTTAAGGAATCGAATGAGGTTATTCAACTCAAATATTAATAACAACTGCTATGGAATAACCATTGAAACTTTATATGCCTACTTTATATGCCTAATAACGGTATATTCATATAATGTAGCATATTCGTACGGTTTAAGGCACTACTATCGTGCGATATCGAAGTGTATGCTTTTTATAAATGCTAATTACACACACAAGGTCTATAGGTGGCGCCATGGATGTTGTTTTGGAGGCCGCACCATTATACAGTATGTACCAACTGACTCCACATCTCGGACTACCTGCAGGTGGCGCTATGGGTGTTGTTTTGGAGGCCACAACCTTATACAGTAGGTGCCAGCTGTCTCCTCATCTCGGACTACCTGCGTTAGAATTAAAAATTGTTCAAAAATTAATTTTTGGAATCATTCTAGTATATCGAATGGGAATAGAAAATTGAACTGGGTTAAAAAAAAAATTGACGCCAACGGCACGCGGTGTTCCCAAGCGGTCACCCATCCAAGTACTGACCGCGCCCAATGCTGCTTAACTTCAGTGATCGGACGAGAAGTGGTGCTTTCAGCGTAGTATGGTCGTTGGCGAAAGGCTAAGGTTTTCATTTTTAATTTGTTTGCACTTGTTACGACACCAATAATTGAAATATTTAGTAATTAGGTCTACGACTAGTTTTTTTAAGGTATGCATTTTTGAATATTCGCTATTTTGAGCTAAGCATTATTAAAGGTATAGTTTCTCATATTGAGAATTACCACGAAGGCGTAGCCTATTCAAAATGGCCACTCATTCCCCAGTAAACCAAGTCAGCCAGCACTAGTTTGCATGGGGAACAGCAATAAATCCTCGATTATCGTATATTTTTGTACGAAATGTAATGTTTTTAGTACGATCCTAATAATAAGGATTATTATCGTTGATATTTGTGCGTGGACAAAGTCAACTCCGACAATTGGATACACACGGAGTGAATTATTACCATAAATATATGGTGAACCTATAGGACGTGCCATGTTTCACCTCAAAATCAGAAAACCTTGCCTGCCACTCTAAGGCTAAATGAATGACTTCAGACAATAAACTATTACTTACAACATCAATCTATCACATGACATAATGTTATGTTAATAAACTGTTCATTTTTCAGCAATAATGCAATTTCAGCCATGCGTCTTGTTCACATGACACGAATAAAACGGTTTTTGATCATTCGCTTGCACTTCACCTGAGAAACAAATACGTTTAGATTGGTTGGCGCAAGAGGACGCTTATTTCAACACAACTAATGTGTTGATTGTATTCTACCGTGTTGTGCCATTAACGGATTAGGCTACTTTAGAAGCCGAAAAAATAGGCTTTTTTTTTTTTTTTCAGAAAAACTATTTAAAGAATCGAAATTACAAAATAGGGTGTTTATCATACGTATCAGTGACTGTATACAATAATTTTTTTTAAGCGATTAATTTCAAAATGGCGGCTGTGCAGCGTTTTTGCGATTACGTCCCCGTTTTTGTTTTCCGGAAACATAACTCAGACAATTTTCAACCGATTCACTTGAAATTTCGAATATATTTGTAAAATACATTGTCTATGGAAGTGCATAGGATTTTTTTTATATTGCATATTTCATTTGTTATTAACAATTTTCTGACGATTTTTTTAAGCAAACTTTTCACTTGTCAGTTTAGAAGTGCGCCATTTGGCCAAAAATCAATATGTCGAAAAAATCCTAAACACTTCCATTGACAATGTATTTTTAAAGATATATTAAAAATTTCAAGTGAATCAGTTAAAAATTGTCTGAGTTATGTTTCCGACCAACAAAAACGAAGACGTCATCGCAAATATTCTATAAATCCACTGATATATATGATAATCACCCTATTTTGTAATCTCGATTTTTTTTGTAGTTGTTCTGAAAAAAAATCCGCAATAAAGCCTATTTCTTCGGTCTCTAGATTGGCCTAACCTGTTAAATGGGTAGTTCGCGGAAAGTATAGCCTAACACAAAGCGTATTGGTCGGGACTACCGGCGTTAATTCAAAACACATTACCAGGTTAAAACAAGGGTGCTCTTGCGGAGAACACTTGAATAGTGTTTGTTACCAGTGCAAGTGTGTTGTTTCTAGAGCTTGAACTTTTCCGGGTATCAGGATACCCGAGTAATTCGGGTTTCACGGATCCGACGGTTCGAATCCGTATATCTCGATAACTCGATAATATCCGGGTAATAACGGATTCGGGTATGCGGATAGTTTCGGGGTATCCGGGTAACCGGGTACTCGGATAATAACGGATAATATCGGGCAATTACCGCCGATAATTGATGCCGAAAATGCTGAAAATAATTGTTCAATTTACACAATTTGTGAGGCATGCGTAGATGTGGCCAAGACCAATGTTTGCGAAGTACATTTATAAGACGAATAATAAATCATTACCGGAAGATTGAGAAACCGGGATTATATCGGTGTTCATGTCCGATCATTTAGTTGACCATTTTTTTATTTTTACCGACTGATATCAATATTAAACAAATTAGATTATCATTATAACGAAGATTCTTGGAAAGAATCTTGCAGGCGTATTTATTATTATTACCAAACTATTTCTTTACTGTAATTCACATCCGACAAAAACTACAATTTCAATAAAACATTCTCGTGTAGATTAAAAAAGCAATGACATAATCTTCTATACAATGTTAGGGAAACACATAATCATTTCATAAGAACGTAATCAACGTTCACCTGCACTATTTGCATCTTTAATATTATTTTTTCATCACGATTTATTATTATTTAATAAATATCCTTAGTTTCTAAAATGCATATTTGCTTTGTGGGCGTGTGTGCAGTTTTTATGAACTTTAGAGTTGGAGAGAAAATATAGAATGTGAAGAAGCAGATCTTGGCTATTCTTAATGTGCGCAGGCAAGAAATTGTGATCGTAACAGCAGATTCTAAGAATTGTGGGAGTCACATGTAAAATGTTTTCCCGAGTAATTACACAATTATTATAAATTGGAAAATCGTGACGTCTGATTCGTCAACACTAAGTTTTCATTTTTACCGTAGTTTTGCACAATTTCTTTGAACAGAGCAAATTTGATACAAGTTATTTTCAAATTGTTTTCAATGTTAACTATTAACGCCCTATATTTCAGCTTATTTGATGACCAGACTAATACAATATCATTATTTTTTTTACGCCGGCGGTCCTATTTGAGCCTGTACGCGAAAAATCGGTTAATTACCCGACATTATTCGTTATTACCCGATTACCCGGATCCGTGATAATTCGGATATCCGGATACCCGGGTACTCGGGTACTCGAATAACCAGGAATATTCAGGTATTCGAATCTAAAGTGTTGGATCCGATCTCCCGGATACCCGGATACTTTCGGGTATCCGGCTAACCAGGATAAAAGTAACAGCCCTAGTTGTTTCCCACGCGTACCATGTTTTAAAGGCTCACATAACGCTGCGCGCGCTGAAAACTGAGTAAATTTGAAACATTATTGAAAAGGATATATGGTGAAAAAAAAATTAAACTGTTGATATCACATTTTTTATTAACTTTGCAACTATACGGAAAAAAATGTAAAAAGATTTTTAAATAATATTAACATTAAGTTTTGCGGGTATAAATGGACTACTGATGAATATCATGGCGCCGCCCAGTCGACATCGTAACTACACCAATAATTATCCAATCTCCAAAAATAATAAAGAATCTAGTAAAATAATGTAGTAGTAATAGTTTGACGGAGACATGATCTTTTTTTGTTCCAAGATGAAGAACAACTTTATGAAACTTCCTTATTAACAAAGGAAGTTTCATAAATCGGACATGGAATACTTGTACTAATGTATGGCGAACAGTACACGTATTAGCGGGGCGATGCCCCCCGCGACAGCCGGCAAACAAGCCACAGACGACCCAAAAAAACAAAAAAACCTAAACAAGCAAATCCAACCACAAACAAACAACCCTCCAGCGCCGCAAGCGACCAGCCCCCACCCGCACACGACATTACTATCTTCGCACCATCCGCTTCAAAAATTGGTCGATTTCGTTACGCTTCAGCAAAGAATCGCTGGCAGTTCGGTCCAAAAGGTTCTTTTGCGTAAATTCGTGCGGCACTCATACATCGAGTTTCTTCTTGAGACCAGCCTCGTGCAAATGGTTCCAACGGTTTTGTGGTTAAACTTCAGTTTCTGGGCAATGGAATAAGTGCTCATATGCCGGTCCGATTCGACGATTTCCATGATTTTATCGACATTTTCGACGATTGGCCTACCAGAGCGTGCCTCATCTTCGACGTTCATATTATCAGAACGGAATCGTTGGAACCGCCGCTTAGCTGCTGCATTCGATATATAAACAGCATACATTTCTTTGGCCGCCTGCTCCGCCTTTTCACCTTGGTCGCAGTGGTATGGAAGATGTATCGAATTTTCGCTTTTTTTTACTTCCATTTTGGAACGCTGTAACACACAACGGGATTCACCAAAGACAAAACAGTCAAAGAATTTGTTTCAGATCAAATGTATACCAACCGGCGCACCAATGAGCTGTGCGAAGTGGTGGGGATTGGTACGGATGGCACCGGCCGTTGTGCCAAACGAACGATACGTAAGAGTGGGGGTAAATACATTCTTCGCAACCGACGCACTAATCAGATGCCACCAGGTTCTCTGCGCACTCATTGGTGCGCCAGTAGTCATCGTTGGGTCTAAAACCGAATAATAAATCGACTGTCCGGGTTGTTTGTCACTTTTATTCAGTATTCTCGTGTAGAAATTTAAAAAAATCGACTTTAAGTTATTAGAAGTAAGTTGTAACGGTATGGATATTGTCATTGGTTTTGAAATATAACATGCTTAATATGTAATATCTAGCAATTGTCTGACAATGCGGAATCCTCGGCGGATGAAATCTATGCTTGACCGGTTCGTAAGGTTGTTTGGTTGATTAGAGTGCCTCAATATGCCTCGCGGTGGAAATTTCAATGAAATGCCCAATA
The DNA here is from genome assembly GCA_958009045.1 of Oxytorus armatus. Taxonomy (NCBI): domain Eukaryota; kingdom Metazoa; phylum Arthropoda; class Insecta; order Hymenoptera; family Ichneumonidae; genus Oxytorus; species Oxytorus armatus. Next base: position 3,023,795 of record OY253748.1, on the reverse strand, counting down.
ACAGAAAAACAAATTTGCGGTAGGAATGAAAGCAAAATGTTGGCGTGATGTTGAAATTCGCGCCTGTCTCCCTTTTGCTAGCGATTTCTTGTGGCCTGGTGCACATTTTCAAGCACTCCAATGATATGACAAAGTGCCTATTAGTATTGACTTTTTTCGTAGGATTCATAGATCTAGCAGCCTTTATGACTGATTTGAAATACGTCTAAAAAATAATTACAGGTCGGTGGAAAAATTCTTTTAAAAAATAATGAAAAACAAACAGTTGCAACAATAATGTAACCAAAGATTGTAATTTGCAAATTGCTGCGTCGTTATTTTTGAGTAACACAAATTTCCCTATATAAGCAAGGCACATTTTCAATTTCGGATAGAGGAAGCTTTGCGTATTCGCAAGAATACGAATCACAATGCGTACCACTTTTCTCACCCTTCACTTGATATTGTATGAGCAACATTGTTCTAAACGGGTATATTTCTTCAATTCGAATTAGCCGTCTCTGAAGAAAATGTGTTGAAAATATTTTCATTGTCATGTTAACCTTTCGGCAGATCCTAACTTATGATTGCCAGCAAGTAGAACTACGTTCGGAATACTTTGTGGCCCTGAAAAGGGCCGTTTGCATGATTGCAGAGTATCTCTCTACATGGATGAAATTTAACCACCAAATCCGTACAGAGTGCGGCCTTGACGTTTCAAAGCGTAGACGACATCCATTGCGGTCACAGTCTTCCTTTTAGCGTGTTCAGTGTAGGTGACTGCATCACGGATAACGTTCTCAAGGAACACTTTGAGAACTCCACGAGTTTCCTCGTAGATCAATCCAGAAATACGTTTGACTCCACCTCGGCGAGCTAAGCGACGAATGGCCGGCTTCGTGATTCCCTGAATGTTATCACGAAGAACTTTCCTGTGACGCTTTGCTCCTCCCTTTCCCAATCCCTTTCCGCCCTTTCCGCGTCCAGTCATTTTTCAAGAAGGAGAGTACGTACAATATAATAGTCAGGGCCCCAGGAAGAGACTGATAATTTTTCGCTCATCAGAGCGTCTTTTATACACTTTATGCTCCGATATCCCCGCCACTCGTCCGCCAGCCAATAAGGTGCTGTCTAACGCGCGTCAGTTTGTCCAAAGTGATCGCGCATGCGTCCAAAGAGTAACATAGAAGGAGAATCAAATAAAAAGTAAAGATTGAATATAAAATTGTATCATTGAACCATCAGCATTACATTAATTGCAATTGACTAATATACATATGTAGGCGAGTAATGAAAATGTAGGGAGAATTGTGTAAGGGAATGGAGAATGCAAAAACTAGGTACGAGATTAAATAATACTATCCCAAAAATTGTAGACAATCTGAAAAATTCGAAACAATTGTATATCTTCGTCAGATTAAAAAAAAAACATTGCCACTTTTATCAATTCTTGGAGTATCTGATTTTGTTGTAGACTCTGGTTATTTCCCGCCCCGGTAACTCAGGATAACGATTAACCGATACTATACTATATAGTAAATATAAAATATTGTGGAAAGGAAGCTATAACAAAGTATTGGTACAAGTGAATCATTTGATTTGGAAAAAAGAAATAAATATGTCAACTGCACGCGGTGTTCCCAAGCGATCCCCAATCTAAGTACTGACCACGCCCAATAACGCTTAACTTCACTCACCAGACGAGAACTAGTCGTTGTGGTCGTTGGCTGAGTGGCGGCGTATAATACTTTGATTTGATGCAATGTTTAAGGAATCTAATGAAATATTTTTCAGTTTGCTTTGCGTTTAATGGAAATGCAAATAGTTCTGCAACTGCAACTGGTATGAACTAAAGAGGGTGTAGCTTTAAATGCGCTATAGTGGCGCCATGGGCCTTCCAGGCGGAAGCGGTTGTACAGCCGGTGCCAACTCACTCGATATATCTTGACTGCCTGTTTTGGAGTTAAAAATTTGTAATTAATTAATGTTTACAATTATTGTCATGTTTTGAATGTAGATAATAAATTGAACTTGGAATGAAAAAATTAAATGCCAACGACACGCGGTGTCGCCAAGCGGTCACTAATTCAAATACTGACCGCGCCTGATGGTACTTAAGGCCGTGATCCCGTGTGATGGGATGTATAGAAGCAGAAGGCTTACGAGTTTTAGGAAACGAATGGGATCTGCATACTCCACAATTACATGCTTGTATCGGAATTTTATAAGCACGTGGCGCTTATCAAGCAACAAATTTACCTACTTTACATATGTGGAATTCAAAATGGTGACCCTCTTCTTTTCGAAGGCTATGAGCAGTCCGAAAAACCGATGACCGTGAATGAACTTTCATGCTTGGAAGAAGGTCAAATAATACGTCAGCAACGTAGTATATCCATATATGTGTATTAATATGTAGATTCAAGAGATAAATATAACATTAAAAAGGTGAAGTGCTTTTTTTTGGTATTGTTCAACGCTTTTCCGCGTGCGGTCGGTAGGAAGCATGTGATATAATTTTCTCTAATCATATTGAGGAGTGCGGAAGTAATTGAGGTCGCGCGTGAAATTTTTAATTCCCAATTGCCCGGCAAGCAAAAAGACCGCAGTTATCAGTTTCACAACAAATCGCCGATTAGGACAACTTCGTCGTCAAGAACGTAATCGCATTGCTCTTAAATAATTGCAAGTCAGCATAATGTAGTGTGCTTATTATGGAGGCCAACTTTCGTATTTCTGAAGGGGTATCAGTAATCTATAAAATAAACCTCGTGCAAGTGAGAAATTATGGCGAAAGGTTGTTTTACGTTATGAATTTTTATTGGCCCTGAAAAGGACCGTTGTATAATGGTTGGACGTCGAAATATTTATTTGGAGCTCGTGTACTTCGTAACAGCCTTCGTGCCTTCACTAACGGCGTGCTTGGCAAGTTCACCAGGCAGCAAGAGTCTCACAGCCGTCTGGATTTCCCGAGAGGTGATAGTCGATCTCTTGTTATAATGAGCGAGTCTTGATGCTTCGGCAGCAATGCGTTCGAAAATGTCGTTTACGAAGCTATTCATGATGCTCATCGCCTTGCTGGAGACTCCAGTATCAGGATGAACTTGCTTAAGAACTTTGTAGATGTAGATAGCGTAGCTCTCCTTCCTCTTACGTCTTTTCTTCTTATCAGTTTTCGTGATGTTTTTTTGGGCTTTGCCGGCCTTCTTTACAGCTTTACCACTAGCTTTCGGGGGCATGATTGAAAGAATAGATATACCGGATCTCAAAACGTAATCAAAACGGTCTAATACTGATGACAACTGGAAGCCGAATAAGCGGCACTGCAAGCCGACCTGTACTTAAGATCTAACGTATACCAACCGGCGCACCAATGAGATAATGCGCTGTGGCGGGGTCGTACACATCGCACCGCACTATCCCAAGCAAACGATTGTTAATAGTGGGGATAAATACTTTAGTTCCAACCGGAGGACCAATCAAATGCCGCTAAGTTCTCTGCGCACTCATTGGTGCGCCAGTAATCAACATTCGAATTTAAAAAAATCGTTTTTCGATTTTATTATACTACCAATTACGAGCACAGTAGTTGAGAGGATATCCGGACATTGAACCATCTGTCCTTATATTATATTCATGTCACGACAGACGTATGAGCTTGGTCGTTTACAAAATCCGTTATTTGCAGATGATAGTGTGTCAGATCTATAGTTAGAAATGTTTCGTTTCAGCCGTCGCGGCTAATGGTCATAAAATAAAATAATTGAAAGGTTGGGGTGGCTGCATTTATTCATGTCACGTCAATACGTTTAATAAAATAAAACCGATACCTTGTGCCTACCTCAGATGGCGTCCTGTCTAATAAGATTTTATTCGGTTATCATGTTATTCCAAAAAGGAGAAAGACGAGAATGGTTTTGCAGATGCGGCTTATAGCGCCCCTAACCGCCACAGATTCATCACCGCGATACTCTATCCGCAAATTATTAAAAACTGACGAAATATAAGTGAAACTTAAAAATACGTGAAGATAGACACATGCGCCTTCTACCAAGTAACAAGTACGATCGCCGAGTCGGGCCGTCGCGTCGGGAGTCCCCGGTGCAGCAATCAGTAACCAGATGTACGCGTCACTAGAATAACACTTTCGCGGTCCATTCCCGCTAAGACTGATGCTGTGCTTGGAGTCCCCCACCCTACCGGTCTCGACCAATGAAGAGTCACTAGCCATGCATAGTGATTATATATAATGCATCCCGGTCGCTCAATTTCATCATTCCATACGCCCATTTCTATCCAGCAACATATCCGTCAAGTTTTTACTACTACTTTCGTGCAATGGCTCGTACCAAGCAAACCGCACGTAAGTCTACTGGAGGCAAGGCCCCGAGGAAGCAATTGGCAACAAAGGCCGCACGCAAAAGCGCTCCTGCAACCGGAGGAGTTAAGAAGCCCCATCGATATAGACCTGGAACGGTCGCTCTTCGAGAAATTCGTCGTTATCAAAAGAGTACTGAACTTCTCATCCGCAAGCTGCCCTTCCAGCGTCTCGTGCGCGAGATAGCCCAGGACTTCAAGACCGATCTACGTTTCCAAAGCTCCGCTGTAATGGCACTGCAGGAAGCTAGCGAAGCATATTTGGTCGGTCTTTTCGAAGATACGAACTTGTGCGCCATTCACGCTAAGAGAGTCACCATCATGCCTAAGGACATACAGCTTGCTCGCCGCATTCGCGGAGAGCGCGCTTAAACTCGCAGCCTTTAAGTTGCACAAACTCGGCCCTTTTCAGGGCCAACAAATTGCCATATCGTTGGAAAGCATCTGTTAACAGATTGTTAAATACCATGAATACTTCCTTTCCATCTCAATGTTCCGTACCGAAAAAGAGAACGTTTATGGCGAGTCTCGGATATTTATCTGTTTGTCGTGAGGAGTCGCCTACATTTTTATTCAATATTTTCATCAACAATATTGGAGATTTTCGTTTTTTTTTTGGCCGCTACCTTTAGTTCCGAAACTACTACGTCGAAAATTCATTCTGATGACTGTCCCACGAGATCATGTGGGACATTTGAAAGTATGTTGGACGGTGTAAAGAAAGTCATTACATCTTGAGGTATAAGGTGTAAGAATGTGGTATCTAGCAATTGTCTCAATACCGATCAAGGATGGGGCTATGCGGATTCCGCGGCACTGAAGTCTATGCCTGACCGGTTTGGTGAGTTTGTTGGCCGATTGGAGTGCCTCGCAATCAATGCGAGGAGTTTCAATGAAATGTACAATAACAGAAAAACAAATATTTAGTGGGAATAAAAGCAGAATATTGGCGTGTTGTCAAAATTCGCAGTACATAGCGTACTCTTTTGCTAGGCATTTTTTGCGGCCTGGGTGCACATTTTTAAGTACTCACAATGATATGACAAGAGTGCCCATTTGTATTGTTGACATCTTTTGTAGGATTCTTAGATCTAGCAAACTTATTGACTGATTTGAAATACGGTTAAAAAATGATTATACGTTGGTGTAAAGATTACTTTTAAAAATAATGGAAAGCAAACACTGGCAACAATAATGTAACCAAAGATTGTAATTTTCTGTGTCGTCATTTTTGCGTATTCGCAAATTTAGTGCATACAAGGCGGATTTTCAATTTTGACCTCCCGACAGAGGGGCAGGGTTTCAATCGCCTTCTGTACGATTTACCTCTGTATCAGTTGCCTCGAACGATTCCCATCTGTAAAATCTCCGTCGTGAACGATTGCCTTCTGTACGATTGCCGTTGTGAACGATTGCCTTCTGTACGGTCTCCGTCGTGAACGATTGCCTTCTGTACGATCTCCGCTACTTCAGTTCTGGAAATTCGTTCGGTCGGGCCCGAGATCTGCTTAGTCAGGCGCTTAACGCTTAACGCGGGGATTGTACGCCTTTGCGTACAATCCCCGTCGCGTACGATCCCCGTCGTTCGGAACTCTCTTAGCGGACAAGTGGCGGTATACTTGGGGCGCTCCACTAAATACTCCAGTGATTCTCAATTATTAATTTCGACAGTCGTAATGTCGAATTTCAACCGATCATTTGGATCAACTAACTATACGAAATCAATGAATTCAAGAAAGGTCTTATGTATTATTAAGCTTAAAAAAACGACCTTGTAAAATTCAAACGGATATAGCTCGAATACTGCTTGAGCAACCGTGCTGAAATTTTGCAAAAAAGCAAAGCTTTAAGCGCTCCTTGTTTGCAGATTTTCTTGTATAATTTACTCAAGGATTTTACATTTCCTTGAATTTTTCAAAATAAAAATAAAAATAGCGCTGTAATTTTCGTAAAACTTTGAAGTACAATAAGACTGCAATTTTTTATTTCAATAGAGCATCATTAATGAGATAGTCGAAATTGAAAAATGCATTTGCTCACAGAGGAAACTTTATACTAATTCCCAAATAGTCTTTGCGAAAAATTTCGGGAATCGGATTTTCAATGGATCAAAGAGGAAAGCAAATTAATAAATTGGTGAGCGCTGATTAGGCGGAGTGTTTGAGATCACCAATGCGAAGTATTGAAAGTATCATGTTCTTGATCTGCATCGTATCATCGAAAAATTTCTTCTATCGCATTAGATTTTGGTTTGAAGATATTTTTTTCTTCACAATTCACATTAGTATGAATGTTCTCATTGAAGCTCTAAAAAATGTCTTCGCTTGGATTACGGTATAGACAAACATACTGTAAATATTTATCCCATTTATTTTAATCAGTATAGAGGAGATACATATCAATTATGGAATATTCGACCTGGTCTATAGACGGTTAAAAATAAATGTGGACTTATTCATTTAATTATTTATTTATTTATGGATGGCGGAAATCTCTTTTCCACTCGACTAACGGTCGAGGAAAGTACATATGTGTATAGTGAGAATTATAGTAGCGCGCATAACTTCAATAACGCAGAGGTGTGCTGAAGTTGACCATTCATACTAATGTGAATTGTGAAGAAAAAAATATCTTCAAACCAAAATCTAATGCGATAGAAGAAATTTTTCGATGATACGATGCAGATCAAGAACATGATACTTTCAATACTTCGCATTGGTGATCTCAAACACTCCGCCTAATCAGCGCTCACCAATTTATTAATTTGCTTTCCTCTTTGATCCATTGAAAATCCGATTCCCGAAATTTTTCGCAAAGACTATTTGGGAATTAGTATAAAGTTTCCTCTGTGAGCAAATGCATTTTTCAATTTCGACTATCTCATTAATGATGCTCTATTGAAATAAAAAATTGCAGTCTTATTGTACTTCAAAGTTTTACGAAAATTACAGCGCTATTTTTATTTTTATTTTGAAAAATTCAAGGAAATGTAAAATCCTTGAGTAAATTATACAAGAAAATCTGCAAACAAGGAGCGCTTAAAGCTTTGCTTTTTTGCAAAATTTCAGCACGGTTGCTCAAGCAGTATTCGAGCTATATCCGTTTGAATTTTACAAGGTCGTTTTTTTAAGCTTAATAATACATAAGACCTTTCTTGAATTCATTGATTTCGTATAGTTAGTTGATCCAAATGATCGGTTGAAATTCGACATTACGACTGTCGAAATTAATAATTGAGAATCACTGGAGTATTTAGTGGAGCGCCCCAAGTATACCCCCACTTGTCCGCTAAGAGAGTTCCGAACGACGGGGATCGTACGCGACGGGGATTGTACGCAAAGGCGTACAATCCCCGCGTTAAGCGTTAAGCGCCTGACTAAGCAGATCTCGGGCCCGACCGAACGAATTTCCAGAACTGAAGTAGCGGAGATCGTACAGAAGGCAATCGTTCACGACGGAGACCGTACAGAAGGCAATCGTTCACAACGGCAATCGTACAGAAGGCAATCGTTCACGACGGAGATTTTACAGATGGGAAGCGTTCGAGGCAACTGATACAGAGGTAAATCGTACAGAAGGCGATTGAAACCCTGCCGACAGAGGAATCCAAAGCTTTGCGTTACAAAGAATACATTGCAATTTGCACCACTTTTCTCATCGTCCAATTGATAATGCGACGTATGTTTAATTTCAAGCAAGTTCTCTGTATGAGCAACATTTTTCTAAATGGGTATATTTCTAAAATTCAAATTAGCCGTTTCTTTAGACGGCGGCGGTCGAAACTTTTTAGGCACCTCTTATGATTGGTAGCAAGTAGAACTACGTTTGGAGTAATTTGCGGCCCTGAAAAGGGCTGTTTGAGTGACTGCAAAGCAGTTCGCTGCGTCGATGAAATTTAACCACCGAATCCGTACAGAGTGCGGCCTTGACGTTTCAAAGCGTAGACGACATCCATTGCGGTCACAATCTTCCTTTTAGCGTGTTCGGTGTAGGTGACTGCATCACGGATAACGTTCTCAAGAAACACTTTGAGAACTCCACGAGTTTCCTCGTAGATCAAGCCAGAAATACGTTTGACCCCACCTCGGCGAACTAAGCGACGAATGGCCGGCTTCGAGATACCCTGAATGTTATCACGAAGAACTTTTCTGTGGCGCTTTGCTCCTCCCTTTCCCAGGTCCTTTCCTCCGTTTCCGCGTCCAGTCATTTTCCAAGATTACGAGAGTATGTACGAGTATTTACGTTTTCCTCCGTAGAAGCCGTTTTCGGGGCACCTGGGCGTGGTTCATCAAAAACCGACGTGCGGCCACGAGCAAACTCGTTAAACCAATTCTTGACGGTCGCCATCGACGGAGAAGAGTCGCGGTAAACAGCATCCAAGCGATCTTTGATTTCGCTGCGCGTTGTCCCTTCCAAAAACAAGAATCGAACCACCGAACGGTACTGCTCTTTTTCCATTTTTGTAAAACTGACTGACACGCTCGCTTCCAAAGGCTATCAAAACAGAACTAATAAAGGGAATTGAATGAAACTTTCACAGTAGTCTACTAAAAGTATGTACTGCACGACGGTAACACTGATCTGAAATAGCAGCGCCTTCGGGCGGTGACGCCAAGTACTTGTTGAACGACCCATGTACAACCAGAGAGTCAGGAACTCTAGAGCACACTGATAATTTTTCTCACATCAGAGAGCGTTTTATACAATTTATGCTCTTATATCCCCTCCGCTCGACCGCCAGCCAATAAGGTGCTAACTACCGCTTGTCATCTTGACCAAAGTGGCGGCGAATGCGTCCAAAGAGTAATATAGTAGAAGAATCAAATAAAAAGTAAAGATTGAATATAAAATTGTATTGTTTGGACTAGTTAGACTGCGGTTTTAAATTCTTATTACTCGTCCTGTATATCCTTTTTTTTTTCATTGGTTTGAGGCTATACACCATGAGGGCCAGTCAGTCATATGGTATTGAGTCCCATAGGGAGATGGGGGAACATTATCATCGAACGTTTCAGACGGTTCATTGACCCATTAGGAATAGATCAAATGCAATTAGGCTAATATACATATGTAGGTGAGCAATGAAAAAATTGTACGTGTATAGAAAATTGTGGGCCGAATTGTCTGAGGGAATGGCCAAAGCAAAAACTAGAAACGAGAACAAATAATACTATCCGAAAAATTGTACAGCACTTTCATACCATTAAAAACTGAGTTGACTGAAAAATTTTAAACAATTGTATACCTTCTTCAAATAACAAAAAACATAATGCCACTTTTAAAACGATTAAACGATACTATACCATATAGTGAATATAAAATATTGTGGAAAGAAAGTTACAACACAGTATTGGTACAAATGAATAATTTCATTCGAAAAAAAATTAATGAATCAATAAAAAATGAATACCAACGGCACGCGGTGTTCCCAAGCGGTCACCCATCCAAGTACTGACCGCGCCCAATGCTCCTTAACTTCAGTGATCGGACGAGAACTGGTGCTTTCAGCGTGGTATGGTCGTTGACGTCGTGTCACGGTTTAATCTAATGAAATATTATATCACAGTTTGCTTTACGTTTAATGGAAATGCAAATAGTTCTGCAACTGGTATGGACTAAAGAGGGTGTACCTTTAAATGCGCTATAGGTGGCGCCATGGGTGTTACTCGTCAGTGGGTATCCGTTGTACAGTCGGTGACAGCTGACTCCTTATATCTTGCCTGCCTCTTTTAGAGTTAAAGATTTTTAACTCGTGCTTAGTTAACGCACGGTAAATACACAGAAATTAATTCTATATCTACCGATATTTCTTCGCTGTACAGTGTAGAATACCTTCGATAATGATTTAATTCATCACTGATAATCGTATCATCAGGCGTGAGAAATGATTCGAATAATCCAGCAGCGTACATGGTACGGCACTGTAAAAACCCGAGAGGGTGTACATTGAATAAATAACTACTACTATTACTAATTTTTTTATATAATAAAAAAAAACCGAGACTCACAAAATGTTCAGCTACGATTATTTTCGGTCTAAAAAATGGTACATGTTTCAGATTTGACAAAAGAAAAATATTGTTTCGTCTCGAAACAATATCCATACCGAAGGATTTCGCGATATCTGAATATTGGAATACCCAAAAATTGCCTCATCCCGAAATTTTAGCATCGATTAGAACAAAATCGTCTCACGAGATGCATGCTGAACCCGAAATAGTTTTTAAGGTCAAAAGGTATAAAAATTTCGACAAGGAATTGAATTGAAGAGAAAAAAAAATACATTTTTTTCAACCTTTCGATAATATTAGATTTATAAACGATAGTATCCAATATTGCGCAAAAGTATTTTATATTTATTTAATTTTTTTTTCCAGCGTTTACCCCCTCTCGTATTTTTACGTATGTCGCCCTCCTCATTTTAATCTTCTCCAATTTTCTCCCTATCACACTCTGGCCGCACTTCGCTAAGCTGTTGTCGGTTTCCAAAAGTATCAAAACGAAAAATAATTCCACGTGACTTTATCTTTCTCTTCAAATATGATGAAAAACTTGTTTATATATGACTCACGAGTTGAAGCGCTTTCGCGTTTTATGATCATATATATTCCATCTGTTTAATACGTCTACTTGTAAATTACGCTGTAAAACCAACTAATTGCTTATTTTTTCATTGTACCTTCCATTTGAAATTGTATTCGCACGTTGTATCAGCTTGACTCATCAACTACAATTATATTTAACGAAATACGCTAAGCAATAAGCTAAGCAATAAAGGCTGGCAATGCATTAACTTTGTATCTACGTATGATTCCACATTTTAACTTGAGAACTTTCGAAATTTCGATAATCCTCGATCGAATAAACGTTATAGTTTATAAATTTAACAACGATCTAGTTCTATCAGTAAATATAAATTCTTTCAATTTTTCCAACGGTTACATCGAACGAAATCTCTACAGTACTTATCCTCGACTCACAAAAAAATCACATTCATCCGTATATATCAATGATTATGAAGAATTTTCGTAATAAATCATCCATGATCGGCGCAAACCCTTCACAACAGAATCCCAAATAAACTGGTAAATAACTACATATCGCAAATGGTAAATAACTACATCCCATTTAAAAACTGGTAAATAACTACATATCGATTTGCGTACAAAAATCTTCGGACTTCGTTGTCGATGCTTTGCCTATGATCCGGCGAACTGTTGCACCGTAAACGAGACAAAATATGGCATTTAGAAAAAGATTTTAATGAAATATTTCGACTTCATCGGATAGCGTTATTCACGGTTTATCTATTATGCTAATTATCAACGTTGAAAAGACAATTTTTATAAACAATCACGTGATTATTAGAGAAGAGTGCAAGTGACGGATATGCGCACGGTACTTGGCCGTTGTAGTTTATTACTTTTTCTTAACGTTTATCCGTTATTAAAAAGGCCCAATATTCAACCAGAATATCAGGCAATGCGATAATACCAAATTCACTTGAGTTTGAAGAACGGAAATTATTGGAAAATTATGTTGAATCTCGAGTATGATACCACAGTGACGGTCTAACGCCGAACGAACGGCACAAAAGAGCAGTGGGGCCTCTCTCCATGGTACGCACACCGCTACGGTATAGGGCGGCTCTGCGCCGCCAGAGCACATTCGAAGTTACACTTACGATCACCGTTACTCTCAAGATTACGCAGCCAAATAAAACAACTTCGATAAAAAATTTTACGTGTGATTAAGGTAGTAGTCTGGTAATTTGGGTTCAATAAATCGAACAATTTCTTTTTGCTTAATTTGAAATTACAATGTCTTGAGAATATATTGTGAAAATTTCAGACCGAAATTCGAAATACTTCCGGAGTTATAATGAGTTTTCGAGAGCGCCTCGAAGTCGCACATTGAAGGTCGACCGGCAGCTGCGAGCGGTTGGGCCCTTCTATTGTTTACGCCCATCCTTTATACCTTGGTTGACTCTGTGTAGTATTATATGGTATTTTATAATACTTAGAATCTGTACCAACATAATATATATTTATTTTATAGTATATTGACGTTAAAATTCATAGTACTCTGTTAGTATATGATCATAATTTGACGCGTAAACATCTAAGATGGATAGGAAAGGAAAAAAACGTGGTACGAAAAGTCCTGGAGATCGAGGTACTAAGCGAAAATTTCATGGTAATAGATACACTGCTCAAGAAGATGTCACATTTGTGAGCAATTATGCTAAAAAATTAAAAAATGAAGAAGATATTGAACCAGCCATTGACGAGTCCAAAGGACCGGCGGCTGAACCCCCAAAGACCAGAACTACCAGGCCCAAAACTACCAAGGCAAAACCGGTAGCGAAATCACCCGCGAAAAAGGCTAAACCAGCGACTGCGGCTAGGAAAACCAAAACAGTCGCCGCTAAACCCAAAATGCCAACCGTCGCCAAGAAGTGAATAACTACAATGCTTCGGAAGAGCGATACTCGAACGGCCCTTTTCAGGGCCACCAAAAATTCCTAACGTTGAAACTTGTTCTGATTTTTTTTGCAAATTATACTACTGAACTATACATATCTGATCCACGAAAATTTATATGCTTAAACGCCCGTGTATGCACTATTTTTTTCGAGACATGATGTGTACACTGGGTCCGTTGAACCCTCACTGGAACAGTCGAGTTCATTTTTCCTGGATGTCAAAGAATCTAAAAAAATTACTTCTTCAAGTCTCTACTACATGGCCCAGAGTAGAAATAGGAGTGCAATTTCGACTGATCCCTTAAGGCGGTAGTCTGGTCTAGAGCGAGATTTTTTATGTCATTGCGAATGTGCAATAACTTTTGACGAGTTATAAAAGTCGGCAAAATTATTGTTCGACTCAATTCTGCTACCAGTTCTCAGAAACAGGCTACCTAAGGTACGTGCAAAATTTGAGCTCGATCAGTCCATTAGTTATCAAGATATCGTGGGCGCCAATTTGAAAAACATAGTTCTGAGATAAACGCGTTCAAAGTTTTGACACCGTTAAATGAGATTTAAATTGAATTATCGATGCTTACCAGTTAGTCGGCCAGCCCGGGTCCATAAATGGCTCCTTCTTCCCTTTCATAGAACTGATCTAATTCTAATACTGCTTCCCTTCTAGCAGTCCTGGCTTCTTTTGAGGCGAATAACGATCGTCGATCGGAACGGTCGATTCTCTGTTGATCGCGTAACCTCGCATATGCTTCTGCTTGCTGTCCGATTTTCACACCCATCGTATCCAATATCTTCAGTATTGTTGTGAAGCCTTCGTTGAAAATACACGTAGCTAGAAAAGTGGCAATTTCAATCGTAACAGCTCCAGAGTGAATGTGTTTTGGAGCAAACATCCAAATCAATGAATTTAGAGATTCATTATTGTTTTGTGTCTCCGCTCCTAGACACCGCTATAACAAATCCTCCGATGAAAGATTTTCGTATACGGGTTTTATCGCCTCTAAAACTTGATCACAGAGCCTCTGCGTTACGCCACTTGCACCAGCTTGAAGGTCCGGGCGGGCAATACATGTGCTGAGGGTTTCGTCATTTGAAGCATAGTGATAGAATGTTGACCACACGGCTTTCTTCATTGCTTCGATTGAGTGACAATTTCTTCTAATCGCTAAACCGTAGTAAACTGTCAAGTCGCCGATTACCTTATCAGTCAATTTGCCTTTGCCTTTTCCACCTATACCTTTACATTGTTTTTTAACATTACGTAATCTTGTTCCCATTCTTTTCGAAATATGTCCAATACACTGATTTTTTTGTACGATAGTATCTTGGCCGTAAGGACACGCGTCTTTATACGTTTCGCAATCTCCATCGCCAATGTATCGAGGGTATTGCACGCCGTATTTTTCTACCGATCGTTGAAACATCTCTAATGCCGCGTCAACTTCCATCTTGCCCGCACTGCCATGGTGGTTATTAGTACAGTCTTCGTGAGTTTCAAACCAATCATCGAATTCTTCGGTAGTCATCTTGTTTTTTGTAACGGCACACGCTTGGCAAAAGCTCGATTTGACCACAGTATCTAGCACTTTTTTGCTGTATTCACCAATTATACTCGTCACGCCAAACCGTGAACTAAAACCTCGTTTTTTCCAAGTGCCATCTCCTTACACTGTCAGCTCCGATGATGAAGATTCTTTTTCAAAAGTCAGTTGTTTCTCCTCATTGACGGCTTTTTGCAGCACGCAATCGTACACAGCAGCAGCCGCGCTGTGTAATTTTTTCAACACATCAGCATCCGTTGCTTTTGGAAGTCCCACTCCGGTATCCATTATCCCGCAAAATATATTGACGCCTTCTCTACCAAATCCTAACAATCGCATTGTCACCACAAACAAACGATTTATCTCAAATGCTTTATCGATAAGCGGAGAAGTGTTAATATATTGAGCACCGCACGTACATTTCATTTGGATTTTGAAGCCCAATCGGCGACAGGAAGCTTTTGCGAAGGAAACTTCGTCTTTACATGTTTTACAGACAACACACGCACTGATTGCTGCAAAAACGGTGAAAAAATGTAGTATACAGTAACCGTGTTGCATGTCAAGTGGAACTTCCATATCCCCAGTTTTTGGCAACTTCGATCCTGATGCACTTGTTAAAACTTGACTGCTTTCTCCAGTGTACTAATTTCCTTGAAATGCTCTTTTTTTCGTCACCGAATTACGATGCGCGCGAGTTTTATTAGTTTTCGTACCGTTCTTACTATTCATTTTGAAGAATTCGCGTCTGCTCTACTATCGCGTTTTCGCGTCTGCTCTATTCGACAGTTGGAACGTAACTGAATATAGCACAGTTCAAATACGTTAACATGAAATGGAGAAGTGTTGGTAGAAATTCTGTGAACTGGTTTATTCGTTTTATTACCGGTACATTGTTTGGAGCCCTACGGGACGGTGCCCGTTCTCGAAACGCCCGAGCAGCTGCTTCCCGACCGCGCGGCGTGCTTAGAATTTTTATTTCTCGGCTAATTTTTGCAATATCCATAAACGGTTATCAGGAGCGTATGAAGAAAGGTCTAAGGAATAAGAAAATGAAAGAAAAAAAATCGATTTTTTCAAATTCCTAGACCAGACTACGGCCTTAAATCATTGGGGTCCTTTTTAGCTTAGGTTATTTGTACGTCAGCATAATGTAGTGTACTTATAATGGAGCCCAACATTCATATTTTTGAAGCGGTATCAGTAATCTATAAAATAAAGCTCTTACCAGCCAGAAGGTATGCCGAAAGGTTGTTTTATGTTTTGAATTTTTATTGGCCCTGAAAAGGGCCGTTATATAATGGTGGGACGTCGAAATGTTCACTTGGAGCTCGTGTGCTTAGTAACAGCCTTCGTGCCTTCACTGACAGCGTGCTTGGCGAGTTCACCAGACAGCAAGAGTCTTACAGCAGTCTGAATTTCCCGAGAGGTGATAGTCGAACTCTTGTTATGAGTGAGTCAAATAGAATTACAATTTTATATTGTCACCCTCAAAATAACTTCCTTCTGAAGCCACACAGCGCTGGAGACGGTTCTTCCAATCCTCATAGCAGTGCTGGAACTCCGATACTGCAATAGCCTTCAGCTGGTCGGTTACAGCCGTTTGAATGTTTTCGAGTGTCCCAAAATGAGTTCCCTTGAGGTGATTTTTCAATCTCGGGAAGAGAAAAAAGTCACAAGGACTCAAGTCAGGCGAATAAGGAGGCTGGGGAACCACAGGAATGTTTTTACTGGCCAACAACTCGTTTATTGAAATTGCCGTGTGACGAGGAGCATTATCGTGATGCAACACCCAGTTGTTCTTGATGTTTGGTCTCACACAAATGACCCTTTTTCGAACTTTTTCAAGAACCTCCCGGTAAAAGTGTTGATTGACCATTTGGCCTTGAGGCACAAACTCTTTGTGGACGATTCCGTGGGTATCGATAAAACAAATCAGCACGCACTTGATCTTCGGCTTGCTCATTCTTGCTTTTTTGGGCCTTCGAGAGGTTGAAGTGTGCCACTCCATGCTCTGGCGCTTGGTTGCTGGGTCGTACTCAAACACCAAAGACTTGTCACCAGTAATGGCACGTTCCAGAAAATGGGGGTCATTTCCAATCGAATCCAAAAAGTCAAGGCACCTTTCCCTCCTGATGTCCTTTTGCTCTTGCGAAAGGTTTTTTGGAACCATTTTTGCGCAGATTTTTCTTAACCCCAATTCATTGGTCAAAATCTGATGAACGGTGGTGTGAGTCAAATTCAACTCTTCCCCGATCATTCTGACTGTCAACCGACGATCTGAACGCACAAGATCCCGGATTCTGTCGACATTTTCATCGGTCCTTGAACATGAAGGCCTTCCGCTTCGTGGCTCATCTTCAATCGACTCTCTTCCTGCTGAAAATGCCTTAAACCACCGAAAAACCTGGGCTCTTGACAAAACACTGTCTCCGTAGGCCTGCTGAATTTTAGCAAGAGTTTCCGTTGCACTGTGCCCAAGTCTGAAGCAAAACCTGATAACACACCGTTGCTCAAAATTCATGTCACTCATTTTTAGTAGACAATAGAAAATACTGTTTGACAAAATAACCGCCTCGTACCTCGTTTCAATACGTAAGCAAGATGGTCCAATACTCATGACAGCTGGGAGTCGAATAAACGGCGCCGTTGCAAGACCCTTACTTAAGATCAAACGTATCCCAACCGGCACGCCAATGAGATGATGCGAGGTGGTAAAGATTCGGAAGCATCGTACCGACCGGTGTGCCAAGCGAACGATAGTTAACGGCGGGGTAGGGTTTTAAAGGCGAAAAAAAAGCATATTTTTATGATTTTTTTGCGGCGACATGAGTAATATAATTTTATTAAATAGAATTACATATTATTGTACAACTATTGAAGTATCTCAGAAAAAATTTTCAATGAAAAATATTGATAAATAAGCCGGTGACGTTGAATCTCCAGAGGCACCTTGAAAAAAAGTGGTTTTGCGGTGAACATTATAACTCGTTACCGGATCATCTCAAACAAAAAAATTGATATGCATTTTAAGGGTGATGTATTTCTCGAGGTAATCAGGAAGAGTTTTTTTTTTTTTTTCTATTTTTTGCAGCACTTGGAAGTGAAAAACGCAATTTTAGCTAAAAAAATCGCGCTTAAGTTGTTATTAGAAAATTGAAAAAATTGAAAAAAAAAACTCCTCCTGATTACCTGTTGATTTATGTGAAGAAGTAATGTTTAAATTTTCAAAAGGATCGGTTCAGTAGATTTTGAGTTCTATTGTTCCCAAACTTCAAAAATGACGTTTTCGGGAAAATCGATTTAAAGTTTTTTATACGTGAAAATCAGGTATCACGGCCGGTCGTTTGAAACGCGGTAACTCCGTTAGTTTTACTCCGATTGACTTAAAATTTATACACAATATTCTCGACATATTGTTCATTCAGAAAAAAAAATGCAAAAAAAAATCATTTAACCCCCCCCCCCCCCCCCCCCCCTTAAGTATGGGGTAAATATATTTGTTCCAACCGGCGAACCAATCAGATACCGTGAAGTTCTCTGCGCATTCATTGTTGCGCCAGTAATCAACACTTAGTCTAAAACCGAGTAATAAATTGACTCTCCGGGTTTTTTTAAGTGAAACTTCTTATGGCTCGGTAGCTGCCGTCGGGGGTAAATGAGAATTACAATGTGACGGAGCGTAAGAAAAAAGGGGAAGCGACGGGAGAGTAGTGGGGGAGACCGAGCGATGAGGAGAAGTATCGTTCCGTTTGCCACGGCTTGGCTGCACGCATAGGAGAGCTCCGTAACTGTTCGTTGCCCTTCGGTTTCTCGCCTGTCGGCGACGCGTCCGTGGGCGACTGAGGGGTGACGGCAGTTAAGGTAGTTCTAACGCAAATGAAGAGTAATGCAAATTTAATGAATTTTTGGGAAAACCTAGAAAAAGTACTGAAGAATACTTATGCGAAATTTGAGAATGTTTCACCGTACCGTTTTCAAGATATCGTTTATCAAAAATTGCAAAATTTGCATACAAACGTATACCTATACCGTACGAAATGAGCACTTCCCGGATATTTAGTCACCAAAATGTACGAAGGAGTAATGAAAAATTCTTGAAATTTGGCACGAAAGTAGTTTAGTAGATGAAGAATAACATATATTTTACAGTAAATTTTCGACCATACAGTAAAAAAGTATGGATTATTGAAAAAATATTGTTTTGAGGCTAGAAAAACTCGTGAGCATGACAACGTCGCTGCGCGACGTGGCTGCCCGCCTCGCGCACCGCTCCTTCTATCCCCTCCCATTTCTTGTGTTAGAACTACCTTAATACGCCAAAGACACCAAAGACACGTGCTCCAGTGTTGCAGTGAGAAACAAAAGTGATAAATATGGAGAGTGAAAAGAAAAAGAAAAATCGTAATGCAGAAAGTGGAACGGGTGGCAAACGTGGGCGTGAATAGGATACACTCCATGTGGAGGACTCACCTGTGCCAAAACGAGGACGGAGGCCAGCGCAGACTCCAAAAATGCAGCCCAATACATGAGGGAATATTGATTGAAAAAAAAGGAGTAAATCCTGTTAATCAACAGAGGGTTGAATCAAATAATTCTGCCTCGAGTACAATCAGCGTGAGCCACATTGTGTCAAAACAGGTGCCTAAAAGCAGTGCGCAACGAACGAGAGAATATCGACAACGAAAGGAAAGAGGTTAGGATTTTGTTTTGAATGATTATTGACACTTTTCTTCCTATTAATGTTCGTGTGATATATTTCATTCGATTTATCTTTTGTTATTAATGCAATATTCATCTTTTTTTTGTGTAGAAAGAGGAAATTCACCGACCAATACAGAAGCGCTGAAGCCCCCGAATGTCCTATTGACCGAAGGACAGCACGATGAAGAGCTACGTGTCGAGCCTACAATAGAACACCATCCAAAGTCGGATACTCAACAATCATTGGAATCTTCAGAAAATCTAACACCACAATACATTGCACCAAATATTTTTGAAGATGAAACCCCATACACCGATTTTCGAAGACATCAAATTGCTCATCGTAAATTCCAGAAAAAATTCTTCGAGAATCCTTTCGGTTCTATTTGTGCAATTTGCGAGCGTTTATGATTTAAGGGTGACTTGACGAAAAACACAGAGTCACATTGCGAGTTGATTCAGCCAGAATTTCCAGTCGTTGACGTTCATAAGTTCATGGTCTGTCGTACTTGTCTCCAGTCGTTGAGTCGTGAGAAAATCCCTACTTTCTCGACATCTAATGGATTTAAATACCCAAGTGTGCCTCATGTGCCAGCCTTGAACAACATTAGAATATTCTCATTAAATTGTCAAAGTTTGAGAGCTCATGCAGTAGACTTGCATGATCAAATGACACAGAACTCGACGATACTTATGCTGTCGGAAACTTGGGTGGACATTGGGGAAAATATCGAAGTTCCTAATTTTGATTGTGTTGTAAAATTTAAAGATCGAATGTGAGAGCTGGGGGCGTTGGGATTTATCATAAATCCACCGACAGAACCGTTGCAATGACTCCTCATATAGCCATTTCAATCATTCAGCAAGATGCTATGTCTATCAACACATCTTTGATTGGGGACATTTGTGCACCACGATGTCGTTTGGAGAACGGACAACTCATTATGATTGCAGCTATATATATATCACCGAATATAAAAATTGAAGACAACACTGAATTCATTCACGAGACATTGTTACCATACACACGAAGAGGCGCTGCAATACTCAACAAAAATTGGGGCGAACTTCCAATGCTACTACTAAAATCGTTTTTCAATTTTATTATACTACCAATTACGAGCACAGTGGTCGAGAGGTTATCTCAACATTGAACCATCTGTCCTTATATTACGTTTACGTCACGACAGACGTATCCAATGAGATTGGTCCTTTACAAATATCCGATATTGGCACATGATAGCGTGTCAGATCTATAGCTAGAAATTTTTCGTTTCGGCCGTCGCGGCTAATGGTCATAAAATAAAATAATTGAAAGGTTGGGGTGTCTGCATTTATTTATGTCACATCAATACGTTTAATAAAATAAGACCGATACGTTGTGTCTACCTCAGATGGCATCATGTCTAATGAGATTTTATTCTTCTCCTCTATATGAACCTAAATGCTATCAAAAAAATAGAAAATTGAATTTTTTACAGGGGTCAAAACAAAAAAGCATGATTTTTTGCCATTTTTTACAACTTTAATTGCAAAAAAAAAAATATTTTAAATAATGATAATATTCCGATTTTAGGTTCATATAGAGCGCAATACTATGAAGAAAGTAACTGACATTTTTCAAAACGATTGGTTGAAAACTTTTCAAACTAGCGTGTACGCAAGTTCAATAAAAGCCGTTTTCAGAAAAACGCGTTTGAAAAAATAGTACCAAAAAAAAACAAGCAATTATATTTATAGTATATACTTATTATATTTTATAGTATATACTTAAATATATGTATAAAAATTTTATAGTATATACTTAAATATATGTATAAAAATTTTATAGTATATACTTAAATATATGTATAAAATATTTTCAAAGTTTCAATAAATTATATTCCTTTTTTATACTATAAAAAAATTCATGAATATCATTGAGAAAACGCTGTCCTAACCCTATTTACGCCCTTAATTGCTTATAACAATAGAACGAGTCGGAATTTTCATTTACAATTTTGGGAACATATTTTTCAATAGTTTTACTAATAATTTATGAAATAAAATAAAAATCGATGTTCGGAACCGTCTAACCCTATTTCCCCCCTTAACGCACGGTAAATACACAAGAATTAATTCTATATCTACCGATATTTCTTCGCTTTACAGTGTCGAATACCATCAATAATGATTTAATTCATCACCGATAATCGTATCATCAGGCGTGAGAAATGATTCGAATAATCCAGCAGCGTACATGGAACGGCACTGCAAAAACCCGAGAGGGTGTACATTGAATAAATAACTACTACTATTACTAATTTTTTAAAATAATAAAAAAAAACCGAGATTCACAAAATGTTCAGCTACGATTATTGTCGGTCTAAAAAATGGTACATGTTTCAGATATGACAAAAGGAAAATATTGTTTCGTCTCAAAACAATATCCATACCGAAGAATTTCGAGATATCTGAATATTGGAATACCTAAAAATTGCCTCATCCCGAAATTTTAACATCGATTAGAACAAAATACTCTCACAAGATGCAAGCTGAGCCCGAAATAGTTTTTAAGGTCAAAAGGTATACAAATTTCGGCAAGTAATTGAATTGAAGAGAAAACAAATACATTTTTTTTAACCTCTCGATAATATTCGATTTATAAACGATAGTGGCCAATATTGCGCAAAAGTATTTTATATTTATTTAATTTTTTATTCCAACGTTTACACCCTTGCGTGTTTTTACGTATATCAACCTCCCCAATTTAATCTTCTCAATTTTTCTCCCTATCACTCTCTAGCCGCACTTCACTAAACTGTTGTCGGTTTCCAAACGTATTAAAACGAAAAATAATTCCACGTGACTTTATCTTTCTCTTCAAATTTGATATAAAACTTGTTTATATATGACTCGCGAATTGAAGCGCTTTCACGTTTAGATCATATATATGCCAACTGTTTAATACGTCTACTTGTAAATTACGCTGTAAAACGAACAATTGGTTATTTTTTTATTGTACCTTCAATTAAAAATTGTATTCGTACGGTGTATCAGCTTGACTCATCAACTACAATTATATTTAACGAAATACGCTAAGCAACATAAAGGCTGGCAATGCATTAACTTTATATCTACGTATGATTCCACATTTTAACTTGAGAATTTTCGAAATTTCGATAATCCTCGATCGAATAAACGTTATAGTTTATAAATTTAACAACGATCTAGTTCCATCAGTATATATAATTCCTTTCAATTTTTCCAACGGTTACATCGAACGAAATCACTGCAGTACATATCCTCGACTCATAATAAAATCACATTCATCCGTATATATCAATGATAATGAAGAATTTTCGTAATAAATCATCCATGATCGGCGCAAACCCTTCATAACAGATTCCCAAATACATGGGAATGACATTATTTAAAAACTGGTAAATAACTACATATCGATTTGTGTACAAAAATCTTCGGACGTCGTTGTCGATGGTTTGCGAACCGGCGAGCTGTTGTACCGTAAACGAGTCAAAATATGGCATTTAGAAAAAGATTTGAATGAAATATTTCGACCTCATCGGATAGCTTTATTCACGGTTTATCTATTATGCTAATTATCAACGTTGAAACGACCATTTTTATAAACAATTACGTAATTATTAGAGAAGAGTGTAATTGACGGATATGCGCACGGTACGAGGCCGTTGTAGTTTATTCCTTTTTCTCAACGTTTCTCCGTGATTAAAAAGGCCCAATATACGATCAGAATATCAGGCAATGCGATAATACCAAATTCACTCAAGTTTCAAGAACGGAAATTATTGGAAAATTATGTTAAATCTCGAGTATGGAACCACAGTGACGGTCTAACGCCGCACGAACGGCACAAGACAACAGTAAGGCCTCTCTCCTTGGTACGCGCTCCGCTACTGTATCGGGCGTCTATGCGCCGCCAGAGCACGTTCGAAGTTACAACTTACGATCACCGTCACTCTCTAGACTACACAACCAAATAAAACAACTTCGATAAAAAATGTTACGTGTTGATTAACGTATTTGAACTGTGCTATATTCAGTTACGTTCCAACCGTCGAATAGAGTAGACGCGCAAACGCGTTAGTAGAGCAGACGCGCATTCTTCGAAATGGATGGTACGAAAGGTACGAAAACGAATAAAACTCGCGCGCATCGTAATAAAGTGACGAAGAAAAGTCCTAGTTAAGTACATTTAATTTTTTTGTCAGAACGTTCGTGACTTCAACGACTCAAAATATTTAGAGACGTAAACAAGTACAGTTATTGAAACTCGACCGATTTGTTGCAACTCTTGTAATAAAAATGTATTTATAATATTTTCGCATGTGATGGTTTTACCGTAGAGAAGTATCGTTTTCACGAGTCAGTGAAAACCAGTCCAAAAAACCTTTTTGAGTGCATTAACGAAATTAACGATTAAAAATCGGTAACTTTTTTTTAATACTGCCAGCAATGCTGGAACTTTTTAATTTTTTTTCAAGATCCAACTGCTTGCATTTTACATCAACGAATGGAAAATTATTATCCTCATTGAAATTTGCACAAAAGTCTCATTGAAACTAAAATGAAAAAATTAATCTTCATTGCTCTCGCATGTTAAGGACGTTATGCTCGGATATAAAAAAAGTGACAGCGATTTTATATTTCAACAGTACATTTGTAAACATATATTAAATGCGTTCGCAAATTTTTAACGAGATTCACAATCTACTTTACGAGATAGAAAATCATAATTACACCTTCAAAACGCACAAGGTCTTATGGATCATCCACTATACGGTGCGTAGGATCGTTCGATATTTCGATCGTCCGAAATAGTTTTCCAGGTCAAAAGGTATAATAATTTCGACAAGGAATTGAATTGAAGAGAAAAAAAACATTTTTTTCAATCTCTCGATAATATTCAATGTGTAAACGATAGTAGCCAACATTGCGCAAAAATATTTTATATTTATGGAATTTTTTTTCCGAACGTATACCCCCTTGCCGGTTTTTACGTATATGACTCGACCCAATTAAATTTTCCCCATTTTCTCCCTATCACTCTCTAGCCGCACTTCGCTGAGTTGTTGTCGGTTTGCAACCGTATCAAAACGAAAAATAATTCCACGTGACTTTATCTTTGTCTTCATATTTGATATAGAACTTGTTTATATACGACTCACGAGTTTAAGCGCTTTCACGTTTTTGATCATATATATGCCATCTGTTTAATACGTTTACCTGTAAATTACTCTGCAAAACCAATTAATTGCTTATTTTTTCATTGTACTTTCAATTAAAAATTGTATTCGCACGGTATATCGTCTTGACTCGTGAACTACAATTATATCTAACGAAATACTCTACGTAACTTAAGGCTGGCAATGCATTAACTTTGTATCTACGTATGATTCGACATTCTAACTTGAGAACTTTCGAAATTTCGATAATCCTACATCGAATAACGGTTATAGTTTATAAATTTAATAACTATCTAGTTCCACCAGTAAATATACTTTCATTAAATTTTTCCAACAGTTACACCGAACGAAATCTCTACAGTACTTAAAATCGACTCACAATAAAATCACATTCATCCGTATATATCAATGATAATGAAGAATTTTCGTAATAAATCATCGATGATTGGCCCAAAATACTTCACAACAAAGTCCCAAATACATTCGAATGACATTATTTAAAAACTGGTAAATAACTACATATCGATTGTCGTACCAAAATCTTCGTACGTCGTTGTCGATGCTTCGCCAATGATATGGCGAACTCTTGTACCGTAAACGAGTCAAAATATGGTATTGAGAAAAAGATTTTTATGCAATATTTTGAATTCATCGGATAGTGTTATTCACGATTTATCGATTACGCTAGTTATCAACGTTGAAACGTCAATTTTTATAATCAATTACGTAATTATTAGAGAAGAGTGCAAGTAATGGATGTGCGCACGGCACTTGGCCGTTGTAGTTTATTCCTTTTTCGTAACGTTTATCCGTCATTACAAAGGCCCAATATTCGGCCAGAATATCAGGCAATTCGATAATCCTAAATTCAATCAAGTTTGAAGAACGCAAATTATTGAAAAATTATGTTGAACCTCGAGTATGATACCACAGTGATGGTCTAACGCCGATCGAACGGCATAAAAGAACAGTGGGGCCTCTCTCCATGGTACGCACTCCACTACGGTATACGGCGGCTCTGCGCCACCAGAGCACACTCGCAGTTGCAACTTACGATCACTGTCACTATATACCAGTGGTGTTAGTTGAAGTTTGCCGGTTTTACCAGTAGATGTCGCTAGCAATATGTATACATTTCTATGATTTGGCATGTATGTCATTTTTTTCTATTGACATTAACCTACAAAAATACGCAAGTCACATTCCGCCAAAATAATAGCGTCATATTTGTATACCTCAGTGAATATGTCGAGTTTCTTTCCAAGTAAATCGCATTTGCGGCATTCGTTGCTTTTCTTATTTCATCAAAAGAAAAAAGCAGCTGAAGCTCACCGGTTGCTGGTAGAAACTTATGGTGAACATGCTGCAGTGATTAGAACATGTGAGACATGGTTTCGTCAATTTAAAAGTGGAGATTTCGATTTGACAGACAGTGAACATCCTGGTGCAGCGAAAAAGTTCGAAGACGAGGAATTGCAGGCGTTATTGGATGTTGATCCAACCCAATCGCAACAAAAATTGGCAGAAACACTAAATGTGACTCGAGGAGCAATTTGCCAACGTTTAAAAGCCATTGGTACAGTACACAGCCAAGTAATACAACTTCAATAAATAATCTTACGTGTTGATTAATCGTCTTTCATCGCCACAAACAACTTCATCGCCAGTCGTATTTTGCAGCATCGGGAGGCGTTACAGCGGCTCCGGGTACACTTAAGAAAGCAAAGGAGGGAAAACCCCGAGCTAAGCCAACTCATCCGAGAACCTTCGAGATGGTAAACGCTGCTATCAAGGATTTGAAGGAACGCGGTGGTTCTTCGCTCCAGGCAATTCAAAAATACATGGCCGGAACCTACAAGATCGATACTGAGAGACAGGCACCGTTCATCAAGAAGTACCTCAAGTCCGCTGTTGAATCCGGTACTCTCATACAGACCAAGGGCAAGGGCGCCGCTGGATCTTTCAAGCTCGCTGCTTCGACCAAAGCTGAGTTGGCCAAGCCAAAGGCTAAGGTTGCACCAAAAGCTAAAGCCATTAAAAAATCGCCAGCAACGAAAAAGCCCGCTGCTGCTAAGAAACTAGCGTTGGAAACACCCAAAAAGGCCGCTGCGAAGAAGGCCGCAACTGCTGCCGTTAGCCAGAAGAGGAAAGTTTCCGAAGGACCGGCGGCTAAACCACCAAAGGCCAAAACTACCAAGCCCAAAACCACCATGGCAAAACCGGCGGCGAAATCGCCCGCGAAAAAGGCTAAACCAGCAACTGCGGCCAAGAACACCAAACCAGTCGCCGCTAAGTCCAAGAAAGCTCGACCCAAGAAGCCTACCGTCGTCAAGAAGTGAATAACTACAATGCTTCTGGAGAGCGATACTCGAACGGCCCTTTTCAGGGCCACCAAAGATTCCTAACGTTGAAACTTGTTCTGATTTTTCTTGCAAGTTATACTACTGAACTATACATGCCTAATACACGAAAATTTATATGCTTAACCCCCGTATGTACACTATATTTTTCGAGACGTAATCTGTACACTGGGTTTTTGAAGAAACAGTGGAGTTTTTAGTTTTCTAGGATTTCAAAGAATCTATAAAAATTACTTTGTCTCTACTACATGGCCCAGAAGGTGACAAAATTAAAAACTGTTGTTCATAGCGATCTATACTCATGTGAGAGAAATAGGAGTGAAATTTCGACTGATCCTTCAATCACCCAGTGTACACTCGCGGGGTTAACTATGGGGGTTGGAGAAAAATTCGAAATAAACATATCTAAATATTGTTTCTGCGACGTTTGGTCTTGCACAACATTTGGGCACGCAGATGTTCGATGATATTTTTTTTCACAATGACTGCTACAATTAAATACGCGATTTTTTATCTTTTTCATGCACAAACATCTGACTTATGTCCTTTAGTTCTAATATACTAAACCCAGAGCAGTACACATTTTTTAAAGTATATTCGGGACACTAGAGCTCGAAAGTACTTTTCATAAGACATGTAAAATATTATGTGGTCGAATTTACGAATATTCTGGCTGAATGTTCTACTACCAGACCAGAGCTATAATAGCCTTCCATGCGCGTTACACTGCTCATTTTGAAGGCAAACATTATATTGATAAAACTAATTCAGACTTGAATGACTGTTGTGTATTGTTTGACGACGAAAAAATATTGTGATTGATAAAATAAGAATGCAAACGGCACGCGGCATTCTGTAATATTGATCAACTATTTTTATTATTTTGGCGGATGTCCTAGAGGAATGTAAAGGCGGATGTCTTACGGGATTGTAAAGGTAGATGTCCTAGGGGATTGAAAAGGCGGATGTCCTGCTGGAGGTAGGGTTTGTATGATGGAGCTTCGAGAAGTTTCCTGACGAGGCGGATGGGGATTGGAAGGGCGGAAGTTAACTATTTAACTCTTTAACTATTCGACAACTATCGGGTATGAACCCGAACACCCGGGACTGTTGGCCAATTGGCCACATTCATCTCCGACACCACCGACACAACCACCAATTACCCGGGCGAAGAGAGGTAACGCTCACCCATATATCTATCCTTTTCTCGCTTCAGTGTCGATAAAGTAGGTTATGTTACCGAACAAATATTGTTGACAACCGGTGAATGTTCCCGCCGTGAGGAAAAGTGGGGGAACCTCCCACGACTTGGCTGGCGGGAGGGGACCATGTTCACGGTCATTTTGTTTACTGCCTCGATTTCTCACGATGAGGAACTCTGGGAACTTCTCGAAGCTCTTACTTCCAAACCCCACCTCCAACAGGTTTATGGCTCGGGTAAATAGTTTGTGCCTCGGCTATATAGTATGTTGCTCAGCTAACCAAACGGTCGGTAAGGTAGATTCCTACCCGAACGGGAAAAAAATCGAAATAAAGCCAAACTCAGACTAAACAGTTGGTAGATTCCTGCCGCATCGTCTGCACGGCATCCTGGATATCCTGATTGGTGAAAATGTGGATGAGTGGGGATGATTTTCAAGATCGTTCTTTTTCTGCCTCGATTTCTCACGATGGCGCAGTCGTCCGGAAACTTATCGAACCTACATCGTCCATAACCCCCAGCATTCGTGTGCAGAACATGTTATTTTTTTTTAACTTCGAGAACATTCGATGATGGACTAATCTGAAAGCTTCTCGGTCCTGTTCAAGGTCATTGTGTTTACTACTTCGATTTCTCACGATGACATCATCGTCAGGAAACTTCTCGAAGATCCATCATCCAAACCCTACCTCCAGCAGGACATCCGCCTTTTCAATCCCCTAGGACAACCACCTTGACAATGCCCTAGGACTTACGGCTTTACAATCCCCCTAGGTCATCCGCCTTTACAATCCCCTTAGGACATCCGCCTTTACAATCCCCTTATGACATCCGCCTTTACAATACCCTAGGACATCCGCGAAAATAATGATAATAGTTGAACAATATTTCAGGTCGGAGGTCGGTAAGGTAGATTCCCACAACGCCGACCGGACCTCGAAGGTCGGCGAAGAAGATCCCTGTCTTGTCGGTGGTGGTAGGGGTCTGCCTTACCAACCGCGGTACAGGGTGAAGGTCGACATGAGGGGGTTTCGGCATAGCTTCTCTACTAGCGTATATATATACTTTCGTACAATTGAGGAATAAGTTTTCTCTAGTTAAGCACATTTAACTTTTTTTTGCCATAGCGTTCGTAACTTCAACAACATAAAATATTTAAATATTGATTTGAGAAATACGGCTGTCTAAAATAAAGCAATTCCCGATTCTCAATTATGTATGGCCTTGTTCACGAAATGGCTGTCGAGTCTTTGTTCTTTCCCATCTTTCTTCAGACGATGCGCGAATACACGTGGGGTCGTGACGGATAGTGCGGCTTAGAATTGACCAAAGGAAATACTTCGGAAGTATGTTACACACCACTAAAACAATAACGAAAATATTGGTACGTCGGTAACTGTAAAATGTACAAACTTACTGCACATCTGTTGAAGTCCGTATTTTGTAGTGGAAAATGTTAAAAAACTAATTTAGGCTGGAATGTCTCTTGTGTATCGATTGAAAACGAAAAAATGTTGTGATTGATAAAAAAAGAATACCAACGGCACGCGGTGTTCCCAAGCGGTCACCCATCCAAGTACTGACCGCGCCCAATGCTGCTTAACTTCAGCGATCGGTCGAGTACTGAGGGGCGATTCTGTACCAGGCGCAATATCATATCGCCCGACGCAAAACCGAAATAGCCTATGAGTGCCGTGCCTTTCCGCTGGAATCTTCCTTGTAATTGGCTGTCGCGGTTTTGCGTCAGACGGTAGGATATTGCGTCTGATACAGAATCGCCCTTCTGGCCCTTTCAGCATGGTATGGTCGTTGACGGATTATTAGCGTTTGATAATTCAATTTCTCATTATTTCTGAGCAAATGAATAAGGTAGTTATTGAAACCCGAAATTATATTATACACCGTTCAGAAAGTTAGTTTAAAATGTTTATTCCTGAATGTCTTATTACACAGTAGTAGTATTATACTTATTCAATTAACATTTTTCCATAATTGTGCACTTGGGAAGATATAACTATTATTCATGTAGGAACGATTTTGTCACACAGCCATTTTGTTGATGATTACCGTTCAGCATTACTAATACCTTTCGTATAGTCGGAAGGAAATACAGGTTGGTAGCCTGCGCACAGATTGCCTGTCGTGCATGCGCAGCTGCCGATTTTCCTATGGCGTATAAGTGCATCGGACACGTTCCTCATCCTGCATATTCATACCGACCGTAATTAAACCGCCCTGAAGGCTTTTGAATCTTTGATCATGTAGGAGTTCAGCTAAAGTTTATTTGAACAGAAGCGCCATTATTTGTATGTTACTTTTAACAGGCCAACTTTGCTGCGATAAAAGTCCCGGGGTATGGGTTATCAACCGTTTTTTTTAAGGAATACATTTAACCAACAAAGATAGAAGTTGCCTATTTTCATTGATTAAGCGTTAATTACGCAGCATACTCGTGCCGCTGTCCCTTCTAGTCGTGAACTGATTGACTACGATTAGATGAGACGATTAAAAACATCTAATTATTTGTTAAATTCTACCGATTCTATTAATCGTGTAAAAAAGAGTTAATTATCGAATTATACAACCGCTGGCAAATGTGGTGGGAGGGAGAAATTTCGGGTTTATCGTCTATTTTGCCTATGCAGGCTTGATGCAGATCGTAATATTGTGTCCTGTCTAACAATGCTATCCCTCTCACGATCCAATGAATCTAGCGTAAATTTTTCTATATCCACGTTAAAGACCTACCATTTGTCATACACAAATTTCAATATGCGGTATGTAACAGAATGAACCTTCGTTAAATTATTTATGGGCCCTAAAAAGGGCCGTTTGTTTTTTTTTGCAATCGACGACTTAAGCTTTTTTCTCTGTCTTTTTGGGCAGCAGAACTGCTTGGATATTTGGCAAGACTCCACCTTGAGCGATCGTAACGCCCGAGAGTAATTTGTTCAATTCTTCGTCGTTACGGATGGCCAGCTGCAGATGACGAGGGATAATTCTCGTCTTTTTGTTGTCACGAGCCGCGTTTCCGGCCAACTCGAGAACTTCAGCAGCCAAATACTCCATGACAGCGGCAAGATATACCGGAGCGCCAGCCCCGACACGTTCCGCGTAGTTTCCTTTACGGAGAAGCCGATGAATTCGCCCCACTGGGAACTGAAGGCCAGCTCGGTTGGAACGAGTCTTTGACTTTCCCTTGACTTTGCCACCTTTTCCTCGACCGGACATAATGATTTAATGTGGAAAAAACAGAATATAGTCTCACAGTGTTATTCGGCTCTTGACCGAATGGAGAATGATACCAACAATGTTATGACGAGCCTATTTATACACTTTTTCACTCCGGCTGGCTCACCAATGGTAGAGCAGCCATCGCGCTGTGCAGGCATGCCATGTCCCATTGGCGCGGCGGTTGGAAATTTCCCCCTCTTCTCCGTAGAATTTCCATTGCTTGCAGCTGACATACGCACTAGTAAACTGGATTATTTAAAAATGTTGACCGATGAGATAGCAGACGTAAAAGTCTCGACAAATTTCGGCCAAAAGCATGATATATAGATCATTCCGCCAATTACAATTAAAACATCAGATGCCAAAATCTTATTCCGTTTGAATAAATTTATTAAAGATAGCATTCCCTAATACAAAATTCGTATGAGGCTTGACCGTAGAGTGAATTGGTGGTTCGGAAATTATACGGTGCTAGCGCGGCAAAGGATGCTTGGGAAGCGAGGTTTTAAGTTTGTAGAAAAGGGATATATCCCTTTTCCATTAACCTAAAACCTCGTTTCCCAAGCATACCTTTCCAACACTAGCGTCCTGACGTAAGGAAAGCTTTGGCTTGTTTGCGGGTTATTTTGGCGCCGGCCCGCATGGCTGCAGGGGGACGTAGCCGACCCACTCATACGTGTATTCAACATACTATAGTTTAAGTATTTCATGTTTAATTTATGAAACTTCTTTTTTTAATAACTTTTTAAGAATCACTGAGCGAACGATAAAACTTTTTGTATTTTACTCAAGAGGTATTCTTAACAACAGGTGTGAAGGACGAGATGATTGAGACGGGCTAGTATAAGGAAAATAGATATATGAATTATAAATTTTATTTGTTAATGCCTTTTTAATAAATAACGTCCGCCAATTTTGTCAAAGGAAAAAGTTGCTTCGCGTGTGAAAACCCGTCGGAAGAGCCCATCGCCAACGGAATCGGAGGGGGGTCGCCTAAACCCGTTGTTTAACGCCGCTTCGACGAGATTCCAAGATTCTTCAGATTTTGATGGTTCGATGATAATTCTTTTAAGGCATGATGACGTCACAATCAGTTGAGCAATTAGAAAAAGTAACTCGAAATCTCGTTAGGTTAATGACTTTGTGTTTATCAATTTTCTTGTGTACAATGGACAGCGAATAGCGTGTAATATCATATCCAAATATCGCGAGAAGTGCTTATAGAATTTACGGTAGAACAATTTTGGCGTGCAAGAAATGTAACTTCGTTAGTCAACCGCATGTACGGAACTGAAACGTGTGCTACCTACGGTTCCGTCTTTTACATATAATACTAGGTTGATTTATAACCTCCCGCACATATTGTTGCGCGGGAAACGATGGCAATAATAGGACACTTCGTAATGTGTCAACATTAAGATTTATATATTTATCGGTCCGAAAATCAGATGACTGTGCATAACCTTTTATGCTTCTAAGTAGTTTTGAATAATGCGTCAGCAACGTAGTAGATCCGAGAGATAAATATAATATTACACAGGTAAAGTGCGTCTTTTTTTGTATTGTTCAACGCTTTTCCGTGAGCGGTCGATCGGAAGCATGAGATATAATAAGTTTCGTGAATCATATTGAGGCGTGCGGAAGTATTTGGGGACGCCCATGAAATTTTTAACTGCCGATTGCCCGCCGTGCGAAAAGACCAGCTTCACAACTATCCGCCGATTGCGATAATTTCTTCTCGCATACTGCAAAAAATGACACAGAATTTTGATCATCGCGCCTATGAATAATGGTCAAAAACGTAATAGCATTGCTCTTAAATCTTTGGGGTCCTTTTAAGCTTAGATTGTTGACGTCAGCAAAATGTAGTGTACTTATTATGGAGCCAAAGATTCGTATCTCTGAAGCGGTATTAGTAATCTATAAAATAGAACTCGTGCTAGTTAAAAGTCATGACGAAAGGTTGTATCACGTTTTTAATTTTTATTGGCCCTGAAAAGGGCCGTTATATAATGGTTGGACGTCGAAATATTTACTTGGAGCTCGTGTACTTAGTAACAGCTTTCGTGCCTTCACTGACAGCGTGTTTGGCGAGTTCTCCAGGCAGCAAAAGTCTTACAGCAGTCTGTATTTCCCGAGAGGTGATAGTTGATCGCTTGTTATAATGAGCGAGTCGGGATGCTTCAGCGGCAATGCGTTCGAAAATGTCGTTTACGAAGCTATTCATGATGCTCATCGCCTTGCTCGAAACTCCAGTATCAGGATGGACTTGCTTAAGAACTTTGTAGATGTAGATAGCATAGCTCTCCTTCCTCTTACGTCTCTTCTTCTTGTCGGTTTTCGTGATGTTCTTCTGGGCTTTGCCAGCCTTCTTCACGGCTTTACCACTCGCTTTCGGAGGCATGATTGAAAGATCAGATATACCTCGTCTCAATACGTAAGGAAACTGGTCTAATACTGATGACAGCTGGGAGTCGAATAAACTGCACCATTGCGAGACCCCTACTTAAGATCAAACGTATACCAACCGGCGCACCAATTAGATGAAGCGAGGTAGAGGGGATTGGTACGCATCGAACCGACCAAGTAAAGATAGTTAAGAGTGGGGGTATATGCATTTGTTTTAACCGGCGCACCAATGAGATGATGCCAAGTTCTCTGCGCAGTCATTGTTGCGCAGGTAATCATCATTCCATCTATTTGTAAAATGGCGTTAGATCTAATAAGAGTTTATTGAGCTATCAAGTCGTTCGAAAAAGGAGAAGGTCGAGAATGACTTTGCTAATGCGGCTCATAGCGCATCTAGCCCTAACAGATGCATCCGCGCACTACTCCATCCGCAAATTATTAAAAAAACTGTCGAAACATATAAATGAAACTTAAGAATACGTGGAGATAGGTACACGCACCTTCTTCCAAATAACAAGTACGACGGCCGAGTCGGGCCGTTCGGAGTCCTCGGTGCGATGGTGCAATCGGCAATCAAGCTGCACGCGTCCCTAGTATAAAATTTACTAGGTCCATTCGCGTGAAGGCTGATGGTTTTAGTTGGAGTCCCCCACCCTACCGGCCTTGACCAATCGAGAGTCACCAGCCGTCCATGGCGATTATATATAAGCCGCGTTCGCTCACTTTCCTCATTCCATACGATCGTGCTGCCAACTATCGTCCTCGTCAAGTTCTTATTGATACTTTCGTGCAATGGCTCGTACCAAGCAAACCGCTCGTAAGTCTACCGGAGGCAAGGCCCCGAGGAAGCAGTTGGCAACAAAGGCCGCACGTAAGAGTGCTCCTGCAACCGGAGGAGTTAAGAAGCCCCATCGATATAGACCCGGAACGGTCGCTCTTCGAGAAATTCGTCGTTATCAGAAGAGCACTGAACTTCTCATCCGCAAGCTGCCCTTCCAGCGTCTCGTGCGTGAGATAGCCCAAGACTTCAAGACTGATCTACGTTTCCAAAGCTCTGCTGTAATGGCGCTGCAAGAGGCCAGTGAAGCATATTTGGTCGGTCTTTTTGAAGATACGAACTTGTGCGCTATTCACGCTAAGAGAGTCACCATCATGCCTAAAGACATACAGCTTGCTCGTCGCATTCGCGGAGAGCGCGCTTAAACTCGCAGCTGTTAAGTTGCACGAACTCGGCCCTTTTCAGGGCCAACAAATTGTCATAACGTTGCAAAACATCTGTTAACACATTATTGAATAATACCAATAGTACATCATTTTCGTCTCTTTTTCTTACTTTTATCTCTATGTTCCGTACCGAAAGAGAGAATACTTATATGAACCTGTCGTATTTGTCGAATCACCAACGGTTTGGCCTGTAAACCTTGATTTCGAATGCAATTAGTATGACACGTACCGACGATGTACCCCAAATCTTTTAGAAATGTGAGCTATCCCGATAAAAACGGTTGTTGATTGAATAGAAAAACATTTTTCTTCAATTCATGTTAATCAACGAGCATTAAAATTTCCGTTTTTTTGGCCACCCCCTTTAATTCAGAAAGTTGCGGAGTCATTCTGATGTACGAAGTCACGTGGGACATTTAAGAGTATGTTGTAACGGTGTGGACATTGTCATTAGTTTTTGACATATAGGACGTATTTAATATGTAGTATCTCTAGCAATTGTCTCAATAGCGATCAAGGAATTCACTGGCAGCGATTGTGCAGAACCCTCGGCGCGTGAAGCCTGCTTAGCGGGTTTCATAAGTTTGGCTGATTGGAGTGCCTCGCAGTGGGAATTTAAATGAATGTTCAATAACAGGAAAGCAAATATGTAGTTGGAGTAGAAGCTGAATGTGCCGCGGTGTAAAGATTCGCAGCACATAGTCATTTAGTCTGTCACGCTTATGCTAGGCATTTATTGCGGCCTGGGTGCACATTTTTAAACACTCATAATGATATGACAAAGTACCTATTAGTATTGACTTTTTTTGTAGGATTCTTAGATGTAAGTAACCTTTTGACTGATTTGAAATACGTCTAAAGAATGATTATAAGTTGGTTAAATAAATTTTTTTTTTAGCAATGAAAAGCAAACAGTTGCAACTATAATGTAACCAAAGGTTGTAATTTACAAATTGCTGCGTCGTTATTTTTGCGTATACATGACTTTCCCTATATCCAAATCAAAGCTTTGCGTATGCGCTAGAATACAAATTGCAATGCACACCATTTTTTTAACCCTTTAATAGGTAATGCAAGGTATGTCTAATTCCGAGCAAGTTCACTGTATGAGCAACATTGTTCTAAATGGGTATATTTTTTCAATTCAATTTAGCCGTCACTGAAGAAAATGCGTTGGAATTTTTTTCATTTTAACATTTAGGCATCAATAACTTGTGATTGCTAGCAAGTAGAACTACGTTCGAAATACTTTGTGGACCTGAAAAGGGCCGTTCGAGTGACTGCAAAGCAGTTCGCTGCGTTGATGAAATTTAACCACCGAATCCATACAAAGTGCGGCCTTGACGTTTCAAAACGTAGACGACATCCATTGCCGTCACAGTCTTCCGTTTAGCGTGTTCGGTGTAGGTAACTGCATCACGGATAACGTTCTCAAGAAACACTTTGAGAACTCCACGAGTTTCCTCGTAGATCAAGCCGGAAATACGTTTGACTCCACCTCGGCGAGCTAAGCGACGAATGGCCGGCTTCGTGATTCCCTGAATGTTATCACGAAGAACTTTCCTATGACGCTTTGCTCCAGACTTTCCCAATCCCTTTCCGCCCTTTCCACGTCCAGTCATTGTCAAGTTCTGAGAATAAGGAAAACGTGAGAAACTGAACCTCAGGAGCACACTGATAATTTTTCTCACATCAGAGCGTCTTTTATACACTTGATGCTTCGAAGTCCCCTCCACTCGTCCGCCAGCCAATACGGTGCTAGCTAACGGTGACCAGATAGTCCAAATTGGTCGCGCATGCGTCCAAAGAGTAATATAGAAGAAGAATCAAATAAAAAGTAATGATTGAATATAAAATTGTATAGTTTCGACTAGTAGAATGCGGTTTCATATTCTTATTACTCGTTTTGTTTTCCTTTTTTTTCAGTAGTTTGAGGCATACGCCATCAGGGCCAGTCAGTCAAATGGTGTTAAGTCCCATCGGGAGTTGGCGGAACATTATGATCGAACGTTTGAGATGGTTCATTGAACCATTAGCAATACATTAATTGCAATTATACTAATATACATATGTAGGTGCACAATGAAACAATTTGATGTGCAAAGAAAATGTAGGCGGAATTATCTGAGGGAATGGCCAAAACAAAAATTAGAAAAGAGAATATATAATACTATCCGAAAAATTGTAGCGTACTTTCGTACCATTAAAAACTGTCTTGACTGCAAAATTCAAAACAATTATATGTCTTCGTCAGATAAAAAAAAAATGTATTGTCACTTTTATCAATTTTGGAGCATCTAATGTTGTTATTAAATTCTGTTTATTTTCCGAATCAGGAAAACGATTAAACAATACTATACCATATAGTAAATATAAAATATTGTGGCAAGGAAGCTATACCACTGTATTGGTACAAATAAACAATTTTATTTCACAAAAATAAATAAAAATGAATGCCAACGGTGCGCGGTGTTCTCAAGCCGTCACCCATTCAAGTACTGACCGTGCCCAATGCTGCTTAAATTCAGTGATCGGACGAGAACTGGTGCTTTCAGCGTGGTATGGTCGTTGGCGGAATATCAACGTTTAATCCTTTAATTAAAATGGATGTTTACGGAAACTAATGAAATATTATTTCACAGTTTGCTATGCGTTTAATGGAAATGCAAATAGTTCTACAACTGGTATGGACTAAAGAGGGTGTAGCTTTAAATACGCTATAGGTGGCGCCATGGGGTCTGCGTTTCAGTGGTTATCCGTTGTACAGTCGGTACCAACGAACTCCGTATATCTTGCCTGGCTGTTTTGGAGTTAAAAATCTTTAATAAATACATCCCATTACGAGAAACAATTTTTTGACCACTGCATCACTGGCAACAGAGTTATTGACAAAACGGACGATACGTACGAACAGAAGGAAATTACCCACACTTGCAAAAACGACGAAACATAATTTGAAACTTTCCTCGACAATAGTATATAAATCAAATGACTCTACGCTTACAATATATAAATCAAAACCAAGATAAACAGTTACGATATAAAGTTCGAGACATAGAAGCGTCAAAAGCAAGAACAATAGAGTGCGATCACCCGAAACAATTAGTTATTATAATCAGATTAAATTTGCCGTTGATGTGGTTGACCAAATGACGCTAAAATATACCATCAAATCCAAATGCACTGAATGCGTTTCCTGTTACAATTTCTAAATGAAGTTCGTCATAGAATATCACGAATTTCTTGAAGAAGATAAAGGGAAATCTTCAACCAGGAACATCAAGCAGCCCAAGCAATATATCCCAATCACGAAAAAAATGCCGGATAAGATTGTGAGCGGGTAATGAAATCAGGCACTACCTTGGATAACTTGCAAAAAATTTGTCTCCGGAAAATGTATGGAGGAGAAACCAGTCATATGTAAAAAGTATAATTAATTGATTATTTTATTTATAAAAATAAAAATATATTTTTCATTATTTTATTAGAAGTCAGAAGTTATGTTGCAAATTATTTCCTGTAATATATTACGAATTCGTTTCTAAAAATCAACGTTTATTTCATAAGGGATCAAATGACCCCTCTTGGGAAGAATAGGTATATTTAAAGAGCCAGTACGTTTAGGGTTAGGTTAAAAATATATAAACCGAAATATTTCGAACAGAAACTTTGAACGCCCGAACGGAATATGGTCGTTCTGAGGGGCGTTGATCTAGATTCCTTTCCTAAATATTTTGATTAAATTGTTTTACATACTGGAGAGTCCTGTCAATCTCCTCGAATAACCAAATAACAGGACACGATCCAGGAATGCGGGAAATAATTTTTATTTCCAACAAAACCGAGCCGGAGCTCCATTTTATCGCATTAAGGTTATTGACAGACTAAATCGTGTGGTTTTTGTACGAATATACAGTGGGTCAAAAAAGTCTACATAAACCTTGTTTTTTTGCGATAACTTTATAGACATAAGCGATACGCAAAGATAGCTAATTTTATTAAATAGTACATCAGGTGCAGAGATAAATTGCAAATGGAGATTTTTTTCCCAGGAATAATAGAAGAATTATGCAAAAAAATCGAAAATTTTCGGGCCCAAAAAGTATTCGTACACTTAAGATTCAGCTGCTAAACCTCAATATTCACTCACGGACGGTCTGACCTCTGCGTACAATATAAACTAGTCTTCGTTTACACAATGGTTTTAACCTATTCCATGCGGTAGTAGATCTTCAAGCTCTGAACAGACATGATGACATGAAAAGCGAAATATCAATATCCATGCGTGATAGAGTGATTTTTCTTCGGAAACTAGGTGAATGTTATCGAAAATTTAGTAAAGAACTAAATCTAACTTTAACAACAGTGCAATATATAATAAAAAAATACGAAAGAAGAAACAGCAGAGAAAATAAGCTACGAACCGGTCGACCGAGAATACTAACGGTACGAGAGCGTCGGAGTATCGTTACAGAGGATACAAAAAAACCGTTCACAAGTGCTCGCAGTTTAGCGAATGATGTCCCGTCAACATCGGGGAAGAGCGAGTGTCCCCACACTGTTCGAAACGTTTTGCATTCTGCCCAAATATACGGCAGAACTGCCGGCAAAAAACCATTAATTTATAATATAAATCGAGAAAAACGTTCAGGTTTCGCAAAAACCTACGTAAAAAAATGTATAGAATTTTGGAAACGTGTCGTATTCTCGGATGAATCGAAGTCTGACATCTTCGGGTCCGATGGAAAAAAATTCGTCTGGCGGAAACCAAATACCGAGCTCCAGCAGAAAAATTTAATACCGACTGTAAAGCGCGGCGGAGGAAGCGTCATGGTTTGGGGCTGTATGGGATATTATGGCGTTGGTAATCTGGCTTTTATAGATGGTACAATGAATGCCGAGAAGTATATCGACGTGTTGCGCAACAATTTGAAAGCAAGTGTAGATAAAATGGGCCTGGATGGAAATTTCTACTTCCAACAAGATAACGACCCGAAATATACTGCCATGAAAGCGAGGAAACGGTTGTTCTATAATGTCCGTAAATAATTGATTACACCACCACAATCTCCGGACATCAATCCTATTGAAAATTTATGGCACTTGGTGGATGTAGTAATTAGAAAAAGAAAAATAACCAACAAATCCGATCTCCAAAGAGTGCTTTTAGAAGAATGGACGAAAATAGCAATGGAAAGAACGCAAAAGCTAGTAGAATCCATGCCTAAGAGACTCGAGGCGATAATTGAAGCAAAAGGGATGCACACCAAATATTAGTTATAATTAACAACTATGATGATGTAGGTTTTCACTATGATCGTAAGTGTATGGATACTTTTTTAGCCCGAAAATTTTCGTTTTTTTGGCATAATTCTTCTATTATTCCTGGGAAAAAATTCTCCATTTGCACTTTATCTCTACACCTGATGTACTATTTAATAAAATTGGCTTTCTTTGCGTATCGCTTATGTCTATAAAGTTATCGCAAAAAAACCAGGTGTATGACTACTTTTTTGACCCACTGTATGCTCTCGGACAATTGAAGAATAAGTTTTTCCTAGTTAAGTACATTTAATTTTTTTGCCAGAACGATCGTGACTTCAACGACTCAAAATATTTAGACACGTAAACAAGTACAGTTATTGAAATTTGACCGATTTGTTGCAATTCTCGTAATAAAAATTTATATATAATATTTTTGCATGTGATGGTTTTACCGTAGAGAAGTATCGTTTTCAGGAGTCAGTGAAAACCAGTATAAAAAAGCTTTATGAGTGCGTTAACGAAATTAACGATTAACAATCGGTAACTTTTTTTTAGTACTATCAGCAATGCACGAACTTTTTAATTTTTTTTCAAGATCACACTGCTTGCATTTTACATCCACGATTGGAAAATTATTATACTCATTAAAATTTCTACAAAAGTCCCATGGAAACTAAAATGAAAAAATTAATCTTCATTGCTCTCATATGTTAAGGACGTTATGCTCGGATATAAAAAAAGTGGCAGCGATTTTATATTTCAACAGTGCATTTGTAAACATATATCAAATGCGTGTGCAAATTTTTAACGAGATTCACAATCTACTTTACGAGATAAAAAATCATAAATACACCTTCAAAACGCACAAGGTCTTATGGATCGACCACTATACGGTGCGTATGATCGATCGATATTTCGATCGTCCGAAATAGTTTTCAAGGTCAAAAGGGATAAAAATTTCAACAAGGAATTGAATTGAAGAGAAATTTTTTGTTTGTTTTTCAAACCCCCGAAAATATTAAATGTGTAAACGATAGTAGCCAACACTGCGCAGAAGTATTTTATATTTATCGAATTTTCTTTTCGAACGTATACCCCCTTGCCGGTTTTTACGTATATGACTCTTCCCAATTGAATTTTCTCCATTTTCTCCCTATCACTGTCTAGCCGCACTTCGCTAAGCGGTTCACGGTTTGTAAACGTATTAAAACGAAAAATAATTCCACGTGACTTTATCTTTGTCTTCAAATTTGATATAGAACTTGTTTATATACGACTCATGAGTTTAAGCGCTTTCACGTTTTATGATCACATATATGCCATCTGTTTAATACGTTTAGTTGTAAATTACGCTGTAAAACCAATTAATTGCTTATTTTTTCATTGTACTTTCAATTAAAAATTATATTCGAACGGTATATCGTCTTGACTCGTGAACTACAATTATAATGAACGAAATACTCTTAGTAACATAAAGGGTGGCAATGCATTAACTTTGTATCTACGTATGATTCCACATTTTAACTTGAGAACTTTCGAAATTTCCATAATCCTCGATCGAATAACCATTATAGTGTATAAATTTAATAACTATCTAGTGCTACCAGTAAATATAATTTAATTCAATATTTCCAACAGTTACACGGAACGAAATCTCTACAATACTTAAAATCGACTCACAATAAAATCACATTCATCCGTATATATCAATGATATGAAGAATTTCCGTAATAAATCATCGATGATTGGTCCAAAATACTTCACAACAGAGTCCCAAATACATTCGAATGACATTATTTAAAAACTGGTTAATAACTACATATCGATTGTCGTACAAAAATCTTCGTAAGTCGTTGTCGATGCTTCGCCAATGATCCGGCGAACTG
This sequence comes from Oxytorus armatus, assembly GCA_958009045.1. Classification (NCBI taxonomy): domain Eukaryota; kingdom Metazoa; phylum Arthropoda; class Insecta; order Hymenoptera; family Ichneumonidae; genus Oxytorus; species Oxytorus armatus. The sequence continues at coordinate 2,981,926 of OY253748.1, read as the reverse complement.
TTGTACCGTATTCAAGTCAAAATATGGCATTGAGAAAAAGATTTTTATGAAATCTTTTGACTTCATCGGATAGTGTTATTCACGGTTTACCGATTACGCTAGTTATCAACGTTGAAACGTCAATTTTTATAAACAATAACGTATTTATTAGAGAAGAGTGCAAGTGATCGATGTGCGCACGGCACTTGGCCGTTGTAGTTTATTCCTTTTTCGTAACGTTTATCCGTTTTTGAAAAGGCCCAATATTCGACCAGAATATCAGGCAATCCGATAATCCAAAATTCAATCAAGTTTGAAAAACGCAAATTATTGGAAAATTATGTTGAATCTCGAGTATGCTTCCACAGTGACGGTCTAAAGCCGGACAAACGGCACAAAAGAACGGCGGGGCCTCTCTCCATGGTACGCACTCCGCCACGGTGTAGGGCGGCTCTGCGTCGCCAGAGCACACTCGCAGTTACAACTTACGATCACTCTCACTCCATAGAGTACACAGCCAAGTAAAACAACTTCTTTAAAAAATCTTACGTGTTGATTAATCGTCTTTCGAGTTTTTCGTTACAATGGGAGATAAAACAACTTCATCGCCAGTGGTATTGGCAGCATCGGGAGGCGTTGCAGCGGGTACGGGTACACCGAAGAAAGCAAAAGAGGGAAAACCCCGGGCTAAGCCAACTCATCCGAGAACCTTCGAGATGGTAAACGCTGCTATCAAGGATTTGAAGGAACGCGGTGGTTCTTCGCTCCAGGCAATTAAAAAATACATGGCCGGAACCTACAAGATCGATACCGAGAGACAGGCACCTTTCATCAAGAAGTACCTCAAGTCCGCTGTTGAATCCGGTACTCTCATACAGACCAAGGGCAAGGGCGCCGCTGGATCTTTCAAGCTCGCTGCTTCGACCAAAGCTGAGTTGGCCAAGCCAAAGGCTAAGGTTGCACCAAAAGCGAAAGCCATTAAAAAAGCGCCAGCAGCGAAAAAACCCGCTGCTGCTAAGAAACCAGCGTCGGGAACACCCAAAAAGGCCGCTGCGAAGAAGGCCGCAACTGCTGCCGTTAGTCAGAAGAGGAAAGTTTCCAAAGGACCGGCGGCTAAACCACCAAAGGCCAAAACTAACAAGCCCAAAACCGGCAAGGCAAAACCGGCGGCGAAATCGCCCGCGAAAAAGGCTAAACCAGCAACTGCGGCTAAGAAAACCAAACAAGTCGTCGCCAAGTCCAAGAAAGCTGCACCCAAGAGGCCAACCGTCGCCAGGAAGTGAATTACTACAATGCTTCGGGAGAGCGATACTCGAACGGCCCTTTTCAGGGCCACCAAAAATTTCTGACGTTGAAACTTGTTCTAATTTTTCTTGCAAGTTATACTACTGAACTATACATACCTTATACACGAAAATTTATATGCTTAAGGGACGGTAGGGTTTTAAAGGCGAAAAGAAAGCATATTTTTATGATTTTTTTGCGGCGACATGAGTAATATAATTTTATTAAACAGAATTTCATAATATTTTACAACTATGAAGTATCTCAGAAAAAACGTTTTCGGGAAAATCGATTTAAAGTTTTCACGTATCACGGCCGGTCGTTTGAAACGCTGGAACTCCGTTAGTTTTACTCTGGTTGACTTAAAATTTATACACAATATTCTCGACATATTTTTCATTCAGAAAAAAAAATAATTTAAAAACCCTACCCCTCCCTTAATCGCCGTATGTACACTATATTTTTCGAGACAATGTGTACATTAAGTTTTTAAAGGAACAGTTGAGTTTTTAGTTTTCTAGGATTTCAAAAAATCAAAAAAAATTGCTTTGTTTCAACTACATGGCCCAGAAGGTGTCAAAGTGTAAAACTGTCGTTAATAGCGCTCTATGCTCATGAGAGAGAAATAGGAGTGAAATTTCAACTGATCCCTTAATGATCCAGTGTACACACGTGGGGTTAACTATGGGGGCGGAAGAAAAATTCGAAATAAAAATATCTAAATATTTTTCTGCGACGTTTGGTGTTGTACAACATTATTGCACACAGATGTTCGATGATATTTTTTTTCACATTCAATGCTACAGTCAAATACGCTATTTTTAATCTTTTGCATGCACAAACATTTGACTTATGTTCTTTAGTTCTTATATACTAAAACCAGAGCAGTACACATTTTTTAAAATATATTCTGGACACTACAGCTCGAAAGTACTTTTCATAAAATATGTAGAATATTATGTGGTCGAATTTACGAATGTTCTACTACCAGACCAGAGGTATAATACCCTTCCATGCGCGTTTCACTTATCATTTTGAAGGCAAACATTATATTGATAAAACTAATTCAGATTTGAATGACTGATGTGTAATTGTTTGACGACGAAAAAATATCCTGATTGATAAAAAATGAATGCCAACGGCACCACGGTGCACCCAAGCGGTCACCCATCCGAGTACTGACCGCGCGCAATGCTGCTGAACTTCAGTGATCGGACGAGAACTGGTGCTTTCAGCGTGGTATGGTCGTTGACGGATTAATTAAATTTAATATTTCAATTTATCTGATTGCATAAGAAATCTAATGATATTATTTCGCAGTTAACTTTGCGTTTAGTGTAAATGCAAATAGTACTGCAACTGGTATGGAATAAAGAGGGTGACATTTTATAAGGTTACAATGACGAGTATATTCGTAGTGTAAGAAACTAGTATTGTGTGGTATCGGAGAGTATGATATTGTTATTTATTGCGGAATACAATAATGTGGTATTTCATAGGATATATAAGTGTGAGAGTAATGGGGTAATTTGATGGAGTTCTTTTGAAGACTGTCGCGTCGACTTTTACGTGAGTTGCTAATGCCTTGATAATCCGTTGGATCTATCGAAGGGACTCGTTTGGTTGCCGTATAAACGAGACCGTAGCATGCGCGCTTGCTCTCGTCTAAACGCTATAGGTGGCGCCATGGTCGTGCATTGCAGGCAATGACCGTTGTACAGTGGGTTGACTCGTTATTTTGAAAACTGTCTGTGTAGAGTTAGAAATTGTTAATATATTAATTTTTTGAATTACTCTGGTATAACGAAAGCAATAGTCTAAGATCCGAATTAGAGACGACCTTCACCCATCGCGTAAATGGATGAAAGGATTTTATATCAAATTTAGTATGTTTGAAAATATATCGCGAGTGGGATGCCCAAAAAATTCCTGGCACAACTATGATTAATTATCAATTCAAATATGAGTTTTTATTCACTCATGAGTTTATCAGATAAATTTATTACCAACCGACAGTATGAAGCCTATAGAATATGCAAACGTTGGGTTGTCTATTATTTTTCTGGCGTAACTACTGGGTTGTCACCTATAAACAGGTAAATCGATACTAGCTGTTTTCACCGATTTATTTCATAAATAAATCTTATATCAAAATAAGCGCTGTTTCATTGCAAACACGATAATATATGTTTGTCTGCAAAAAATCGGGTTTGATTGACGGCTGTCGAGTTTTGAAAAGTGAAATTTTGATGCGAATAGAAATTTACGACAAAGAGGTCTGAGCAATGCTTTCTGTTCATGCATTTGAGAAGGATAGCAATACACTATACTAGTAAACGCTGAGCATTATTATTTCAGGGTAACTGGCTGTAGCTTGAGAAAACAATGATAAATATATAATAAATTAAATTTATTTATAATATTATATAATATTACTAGGGCGGCTCCGCCCTCCGCCGCGTTTCACGCGCCACCGCAACGCCGCATAATCCCCTCGCCGAGCATACTCGATCCCTCTCGCTCTTCTCAACTCTTGAACACGGCCGCGGCGATATATTTATATAATATAGAGAGATATGTGGTATTACAGGATATAAATGTTCTTTCGAATAAAAATATGATAGCAATATATACTTATCTTGAAATTTTTTTGTTCCTTCAGAGAGTAAATAAAAATAAGTGAAGTGAATAGTCAAATTAAAATTTAAAAATAACGAAAAACATACACCAAGGATCTTGCATTAAGCACAAAAATTTTATTACAATATAGCATCAATACAAAAATATATTCATGAAAAAAGTTTTTAATTAATGATTATTATTTCGCATGTGGTCCGTCGGAAATAAAATTTTGATCCACGAATTCGGTAGATTCGTCTTCATTTACCGTCATTTCAACAATGTCTTGTATTTTCAAAGGCGATTGGTCCCCAATAATTCCTGTTGGGTTTAAATAATCATCTAAATACCAACCGCAGTTTTATACATTTAGAGTCGGTTGCATTAAGCCATATGGAATTGACAAATATTGTTCTTGAAATTTTTTTGTTGTAGGGATATATGAACACTATACCTGCATGGTGGTATAGTGCTCGAGTGAAGACTTTTGATTATTATTTTGTAAACTGTCATTGATGAGTCCAAAGGACGATTCTATTAATCGTGTAAAAAAGAGTTTATTATCGAATTATACAACCGCTGGGAAATGTGGAGGGAAGGAGAAATTTCGGGTTTATCGTTTATTCTGCCTGTGCAGGCTTGACGCAGATCGTAATATTGTGTTCTGTCTAATAATGCTAACCCTTTCGCGATCCAACGAATCTAGCGTAAACTTTTCTATATCCACATCAAAGACCTACCATTTGTCATACACCAATTTCAATATGCGGTATGTAACAGAATAAACCTTGGTTAAATAAATTATTGGCCCTAAAAAGGGCCGTTTGTATTTTCTTTGCAATTGACGACTTAAGCTTTTTTCTCCGTCTTCTTGGGCAGCAGAACTGCTTGGATATTTGGCAGGACTCCACCTTGAGCGATCGTAACGCCCGAGAGTAATTTGTTCAATTCTTCGTCGTTGCGAATAGCCAGCTGCAGATGACGAGGGATAATTCTAGTCTTTTTGTTGTCACGCGCCGCGTTTCCAGCCAATTCGAGAACTTCAGCGGCCAAATACTCCATGACAGCGGCAAGATATACCGGAGCGCCAGCACCGACACGCTCCGCGTAGTTTCCTTTACGGAGAAGACGATGAATTCGCCCCACTGGGAACTGAAGGCCAGCTCGGTTGGAACGGGTCTTTGACTTTCCCTTGACTTTGCCACCCTTTCCTCGTCCGGACATATTGATTTAATGTGGTGAAAACAAAAATAGATTGTCACAGTGTTATTCGACTCCAGACGGGATTAAGAATGATACCAACCATGTTCGGACGAGCCTATTTATACACTTTTTCACCCCGACTGGCTCACCAATGGCAGAGCAGCCATTCCGCTGTGCACGCATGCCACGTCTCATTGTCGCGGCGGTAGGGAATTACTCCCTCTACTCCGTAGAATTTCCTTTGCTTACAGCTGATATACGCACTAGTAAACTGGATTATTTAGAAATGTTGCCCGATGAGATAGCAGGCGTAAAAGTTTCGACGAATGTCGGCAAAAAGCATTATATATAGATCATTCCGCCAATTACAATTAAAACATCAGATGCCAAAATCTTATTCCGTTTGAATAAATTTATTAACGATCATTCACTAATACAGAGTTTGTATGAGGTTTGACCGCACAGTGAATTGGTGGTTCGGAAAGTATACGGTGCTAGTGTGCGAAAGGATGCCGGGGAAGTGAGGTTTTCAGTTTGTAGAAAAGGGATATATGCCTTTTCCATTAACCTAAAACCTCGCTACCCAAGCATACCTTTCCCACACTAGCGTCCTGACGTAAGGAAAGCTTTGGCTTGTTTGCCGGTTATTTTGGTGTCGCCGCGCGGCGTTGCAGGGGGACGTAGCCGACCCGCTCATACGCGTTTCACGATACACAAGTTTAAGTATTTCATGTTTGATTTATGAATCTTCTTTTGTTAATAACTTTTCAAGAAACACTGAGCGAAGGATAAAACTTTTTGTATTTTACTCAAGGGGTATTCGTAACAACATATGTGAAGGACAAGATGAGTGGGACTGGCTAGTATAAGGAAAATAGCTACATGAACTATTAACATTATTTGCTAATGCCTTCTTAATAAATAACGACCCCCCAATTTTGTGAGAGGAAAAAGTTGTTTCGCGTGTGAAAACCCGTCGGAAGAGCCTATCACCAACGGAATCGGAGCGGTCCCCTAATCCCTTTGTTTACCACCGCTTCGACGAAATTCCAAGATTCTTCAGATTTTGATGGTTCGATGATAATTCTTTCAAGGCATGATGACGTCACAATCAGTTGAGCAATTAGAAAAAGTAACTCGAAATCTCGTTAGGTTCATGACTTTGTGTCTATCAATTTTCTTGTGTACAATGGACAGAGCGAATCGCGTGTAATATCATATGCAAATATCGCGAGAAGTGCTTACAGAATTTACGGAAAAACAATTTTGGTGTGCAAGAAATGTAACTTCGTTAGTCAACCGCATGTACGGAACTGAAACGCGTGCTACCAACGGTTCCGTCTTTTACATATTATACTAGGTTGAGTTATAACCTCCCACACATATCCTTGCGCGGGAATCGATGGCAATAATAGGACACTTCGTAATGTATCAACATTAAGATTTATATATTTATCGGTCCGAAAATCCGATGACCGTGCATGACCTTTTATGCTTCTAAGCAGTTTTAAATATTGCGTTAGCAACGTAGTAGATCCGAGAGATGAATATCACATTAGACAGCTAAAGTGCGTCATTTTTTGTATTATTCAACGCTATTCCGGGTGCGGTCGATCGGAAGCATGTAATATTATAATTTTCGTGAATCATATTGAGGAGCGCGGAAGTATTTGGGGTCGTTCATGACATTTTTAACTCCCGATTGCCCGCCGGGCAAAAAGACCGGAGTTATCCGTTTCACAACGATTCGCCGATTGCGACAATTTCTTCTCGCATACTGCAAAAAATGACACAGAATTTTGATGGTCGCTCCTATGATCAATGGTCATTCACGATAGTCAGGAACGTAATCGCATTGCTTTTAATAGCTCAGCAATTTTAGCATAAAAAATGGGTTCGTTCGGCATAAAATCCTGATAATTGATTTTTCGATTGGATTATGTCAGAGGGTGCCCCCTGAGTATAAAACTAAGGTTCTGTTGTCCGAAAACGCGAGCGTTTGCCGCTATCTTGAAAAACGCCTTTTTGCAGATATCTCGGAAACGGTGAGTTTTATGTCAAAAATAGATGAGACCTTTTTTATAGAGGATAGAATTTCCCATCTTCTTTATTTAAAACTTATTTCTCTATTGTTGATATTCTCCGATATATAATTGATTAAAAAAATTAAATTTTAGTTTTTGGGCAATATGTCGGTAGTTTTTGGAAATACAAAAAAAAATGTTGTAATCAAAGTTGTAGAGCATAAAATTTTCTACCATTTCTGTATATAATTTTTTTTTACAAAATCAATAGTTGCTGAGTTCTAGCGCAATGAAAGTTGCCGTCAGGTAAAGAAAATCAGCGACGAGTGGTAATACGATACTCTGGCATGCAAACAAAAAAGTATAATTGAAGAATTTTATAATGGAGACGGTAACAATAATATTTATCATGAAAAAGAGGGATATGGGCGATAGGAGGAAAGTTTGTGTAATAGAAACATTTTGCTTACCTTTCTATATAGCTGTATTCTATTCAAATAATCATAACGGTACAGACTCGTCCACATCGCCGGATTCGGCGGAACATGGTTACAAATCAATGAATACACCCTTATTGTTGAAGAACGCGCCGACGTACACTAATAACCTCCTGCAATACTGGCCGCCGAGACGTCGCGTCTACTTATACGTTTTTTGGATGGTAGAGTAACGTATTACCACTCATCGCTGTTTTCTTTACGTGACGGCAACATTCATTGCGCTACAACTCAGCGACTATTGATTTTACAAAAAAAAGTTTTATACAAAAATGGTAGAAAATTTCATGCTCTACAACTTTGATTACAACATTTTTTTTCGTATGTCTAAAAATATCGACATATTTTCCAAAAACAAAAATTTGATTATTTAACCAACTATATCTCGGAAAATAATAATAGAGAAAAAAGATTTAAAGTTTAAACGAAAAAGGTGGGGAATTCTATTTTTATTATAAAACTCACCGTTTCCGAGATATTTTCATAAAGGCGTATTTCAAGATGGTGGCTAAGGCTCGCGGTTTCGAACGACAGAAACTTGGTTTATACTTAGGGGGCACCCTCTGACATAATCCAATCGAAAAATCAATTATCAGGATTTCATGCAGAGTGAATGTCTAAAAGTCTTGGACTATAAATCATTGTGGCCCTTACTAGCTTAGGTTGTTGACCGGTCAGCATCATGTAGTGTACTCATTATGGAGTCCAACATTCGTATCCCTGAAGGGGTATCAGTAATCTATAAAATAGAGCTCAAGTCAGAAGTTATGGCGAAAGGCTGTTTTACGTTTTGAATCTTTATTGGCCCTGAAAAGGGCCGTTATATAATGGTTGGACGTCGAAATGTTTACTTGGAGCTCGTGTACTTAGTAACAGCTTTCGTGCCTTCACTGACAGCGTGCTTGGCGAGTTCTCCAGGCAGCAAAAGTCTTACAGCAGTCTGGATTTCCCGAGAGGTGATAGTTGATCGCTTGTTATAATGAGCGAGTCGGGATGCTTCAGCGGCAATGCGTTCGAAAATGTCGTTTACGAAGCTATTCATGATGCTCATCGCCTTGCTCGAAACTCCAGTATCAGGATGGACTTGCTTAAGAACTTTGTAGATGTAGATAGCATAGCTCTCCTTCCTCTTACGTCTCTTCTTCTTGTCGGTTTTCGTGATGTTCTTCTGGGCTTTGCCAGCCTTCTTCACGGCTTTACCACTCGCTTTCGGAGGCATGATTGAAAGATCAGATATACCTCGTCTAAATACGTAAGGATACTGGTCTAATACTGATGACAGCTGGGAGTCGAATAAGCTGCACCATTGCGAGACCCCTACTTAAGACCAAACGTATACCAACCGGCGCACCAATGAGATGAAGCGAGGTGGAGGGGAACGACACGCAACGAACCGACCATGCAAAAATAGTTAAGAGTGGGGGTATATCCATTTGTTGTAACCCCCGCACCAATGAAATGCTGCCAAGTTCTCTGCGCAGTCATTGTTGCGCGAGTAATCATCATGCAATCTAATTGTAAGATGGCGCCATATCTAATAAGAGTTTCTTGAGCTATCATGTCGTTCGAAAAAGGAGAAGGTCGAGAATGACTTTTCTAATGCGGCTCATAGCGCATCTAGCCCTAACAGATGCATCCGCAAATTATTGAAAAAACTGACGAAACATATATATGAAACTTAATAATAAAAACTTCTCATCCGCAAGTTGACCTTCCAGCGTCTGTGCGTGAGATAGCCCAGGACTTCAAGACCGATCTACGTTTCCAAAGCTCCGCTGTAATGGTACTGCAGGAAGCTAGCGAAGCATATTTGGTCGGTCTTTTCGAAGATACGAACTTGTGCGCTGTTCACGCTAAGAGATTCACCGTCATGCCTAAGGACATACAGCTTGCTCGCCACATTCGCGGAGAGCGCGCTTAAACTCGCAGCTGTTAAATTGCACTACCTCGGCCCTTTCCAGGACCAACAAATTGTCATAACGTTTAAAAACATCTGTTAACACATTTAATAATACCAAGATTACTTCATTTTTATCTCTATGTTCCGTACCGAGAAAGAGAATACTTATATGAGCCTCTGGTATTTGTCGATTCACCAGCGGTACAACCTATAAACCTCAATTTCGGATGCAATTAGAATGACACGTACCGACGATGGACCTCAAATCTTTTGGAAATGTACTTTTTTCGAGAATTTGCAGGCTCGCTAAATGTGTGAATATATGTCTATCCCGATAAGAACGGTTGTTGCTAGAATAGAAAAACATTTTTCTTTAATTAATATGTTTATCAACGAGCATTAAGATTTTCGGCTTTTTGGCCACCCCCTTTAAGTCCGAAATTGCTCTACCGAAAGTTCCGGAATCGTTCTGATGTACGAAATCATGTGGGACATTTGGAAGTATCTTATAACGGTGTAGACATTGTCATTACTTTTTGACATATAAGACGTGTTTAATATGTAGTATCTAGCAATTGTCTCAATAGCGATCAAGGAATTCACTGGCAGCGATTGTGCATAACCCTCGGCGCGTGAAGCCTGCTTGACCAGTTTGCCTGATTTGAGTGCCTCGCAGTGGGAATTTAAATGAAATGATCAATAACAGAAAAGCAAATATGTGATAAGTAAAAGCTGAATGTGCGTGATGTAAAAATTCACAGTACATAGTCATATCGTCTGTCTCCCTTATGCTAGGTATTTATTGCGGCCTGGGTGCACATTTTTAAGCACTCATAATGATATGACAAAGTACCTATTAGTATTGACTTTTATTTGTAGGAATTTTAGATGTAGCAAACTTTTTGACTGATTTGAAATACGTTTAAAAAATGATTATAGGTTGGTTAAAAATTTTTTTTTTTTATAATGAAAAGCAAACAGTTGCTACAATAATGTAACCAAAGATTGTAATTTGAAAAGTGCTGCGTCGTTATTTTTTACGTATACATGAATTACCCTATATCAGCCGGCCGCTTTTTCAATTTTGACTTCCGGACAGAGGAACCCAAATTGCAATGTGCACCATGTTTTTCACCCTTTAAATGATAAGGCAAGGTATGTCTAATTTCGGGCAAGCTTTCTGTACGAGCGTCATTGTTCTGAATGGGTATATTTTTTCAATTCAAATTAGCCGTCATTGAAGAAACTGCGTTGGAAATTTTTTCATGTCATTCTTACCTTTAGGCACCTATCAATAACTTATGATTGCTAGCAAGTAGAACTACGCTCGGAATACTTTGTGGCCCTAAAAAGGGCCGTTTGAGTGACTGCAAAGCAGTTTGCTGCATCGATGAAATTTAACCACCGAATCCATACAAAGTGCGGCCTTGACGCTTCAAAGCGTAGACGACATCCATTGCGGTCACAGTCTTCCTTTTAGCGTGTTCGGTGTAGGTGACTGCATCACGGATAACGTTCTCAAGAAACACTTTGAGAACTCCACGAGTTTCCTCGTAGATCAAGCCAGAAATACGTTTGACTCCACCTCGGCGAGCTAAGCGACGAATGGCCGGCTTCGTGATACCCTGAATGTTATCACGAAGAACTTTCCTATGACGCTTTGCGCCTCCCTTTCCCAATCCCTTTCCGCCCTTTCCACGTCCAGTCATTCTTCAAGTTACGAGAATAAGTAAAACGTCAGTTTGTGAACCTGATGAGCACACTGATAATTTTTCTCCCATCAGAGCGTCTTTTATACACTTTATGCTTCGATGTCCCCTCCACTCCTTCGCCAGCCAATAAGGTGCTAGCTAACACTGGCCAGAATGTCCAAAGTGGTCGCGCATGCGTTCAAAGAGTGATATAGAAGAAGCATCAAGTAAAAAGTAAAGATTGAATATAAAATTGTATCGTTTCGACTAGTAGAGTGCGGTTTCATATTATTATTACTCATTTTGTTTTCCTTTTTTTCAGTAGTTTGAGGCATACGCCATCAGGGCCAGTCAGTCAAATCGTGTTAAGTCCCATCGGGAGTTGGCGGAACATTATGATCGAACGTTTGAGATGGATCATTAGCAATACATTAATCGTCATTAGACTAATATACATATGTAGGTGTACAGTGAAAAAAATTGATGTGCAAAGAAAATGTAGGCGGAATTATCTGAGGGAATGGCCAAAACAAAAATTAGAAAAGAGAATAAATAATACCATCCGAAAAATTGTAGCCCACTTTCGTACCATTAAAAACTGTCTTGACTGCAAAATTCAAAACAATTATACATCTTCGTCAGATTAAAAAAAAACATATTGCCACTTTTATCATATTTTGGATTATCTAATGTTGTTATTAAATTCTGGTTATTTTCCGATTCAGGAAAACGATTAAACAATACTATACCATATAGTAAATATAAAATATTGTGGAAAGGAAGCTATACCACAGTACAAATAAACAATTTCATTTGACAAAAATAAATAATTTAATAAAATATGAATGCCAACGGCACGCGGTGTTCCCAAGCGGTCACCCATCCAAGTACTGACCGCGCCCAATGCTGCTTAACTTCAGTGAACGGACGAGAACTGGTGGTTTCAGCGTGGTACGGTCGTTGGCGGAATGTTAATGTTTAATACTTTAATTTCAAACAATGTTTACGGAAACTAATGAAATATTATTTCATAGTTTGCTATGCGTTTAATGGAAATACAAATAGTTCTGCAACTAGTATGGACTAAAGACGTTGTACCTTTGACTGCGCTATAGGTGGCGCCATGGGCGTTTCTTTTCAATAGGTATCCGTTGTACAGTCGGTACCAACGAAATCCTTATATCTTGCACGTCTGTTGTGGAGTTTAAAATCTTTAATAAATACATCCCATTACGAGAAACAAGTTTTTCACCACTGCATCACTGGTAACAGAGTTATTGACAAAACGGACGATACGTACGAACAGAAGGAAATTACCCACACTTGCAAAAACGACGAAACATAATTTGAAACTTTTCTCGACAATAGTTTATAAATCAAATGACTCTACGCTTACAATATATAAATCAAAACCAAGATAAACAGTTACGGTATAAAGTTCGAGACATAGAAGCGTAAAAAGCAAAAACAATAGAGAGCGAACACCCGAAACAATTAGTTATTATAATCAGACTAAATTGGCCGTTGATGTCGTTGACCAAATGACGCTAAAATTTACTATCAAATCCAAATGCAATAGATGGCCTGTGCACGTATTCTTCAATATCCTGGATTAAGCTGGAATCAATCGGGTAACAACTGGATACCAAGACAGCGTTTCCTGTTACAATTTTTAAATGAAGTTCGTCAAAGAATATCACGAATTTCCTGAAGAAGAAAAAGGCAAACCTTCAATCAGGAACATCAAGCAGCCCAAGCAATATATCCCAGTAACGAAGAAAATGCCGAATAAGATTGTGAGCGGGTAATGAAATCAGGCAACTTTGGATAACTTGCAAAAAATTTGTCTGCGGAAAATGTATGGAAGAGAAACCAGTCATATGTAAAAAGTATAATTAATCGATTATTTTATTTATAAAAATAAAAATATATTTTTGATTATTTTATTAGAAGTCAGAAGTTATGTTGCAAATTATTTCCTCTAATATATTACGAATTCGTTTCTAAAAATCAACGTTTCTTTCATAAGGGATCAAATGACCCCTCGTGGTAAGAATAGGTATATTTAAAGAGCCGGTAAGTTTAGTGTTAACTTAAAAATATATAAACCAAAATATTTCGAACTGGAACTTTGAACGCCCGAACGGAATTTGGTCGTTCTGAGCGGGGTTGATCAAGATTCCTTTCTTAAATAATTTGATTAAATTTTTTTACATACTAGAGAGTCCTGTCAGTCTCCACGAATTATCAGATAACAGGACACGAGCCAGGAATGCGAGAAATAATTTTTTTTCCAACAGGACCGAGCCGGAGCTTCATTTTATCGCCTTAAGGTTATTGACAGACTAAATCGTGTGGTTTTTGTACGAATATATGCTCTCGCACAATTGAAGAATAAGTTTTTCCTAGTTAAGTACATTTAATTTTTTTGCCAGAACGTTCGTGACTTCAACGACTCAAAATATTTAGACACGTTAACAAATACAGCTATTGAAACTTGACCCATTTGTAGCAATTCTTGTAATAAAAATGTATATATAATATTTTTGCATATGGTTTTACCGTAGGAAAGTATCGTTTTCACGTGTCAGTGAAGACCAGTATAAAAAAGGTTTAAGAGTGCATTGACGAAATTAACGATTAACAATCGGTAACTTTTTTTTAGTACTGCCAGCAATGCTCGAACTTTTTAATTTTTTGTCAAGATCGAACTGCTTGCATTTTACATCAACGAATGGAAAATTATTATACTCATTAAAATTTCCACAAAAGTCCCATTGAATCTAAAATGAAAAAAATTAATCTTCATTGCTCTCGTATATTAAGGACGTTATGCTTGGATATGAAAAAGTGGCAGCGATTTTACATTTCAACAGTACATTTGTAAACATATATCAAATGCGTTCGCAAAATTTTAACGAGATTCACAATATACTTTACGAGATAAAAAATTATAAATACACCTTCAAAACGCACAAGGTCTTATGGATCGATCACTATACGGTGCGTAGGATCGTTCGATATTTCGATCGTCCGAAATATTTTTCAAGGTCAAAAGGTATACAAATTTCGACAAGGAATTGAATTGAAGAGAAAAAAACACATTTTTTTCAAACTCTCGATAATATTCAATGTGTAAACGATAGTTGCCAACATTGCGCAAAATTATTTTATATTTATGGAATTTTTATTTCGAACGTATACCCCCTTGCCGGTTTTTACGTATATGTCAAGTCCCAATTAAATTTTCTCCATTTTCTCCCTATCACTCTCTAGCCGCACTTCGCTAAGCTGTTGTCCGTTTGCAAACATATCAAAACGAAAAATTATTCCACATGACTTTATCTTTGTCATCAAATTTGATATAGAACTTGTTTATATATGACTCACGAGTTTAAGCGCTTTCCCGTTTTATGATCACATATATGCCATCTGTTTAGTACGTTTACTTGTAAATGTCGCTGTAAAACCAATTAATTGCTTATTTTTTCATTGTACTTTCAATTAAGAATTGTATTCGTACGGTATATCGTCTTGACTCGTGAACTACAATTATAACTAACGAAATACTCTAAGTACCATAAAGCCTGGCAATGCATTAACGTTGTATCTACGTATGATTCCATATTTTAACTTGAGAACTTTCGAAATTTCGATAATCCTCGATCGTATAGCCGTTATAGTTTTTAAATTTAATAACTATCTAGTTCCACCAGTAAATATAATTTCATTCAATTTTTCCAACAGTTACATCGAATGAAATTTCTACAGTACTTAAAATCGACTCACAATAAAATCACATTCATCCGTATATATCAATGATAATGGAGAATTTTCGTAATAAATCATCGATGATTGCCGCAAAATACTTCACAACAGAGTCCCAAAGACATTCGAATGACATTATTTAAAAACTGGTAAATAACTACATATTAATTGTCGTACAAAAATCTTCGCACGTCGTTGTCGATTCTTCGCCTATGACCCGCGAACTCTTGTACCGTAAACGAGTCAAAATATGGTATTTAGAAAAAGATTTTTATGAAATATTTTGACTTCATCGGATAGTGTTATTCACGGTTTATCGATTACGCTAGTTATCGACGTTGAAACGTCAATTTTTATAAACAATACGTAATTATTAGAGAAGAGTGCTAGTGACGGATATGCGCACGGCACTTGGCTGTTGTAGATTATTCCTTTTTCGTAACGATTATCCGTTATTAAAAAGGTCCAATATTCGACCAGAATATCAGGCAATCCGATAATCCTAAATTCAATGAAGTTTGAAGAACGAAAATTATTGGAAAATTATGTTGAATCTTGAGTATGATACCACAGTGACGGTCTAACGCCAGACGAATTGCACATATGAACAGAGGGGACTCTCTCCATGGTACGCGCTCCGTTACGGTATAGGGCGGCTCTGCGCCGCCAGAGCACACTAGCAGTTACATCTTACCACCATTATCTCTCTCTAGAGTATACAGCCAAGTAAAACAACTTCGATAAAAATATCTTACGTATTAATTAAGGGGTGATATCCACCAAATTTTTTTTTGTCATTTTTTTTTATTGGCTTAAATCATGCGAAAACTATCCTAGAATCAAAATCTACAACGCCCAAGTACTGATCTAAACTCAAAATTCGTTTAAATCAATTTTTACCGAACAACTTTTATGCTCCAAAATCACATTTTTCGCTTATTTTAGCGATGCTCGTTTTTTTTTAATTTCGCGGCTTTGTAAATTAGTAGAAGTTACCTATGATCGATATCGTGTTTTGAATTTGAAGTATAGAGGTCGCTGCATCAAATTTCGACCGTTACAGCGTCTGCACAGCACGTGTTTACTCACAATTTCCCTTTACTTAGTCGATCAGCCGTTCTCGTTGTGTACGTTCTTAGTTTGAGTTTTGCTATACTTTTTAACTGTAAATGATATTCAAAAGTACTTAATTATGAGTGACAAGGTGTACAGTGGCCACAAAGGCAGTAAAACAAGAAGTACCAGAACAATCCGGAGTAAAATTAGTAACCGACACCCGCCTAACCGCCATGCATCCGAAGGCGATTCGGAGTACGTTAGTACCTCGGCGAAAAAATTAAAAACTTCTGATTTAAACCGTGATCGCGAATTTTTCGCTACAATGGCAGATAAAACAACTTCATCACCAATCGTATTGGCAGCATCAGGAGGCGTTGCAGTGGCTACAGGTACACCGAAGAAAGCAAAGGAGGGAAAACCCCGTGCAAAGTCAACTCATCCGAGAACCTTCGAGATGGTAAACGCTGCTATCAAGGATTTGAAGGAACGCGGTGGTTCTTCGCTCCAGGCAATTAAAAAATACATGGCCGGAACATACAAGATTGATACTGAGAGACAGGCACAGTTCATCAAGAGGTACCTCAAGTCCGCTGTTGAATCCGGTACTCTCATACAGACCAAGGGTAAGGGCGCCGCTGGATCTTTCAAGCTCGCCGCTTCGACCAAAGCTGAGTTGGCCAAGCCAAAGGCTAAGGTTGCGCCAAAAGCTAAAGCCATTAATAAAGCGCCAGCAGCGAAAAAGCCCGCTGCTGCTAAGAAACCAGCGTCGGGAGCACCCACAAAGGCCGCTGCGAAGAAGGCCGCAACTGTTGCCATTAGCCAGAAGAGGAAAGTTTCCAAAGGTCCGGCGGCTAAACCACCAAAGGCCAAAACTACCAAGCCCAAAACCACCAAGTCAAAACCGGAGGCGAAATCGCCCGCGAAAAAGGCTACACCACCGACTGCGGCTAAGAAAACCAAACCAGTCGCTGCTAAGCCCAAGAAAGCTGCACCCAAGAAGCCAACCGTCGTCAAGAAGTGAATAACTACAATGCTTCGGGAGAGCGATACTCGAACGGCCCTTTTCAGGGCCACCAAAAATTCCTAACGTTGTAACTTGTTATAATTTTTTTCGTAAATTATACTACTGGACTATACATACCTGATCCACGAAAATTTATATTCTTAAACCCTGGTACACTGGGTCTGTTGAACCCTCGCCGAAATAGTTGAGTTTTTTATTTTCCAGGATTTCCAAGAATTTAAAAAAATCCTTTCTTCTACATGGCCCAGAAGGAGAAATAGGAGTGAAATTTCGACTGGTCCCGCAATGACGCAGTGTACACATAGGCGGTTAACAATGGGGGTTGAAGAAAAATTCGAAATAAAAATATCTATATATTATTTCTGCGTCTTGCACAACATTTGGGCACACTGCTGTTCGGTGATATTTTTTTTTACAATCAGTGCCACAGTTAAATATGCGATTTTTAATCGTTTGCATGCACAGATATTTAACTTATGTCCTTTAGTTCCTATATAATAAACCCAGAGCAGTCCACATTTTTTTATATATTCGGGACGCTAGATCCCGAAAGTACTTTTCATAAAATCTGTAAAATATTGTGGTCAAAGTCACGAATGTTCCAGCAAAAAAAATCGAATCTGGTCAATTGGAGAAAATTTACTTCTCAAATGAACGGGAGCATATATTCGTACAAAAATCTCATGGTTACTCATGATTTAGTCTGTTAATGGGCTTAAGAGTCGATGAAATGAAGCTGTGGCTCAATTTTGGTGAAATAAAAAATGTTCCTCGGATCCCCAGCGCTTGTCTTGTTTTTTTTATTTCTCGAGGACACTGATAGGACTCTATTATGTTAAAAAAATATGAACCAAAATATTTTGAAAAGGAACTTTGAACGCTCGAACGAACTATGGTCGTTCTGACCGACGGTTGATCAGGGTTCCTTTCCGAAATATTTTGGTTTATATTTTTTTACATACTAGTAGGTCCTATCAGTCTCCTCGAATAATCAAATAACAGAACAATAACCTTGAAATGCAAGAAATAATTGTATTCCAACAAATCCGAACCCGAGTCATATTTCATCGTCTTTTAAGCGTATTGGCAGTCTAAATAATGTAGTTTTTCTACAAATATAAGTAGAGTAGCTATGCTGATTCGCCCTCATGTCGCCCATCACCCTGAACCGCGGTCAGTACGGTAGATCCCTACCGTACCGTAATGTCGGGATCTACTTTGCCGACCTTTCGAGCCACTGTCGACATGGTGGAGATCTACATTACCGACCCCCAACCTGCAATATTGATCAACTATTATTATTCCTTTGGCGGATGTCCTAAGGGATCGTAAAGACTGATGTCCTAGTGGGATTGTAAAGGCGGATGTCCTAGGAGATTTAAAAGACGGATGTCCTAGGGGATTGTAAAGGCAGATGTCCTAGGGGATTGTAAAGGTGGATGTCCTAGGGGATTGAAAAGACGGATGTCCTGCTGGAGGTAGGGTTTGATGATGTAGCTGAGAGAAATTTACTGACGAGGCGGGTAGGGATTGGAAGGGCGGAACTTAACTATTTAACTATTTAACAACAGTTTTCAAACTTGACCATCGTCAGTTATGGATCCGAGCAAAATGACGGCAGTGTCGATAAAGTAGGTTCCCTTACCGAACAAATATTGTTGACAACTGGTGAATGTTCCCGCCTTGAGGAAAAGTGGGGGAACCTCCCTCGCCTTGTGCAGGTGCGGTAGCCCTATGTAAGGCCCAGTCAGCTTGTGGGCTGGCGGGAGGGGACCATGTTCACGGTCATTTTGTTTACTGCCTCGATTTCTCACGATGAGGAACTCTGGGAACTTCTCGAAGCTCTTACTTCCAAACCCCACCTCCAACAGGTTTATGGCTCGGCTAAATAGTTTGTGCTTCGGCTATATAGTATGTGGCTCAGCTAACCAAACGGTCGGTAAGGTAGATTCCTACCCGAAAGGAAAAAAAATCGAAATAAAGTCAAACTCAGACGAAACAGTTGGTAGATTCCTGCCGCATCGTCTGCACGGCATCCTGGATATCCTGATTGATGAAAATGTGGGTGGGTGGGGATAATTTTCAAGATCGTTTTGTTTTCTGCCTCGATTTCTCACGATGGCGCAGTCGTCCGGAAACTTATCGAAACTACATCGTCCATAACCCCCAGCATTCATGCGCGGAACATTTTTTTTTTTTTTTACGTTTTTTTTTTAACTTCCAGAACATTCGATGATGCACTCATCTGAAAGCTTATTGGTCCTGTTCAAGGTCATTTTGTTTACTACTTCGATTTCTCACGATGACATCATCGTCAGGAAACTTCTCAAAGATCCATCATTCAAACCCTACCACCAGCAGGTTTGTGTCTCGACTAAATGGCTTGTGCCTCGGCTAAGTTGTTTGCGTCTAGGCTAAAGGATTTGTGGCTCGGCTAAGGTGGCGTCGATGGTGCCGCAGATGAA
The DNA here is from genome assembly GCA_958009045.1 of Oxytorus armatus. Classification (NCBI taxonomy): domain Eukaryota; kingdom Metazoa; phylum Arthropoda; class Insecta; order Hymenoptera; family Ichneumonidae; genus Oxytorus; species Oxytorus armatus. Next base: position 2,962,413 of record OY253748.1, on the reverse strand, counting down.
TGTGGCCAATTGTCCAACAGTTCCGGTTGTTCGGGTCCATACCCGATAGTTGTCGAATAGTTAAATAGTTGAATAGTTAAAAAGATGAATAGTTAAATAGTTAAATAGTGAAATAGTTAAGTTCCGCCCTTCCAATCCCCATCCGCCTCGTCAGGATACTTCTCATAGCCTTTTCAATGCCCTAGGACATGAGCCTTTCCAATCCCCTAGGATATCCGCCTTTACAATCCCGTAGGACATCCGCCAAAATAATAATAATAGTTGAGCAATATTACAGGTTGATGGTCAGTAAAGTAGATCGAATTGTTGAGCAATATTACAGGTGGTTCGAAGATCGGTAAAGTAGATCGATACATTACCGGCGGCGGTGGAAGGGGTCTGTCTTACCGACCGCGGTTCAGTGTGCTGGGCGACATGAGGGGGTTTCGGCATAGCTTCTCTAGTAGCGTATATATATACCCTCGTACAATTGGGGAATAAGTTTTCTCTAGTTAAGCACATTTCATTTTTTTTGCCATACCGTTCGTAACTTAAACAACATAAAATATTTAGATATTGATTTTAGAAATACGGCTGTCTAAAATAAAGCAATTCCCGATTCTCAATTATGTATGGCCTTGTTCACGAAATGGCTGGTGAGTCTTTGTTCTTTCCCATCTTTCTTCAGACGATGCGCGAATACTCGTGGGGTCGTGACGGATAGTGCGGCTTGGAATTGACCAAAGGAAATACTTCGGAAGTATGTTTCACACCACTAAAACAATGACGAAAATATTGGTACGTCGGTAACGGTAATATGTACAAACTTACTGCACATCTGTTGATGTCCGTATTTTGTAGTGGAAAATGTTAAAAAACTAATTTAGGCTAGAATGTCTCTTGTGTATCGATTGACAACGAAAAAATATTGTGATTAATAAAAAAAAGAATGCCAACGGCTCGCGGTCACACATCCAAGTACTGACCGCGCCCAATGCTGCTTAACTTCAGTAATCGGACGAGAACTGGTGCTTTCAGCGTGGTATGGTCGTTGACGGATTATGAGCGTTTGATAATTCAATTTGTCATTATATCTGAGCAAATGAATAAGGTAGTTATTGAACCCCGAATTTATACTATACACCGTTCAGACAGTTAGTTTAAAATGTTTATTCATGAATGTCTTATTACACAGTAGTATTATACTTATTCAATTAACATTTTTCCATAATTGTGCACTTGGGAAGATATAACTATTATTCATGTAGGAACGATTTCGTCGCACAGCCATTTTGTTGATGATTACCGTTCAGCATTACTAATACCTTTCGTATAGTCGGAAGGAAATACAGGTTGGTAGCCTGCGCACAGATTGCCCGTCGTGCATGCGCAGCTGCGCATTTTCCTATGGCGCATAAGTGCATCGTACACGTTCCTCATCCTGCATATTCATACAGACCGTAAGTAAACCGCCCTGAAGGCTTTTGAATCTTTGATCATGTAGGAGTTCAGCTAAAGTTTATTTGAACAGAAGCGCCATTATTTGTATGTTACTTTCAACAGGCCAACTTTGCTGCGGTAAAAGTCCCGGGGTATGGGTTATCAACCTTTTTTTTTTAAAGAATACATTTAACCAACAAAGATAGAGTTTGTCTATTCTTATTGATTACGCAGCATACCCGTGCCGCTGCCCCTTCTAGTCATGAATGATTGACTACGATTAAAAACATCTAATTGTTTGTCAAATTCTACCGATTCTATTAATCCTGTAAAAAAGAGTTAATTATCGAATTATACAACCGCTGGGAAATGTAGAGGGAAGGAGAAACTTCAGGTTTATCGTTTATTGTGCCTGTGCAGGCTTGACGCAGATCGTAATATTGTGTCCTGTCTAACAATGCTATCCCTCTCACGATCCAACGAATCTAGCGTAAATCTTTCTATATTCACATTAAAGACTTACCATTTGTCATACACAAATTTCAATATGCGGTATGTAACAGAATGAACCTTCGTTAAATTAATTATTGGCCCTAAAAAGGGCCGTTTGTTTTTTTTGCAATCGACGACTTAAGCTTTTTTCTCCGTCTTCTTGGGTAGCAGAACTGCTTGGATATTTGGCAGGACTCCACCTTGAGCGATCGTAACGCCCGAGAGTAATTTGTTCAATTCTTCGTCGTTGCGGATGGCCAGTTGCAGATGACGAGGGATAATTCTCGTCTTTTTGTTGTCACGCGCCGCGTTTCCAGCCAACTCAAGAACTTCAGCGGCCAAATACTCCATGACAGCGGCAAGATATACCGGAGCGCCAGCACCGACACGCTCCGCGTAGTTTCCTTTACGGAGAAGACGATGAATTCGTCCCACTGGGAACTGAAGGCCAGCTCGGTTGGAACGAGTCTTTGACTTTCCCTTGACTTTGCCACCTTTTCCTCGACCGGACATATTGATTTAATGTAGAGAAAATATAATAGAGTATCAAAGTGTTATTCGGCTCTAGACCGGATAAAGAATGATACCAATAACGTTATGACGACCCTATTTATACACTTTTTCAATCCGGCTGGCTCACCAATGGCAGAGCCGCCATTCCGCTGTGCAGCCATACGATGTCTCATTGGCGCGGCGGTTGGGAATTTCCCCCTCTTCGTCGTAGAATTGCCATCGCTTACAGCTGATATACGCCCTAGTAAACTGGATTATTTAAAAATGTTGCCCGATGAGATAGCTGGCGACAAATTTCAGCAAGAGCATGATATATAGATCATTCCGCCAATTACAATTAAAAGATCAGATGCCAAATCTTATTCCGTTTGAATAAATTTATTAAAGATAGCATTCACTAATACAGAATTCGTATGAGGTTTGATCGTAGAGTGAATTGACGGTTCGGAAAGTATACGGTGCTAGCGTGGGAAAAGATGCTTGGGAAGTGAGGTTTTAAGTTTAAGTTTGTAGAAGGTTTTAAGTTTATGTTTGTAGAAGGTTTTAAGTTTAAGTTTGTAGAAGGGATATATCCCTTTTCCATTAATCTAAAACCTCGCTTCCCAAGCATACCTTTCCCACACTAGCGTCCTGACGTAAGGAAAGCTTTGGTTTGTCGGTTATTTTGTCGTCGATTTGTCGGGCTGCAGGGGGACTGATTGTTTTAGTTGGAGTCCCCCACCCTACCGGCCTCGACCAATCAGGAGTCACCAGCTGTGCACGGCGATTATATATAAGCCGCGGTGGCTCAATTTCCTCATTCCGCCCGATCCTTTCTGCCACCTATCGTGCTCGTCAAGTTCTTACTGATACTTTCGGGCAATGGCTCGTACCAAGCAAACCGCTCGTAAGTCTACCGGAGGCAAGGCTCCGAGGAAGCAGTTGGCAACAAAGGCCGCACGTAAGAGTGCTCCTGCCACCGGAGGAGTTAAGAAGCCTCATCGATATAGACCCGGAACGGTCGCTCTTCGAGAAATTCGTCGTTATCAGAAAAGCACTGAACTTCTCATCCGCAAGTTGCCCTTCCAACGTCTTGTGCGTGAGATAGCTCAGGATTTCAAGACCGATTTACGTTTCCAAAGCTCCGCTGTAATGGCGCTGCAAGAGGCCAGTGAAGCATATTTGGTCGGTCTTTTTGAAGATACGAACTTGTGCGCTATTCACGCTAAGAGAGTCACCATCATGCCTAAAGACATACAGCTTGCTCGTCGCATTCGCGGAGAGCGCGCTTAAACTCGCAGCTGTTAAGTTGCACTAACTCGGCCCTTTTCAGGGCCAACAAATTGTCATAACGTTGCAAAACATCTGTTAACACATTATTAAATAATACCAACAATACATCATTTTCATCTCTTTTCTTACTTTTATCTCTATGTTCCGTACCGAAAAATAGAATACTTATATGAGCCTGTCGTATTTGTCGAATCACCAACGGGTTGTCCTATAGTTGACCTTAATTTCGAATGCAATTAGAATGACACGTGCCGACGATGAACCCCAAATCTTTTGGAAGTGTGAACTATATGTCTATCCCGATAAGAACGGTTGTTGCTTGAACAGAGAAACATTTTTCTTCAATTAATGTTTATCAACGAGCATTAAAATTTCCGTTTTTTTGGCCACCCCCATCGATTCAGAAACTGCTCTGCCGAAAGTTCCGGAGTCATTCTGATGTACGAAGTCATGTGGGACACTTAGAAGTATGTTGTAACGGTGTGGACATTGTCATTACTTTTTAACATATAAGACGTATTTAATATGTAGTATCTCTAGCAATTGTCTCAATAGCGATCAAGGGATTCACTGGCAGCGATTGTGCCGACCCCCCGGCGCGTGAAGCCTGCTTAACCGATTTCACAAGTATGTCTGGCTGATTAGAGTGCCTCGCAGTGGGAATTCAAATGAAATGTTCAATAACAGGAAAGCAAATGTGGTTTAAGTAGAAGCTGAATGTGTCGTGATGTAAAAATTCGCAGCACATAGTCATAACGTCTGTCACCCTTATGCTAGGCATTTATTGCGGCGTGGGTGCATATTTTTGAGCACTCATAATGATATGACAAAGTACCTATTAGTATTGACTGTTTTTGTAGGATTCTTAGATGTAGCAAACTTTTTGACTGGTTTGAAATACGTTTAAAAAATGAATATAGGTTGGTTAAAAAACTTTTTTTTTATAATGAAAAGCAAATAGTTGCTACAATAATGTAATCAAAGATTGTAATTTGCAAAGTGCTGCGTCGTTAATTTTACGTATACATGAATTTCCCTATATCAGCCAGCCGCTTTTTCAATTTTGACTTCCGGACAGAGGAACCTAAATCTTTGCGTAGCGCAAGAATACAAATTGCAACGTGCACCATTTTCTTCACCCTTTAATTGACAAGGCAAGGTATGTGTAATTTCGAGCAAGATTTCTGTACGAGCATCATTGTTCTGAATGGGTATAGTTTTTCAATTCAAATTAGCCGTCACTGAAGAAACTGCGTTGGAAATTTTTTCATGTCATTTTTACCTTTAGGCACCTATCAATAACTTATGATTGCTAGCAAGTAGAACTACGCTCGGAATACTTTGTGGCCCTAAAAAGGGCCGTTTGAGTGACTGCAAAGCAGTTTGCTGCATCGATGAAATTTAACCACCGAATCCATACAAAGTGCGTCCTTGACGTTTCAAAGCGTAGACGACATCCATTGCGGTCACAGTCTTCCTTTTAGCGTGTTCGGTGTAGGTGACTGCATCACGGATAACGTTCTCAAGAAACACTTTGAGAACTCCACGAGTTTCCTCGTAGATCAAGCCAGAAATACGTTTGACTCCACCTCGGCGAGCTAAGCGACGAATGGCCGGCTTCGTGATACCCTGAATGTTATCACGAAGAACTTTCCTATGACGCTTTGCGCCTCCCTTTCCCAATCCCTTTCCGCCCTTTCCACGTCCAGTCATTTTTCAGGTTATGAGAACAAGTAGAACGTCGCAGATAGAACCTCAGGAGCACACTAATAATTTTTCTGTCCTCAGAGCGTCTTTTATACACTTTATGTTTCGATGTCCACTCCGCTCGTCCGCCAGCCAATAAGGTGCTAGCTAACTCTAGCCAGATCGTCCAAAGTGGTCGCGCATGCGTCCAAAGAGTAATATAGAAGAAGAATCAAATAAAAAGTAAAGATTGAATGTAAAATTGTATCGTTTCGACTAGTAGAGCGCGGATTCATATTCTTATTACTCGTTTTGTTTTCCTTTTTTTTCAGTAGTTTGAGGCATACGCCATCAGGGCCAGTCAGTCAAATGGTGTTAAGTCCCATCGGGAGTTGGCGGAACATTATGATCGAACGTTTCAGATGGATCATTAAACCATTAGCAATACATTAATTGCAGTTCGACTAACATACATATGTAGGGGCACAATGAAAAAATTTGATGTGCAAAGAAAATGGTGGCAGAATTATCTGAGGGAATAGCAAAAACAAAAATTGCGAAAGAGAATAAATAATACTATCCGAAAAATTGTAGCGCACTTTCATACCATTAAAAACTGTCTTGACTGCAAAATTCAAAACAATTATATATCTTAGTCAGATTAAAAAAAAATATATTGCCACTTTTATCAATTTTTGGAGCATGTAATGTTTTTATTAAATTCTGGTTATTTTCCGACTCAGCAAAACGATTAAACAATACTATACCATATAGTAAATATAAAATATTGTGGAAAGGAAGCTATACTACAGTATTGGTACATATAAACAATTTTATTTGACAAAAATAAATAAAAAATGAATGATAACGGCGCGCGGTGTTCCCAAGCGGTCACCCATTCAAGTACTGACTGCGCCCGATGCTGCTTAACTTCAGTGATCGGACGAGAACTGGTGATTTCAGCGTAATATGGTCGTTGACGGAATACTAATGTTTAATATTACAATTTGTCATTATCTTTAAGAATTCTAATGAAATTATTTCGCAGTTCGCTTTGCGCTTAATGTAGAAGGAACTGGTATGGAATAAAGAGGGTGAAACTGTATACGCTTAAAATGACGAGTACATTCGTAACGTAAGAAACTACCATAGTGTGGTATCGGAGAGTATGATTTTGTTGAATTTTGTTGAATTGTATGAATTATCTGAGGGAATAGCAAAAACAAAAATTGGGAAAGAGAATAAATAATACTATCCGAAAAATTGTAGCGCACTTTCATACCATTAAAAACTGTCTTGACTGCAAAATTCAAAACAATTATATATCTTAGTCAGATTAAAAAAAAATATATTGCCACTTTTATCAATTTTTGGAGCATGTAATGTTTTTATTAAATTCTGGTTATTTTCCGACTCAGCAAAACGATTAAACAATACTATACCATATAGTAAATATAAAATATTGTGGAAAGGAAGCTATACCACAGTATTGGTACATATAAACAATTTTATTTGACAAAAATAAATAAAAAATGAATGATAACGGCGCGCGGTGTTCCCAAGCGGTCACCCATCCAAGTACTGACTGCGCCCAATGCTGCTTAACTTCAGTGATCGGACGAGAACTGGTGATTTCAGCGTAATATGGTCGTTGACGGAATACTCATGTTTAATATTACAATTTGTCATTATCTTTAAGAATTCTAATGAAATTATTTCGCAGGTCGCTTTGCGCTTAATGTAGAAGGAACTGGTATGGAATAAAGAGGGTGAAACTGTATACGCTTAAAATGACGAGTACATTCGTAACGTAAGAAACTACCATAGTGTGGTATCGGAGAGTATGATTTTGTTAATTATTTCGGAACAGAATATTGTGGTATTTGATAGAATATATAGGTTTGAGAGTAATGGCTAATTCGTTGGAGTTCTTTTGAAGACTCTTCCGTCTACTTTTACGAGAGATGTTCGTGACTCGATCAGATGTTGGGACTATAGACAGGACTGGTTTGGTCGTCGTATAAAAAAGAGCTTAGTTGGTGCTCGCAGTCGGCCAGGTGCTTATAGGTGGCGCCACGGGTGTTGCTTTGCAGGCCGTTACCGTTCCACAGTAGATACCAGCTGACTCCTCATGTTGGACTGACGGGTTTTAGAGTTAGAAATCTCTAATAAATTAATTATTTAAATTATTCTGGTATTCCGAATACAAATAAAAAATTGAATTTGGTAAAGGAAATGAATGCCAACGGCGCGCGGTGTTCCCAAGCGGTCACCCACCCAAGTACTGACCGCGCCCAATGCTGCTTAAATTCAGTGATCGGACGAGAACTGGTGCTTTCAGCGTGGTATGGTCGTTGACGTAATATCAACGTTTAATACTTTAATTTAAAGGGATGTTTACGGAAACTAATGAAATATTATTTCACAGTTTGCTATGCGTTTAATGGAAATGCAAATAGTTCTGCAACTGGCAAGGACTAAAGAGGGTGTAGCTTTGAATACGCTATAGGTGGCGCCATGGGCGTTGCTTTTCAGTGGGTATCCTTTGTACAGTCGGTACCAACGAACTCCTTATATCTTGCCTGTCTGTTTGGAGTTAAAAATCTTTAATAAATACATCCCATTACGAGAAACAATTTTTTCACCACTGCATCACTGGCAACAGAGCTATTGACAAAACGGACGATACGTACGAACAGAAGGAAATTACCCACACTTGCAAAAACGACGAAACATAATTTGAAACTTTCCTCGACAATAGTATATAAATCAAATGACTCTACGCTTACAATATATAAATCAAAACCAAGATAAAAGGTTACGATATAAAGTTCGAGACATAGAAGCGTCAAAAGCAAAAACACTAGAGAGCGAACACCCGAAACAATTAGTTCTTATAATCAGACTAAATTTGCCGTTGATGTGGTAGACCAATTGACGCTAAAATTTACCATCAAATCCAAATGCACTGAATGCGTTTCCTATTACAATTTCTAAATGAAGTTCGTCATAGAATATCACGAATTTCTTGAAGAAGAAAAAGGCAAACTGTCAACCAGGAACATCAAGCAGCCCAAGCAATATATCCCATCCACGAAGAAAATGCCGAATAAGATTGTGAGCAGGTAATGAAATCAGTCAACCTTGGATAACTTGCAAAAAATTTGTCTGCGGAAAATGTATGGAGGAGAAACCAGTCATATGTATAAAGTATCATTAATTGATTATTTTATTTATAAAAATAAAAATATATTTTTCATTATTATATTCGAAGTCAGAAGTTATGTTGCAAATTATTTCCTGTAATATATTACGAATTCGTTTCTAAAAATAAACGTTTATTTCATAAGGGATCAAATGACCCCTCGTGGGAAAAATACGTATATTTAAAGAGCCGGTACGTTTAGTGTTAGGTTAAAAATATATAAACCAAAATATTTCGAACAGAATCTTTGAACGCCCGAACGGAATATAGTCGTTCTGAGGGGTGTTTATCGAGATTCCTTTCTTAAATATTTTGATTAAATTGTTTTACATACTACAGAGTCCTGTCAGTCTCCTCGAATAATCAAATAACAGGACACGATCCAGGATTGCGGGAAATCATTTTTTTTCCAACAAAACCGAGCCGGAGCTTCATATTATCGCCTCTTAAGCTTATTGACAGGCCAAGTCGTGTGGTTTTTGTACGAATATACAGTGGGTCAAAAAAGTCTTCATACACCTTGTTTTTTTGCGATAACTTTATAGACATAAGCGATACGCAAATATAGCCAACTTTATTAAATAGTACATCAGGTGCAGAGATAAACTGCAAATGGAGAATTTTTTCCCACGAATAATAGAAGAATTATGCAAAAAAATCGAAAATTTTCGGGCCGAAAAAGTACTCGTACACGTACGATTCAGCTACTAAACCTCAATATTCACTCACGGACGGTCTGACCTCTGCGTACAATATAAACAAGTCTTCGTTTACACAATGGTTTTAACCTATTCCATGCGGTAGTAGATCTCCAAGCTCTGAACATACATGATGACAAAGAAAAGCGAAATATCAATATCCATGCGTGATAGGGTGATTTTTCTTCGGAAACGCGGTGAAAGTTATCGAAAATTTGGTAAAGAACTAAATCTAAGTTTCACAACAGTGCAATATATAATAAAAAAATACGAAAGAACAAACAGCAGAGAAAATAAGCTACGAACCGGTCGACCGAGAATACAAATGGTACGAGAGCGTCGGAGTATCGTTACAGAGGCTACAAAATAACCGTTCACAAGTCCTCGCAGTTTAGCGAATGATGTCCCGTCAACATCGGGGAAGAGCGTGTGTCCCCAGACTGTTCGAAACGTTTTGCATTCTGCCCAAATATCCGGCAGTACTGCCCGCAAAAAACCATTAATTAATAATATTAATCGAGCAAAACGTTTAAATGGTCGCGAAAGCCTACGTAAAAAAATGTATAGAATTTTGGAAACGTGTCGTATTCTCGGATGCATCGAAGTCTATCATCTTCGGGTCCAATGGAAAAAAATTCGTCTGGCGGAAACCAAATACCGAGCTCCAGCAGAGAAATTTAATACCGACTGTAAAGCGAGGCGGAGGAAGCGTCATGGTTTGGGGCTGTATGGGATATTATGGCGTTGGTAATCTGCCTTTTATAGATGGTACAATGAATGCCGAGAAGTATATCGACGTGTTGCGCCGCAATTTGAAAGCAAGTGTAGATAAAACCTCGATGGAAATTTCTACTTCCAACAAAATAACGATCCGAAATATACTGGCATGAAAGCGAGGAAACGGATGTTCTATAATGTCCGCAAATAATTGATTACACCACCACAATCTCCGGACATCAATCCTATTGAAAATTTATGGCACTTGGTGGATGTAGAAATTAGAAAAAGAAAAATAACCACCAAATCCGATCTCCAAAGAGTGCTTTTAGAAGAATGGACGAAAATAGCAAAAGAAAGAACGCAAAAGCTAGTAGAATCCATGCCTAAGAGACTCGAGGCGATAATTGAAGTAAAAGGGATGCATACCAAATATTAGTTATAATTAACAACTATGATGATGTAGGTTTTCACTATAATCGTAAGAGTATGAATACATTTTTAGCTCGAAAATTTTCGTTTTTTTGGCATAATTCTTCTATTATTCCTGGGAAAAAATTCTCCATTTACAGTTTATCTCTGCACCTCATGTACTATTAAATAAAATTGGCTTTCTTTGCGTATCGCTTATGTCTATAAAGTTATCGCAAAAAAACAAGGTGTATACATACTTTTTTGACCCACTGTATGCTCTCGCACAATTGTAGAATAAGTTTTTCCTAGTTAAGTACATTTAATTTTTTTGCCAGAACGATCGTGACTTCAACGACTCAAAATATTTAGACACGTAAACAAGTACAGTTTTTGAAACTTGACCGATTTGTTGCAATTCTTGTAATAAAAATTTATATATAATATTTTTGCATATGGTTTTACCGTAGAGAAGTATCGTTTTCACGAGTCCGTGAAAACCAGTATAAAAAAGCTTTATGAGTGCATTAACGAAATTAACGATTAACAATCGGTAACTTTTTTTTAGTACTGCCAGCAATGCTCGAACTTTAAAATTTTTTTTCAAAATCCAACTGCTTGCATTCTACATCAACGATTAGAAAATTATTATACTCATTAAAATTTCCACAAAAGTCCCATTGAAACTAAAATGAAAAAATTAATCTTCATTGCTCTCGTATGTTAAGGACGTTATGCTCGGATATAAAAAAAGTGGCAGCAATTTTATATTTTAACAGTACATTTGTAAACATATATCAAATGCGTTTGCAAATTTTTAACGAGATTCACAATCTACTTTACGAGATAAAAAATCATAAATACACCTTCAAAACGCACAAGGTCTTATGGTTCGACCACTATACGGTGCGTAGGATCGATCGATAATTTGATCGTCCGAAATAGTTTTCAAGGTCAAAAGGTATAAAAATTTCAACGAGGAATTGAATTGGAGGGGAAAAAACACATTTTTTTCAAACTCTCGATAATATTCAATGTGTAAACGATAGTTGCCAACATTGCGCAAAAGTATTTTATATTTACCGAATTTTTTTTTCGAACGTATACCCCCTTGCCGGTTTTTACGTATATGACTCGTCCCAATTAAATTTTCTCCATTTTCTCCCTATCACTCTCTAGCCGCACTTCGCTAAGCTGTTCCCGGTTTCCAAACGTAAAATAAACGAAAAATAATTCCAAGTGACTTTATCTTTGTCTTCAAATTTGATATAGACCTCGTTTATATACGACTCACGAGTTTAAGCGCTTTCACGTTTTATGATCACATATATGCCATCTGTTTAATACGTTTACTTGTAAATTACGCTGTAAAACCAATTAATTGCTTATTTTTTCATTGTCCTTTCAATTAAAAATTGTATTCGCACGGTATATCGTCTTGACTCGTGAACTACAATTATATTTAACGAAATACTCTAAGTAACATAAAGGGTGGCAATGCATTAACTTTGTATCTACGGATGATTCCACAGTTTTACTTGAGAAATTTCGAAATTTCGATAATCCTCGATCGAATAACTGTTATAGTTTTTAAATTTAACAACTATCTAGTTCCACCAGTAAATAGAATTTCATTCAATTTTTTCAACATTCACACCGAACGAAATCTCTACAGTATTTAAAATCGACTCACAATAAAATCACATTCATCCGTATATATCAATAATAATGAAGAATTTTCGTAATAAATCATCGATGATTGGCGCAAAATACTTCACAACAGAGTCCCAAATACATTCGAATAACATTATTTAAAAACTGGTAAATAACTACATATCGATTGTCGTACAAAAATCTTCGTATGTCGCTGTCGATGCTTCGCCAATGATCCGGCGAACTCTTGTACCGTAAACGAGTCAAAATATGGCATTGAGAAAGAGATTTTTATGCAATATTTTGACTTCATCGGATAGTGTTATTCACGGTTTATCGAGTACGCTAATTATCAACGTTGAAACGTCAATTTTTATAAACAATTACGTAATTATTAGAGAAGAGTGCAAGTGACGGATGTGCGCACGGCACTTGGCCGCTGTAGTTTATTCCTTTTTCGTACCGTTTATCCGTTATTAAAAAGGCCCAATATTCGACCAGAATATCAGGCAATACGATAATCCTAAATTCAATCAAGTTTGAAGAACGCAAATTATTGGAAAATTATGTTGAATCTCGAGTACGATACCACAGTGACGGTCTAACGCCGGACAAACGGCACAAAAGAACAGTGAGGCCTCTCTCCATGGTATTCACTTCGCTACGGTATAGGGCGGCTCTGCGCCGCCAGAGCACACTCGCAGTTACAACTACGATCACTGTCACTCTAGAGTAGACAGCCAAGTAAAACAACTTCGATAAAAAATTTTACGTGTTGATTAATCGTCTTTCGTGTTTTTCGCTACAATGGGAGATAAAACAACTTCATCGCCAGTCGTATTGGCAGCATCGGGAGGCGTTGCAGCGGCTACGGGTACACCTAAGAAAGTAAAGGAGGGAAAACCCCGGACTAAGCCAACTCATCCGAGAACCTTCGAGATGGTAAACGCTGCTATCAAGGATTTGAAGGAACGCGGTGGTTCTTCGCTCCAGGCAATTAAAAAATACATGGCCGGAACCTACAAGATCGATACCGAGAGACAGGCACCGTTCATCAAGAGGTACCTCAAGTCCGCTGTTGAATCCGGTACTCTCATTCAGACCAAGGGCAAGGGCGCCGCTGGATCTTTCAAGCTCGCTGCTTCGACCAAAGCTGAGTTGAGCAAGCCAAAGGCTAAGGTTGCACCAAAAGCTAAAGCCATTAAAAAAGCGCCAGCAGCGAAAAAGTCCGCTGCTGCTAAGAAACCAGCGTCGGGAACACCCAAAAAGGCCGATGCGAAGAAGGCCGCAACTGCTGCCGTTAGCCAGAAGAGGAAAGTTTCCAAAGGACCGGCGGCTAAACCACCAAAGGCCAAAACTACCAAGCCCAAAACCACTAAGGCAAAACCGGCGGCGAAATCGCCCGCGAAAAAGGCTAAACCAGCAACCGCGGCTAAGAAAACTAGACAAGTCGCCGCCAAGTCCAAGAAAGCTGCACCCAAGAAGCCAACCGTCGTCAAGAAATGAATAACTACAATGCTTCAGGAGAGCGATACTCGAACGGCCCTTTTCAGGGCCACCAATAATTCCTAACGTTGAAACTTGTTCTGATTTTTCTTGCAAGTTATATTACTGAACTATACATACCTTATACACGAAGATTTATATGCTTAATCCCCGTATGTACACTATATTTTTCGAGACATAGTGTGTACACTGGGTTTTTCAAGGAACAGTTGGTTTTTAGTTTTCAAGGATTTCAAAAAATCTAAAAAAATTACTTTGCCTCTACTACATGGCCCAGAAGGTATCAAAGTTTAAAACTGTCGTTAATAGCGCTCTATGCTCATGAGAGAGAAATAGGAGTGAAATTTCGACTGATCCTTGAATAACCCAATGTACACAAGCGGGGTTAACTATGGGGGTTAAAGAAAAATTCGAAATAAAAATATCTAAATATTTTTTCTGCGACGTTTGGTCTTGCACAACATTTTTGCACACAGATGTTCGATGATATTTTTTTTCACATTCAATGCTACAGTTAAATACGCTATTTATAATCATTTGCATGCACAAATATTTGACTATTGTTCTTTAGTTCTTATATACTAAACACAGAGCAGTACACATTTTTTAAAATATATTCGGGACACTAGACCTCGAAAGTACTATTCATAAAATATGTAAAATATTATGTGGTCGAATTTACGAATATTCTGGCTGAATGTTCTACTACCAGACCAGAGTTATAATTCCCTTCCATGCGCGTTACACTGCTTATTTTGAAGGCAAACATTATATTGATAAAACTAATTCAGACTTGAATGACTGTTGTGTATTGTTTGACGACGAAAAAATATCGTGATTGATAAAAAACGAATGCCAACGGCACGCGGTGTTCCCAAGCGGTCACCCTCCCAAGTACTGTCCGCGCCCAATGCAGACTTAACTTCAGTGATCGGACGAGAACTGGTGCTTTCAGCGTGGAATGGTCGTCGACGGAATAATTAAATTTAATATTTCAATTTATCTGATTGCATAAGAAATCTAATGATATTATTTCGCAGTTAACTATGCGGTTAGTGTAAATGCAAATAGTACTGCAACTTGTATGGAATAAAGAGGGCGAAATTGTATAAGCTTACAATGACGAGTATGTTCGTAATGTAAGAAACTAGTATTGTGTGGTATCGGAAAGTATGATATTGTTATTTATTGCGGAATACAATAATGTGGTATTTCATAGGATATATAGGTTTAAGAGTTACGGGGTAATTTGATGGAGTTCTTTTGAAGACTGTCCCGTCTACTTTTACGTGAGTTGCTAATGCCTTGATAATCCGTGGGATCCATCGAAGGGACTCGTTTGGTTGCCGTATAAACGAGACCGTAGCATGTGTGCTCGCTCTCGTCTAAACGTTATAGGTGGCGCCATGGTCGTGCTTTGCAGGCCATGACAGTTGTACAGTGGGTTGACTCGTCTATTTCAAAACTGCCTGTTTTAGAGTTAGAAATTGTTAATATATTAATTTTTTGAATTACTCTGGTATAACGAAAGCAATAGTCTAAGATCCGAATTAGAGACGACCTTCACCCATCGCGTTAATGGATGAAAGGATTTTATATCAAATTTAGTATGTTAGAAAATATATCGCGAGTGGGATGTCCAAAAAATTCCTGGCAAAACTATGATTAATTAACAATTCAAATTTGAGTTTTTATACACTCATGAGTCTAACGAATAAATTTAATACCAACCGAAAGTATGAAGCCTATCGAATATGCAAACGTTGGGTTGTCTATTATTTTTCTGGCGTAACTACTGGGTTGTCACCTATAAACAGGTAAGTCGATACTAGCTGTTTTCACCCATTGATTTCATAAATAAATCTTATATCAAAATAAGCGCTGTTTCATTGCAAACACGATGATATATATTTGTCTGCAAAAAATCGGGTTTGAAAGGCGGCTCTCGAGTTTTCAAAAGTGAAATTTTTATGCGAATGGAAATTTACGACAAAGAGGTCTGAGCAAAGTATCCCGTGCGATAGACGAGAACGCATCATTGTAGCTGCTCGTGGCGCGTCAACCGGATATAAGAGAGTGCGCATGCTTTCTGTTCATGCATTTCAAAAGGACCGCAATATACTATACTACACTGACTAGTAAACGCTGAGCATTATTATTTTAGGGCAACTGGCGGTAGACTTGAGAAAACAATGATAAATATATAATAAATTAATCTTATTTACAATATTATATAATATTATATGTGGTATTACAGTATATAAATGTTCTTTCGAATACAAATATGATAGCTATATATACTTATCTAGAAATTTTTTTGTTCTTTTAGAGAGTAAATAAAAAAAAATAAAGTGAATAGTCAAATTAAAATTAAAAAATAACGAAAAACATACACCAAGGATCTTGCATTATGCACAAAAATTTTATTACAATATAGCATCAATACAAAAATATGTTCATGAAAAAAGTTTTTAATTAATGATTATTATTCCGCATCCGGTCCATCGGAAGTAAAATTTTGATCCACGAATTCGGTAGATTCTTCTGCATTTTCTGTCATTTTAACAATGTCTTGTATTTCCAAAGGCGCTTGGTCCCCAATAATTCCTGTTGGGTTTAAATAAACATCTAAATTCCAACCGCAGTTTTTAGGCTGGAGTTTTATACATTTAGAGTCGGTTGCATTGAGTCACATGAAATTGACAAAAATTGTTCTTGAAATTTTTCGTTGTAGGAATATCCAGCATGGTGGTATAGTGTTCGAGTGAAGACTTTTAATTATTATCTTTTGAACTGTCTTTGATGAGTCCAAAGGACGATTCTATTAATCGTCCAAAAACGAGTTTATTATCGAATTATACAACCGCTGGGAAATGTGGAGGGAAGGAGAAACTTCAGGTTTATCGTTTATTGTGCCTGTGCAGGCTTGACGCAGATCGTAATATTGTGTCCTGCCTAATAATGCTATCCCTTTCGCGATCCAACGAATCTAGCGTAAACTTTTCTATATCCACATCAAAGACCTGCCATTTGTCTTACACCAATTTCAATATGCGGTACGTAACAGAATGAACCTTCGTTAAATTAATTATTGGCCCTAAAAAGGGCCGTTTGTATTTTTTTTGCAATTGACGACTTAAGCTTTTTTCTCCGTCTTCTTGGGCAGCAGAACTGCTTGGATATTTGGCAGGACTCCACCTTGAGCGATCGTAACGCCCGAGAGTAATTTGTTCAATTCTTCGTCGTTACGAATAGCCAGCTGCAAATGACGAGGAATGATTCTCGTCTTTTTGTTGTCACGCGCCGCGTTTCCAGCCAACTCGAGAACTTCAGCGGCCAAATACTCCATGACAGCGGCAAGATATACCGGAGCGCCAGCACCGACACGCTCCGCGTAGTTTCCTTTGCGAAGAAGCCGATGAATTCGCCCCACTGGGAACTGAAGGCCAGCTCGGTTGGAACGAGTCTTTGACTTTCCCTTGACTTTGCCACCTTTTCCTCGACCGGACATATTGATTTAATGTGGAGAAAATATAATAGCCTCAAAGTGTTATTCGGCTCTAGGTCGAATGAAGAATGATACCGATAACGTTATGACGAGCCTATTTATACACTTTTTCAATCCGGCGGGCTCACCAATGGCAGAGCCGCCATCCCGCTGTGCAGCCATGCGATGTCTCATTGGCGCGGCGGTTGGGAATTTCTCCCTCTACTCCGTAGAATGTTCTTTGTTTACAGCTGATATACGCACTAGTTAACTGGATTATTTAAAAATGTTGCTCGATGAGATAGCAGGCGTAAAGCAACTATTGATTTTACAAAAAAAAGTTTTATACAAAAATGGTAGAAAATGTCATGCTCTACAACTTTGATTACAACGCTTTTTTTCGTATTTCCAAAAATGATCGACATATTTTCCAAAAACAAAAATTTGATTTTTTAACCAACTATATCTCGGAAAATATTAATAATAGGGAAAAAAGTTTTAAATGAAAAAGATGGGAAATTCTATACTCTACAAAAAAGGTTTCTACTATTTTTAACGTTAAACTCACCGTCTCCGAGATATTTGCGTAAAGGCGTTTTTGAAGATGACGGGTAACGCTCTCATTGCGCTAGAACTCAGCAACTATTAATCGTATAAAAAAAAAGTTTTATACAAAAATGGTAGAAAATTTCATGCTCTAAAACTTAGATTACATTTTTTTCGTATTTCCAAAAATTATCGACATATTTTCCAAAAACAAAAATTTGATTTTGTAACCAACTATATCTCGGAAAATATTAATAGAGAAAAAAGATATAAAGTTTAAACGAAAAAGATGGGAAATTCTATCCTCTACAAAAAAGGTCTCAACTATTTTTATCTTAAAACTCACTGTTCCGAGATATTTCCATAAAGGCGTTTTTCAAGATGGCCGCTAACGCTCGCGGTTTCTAACGACAGAAACTTGGTTTTATACTCAGGGGGGACCCTCTGACATAATCCAATCGAAAAAACAATTATCAGGATTGTATGCAGAGCGAATGTCTAAAAATCTTGGATTATAAATCATTGGGGCCCTTTCTAGTTTAGGTTGTTGACACATCAGCATAATGTAGTGTACTTATTATGGAGCTCAACATTCGTATCTCCGAAGCGGTATCAGTAATCTATAAAATAAAGCTCAAGTCAGAAGTTATGGCGAAAGGTTGTTTTACGTTTTGAATCTTTATTGGCCCTGAAAAGGGCCGTTATATAATGGTTGGACGTCGAAATGTTTACTTGGAGCTCGTGTACTTAGTAACAGCTTTCGTGCCTTCACTGACAGCGTGCTTGGCGAGTTCTCCAGACAGCAAAGTCTTACGGCAGTCTGGATTTCCCGAGAGGTGATAGCCGATCTCTTGTTATATTGAGCGAGTCGGGATGCTTCAGCGGTAATGCGTTCGAAAATGTCGTTTACGAAGCTATTCATGATGCTCATCGCCTTGCTCGAAACTCCAGTATCAGGATGCACTTGATTAAGAACTTTGTAGATGTAGATAGCGTAGCTCTCTTTCCTCTTACGTCTCTTCTTCTTGTCAGTTTTCGTGATGTTCTTCTGGGGTTTGCCAGCTTTCTTCACGGATTTACCACTCGCTTTCAGAGGCATGATTGAAAGATCAGATATACCAGGGGTGTTAGTTGAAATTTGCCGGTTTTTTCGATAAAGAAAACACCTAATTTTCAGAGAAATCTCAAAACAATTTTATTCAAAGTATTGACCATTGGTTTTTACACATTTCGCCCATCTCTCAGGCAAATTATGGATACCATCCCAAAAAAACTTTTTCTCTTTCGAGGTAAACCATTCGACGAGCCATTTTTCGACTTCTTCAAAATTAGCGAAGCACTGCTCTGCAAGGGAGTATCCCATCGATGCGAAAAGGTGATAGTCGGACGGGGCGAGGTCTGGAGAGTACGGCGGGTGTGATAATATTTCCCAATTAAGTGTTTTTAATATGTCTTTCACCAGTTTAGCGGTATGAGACGGAGCGTTGTCACGTTGCAAGATAACTTTGCCATGACTTCGGGCCCATTCCGGTCGTTGTTCGATCAACGGATAATTCAAATAGATCATTTGTTGTCGGTAGCGATCCTTGTTCACCGTTTCCCCAGGTTTTAACTCGTAGTACACCACACCACACTGGTCTCACCAAACACAGAGCATTGTTTTGCGGCCAAAGCGATTTGGCCTTGCAGTCGATGGGCCGGCTTCACCAGGTGAAAGCCATGATTTTTTTCGCTACGGGTTCTCAAAATAAAGCTACTTTTCGACCCCAGTGACAATTCGATGCAGAAAAGATTTCCTTTCGAATCGTTGAAGCAGCATTTCACAAACGGTTTTTCGATTTTCCATTCGTCTATCGTTCAGCTGGTGCGGCACCCATTTTCCATACTTTTGGATCTTTCCCATGACTTTTAAACGTTGGCAAATTGCTCCTCGAGTCACATTTAGTGTTTCTGCCAATTTTTGTTGCGATTGGGTTGGATCAACATCCAACAACGCCTGCAATTCCTCGACTTCGAACTTTTTCGCTACACCAGTATGTACATTGTCTGTCAAATCGAAATCTTCACTATTAAATTGACGAAACCATGTCTCACATGTTATAATCACTGGAGCATGTTCCCCATAAGTTTCTACCAGCAACCGGTGAGCTTCAGCTGATTTTTTCTTTTGATGAAATAAGAAAAGCAACGAATGCCGCAAATGCGATTTACTTGGAACGAAACTCGACATATTCACTGTGGTAAACAAATATGACGCTATTATGTTGGCGGAATGTGACTTGCGTATTTTTGTAGGTTAATGTCAATAGGAAAAATGCATGCCAAATCATAGAAATGTATACATATTGCTATGCGACATCTACTGGTAAAACCGGCAAACTTCAACTAACACCCCTGGTACGTAACTCTTCTAAACACGTAAACAAAACGGTCTAATACTGATGACAGCTGGGAGTCGAATAAATTGCACCGTTGCGGGACCCCTACTTAAGATCAAACGTATACCAACCGGCACACCAATTAGATGATGCGAGGTTGTGGGGATTGGTACGCATCGAACCTACCATGTAAATGATAGGGGGTATATACATTTGTTCTAACCGGCGCACCAATGACATGCTGCCAAGTTCTCTGCGCAGTCATTGTTGCGCCAGTAATCGTCATTCAATCTAATTGTAAGATGGCGCCATATCTAATAAGAGTTTATTGAGCTATCATGTCGTTCGAAAAAGGAGAACGTCGAGAATAACTTTGCTAATGCGGCTCATAGCGCATCTAGCCCTAACAGATGCATCCGCGCACTACTCCATCCGCAAATTATTAAAAAAACTGACGATACATATAAACGAAACTTAAAAATACGTGGAGATAGGTACACGCACCTTCTTCCAAATATAAGTAAGACGACCGAGTCGGGCCGTTCCGAGCCCCTGGTGCAGTGGTGCAATCGACAATCGAGCTGCGCGCGTCCCTAGTATAAAATCTTCTAGGTCCATTCGCGTTATGGCTGATGGTTTAGTTGGAGTCCCCCACCCTTCTGGTCTCGACCAATCGAGAGTCACCAGCCGTGCATGGCGATTATATATAAGCCGCGGTCGCTCACTTTCGTCATTCCGCACGATCGTGTCAGCCACCTATCATCCTCGTCAAGTTATTACTGATAATTTCGTGTAATGGCTCGTACCAAGCAAACCGCTCGTAAGTCTACTGGAGGTAAGGCCCCGAGGAAGCAGTTGGCAACAAAGGCCGCACGTAAGAGTGCTCCTGCAACCGGAGGAGTTAAGAAGCCCCATCGATATAGACCCGGAACGGTCGCTCTTCGAGAAATTCGTCGTTATCAGAAGAGCACTGAACTTCTCATCCGCAAGCTGCCCTTCCAGCGTCTCGTGCGTGAGATAGCCCAAGACTTCAAGACTGATCTACGTTTCCAAAGCTCTGCTGTAATGGCACTGCAGGAAGCTAGCGAAGCATATTTGGTCGGTCTTTTCGAAGATACGAACTTGTGCGCTATTCACGCTAAGAGAGTCACCATCATGCCTAAGGACATACAGCTTGCTCGCCGCATTCGCGGAGAGCGCGCTTAAACTCGCATCTGTTAAGTTGCACTAACTCGGCCCTTTTCAGGGCCAACAAATTGTCATAACGTTGGAGAACATCTGTTTACCCATTATTGAATAATACCAATAGTACTTCATTTTCATCTCTTTCTTACTTTTATTTCTATTCTCCGTACCGAAAAAGAGTACTATATATATACTTATATGAGCCTCTAGTATTTGTTCGTCCGGTTTGTCGAATCACCAACGGTTTAACCTATAAACCTCAATTTCAGATGCAATTAGAATAACACGTACCGACGATGAACCTCGAATCTTTTGGAAATGTAATTTTTTCGATAATTTGCAGGTGCACGACATGTGTGAACTATATGTCTAGCCCGATAATAACGGTTGTTGCTTGAATAGAAAAACATGTTTCTCCCATTAATATGTTTGTCAACGAGCATTAAAATTTTCGTTTTTTTGGCCACCGCACCCCTTTTAATTCCGAAACTGTTTTACCGAAAGTTCCGGAATCATTCTAATCTACGCAGTCATGTCAGACATTTAGAAGCATGTTGTAACGGTGTGGGCATTACTTTTTGACATATAAGTCGTGTTTAATATGTAGCATCTAGCAATTGTCTCAATAGCGATCAAGGAATTCGCTGACAGCGATTGTGCAGAACCCTCGGCGCATGAAGCCTGCTTAACCGATTTCATAAGTTTGTCTGGCTGATTAGAGTGCCTCGCAGTGGGAATTCAAATGAAATGTTCAATAACAGAAAAGCAAATATGTGGTTGGAGTAAAAGCTGAATGTGCGGTGATGTAAAAATTCGCAGTAGATAGTCATATCGTCTGTCTCCCTTATGCTAAGTATTTATTGCGGCCTGGGTGCACATCTTTAAGCACTCATAATGATATGACAAAGTACCTATTAGTATTGACTTTTTTTTGTACGATCCTTAGATGTAGCAAACTTTTTGACTGATTTGACATACGTTTAAAAAATGATTATAGGCTGGTTAAAAAATTTTTTTTTTTTATAATGAAAAGCAAACAGTTGCTACAATAATGTATTCAAAGATTGTAATTTGCAAAGTGCTGCGTCGTTAATTTCACGTATACATGAATTTCCCTATATCAGCCAGCCGCTTTTTCAATTTTGACTTCCGGACAGAGGAACCCAAATCTTTGCGTAGCGCAAGAATACAAATTGCAACGTGCACCATTTTCTTCACCCTTTAATTGACAAGGCAAGGTATGTCTAATTTCGAGCAAGATTTCTGTACGAGCATCATTGTTCTGAATGGGTATAGTTTTTCAATTCAAATTAGCCGTCACTGAAGAAAATGCGTTGGAAATTTTTTCATGTCATTTTAACCTTTAGGCACCTATCAATAACTTATGAATGCTAGCAAGTAGAACTACGTTCGGAATACTTTGTGGCCCTGAAAAGGGCCGTTTGAGTGACTGCAAAGCAGTTCGCTGCATCGATGAAATTTAACCACCGAATCCGTACAGAGTGCGGCCTTGACGTTTCAAAGCGTAGACGACATCCATTGCGGTCACAGTCTTCCTTTTAGCGTGTTCGGTGTAGGTGACTGCATCACGGATAACGTTCTCAAGAAACACTTTGAGGACTCCGCGAGTTTCTTCGTAGATCAGGCCAGAAATACGTTTGACTCCACCTCGGCGAGCTAAGCGACGAATGGCCGGCTTCGTGATTCCCTGAATGTTATCACGAAGAACTTTCCTATGACGCTTTGCTCCTCCCTTTCCCAATCCCTTTCCGCCCTTTCCACGTCCAGTCATTATTCAGGCTATGAGAATAAGAAGAACGTGACAGATGGAACCTCAGGAGCACACTAACAATTTTTCTCTCTTCAGAGCGTCTTTTATACACTTTATGTTTCGATGTCCCCTCCGCTCGTCCGCCAGCCAATAAGGTGCTAGCTAACTCCGGCCAGATTGTCCTAAGTGGTCGCGCATGCGTCCGAAGAGTAATATAGAAGAAGAATCAAATAAAAAGTAAAGATTGAATATAAAATTGTATCGTTTCGACTAGTAGAGTGCGGTTTCATATTCTTATTACTCGTTTTGTTTTCCTTTTTTTCAGTAGTTTGAGGCATACGCCATCAGGGCCAGTCAGTCAAGTGGTGTTAAGTCCCATCGGGAGTTGGCGGAACATTATGATCGAACGTTTCAGATGGATCATTTAACCATTAGCAATACATTAGTTGCAGTTAGACTAATATACATATGTAGGGGCACAATGAAAAAATTTGACGTGCAAAGCAAATAGAGGTAGAATCATCTGAGGGAATGGCCAAAACAAAAATTGGAAAAGAGAATAAATAATACTAACCGAAAAATTGTATCGCACTTTCGTACCATTAAAAACTGTCTTGACTGCAAAATTCAAAACCAAATTCAAATCAAATCAAATATTCAAATTCAATTCATATATCTTCGTCAGATTAAAAAAAAATATATTGCCACTTTTATCAATTTTTGGAGCATCTAATGTTTTTATTAAATTCTGGTTATTTTCCGACTCAGGAAAACGATTAAACAATACTATACCATATAGTAAATATAAAATATTGTGGAAAGGAAGCTATACCACAGTATTGGTACAAATAAACAATTTTATTTGACAAAAATAAACAAAATAAATGAAAAATGAATCCCAACGGCATGCAGTGTTCCCAAGCGGTCACCCATCCAAGTACTGACGGCGCCCAATGCTGCTTAAAACTCGTTGACGGAATACTCATGTTTAATATTGCAATTTATCTTTATCTTTATGAATTCTAATGAAATTATTTCGCAGTTAGCTTTGCGCTTAATGTATGGAACTGGTATGGAATAAAGGGGGTGAAACTGTATACGCTTAAAATGACGATACTCGTCATTTTAAGCGTATACAGTTTACGAATATACTATTCGTAACGTAAGAAACTCCCATAGTGTGGTATCGGAGAGTATGATGTTGTTAATTATTTCGGAATACAATATTGTGGTATTTGATAGAATATATAGGTTTGCGAGTAATGGCTAATTCGTTGGAGTTCTTTTGAAGAATCTTCCGTCGACTTTTACGAGAGATGTTCGTGACTAGTTGAGTCGTTGGGTCTATAGACGGGAATCGTTTGGTCGTCGTATAAAAAAGTTCGTAGATTGTGTGCTCGCAGTCGGCCGAGTGCTTATAGGCGGCGCCACGGGTGTTGCTTTGCAGGCCGTAACTGTTGTACAGTCGATACCAACTGACGCCTCATCTTGACTGCCGGGTTTTAGAGTTAGAAATCTATAATAAATTCATTATATGAATTATTCTGGTATTTCGAATATAAATAAAAAATTGAATTTGGTAAAGAAAATTAATGCCAACGGCACGCGGTGTTCCCAAGCGGTCACCCATCCAAGTACTGACCGCGCCCAATGCTGCTTAAATTCAGTGATCGGACGAGAACTGGTGCTTTCAGCGTGGTATTGTCGTTGGCGGAATATTAACGTTTAATACTTTAAATTAATGGGATGTTTACGGAAACTAATGAAATATTATTTCACAGTTTGCTATGCGTTTAATGGAAATGCAAATAGTTCTGCAACTGGTATGGACTAAAGAGGGTGTAGCTTTGAATGCGCTATGGGTGGCGCCATGGGTGTTGCTTTTCAGTGGGTATCCGTTGTACGGTCGGTACCAACGAACTTCTTACATCTTGCCTGTCTGATTTGGAGTTAATAATCTTTAATAAATCCGGACGACACGTACAAACAGAACGAAATTACCCACACTTGCAAAAACGACGAAACATAATTTGAATCTTTTCTCGACAATAGTATATAAATCAAAAGACTACGCTTACAATATATAAATAAAAACCAAGATAAACAGTTACGATATAAAGTTCAAGACATAAATGCGTCAAAAGCAAAAACAATAGATAACGAACACTCGAAACAATTAGTTATCATAATAAGACTAAATTTGCCGTTGCGTTGATGTGGTTGACCAAATGACGCTAAAATTTGCCATTAAATCCAAATGCAATAGATGGCCTGTGCACCTATTCTTCAATATCCTGGATTTAGCTGGAATCAATGCATGGATACTCTATCGGGTAACAACTGGATACCAAGACAGCGTTTCTTGTTACAATTTCCAAATGAAGTTTGTCCTAGAATATCACGTATTTCTTGAAGAAGAAAAAGGCAAACCTTCAACCAGGAACATCAAGCAGCCCAAGCAATATATCCCAGTCACAAAGAAAATGCCGAATAAGATTGTGATCGGGTAATGAAATCAATCACCCTTGGATAACTTGCAAAAAATTTGTCTGAGGAAAATGTGTGGAGGAGAAACCAGTCATATGTAAAAAGTATAATTAATTGATTATTTTATTTATAAAAAGAGAAATATATTCATCATTATTTAATTCGAAATTAGAAGTTATGTTGCAAATTATTTCCTCTAATAAATTACGAATTCGTTTCTAAAAATCAACGTTTATTTCATAAGGGCTCAAATGACCCTTCGTGGTAAAAATAGGTATATTTAATGAGCAGGTACGTTCAGTGTTAGGTTAAAAATATATAAACCAAAATATTTCGAACAGGAACTTTGAACGCCCGAACGGAATCTGGTCGTTCTGAGCGGCGTTGATCAAGATTCCTTTCTTAAATATTTTGATTAAATTTTTTTACATACTAGAGAGTCCTGTCAGTCTCCTCGAACAATCAAATAACAGGATACGAGCCAGGAATGCGAGAATTAATTTTTTTCCAACAAAACCGAGCCGGAGCTTCATTTTATCGCCTCTTAAGCTTATTGACAGGCTAAATCGTGTGGTTTTTGTACGAATATATGCTTTCGCGCAATTGAAGAATAAGTTTTTCCTAGTTAAGTACATTTAATTTTTCTGCCAGAACGTTCGTGACTTCAACGACTCAAAATATTTAGACACGTAAACAAGTACAGTTATTGAAAGTTGACCGATTTGTTTCAATTCTTGTAATGAAAATGTATATATAATATTTTTGCATATGATGGTTTTTCCGTAGAGAAGTATCGTTTTCACGAGTCAGTGAAAACCAGTATAAAAAAGCTTTATGAGTGCCTTGACGAAATTAACAATTAACAATCGGTAACTTTTTTTTAGTACTGCCAGCAATGCTCGAACTTTTTAATTTTTTTTCAAGATCCAACTGCTTGCATTTTACATCAACGAATGGAAAATTACTATACTCATTAAAATTTCCACAAAAGTGTCATTGAAACTAAAATGAAAAAATTAACCTTCATTGCTCTCGTATGTTAAGGGCGTTATGCTCGGATATAAAAAAGTGGCAGCGATTTTATATTTCAACAGTACATTTGTAAACATATAGTAAATGCGTTCGCAAAATTTGAACGAGATTCACAATCTACTTTACGAGATAAAAAATCATAAATACACCTTCAAAACGCCCAAGGTCTTATGGATCAACCACTATACGGTGCGTAGGATCGTTCGATATTTCGATCGTCCGAAATAGTTTTCAAGGTCAAAAGCTATAAAAATTTCGACAAGGAATTGAATTGAAGAGGAAAAAAAACATTTTTTTCAAACTCTCGATAATATTCAATGTGTAAACGATAGTAGCCAACATTACGCAAAAGTATTGTATATTTATGGAATTTTTTTTTTCGAACGTATACCCCCTTGCCGGTTTTTACGTATATGACTCGTCCCAATTAAATTTTCTCCATTTTCTCCCTAACACTCTCTAGCCGCACTTTGCTAAACTGTTGTCGGTTTGCGAACGTATCAAAACGAAAAATAATTCCATGTGACTTTATCTTTGTCTTCAAATTTGATATAGAACTTGTTTATATACGACTCACGAGTTTAAGCGCTTTCACGTTTTATGATTATATATATGCCATCTGTGTAATACGTTTACTTGTAAATTACGCTGTAACACCAATTAATTGCTTATTTTTTCATTGTACTTTCATTTAAAAATTGTATTCGCACGGTATATCGTCTTGACTCGTGAACTACAATTATTTCTAACGAAATACTCTACTTAACATAAAGGCTGGCAATGCATTAACTTTGTATCTACGTATGATTCCACATTGTAACTTGAGAACTTTCGAAATTTCGATAATCCTCGATCGAATAACGGTTATAGTTTATAAATTTAATAACTATGTAGTTCCACCAGTAAATATAATTTCAATCAATTTTTCCAACAGTTACACCGAACGAAAGCTCTACAGTACTTAAAATCGACTCACAATAAAATCACATTCATCCGTATATATCAATGATAATGAAGAATTTTCGTAATAAATCATCGATGATTGGCCCAAAATACTTCACAACAGAGTCCCAAATACATTCGAATGAGATTATTTAAAAACTGGTAAATAACTACATATCGATTGTCGTACAAAAATCTTCGTATGTCGCTGTCGATGCTTCGCCAATGATCCGGCGAACTCTTGTACCGTAAACGAGTCAAAATATGGTATTGAGAAAGAGATTTTTATGAAATATTTTGACTTCGTCGGATAGTGTTATTCACGGTTTATCGATTACGCTAGTTATCAACGTTGAAACGTCAATTTTTATAAACAATTACGTAATTATTAGAGAGGAGTGCAAGTGATGAATGTGCGCACGGCCCTGGGCGTTGTAGTTTATTCCTTTTTCGTAACGTTTATCCGTTATTAAAAAGGCCGAATATTCGACCAGAATATCAGGCAATCAGATAATCCTAAATTCAATCAAGTTTGAAGAACGCAACTTATTGGAAAATTATGTTGAATCTCGAGTATGATACCACAGTGATGGTCTAACGCCGGACGAACGGCACAAATGAACAGCGGGGCCTCTCTCCATGGTACGCGCTCCGCTACGATATAGGGCGGCTCTGCGCCACCAGAGCACACTCGCAGTTACAGCTTACTATCACTGTCACTCTATAGAGTACACAGCCAAGTAAAACAACTTCGATAAAAAATCTTACGTGTTGATTAATCGTCTTTCGAGATTTTCGCTACAATGGCAGATAAAACAACTTCATCACCAGTCGTATTGGCAGCATCGGGAGGCGTTGCAGCGGCTACCGGTACACCGAAGAAAGCAAAGGAGGGAAAACCCCGTGCAAAGCCAACTCATCCGAGAACTTTCGAGATGGTAAACGCTGCTATCAAGGATTTGAAGGAACGCGGTGGTTCTTCGCTCCAGGCAATTAAAAAATACATGGCCGGAACCTACAAGATCGATACCGAGAGACAGGCACCGTTCATCAAGAAGTACCTCAAATCCGCTGTTGAATCCGGTACTCTCATACAGACCAAGGGCAAGGGCGCCGCTGGATCTTTCAAGCTCGCTGCTTCGACCAAAGCTGATTTGGGCAAGCCAAAGGCTAAGGTTGCACCAAAATCTAAAGCCATTAAAAAAGCGCCACCAGCGAAAAAGCCCGCTGCTGCTAAGAAACCAGCGTCGGGAACACACAAAAAGGCCGCAACTGCTGCCGTTAGCCAGAAGAGGCAAGTTTCCAAAGGACCGGCTGCTAAACCACCAAAGGCCAAAACTACTAAGCCCAAAACCACCAAGGCGAAATCGCCCGCGAAAAAGGCTAAACCAGCAACTGCGGCTAAGAAAACCAAACCAGTCGCCGCTAAGTCCAGGAAAGCTGCAACCAAGAAGCCAACCGTCGTCAAAAAGTGAATAACTACAATGTTTCGGGAGATCGATACTCGAACGGCCCTTTTCAGGGCCACCAAAAATTCCTAACGTTGAAACTAGATCTGATATTTTTTGCGAGTTATACTACTGAACACACACACACTGATACATAGCTAATACACGAAAATTTATATGATTAATACCCGTATGTACACTATATTTTTCGAGACATAATGTGTACACCGGGTCTTTGAAGGAACAGTTGAGTTTTTAGTTTTCTAGGATTTCAAAAAATCTAATAAAATTACTTTGTTTGTACTACATGGCCCAGTAGGTGTCAAAGTATAAAACTCGTTTATAGCGCTCTATGCTCATGAGAGAGAAATCGGAGTGAAATTTCGACTGATCCTTTAATGACCCAGTGCAGACAAGCGGGGTTAACTATGGGGGTTGAAGAATAATTCGAAATAGAAATATCTAAATAATTTTTCTCCGACGTTTGGTCTTGCACAACATTTGGGCACACAGATGTTCGATGATATTTTTTTTCACATTCAATGCTACAGTCAAATACGCGATTTTTAATCGTTTTCATGCACAAACATTTGACTTATGTCCTGTAGTTCTTATATACTAAACCCACAGCAGTACACATTTTTTAAAATATATTCGGCACACTAGAGCTCGAAAGTACTTTCCATAAAATATGTAAAATATTATGTGGTCGAATTTACGAATATTCTGGCTGAATGTTCTACTACCAGACCAGAGCTATATTAGTCTTCCATGCGCATTACACTGCTCATTTTGAAGGCAAACATTATATTGATAAAACTAATTCAGACTTGAATGACTGTTGTGTATTGTTTGACGACGTAAAAATATTGTGATTGGTAAAAAAAGAATGCCAACGGCACGCGGTGTTCCCAAGCGGTCACCCATCCAAGTACTGACCGCGCCCAATGTTGCTTAACTTCAGTGATCGGACGAGAACTGGTGCTTTCAGCGTGGTATGGTCGTTGACGGAATATAGAAGTTTTATCCACTAATTTGTGAAAACTTTTAAGGAATCTAATGAGCTTATTGAACTGAAATAATAATACATTCATATACATTCATAACGTTACAATAACGATACATTCATATAATGTAGCATTTTCGTACAAACTAAGACACAACTATCGTGCGATACCGAAGAATATGATTATTATAAATGTTAATTATGACGGAACACAAGCGCTAAAGGAAGCGCCATAGATGTTGCTTTGCTGGCCATGATCGTTGTATAATAGGAACCAGCTGACTCCTCATCTTGAACTGCCTGGTTTGGAGTTAGAAATCGTTAATTAATTTTTTTAATTATTCTGGTATATCAAATCCAAATAAACAATTGAATTTGGAAAAAAAAAAGAATGCCCACGGCACGCCGTGTTCCCAAGCGGTCACCCATCCAAGTACTGACCGCGCCCAATGCTGCTTTACTTCAGAGATCGGACGAGAACTGGTGCATTCAGCGTGGTATGGTCGTTAACGGAATAATTAAATTTAATATTTCAATTTATCGGTTTGCTTAAGAAATCTCATGATATTATTTCGCAGTTAACTTTGTGTTTAGTGTAAATG
Source organism: Oxytorus armatus (assembly GCA_958009045.1). Classification (NCBI taxonomy): domain Eukaryota; kingdom Metazoa; phylum Arthropoda; class Insecta; order Hymenoptera; family Ichneumonidae; genus Oxytorus; species Oxytorus armatus. Next base: position 2,931,957 of record OY253748.1, on the reverse strand, counting down.
CAAATAGTACTGCGACTAGTATGGAATAATGAGGGTGAGACTTTATAAGCTTACAATGACGAGTATATTCGTAGTTTAAGAAACTAGTATTGTGTGGTATCGGAGAGTATGATATTGTTATTTATTGCGGAATACAATAATGTGGTATTTCATAGGATAGATAAGTTTGAGGGTAATGGGGTAATTTGATGGAGTTCTTTTGAAGACTGTCCCGTCTACTTTTACGTGAGTTGCTAATGCCTTGATGAGTCGTTGGATCTATAGAAGGGACTCGTTTGGGTGTCGTATAAACGAGACCGTAGCATGTGTGCTCGCTCTCGTCTCAACGTTATAGGTGGCGCCATGGTCGTGCTTTGCAGCCTATGACCGTTGCACAGTGGGTTGACTCGTCATTTTGAAAACTGCCTGTTTTGGAGTTAGAAATCATTAATATATTAATTCTTTGAATTACTCTGGCATAACGAATGCAATAGTCTAAGATCCGAATTAGAGACGACCTTCACCCATCGCGTAAATGGATGAAAGGATTTTATATCAAATTTAGTATGTTCGAAAATATATCGCGAGTGGGATGCCCCAAAAATTCCTGGCGAAACTATGATTAATTAACAATTTAAATATGAGTTTTTATTCACTCATGAGTCTAACGAATAAATTTAATACATCTTTACACGAAGAGGCGTACGTTACCACAAGACGGCAGACATTGAAGTGGACTTCTAAGTATTGTCTCAATAATCTGTATTCGTGGAAAAATCATTCAATACACCGACGTCTCGGAGCAAGAGAGAGAGCCAACGCGGGATCTACTGCCACAATTCGAAAGTAAAAGATGAGTAAAAATATAACTCAATTCCAAAGATAAATTTATCACTTATGACATTATAGAACGTGTTTGATGTAATGATTGGTATTTAATGTTGCTGTGTGTCATCGGTGTGCGTCCGTGAGTGCGAGAGGGTGTGAAAGTCATTGTTGCGAGATAAAAACGTGTAATCCTACTATGTTCATCTGACGGGTCATACGCACCGAAAACTAAGAAAATAGAATTGTTACGAATTATGTGAATATACCTATTGTGTGTGCTTATTATTTTTATATCCGACAGCTCCTCCATCAGTCAAATATAACCCTTATCTTACAAACTTGTGGTGCCGATGAAGTGGTCGAATCTCTCGTGAAATTTCATTGAAACGTCGCCTTTTACGTAACGGTCCTTGTTCATCTTCATTGACATTAACTTGTGGTGCTGATGAAGTTGTAGCTTCAAGATTATCAAAATCATCAGTTTTAACACTAGGAAATTGATAAATGATTCCAACAGTGTCGTACATAGTGTCTTTTCCGGAAGTGGTGTCAACGAAACGGTCAAAATTGGCGAAGGCAACGTGAGTACTAAGTCCATTCGTTGTAGTGATGCCTGTTGGTATTACGATGTTATTTTGGACTGACGTATAAGCCATTTCAGCTTCTAGTTCTTCTACCTAATTGTATCCAATTGTATGGCCATATCTATTGAGCATCGTTATAACTCGCCTAGAGCTAGTTAGAGACTTCATTGCCAGTCCAAGAGTTAAACTTTTCGCTAACTTACATCTTCCCCTAGTAACTGCATATATCATGTCACTACATATGGATGTTATTTTAGTCACGAGTTGGTTATTATTTTCCTCGCGCACGTCAGGCCCTTGAATAAGGTTTCGAATAAACTCAAACAATTCCTGAGGAATCTCGCATTCTCCTCGAATGATGTCGTCAGCAGTTAAATGCCTAGGGAGAGGATGAGAATCAATGTTCTTGATGCAGCTTCTCAAATAATATGCCACATCTTCAAATTTATGCTCATCTTTGGTTTTCAAAAACTTTGTGTTATTTGCCATAACTGAAATATCGATGTCTGTTTTGTATATAATTTTCTGATTACGTGGTCCATTAGATGATTCAATTGTAACACGACCATCAACACTTTTTAGTATTTTTTTTTGCAATGTTTCGGGTCGGTAATCTTGGATGTCATCGAAATCTATTTCATTGTCTCCAAACTCCAATAGCAAAGCTTGGTATCTTCGAAATAATTGGCCAAAATACATAATCTTGTTATTTTTAGTTATTCCTTTTTCAATGAAATGTGTTATTAATTCAAAAGCCAATTTATGTACACGACGATATTTGAGCCAACTGGAATCAGCATGTTCTTCAGTGGATCGCTTCTTTTTGGCCTGATATGTAACGTAGCAAGACTGATGATAAGCAACAGTTTGATTTTCAAGTTTCGACAGGATCTCCAAGTCACCAAACTGTTCAGCCATATTATTTGTTTGTTAAGTGATTTTTTCACTCTGAAGGAATATAAGACTTAGTCTCTGCTTCCCACATCTTTTTTGTCTGTAGTTGCAAAACAGGCATGTGATTTTGTTACATGTCGATACTTTTGATGTTGACGGCTCCTGAAACAATCAAAATCCTTTTATAAATAGGAATTCACTGAAAAAAATGGTTTTGAGCACAGAAAATAAGTGATAAACATTATATAAGTGAAAATAGATTAAAGTGATCATTAGTAAAAAATTAAAACTGGTAGATTAATTTTTATAATGGAATTGTTTTTCTCACATTTAATTACTGAAGGAAATATAAAATCTCATAAAAAATTCTCTAAATAAATACCAATATATTTTCTTACCTCGTCAAAATCCGCAGAAATGTGAGACATGTCATCAACATTACTTTTGTCAACCTCAGTAACTGTTGTACGGGAATGGACACTAGAATCCAGACATTTTGGTCCTTCATCAGTGACAGAAGGATTGACGTGCTCCTAGAAGTAATTTTTTATTATGAAGTGATAATGTTTGATACATAATTTTTATGAAATGATTTATTTACATCGTTAAATGAAAATATACTCTTTAATACTGTTACAGGAAGTCCCGAAAATCATATATTTTTTTGGCTTATTTGCTTAACAAAAATTCTTTAAAGAAATAATAAAAAACTAACGAATGTAGAAAATTTAAAAAACAATAGGTACGAAGGTTTTTCAAAAATTTTTTATAATAATTTGTTTAATTAAAATAAATTTAATAAATGTTTAAATTTCACAATTTTCGGCGTTACTATTTCATTATAAATTAAATATAGAAGATATATTTACTATCATATAATGATTTAGAAGAATCATATATTATGCACTTACTGTATTCTCCGTACTTAAAATTCTAAATTCTTCATTGTATTCATTTGCCAAACAATCACTTTTTTTTATGACATGTGGTATGATAACCAACAAAATCGAGTGATGCTTTAGTTAGCTCAACTTCATTCTACTTAAAGTTCTTTTTTTTACGAAAAGCTAACTTCAATGAACAATTTTTGAAAGTTTCATCGTTAAAATCAATTAAGAAGTCATCCGAGTCACACAAAAAACACTTTTTAACCATTTTTTGTCACTACATTTTGTCAATAAATAACGACGTAATAGCGCGTGTTCTCAATTTCGATATTTTAGGTTATTAACTTCTCCCCAAAATATTGCTCAGCATTTACTATACTAGTGTATTGCTATCCTTCTCAATTGCATGAACAGAGAGCATGCGCACTCTCTTATATCCGGCGGACGCGCCGCGCGCAGTTACAATGATGCGTCCTCTTCTATCGCACGGGATACTTTGCTCAGACCTCTTTGTCGTAAATTTCCATTCGCATCAAAATTAAACTTTCCAAAACTCGACAACCGTTATTCAAACCAGATTTTTTGCAGGCAAAGATATATATTCTCGTGTTTGCAATGAAACAGCGCTTATTTTGATATAAGATTTATTTATGAAATAAATGGGTGAAAACAGTTAGTTTCGACTTACCTGTTTATACCTGCCAACCCAGTAGTTACGCCAGGAAAAAAATAGACAACCCAACGTTTGCATATTCGATAGGCTTCATACTTTCGGTTGGTATTAAATTTATTCGTTAGACTCATGAGCGAATAAAAACTCATATTTGAATTGCTAATTATAGTTTTGCCAGGAATTTTTTGGGCATCCCACTCGCGATATATTTTTTAACATACTAAATTTGATATAAAATCCTTTCATCCATTTACGCGATGGGTGAAGGTCGTTTCTAATTCGGATCCTCTACTATAAATAAACAATGGAACTTGGAGAAAAAAAATCAATGCCAACGGCACGCGGTGTTCCCAAGCGGTCACCCATCCAAGTACTGACCGCGCCCAATGCTGCTTAACTTCAGTGATCGGACGAGAACTGGTGCTTTCAGCGTGGTATGGTCTTTGACGGATTAGTGAAGTTTTATTCTCCAATTTGTTGAAACTTTTAAGGAATCTAATGAGGTTATTGAACCGAATGAAATAATGCTGCAATTTCTATCGAATAACCATTGTACTTTATATACTTACAATAACGATATATTCATATAATGTAGCATATTCGTAAAAACTAAGAAACTACTATCGTGCGATATCGAAGAGTATGATGATTATAAATGTCAATTATTACGAAACACATGCGCTATAGGAAGCGCCATGGATGTTGCTTCGCAGGCCGTAACCCTTGTACCGTAGTTACCAGCTGACTCCTCATCTTCGACTGCCTGTTTTGGTGTTAGAAATCGATAATATATTAATTATTATAATTATTCTGGTATATCGAATGCAAATAAACAATTGAACTTGGTAAAAAAAAAATTGATGCCAACGGCACGCGGTGTTCCCAAGCGGTCACCCATCCAAGTACTGACCGCGCCCAATGCTGCTTAACTTCAGTGATCGGACGAGAACTGGTGCTTTCAGCGCGGTATGGTCGTTGACGGTTTAGTTGAGTTTTATCCTCTAATTTGTTGAAACTTTTAAGGAATCTAATGAGGTTATTGAACCGAATGAAATAATGCTGCAATTTCTATCGAATAACCATTGTACTTTATATACTTACAATAACGATATATTCATATAATGTAGCATATTCGTAAAAACTAAGAAACTACTATCGTGCGATATCGAAGAGTATGATGATTATAAATGTCAATTATTACGAAACACATGCGCTATAGGAAGCGCCATGGATGTTGCTTCGCAGGCCGTAACCCTTGTACCGTAGTTACCAGCTGACTCCTCATCTTCGACTGCCTGTTTTGGTGTTAGAAATCGATAATATATTAATTATTATAATTATTCTGGTATATCGAATGCAAATAAACAATTGAACTTGGTAAAAAAAAAATTGATGCCAACGGCACGCGGTGTTCCCAAGCGGTCACCCATCCAAGTACTGACCGCGCCCAATGCTGCTTAACTTCAGTGATCGGACGAGAACTGGTGCTTTCAGCGTGGTATGGTCGTTGACGGAATGTCGAAGATTTAACCTTCAACTTGTTTCTTCTTTTAACGAATCTAATGAGGTTATTGTACTAAAATATTATTGCAACTGCTATGGATTAACCATTGAAACTTTATAAACTTCCAATAACGGTATATTCATATAATGTAGCATATTTGTACAATCTAAAAAACTACTATTTATCTTTGGAATTGAGTTATATTTTTACTCGTCTGTTACTTTCGAATTGTGGCAGTAGATCCCGCGTTGGCTCTCTCTCTCTTGCTCCGAGACCTCGGTGTATTGGATGATTTTTCCACGAATACAGATTATTGAAACAATACTTAGAAGTTCACTTCAATGCCTGCCGTCTTGTGGTAACGTACGCCTCTTCGTGTAAAGATGATGGCGAAACGGTTCGGATATGATGTACCTACGGTCAAGAGATTAAGTGCTCGTATTGTGTGACACCTGCGACGGTCCCGGAGCGAATGAGAAAGAGTACGGTCATAATTCTCTCTCTACTCCTGTATTTATCGATATTCATGAGCGTTAAGTGATGTGCGCTATTCTCCTGCGCTATCGTCCCTCTTTTATACATCACTCCGCGATTGAACGGTGTTTAGGCGCGTATATTCAAAGCCTTACTTCGTCACTCACAAGTTAATTTCAATGAAGATGAACAAGGACCGTTACGTAAAAGGAAACGTTTCAATGAAATTTCACGAGAGATTCGACCAATAGAGGGTTTTTATTACTTGCACCTAATCGGATGCTCTACGCCACAAACATTTGAAAAAGTTGCAGAGTCAATACTCATAAAAATTTGTTCAACAAATGCTACAGAAATCCATCTAATATTCGATCGCTATATGTCACCCTCAATCAACGATTCCGAACGTCAAAATTGAAAAGAACAAAAATTTGGTCCCAATAATCCGAAACAAAAAAATATTTTTAACCGGTGAATATCAGGTGAATATCAGAATTACATTTAAAAAAATGAGGAAGTTGATTATATATGTTATCACGAAGAGGCGGATACGAGGATTATTTTTCATGCTCATAAAGTAGTACCAGGCTAAAGAATTTTAATAAGAGCTTCTGATACTGATGTTTTGGTCATTTTGCTGGGAAATCTACAGAAAATTTTACAATCTGAAATTTTGCTAGCTAATTCAGCGACTAAGAAGCAACATAACCAACATCTTGATTGCATTAACTGCACCGATTTAGTATTGAAATTGGGATCCAAATTATGTCAAAGTTTACCCGCTTTCCATGAATACACAGGTTATGATTACACGGCAGCATTTTACAATAAAGGATAAATTAGACCATTTAAATTATTTTCCAAGAATGTAAAGTACCAAACAATTTTTGCATCATTAACTGATGAAGCTGATATTTTCCTTGACGAAAAAATGGATAGCGTTCAAGAGTTTACTGCAAAAATGTGTGGCGTGAATCACTGCACCAGAGTTAATGATGCAAGAAATCAAATTTTTATGAAAAATTATGCTGCGAAAGACGACAGGGAACAGTTTAAAAAAAAAATTAAAAGTCTTGACTCGTACACTATACCACCATGCTGGATATCCCTACAACAACAAATTCCAAGAACAATTTTTGTTAATTCCATGTGGCTCAATGCAACAGACTCTAAATGTATAAAACTCCAGCCTGAAAACTGCGGTTGGAATTTAGATGATTATTTAAAACCAACAAGATTTATTGGGGACCAAACTCCTTTGAAAATTCAAGACATTGTTGAAATGATGGAAAAGCAAGATGAATCTACCGAATCCGTGGATCAAAATTTTACTTCCGATGAATCAGATACGGAATAATAATTATTAATTAAAAACTTTTTTCAATAATATATTTTTGTATTGACAAAGTGGATAGGGGACTGCTTCTGAACAGCCTGTGGGAAAAAGGAATTCGGGGAAGGATGCATGCAATGATAAGGGGAATATACGAGAAGACAGAAAATGATATCATAACGGGGGAAGGAATCTCGGAGAGGTTTGGAACGAGAAAGGGAGTCCGACAAGGCTGCCCCATCAGTCCAACGCTCTTCAATATAGCATTCGACGAGGTAGATAGTGAATGGGAGCGAAAAAAAGAGGGGGGCACGGCGATGGGGGGCAAAAAGTTCTACGTCATGAAATATGCCAACGACATCGCGCTCGTAGCAGAGGAAGCAGGAGAGCTCGCAAAGATGCTGAGGACGCTGGAAGGGCGGGTAGCAAAAATAAAGATGGAGGTCAATGTGGACAAAACTAAAATAATGATATTCAAGAACGGGGGAAGGAGGAAACAGCGGGAGGAGTGGGAGTTTACGGGTTAAAAAATCGAAGTAGTGAAAGACTTCAAATATCTGGGCTACTGGTTTTCGACGAGGAACACAGCGGGCAGACATCTGGAAAATATGGTGGCAAAAGCAAGAAAGGCGGCAAACGCGGTGTGGGGAGTAATGAAACGAGCAAGGATAGACAAGTTGGGACAAAGGCTACGGTTGATGGACTCGCTAGTCAAGGCTGGAGCGTTATATGGGATTGAGATCTGGGGCTGGAAAAGGAGAGAGACAGTTGAGCAGCTGCAGGGTAGGTTGGTAAAGATGGCGTTGGGAGTAGCTCGAAATACGCCAGACTATCTGTGGAAGACGGAGGCTGGGAGAGCCAGTGTGGAAAACGAGGCGAGGAGAAGAGCAGGCAACTACCTTGTGCAAATTTTGAGAATGGGAAACAACAGGTGGCCGAAGATATGTTTGCGAGAAGAAATAAGAGGGTTAACAAACGGGGTCCCGTCGAAATGGGGCAAGGAATGGCATGATGCAACGAGGGAAGTGGGGGAGGGTGGGATATGGCGACTATTGAGGGAGGGGGGGGCAGTTGAAAACGGTGGAAAAAATCTAGAAGAGAGGAGTGGCGACAAGAGCTGACGCGCAGAAAGACTGGACGAAGATTGATAAATCGTCACTTTGTGGAATTTACAAAGATATCAAAACCAAACTGGGTAGGGAAGAATACTGGGATGAGGCAGACGGACGAGGGGACTTGAGGGAAGAGTGGGCAAGACTAAGATGCGGAAATGTGGGCAAGGTCGGAAAAAAGGCTACACCGACTGGAAGTGTGACTTGTGCGGATCGGCGGAGGAGAGCGTAGAACATGTACTGAGTTGCGAGACAGCAAGGGGGGCTATAAAAAGGGAATGGGTAGATGGTGTGGACAGCTGGAGAGGCGGCAGAAGTGGGGAGCAGTTGAGAGACTGGTCGAAGGAGTCGTTGAGGGGCAAGCTGGTGCCGGAATTGTGTGAATACTTAAAGGGCCGGGGGAGGCTGAAGAGAGAGAGAAGGGAGAAGAGAGTTACAACGGAAGCGACGACGAGCAGGGTGGGACGGCGGAAGGAATGGTAGTGGGGGGGAGGGCAAGAGTCGAATGGAAAATGCGCGGAGGGACGTACACAAATCGCAGACAAAGGGCAAGGGATAACTATAGCTAATTATAGACAGTTACTCATCATGTAATGTGTGTGGTGAAGGAATTGGGTGTCTGTAAAGAAACTGTATTGGTGTGAGGAAGGAGAAAGTAAGAAGGAAAATGTGAAGTAAGGAGTGAGGAGGTTGTATTGATACAGTAATTTAATAGTTTTTAGTGAATAACTCGTTAATATATTTTAATTGTTCATTTAGTAATTTAATAATTTAATAACTTGTTAATTTGACAATTTAATAATTTAATAATTTTAATAATTTAATACTCACCAAGAAAACGTGTGTGGCGAAGGAATTGGGTGGCTGTAAAGAAACTGTATTGGTATGAGGAAGAAGAAAGTAAGAAGAAAATGTGAAGAACGGGGAAAGGAGGGGATATTGAAACTGTAAGGATTGGAGAAGAGAGGCGATTGTAAAAGGCGTAAGCCGCCGTACATTTTGGAAATAAATATATATATATATATATATTTTTTTTTTGTATTGATGCTATATTGTAATAAATTTTTTGTGCATAGTGCAAGATCCTTGGTGTATGTTTTTCGTTATTTCTTTATTTTAATTTGACTATTCACTTTATTTATTTTTATTCACTCTCTGAAAGAACAAAAAAATTTCAAGATAAGTATATACCGCTATCATATGTTTATCCGGAAGAACATTTATATACTGTAATACCACATATAATATTATATAATATTATTAATATCATTAATTTATTATGTATTTATCATTGTATTCCCAAGTCTACCGCCAGTTGCTCTAAAATAATAATGCTCAGCGTTTACTAGTATAGTGTAGAATAGTGTATTTCTATCCTTCTCAAATGCATGAACAGAAAGCATGCGCACTCTCTTATATCCAGTGGACGCGCCACGCGCAGCTACAATGATGCGTTCTCGTCTATCGCACGGGATACTTTGCTCAGACCTCTTTGTCGTGAATTTCCATTCGCATCAAAATTTCACTTGTCAAAACTCGACAGCCGCATTCAAACCGGATTTTTTGCAGACAAACATAGATCATTGTGTTTGCAATGAAACAGCGCTTATTTTGATATAAGATACCTGTTTATACATGACAACCCAGTAGTTGCGCCAGAAAAAATAGACAACCCAACGTTTGCATATTCTATAGGCTTCATAATTTCAGTTGGTATTAAATTTATTCGTTAGGCTCATGAGTGAATAAAAACTCATATTTAAATTGTTAATTAATCATAGTTTCGCCAGGAATTTTTTGGGCATCCCACTGGCGATATATTTTCTAACATACTAAATTTGATATAAAATCCTCTCATCCATTTACGCGATGGGTGAAAGTCGTCTCTAATTCGGATCTTAGACTATTGCATTCGTTATGCCAGAGTAATTCAAAGAATTAATATATTAATGATTTCTAACTCCAAAACGGGCAGTTTTCAAAATGACGAGTCAACCCACTGTACAACGGTCATGGCCTACAAAGCACGACCATGGCGCCACCTATAACGTTTAGACGAGAGCGAGCACACATGCTACGGTCTCGTTTATACGACGACCAAACGAGTCCCTTCTATAGATCCAACGACTCATCAAGGCATTAGCAACTCACGTAAAAGTAGACGGGACAGTCTTCAAAAGAACTCCATCAAATTACCCCATTACCCTCAAACTTATATATCCTATGAAATACCACATTATTGTATTCCGCAATAAATAACAATATGATACTCTCCGATACCACACAATACAAGTTTCTTACACTACGAATATACTCGTCATTGTAAGCGTATAAAGTTTCACCCTCATTATTCCATACTAGTCGCAGTACTATTTGCATTTACACTAAACACAAAGTTAACTGCGAAATAATATCATTAGATTTCTTAAGCAATCGGATAAATTGAAATATTAAATTTAATTATTCCGTCAACGACCATACCACGCTGAAAGCACCAGTTCTCGTCCGATCACTGAAGTTAAGCAGCATTGGGCGCGGTCAGTACTTGGATGGGTGACCGCTTGGGAACACCGCGTGCCGTTGGCATTCTTTTTTTTTTCCAAATTCAATTGTTTATTTGGATTTGATATACCAGAATAATTCAAAAAATTAATTTATTAACGATTTGTAACTCCAAACCAGGCAGTTCAAGATGAGGAGTCAGCTGGTACCTACTATACAACGGTCATGGCCTGCAGAGCAACATCTATGGCGCTTCCTTTAGCGCTTGTGTTGCGTCATAATTAACATTTATAATAATCATATTCTTCGGTATCGCACGATAGTAGTGTCTTAGTTTGTGGGAAAATGCTACATTATATGAATGTATCGTTATTGTAACGTTATGAATGTATATGAATGTATTATTATTTCAGTTCAATAACCTCATTAGATTCCTTAAAAGTTTGCATAAATTAGTGGATAAAACTTGAATATTCCGTCAACGACCATACCACGCTGAAAGCACCAGTTCTCGTCCGATCACTGAAGTTAAGCAGCATTGGGCGCGGTCAGTACTTGGATGGGTGACCGCTTGGGAACACCGCGTGCCGTTAGCATTTTTTTTTTATCAATCACAATATTTTTTCGTCGTCAAACAATACACAACAGTCATTCGAGTCTGAATTAGTTTTATCAATATAATGTTCGCCTTCAAAATGAGCAGTGTAATGCGCATGGAAGGCTAATATAGCTCTGGTCTGATAGTAGAACATTCGGCCAGAATATTCGTAAATTCGACCACATAATATTTTACATATTTTATGAAAAGTACTTTCGAGCTCTAGTGTGCCGAATATATTTTAAAAAATGTGTACTGCTCTGGGTTTAGTATATAAGAACTACAGGACATAAGTCAAATGTTTGTGCATGAAAAAGATTAAAAATCGTGTATTTGACTGTAGCATTGAATGTGAAAAAAAATATCATTGAACATCTGTGTGCCCAAATGTTGTGCAAGACCAAACGTCGCAGAAAAAATATTTAGATATTTCTATTTCGAATTTTTCTTCAACCCCCATAGTTAACCCCGCTTGTGTGCACTGGGTCATTAAAGGATCAGTCGAAATTTCACTCCTATTTCTGTCTCATGAGCATAGAGCGCTATTAACGAGTTTTATACTTTGACACCTTCTGGGCCATGTAGTAGAGACAAAGTAATTTTTTTAGATTTTTTGAAATCCTAGAAAACTTAAAACTCAACTGTTCCTTCAAAGACCCGGTGTGCACATTATGTCTCGAAAAATATAGTGTACATACGGGGGTTAATCATATAAATTTTCGTGTATTAGCTCTGTATAGTTCAGTAGTATAACTCGCGAAAAATATCAGATCAAGTTTCAACGTTAGAAATTTTTGGTGGCCCTGAAAAGGGCCGTTCGAGTATCGCTCTGCCGAAACATTGTAGTTATTCACTTTTTGCCGACGGTTGGCTTCTTGGTTGCAGCTTTCTTGGACTTAGCGGCGACTGGTTTGGTTTTCTTAGCCGCAGTTGCTGGTTTAGCCTTTTTCGCGGGCGATTTCGCCGCCGGTTTTGCCTTGGTGGTTTTGGGCTTGGTAGTTTTGGCCTTTGGTGGTTTAGCCGCCGGTCCTTTGGAAACGTTCCTCTTCTGGTTAACGGCAGCAGTTGCGGCCTTTTTGGGTGTTCCCGACGCTGGTTTCTTAGCAGCAGCGGGCTTTTTCGCTGCTGGTGCTTTTTTAATGGCTTTAGCTTTTGGTGCAACCTTAGCCTTCGGCTTGGCCAACTCAACTTTGGTCGAAGCAGCGAGCTTGAAAGATCCAGCGGCGCCCTTGCCCTTGGTCTGTATGAGAGTACCGGATTCAACAGCGGACTTGAGGTACTTCTTGATGAACGGTGCCTGTCTCTCGGTATCGATCTTGTAGGTTCCGTCCATGTATTTTTTAATTGCCTGGAGCGAAGAACCACCGCGTTCCTTCAAATCCTTGATAGCAGCGTTTACCATCTCGAAGGTTCTCGGATGAATTGGCTTTGCACGAGGTTTTCTCTCCTTTGCTTCCTTCGGTGTACCCGTAGCCGCTGCAACGCCTCCCGATGCTGCCAATACGACTGGCGATGAAGTTGTTTTATCTCCCATTGTAAGGGAACACTCCGAAATAGCTGCAAAAACCGCAGTAGACTGTAAAATACAGTATGAGATGTTTGGGTCGAATGAAACTTCATGTAATCGTCCCGATAATTTTTTTGCAGCTGAACTAGCGTATGTTGTTTCACACTCCATTTTATCTGGCCTCTGAGGAGGCTTCTTCCTTTTAGGACGTGAACATCGTTCACTTTTACTGCCTTTACGATCTACACTGCGTCGTTTCAACATTTTCGAAAATCACGAATACGATACACAACTGTTCACTTGTAACGTTCAAAGAGAACTAACCTTAAATTTCAAAAATATAAATATATTCTTCAGAAACATTATAAACTCCCTTCCACGTATTGAAAGATAACAAAAGACCAGCTAGACTAAAAGGGTCTGAGGGTAAACGCCAGCTGCCTCAAACAACTCAACTCAGGTAGGCGCGCGTCAGACCTTTGTCCTTTCGTCGGGCAGTCACATTATCTACAATAACTTTTGAACTATGGGGAATTTTTACAATCAGCTTACACAGAAATACGCCTAAGACTATGAGAAATAATAATCTGTAAACAAAAAAAATCGATTTTTTGAAAATTCTCGACGTATGTAAGGCCTTAACCAACACGTAAGATTTTTTATCCAAGTTGTTTTACTTGGCTGTGTACTCTATATAGTAACAGTAATCGTAAGTTGTAACTGCGAGTGTGCTCTGGTGGCGCAGAGCCGCTCTATACCGTAGCGGAGCGCGTACCATGGCGAGAGGCCTCACTGTTCTTTTGTGCCGTTCGTGCGGCGTTAGACCGTCACTGTGGTATCATACTCGAAAATCAACATAATTTTCCAATAATTTGCGTTCTTCAAACTTGATTGAATTTTGGATTATCTGATTGCCTGATATTCTGGTCGAATATTGGGCCTTTTTAATAACGGATAAACGTTACGAAAAAGGCATAAACTACAACGCCCAGTGCCGTGCGCACATCCATCACTTGCACTCTTCTCTAATAATACGTAATTGTTTATAAAAATTGACGTTTCAACGTTGATAACTAGCGTAATCGATAAACCGTGAATAACACTATCCGATGAAGTCAAAATATTTCATAAAAATCTCTTTCTCAATGCCATATTTTGAGTCGTTTACGGTACAAGAGTTTGCCGGATCATTGGCGACGCATCGACAGCGGCATACGAAGATTTTTGTACGACTATCGATATGTAGTTATTTACCAGTTTTTAAATAATGTCATTCGAATGTATTTGGGACTCTGTTGTGAAGTATTTTGGGCCAATCATCGATGATTTATTACGAAAATTCTTCATTATCATTGATATATACGGGTGAATGTGATTTTATTGTGAGTCGATTTTAAGTACTGTAGAGATTTCGTTCGGTGTAACTGTTGGAAAAATTGAATGACATTATATTTACTGGTGGAACTACATAGTTATTAAATTTATAAACTATAACCGTTATTCGATCGAGGATTATCGAAATTTCGAAAGTTCTCAAGTTACAATGTGGAATCATACGTAGATACAAAGTTAATGCATTGCCAGCCTTTATGCTACGTAGAGTATTTCGTTAGATATAATTGTAGTTCACGAGTCAAGACGATATACCGTGCGAATACAATTTTTAACTGAAAGTACAATGAAAAAATAAGCAATTAATTGGTGTTACAGCGTAATTTACAAGTAAACGTATTAAACAGATGGCATATATATAATCATAAAACGTAAAGCGCTTAAACTCGTGAGTCGTATATAAACAAGTTCTATATCAAATTTGAAGACAAAGATAAAGTCACGTGGAATTATTTTTCGTTTTCATACGTTCGCAAACCGACAACAGTTTAGCGAAGTGCGGCTAGAGAGTGTTAGGGAGAAAATGGAGAAAATTTAATTGGGAGGAGTCATATACGTAAAAACCGGCAAGGGAGTATACGTCCGAAAAAAAAATTCCATAAATATAAAATACTTTTGCGCAATGTTGGCTACTATCGTTTACACATTGAATATTATCGAGAGTTTGAAAAAAATGTTTTTTTTCCTCTTCAATTCAATTCCTTGTCGAAATTTTTATACCGTTTGACCTTGAAAACTATTTCGGACGATCGAAATATCGAACGATCCTACGCACCGTATAGTGGTTGATCCATAAGACCTTGTGCGTTTTGAAGGTGTATTTATAATTTTTTATCTCGTAAAGTAGATTGTGAATCTCGTTAAAATTTTGCGAACGCATTGACTATATGTTTACAAATGTACTGTTGAAATATAAAATCGCTGCCACTTTTTTTATATCCGAGCATAACGCCCTTAACATACGAGAGCAATGAAGATTAATTTTTTCATTTTAGTTTCAATGAGACTTTTGTGGAAATTTTAATGAGTATAGTAATTTTCCATTCGTTGAGGTAAAATGCAAGCAGTTGGATCTTGACAAAAAATTAAAAAGTTCGAGCATTGCTGGCAGTACTAAAAAAAAGTTACCGATTGTTAATTGTTAATTTCGTCAATGCACTCATAAAGCTTTTTTATACTGGTTTTCATTGACTCGTGAAAACGATACGTCTCTACGGAAAAACCATCATATGCAAAAATATTATATATACATTTTTATTACAAGAATTGCAACAAATCGGTCAACTTTCAATAACTGTACTTGTTTACGTGTCTAAATATTTTGAGTCGTTGAAGTCACGAACGTTCTGGCAGAAAAATTAAATGTACTTAACTAGGAAAAACTTATTCTTCAATTGCGCGAGAGCATATATTCGTACAAAAACCACACGATTTAGCCTGTTAATAAGCTTAAGAGGCGATAAAATGAAGCTCCGGCTCGGTTTTATTGGAAAAAAAATTATTTCTCGCATTCCTGGCTCGTGTCCTGTTATTTGATTATTCGAGGAGACTGACAGGACTCTCTAGTATGTTAAAAAATTTAATCAAAATATTTAAGAAAGGAATCTTGATCAACGCCGCTCAGAACGACCATATTCCGTTCGGGCGTTCAAAGTTCCTGTTCGAAATATTTTGGTTTATATATTTTTAACCTAACACTAAACGTACCTGCTCATTAAATATACCTATTTTTACCACGAAGGGTCATTTGATCCCTTATGAAATAAACGCTGATTTTTAGAAACGAATTCGTAATTTATTAGAGGAAATAATTTGCAACATAACTTCTGATTTCGAATTAAATAATGATAAATATATTTTTATTTTTATGAATAAAATAATCAATTAATTATACTTTTTACATATGACTGGTTTCTCCTCCATACATTTTCCGCAGACAAATTTTTTGCAAGTTATCCAAGGGTGACTGATTTCATTACCCGCTCACAATCTTATTCGGCATTTTCTTTGTGACTGGGATATATTGCTTGGGCTGCTTGATGTTCCTGGTTGAAGGCTTGCCTTTTTCTTCTTCAAGAAATACGTGATATTCTAGGACGAACTTCATTTGGAAATTGTAACAAGAAACGCTGTCTTGGAATCCAGTTGTTACCCGATAGAGTATCCATGCATTGATTCCAGCTAAATCCAGGATATTGAAGAATAGGTGCACAGGCCATCTATTGCATTTGGATTTGATGGCAAATTTTAGCGTCATTTGGTCAACCACATCAACGCAACGGCAAATTTAGTCTTATTATAATAACTAATTGTTTCGGGTGTTCGTTATCTATTGTTTTTGCTTTTGACGCATTTATGTCTTGAACTTTATATCGTAACTGTTTATCATGGTTTTGATTTATGTATTGTAAGCGTAGTCCTTTGATTTATATACTATTGTCGAGAAAAGTTTCAAATTATGTTTCGTCGTTTTTGCAAGTGTGGGTAATTTCCTTCTGTTTGTACGTGTCGTCCGTATTTATTAAAGATTGTTAACTCCAAAACAGACAGGCAAGATATAAGGAGTTCGTTGGTACCGACCGTACAACGGATACCCACTGAAAAGCAACACCCATGGCGCCACCCATAGCGCATTCAAAGCTACACCCTCTTTAGTCCATACCAGTTGCAGAACTATTTGCATTTCCATTAAACGCATAGCAAACTGTGAAATAATATTTCATTAGTTTCCGTAAACATCCCATTAATTTAAAGTATTAAACGTTAATATTCCGCCAACGACCATACCACGCTGAAAGCACCAGTTCTCGTCCGATCACTGAAGTTTTAAGCAGCATTGGGCGCAGTCAGTACTTGAATGGGTGACCGCATGGAATCACCGCATGCCGTCGGCATTCATTTTTTATTTATTCTATTTATTTTTGTCAAATAAAATTGTTTATTTGTACCAATACTGTGGTATAGCTTCCTTTCGACAATATTTTATATTTACTATATGGTATAGTATTGTTTAATCGTTTTCCTGAGTCGGAAAATGACCAGAATTTAATAACAACATTAGATGCTCCAAAAATTGATAAAAGTGGCAATATATTTTTTTTTAATCTGACGAAGATATATAATTGTTTTGAATTTTGCAGTCAAGACAGTTTTTAATGGTACGAAAGTGCGCTACATTTTTCGGATAGTATTATTTATTCTCTTTTCCAATTTATGTTTTGCCATTCCCTCAGATAATTCTGCCTCCATTTTCTTTGCACATCAAATTTTTTCATTGTGCCCCTACATATGTATATTAGTCTAACTGCAATTAATGTATTGCTAATGGTTTAATGATTCGTCTGAAACGTTCGATCATAATGTTCCGCCAACTCCCGATGGGACTTAACACCATTTGACTGACTGGCCCTGATGGCGTATGCCTCAAACTACTGAAAAAAAAGGAAAACAAAACGAGTAATAAGAATATGAAACCGCACTCTACTAGTCGAAACGATACAATTTTATATTCAATCTTTACTTTTTATTTGATTCTTCTTCTATATTACTCTTTGGACGCATGCGCGACCACTTTGGACAATCTGGCCAGAGTTAACTAGAACCTTATTGGCTGGCGGACGAGTGGAGGGGACATCGAAACATAAAGTGTATAAAAGACGCTCTGAGGAGAGAAAAGTTATTAGTGCGCTTCTGAGGTTGCATATTTCACGTTCTACTTATTCTCATAACCGGAAAAATGACTGGACGTGGAAAGGGCGGAAAGGGATTGGGAAAGGGAGGAGCAAAGCGTCATAGGAAAGTTCTTCGTGATAACATTCAGGGAATCACGAAGCCGGCCATTCGTCGCTTAGCTCGCCGAGGTGGAGTCAAACGTATTTCTGGCCTGATCTACGAAGAAACTCGCGGAGTCCTCAAAGTGTTTCTTGAGAACGTTATCCGTGATGCAGTCACCTACACCGAACACGCTAAAAGGAAGACTGTGACCGCAATGGATGTCGTCTACGCTTTGAAACGTCAAGGCCGCACTCTGTACGGATTCGGTGGTTAACTTTCATCGATGCAGCGAACTGCTTTGCAGTCACTCAAACGGCCCTTTTCAGGGCCACAAAGTATTCCGAACGTAGTTCTACTTGCTAGCAATCATAAGTTATTGATAGGTGTCTAAATGTTAAAATGACATGAAAAAATTTCCAACGCATGTTCTACAGTGACGGCTAATTTGAATTGAAAAAATATACCCATTTAGAACAATGATGCTCGTACAGAAAACTTGCTCGAAATTAGACATACCTTGCCTTATCAATTAAACGGTGAAAAAAATGGTGCACATCGCAATTTGTATTCTTGCGCTACGCAAAGGTATGGGTTCCTCTGTCCGGAAGTCAAAATTGAAAAAGCGGCTGGCTGATAAAGGGAAATTCATGTATACGTAAAAATAACGACGCAGCACTTTGCAAATTACAATCTTTGGTTACATTATTGTAGCAACTGTTTGCTTTTCATTATAAAAAAAAATAAAAATTTTAACCAACCTATAATCCTTTTTTAAACGTATTTCAAATCAGTCAAAAAGTTTGCTACGTCTAAGAATCCTACAAAAAAAGTCAAAACTAATCGGTACTTTGTCATATCATTATGAGTGCTTAGAAATGTGCACACAGGCCGCAATAAATACCTAGCATAAGGGAGACAGACGATATGACTATGTACTGCGAATTTTTACATCACGGCACATTCAGCTTTTACTCCAACCACATATTTTCTTTTCTGTTATTGAACATTTCATTTGAATTCCCACTGCGAGGCACTCTAATCAGCCAGACATACTTATGAAATCGGTTAAGCAGGCTTCATGCGCCGAGGGTTCTGCACAATCGCTGCCAGTGAATTCCCCGATCGCTATTGAGACAATTCCTAGATGCTACATATTAAACACGACTTATATGTCAAAAAGTAATGACAATGCCCACACCGTTACAACATACTTCTAAATGTCTCACATGACTGCGTAGATTAGAATGATTCCGGAACTTTCGGTAGAGCAGTTTCGGACTTAAAGGGGGTGCGGTGGCCAAAAAAATAAAAATTTTAATGCTCGTTGACAAACATATTAATCGAAGAAACATGTTTTTCTATTCAAGCAACAACCGTTCTTATCGGGATAGACATATAGTTCACACATTTCGTGAGCCTGCAAATTCTCGAAAAGAGATTGCGAGAGGACGCAGCTACAATGATGCGTCCTCTTCTATCACACGGGATACTTTGCTCAAAACTCTTTGTCGTAAATTTCCATTCGCATAAAAATTTCACTTTCCAAAACTCGACAACCGTCATTAAAACTAGATTTTTTGCAGACAACCATATATCATCGTGTTTGCAATGAATCAGCGCTTATTTTGCTATAAGATTTATTTATGCAATAAATGGGTGAAAACAGCTAGTATCGACTTACCTGTTTATACCTGCCAACCCAGTAGTTACGCCAGGAAAAAAATAGACAACCCAACGTTTGCATATTCTATAGGCTTCATACTTTCGGTTGGTATTAAATTCATTCGTTAGACTCATGAGTGAACAAAAACTCATATTTGAATTGTTAATTATAGTTTTGCCAGGAATCTTTTGGGCATCCCACTCGCGATATATTTTTTAACATACTAAATTTAAATATAAATCCATTTACGGCGATGGGTGAAGGTCGTTTCTAATTCGGATCCTCTACTATAAATAAACAATGCAACTGGGAGAAAAAAAATGAATGCCAACGGCACTCGGTCACCCATCCAAGTACTGACCGCGCCCAATGCTGCTTAAGTTCAATGATCGGACGAGAACTGGTGCTTTCAGCGTGGTATGGTCGTTGACGGATTATTGAAGTTTTATCCTCCAATTTGTTGAAACTTTTAAGGAATCTAATGAGGTTATTGAACCGAATGAAATAATGCTGCAATTTCTATCGAATAACCATTGTACTTTATATACTTACAATAACGATATATTCATATAATGTAGCATATTCGTACAAACTAAGAAACTACTATCGTGCGATATCGAAGAGTATGATGATTATAAATGTCAATTATTACGAAACACATGCGCTATAGGAAGCGCCATGGATGTTGCTTCGCAGGCCGTAACCCTTGTACCGTAGTTACCAGCTGACTCCTCATCTTCGCCTGCCTGTTTTGGAGTTAGAAATCGATAATATATTAATTATTATAATTATTCTGGTATATCGAATGCAAATAAACAATTGAACTAGGTAAAAAAAAAATTGATGCCAACGGCACGCGGTGTTCCCAAGCGGTCACCCATCCAAGTACTGACCGCGCCCAATGCTGTTTAACTTCAGTGATCGGACGAGAACTGGTGCTTTCAGCGTGGTATGGTCGTTGACGGAATGTCGAAGATTTAACCTTCAAGTTGTTTCTTCTTTTAAGGAATCTAATGAGGTTATTGTACTAAAATAATATTGCAACTGCTATGGAATAACCATTGAAACTTTATAAACTTCCAATAACGGTATATTCATATAATGTAGCATATTCGTACAATCTAAAAAACTACTATCGTGTGATAACGAAGACTATGATTATTATAAATGTTAATTATTACGGAACACAAGCGCTAACGGGAGCGCGATCGATGTTGCTTCGCAGGCCGTAACCGTTGTACAGTAGTTACCAGCTAACTCCCCATCTTGGTCTGCCTGTTTTGGAGTTAGAAATCGTTAATTATTAATTGTTTTAATTATTCTGGTATATCGAATGCAAATAAACAATTGAACTTGGTAAAAAAGATGAATATGTCAACGGCACGCGGTGTTCCCAAGCGGTCACCCATCCAAGTACTGACCGCGCCCAATGCTGCTTAACTTCAGTGATCGGACGAGAACTGGTGCTTTCAGCGTGGTATGGTCGTTGATGGAATAATCTGGTATTAACCTTCTATTTGAGTACAACTTTTAAGAAATTGAACGAAGTTATTGAGCTAAAATAATATTACAACTGCTATGGATTAACCATTGGAACTTTATATGCCTACAATAACGATATATTTGTATAATGTAGCATATTCGTACAGTCTAAAAAACTACTGTCGTGTGATATCGAAGAGAATGTTTATTATAAATGTTAATTATTACGGGACACAAACGCTATAGGAAGCGCCATGGAAGGTTGCTTCGCAGGCCGTAACCGTTGTACAGTTACCAATTAACTCCTCATCTTGAACTGCCTGTATTGGAGTTAGAAATCGTTAATATATTAATTCTTCGAATTATTCTGATATATCGAATGCAACTAAAAATTTGAACTTGGTAAAAAAAAACTGATGCCAACGGCACGCGGTGTTCCCAAGCGGTCACCCATCCAAGTACTGACCGCGCCCAATGCTGCTTAACTTCAGTGATCGGACGAGAACTGGTGCTTTCAGCGGGGTATGGTCGTTGGCCGATTTTTAACATTTAATAATTCACTTTGAGTCAATTTGCTAGCAAATTAATAATGTAGTTATTGAAACCCGAAATTATACTACGCACCGTTTAGGCAGTTCATTTAAAATGTTGATTCATGAATGGCTTATTACACAGTAGTAGTATTATACTTATTGAATTAACATTCTTCCATAATTCTGCACTTGGGCAGATATAATTATTATTCATGTAGAAACAATTTCGTCACAGTCATTTCGTTGATGATTACCGTTCAGCATTACCAAAACCTTTCGTACAGTCGAAAGGAAATACAGCTTGGTAGCCTGTGCACAGAACTGCCCGTCCTGCATGCGGAGCTGTCCATTTTCCTATGGCGCATAAACGCATCGTACACGTTCCTTTGCCCTCATATTCATACCGACCGCAAGTAAACCGCTCTGAAGGCTTGAATCTTTGGTTATGTAGGAGTTGAGCTAAAGTTTATTTGAAAAGAAGCGCCATTTTTTGTATGTTATTTTTAACATGCCAACTTTGCTGTACTCAAGAGCAACAAGGTATGGGTTATAGGCCTTTTTTTGTTTAAAATAATAGATTTAACCAACGAAGATAGAGGTTGTCTATTTCTATTGATTTAGCGTTGATCACCCAGCATACCTATACCGCTGTGCTTTCTAGTCATGAATTGACCGACTACGATTAGATGAGAGGGTTGAAACATCTAATCGTTTGTTAAATTTCACCGCTTCTATCCATCACGTAAAAAAAGGGTCAATTATCGAATTATACAATCATTGGCAAATGTGGAATGTAGGAGAAATTCCGGGCTTGCTATCGTTTATTCTGCCCGTGCACGCTTGTTGCAGATTGTAATTTTGTGTCCTAACAGTACTATCCCCTTCACGATCCAACGATTCTAGCGTAAACTTTTCTACATTCACATCAAAGACCTGTCACTTGTCATATACAAATTTCAATATGCAGTATGTAACAGAATGAACCTTCGTTAAATTAATTATTGGCCCTAAAAAGGGCCGTTTGTATTTTTTTCGAAATTGACGACTTAAGCTTTTTTCTCCGTCTTCTTGGGCAGCAGAACTGCTTGGATATTTGGCAGGACTCCACCTTGAGCGATCGTAACGCCCGAGAGTAATTTGTTCAATTCTTCGTCGTTACGGATGGCCAGTTGCAGATGACGAGGGATGATTCTCGTCTTTTTGTTGTCACGCGCCGCGTTTCCAGCCAACTCGAGAACTTCAGCAGCCAAATACTCCATGACAGCGGCAAGATATACCGGAGCGCCAGCACCGACACGCTCGGCGTAGTTTCCTTTACGGAGAAGCCGATGAATTCGACCCACTGGGAACTGAAGGCCAGCTCGATTGGAACGAGTCTTGGACTTTCCCTTGACTTTGCCACCTTTTCCTCGTCCGGACATATTGATTCAATGTGGTAAAACAGTTAGTCTCAAGGTCTTACTCGGCTCGAGACCGAATGACGAATGATGCCAACGATGACCTGACGAGCCTATTTATAAACTTTTGCCCCCCGACTGGCGCACCAATGACAGAGCAACCGTCCCGCTGTGCACGCATACGATGTCTCATTGGCGCGGCGGTTGGGATTCCCCCCCACCAGCACTGAATTTCTTTTGCTCACAGCTGCCATGCACCCTAGTAATCTGAACTAAACAAAAATGTTGCCCAATGCGATAGCAGGTGTATAGTTTCGACAAATTTCGGCAAAATACGTCCTAACAATAGAAATATATATAATATATATAGATCATTCCGCTAATTACAATTAAAACGTGAGATGCCAAAATCTTATTCCGTTTGAATAAATTCATTAAAGATAGCATTCAGTAATACAGAATTCGTATGAGGTTTGAACGTAGAGTGAATTGGTGGTTCGGAAAATATAGGGTGCTAGCGTGGGAAAGGTAGCCTTGGGAGGCGAGGTTTTAGGTTTGTGGAAAAGGGTATATCCCGTTTCCACAAATTTAAAACCTCGTTTCCCAAGTATACCTTTCCCACATATGGTGATGTATTTTGCGCATTTGACGAAAGGAATTACTATTACGAAATCTACATAACCAGCCGCAAGTATATCTTCGCATTGCCTATTTGGACAGCAGCCATTTTAGATATATAATTCTTTGTGGTAAAATACTATACCATTCGATACAATTGTGAATTCTCGAGAGATTGTTTCGTCGGTCAGTTATCATTCGAGACTTCAAAAATTCGGAACATCGTCCATTCGTACAGACACGCGATCGAGAGGCTTCTCGATCCGGGAAGAAGTTAGTGGGCTCTGTGGGACTCTGAACTATTCGGACAATTGTTATTTTGGGATAATCATTCATTTGGAAATATTCGCATTTCTGGAATTCAACGATTCGACATACTTTTAATACGGATTATTACATCTTTGAGAGAAGCGTTTTTCGAAACGTTACGCGACACGGGTTATTATTACGTTTGCGGCAAATTGATGGTAAGTCCAAAGACATTGCAAGAAAATATGGTAGGGTATCATAGTCACTGAACGAAACCATCCCCAAACGACAAAATTGTTACGTCCTGCACGGTAGCGACGCCGGTCGGCCAGCGGTAAAACGTAACCGTTTGAATTTAAAAGACGGTGAGTCCGTTGGCCACCAAAGTCTATCCTCCAGGTGGACACTCGAACGATGTTCTCGAAGATAACGAAATAGTTTTCCTGGTGGGAAATTCTCAAGGATATACGGATAAAGGTGTTTCGTCTTTAATAGACGAAAATAAATGTTGAACTTTTGATGAAGTTAGGAGAGCACTGTAGTTGTTTTATTAATATTGGCTAAACTTATTAATTAAAAAAGAATATGCGTTTTAAATGTGTCGTGCAGAGGGTGGGAAAACTGGCAGAGTTCCGCGTTCCTGGCACCTCCGACCGAAAAACTATACTGACTGGAGTCCAATTTCCCGGTAAGCGCCGCGGCACCAATGGGCGTCTGGGTAGGGATGTAATTCAATACTGGCGGGTAGTTCGCCCGTCTATCATACCCTACCGTACAAAGATCGTCCTCTTTCCTCCTTTACTCTACTCTCCATGCATCGAGAGGAAAGACGGTAGTTAACGTCAGTCAACGTTCACGCTAAAGCTTCGATTGTGACCATGCGACGCCCTCGATATACTGGTTAAATAACGTACATTTTTACATAAACTACAATCAGTTACGGTTTCACCAATTTTGTATTTCAAGCCATCCATTTATTGTTTATCATTTACACCCCCAACGTCATCTTCATCTTCTCACAGTTCAGTGGACTGATTTATTATTGGCGTTAGTTTTTAGAACATGTATTACCTTTTCTATAATGAAACTCATCATAGCGCATCCTAAGCCAATTCCAAGAATCGCAAATGCAAAGCTTAAGTCGCCCAGTGTCAATATTTTACGACTCAGATGTCTATCCTCGTTATCATTGTAATCTATAGTGACGAATGACGCTTCGAGACTTTTTTGAATCGAGTAACTATAAAGGTTAGACTCGACGATCCTCTGTACAATGTCATTGAATTTCTGTTCTAGAGGCCAGTCTTCGCGGATTTGCCAAGTGATGTCGCCAACGTGCATGAATTTTTTCGACAGATAAAGCTTGAAACGGGCTGCTTCGGCAACACCTTCGTCCCAAACAATGAGGCAAGCGGCCATAGGATCGCGTAACACGTATTTCGTACAATTGTAACCTGTGATACCGATGTAACGTCCATCAAAGGCTTTTTCGGAGAAGTACGCGCTCCAACTATCGTGCCCGTAAATCTTATGATTAGATTCGACGAGATCGAGCCTCGTGTCGACGTGTGGATTACGAATTTGTTGTGCCAACAGTGAAGCCAATTTTCCCTGATAAATCCCTTGCATCGTTATAACGAATACAAACAGACTGACAAAATAGATTCTCGGTGATAGATTATCGGGCAATTCAGTAAGAGCTGCGTTACAAATCATACGAACAATATTCAGGATAGCTGTCGCGAGAGTCTGGCGTACAAACAATTTCAGAAAAAACAACGTAATTAAGCAAACGAGACAGAGACCGATTCGTGATGTTCTATCGATTACAGAGATGATTTTACTCAATTGTGATTTGTGACTTTCGTATTGCGTTATAACACCCAAACCACTTCGGTAGTACGGATAGATCGATGTTAGATTCGCCACAGTATATGTACTAACACTTTGAAGTGCGAAGTCACTAATTCCATTTGCCGTTTCGGCCATTATACCGTGAACTTTGTTTTCGTTATCCACGAATCCAATGGGTTCATCCCCTCCGTGTATGAGCAACTTTGCCGTTGCGTTCAATCGTCGAAAAATTGTTTGCGCAACATCGCCAATAGTGCCACCAAGGGAATCAACACCAGTTTTGGTTGCGTCCACGAGTACCTCCCAAGTTATATTTCTGACGGTCACACGTATCTCGAAACCGCCAAGTTTTCTGCTTTTGTCAAAATCCATCCTGTCGCAGATCTCACTGTCCTGATATTCTCGCACTAACAGAGTCCACGGATGATCGTTTTCGCTGCTGTAAGTTTTCTCAAATTGCCAAGGATCGGGCGCATATTTTGTGTAAGGATTGAAACTGTAAATCAATCGCCCCTTGGTCCTATGAATGCACATAAACTTTGCATCGAGTAGATTCATCTTCCAGGCTTTTCGCATATTTTCAAACGCACCCGAACATCCATCCTTGTTGCCAGGCAATTCGAGTATGTAAAAGTGGGCCATATGATTCCACCACCGAGAATTCTTGATATCCACTAGAATTTCCTTTAGGTCCGTTGAAATTGAAATCACGACAAGGAAAATCTGTAGTTTTGATCGACTTATATGTGACACGTGCTCGTTGTTCACTGATCTCGTGGTATTGTCAAGTAAAATTAGAGAAAGCGGTTCGTCGGAAGACAGTGAGGCAACGAGTGAACCGTCGAGTGACCTATCAACGAGTCCTACCGTGTTTACTCGCGTCCCATAGCACCATTTCACAACTTTGACCTGAAAGTAGTTTAAACGCACACACTTTATATTGCAATTTCTTTCATCGCGTAATCAATTAGTTTTGACATATGATGTGCATATATGTTTGTAGGTAAAAATCATTATACATTTCGAATAATAAAGAGATGCAAATTAGAAACTCTGACATTACCTCCTTATTATTTTGTCTCGCTCACAAATCTCCGCTCTTTAGCTAATTAGTTTTTCAATTTTGATTTCCTCAGCGAGGAAGCTCTGTGAACGAGATTAATTAATGAGGAAGCAATGCGCACGATTATAATTTGGATCTTTTTCTTTAATGAATTTGATTAAACCAATTCTAAGGTACAACGGGTTGCAAAGTCCCATGATTCATTATTTTCATTCTGAAGAAATTACCAAAGTCAGAGCGATTCACGAATTTTTCGAAATATTCAAAAGTGCAAAAATCCAAATTTTTTACAAACTTGAAGCACTTTACCAATTTCTTTCATACTCGATATCGAACGTGATTATCCGCGCAGCTATTTTTATGGAAAATACTACCTCTATTGTTGGATTTAAGGAAGTTTGGCAAAAATACAATTTATCGTGTAATATAGAAATTTAAAAAAATTAAAGATTCAATGAAATCTTAACCGTTTCACCGACTCATGCCAAATTCAATAGCGATCATCCTTCAGTTATACTACATTCATGAGAGAAAAATTAACCTAAAATCTGAAAACTTTTAGAAATCAAATCGATCTCAAACATTTTTCGAAAAGATTTTCTAAAATTCAAAATTTTAGAAAATCTGAACCGCTTTAGCGATTCTTGCTAAATTCCATAACGATAGATCCTTGTTCCCCTAACCTTTTTATATAGAATGTTTTGACTCAATTACTCAAAATTTACGAGAGTTAGAGCGATCAAAAACATTATTCGAAAATGTCAAAATGACGTAAAATATCTAGCTCTGAACTGTGCCAATAAAAATGCCACAAACAATGGAGGTTCGATGCCCCAAATCCGTGCAAAATTTATAAGACATCGGTCAAGTTGTTATCGAGATATAACAAATTGAATTTTTGGTGCCTATCACACACACACGAACATTTTTTCTAGATGTGATTTTCCGAAGTTTTGAGACATTTTAACTATATTAACATTATAAGCTCGAATTTTTTTTCACGCAAATAAAGCTTTCTTTATGAGAAAGCAAAAATGGCGCAACTCACCAATCACCACCGATAACCATTCACCACCATTTTTTCGCCCCGTGAATCATTGTTATATTTTATCTTATGTGACAGGAGGTTGATGAAGTTTGTTGCGGGCTGACATTCTCCGTATGAGCGATTGTCATTCAATCAAAATATTATTTTATCTGTTCGCGGGATTTTAATGGGAACAGAATATCTACAAACTCACACCACCGAATGTCCTTTCACAAAATGTACTACAGTAGCCGAACGTTTCCGAAAAATTTCGAAAAAAAAAACAGTCACGAACTGCGTTAAAGATCGCCATGACCTCGAATTTGTTTCCTGTCTCCATGGTATAGAGAAAAGATATGAAATTTGCGGAAAATGATTAAAAATCGATTATCTTTCGAATCTTCGGACGAACAATTTTTTTTCTAACTTACAAATATAAAGGGCAAAAAACATCTCCACGCGGAAACTAATATTTCAAGAGAAAAATGCATTTTTTCAAGTTGAAATTGAATATTCGTATTTTTGTTAGCATTGGTAGGTTACAAGAATAATACGTGAATGCTCATCTTCGGGGAAATGGAGAATACCTTTTATTCGTAGTAACAGGGCTGAAATTTAACGTCTTTTCACCGATTCAATATAAAATCATATATATATATATGTGTGAATAGCGGATGAAACAAAAATTTCGATCCGAACGGCTACTGGTGAAAGTTTATGGGATTAGCCATATTAAAAAAAAATCTAGATAATAACTTTTATATAATTTATTCATCAAGGTTATTGTATACCCGTTAAGGATAACGAACTTTACCGCCGCTTCGACTAGATGCCAAGATTCTTCAGATTTTGATGGTTCAATGATAATTCCTTTGAGGCATGATGACGTCACAATCAGTTGAACAATTAAAAAAATAACTCGAAATCTCCTTCGGTTCATAACTTTATGATTATCAACTTTCTTGTGTAGAATGGACAGAGCGGATCGCGTGTAATACTGTATCCAAATATCACGAGAAGTGCTTGTCGAATTTACAGAAAAACAATTTTGTACGACCATTGATTGTCTGCTGAAAAAATGTGATAGGTGGTGGGCAAGAAATGTAAGTTCGCTAGTCGACCGCATGTACGCAAATGAAACATCTCCTACCGAGGGTTTCCTGTCTTTTACATATTAGAACTTAGTATAGGTTCTTTTATAACCTCTTACACGCATTGTTGCGTCGGATTCGATGGCAATAATAGCACGATCGATCGTTAAACAGACATTTCAGACAGCCAGTCGCGATGGTGACGGCAATTTTCGATACATTGCTTATACGACTGATTTTTATCGGTCCGAAAAACCGATGATAGCGCATGACCATTCATATTTGTGAGTGTCTTAAATGGTGCGTCAGGAACCTAGTATATTCATATATGTGTACTAATATGTAGATTCAAGAGATAAATATAACATTAACAGGCAAAGTGCGTTTTAATTGTTTAACCATTTTCCACGTGCCGTCGATCGGAAGCGTGTGATATTATAATTTTTATAGCGACATTGCAGAGTGTGGAAGTATTTGGTGTTGCCCGTGATATTTTTAACCCACCGCCGCCCTTCCGCGCCGTCCAAAAAGACCGGAGTTATCCGTTTCACAACGATTACCAATTTTGACGATTCCATCGTGCAAACTGCGAAAAATGACTGGACAGAATTTTGATCATCGTTCCTAAGAAGAACGGTCATTCACGACTGCTGGAACCGTAATCGCATTGCTCTTAAAAATCATCGGGGCCCTTTTTAAATTAGATGCACGTTAGCCTAATGTAGTGTGCCTTATCACATGTAGTCCGATCTTCGTACTTCCGAAGCGGCATCAGAAGTCTGTAAAATATATCTAGTGCCAGCCAGTAGTCATGCTGAACGGTTGTTTTACGTTTTGAATTTTTATTTTATTACCAACTAGCTGACCCGGCGAACTTTGTACCGCCTAAAAGTCAATAAATGTCGTGTTAACTTTTAGCTGAACTTAATTTAGGATTTTATTAACGTAATAAAAGGAAAACAAAAAATGTATTAAGTTCAATAGTTTATTAGGATAATATATAGAAAGAAAATAAAAATTCAATAAAAGTACATAAATCAAGTATTTCAATGGCGTGTCAGCAAGACATTTGTTTTATTGAAGCTATGTATTTTGCTACGTGGGTTGATTCTCTTCAGTGAAGTACCTTGTGATGTACGAGATCTTTCGTTTTGTTGTCAGACGCAAGAACAAATAAAACGGATGGCCAACCCTAAGACCCCCCCCCACCGCCGTGAGGTTAGATGCCAAACCTAATTTATGTAAAAACTCATTTTATTCATAATTTTTTTTCCGTGAATTTTTCAGATATTTTAATAGTTATTCTGC
Source organism: Oxytorus armatus (assembly GCA_958009045.1). Lineage (NCBI taxonomy): Eukaryota > Metazoa > Arthropoda > Insecta > Hymenoptera > Ichneumonidae > Oxytorus > Oxytorus armatus. Next base: position 2,901,631 of record OY253748.1, on the reverse strand, counting down.
TATTCGGGGCGGAGCCGAATCCAACAAATCACAGTTTAAAATCGGTCAAGCCGTTTTTGAGTTATAAGTGGTGTGACTAACCCGACTTTGTTTTACATATGAAGATGTCAGGATATTCGAATACAGAGAACCTTTCCGTTGCAGCATTGTTTTTGTTTATAACTCACACTTTCTTCGCTAATATCAGAGATAATTCTGTACAAACAAGGCTATCATTCTCTGCTTGACAATAATATTTCATTGTGCGGCGATGAAATATTTACCATATTCGTTGTTACGAACACGCTATTGGGTATAGATGCCTTTCCAGACGCTTATTTTGAAAACGAGCGTAATCAAATTCTACCAAGAATACAACAATATACCTATACTTTCGGCGCGTGCTAAATTTTATTAGAGGCATTTGATTGTTCGCTCGCAAGCGAAACTGCTGTTACGTAGCGGACGCTAGCAACTCCGGTTGGCGAACGGTGGTACGTATCCGTTTGGATTTAAAAGACGGTAGTGTCCGTTAGCCACTAAAATTCATTCTCCTAGTGGACACTCCAACGATGTTCTCGAAGATAACGAAATAGTTTTCCTGGTGGAAAACTCTCAAGGATATGGGACTAAAGGGGTTACGTCTTCAATAGACGAAAATAAGTGTTGAACTTCTGATGCACTTAGGAAATCACTGTAGTTGTTTTATGAATACTGGTTAAACTTATCGATTTAATGAAAGATACGAGTTTCAAATGTTAAGTACAGAGCGCGAAGCAACTGGCAGCGTTCCGTGTTCGTGGCACTTCCGATTGCCTCAGACCGAAAGAAACTGAAGTGAACTCATGACCAGGTTCCCGGTAACCGACGCGGAGCCAACGGGCGTCACGGTGGGAGTGTATTTCAATACTGGCGAGTAGTTTGCCCGTACGGGGGCGAGAGTTAACCAATCATGACAGTCCGTTGTTTCCACCGTGCTACGTCTCCTTACTCTCTTTTGGGACTTGGTGGGACCGATGCATGGCTCACGCTCCGGCGTCGCATTTCCGTTAATCGAAGGGTGGGTCGAGGACCGCGTTCGCGCCATCATGGGTTTTGCCCGGCGGAGATCGAATCCATAGAGCCTAGAGTAAACGAATCCGATCTTCGTACTCTGAAGCGGCAAAAAAAATTCAGCAAAAAAGGTGTCGCTGCGGTCGCGAAGTATGACGATGTGAAGTGAGCAAGAAATAAACTGTACATGGAACCTTGCTGAAGCAAGGCACCTACGGTCAATATACACATGACCCTTCAGTGTAATTGAGTGTAAACACGCATCATCGTTAATATAACAATTTTATGAAACTTTTAATTACTGCCAATCTGTAAAAGTACGAACATAGACTAGCATTATACCGACTTTATAATATACTAACGAAAAGAAATGAAATAGTTTCGTAAAGGTTACAAAAAACACCAATGTGATTTATATTTAACGAAATATAAAGTACAATAGGTGAGGAGATTGTGCATTGATTATTCCAAGATCAATAAATAACTATAAAGGCATCCCAGTTAAAAAATACAGACCCTTGAGCGTGTAATAAATAATGAGGTAAACATCGTGTTTAGGGGACCCCCCTCCGATTCCTTTCGGATTAGGCTCATCCGACGCGTTTTTGCACGCGAAACAACTTTTTCCTCTGACAAAATTGGGGGACGTTATTTATTAAAAAGTTATTAACAAATAAAGTTAATAATTCATATAGCTATTTTCCTTATACTAGCCAGTCCCAACCATCTTGTCCTTCACATGTGTTGTTAAGAATACCCCCTGAGTAACATACAAAAAGTTTTATCCGTCGCTCATTGTTTCTTAAAAAGTTATTAACAAAAGAAGTTTCATAAATCAAACATGAAATACTTATACTAGTGTATGGCGAACAGTACACGTATGAGCGTGTACGCTGCGTCCCCCGTGCACCACCCACACACCGACCCAAAAACAATCCAAACAACCCGTAAGTATAGTAAATTTTTTTTTTTTTTTTTTTTTTATTGTTTTTATAAAATTACAATCTGTCGTTTGTGTTCCCGACAATAAGTAATTGAATTGTATTTACAACGGTCGTGAAACTATGGTAGCGTCCAGTGACGCGTCTACATAATGCGGTTATGGTTTAGTTGTGGTTGGTTATTTAATATCGTTTTATTTCCCCCCCCCCTTATTTGGTTTATTTGGTTTACGTAGTTTTTAGTTTTGCTGGAAGCGACGTGGGAGGTCCAGGGGTTTATGGCGCTTCAAGCGCGTTGTTTCTTCACGCCGTTCGAGTAGTTGCGAGGCGAGGTTGTTGGGGTGGGTGTGGATTCTCTCTAGGTAGTTGATGCTGTGTCGTTGAATTTCTTGCCGGACTGTGTTGATTCGAAGGTCGTTGTGGATGGTTTCATTAGAGACATACCATGGGGCGTTGAGTAGCGTGCGAAGTGCCTTAGATTGGGCGCGTTGAATGATGTTGATGTTGCTCTCACTTGCTGTCCCCCATAGTTGTATCCCGTATGTCCAAATAGGTTTTATTATTGATTTGTACAGTAGTAATTTATTGTTGAGTGATAGCTGCGATTTCCTTCCGAGTAGCCAGTGCATACTATGGAGTTTGAGGTTGATTTCTTTTCTTTTCGCTGCTATATGTTTTTTCCATGTCAGTTTTCGCTCGAGGTGCAATCCCAAATATTTCACACTGTCATGTTGTGGAAGTGGTTGACCATTGAGGTTGACCGGTGGACAGTTTCCTTTTCGTAGTGCAAATGTGCCATGGATGGATTTGTTTTCGCTTGCCTTGATTCTCCATTTGTTAAGCCAGTCCTGTATCTCTGTCAGCTCTTCTTGTAAGGTGTTTGAGGCTGTAGTCGGATTTTTATTTGAAGTTACTAGTGCTGTGTCATCGGCAAAGGTTGCCACAGTGACTCCTCGTCGCACTGGTAGATCGGCTGTATGTAGGGTGTACAGTACGGGCCCGAGAACGCTACCTTGTGGTACTCCTGATTGTATGTCGTAAATGCTGGATATATCTTGCCCGTGCCTTACCTGAAATCGGTGATCTTTGAGATAAGATGAGAATAGAGTAAAATATTGGGGCAGTTGTCGTTTTATTTTATACAGAAGGCCCAGGTGCCAAACTTTATCGAAGGCTTGCTGAATATCTAGAAATGCTGCAGAGCAGTATTCTTTTCTTTCCAGGGACTCCGAAATTGTTTTTGCTACCCTGTGTACTTGTTCAGTGGTTGAGTGCTGACTCCTGAATCCAAATTGGTGTTCTGGTATAGCGTTCTCGTTGTCCAGGAGTGGTTTTATTCTTTTTAGGAGCAGCTTTTCGAACAGTTTCGACATAATCGGCAGTAGGCTAATTGGCCTATATGAGGAGACCTCGTTGGGAGGTTTTCCTGGCTTCGGTATCATTATGATCTGTGCATATTTCCATTGGCTCGGGTAATGTGATGTTCGTATTATGCAGTTGAAAAGTGCGGTGATGAATATAAAAGCTTTTTCCGGTAGCTTTTTTAGTAACTGTCCTGTGATCTGGTCGTATCCCGGTGCTTTTTTCGGGTTGAGGTCTCTGATGATTGTGTGTTTAACCTCTGATGGTGTGAAGTGTCGTATCGGTAAGTTCATTGGTAGAGGGCTTTCTAGGAACTGCTTGACGTGTTGTTCATTGTCAATATCAATATCTCCTGTTGGTGGTGGAGGGGTAAAGACATCTGCAAGGCGTAGTGCAAACGTTTCTGCTTTGTCTCTGTCGCTCTTAGCCCAATTACCATCGCTCGTCCGAATGGGAGGAATTGGTTTCTGCGGTTGTTTCAGTGATTTGGTTGCCTTCCACAACGAGTAGTCCGAGTCTTTGTCATTCGTCAGTTCGCGAAGATATTGCTGCACAGAGTCATTCCTGAATTCGAATAGCAGTTGTTTTAGGTCTCGTGTGATTCTATTGAGGTTGTTTTTATCGTTTCGATTGTGGCTTAGTTGCCAGCCTCGGCGTATTCTTCTTTTCTCTGCTATTTTTTCTTTAATTTGTCTCGGGTAGTCAATTTTTTTCATGTTTCTTGTCGTATTTGTCGTTTTTTGCGGGGTTGCTAGCCAGGCTTTTTTTATCATTAGTTGTGTAAAGTATTCTGTTGCAGCGTCTATATCTTCCTCGGTCTTCATGGGTCGTCTAAGGTTGATATCGTTTTTTATGCTTTCTTTGTATGTCTGCCAATCGGTTTTGTTGTTATAGGGAAAGCATCTTGCATCTCGTTTTTCCAAGAAGGTGCTGACAGTAGCTATTACCGGCGAGTGATCAGAGGATAAGTCAGTGTTTGATTCGATGTCTAAGTATGCTTTCGCGATCCCTGCTGTAATAAAAAAGTCGAGTAGATCGGGTATTTTTTGCTGGTCCGTTGGCCAGTATGTGGGCTGCCCTGTAGAGAGGTGATCGTAATTTTTGGCTACCAATACTTTCTCGATTTCTCTGCCCCTCGGAGTTGTGAGTCTTGATCCCCATCTTTGGTGTTTAGCGTTGTAGTCTCCACCAGCTAGAAACCTTGGGCCTAATGATTGGAGGAATTCCTCGAATTGTTCTTTTTTTATTCTATGTCTTGGTGGACAGTACACTGCTGAGATTGTTAATGGGCCATTCCAATCTGTAACTGTGACGTTTGTTGCCTGGATTTCTTCTGTTACGTATTTTGAGTGTTCGTGGTGTTTTATGGAGCTGCGTACAAGTACGGCGGTCCCGCCATGCGCTGTTCCGTCAGGATGGTTCGTTTCGTAGGTGTTGTAACCAGTGATTTTAAAGTAAGTTTTGTTGGTAAAATGAGTTTCGGAAATAAGAGCGATGTCGATTTTATTGATGTTGAGGAAGGCTTGCAATTCCTGGTGGTGGATTGCCAGGCCGTTTGCATTCCATAATGCTATTAAATAGGAATTATCCATTTTTTTGAGTAAACTTTGTGATTACCGTGTTCAGTAGGGTTAGCATGCTGTTCATGAGCTGTGTCTGGCGTTCCAATATTACTTTAAATTCGTTGAAGGTTTTTTCGATGGTGGTGGCGAAACTATTGCTGTCTGTTGTTAAACCATTGTCTGCACGTTGCTGGGCGCTTGCTGCACGCGCATACGTTCGGTCAGGTGAAGTGAGGCTTGACGCTTCTGGTTGAGATGGCAGTTCGTTTGAGGTGTTGGTCGTTTGTGGTCCTGGCCTTTGTCGAGTTGGACCTTGCGATGGTTTGTTCGTCCTTTTGTTAATTATTTCTTGGTAAATGAGACACCCCTTGTAGTTTGCGGGGTGTTCGCCATTGCATAGTGCACATGTCGCGGGTGTATCTGCAGTCTTCTGGCATACGGATGTGTCGTGGTCGTTGCCGCATTTTACACATCTCGGTTTTCTGTTGCAGTATGTTTTTGTATGGCCGTGTCGCTGACAACGCGTGCACTGCACCGGATTGTTGCGCTTTCTGGGTGGCTCTACTTGGATCCTAGCATTCAGAAGAACGTCAAGTTTGTATATTTCTTTGTTGTTCGTGTTCGGCTCTAGGTCCACGAAGAATAGCGGTAATGGGATTTTGGTTCCTCTGCGATATATATTAGCTACGTTGCGTACTTGGTGTCCTGTTTCGTTCAACGCGCTTTTTATGTCCTCCAAGGGGACTGAGGGGTGGAGTGATCGAATCACTACTCTGTATGCTCGCTCCTCTTTTAGTGGGTAGGTATGGTACTCAGCATGCTCTTTTTTGAGCACCTGGATTATTTTCCTATACGCTAAAGGATTTTTGGGCATTATTTTTATCTGTCTCTCGTTATTTGTTGTTTTGTATGTGTATTCGTCCTTGTTTATTGAGTTTTGTATTTCTTCAGTCAGTTTTTGAATGATTTGTACACCTGGTACGAAAATTGGTGGTGGTTTTGGAATTGCGGTATTATCTATGTTGTTGACGTTTCTGTCAGTGCTGTTGTTTTCTCTGTTGGTTTGTTCGATCGTGATTTCATTCTCAGTTTCTCGTAGCGGGGAGAAGCGATTTGAAATATTTGTTGAAGTTTGTAGCGACTCGACGCTCTCGTTATTCCCTCGTTTACGTCGTTTGTTATTGTTTTGGTGATTGATTACTTGCCATGTGTTGCCTGTCTGTTCGCCGGAGTGATTACGCGCGACGAGTAGAGGGGGGTATTTCGGTGTCTCGTTTGATATCGATGCTGAATGTGTTGGCGAATCGATCGCTGTCCATGACATATTTGACTCCGCGGTTTGGCCGTTCGAATTTGGTTTGTTAGCTATGGCTTTAGTACTGCGATTCGTCGGCGCCGCCACCGCCGCCGCCGCGACGTGCGACTCTATGGTTGCGACGCACCTCACTTTATTAGCACACCCTCACTTTGTCCACGGAAAACTTCAATTACACTCTCGCGTATGTTGGTATGGGTATCGCTACGATTCTCGTCGATATTCTGGATTCTCGGAAGATTGTAATACTGGTTACAAGAAACACGTCCGATCGCCTCGAACATTCGACGAAGACTAAGTATAGTAAATAGCACATATATCCCTTGCTTATACGTATGCTGCTCATCATACACTAGTATAAGTATTTCATTTTTGATTTATGAAACTTCTTTTGTCAATAACTTTTTAACAAACAATGAGCGACGGATAAAACTTTTTATATGTACTCAGGGGGTATTCTTAACAACAGATGTGAAGGACAAGATGATTGGGACTGACTGGTATAAGGAAAATAACTATATGAATTATTAACTTTATTTGTTAATAACTTTTTAATAAATAACGTCCTCCAATTTTGTCAGGGGAAAAAGTTGTTTCGCGTGCGAAAGCGCGTCGGATGAGCCTATTACAAAAGAAATCGGAGGGCGGTTCCCTAAACTCGATGTTTACCTCATTATTTATTACACGCTCATCGTCTGTATTTTTTAACTGGGATGTCTTTATAGTTATTTATTGATCCTGGAATAATCAATGCACAATCTCCTCACCTATTGTACTTTAAATTTCGTTAAATATAAATCACATTGGTTTTTTTTTGTAACCTTTACGAAGCTATTTCATTTCTTTTTGTTAGTATATTATAAAGTCGATATAATGCTATTCTATGTTCTTACTTTTACAGATTGGCAGTAATTAAAAGTTTCATAAAACTGTTATATTAACGATGACGCGTGATTACACTCAATTACACCGAAGAGTCATGTGTATATTGACCGTAGGTGCCTAGCTTCAGCAAGGTTCCACGTACAGTTTATTTCTTGCTCACTTCACATCGTCATACTTGGCGACCGCAGCGACACCTGTTTTGCTGAATTTTTGAGGTCGCTTTTTTCGGCCGTTCCCTGTTAGAGATCGGACTCCTTTACTCTAGGCTCCACGATCGAATCCATGAAACGACGACGAACGAATGAGGGTATTACCGCTGGTTATGTTATAAAGGAATCAATGGATTACGGGGGGGGGGAAGAACGGGAATTGCGCTGCGGCGCGGAGGGAGAGTGGGGAACCCATTGCTCGACCAGGTATCCGTTGGGGACACGTCTCCTGAGTTAGTGTGCGAAGTTCTGTCGCCGTGAGTGGCAGGACCGCGGTTCTACAGATTCCAACTGTACACCTACCCAACTGTCACGACCAAACTGACACGAGCATACGAATATTTCGCAATATTGTCACGACAAAACTGTTCCCGAACAACACTCTCACCATTAAAACTGTCACCGCACAAACTCTCACCACTTAACTCTCGTGAATCTCTATTCGACACGTGCAGAAATCTTCACGAACAAAACTATCACCGTCTAAACTGTCACGGTCTCAACTGTATTCTGCGCAACTGTAACGCAGCAGAATAGTCCCCGTCTACACTGTCACGGCGTCTACTGTATTCTGCACCAACCGTCACCGTTCCAACTGTCACCGTTCCAACCGTCACCGCACAAAACTGTCACCGCTAAAACTGTCACCGGCAAAACTGTCACCGCGCCAAGGTGTCTTAACTAACTCACACAGGTATAAGCTGTACCCGTAGGTAAGAGCGCTCGGGCTGCTTCACCAAACGCGGCGCAATAGCTCGCGATATTTCGTGCGTATCCGCTATTACCGATCGCTGAGCACAAGGAAGTTCACGCGGTGCGAAGGCTGTAGTTGAGATGACAGCGGCGAATGACGTAAGTATTAGCATAATTCGCAAAAATATCCACGTAAAATATTTCAATTTAAATATTGAATACATTTTTTCCGCTGTATGTGGTATACAAAAAAACCTTTGGCTTGCTATCGTCGAAAAATTTCGTATTGAGTCCGTGAATATTTTTCGATACATAATTTGATTATTGCTGAAAAGTTATATCGATCGTGTGCACTATTTCTCCTCGCAGGTAACTGTCTATAATAAGAACAGTGTCTACAGTTTTTAATGGCATTGGGAGGCTCATTTGAGAATTCCCAATATCATAGAATTTGAATTCACCGATTTAAGTTAGTTCAAATTGCCATAAATCTTGAGCAACTGTATAATTTTTCTGAAATAACACTATATTAGAAAAGTATGGTCAGATTTTTAATTACAGACACTTACCTTCGAGAAATAGTGCACACGATCGATATAACTTTTCAGCAATAATCAAATTATGTATCGAAGAATTTTCACGAACTCAATACGAAATTTCTCGAGGATAGCAAGCCAAAGGTTTTTTTGTATACCACATACAGCGAAAAAAATGTATTCAATATTTAAATTAAAATATTTTACGTGGATATTTTTGCGAATTATGCTAATACTTACGTCATTCGCCGCTGTCATCTCAACACCACAGCCTTCGCACCGCGCGAACTTCCTTGTGCTCAGCGATCGGTAATAGCGGACACGCACGAAATATCGCGCTATTGCACCGCGTTTGGTGAAGCAGCCCGAGCGCTCTTACCTACGGGTACAGCGTCTACGTGTGTGAAGTGGGTAAACCTCGCGTTAAGCGGTGACAGTTGGTGCCGTGTACAGTTGGGCCCGTGACAGTTTTGCCGGTGACAGTTGCTGCGGTGACAATTTAAGCGGTGACAGTTTTAACGGTGACAGATTGGACGGTGATAGTTTAGTCGGTGACAATTCAGACGGTGACAGTTTAGATGGTGAAGGTTTAGACCGTGACAGTTTAGACGGTGATAGTTTTGTTCGTGAAGATTCTGCACGTGTCGAATAGAGATTCACGAGAGTTCAGTGGTGACAGTTTGTGCGGTGACAGTTTTAATGGTGAAAGTTTTGTTCGGGAACAGTTTTGTCGTGACAATATTGTGAAATATTCGTATGCTCGTGTCAGTTTGGTCGTGACAGTTGGGTAGGTGTACAGTTGGAATCTGTAGAACCGCGGTCCTGCCCCGTGAGTGCATCGGTTCGCCCGTGGGAATTTTTCTAGTGAAACAACTTTTTCTATTTCGGCGAAAACGTGATGGCCGATTGTCGAGAGCGACGCGCGGCTGTGAAATTTTGTTTCCTGTTGGGGAAATCGGCCGCGGAAACTACTGTAATGCTTAAGACTGCTTATGGAGATACTGTCCTAAGTAAAACCAGAGTCTACGAGTGGTTTTCACGTTTTAAAAATGGAGAAATGTCAATTGAAGACTAACCCTGTTCAGGACGCCCCTCAACGTCAAGAAGTGACGAAAACGTCGACAAAATCAATGCTCTCATTCATGAAGACCTCCGCCGAACCATTGATCAACTCTGTGAGATGTCTGAGATATCATGGAGTTCAATTCAGAGGATTTTATTCAAAGATTTGCACACGAGCAGAGTTGCAGCCAAATTTGTCCCTCGCCTTCTCACAGACGAGCAAAGGGAGCGTCGACTTCAGGCATGTTTTGAACTTCAAAGTCAGCTCGAAGAGGACCCTGAACTTTTTTCCAAGGTGATTACTGGTGATGAATCGTGGTGCTATGGATGCGACCCCGAAACAAAGCAGCAATCAAGCCAGTGGAAGACACCTCGCTCTCCTCGTCCGAAAAAAGCTCGCCAAGTGAAGTCAAACATCAAGACAATGCTCATTTGTTTCTTCGACTACAGAGGTGCACGCGGAGTTCGTTCCCCCGGGTCAAACTGTTAACCAGAAGTTCTACTTGGAGGTTTTGAAAAGATTGAGGGAGAGTATCCGGAAGAAAAGGACAGATCTTTGGCGCACAAGTGACTATTTCCTCCATCATGACAACGCGCCGGCCTACGCCGTTCTCTCCGTAAAGCAGTTTTTGATAAAAAAACTGCATGACACCAATTGTCCACCCCCCCCCCCCCCCTCACCGGATCTAGCCCCCTGTGATTTTTTTTGTTCCCGAGACTCAAGAGGGACATGAAAGGAAAGCGTTTTGCCACTGTGGAGGAGGTAAAACAAAAATCGCTGGAAGGCCTAAACAACATCCCGATAAGTGAATTTAAAAAATGTTTTGAACATTGGAAGGATCGTTTGCAGAGGTGCGTTGTGGTCAAAGGAGAATACTTTGAAGGTGATCAAAATTTGGTGTAAAAATATTTAAAAATAAAGAAATTATGATGAAATTCCCGTTTTTTTTTGGGTCTCCCCTCGTATCTGCTAAACTTCCGCGCGGACTAAGTATCGTAAAGAAAACCTTTCTCTCTCTACATTATAAAGATACATACATTTCTTAAATCTATCGCTCGGTAAAAATATCTTAGAGCTATTAAATATAATAATTGGTAATATTCCAATTTGACGCGATGAAGATACTGCAGCGCGAAACCGCGAATCGTTCGACCATCGATAGTAGGTCGCTGTCGACAGTTTCGCGATATAGCAATTTTGGGGAGACGTCACACTACCTGGCATAAGGATATTTCGCTTTGGTAATTCTTATATCACTCGCCGTCTAACGTATATTTACTGCTACATGGAGAAAAAGGTTGCGCAGAGTAAGTACGATGGTGTTTTAAAATATGGTATGCATGACGTACCGAGCGGAAGCGGTACACGGTACTGTACAATTGATTGTTTATGAAAACTTTTAAAAAATCACCTTCATCCTGACGGCAATTTCTGCGGTGACTTATCGAAAAACGCCTGTCCCAAAGTCACGGTAATATTTGACATGCATAATCACCGTGACAATGCACGATGTAAAACATCACTAGGAGGGTAGGGGTCCGTTTATGGTTGCGTGAGGTAGCATATATGTATGTATACGTTTATGGATGAGAGTATATGGCCTCGGTACTCGAAGTTACACGCTATGATCGTCGAAATTTCGAGAATAATAACGTGACGTATCATCGAATGATGAAGAACAAACGAGAGACGTGAGTGAGCGCCGCAAGAGAGAACAGACAGTAGTTAACGTTGAAGCTTCGGTCGTGGCCATGCGACGCCCTAGATATAATGGTGAAAGAAAGTACATTTTTCAATAAAGTCCAATGAGTGGCGGTTTTATCTATTTTATATTTCGTTCATTCGTTTATTGTAAAACATGTATTTTTTTCTATAATGAAACTTATCATAGCGCATCCCAAGCCAATTCCAAGTATCACAAATGTAAAACTTAAGTCGCTCAGTGTCAATATTTTGCGAGTGAGGTGTCTATCCTCGTTATCATTGTAATCTATGGTGCGGAATGACGCTTCGAGACTTCTTTCAAGCGAGTATCTATAGAGGTCAGATTCGACCATCCTCTGTACAAGGTCATTGAATTTCCGTTCTAGAGGCTAGTCTTCGCGGATTACCCACGTGAGATCGCCACTGTGTATCAATGTTTTCGACAGATGAAGCTTAAAATAGACTGCTTCGACAACACCTTGCTCCCAAATGACGATGCAAGCGGTCATAGGATCGCGTAACACGTATTTCGTGCAATTGTAACCTGTGATACCGATGTAACGTCCCTTAAAAGCTATTTCGTGGAAGTGCGTGCTCCAAACATCGCGCCCGTAAATCATGTGATTGGATTCGACGAGATCAAGCCTCGTATCGACGTGTGGATTACGAATTTGTTGTGCCAACAGTGAAGCCAATTTTCCCTGATAAATCCCTTGCATCGTTATAACGAATACAAACAGACTGACAAAATAGATTCTCACTGATAGATTATCGGGTAATTTAGTAAGAGCCGCGTTACAAATCATACGAACAATATTGAGGATAGCTGTCGCGAAAGTCTGGCGTACAAAAAATTTCAGAAAAAACAGCGTAATTAAACAAACGAGACAGAGACCCATTCGTGATGTTCTATCGATTACAGCGATGATTTTGCTCAATTGTGATTTGTGACTTTCGTATTGCGTCATAACACCCAGACCACTTCGGTGGAACGGATAGATCGATGTTAAGTTAGCCGCAGTGTATATACCGATACTTTGAAGTGCGAAGTCACTAATTCCCTTTGCCATGTCGGCTGCCATAACGTGAAATGATTCATCTCCTCCGTGTATCACCAACTTTGCCGTTGCGTTCAATCGTCGAAAAATAGTTTGCGCCATGTCGCCAATAGTGCCACCGAGGGAATCGACACCAGTTTTGGTCACGTCCACGAGTACCTCCCAAGTTACATTCTTGACGGTCACCCGAATCTCGTAACCACCGAGTTCTCTGCTTTTGTCAAAATCCATCCTGTCGCAGATCTCAGTGTCCTGATATTCTCGCACTAACAAAGTCCACGGATGATCGTTTTCGCTGCTGTAAGTTCTCTCAAATTGCCAAGGATCGGCTGCATCTTTTGTGTAAGGATTGAAACTGTAAATCAATCGCCCCTTGGTCCTATGAGTGCACATAAACTTCGCATCGAGTAGATTCATCTTCCAGGCTTTTCGCAAATTTTCAAACGCACCCGAGCATCCATCCTCGTTTCCGGGCAACTCGAGTATGTAAAAGTGGGTCATATGATTCCACCACCGAGAATTCTTGATATCCACTAGGATTTCCTCTAGGTCCGTTGAAATTGAGATCAGGACTACGAAAACCTGTAGTTTTGATTGACTTATATGTGACATCTGCGCGTTGTTCACTGAACTCATGGTATTGTCAAGTAAAATTATAGAAAGTGGCTCGTCGGAAGACAGTGAGGCAACGAGCGAACCATCGATTGAACTGTCAACGAGTCCTACCGTGTTTACTCGCGTTCCATAGCAACATTTCACAACTTTGACCTGAAAGTAGTTAAAACGCACACGCGTTATATTGCAATTTATTTCATCGCGTAATCAAATAGTATTGACATATGATGTGCATATATGTTTGTAGGTAAAAAATGTTACACATTTGGAATAATAAAAACATCCAAATTAGAAGCTCGCACATTACTTCCTCATTATTTTGTCTCGCTTACAAATCCCCTTCCCTTAGCAAATTAGTTCTTCAATTTTGGCTTTCTCATCGTGGCAGCTCTGTGAACGAGAGTAAATAATGAGGAAGCAACGGCACGCTTCTAATATGCATCTGTTTGGTTAATGAATACGATTAAAACAATTCTAAGGTACCACGGGTTGCAAAGTCCCATAGTTCATTATTTTCATTCTGAAAAATTTACTAAAGTCATAGCCATTCACTGATTTTGCAAAATATACAAAATCCCAATAATTCAAACTTTCTACCATCTTGAAGCACTTTACCAATTTCTTTTATACTCAATATCTATAAGCGCTGATTCATCAATACCAATTCAATCCACTTCAATCCCAATCAATATCATACTAATATCATACGCGCAGCTATTTTTATCGCAAATACCACCTCTACAGTTGAAAATTCAAGGAAGTTTAATAAAAATACAATTCATTGCAAAATATAGAAATTTAAGAAATAAAAGACCTAATGAAATCTTAACAGTTTCACCGACTCATGCAAAATTCAATAGCGATCATCCTTCAGTTATAATACATTCATGACAGAAAAATTATCCTAAAATTTCAAAACTTTTGGAAACTAAATCGATCTCAAACATTTTGCGAAAAATTCATAATTTTAGAAAATCTGAATCGCTTAAGCGATTCTTGCCAAATTCCATAAGAAATATCCTTGTTCTCTAACCTTTTTATATAGAAAAGTTTTGAGTCGATAGCTCAAAATTTACGAAAGTTAGAGCGATCAAGAACATTATTCGAAAATTTCAAAATGGCGTAAAATATCGAACCCTGAACTAATGCTAACGAAAATTCCACAAACGATGGAGGTTCGATGCCCCAAATCCGTGCAAAATTTGTAAGATATCGGTCAAGTCATTATCGAGATATAGCAAATTAAATTTTTGGAACCTATCACACATACACACACGAATATTTTTTTCTAAATGGGCTTCACCGAAGTTTTTGGACATTTTAACCATACTGACAAGAAAGCTGGACTTTTTTTTCACGAAAATAGAGCTTCATTTATGAGGAAGCAAAAATGGCGCATTCGACCAATTACCACCCATAACCATTCACCACCATTTTTCGCTTCGACTGTCATTGTTAAATTTTATGTCATGGGACAAGAGGTTGATGAAGTTTATTGCGGGCTGACATTCACCTTACGAGCAATTGTCATTCAATCATAATAATATTATTTTATCTCTTCGCGGGACTTTAATGGCAACGGAATATCCGTAAAGTCACATCACCCAATCTCCTTCACAAAATGTACTACATCAGCCGAACGTTTTCGAAAGATACGGATACAAAATAGTCACGAACTGCGTTAAAGATCACCATAACCTCAAATCTGTTTCCTGGCTCCATGGTATAGAGAAAAGGCATGAAATTTGCGAAAAACGAATGAAAATCGTTTTTCTTCAGAATCTTCAGACGAACAGTTTACTTTTTGTAAACTGCAAATATTGAGGGCAAAAAACATCCCCACTCCAAACCCAACATTTTATGAAAAATTTTCACTTTTTGAAGTTGAAAATGAATATTTGTATTTTTGTTAGCACTAATAGGTTACAAGAGTAATACATGAAAGTTTATTTTCGTGAAAATGGAGAATACCTTTTATTCGTAGTAACAGAGCTGAAATTTAACGTCGTGTCACCGATTCAATATAAAATAATACACATATGTATTTTAATACCGGACGAAACAAAAATTTCGATCCGAACGGCTGCTGGTGAAAATTTATGGGATGAGCCATATTAAGAAAAAAATCTGGATAATAATTTTTATATAATTTATTCATCAGGGCTGTTGTATACTCGTTAAGGATAATGAACTTTACCGCCGCTTCGACGAGATTCCAAGATTCTTCAGGTTTTGATGGTTCGATGATAATTCCTTTGAGGCATGATGACGTCACAATCAGTTGAACAATTAAAAAAATAACTCGAAAGCTCGTTAGGTTCATGACTTTATGTTTATCAACTTTCTTGTGTACAATGGACAGAGCGAATCGCGTGTAATATTATATCCAAATATCGTAAGAAGTGCTTACAGAATTGACCGAAAAACAGTTTTGTCCGACCATTGATTGTTTGCTGAAAAAATGTGATAGGTGGCGCGCAAGAAATGTAACTTCGTAAGTCAACCGCATGTACGGAACTGAAGCGTGTGGTACCGAGGGTTCCCTGTCTTTTACACATTATTCCGGGTTGTTTTATAACCTCCCACACGTATTGCTGCGCGGGAATCGATGGCAATAATAGGACACATCGAAATGTGTCAACATTCAAATGAATAGAGGGCAGGAAACAATGGGCTTCTCTTTACAGCGCGACGTTCGATACCATCGCTAAGCAACTATTTCAAACTGTCAGTCGCACTGGTGACGGCAATTTTCGACACGCTGTTTATACGACTGATATTTATCGGTACGAAAAACCGATGACTGTGCACGACCTTTCATCCTTGTTAGTAGTTTTAAATCGTACGTCAGCCACGTAGTATATCCATATATGTGTACTCATATGTAGATTCGAGAGATAAATATAACATTAGAAAGGTAAAGTGCGTCTTTTTTTGTATTGTTCAACGCTTTTCCGCGTGCGGTCGATCGGAAGCATGTGATATTATAATTTTCTCTAGCCATATTGAGGAGTGCGGAAGTATTTGGTGTTATCCGTTTCACAATGATTAGCCGACTTCGACGATTCTTTCGTGCAGACTGCGAAAAATGACTTGACAGAATTTTGATCATCGTTCCTACGAATAACGGTCATTCACGACTGCTGGGACCGTAATCGCATTGCTCTTAAAAATCATCGAGGCCCTTTCTAGGTTAGGTGCACGTTAGCCTAACGCAGTGTACTTATCACGGAGTCCGATCTTCGTAGTTCCGAAGCGGCATCAGAAATATGTAAAATATAGCTAGTGCCAGCCAGTAGTCATGCTGAACGGTTGTTTTACGTTTTGAATTTTTATTTTATTACCAACTAGCTGACCCGGCGAACTTTGTACCGCCTAAAAGTCAATAAATGTCGTGTTAACTTTTAGCTGAACTTAATTTAGGATTTTATTAACGTAATAAAAGGAAAACAAAAAATTTATTAAGTTCAATAGTTTATTAGGATAATATATAGAAAGAAAATGAAAATTCAATAAAAGTACAAAAATCGAGTATTTCAATGGCGTGTCAGCAAGACATTTGTTTTATTGAAGCTATGTATTTTGCTACATGGGTTGCACTCGGGTTGATTCTCTTCAGTGAAGTACCTTGAGATATACGACATCTTTCGTTTTGTTGTCAGACGCAAGAACAAATAAAGCGGATGGCCAACCCTAAGACCCCCCCCCCCCCCCCCCCCCCCACCCACCCCCCCGAGGTTAGATGCCAAACCTAATTTATTTAAAAACTCATTTCATTCATAATTTTTTTTCCGTGAACTTTTCAGATATTTTAATAATTATTCTGCTATTCGGGGCGGAGCCGAATTCAACAAATCACAGTATAAAATCGGTCAAGCCGTTTTTGAGTTATAAGTGGTGTGACTAACCCGACTTTGTTTTACATATGAAGATGTCAGGATATTCGAATACAGAGAACCTTTCCGTTGCAGCATTGTTTTTGTTTATAACTCACACTTTCTTCCCTTATATCAGAGATAATTCTGTACAAACAAGACTATCATTCTCTGCTTGACAATAATATTTCATTGTGCGGCGATGAAATATTTACCATATTCGTTGTTACGGACTCGCTATTGCGTATAGATGCCATTCCAGACTCTTATCTTGAAAACGAGCGTAATCAAATTCTACCAAGAATCCAACAATATACCTATATTTTCGGCGCGTGTTAAATTTTGTTAGAGGCATTTGATTGTTCGCTCGCAAGCGAAACTGCTGTTACGTAGCGGACACTAACAACTCCGGTTGGCGAGCGGTAGAACGTATCCGTTTGAATTTAAAAGACGGTGATGTCCGTTAGCCATCAAAATTCAGTCTCCTGGCGGACACTCAAACGATGTTCTCGAGGATAACGAAATAGTTTTCCTGATGGAAAACTCTCAAGGATATGGGACTAAAGGGGTTACGTCTTCAATAGACGAAAATAAATCTTGAACTTCTGATGCACTTAGGAAATCACATTTGTTGTATTATGAATACTGTTTAAACTTATTGATTTAATGAAATATACCCGTTTTAAATGTCAAATGCAGAGCGCCAAGCAACTGGCAGTGTTCCGTTTTCGTGGCACCTCCGACCGAAAGAAACTGACCAGGTTCCCGGTAAGCGAACGGGCGTCATGGTGGGAGTGTACGAGGTCTGTTAAAAAAAGTATCGCGAATTTTGAATTTACGCGGGCTGCGTATATTCGATTATCGATTTTTTTGTGGCGTTAAGTTGGTACTCATGTCCCTCACTTATGCTGAAAAAATAGGCCATTTTGAATGTTTAGTTAATTGTTGACAGCTGTTTTGGTTAGACGTGTTTTGGCTTGTCTTCGATTTTTGCCTATTCCAAAAAAGCAGCTTCCATTGCGATGATTGAGCTTTGGTTTCCACGTCGTAAACATAAACCCATGATTCGTCACCAGTTATGACCCTCTGGAGGAAATTTGGTTCGTTGCTGACCGAGTCCTACAGCTCCTTAGCAATGTTCACGCGACACTGTTTTTATTCGAAATTGAGCAATTTTGGCACGAATTTCGCGGCGAACCGTCTCATGACCAAATCATTGGTAAAAATCGAATAGCACGAGCCAATCGATATGTTTAGTTCCTCAGCAACTTCTCTAAACGGTGATTCGACGATTGGCCAATATTATTTTCTTCGTTTCATCATTGTTTTCGTGTGTTGTCGATGTGCTCGGGCGTCCGGAACGCATTTCGTTGTTCGCATCTTCACGGCCCTCCGAGAACATTTTGTACCACCGATAAACGTTGCTTTGGTCCAAGGTACCTTCACCATATGCCACAGTCAACATTCGGAATGCGTCCGCGCACTTAATTTTCTTTTTCACACAAAACTTGATACAGATTCTTTGATCCATTTTTGGGAATAGGCAAAAATCGAAGGCAAGCCAAAACACGTCTAACCAAAACAGCTGTCAACAAGTAACTAAACATTCAAAATGGCCGATTTTTTCAGCATAAGTGAGGGACATGAGTACCAACCTAACGCCACAAAAAAATCGAAAATCGAATGTACGTAGCCCGCGGAAATTCAAAATTCGCGATACTTTTTGAACAGACCTCGTATTTCAATACTGGCGAGTAGTTTGCCCGTAGGAGGGCGAGAGTTAACCAATCATGACAGCCCGTTGTTTCCGCGGTGCTACGTCTCCTTGCTCTTTTTTGGGACTTGGCGGGGCCGATGCATCGTTCACGCTCCGGCGTCGCTTTTCCGTTAATCGAAGGGTGGCTCGAGGGCCACGTTCGCGCGTTAATGGGTTTTGCCCGGCGGGGATTGAATCCATGAAACGACGACGAACGAACGAGGGTTTTTCCGCTCGTTATGTTATAAAGGAACCAACGGATTATCTCCTAAACATCCGCGAGGACTGAGCATCGTAAAGACGACCTTTCCCTCTTTACATTATAAATATACATACATTTCTTAAATATATCGCTCGGTAAAAATATCGGTTCGACCATAGACAGCAGGTCGCTGTCGATAGTTTTGCGATATAGTAATTTTGCGGCGACGTCACACTACCTGGCATAAGGATATTTCGTTTTGGTAATTCTTATATCACTCGCCGACTAACGTATACTGCTACACGGAGAAAACGGTTGCGGAGAGTAAGTACGATGTTGTTTTAAAATATCGTATGCATGACGTACCGAGCGGAAGCGGTACACGGTACCGTAAAATCTGATTTGTATTGGAATTTGATTGTTTATGAAAACTTCAAAAAAATCACCTTCATACGGACGGCAATTTCTGCGGTGAATTATCGAAAAACGCCTGTCCCAAAGTCTCGGCAATATTTGACAGGCATAATCACCGTGACAATGCACGATGTAAAAGATCACTAGGAGGGTAGGGGTCCGTTTATGGTTGCGTGAGGTAGCATATATGTATGTATACGTTTATGGATGAGATTATATGGCCTCGATGCTCGAAGTTACACGCTATGATCGTCGAAATTTCGAGAATAATAACGTGACGTATTATCGAATGTTCGAGAACAAACGAGAGACCTGAGTGAGCGCCGCAAGAGAGAAAAGTCAGTTGTCAACGTTAAAGCTCCGGTCGTGGCCATGCAACGCACTAGATATAATGGTGAAATAAAGTACATTTTTACATAAAGTTCAATGAATTACGGTTTTATCTATTTTATATTTCAACTGATCCATTCATTGTAAAACATGTAGTTTTTTTCTATGATGAAACTTATCATAGCACATCCCAAGCCAATTCCAAGAATCATAAATGCAAAGCTTAAGTCGCCCAGTGTCAATATTTTGCGAGTGAGGTGTCTATCCTCGTTATCATTGTAATCTATAGAGCGGAATGACGCTTCGAGACTTCTTTCAATTGAGTATCTATGGAGGTCAGATTCGACCATCCTCCGTACAAGATCAGTGAATTTCCGTTCTAAAGGCCAGTCTTTGCGGATTGCCCAAGTGAGATCGCCACTTTGTACCAATGTTTTCGATAGATGGAGTTTAAAATAGGCTGCTTCGGCAACACCTTGCTCCCAAACGACGATGCAAGCGGTCATAGGATCGTGTAACACGTATTTTGTACAATTGTACCCTGCGATACCGATGTAACGTCCCTTAAAGGCTTTTTCGTGGAAGTACGTGCTCCAAACATCGCGCCCGTAAATCATGTGATTGGATTCGACGAGATCAAGCCTCGTATCGACGTGTGGATTACGAATTTGTTGTGCCAACAGTGAAGCCAATTTTCCCTGATAAATCCCTTGCATCGTTATAACGAATACAAACAGACTGACAAAATAGATTCTCAGTGATAGATTATCGGGTAATTTAGTAAGAGCCGCGTTACAAATCATACGAACAATATTCAGGATAGCTGTCGCGAGAGTCTGGCGTACAAAAAATTTCAGAAAAAATAGCGTAATTAAACAAACGAGACAGAGGCCCATTCGTGATGTTCTATCGATTACAGCGATGATTTTGCTCAATTGTGACTTGTGACTTTCGTATTGCGTCATAACACCCAGACCACTTCGGTGGTACGGATAGATCGATGTTAAGTTAGCCGCAGTGTATATACCGATACTTTGAAGTGCGAAGTCACTAATTCCCTTTGCCATGTCGGCTGCCATAACGTGAAATGATTCATCTCCTCCGTGTATCACCAACTTTGCCGTTGCGTTCAATCGTCGAAAAATAGTTTGCGCCATGTCGCCAATAGTGCCACCGAGGGAATCGACACCAGTTTTGGTCACGTCCACGAGTACCTCCCAAGTTACATTCTTGACGGTCACCCGAATCTCGTAACCACCGAGTTCGCTGCTTTTGTCAAAATCCATCCTGTCGCAGATCTCAGCGTCCTGATATTCTCGCACTAACAGAGTCCACGGATGATCGTTTTCGCTGCTGTAAGTTCTCTCAAATTGCCAAGGATCGGGCGCATCTTTTGTGTAGGGATTGAAACTGTAAATCAATCGCCCCTTGGTCCTATGAGTGCACATAAACTTCGCATCGAGTAGATTCATCTTCCAGGCTTTTCGCAAATTTTCAAACGCACCCGAGCATCCATCCTCGTTTCCGGGCAACTCGAGTATGTAAAAGTGGGCCATATGATTCCACCACCGAGAATTCTTGATATCCACTAGGATTTCCTCTAGGTCCGTTGAAATTGAGATCAGGACTACGAAAACCTGTAGTTTTGATTGACTTATATTTGACATCTGCCCGTTGTTCACTGAACTCATGGTATTGTCAAGTAAAATTATAGAAAGAGGCTCGTCGGAAGACAGTGAGGCAACGAGCGAACCATCGATTGAACTGTCAACGAGTCCTACCGTGTTTACTCGCGTTCCATAGCAACATTTCACAACTTTGACCTGAAAGTAGTTTAAACGCACACACGTTATATTGCAATTTATTTAGTATTGACATATGATGTGCATATATGTTTGTAGGTAAAAATTGTTACACATTTGGAATAATAACAACATCCAAATTAGAAGCTCGCACATTACTTCCTCATTATTTTGTCTCGCTTACAAATCCCCTTCCTTTAGCAAATTAGTTCTTCAATTTTGGCTTTCTCATCGTGGCAGCTCTGTGAACGAGATTAAATAATGAGGAAGCAACGGCACGCTTCTAATATGCATCTGTTTGTTTAATGAATACGATTAAAACAATTCTAAGGTACCACAGGTTGCAAAGTCCCATAGCTCATTATTTCCATTCTGAAAAATGTACTAAAGTCAGAGCGATTCACTGATTTTGCAAAATATACAAAAGTCCAAAAATTCAAACTTTTGGCCATCTTGAAGCACTTTACTAATTTCTTCATACTCAATATCTATACGCGCTAATTCATCAATACCAATTCAATCCTATTCAATCCCAATCAAAACCACTAATTCAATCAATATCATACTAATATCATACGCGCACCTATTTTTATGGCAAATACCACTTCTGTAGTTGAACATTTAAGGAAGTTGAACAAAAATACAATCCATTGTGAAATATAGAAATTTAAGAAATAAAAGTTCTAATGAAATATTGACCGTTTCACCGACTCATGCAAAATTTAATAGCGAACATCCTTCAGTTATACTACATTCATGAGAGAAAAGTTATCCTAAAATCTCAAAACTTTTGGAAACTAAATCGGTCTCAAACATTTTTCGAAAAATTCAATTTTTTAGAAAATCTGAACCGCTTAAGGTAGTAGTCTCGTAACTTGGGTTCAAAAAATCGAAACATTTTTTTTGCTTAATTTGAAAGTACAATGTCTTGAGAATATACTGTGAAAATTTCAGACCGAAATTCGAAATACTTCCGGAGTTATAATGAGTTTTCGAGAGCGCCTCGAAGTCGCACATTGAAGGTCGACCGGCAGCTGCGAGCGGTTGGGCCGTTCTATTGTTTACGCGCATCCTTTATACCTGGGTTGACTCTGTTGTAGTATTACATTGTATTTTATAATACTTAGAATCTGTACCAACATAATATATATTTATTTTAAAGTATATTGACGTTAAAATTCATAGTGCTCTGTTAGTATATGATCGTAACTTGACGCGTAAACATCTAAGATGGATAGGAAAGGAAAAAAATGTGGTACGAAAAGTCCTGGAGATCCAGGTACTAAGCGAAAATTTCATGGTAATAGATACACTGCTGAAGAAGATGTCACATTTGTGAGCAAATCTGCTAAAGAATTAAAAAATAAAGAAGATATTGAACCAGCCATTGATGAGAGCTCAACGTACGCTCTTTTGAGTTTTACTTTAGTTTTCAGTGCTTTAGTAAGTGTTCTGATTTGCAAAGCTTGCAAGAGTGATATAAAGTTTCTTAAAAAATCTCAAGTAGGATTGGGATTTACCTTGTGCGTAAAGTGTAAGTGTGATGAATTTGCTATGATTAATTCTTGCCCAAAAGTGAGGAATGCCTTTGTGGTCAACAGACGTCTTACTTTTGTAATGCGACTACTCGGTGTTGGTTTATCGGGCATAAACATTTTTTGTGCCATGATGGATTTGGGACCAGGGTTAAGTAAAAGCGGATACTACAGTATACTTGAAACAATACATATTGCTGTTAAAGCTGTTGCTAAAGTTTTATTTCGTAAAGCAGCTCAAGAAGAAAAAGAAGCAAATGAAAAAGAAGGAAATATCGCAGATGAAATAACAGTTTCGGGTGATGGTTCATGGGCAAAACGTGGCTTTATGTCACTACTAGGTATCGTTTCTTTAATCGGAAAGTATTCTAATAAAGTGATAGACGTTATTGTTAAATCCAAAGTTTGCAAAGCTTGTGAAAAGTGGGTGGGTAAAGAAAAAACTGATGAATATTTAGAATGGTACGAGGATCACCAGACTGACTGTACGGCGAATCACGAAGGAAGTTCTGGTAAGATGGAGGTTGACGGGACTATTGTCCGACGACGAAATGTTTCGACGATCCGTCGAAGAGCTCGGTGTAAAATATAAAAAATATATTGGTGATAGGGACTCCAAAACTTATAAAAACTTACTAGAAGCAAATATTTACAATAATGATCCTAAAGTAGAAAAAAATGAGTGCGTTTTACATGTGAAAAAGCGTATGTACAGACGAGTCAAAGAAGCTAAAAAATCTTTAACGCAGCTCCAAAAAGCTAAAAAATAAATTTAAGCTGCTGAAGGAAAACCCAAAAAAAACGAAAAAAAATTGTAAAGAAGAAAAAGAAGTTACGGCGAAGAAAGGAGTAACTCCGAAGAAAGGGCTAACACCGAGAAAAACAACAACACCAAAGAAGGATACTGTGGGTACTGAGAGCACCAAAGCTACCAAAAGTCTTACATTAACTAATAAATTAATGATCAAACTTAGTACTTATTATGGCTTAGCTATTATGAGACATGAAGACTCTGTTGAAAATATGAGAAAAGCTGTATGGGCAACGTATTATCATTTGATATCAACTAATGAAGAGCCCCAGCATTCTTATTGCTCAGAGGGTCCCGATTCCTAGCGCGAGTACCAAAGATTAAAATCCAAAGGTCATGAAGATACGTTTGTTCATCCACCTGCTTTCGATAAAGACACTGCAAATCTTCTGAAACCAATATACGAAGATTTGTCATCAGATGATCTTTTGGAAAGATGTTTAGGAAGAAACACGCAGAATAACAACGAGGCTTTCAACCATTGTGTATGGAATTTTGCATCAAAGCATATTTTTGTAGGCCAAAAAACGTTAGAAATTGCTGCATTCACTGCAGCATGTATATTTAACGGAGGGTTTTTCCCATTATTAAAAATATTAGAAGTCATGGACGTTACTCTCGGCCCGTACGCTTTCGCGTTTGCAAAATCCTACAATAAATCTCAGATCGCAAAAGCGGAAAATGCCACAGCGATGTCATCGAAAGAAGCCCGAAAGCGTCGCAGAGCGGACAAAGTTGCGGAAAATGATGCCTATGAAGAGGATGAAGGCATATTATACGCTCCACGCATAGACGATTAACGTAAGTATAAGTTTACTTATGAAAATCTGTTGTTGAATTTTAAACGCGTTTTTCTCAAAACAGTGTTTTTCTGGTCGGCCCGGGTCCTAACTTTTTTTCTACCGAACCGATTGCTTTCAAATTTTAACAGGCTACTCTACACACTTATAGTTCTCGTCGGAACTACCGAGAAATTTTTTCACCCCTAACTTTTTATTTTACAACCTCTTCTTTGCTAAAATAAAAGGACTTTTTTCTCAAAGTCCGCCATTTTGTTATTTATCCATGAAATTTAACTTCAGTAGTTCCGACCAGAATGACTTGTCTATAGATTAAGAATTATCAAGAATTTTTTATTTCAGATAACATCAAGAGCCAAAATCACCGGGGCCACCCACGCGCTTTTTTTCAAAGTGCCAACTTCGATCAATAATAATAATAATAATAATAAACTATTAAATTTTTTCGAGAAATTTTTTTTTGTATCTTTAATATGTAAATAAAAACATCCTAAATATCCAAAACGATTCATTTCTATTTTCCGACAAAAAAACGCCCTCCAAAAATGACATGAAAATCGGCCTAAGTTACCAGACTACTACCTTAAGCGATTCTTGACAAATTCCATAACAAATATCCTTGTCCCTAACCTTTTTCAACCTTTAATCACATACACACACGCACGCGCGTGCGCGAATATTTTTTTCTAAATGGCTTTTACCGAAATTTTTAGACATTTTAACCAAACTGAGAAGAAAGTTCGAATTTTTTTTCACGTAAATAGAGCTTTATGAGGAAGCAAAAATGGCGCATTCCACCAATTACCACCGATAACCATTCATCATCATTTTTTCGCTTTGACTGTCATTGTTAAATTTTATGTTATGTGACATGAGGTTGATAAAGTTTGTTGCGGGCTGACATTCTCCTTACGAGCAATTGTCATTCAATCATAATATTATTTTATCTCTTTGCGAGATTTTAATGGCAACGGAATATCTGCAACGTCACACCACCGAATGTCCATTCACAAAATGGACATTCCGAGAAAAAAAAACAGTCACGAACTGCGTTAAAGACCACCATGACCTTAAATTTGTTTCCTATTAGAGAAAAGACATGAAATTTGCGGAAAACGAATAAAAATCGCGTTTCTTCAGACGAACAGTTTTGCTTTCATAAACTGCAAATATTGGGGCCAAAAAACATCCCCACGCGAAATCCAACGTTTTATGAAAAATTTGCACTTTTTTGTTGAAAACGAATATTCGTATATTTGTTAGCACTAATAGGTTACAAGAATAATACATGAAAGTTTATCTTCGTGGAAATGGAGAATACCTTATATTGGTAGTAACAGAGCTGAAATTTACCGTCTTGTCATCGATTCAATATAAAATAAAACATGTATGTATTTGAATAGCGGATGAAACAAAAATTTCGATCCGAACGGCTGCTGGTGAAAATTTATGGGATGAGCCATATTAAGGAAAAAATCTGGATAATAATTTTTATATAATTTATTCATCAGGGTTGTTGTATACTCGTTAAGGATAATGAACTTTACCGCCGCTTCGACGAGATTCCAAGATTCTGCAGGTTTTGATGGTTCGATGATACTTCCTTTGAGGCATGATGACGTCACAATCAGTTGAACAATTAAAAAAATAACTCGAAATCTCGTTAGGTTCATGACCTTATGTTTACCACCTTTCTTGTGTACAATGGACAGAGCGAATCGCGTGTAATATTATATCCAAATATCGTAAGAAGTGCTTACAGAATTTACGGAAAAACAATTCTGTCCGACCATTGATTGTTTGCTGAAAAAATGTGATAGGTGGCGCGCAAGAAATGTTACTTCGTTAGTCAACCGCATGTACAGAACTGAAGCGTGAGGTACCGAGAGTTTCCTGTCTTTTACATATTATTCTAGGTTGTTTTATGACTTCCCACACGCATTGTTGCGTGGGAATCGATGGCAATAATAGGACACATCGAAATGTATCAACATTCAGATGAATAGAGCAGGCAATTTTCGACACACTGTTCATACGACTGATATTTATCGGTACGAAAAACCGATGACTGTGCACGACCTTTCATCCTTGTAAGTAGTCTCAAATGGTACGTCAGCCACGTAGTAGATCCATATACGTGTACTAATGTGTAGATTCGAGAGATAAATATAACATTAGAAAGGTAAAATGTCTTTTTTTGTAATGTTCAACGCTTTTCTGCGTGCGGACGACCGGAAGCATGTGATATTATAATTTTCTCTAGCCATATTTGGTGTCACGCGTGAAATTTTTTACTCCTGACTTGCCCGCCGGGAAAAAAGACCGGATTTATTCGTTTCACAACAATTCGCCGATTCCGACAATTTCTTCGTAGAGACTGCGAAAATTGACTTCACAGAATCTTGATCATCGTTCCTATGAAGAATGGTCATTTATCACGGCCAGGAACGTAATCGCATTGCTCTTAAATCATTGGGGCCCTTTTTAACTTCGGTTGTTTGCACGTCAGCGCAGTGTACTTATTATGGAGACTAGAGTAATGGAGCCCAACATTCGTATTTCTCAAGTGGTATCAGTAATCTATAAAATAAAGCTAGTGCGAGCCAAAAGTCATGCCGACAAATTGTTTTACGTTTTGAATTTTTATTGTCCCTGAAAAGTGCCGTTATACGAGGTTTGTTAAAAAAAAAGGTGACTTTTCAAACTTCGCGGATTACGTACATTTGATTTTCGAATTTTTTTTTGTTATGTTGGTACACGTCTACCCAACATATGTTGACATTATCAGCCATTTTGCATTTTTCGTGTGTTTTTGACAGATATAAAGGTTAGACGTGTTTTGGTGTGCTTGGCGATTTTTTGCTATCGAAAAAAAAATGGATGAAAGAATCTGTATTAAACTTTGTGTGAAAAATAAAATTAAGGGCTCCAACGCACTTAGAATGTTGACTGTGGCATTTGGCGAGTCTACTTTGAGCAAAAAAATATTTATAATTGGAACAAACTCTTCACAGAAGGCTGGGAAGATGTTAATGACAATGCCCGGCCTGGACGCTCCAGCACGTCAACAACCGATGAAAACGTTGCAGAAAATTGGTATGGAGAATCGTCGAATCACCATTAGAGAAGTTGCTGAGGATGTCAGCATATTGGTTGGCTCTTGCCATGCAATTTTTTCGGATGTTTTGGGTATAAAACGTGTGGCACCAAAGTTTGCGCCGAAATTGCTAAATTTTGACCAAAAGAACAGTCCATGACCATCGCTGAGGAGCTGTTGAATGATGTCAACAACGATCCAGATTTGTTCAAAAAGGTCATAACTGGTGACGAAACATGGGTATATGGTTATGACGTCGAAACAAAAGCCTAATCATTCCAATGGAAACGGCCAGAAGAGCCAAGACCGAAAAAAGAACGCCAAGTTCGGTCAAATGTAAAGGTTTTGTTCCCTGTTTTCTTCGATTTACAGTGGCGCGGTGCATCGTGAGTTCTTGCCAGAAGATCGTACGGTAAGTAAGGAGTATTACCTTCAAGTTATGCGCCGTTTGCGTAAAGCAATACGAAAAAAACTTCGAGAATTGTGAAACAACCAGTCATGGATATTGCACCATGATAATGTGCCAGCTCACACGTCATTGCTTGTTCGTGATTTTTTGGCCAAAAACAACACCGTAATCGTGCCTCAGCCACCGTATTCGTCGGACTTGACGCCCTGCGACTTTTTCCTGTTCCCAAAACTGAAAAGACCCATGAATGAACGGAGATTTGCCACGATTGAGGAGATAAAGACCGCATCGCTGGAAGATCTCGACGCCATACGAAAAACCGCATATGAGAAGTGCTTCGAGAATTGGAAAAAGCGCTGGTACAAGTGTATTATATCCGAGGGGGATTACTTTGAAGGGGACAAAATAGATATTGATGAATAAATAAATATTTTTCGAAAAAAATAAAATATATATATTACCATAACAATTTTCTTCACTGCTTCAACGTTTTCATGGGTTGTGACGTGCTGGGGCGTCCAGGGCGGACATCGTCATGAACATCTTACCGGCCTTCTGTGAAGAGCTTCTACCACTTATAAACGTTTTTTTCCTCAAAGTAGACTCGCCAAACGCCAGTCACCATTTTAAGTGCATTGGAGGACTTAATTTTATTTTTCACATTCAAATTTAATACATATTCTGTCATCCATTTTTTTCGATAGCAAAAAATCGCCAAGCACACCAAACACGTCTAACCTTTATATCTGTCACATACTCGGAGTCAAATGAATTGCACTGTAGGCGACCTTTACGACCCTTAAGACCAAACGTATACCAATCGGCGCACCAATGAGATGTTGCGAGATGGTGGGGATTCGTACGCATCGTACCGACCGTCCTGCCAAGCAAACGATACGCAAGACTGGAGATAAATAATTCATTCCAACCGGCGCACCAATCAGATGCCGCCAGTTTTTCTGCGCACTTATTGTTGCTCCAGTAGTCATCATTCGGTCGAAATAAAGTAAGAAGTTGGTTCTCCGGAGTCTTGCCACTTTTAGTATTATCATATAGAAATTTGAAAAATTGAACGTTAAGTTTATCGGATTTTATTACACTACAAACTACGAGCACAGTGGTGGAGAAGAAATCACGGCATTGAACCGTCTAGCCTTATATTGTGCCTACGTCACGACAGATATATCTAATGCACTTGGTCCTTTACATATATCTGTTATTTGTCCATGATAGTGTCAGGGCTATACTTGAAATTTTTCGTTTCGGTCGTCGCGGATAATGGTCATAAAATAAAATAATTTATAGGTTGGGGTGGCTGCCTTTATTTACGTCACACGATTACGTTTAAGAAAATAAGACCAATACCTTGTGACTACTAAGAGGGCATCATGTTTAATGAGATTTCATTCGTTTATTATGTTCTGCAAAAACGAAGAAGGTCAAGAATGACTTAGCAGGTGCGGCTCATAGTACACCTACCCCTAACAGACGCATCTCCGCTGCAAATTATGAAAAACTGAATGAACATATAAATGAAACTCAAAAACACGTGAAGATCGGCCCATCCGTCTTCTTCCAAGTACCAAGTACGACGGCCGTGCTGGGCCATCATCCCCGTGCTGCTATCGCCAACCGAGCTGCACCCGTACCTAGGATAAAATTCACGAGGTCCATTCGCGTCAAGGCTCATGGTTTGTTTGGAGTTCCCCACCCTACCGGTCTCAACCAATAAAGAGACACCAACCCTGCATGGGGATTATATATAAACCATGGCGGCCGCTCAATTCCTTCATTCTGTACGACCGTCCGTGACTAGTAACATTTTTATTCAATCTTCGCTGCTACTTTCGTGCCATGGCTCGTACCAAGCAAACCGCTCGTAAGTCTACCGGAGGTAAGGCCCCAAGGAAGCAGTTGGCAACTAAGGCTGCTCGCAAGAGTGCACCTGCAACCGGAGGAGTTAAGAAGCCCCATCGATATAGGCCCGGAACGGTCGCTCTTCGAGAAATTCGTCGTTATCAGAAAAGCACTGAACTTCTCATCCGCAAGCTGCCCTTCCAACGTCTCGTGCGTGAGATAGCCCAGGACTTCAAGACCGATCTACGTTTCCAAAGCTCCGCTGTAATGGCACTGCAGGAAGCTAGCGAAGCATATTTGGTCGGTCTTTTCGAAGATACGAACTTGTGCGCTATTCACGCTAAGAGAGTCACCATCATGCCTAAAGACATACAGCTTGCTCGTCGCATTCGCGGAGAGCGCGCTTAAACGCGCAGCTGTTAAGTTGCACAAACTCGGCCCTTTTCAGGGCCCATAAATTGTCATATCGCTGGAAATCATCTGTTGACACATTATTAACACATCTAGAATACTTCCTTTTCATGTTCTTCTGTTTCAGATGACTAGAACCGCCACAACCTGTGCGCCCGATTGGACGAGCGTCTCACGCCACGACCTGCATAACAGCGCATAACTTGTATAGATTTCAATAAAGTATTTCATACAAATTTGTGTTACTTGAAACATGTCTTATTATGCGTCAAAAACCCCGGCACTTTAAGTTTGATAGTTTTCGCAAAATTAATTCCTAAAAATTACTTAAAAAACAAGCTTCTAGACGGCAATACCCCTTTAAGATTCCGTACCTAAAGACAGAACGCTTCTAGTGAGTTTCTGGTATTCGTTCATCTATCCTATCAAACCACCAACCCTGAAATGGTTTCAGCTATCAATTTAAAATTGGCGCATGCAGCTAAAATGAGATGATCCAAAAATAGACCGCGACTCTTAAAAAAATATTTTTGCGCAAATTTAAACAGTCAGAAATGTGTCTTCTCAAAAAAAAATCTGTCCTGTTCTGGTGAATCCGGCGCGGCTCGAATGGAAAAATATCTTTTTCAATGAATATTTCCACCAATGAGCATTACAATGCTCGTTTTTTGCCAACCCCTGTCATTCCGAAACTGCTGGGTCGGAATTTCTAAAATTATTCTAATATACGAAGTCATGTGGGATATTTAGATGTGAGTCGTCGGTGTCGACATTGTATTGGTTTTTGAGATTTGATATTTAATATGCAGCATCTAGCAATTGTGTCTATAACGATTAAGGACTTCACTGGAGCGGATGGTACGATATCCTCTGCACATGAAATAACCAGTTTGAGTTTCCTGGGTGGATAGAGCGCCTGGCAGTGGAAATTTAGAAGAAATGCCCACTGTCAGAAAATCAAGCGTGCGACAGAAGTAAAAGCATTATGTGTCGAAATTCTCAGCACAGAGTCATAGCGTCTGCGCTCCCTTTGGTTAGGAATTTCTCGCCGCCTGGGCGCAAGCAATTTTTAAGCATTCTAATGATATGACAAAAGTGCCTATTAATATTGTGGATATTTTTTGTACGATACTTACGTTCCTCAACTTTTTGGCTGATCTGAAATACGTTTAAAAAAATGATTATGTGCTAAGTTGGTGTAAAAAATTTTTAAACACTGAAATGTAAACAGTTGAAACAATATAAACAAAAATTGTAGTTTGCAAATTGCTTCCTCGTTATTTTTGCGCGTCCGCAAATGTTCTGCTATGCTCAAGACGATTTTTCAACTTTTATTTTCGGATAGAGGAACCCAAAGCTTTATGTATGCGCAAGAATGCAAATTTCAATTTGCCCCACTTTTCTCACCCTTCAATCAACAGTGTGAGGTTTGTTCAATTTCGCGAAAGCTTTCTCTACGTGCAACATTTCTATAAAAGGGTATTTTTTTCAATTTGCATAAGCTGTCTCTGAAGAAAATGCGTTGGAAGCTTTTTCACATCATGTCACCCTTTAGCCACTTTTTAATGACTCATAATTGCTAGCAAGTAGATCAACGTTCGGAATACTTTGTGGCCCTGAAAAGAACCCTCGTAGTGACTGCAGAGCAGTCGTCGCATCGATGAAATTTAACCACCGAATCCGTATAGAGTGCGGCCTTGACGTTTGAAGGCGTAAAAGACATCCATTGCAGTCAGTCTTTCTCTTAGCGTGTTCGGTGTAGGTGACTGCATCACGGATAACGTTTTCAAGAAACACTTTCAGGACTCCACGAGTTTCTTCGTAGATCAAGCCAGAAATACGTTTAATTAACCAGTCAAATCAATATTTTCCCCCTCAAAATACTCTCCTTGAGATAAAATGCACTTGCGCCAACGTCGTTTCCACTACTCGGAGGCCCCTTGGAAGTCCTGTGTTGACAGGCTCTTCAGCTGCTTCGTCGTAGCTTTCCTGATGGCCTCCACGTCCCCCAAATGCCGCCCCTGAAGCACCATTTCAGTTTTGGAAAATAAGAAGAAGTCGCAAGGTGCTAAATCAGGCGAATAGGGGGGGTGTTCAGTCGCAGTGATGGAGCTGGTAGCCAAAAACTGGTGCACAACAAGTGACGTATGTGCTTCATTGTCATGGTGCAAGATCCACCGTCCCCCTTCATCCCAATCCGGTCGAACCTGAAACACTCGTGATCTTAGGCGTCTGAGCACTTCAACGTAGAATTGTCTATTGACTGTCTGGCCTGGGGGGACGAATTCGTGATGAACAATGCCACGAGAATAAAAAAAAACAATGATCATTATCTTCACATTTGACCTCGACATCTTGGTCCTTGGTTCCCCAGCTTGCTTCCACTCTTTGCTCTGAAATTTGAGCTCCACATCAAATTCGTAGAACTCATCTCCAGTGATGACACAGTTCAAAAAGTCCCCTCTCTCTTCAGCTTCCAACCAGTCCTCACAGCACGTCACCCTCCATGCTCTTTGCTCTGGAGACAAAAGCTTGGGGAGAATTTTCGCACACAGTTTTTTCATTTCAAGTTTTTCAGTTAAAATGTTATGAACGATTGATTTGCTGAATGAGAGCTCTTCAGCCATCATTCTAACTGTTAGACGATGGTCTTGAAGCAAACACGCTCGAACTCTTGCCACATTGTCATTACAAGTGGATGTGGAAAGACGTCCTGAACGAGAGTCATCTTTGAAATCATCTCTGCCATCACGAAACCCCTTTAACCACTTGTTGAGAGTTGGTTCCTTCAAATCAAAGCATCTTCTCCATAAACTTGTGTCAAAGCCTTAAAAATTTCACGGCCGTTCTTGCCAAATTTTGCGAGAAATTTCATGTTGAATCGCTGCTCTTCAAGGATGGAAAGTTCCATTACGACGGCTGACTTGAAAGGAGATCACTTTGAAAAATCGCACAACCCGTGCACCTGCTCGGCGAGCGGCCGGACGCAGTCTAGAGTCTAGAGTGGGGGAACGCGCCAGACGCCCTGCCCACTCAACAACAGCGTTCCAGAGAAATTATTTTTACGAACTTTCTGGACAGACCTCGTACGTACAACCTGAGACTCAGAACCTCAGCAGGACACGTATAAATTTGTCCCATCAGAATTGGTTTATACACTTTATGCTTCGATACCCGCTCCGTTCGTCCGCCAGCCAATAAGGTGCTAGCTACGCTGTCCAACTTGTCCAATGTGGCGGCGCATGCGTCGAAACAGTAATTGTCATAAGGAGACGAAAATAAAAAATAAAGGTTCAATATAAACATGTATCGTTTCAACGAGATAGATTGAGGTTTCATATTCGTCTTGCTCGTTTCGTTTTTTCTTGTCAATGGTCTGAGGCTATACGCAATTCGGGCCGGTCATCCGGTGTTAAGTCCCATTGGCAGATGGCGAAACATAATCGAACGTTTCAGACGTAGTCATCAGTAATATATTGATCGCAATTAGACGAGTAAAATTGTACGTGTAAAGAAAATGTAACGGGAATTGTGCAAGGGAATGGATAATGTCAAAATTTAAAAAAAGAATCAATAATACTATCCCCAAAATTGTAGCGAACTTTCGTACCATTGAAAACTACCATGACTGAAAAATTCAAAAAATTGTATATCTTCGTCAGATAAAAAAAATAATATACATTCTTCTACTTTTGTCAATTTTTGTTAGTATTCGATGTTGTTCCTAATCTCTAGTTATTCGTCGCCCCGGTAACTCAGGAAAACGATTAAACGATACTATAACGAAAAAATATTGTGAAAATCAAGCTATAAGAAAGTATTGTTACAAATTGACCATTTGCGGTAAAAAAAAGCCAACGGCACGCGGTGTTCCCAAGCGGTCACCCATCCAAGTACTGACCGCGCCCAATGCTGCTTAACTTCAGTGATCGGACGAGAACTGGTGCTTTCAGCGTGGTATGGTCGTTGACGGAATAATGAAGTTTTATCCTCCAATTTGTGTCAACTTGTAAGAAATCTAATGAGGTTATTAAGCTAAAACAATACTGCAGTTGCTATCGAATAACCATTGAAACTTTATATGCTTACAATAACGATATATTCAAATAATGTAGCATATTCGTACAATATAAGAAACAACTGTCGTGCGATATCGAAGAGTATGATTATTATAAATGTTAATTATTACGGAACACAAGCGCTAAAGGAAGCGCCATAGATGTTGCTTTGCAGGCCATGACCGTTGTCTAGTAGGTACCAGCTGACTCCTCATCTTGAACTGCCTGTTTTGGAGTTAGAAATCGTTAATAAATTAATTTTTTGAATTATTCTGGTATTTCGAATACAAATAAAAAATTGAGCTTGGTAAAAAAAATGAATGCCAACGGCACGCGGTGTTCCCAAGCGGTCACCCATCCAAGTACTGACCGCGCCCAATGCTGCTTAACTTCAGTGATCGGACGAGAACTGGTGCTTTCAGCGTGGTATGGTCGTTGGCGGAATAATGACGTTTCATCCTTCAATTTGTTGTAACTTTTAAGAAATCGAACGAGGTTGTTGAACTAAAATTATATTGCAACTGCTATAGCTTAACCATTGGAACTTTATATGCTTACAATAACGATATATTTTGATAATGTCCCATAGCATTTTCGTACAATCTGAGAAACTACTATCGTGCGATATCGAAGAATATGATTATTATAAATGTTAATTATTAGGGAACACAAGCGCCATGGATGTTGCTTTGCAGGCCATGACCGTTGTACAGTAGGTACCAGCTGACTCCTCATCTTGAACTGCCTGGTTTGGAGTTAGAAATCGTTAATAAATTAATTATTTGAATTATTCTGGTATATCGAATGCAAATAATAAATTGAACTTGGTAAAAAAAAAATGAATGCCAACGGCACGCGGTGTTCCCAAGCGGTCACCCATCCAAGTACTGACCGCGCCCAATGCTGCTTAACTTCAGTGATCGGACGAGAACTGGTGCTTTCAGCGTGGTATGGTCGTTGGCGGAATAATGAAGTTTCATCCTTCAATTTGTTGTAACTTTTAAGAAATCGAACGAGGTTGTTGAACTAAAATTATATTGCAACTGCTATAGCTTAACCATTGGAACTTTATATGCTTACAATAACGATATATTTTGATAATGTCCAATAGCATTTTCGTACAATCTGAGAAACTACTATCGTGCGGTATCGATGAGTATGATTATTATAAATGTTAATTATTAGGGAACACAAGCGCCATGGATGTTGCTTTGCAGGCCATGACCGTTGCACAGTAGGTACCAACTGACTCCTCATCTTGAACTGCCTGGTTTGGAGTTAGAAATCGTTAATAAATTAATTATTTGAATTATTCTGGTATATCGAATGCAAATAATAAATTGAACTTGGTAAAAAAAAAATGAATGCCAACGGCACGCGGTGTTCCCAAGCGGTCACCCATCCAAGTACTGACCGCGCCCAATGCTGCTTAACTTCAGTGATCGGACGAGAACTGGTGCTTTCAGCGTGGTATGGTCGTTGACAAATTAATGACGTTTTTACATTTAATTTGAAGAAACTTCTTATGAACGAATCGAAACACCATACATAAAACTAGGATTTAAAAAAATGAAATAACGGGTGTAACTTTATTTGTTTGGATTGACGAAAATATCTGCTGTGCAAGAAAATAGTACCGTGCGGTTGTAAGTTATAAGATTATATAATTTATATTATTGGTATTTATGATGGAATACATAATAATCTGGCTCTTGATCGGTATACATATATACGTAAATTTGAAAGTAGTCGGCTTATAACCTGTTAACTTGAGAGTAAGATGGCTACAACATTCTGGGGTTTGCACGGTACATAAGTTTGAGACTAGGAGTGTGGTTTATTTGACGGCATTCTCTCGAAAAGTACTCGTGGACTTTGAATTCTGCTTAGATACGCGCTCATATCGCCGCATTTGATAGAGGTGTAAATTGAAACCGCTGTAACTTAGAATTCGTCTGAAATTCGGCGCACACGTAAATAAGTACAGGTCCTTTGTTCACAGCGATTTTCATGAGAATTTACAAATTATTGTGAATGTTATAGTATTTTGAAAATGTTCAAAAACGCCTGTCCAGAGCATCCTTGATTCTGTCTATTCCAGTCATGAATTCACCGACTCCAATTAGATAAGTGTGCGTATAAAAGCTCGAATCGTTTGTTAAATTTTACCGATTGTAGTAATCACGTAAAGAATGTAAATTATCGAACTACATAACCGCTGGCTAATGTTGAGTCAGAGAGAAGTTTCGGGCTTGTCCTTTATCGTAATTCCGCCCGTGCATGCTTGACGCAGATTGTATATTTCGACTTGTCTCACAATACTATCTTTTTCACGATCCAACGATTGTAGCGTCAACTTTTCTATATCCACAATTATTATTAATATTATCAATAATTATTATTATTTGCCATACATGAAATACAGCGTGTAACAGAATGAACCTTCGTTAAATTAATTATTGGCCCTAAAAAGGGCCGTTTATATTTTCTTTGCAATCGACGACTTAAGCTTTTTTCTCTGTTTTCTTGGGCAGCAGGACTGCTTGGATATTTGGCAGGACTCCACCTTGAGCAATCGTAACGCCCGAGAGTAGTTTGTTCAATTCTTCGTCGTTACGGATGGCCAGTTGTAGATGACGAGGGATGATTCTCGTTTTTTTGTTGTCACGCGCCGCATTCCCAGCCAACTCGAGAACTTCAGCAGCCAAATACTCCATGACAGCGGCAAGATATACCGGAGCGCCGGCACCGACACGCTCGGCGTAGTTTCCTTTGCGGAGAAGACGATGAATTCTTCCCACTGGGAACTGAAGTCCAGCACGGTTGGAACGAGTCTTTGACTTTCCCTTAACTTTGCCACCTTTTCCTCGTCCAGACATATTGAGTTAATGTGGTGAAAAATCCAACGGAGAATTGACTCGCTACTCGGCTCTAGACCGAATGTTGAATGATGACTGTAAACTTCTCACGAGCGTATTTATACACTTTTTCCACCGACTGGCTCACCAATAGCAATGCAGGAGTCTTGCTGCGCACGCAGGCGCCACCTCATTGGCGCGGTGGTTGGAATTTTCCCCCTCTCCTCCGCACAATATCATTCGAGCGGCTGAGATCCGTACTCTTATACCGAGAAATCGATATTTTTCTAAATACTTGCCCAATGGAATAGCAAATATAACATTTCCGATAAACCTCAACAAACCTCGTGATAATAATTCAATATGTATATATGGCCTCATTCCGGCAATTATAGGTAAAGCATTAGATGTCAAAATCTTTATTTGATTTTCTTTATGTTATCACGCGTGCTAAGGTATGAAAGTCGCCCAAATTTTCGACCTCCAGTCTTTACCGCTTACGAGAAACGCGCTCATCAATGTTTCCATCGAGAGATGTAATAATATATACTGCTCCATTTTTTACAGTTTCTATCGGACGGACTATACATAAATAAGTTGAATATCATCGACGACGAAGAAATGCTCGAATTTTTCGTTTAAAACCGTTCAATCAGTGCGGTTCAAAGAACAAATCGAATAACATAGCGAACCTTTTTCCGATATTATATGACTCACATGCATGCTAGGTCACGGCAGTCATTCTGTTCTTCGAATGATAAATATCATCGCCATCTCGAGTGTGTGACAGCTGTTGGTTGTCACACACTCCAATAAACCGGTATAAGCACACACTCAAGCAAACCGGTATAGGCTAAGTGTCGAAAATTACTATGCCACTTGATTTTGAAATAGTTCGTTTATTGATTATTGGCCCTCGCGCTTTAAAACGACGCGTAATGATTGGCCCTCGCGTTGGAAAACGACGTGTGACGATTGGCCCTCACGATGTAAGACGACGCGTAAATCAATGGTTGTGAAATTGATTTTTTCAAAAATTCCATGAAGACTTATTCCGGTATTTGAATGCATATATGATGTGAGGTATATAAAGGAGACTTTGACGCTTTCCACGAGCATTCGATCAAGAAATTGAGTCGCATTCGAGGTGTTTATTATACACGACAGAAGGCTGCGACGTCAGTACTTCTTCAATAAACATAACCGGACCATGGACCTGACGGGATTTCGAGTTGTATTTCTAATTATTCAATTAATTGGGGGAACATGTCATGCTGGAATTGTTATTGAACGATCAAAATCGGAAGAATTCTACAATCTCGCCGAAGCAGCGGTACAGTTTATCTTTGAGAAGTATAATCTATCCGACTGATAACATTTTTACATTCGCTACAATCTCATAGAGATTGTTAATTTTATTAATGGGACTGACACCACCTTTTCTCACTTCTAATTTTTTATATTCGCTACATTCTCATAGAGATTTTTAAATTTATTAATGTGACTCACACCACCTATTCTCGCTTCTAATCATTCTAATCATTCGCGTTTTCATTTTGTTTTTCGTCTGCTATTCCCGTACGTTATTCTGTGTAATAAGAAGTGATTCTGTGCAAATTTTCACCCCGTGATTATATAGCCCCTATAGTCTCTATAGCCCTTCGGAAAAAAAGTGTTATTTGAAACCTAATAGTGGCTTTAAAAAAAATACAAATTATTTGTTTTCGACGTGAAAAGTGCGCATTTTTTGGAAAAAGTGTTAGTTTTTTTTGTTTCGGTACAGTTTTAGTTTAACTATACAATTGACGAAAGACAGCATATACAATTGAGGTGAAAAAGCAAATATATATTTTCATTAACGCAGAACGACTTGTGTGACTGCCAAAAACAAAGGTGATTTTTAGGAATTTATTGAAAGAAAAGTATTGCATCGAATGTTTTGAAATTTTGAGGATATATTTCTATATAAATTTTTGTATGAAAATATTCAATTTTCAGGGACGTATGCGCCATCTCCCGAGTCTCAAAAAAAACTTCTCCCGCTGGTGCAGTGATTGCGGCCTTTAGAGTGACTGAAATTAAAGAAAAGTCCGTTAAACTAGAAGGTTGCCTGTACAATAACGCAGGATTGTTAACTAAATTAAAATCCAACAAAACAGCGGTGTTTTGAAAAAACTTCCAAATTAGGCTTAAAAATCTAATGGTTTGTGCATGGCATATTGAAATTTTTCATCCAATCGAAAAACTGGATGGTCATTGTACGAAGAAACAAATACTAAATACGCTAAAACAAAATTCAAGTCGATCGGATGATTTGTATTCGAGTTAGAACTGCAGCGAATTAGAAAAATGTCGTTTTGAGAAAAACGCGTTGAAAGTTTGTGAACCTTTCGGTTTTTAAAGGTTCACAAACTCTTTAGAAGGTTATAGTTCAAAAATTATTTGAGGTCTGCCGTTGAAATTTTAGTATGTTATTCTTAAAGGTATAGACTATCGAAAAATGCGAAAAAAAAATCGATTTTTTCAAAGTGTCGGAATAGTGGTTACCCTTAACTTACCGTAAAGTTCGAAAAAAATAATACAGGTAACCTTGCTCGCTATTCATTCCATGGGAAACAATTTTTCTTTATCAAGAGTCCATATACGAGGGTGGTCTGAACAGTTCCCGACCTAACATAGAAACAAGAAATAATTTTTTTTATTTATTTTTATTTTTTACATAGTCTCCTTATAAGTCTATACACTTCTCTCAGCGATGCTCCCATCTCTTTAACCCGTCCAAATAGTACTCGGCGTCTTTCTCTGCAGAATAGTTGTTTACAAAGGTGATAGCCTCCTCATTCGACGAAAATCTCTGTCCT
The DNA here is from genome assembly GCA_958009045.1 of Oxytorus armatus. Classification (NCBI taxonomy): domain Eukaryota; kingdom Metazoa; phylum Arthropoda; class Insecta; order Hymenoptera; family Ichneumonidae; genus Oxytorus; species Oxytorus armatus. The sequence continues at coordinate 2,861,580 of OY253748.1, read as the reverse complement.
CTGAGCGCAACTTTTAGCTTACAGAACAAAAAAAAATCACTTGCGGCTAGATCTGGTGAGTAAGCTGAGTGATCAAGCAATTTAAATCGTAATTTGTGGATTTTTGCCATGGTAAAGCAACATTTTTTTTTCTGCAAATGTGGCCGTTTTCCCGGAATTTTTGCCTTCAGCTTGTCAAGTAATGATGCGTAGTATGCTCCTGTAACGGTTGTTCCTTTTTGTAGATACTTGATTTGAATAACTCCATGACTATCCCAAAAAACAGTCGCCATCACTTTTCCAGCCGCAGGAACAGCTCTTGCCTTTTTTCTAGCCGATTCTCCCTTTGTAGTCCACTGTTTTGACTGCATTTTTGTTTCTGGAGTATAATGGTGTATCCAAGTTTCATCTACAGTAATTAATCGGTGCCAAAATTCTGATTCATTGCGCCTAAAATGCGCCAACAGAGCGTTGGAAATGTTCATTCGAACACGTTTTTGGTCCAAAGTGAGTAAACACGGCACCCAACGCGTGGACAGCTTTTTCATGCCTAAAGCTTTATTCAATATGTGACAAACACGTTTTTTAGACATATTTATAGCCTCTGCTATCTCTCTAACTTTAATTCGACGGTTGTCTAGCACCATTTGGTAAACTTGAGCGATGTCATCGTCAGTGGTTGCAGTTTTTGGACGTCCCAAACATTCATCGTCTCCAAAGCGGGTACGACCATGTTTAAATTCAGCTGCCCAAAATTTCACGGTGGTAAATGATGGCGCAGAGTCTCCATACACAGTCTCTAGCTGGTCTTTAATTTGAGTAGGCGTATTACCGTTCAAAACCACATATTTAATGACAGCTCGATACTCGATTTTTTCCATTTTCATACAACTGCCTGCGCGTCCAAAATGGCTGAAATTCTGGTTAGTACCTGTGTCAAAGGATGCGAAAACACATTCCCTAGCTTGTGTTGACAAGTGCTGCCAACTTCATGTTGAGGTCGAAAACTTTTCAGACCACCCACGTAGATGAGTGACGGGGCTAAAATTTACATCACCTCTTACCAGAAAGCATAATATACTGTTACGTCCCGATATGTCAAGAAGGAGAGAGCGTAGCGAGTCCTAGTTGAATATGGAGTTGCCTCTTATTTAGACCGGAATGTGCCGGTCAGGGATCGAGGCGCAGCGAGAGCGATTGTCGACTTAATGAAAATTATAAAAACTTGATAAGCGTAAGGCGTGTTGGGGCGTAGCGGGTTATTTAGGATGAATAAATAGAACTCGCTCAACCATATATATGACTTTTAACAAACAACAAATATTTATTTTATTCACTTTTCGGTATTACGGAGATTTAAATTTCGATCATTTTAAAATTTCACAATTTTGATTTCGCTTAGTTTAACATTTTTGATGATGTTCACAATTTTGTTTTCGCTTAGTTTAACACTTTTGATGAATGTCACAATTTTGTTTTCTTTCTCGGTTTAACAATCCTGGTTGACGCTTTATAAATTTGGGATTCCCGATTTACACTTTTGACGATGTTCACGATTTTCGTCGAACAGTTTAACATTTTTGATGCTGTTCAAAATTTTCGTTCGTAATTACAAAATTTTCGATTCTCGAGTTTCGTTTCACGCACGCTGACTTTTCGCACTGTCGCTAGGAGCAGTGTTTAAGAAAGGAGCCTTCGGGAGATCTGCTCTAGACTGTCGCTAAGATCAGTCTTGATGAAGCACAATCTCCGAAAGCAATGATTTACTGAACTATTATGTTAACGTGGTCAACCATACTGATCGACCACGGAGTACAACTCGCGATTACATTCTGAGATACGGAACTTTTATTTTAACGTGGCCGACCACGGAGCAAATCGGACTAACATTTGAGGTTGACCATCGTGGTCAAGCTCCCGAGAAGGACTAACTTCTAATTTGTCTTAATCAAAAAGCGGATTTTAATTCTGCGTATGAAGTGGGAGATGCCGGTGCGTGGGGGATGATTCGTTCCCACACGCCTCGACATGTACGTTATCAGGAAATTTCGCTTGGCTAAGATGTCAGCAGAATCCTGCCTCGGACACAAGCCTTTGTCGTGGGAACGCGTACAGTGTTGAGAACGTTGACTTTTGAGTCAGCGTCTAGACTACATCCTATGATAGGCGCGTTTTCAAAAAGTGTTTTCAAGTCTGTAAACCGGTCGCTCAACCGTTTTGTGCCATAAGGGCCTATCTTTATGCTTATGCGAGGATTCTGGAAACCCGAGCGATTTTGAAATTTTTAATTCGTGAGAAAAATAAATGAAAAATTAAAAGATGAAACGACCGTTGGGATTTCCCAATGATTTGAAACCCCGGACGTAACAATACACAACCTCTTATCACATAACCTATAAAATGGGAAGTGAGATGGGCGTTTTATTTATTATACAAAATGTGTCAATTTTCCAATCTACAAATATACATATACATTATTTTGAAACTATGTTCTTACGCGATGAAATGCATTCGGAATATAAAGTACGTGTCTTTCAACGACTTTCAGGTAAAAATCGTGAAACGTTGCTACGAAGGGCGAATAAATGAAATAGGCCTCGTTGATACATCACCGGATGGCTCGCTCGTAGTCGCAATGTCTACCGGCGAATTACTTCCGGTGATTTTGATGAACAGCGAGCGGATGTCACATCAGCACAAACTACAGATTTTCGCGATGACAGCCAGCTCCTCTACGGAACTCGAAGCAATCCTGATGGATATTAAGAATTCGGGTTGGTGGAATCACATGGCGCACTTTTACATACTGGAGTTGCGTACGAATGAGGATGGATGCACGAGAGCGGTCGAAATTTTACGAGCAGCCTGGAGGATGAATCTACTCGAGGCTAAATTTATTTGCACTCACGGAACAGAAGGCCGGATGTTGTACAGTTTTAATCCTTACACCAGAGACGCACCGAAACCTTGGGAATATGTGGGAACTTACGGAGATGAAAACGATCATCCGTGGACACTGCTGGTGCGAAAATATCGCGAGAATAATGAGATTTGCAACAGCATGAATTTTGACAAGAACAGAGATCTCGGCGGCTATGAGATTCGCATCAGCGTCATCGATAAGAGTTACGAGATACTCATCGATACGAACAAAACTGGGGTTGAATCTCTCGGTGGTATTGTTGGTGGTGTAGCGCGAATTATTTTACAAAAATTGAACGCAACGGCCAAATTGATGATACACGATTCGAATAAAACTTTGGGATTCGTCGATAAAGAGGGTAAAGCGCACGGTTTCATAGAGGAAACGGCTAATGGAATTACCGACTTTATGCTCCGATCTGTAGGTACATACACTGTGGCGAAACTAACGTCGACCTATCCACATTACCGAAGTGGTCTGGCCGTTATCACACAGTCCAGAAGTCGCAAGTCTCAATTGAGCAAAATTGCCTCTTTGATCGACGCCAGTTCACGAATTGGTGTCTTTCTCGTTTGTTTAGTTACGCCAATACTTCTAAAATTCTTATTACGCCAGACTACGACGACAGCGATCTTCAATACTCTTCGTATGATTTGCAACGCAGCTATCACTAAAATACCCGAAAATACATCACCGAGAATCTACCTTGCCGGTATGTTTGTATTCACGATAACGATGCACGGAATTTACCAGGGAAAACTAGCGTCTTTGTTGGCGAAACACGTTATTCTTCCGAACATCGATACGAGGCTCGATCTCGCCGAATCCGATCACACGATTTACGGTCACGATAGGTGGATCATGTTTTTCAGTGAATCAGCGTTTAAGGGACGTTACGTCGGTATCGAAGGTTATAATTGTACAGAATATGCGATACGCGATCCTAGCGCCGCGTGCGTCTGTTATTGGGACGATAGTGTTGCCGACACCGCGCATTTCAAGCTCCATCTGTCGAAAAACTTGGTCCAAGAGTTTGACATCACCTGGCTGATCCGCGATGATTGGCCGCTAGAGAGCAAATTCGATATAATTCTACAGAGAATGGTTGATTCTAATCTGTACAGATACTCGGTTCACAGGACTTTCGAAAAAACATTGCGCACTATAGAATCCAATGATAATCGGAACAAAGATCGAAACTTTAAAACTTTGGGTCTAGGCGACTTGAGCTTTGCGTTCGTGATTCTTGGAATTGGTTTGGGATGCGGTATGATAAGTTTCATCATCGAAATGGGAATTCGACGTTTTTAATATTGGCTTTAATAGATTACTCTGACCTAAATTTGGTTAATTTTCATTGTATTTTTTCGCAATCTTCGTGAAGAAAAAGCAAATTAATTCATGAAATGAGAATAAAATTTTCTATCCGGTCTGCTCTTACGGAAAAATAGTATGGTCAATGGTGCACACGAATAATTGTTATTGGATCCCCAAAACGCAACGGTTGTGAAACAATAATCGTATGCAATGATGAAAATGGTTGTAGGTCACAAATGTTATACTTGTGTAATATTTCTAAAAACCCAATCCTCCCATAAACATCATTCCCGTTTTTTCTCACGGTCGCGCCAGTACCATAAACTCTATTATTTCAGCCCATAATCTTATCTTGTCTGATCGTCTTTCTGGCTAAACACAAATTTGTCAACATTTCCATCCTTTGGCTCAGCTTCCACAGTCCTCATTGGATGCAACATCCACTGCGCATGTGCTACGCCGGGACATGCGCACAAACGTACTTCGCGCGTGACTCTGCCTGAGTCTCTTGCAGTCTAAGATCCGAATTAGGGTCGACCTTCACCCATCGCGTTACCGGATGAAAGTATTATATATTAAATTTAGTATGTTAGAAAAATATATCGCGAGAGGGTTGCCTAACAAAATCCTGGCAAGGTTATGTTTAATTAACAATTCAAATCTGAGTTTTTACTCACCCATGAGTTTAACGAATAAATTTAATACCAACCGAAAGTATGACGCCTATAGAATATGCAAACGTTGGGTTGCCTATTTTTTTCCTGACGTAACTACTGTGTTGTCAGGTATAAACAGGTAAGTCAATACTCTCTATTTTCAACCATTTATTTACCAAATAAATCTTATATCAAAATAAGCGCTGCTTCATTTCAAACACGATGATATATGGTTGTCTGCAAAAAATCTGGTTAGAATGACGATTGTCGAGTTTTGAAAAGTGAAATTTTGATGCGAATGGAAATGTACGACAAAGAGCAAAGTATCTGAGCAAAGTATCCGTGCATTGTAGCTGCGCGGACGCGCCGCGCGCATCTACAATGATGTGTCCTCTTCTATCGCACGGGATACTTTGCTCAGACCTCTTTGTCGCACATTCCATTCGCATCAAAATTTCACTTTTCAAAACTCGACAACCGTCACTCAAACCAGATTTTTTGCAGGCAACCATATATCATCGTGTTTGCAATGAAACAGCGCTTATTTTTATATAAGATGTATTTGGTAAATAAATGGTTGAAAATAGATAGTATTGACTTATCTGTTTATACCTGACAACCCAGTAGTTACGTCAGGAAAAAAATAGACAACCCAACGTTTGCATATTCTATAGGCTTCATACTTTCGGTTGGTATTAAATTTATTCGGTAGACTCACGACTGCAATGTTGAATAAAAACTCATATTTAAATTGTTAATTAATCATAGTTTTGCCAGGATTTTTTAGACGACTCACTCGCGATATATTTTCTAACATACTAAATTTGATATAAAATCCTTTCATCCATTTACGCGAGGGGTGGAGGTCGTTTCTAATTCGGATCCTCTACTACAAATAAACAATGGAACTTGGAGAAAAAAAATCAATGCCAACGGCACGCGGTGTTCCCAAGCGGTCACCCATCCAAGTACTGACCGCGCCCAATGCTGCTTAACTTCAGTGATCGGACGAGAACTGGTGCTTTCAGCGTGGTATGGTCGTTGACGGATTATTCAAGTTTTATCCTCCAATTTCTTGAAACTTTTAAGGATCGGTGATCCTTAAGGTGATCGGACGAGAACTGGTGCTTTCAGCGTGGTATGGTCGTTGACGGATTATTGAAGTTTTATCCTCCAATTTGTTGAAACTTTTAAGGAATCTTATGAGGTTATTGAAATGAATGAAATAATGCTGCAATTTCTATCGAATAACCATTGAACTTACAATAACGATATATTCATATAATGTAGCATGTTCGTACAAACTAAGAAATTACTATCGTGCGATATCGAAGAGTATAAATATAAATGTCAATTATTACGAAACACATGCGCTATAGGAAGCGCCATGGATGTTGCTTCACAGGCCGTAACCCTTGTACCGTAGTTACCAGCTGACTCCTCATCTTCGACTGCCTGTTTTGGAGTTAGAAATCGATAATATATTAATTCTTAATTCATCATAGTTTTGACAGGATTTTGTGGGCAACCAACTCTGCGATATATTTTCTAACATACTAAACTTGATATAAAAAACTTTCATCCGGTAACGCGATGGGTGAAGGTCGATTTTAATGCAGATCCTCTACTATTGATCACACTGCTATATCTGGCTATAACGAAGAAGACTGCTTCATATCCACATTTATTCAATGACGCTTGACAACCATGCGCGTACATGCTTACTGTCTACCGTATATTGTTCATTTTGAAGAAGAAATGGTTGAAAAAAAAATTAATTCACACTTGAATGCTGGTGCGTATTGATTGAGAATGAAAAAGTATTGAAATCGCTAAGAAAAGAAAAGAACTCTAACGGCAAGCGGTGTCCCCCAGCAGTCACCCATCCAAGTACTGACCGCGCCCAATGCTGTTTAACTTCAGCGATCGCACGAGAACTGGTGGTTTTTTAATTTATCTTTATCTTTACGAATTCCAATGAAATTACTTCGCGGTTAGCGTTGCGTTTAATATAGATGGTACTGCAACTGGTATGGAATAAAAATGCTGAAACTGTATACGCTTACAATGACGAGCATATTCGTAACGTAAGAAACTACCATAGTGTGGTATTAGAGAGTATGATTTTGTTAATTATTTCGGAATACAATATTGTGGTATTTGATAGAATATATAGGTTTGAGAGTAATGGCTAATTCGTTGCAGTTCTTTTGAAGACTCTTCCGTCTACTTTTACGAGAGATGTTCGTCCCTCGATGAGTCGTTGGGTCTATAGACGGGACTCGTTTGGTCGTCGTATAAAAAAGAGTGTAGATTGTGTGCTCGCATTCGGCCAAGCGCGTATAGGTGGCGCCACGGGTGTTGCTTTGCAGGCTGTAACCGTTGTACAGTAGGTACCAGCTTATTCCACATCTTGGACTACCGGGTTTTGGAGTTAGAAATCGTTAATAAATTAATTTTTTGAATTATTCTGGTATTTCGAATACAAATAAAAAATTGAACTTGGTAAAAAAAATGAATGCCAACGGCACGCGGTGTTCCCAAGCGGTCACCCATCCAAGTACTGACCGCGCCCAATGCTGCTTAACTTCAGTGATCGGACGAGAACTGGTGCTTTCAGCGTGGTATGGTCGTTGGCGGAATATCGAAGTTTTATCCTCCTATTTGTTGTAACTTTTAAGGAATCTAACGAGGTTGTTGAACTAAAATAATATTGCAACTGCTATAGCTTAACCATTGGAACTTTATATGCTTACAATAACGATATATTTTGATAATGTCCCATAGCATTTTCGTACAATCTGAGGAACTACTATCGTGCGATATCGAAGAATATGATTATTATAAATGTTAATTATTACGGAACACAAGCGCCATGGATGTTGCTTTGCAGGCCATGACCGTTGTACAGTAGGTACCAGCTGACTCCTCATCTTGAACTGCCTCGTTTGGAGTTAGAAATTGTTAATAAATTAATTATTTGAATTATTCTGGTATATCGAATGCAAATAATAAATTGAACTTGGTAAAAAAAAATGAATGTCAACGGCACGCGGTGTTCCCAAGCGGTCACCCATCCAAGTACTGACCGCGCCCAATGCTGCTTAACTTCAGTGATCGGACGAGAACTGGTGCTTTCAGCGTGGTATGGTCGTTGACAGATTTATGCCGTTTTTACATTTAATTTGAACAGACTTCTTATGAACTAATCGAAACCCCATACATAAAACTGGGATTTAAAAAAATGAAATAACGGGTGTAACTTTATTTGTTTGGATTGACGAAAATGTCTGCTGTGCAAGAAAATAGTACCGTGCGGTTGTAAGTTATAAGATTATATAATTTATATTATTGGTATTTCTGATGGAATACATAATAATCTGACTTTTGATCGGTGTCCATGTATATGTAAGTTTGAGTGGAGTTGGCTTATAACCTGTTAACTTAAGAGTAAAAGGGCTACAATATTCTGGGGTTGGACACTGTATATAAGTTTGAGAGTAAGAGCGTTGTTTATTTGTCGGCGTTCTCTTGGAAAGTATTCGTATACTTCTCATGTCGCCGCATTTGGTAGGGAGACGGATTGAAACCGCCGTAACTTAGAATTCGTTTGTGCTCAGGCTGGCTTTTGGCGCGCAAGTAAATAAGTACAGGCCCTTTGTTCACTGCGATTTTTGTGACAATTTTTAAATTCTTGTGGATGTTATAGGATTTTGAAAATGTTTAAAAACGCCCGTCAAGAGCATCCCCGATTCTGTCTACTCCGGTCATGAATTCACCGACTCCGATTAGATAAGTGTGCGTATAAAACATCAAATTGTTTGTTAAATTCTACCGATGTAGTCAATCCGTAAAAAAGGTAAATTACCGAACTATCTAATCGGTGGCCAATGTTGAGTCAGAGATAAAATTCAGGCTTGTCCTTTATCGTTAATTCCGCCCGTGAACGTTGGACGCATATTGTATATTGCGTCTTGTCTTACAATACTATCTTTTTGACGATCCAACGATTGTAGCGTAAACTTTTTATATCCATATAAAAAAAACCTGTCATCAGCCATACAAAATATACAGTGTCAAACAGAATGAACCTTCGTTGAATTAATTAATGGCCCTAAAAAGGGCCGTTCGTATTATCTTTGCAATCGACGATTTAAGCTTTCCTCTCCGTCTTCTTGGGCAGCAAGACTGCTCGGATATTTGGCAGGACTACACTTTGAGCGATCGTAACGCTCGAGAGTAGTGTGTTCAATTCTTCGTCGTTGTGAATGGCTAGTTGCAGATGACGAGGGATGATTTTGGCTTTGATTTATTGTTATCACGCGCTGCGTTACGAGCCAATTCGAGAACTTCAGCCGCTAAATACTCTATGACAGCGGCAAGATATACCGGAGCGCGAGCACCGACACGCGTGGCGTAGCTTCCTTTGCGGCGAAGCCGAAGAATTCTTCCGACCAGGAACTGAGGTCCAGCACGGTTGGAACGAGTCTTCGACTTTATTTATTCATTAATATCTATTTTTTCCCCTTCAAAGTAATTTCCCTCGGATTTAATACATTTTTGCCAACGTTTTTCCCAATCCTCGAAGCACTTTAAAAAATCATTTTTTGTGATCTTATCTAGCTCCTCCTTCGATGCCGTCTTTATCGCTTCAATCGTGGCATAGCGTCGTCCTTTCATGGGTCTCTTCAGTTTTGGGAACAGGAAAAAGTCACAGGGGGCCAGGTCTGGGGAATACGGTGGCTGCGGCATCATTAGGGTGTCGTTTTTAGCTAAAAATTCGCGCACAAGCAACGATGCGTGAGCAGGGGGGTTATCATGGTGCAAAAGCCAATTTTTGTTATTCCACAAATCCGGGCGTTTATGGCGGATTGCTTCATGCAAATTGCGCATAACTTGCAGGTAATATTCTTTATTGACTATACGACCCTGTGGCAAGAATTCATGATGCACCACGCCCCTGCAATCGAAGAAAACTGTGAGCAAAACCTTCACATTCGACCGAACTTGGCGCGCTTTTTTCGATCTTGGCTCATGCGGCAGCTCCCATTGTGATGATTGAGCTTTGGTTTCCACGTCATAACCATAAACCCATGATTCGTCACCAGTTATGACCCTCTGGAGCAAATTTGGATCGTCGCGGACTGAGTCTAACAGCTCCTTAGCAATGTTAACGCGACACTGTTTTTGTTCGAAATTGAGCAATTTTGGCACAAATTTCGTGGCGACCCATCTCATGCCCAAATCATTGGTAAAAATCGAATAGCACGAGCCAATCGATATGTTTAGTTCCTCAGCAACTTCTCTAACGGTGATTCGACGATTGGCCAATATTATTTTCTTTACTTCATTAATGTTTTCGTCTGTTGTTGATGTGCTCGGGCGTCCAGAACGCACTTCGTTGTTTGCATCTTCTCGGCCCTCTGAGAACATTTTGTACCACCGATAAACGTTGCTTTGGTCCAAGGTAGCTTCACCATATGCCACAGTCAACATTCGGAATGTCTCCGCGCACTTAATATTGTTTTTCACACAAAATTTGATACAGTTCCTTTGATCCATTTTTTGGAATAGGTAAAAATCGAAGACAAGCCAAAATACGTCTAACCAAAACAGCTGTCAACAATTAACTAAACATTCAAAATGGCAGATTTTTTCAGCGTAAGTGAGGGACACGAGTGCCAATCTAACGCCACAAAAAAATCGCAAATTGAATATACATAGCCCGCGGAAATTCAAAATTCGCGATACTTTTTGAACAGACCTCGTATTGATTTAATGCGGTGAAAAAACCGACATAGAATTGATTCGCTTCTCGGCTCTAAACCGAATGACGAATGACGATCATAATTTTCTGACGAGCCTATTTATACACTTTTTCCACCGACTGGCTCACCAATATCAATATGGGAGTCTTGTTGCGCACGCAGTCACCACCTCATTGGCGCGGCAGTTGGAATGTTCCCCCTCGGCGCCGCACAATATCATTCGAGCAGCTGAGATGCGTACTCTTATACTGAGAAATCGATATTTCTCTATATACTACCCAATGGAATAGCAAACGTAACATTTTCGATAAACCTAAACAAACCTCGAGATAATAATTAAATATGTGTATATGGCCTCATTCCGGCAATTATAGGTAATGCATTAGATGCCAAAATCTTTATTTGATTTTCTTTATGTTATCACGCGTACTAAGGTATGAAAATCGCCGAAATTTCCGACCTCCAGTCTTTACCGCTTACGAGAAACATCTAGAGATGTAATAATATACACTGCTCCATTTTTTACCGTTTCTATCGAACGGACAATACATAAATAAGTTCAATATCATCAATGACGTAGAAATGCTCGAATTTTTCGTTTAAAACCGTTTAATCAGTGCGGTTCAAAGCACATATCGATTAACATAGCGGACCTTTTTCCGATATTATATGACTCACATGCATGCTAGGTCACGGCAGTCATGCTGTTCGAATGATAAATATCGTCGCCATCTCGAGTGTCTGACAGCTGTTGGCTCGCACACTCGAATAAGTAAAGGGTCGAAAATTACTATGCCACTAGATTTCGAAATAGTTCATTTATTGATTATTGGCCCGCGCGCTTTAAAACGACGCGTAATAATTGGTCCTCGCGTTGGAAAACGACGTGTGATGATTGGCCCTTGCGATGTAAAACGACGCGTAAATCAATGGTTGTAGAATTGATTTTTTCGAAAATTCGATGAAGACTTATTCCGGCATTTGAATGCATATATGATGTGAGGTATATAAAGGAGACTTTGACGTTTTCCACGAGCATTCGATCAAGAAATTGAGTTGCATTCGAGGTGTTTATTATCCACGATAGAAGGCTGTGACGTCAACACTTCCTCGAGAAACAAGACTATGGACCTGACGAGATTTCGAGTTGTATTTCTAATTGTTCAATTGATTGGGGAAACATGTCATGCTGGAATTGTTATAAAACCATTAAAATCGCAAGAATTCTACAATCTCGCTGAAGCAGCGGTACAGTTTATCTTTGAGAAGTATAATGTATCCGTCTCATAACATTTTTACATTCGCTAGATTCTCATAGAGATTATTAAATATATTAATGGGACTCACACCACCTATTCTCGCTTCTAATCATTCTAATCATTCGCGTTTTCATTTTGTTTTCCGTCTGCTATTCCCATACGTTATTCTGTGTAATAAGAAGTGATTCTGTGTAAATTTTCGCCCCGTAATTCTTTATAGTCCCTCGGAAAAAAGTGTTGTTTGAAACCTAATAGTCGCTTTTAATAAATAAAAATTATTCGTTTTCGACGTGAAAAGTGCGTATTTTTCGGAAAAAGTGTTAGTTTTTTTTTTGTTTCGGTACATTTTGCGTTTAACTATACAATTGACGAAAGAAAGCATATACAATTGAGGTGAAAAAGCATATATATATTTTCATTAAGGCGGACCACTAGTGTGACTTGCCCAAAACAAAGGTGATTTTCGGGAATTTATTGAAAGAAAAGTATTGCATCGAATGTTTTGAAATTATATTTGAGAATATATTTGTGTATACATTATGTATACACAGTAATTTTTTTGTATGAAAATATTCAATTTTCAGCGACATATGCGCCATCTCCCGAGTCGCATAAAAATAGTTCTCCCGCTGCTACAGTGCTTGCGGCCTTTAGAGTGCCTGAAATTAAAGAAAAGTACGTTAAACTAGAAGGTGCCTGTACAATAACGCAGGATTGTGAAAAAAAATTAAAATTCAATAAAACGGCAGTGTTTTGAAAAAAGGTCCAAATTACGCTTAAAAATCTGATGGTCTGTGCATGGCAAATTGACATTTTTCATCCAATCGAAAAACTGGAGGGTCATTGCACGAAGAAACAAATACTAAATACGCTAAAACAAAATTCAAGTCGATCGGATGATTTGTATTCGAGTTAGAACTGCAGCGAATTTGAAAATTGTCGTTTTGAGAGAAACGCGTTGAAAGTTTGTGAACCTTTCGGTTTTTAAAGGTTCACAAACTCTTTGGAAGGCTATAGTTAAAAAATTATTTGACATCCGCACTTGAAATTTTAGTATGTTATTCTTAAAGGTATAGACTATCGGAAAATGCAACAAAAAATCGATTTTTTTAGAGTGTCACACTAGTGTGACCCCTTAAGTTATTGTAAGGTTCGAAAATAATAATAAAGGTAACCTTACTCGCTATTCATTGCACAGGGAACAATTTTTCGTTATCAAGAGTTCATATACGAGGGTGGTCTGAAAAGTTCCCGACCTAACAAAGAAACAAGACATTTTTTTTCCACTTTATTTTTATTTTTCTACATAGTCTCCTTATAAGTCTATATCACCAAACGCGCGGACAGCTTTCTCATGCCTAAAGCTTGATTCAATATGTGACAAACACGTTCTTTGGACATATTTATAGCCTCTGCTATCTGTCGAACTGTAATTGGACGTGATTCGACGGTTGTCTAGCACCATTTGGCGAACTTAAGCGATGTTATCGTCAGTGGTTGCAGTCTTTGGACGTCCCGAACATTCAAAGCTGGTACGGCCATGTTTAAATTCAGCTACCCAAAATTTCACGTTGGTAAATGATGGTGAAGAGTCCCCGTACACAGTGTCTAGCCCGTCTTTGATTTGCATAGGCGTATTGCCTTTCAAAACCACATTTTTAATGACAGCTCGATACTTTATTTTTTTTCATTTTCACAAAAATACTCGCATCGACTCATTCAAGTGATTGTCAAACACCAATTGCGCGTCCGAAATGGCTAAAATTCTGGTTAGTTTCTGTGTCAAGGGATGCGTAAATCTATCTTCATGTTGTGGTCGAAAACTTTTCAGACCATCCACGCATGGTAGAAGGATATAAGGTGTAGTACTGCGCATACCGAACGAATAGCCAATAAGAAATTTGTATCATTGCGCCCGCCATTACGAGCGGCAATTCAAAAACGTTTATAATGAAATCGGCGTAAATCAAATCAATTTATCAGTAAAAATAGAAATTTTATATTATTTCCCCGAGAAAAATAGAAGTAGTATAAGGAAATCTTTTCAGAATGACAGGCAAACATTCCCTAAAGAATTTGTGAGCTATCTGGTGCAGGTAAACTGAAAACAATTGCAATAAATTGTCGTGAAGAAAGCAGAAGGGTAAATGTGTAAAGAGAGGCAAGACATTTTATTATGAATGTAGGCATTATTAATGAATAGTGTTTTTTTCAGTACACTATTTTTATATGTTACCTTTTCAGATTGCATTGTTTTTTCAAAATAAAAAGAAAATTCTGATCTAAATTGGTTTCTTTTCATTAATTCATACTAAGCCTCTAAATCTATTCATCATAATCGAAAACTTTGAAAATATCAATTAGTTTTCATCGATTAGCTTAACATGATTTTGAACCCAAATATACGAAAAAACTTCATTTTTGTCTCTCGAATACTTATATCCCACGTGATTGAAGGCAGAGAAGAGACTCCAGTCTCCTTAAGGACAAAATGATCAGAAACAGGGTGTATTAGATAATCATCGTGAAATACACACTTATCATATTTTATTTGGCATTTCTACATTTCTCGTTAGACATTTTTTACATTTTCCGCTTCGCATGTCTATTTTTCGAATCATTGAAAATGTTTGTATTTAGTTCTCTAAGACGAATGTACGTTCTCGTTCGAACTAAACATAAAAGAACGTTCATGGGTGTATCTTTATCAATTTTTTCCGAGACCATTTTCGCGACTTTTTGGAAATTGCGATCTTCGTTTGACAGAACACAGCCATGAAATCCTTCAAATATCGCGTTCATTTCGTAGGCAGCTTTTAATAAGCGATCGGACGGGTACGTGAATCCATCTCTTGAAATGATGCGAATCCAATCAACCGACTGCTTTGGTACTAAATGTCGGGTCTCCGTCCCTAGAAAATTGTACTTGCTTTTGAAACGGAATGCAACGGATCCGGACTCGTACTAGACTCGCATTAGACTCGTACGAAATGGTTATATATACCTTTAACTACTCACCTGTTTTCTCGTTGTAATGAAGAAAGATTTGTTGAATATGATGCAGTCGTGTCAGATTTTTGTTCATAGCATATGCAGTAATATATAGCATATGTTGGGTATATATAAAATTAAGATGGCCGTCGTAATGGTACT
Organism: Oxytorus armatus; assembly: GCA_958009045.1. Taxonomy (NCBI): domain Eukaryota; kingdom Metazoa; phylum Arthropoda; class Insecta; order Hymenoptera; family Ichneumonidae; genus Oxytorus; species Oxytorus armatus. The sequence continues at coordinate 2,846,525 of OY253748.1, read as the reverse complement.
GCGCAGAACATGCGAAAACGCGTCACGAGAACCTTGTATACTTCCACCATGCACCCCCGTAGATGAGCGACGGTGCTAAAATGTACATCAGCTCTTACCAGAAAGCATAATATACAATTACCTCTTATCACATAATCTAAAATATGGGAAGTGAGATGGGCGATTTTTTTATTATAGAAAATGTGTCAATTTTCTAATCTACAAATATACATGTTCATTATTTCAAAACTATGTTCTTACGCGATGAAATGCATTCGGAATATAAAGTTCGTGTGTTTCAACGACTTTCAGGTAAAAATCGTGAAACGTTGCTACGAAGGGCGAATAAACGAAATAGGTCTCGTTGATACATCACCGGATGGCTCGCTCGTAGTCGCAATGTCTACCGGCGAATTACTTCCGGTGATTTTGATGAACAGCGAGCGGATATCACATCAGCACAAACTACAGATTTTCGCGATGACAGCCAGCTCCTCTACGGAACTCGAAGCAATCCTGATGGATATTAAGAATTCGGGTTGGTGGAATCACATGGCGCACTTTTACATACTGGAGTTGCGTACGAATGAGGATGGATGCACGAGAGCGGTCGAAATTTTACGAGCAGCCTGGAGGATGAATCTACTCGAGGCTAAATTTGTTTGCACTCACGGAACAGAGGACCGGATGTTGTACAGTTTTAATCCCTACACCAGAGACGCACCGAAACCTTGGGAATATGTGGGAACTTACGGAGATGAAATCGATCATCCGTGGACACTGCTGGTGCGAAAATATCGCGAGAATAATGAGATTTGCAAGAGCATGAATTTTGACAAGAACAGAGATCTCGGCGGCTATGAGATCCGCATCAGCGTCATCGATAAGAGTTACGAGATACTCATCGATACGAACAAAACTGGGGTTGAATCTCTCGGTGGTATTGTTGGTGGTGTAGCGCGAATTATTTTACAAAAATTGAACGCAACGGCCAAATTGATGATACACGATTCGAATAAAACTTTGGGATTCGTCGATAAAGAGGGTAAAGCGCACGGTTTCATAGAGGAAACGGCTAATGGAATTACCGACTTTATGCTCCGATCTGTCGGTACATTCACTGTGGCGAAACTAACGTCGACCTATCCACATTACCGAAGTGGTCTGGCCGTTATCACACAGTCCAGAAGTCGCAAGTCTCAATTGAGCAAAATTGCCTCTTTGATCGACGCTAGTTCACGAATTGGTGTCTTTCTCGTTTGTTTAGTTACGCCAATACTTCTAAAATTCTTATTACGCCAGACTACGACGACAGCGATCTTCAATACTCTTCGTATGATTTGCAACGCAGCTATCACTAAAATACCCGAAAATACATCACCGAGAATCTACCTTGCCGGTATGTTTGTGTTCACGATAACGATGCACGGAATTTACCAGGGAAAACTAGCGTCTTTGTTGGCGAAACACGTTATTCTTCCGAACATCGATACGAGGCTCGAACTCGCCGAATCCGATCACACGATTTACGGTCACGATAGGTGGATCATGTTTTTCAGTGAATCAGCGTTTAAGGGACGTTACGTCGGTATCGAAGGTTATAATTGTACGGAATATGCGATACGCGATCCTAGCGCCGCGTGCGTCTGTTATTGGGACGATAGTGTTGCCGACACCGCGCACTTCAAGCTCCATTTGTCGAAAAACTTGGTCCAAGAGTTTGACATCACCTGGCTGATCCGCGATGATTGGCCGCTAGAGGGCAAATTCGATATAATTCTACAGAGAATGGTTGATTCTAATCTGTACAGATACTCGGTTCACAGGACTTTCGAAAAAACATTGCGCACTATAGAATCCAATGATAATCGGAACAAAGATCGAAACTTTAAAACTTTGAGTCTAGGCGACTTGAGCTTTGCGTTCGTGATTCTTGGAATTGGTTTGGGATACGCTATGATAAGTTTCATTATCGAAATGGCAATTCGACGTTTTTAATATTGGCTTTAATAGATCACTCGAACCTAAATTTGGTTAATTTTCATTGTATTTTTTCGTAATCTTCATGAAGAAAAAGCAAATTAATTCATGAAATGAGAATAAAATTTTCAACCCGGTCTGCTCTCGCGGAAATGGTACACACGAATAGTTGTTATTGGATCCCCAAAAAGCAACGGTTGTGAAATAATGATCGTTTGCAATGATGAAAATGGTTGTAGGTCACAAATTTTATACGTGTGTAATATTTCCAAAAACCCAATCCTCCCATGAACATCATTTCATTCCCGTTTTTTCTCACGCCCGCGCCAGTACAATAAACTCTATCATTTCAGCACATAATCTTATCTTGTCTTATCGTCTTTCTGGCTAAACACAAATTTGTCAGCATTTCCATCCATTGGCTCAGCTGCCACGTTCCTCATTGGATGCAGCACCCACTGCGCATGTGCTACGCTGGAACATGCGCACAAACGTACTTCGCGCGAAATTCTGCCCGAGCCTCTTGTTCACTCTGCTATAACGAAGAAGCTTTGGTTCATATCCACATTTGTTCAATGACGCTGGACAATCATGCGCGTACATGCTTATTGCCTACCGTACATTGTTCATTTTGAAGAAGAAATGATTGAAAAAAAAACTAATTCAGACTTGAATGTCCGTTGCATATTGATTGAGAATGAAAAAGTATTGAAATAGGTAAGAAAAAAAAAGAATGCCAACGGCACGCGGTGTTCCCAAGCGGTCACCCATCCAAGTACTGACCGCGCCCAATGCTGCTTAACTTCAGTGATCGGACGAGAACTGGTGCTTTCAGCGTGGTATGGTCGTTGGCGGAATATCAACGTTTAATACTTTAATTTAACGGGATGTTTACGGAAACTAATGAAATATTATTTCACAGTTTGCTATGCTTTTAATGGAAATGCAAATAGTTCTGCAAATGGTATGGACTAAAGAGGGTGCAGCTTTGAATGCGCTATAGGTGGCGCCATGGGTGTTGCTTTTCAGTGGGTATTCGTTGTACAGTCGGTACCAACGAACTTCTTATATCTTGCCAGTCTGTTTTGATGATAAGGTTGGCGGGGTAGGGTTTTTAAATTATTTTTTTTTAATTTTTTTTTAATTTTTTTTCTGAATGAACAATATGCCGAGAATATTGTGTATACATTTTAAGTCAATTGGAGTAAAACTAACGGAGTTACAGCGTTTCAAACGACCGGCCGTGATACCTGAATTTTCACGTATAAAAAACTTTAAATCGATTTTCCCGAAAACGTCATTTTTGAAGTTTGTGAACATTAGAACTCAAAATCTACTGAACCGATACTTTTGAAAATTTAAACATCACTTCTTCACATAAATCAACAGGTAATCAGGAGTTTTTTTTTTCAATTTTTTAATAACAAATTAAGCGCGATTTTTTGAGCTAAAATTGCGTTTTTCACTTCCAAGTGCTGCAAAAAATAGAAAAAAAAAAAAAAAAACTCTTCCTGATTACCTCGAGAAATAGATCACCTTTAAAATGCATATCAATTTTTTTGATTCAGATGATCCGGTAACGAGTTATAATGTTCACCGCAAAACCACTTTTTTTCAAGGCGCCTCTGGAGATTCAACGTCACCGGCTTATTTATCAATATTTTTCATTGAAAATTTTTCTAAGATACTTTAATAGTTGTACAATAATATGTAATTCTATTTAATAAAATTATATTACTCATGTCGCCGCAAAAAAATCATAAATGTACGCTTTTTTTCGCCTTTAAAACCCTACCCCGCCGTTAAAAATCTTTAATAAATACATCCCATTACGAGAAACAATTTTTTCACCACTGAATCACTGTCAACAGAGTTATTTACAAAACGGACGATACGTACGAACAGAAGGAAATTACCCACACTTGAAGAAAAGACCAAACATAATTTGAAACTTTTCTCGACAATAGTATATAAATCAGATGACTCTACGCTTACAATATATAAATCAAAACCAAGATAAACAGGTACGATATAAAGTTCGAGACATAGAAGCGTCAAAAGAAAAAACAATAGAGAGCGAACACCCGAAACAATTAGTTATTATAATCAGACTAAATTTGCCGTTGATGTGGTTGACCAAATGACGCTAAAATTTACCATCAAATCCAAATGCACGTATTCTTCGATATCCTGGATTTAGCTGGAATCAATCGGGTAACAAATGGATACCAAGACAGCGTTTCCTGTTACAATTTCTAAATGAAGTTCGTCATAGAATATCACGAATTTCTTGAAGAAGAAAATGGCAAACCTTCAACCAGGAACATCAAGCAGCCCAAGCAATATATCCCAGTCACAAAGAAAAAGCCGAATAAGATTGTGAGCGGGTAATGAAATCAGTCAACCTTGGATAACTTGCAAAAAATTTGTCTGCGGAAAATGTATGGAGGAGAAACCAGTTGTATGTAAAAAGTATAATTAATTGATTATTTTATTTATAAAAATAAAAATATATTTTTGATTATTTTATTAGAAGTCAGAAGTTATGTTGCAAATTATTTCCTCTGATATATTACGAATCCGTTTCTAAAAATCAACGTTTATTTCATAAGGGATCAAATGACCCCTCGTGGTAAGAATAGGTATATTTAAAGAGCCGGTACGTTTAGTGTTAGGTTAAAAATATATAAACCAAAATATTTCGAACAGAAACTTTGAACGCCCGAACGGAATATGGTCGTTCTGAGCAGCGTTGATCAAGATTCCTTTCTTAAATATTTTGATTACATTTTTTTACATACTAGAGAGTCCTGTCAGTCTCCTCGAATAATCAAATAACAAGACACGAGCCAGGAATGCGGGAAATAATTTTTTTTCCAACATAACCGAGCCGGAGCTTCATTTTATCACCTCTTAAACTTATTGACAGGCTAAATCGTGTGGTTTTTGTACGAATATATGCTCTCGCGCAATTGAAGAATAAGTTTTTCCTAGTTAAGTACATTTAATTTTTCTGCCAGAACGTTTGTGACTTCAACGACTCAAAATATTTAGACACGTAAACAAGTACAGTTATTGAAAGTTGACCGATTTGTTGCAATTCTTGTAATAAAAATGTATATATAATATTTTTGCATATGATGGTTTTTCCGTAGAGAAGTATCGTTTTCACGAGTCAATGAAAACCAGTATAAAAAAGCTTTATGAGTGCATTGACGAAATTAACGATTAACAATCGGTAACTTTTTTTTAGTACTGCCAGCAATGCTCGAACTTTTTAATTTTTTTTCAAGATCCAACTGCTTGCATTTTACATCAACGAATGGAAAATTATTATACTCATTAAAATTTCCACAAAAGCCCCATTGAAACTAAAATGAAAAAATTAATCTTCATTGCTCTCGTATGTTAAGGACGTTATGCTCGGATATAAAAAAAGTGACAGCGATTTTATATTTCAACAGTACATTTGTAAACATATATTAAATGCGTTCGCAAATTTTTAACGAGATTCACAATCTACTTTACGAGATAAAAAATCATAAATACACCTTCAAAACGCACAAGGTCTTATGGATCAACCACTGTACGGTGCGTAGGATCGTTCGATATTTCGATCGTCCGAAATAGTTTTCAAGGTCAAAAGGTATAAAAATTTCGACGAGGAATTGAATTGAAGAGGAAAAAACACATTTTTTTCAAACTCTCGATAATATTCAATGTGTAAACGATAGTAGCCAACATTGCGCAAAAGTATTTTATATTTATGGAATTTTTTTTTCGAACGTATACCCCCTTACCGGTTTTTACGTACATGACTCGTCCCAATTAAATTTTCTCCATTTTCTCCCTATCACTCTCTAGCCGCACTTCGCTAAACTGTTGTCGGTTTGCAAACGTATCAAAACGAAAAATAATTCCACGTGACTTTATCTTTGTCTTCAAATTTGATATAGAACTTGTTTATATACGCCCCACGAGTTTAAGCGCCTTCACGTTTTATGATCATACATATGCCATCTATTTAATACGTTTACTTGTGAATTACGCTGTAAAACCAATTAATTGCTTATTTTTTCATTTATTGTACTTTCAATTAAAAATTGTATTCGGTATATCGTCTTGACTCGTGAACTGCAATTATATTTAACGAAATACTCTAAGTAACATAAAGGCTGGCAATGCATTAACTATGTATCTACGGATGATTCCACATTTTAACTTGAGAACTTACGAAATTTCGATAATCCTCGATCGAATAACGGTTATAGTTTATAAATTTAATAACTCTCTAGTTTCACCAGTAAATATAATTTCATTCAATTTTTCCAACAGTTACACCGAACGAAATCTCTACAGTACTTAAAATCGACTCTCAATAAAATCACATTCATCTGTATATATTAATGATAATGAAGAATTTTCGTAATGAATCATCGATGATTGGCGCAAAATACTTCACAACAGAGTCTTAAATACATTTGAATGACATTATTTAAAAACTGGCAAATAACTACATATCGATTGTCGTACAAAAATCTTCGTACGTCGTTGTCGATGCTTCGCCAATGATCCGGCGAACTCTTGTACCGTAAACGAGTCAAAATATGGCATTGAGAAAAAGATTTGTATGAAATATTTTGACTTCATCGGATAGTGTTATTCACGGTTTATCGATTACGCTAGTTATCAACGTTGAAACGTCAATTTTTATAAACAATTACGTATTTATTAGAGAAGAGTGCAAGTGATGGATGTGCGCACGGCACTTGGCCGTTGTAGTTTATTCGTTTTTCGTAACGTTTATCCGTTTTTAAAAAGGTCCAATATTCGACCAGAATATCAGGCAATCCGATAATCCTAAATTCAATCAAGTTTGAAGAACGCAAATTATTGTAAAATTATGTTGAATCTCGAGTATGATACCACAGTGATGGTCTAACGCCGGACGAACGGCACAAATGAACAGCGGGGCCTCTCTCCATGGTACGCGCTCCGCTACGATATAGGGCGGCTCTGCGCCACCAGAGCACACTCGCAGTTACAACTTACGATCACTCTCACTCCATAGAGTACACAGCCAAGTAAAACAACTTCGATAAAAAATCTTACGTGTTTATTAATCGTCTTTCGAGTTTTTCGCTACAATGGCAGATAAAACAACTTCATCGCCAGTCGTATTGGCAGCATCGGGAGGCGTTGCAGCGGCTACGGGTACACCGAAGAAAGCAAAGGAGGGAAAACCCCGTGCAAAGCCAACTCATCCGAGAACCTTCGAGATGGTAAACGCTGCTATCAAGGATTTGAAGGAACGCGGTGGTTCTTCGCTCCAGGCAATTAAAAAATACATGGCCGGAACCTACAAGATCGATACCGAGAGACAGGCACCGTTCATCAAGAGGTACCTCAAGTCCGCTGTTGAATCCGGTACTCTCATACAGACCAAGGGCAAGGGCGCTGCTGGATCTTTCAAGCTCGCTGCTTCGACCAAAGCTGAGTTGGCCAAGCCAAAGGCTAAGGTTGCACCAAAAGCGAAAGCCATTAAAAAAGCGCCAGCAGCGAAAAAGCCCGCTGCTGCTAAGAAACCAGCGTCGGCAACACCCAAAAAGGCCGCTGCGAAGAAGGCCGCAACTGCTGCCGTTAGCCAGAAGAGGAAAGTTTCCAAAGGACCGGCGGCTAAACCACCAAAGGCCAAAACTACCAAGCCCAAAACCACCAAGGCAAAACCGGCGGCGAAATCGCCCGCGAAAAAGGCTAAACCAGCTACTGCGGTTAAAAAAACCAAACCAGTCGCCGCTAAGTCCAAGAAATCTGCACCCAAGAAGCCAACCGTCGTCAAGAAGTGAATAACTACAATGCTTCGGGAGAGCGATACTCGAACGGCCCTTTTCAGGGCCACCAAAAATTCCTAACGTTGAAACTTGTTCTGATTTTTCTTGCAAGTTATACTACTGAACTATACATACCTAATACACGAAAATTTATATGCTTAACCCCCGTATGTACACTATATTTTTCGAGACATAATGTGTACACTGGGTTTTTGAAGGAACAGTTGAGTTTTTAGTTTTCTAGGATTTCAAAAAATAAAAAATTACTTTGTCTCTACTACATGGCCCAGAAGGTGTCAAAGTATAAAACTGTCCTTAATAGCGCTCTATCCTCATGAGAGAGAAATAGGAGTGAAATTTCGACTGATCCTTTAATGACCCAGTGTACACACGCGGGGTTAACTATGGGGGTTGAAGAAAAATTCGAAATAAAAATATCTAAATATGTTTTCTGCGACGTTTGGTCTTGCACAACATTTGGGCACACACATGTTCGATGATATTTTTTTTCACATTCAATGCTACAGTTAAATACGCGATTTTTAATCTTTTGCATGCACAAACATTTGACTTATGTCCTTAAGTTCTTATATACTAAACCCAGAGCAGTACACATTTTTTAAAATATATTCGGGACACTAGAGCTCGAAAGTACTTTTCATAAAATATGTAAAATATTATGTGGTCGAATTTACGAATATTCTGGCTGAATGTTCTACTACAAGACCAGAGCTATACCCTTTCAATGCAATACCCTTTCATGCGAGTTACACTGCTCATTTTGAAGGCAAACATTATATTGATAAAACTAATTCAGACTCGAATGACTGTTGTGTATTGTTTGACGACCAAAAAATATTGTGATTGATAAAAAAAGAACGCCAACGGCACGCGGTGTTCCCAAGCGGTCACCCATCCAAGTACTGACCGCGCCCAATGCTGCTTAACTTCAGTGATCGGACGAGAACTGGTGCTTTCAGCGTGGTATGGTCGTTGACGGAATAATTAAGTTTTATCCACCAATTTGTTCAAACTTTTAAGGAATCTAATGAGTTTATTGAACTGAAATAATAATACTGCAACTGCTATCGAATGACCATTGAAACTTTATAGCTTACAATAACGATACATTCATATAATGTAGCATTTTCGTACAAACTAAGACACCACTATCGTGCGATATCGAAGAATATGATTATTATAAATGTTAATTATGACGGAACACAAGCGCTAAAGGAAGCGCCATAGATGTTGCTTTGCAGGCCATGACCGTTCTATACTAAGTACCAGCTGACTCCTCGTCTTGAACTGCTTGGTTTGGAGTTAGAAATCGTTATAAATTAATTTTTTCAATTATTCTGGTATATCAAATCCAAATAAACAATTGAATTTGGAAAAAAAAAAGAATGCCAACGGCACGCGGTGTTCCCAAGCGGTCACCCATCCAAGTACTGACCGCGCCCAATGCTGCTTAACTTCAGTGATCGGACGAGAACTGGTGCTTTCAGCGTGGTATGGTCGTTGACGGAGTACTCATGTTTAATATTTTCATTTATTTCGATGTTTAATAGTCTAAGATCCGAATGAAGGTCGTTTTTAATGCGGATCCTCTACTATAGGAAATCTAATGAAATTGTTTCGCAGTTAGCTTTGCGTTTGTAGATTGAAATATTACTGCAACTGGTATGCAATAAAGAGGGTGAAACTGTATACGCTTACAATGACGAGTATATTCGTAACGTAAGAATCTACCGTAGTGCGGTATCGGAGAGTATGATTTTGTCAATTATTGCGGAATACAATATTGTGGTATTTGATAGGATATATAGGTTTAGGAGTATTGGCTAATTCGTTGAAGTTGTTTTGAAGACTCTTCCGTCTACTTTTACATGAAATGTTCGTGTCCCAATGGGTCGTTGGGTCTCTAGAAGGGATTTGTTTGACCGTCGTATAAACAAGAGCGTAGACTGCGTGCTAGCGTTCGCCCAAGCGCTTATAGGTGGCGCCACGTCTAATGCTTTGCAGGCCGTAACCGTTGTACAGTAGGAACCAGCTAACTTCTCATCTTGGATCGTCTGTTTTGGAGTTAGCAATCGTTAATAAATTAATTATTTGAATTATTCTGGTATATGGAATGGAAATAGAAAATTGAACTTAGGTCAAAAAAAAATTAATGCTAACGGCACGCGGTGTTTCCATGCGGTCACCCATTCAAGTACTAACCGCGCCCAAAGCTGCTCAACTTTAGTGATCGGACGAGAACTGGTGCTCCCAGCGTGGTATGGTCATTGACGGAATATCGAAGTTTAATACTTCAATCTGTCGGAATTTTTAAGGATTCGAATGAAGTTATTTCGCAGCATTTTTTGCACGAAATATCTTGCGAATTGTTTCGCCGAAATTTCACACAATGCTGACATTTTCCTCTGTGAGAATGGCAAAACTGCGAAAGATATTCCTTCGTAGGTGAAACTTTGATCGATAAATATCGAGGAAGCAACGGTCGATTTTCGGCTATTTTTTCATTATTATCTAGGATCCCATCGGTCCGATAAAGTCAGCATTAGCGTAGATAGGGGCAGTCATACATTGAATGCCATGCGTACCTATTACCGACCGTCTTACAGACTCGAAACTCGTCGATCTCCAATGACACGATGGAATGATTCATCCTCACCCATTTTTCTTTAATGTCATACGTTTAACCGAATCTTGTTTTACGTAGCATACTAATAATGTTTATGTTTTTGATTAGAGTGCCGATGAAGTTTTGGGTTCATGTAATTTACGGTCTTATGTAAAAGCGTGGCTAACATCGTGCGATACACCAAACGTACCCATATGCGGAATATGTACCGAATCAAGGTAAGAAAATGACCTACCTTACCGACCATTTGCCCACTATTCTACAGTACCATAAGTGGGCAATAACGCGCTCCACTCAAAATATACCTTCGCTCTCTCCCTACCTCTTTTTGAGAGAATGTTTTGTTATCAAGGGAGCTTCTGTCGCGTGCACAGTCTTTTCTCGCAGCGATGCTGACAACTTTCGGTCCATCGCGCTACTCGCTACTTTAGTGTTATCCCCAGTTATTCCTCCCTCTTCTAGGAACAAAATATACGGACACAAAATGTTATTGAGTTGGTCGGCGGAGTTGTGACGGACATGAGAAATTTTTCCTCCTCCGACCACCCCTTTTATACTTCTCTTTTGTTGCTTCATCTTCGGAAAAATTGCGATTAGTCAGCGAGTGACTAGAAATAATAATTTTTAATATTCCGCTCGCGAGGGTGTGTCAATTATGAAATATGATTAAAAACGGCGTTTGCCATTTTAGCTGCAAGGTTATACCAGACAGTCAATGACACCGAAGGTGTAAATTTTTGTCATGTGACGATAATATTAGTATTATGGCGAGTTATTCAAAGTATTTGATCTTACACAAGGTATTATGATGGGATCCAGATTGAGGTAAGTCGTACATGGTTAATTCGGCAAGTTTATAAAACTTGTTTCAAACCTTTGAACATATCGTAGATTTCAATTGATCGATTAAATCACTAATCGTTCTTAAATAATTGTTTTTCTTTGAAAAAAACATTGTTAAAATTATCTAAACGTCACGATTTCTTTTTCTAACATAAATTTCATGCCGTCATAGTCAAACGTTTAAATTCTTTTTATCTCATAGTTTTTATGTACAATTAATAATCGTTTACAGGGAAAATGTTAAGCATTTATTTGAGTGTTTCTGCGAAGTTGCGGCGCCTGCGGCTGAAAAGCAACCGTGGATACTGCAAAAGTATCCCGAAACTTTTGCGGATCAGGAAATCTTAAAGTCCGTACCAAAGTTTGCTTATCCTTGCGAAATTGAAAAGTAAGAATATTTCATTCCAAAATCGTTTCGTTATATAATTGACATTTTCTTCCAGCCCCATTCAAATTTATACTCGTTGCGAAATTTCTTCTTTCAGCATACTCGTCCAACATTTCTCCTTCGTACTCACGAGCATTGATTCTAAATGGACTTTTGGTTTTTGCCGACACGATCCAAAGACCGAAACTGCTCTAGTTGTTCTAAGTCCGTTGCCTTGGCACGAAATATTCTACAAGTAACAAGCTCGTACTATGTTTACTAATTTATAATTAACGTTAATTAACCGCTATACGATATTTCTTACTCACGACACTGGGACACAAGTGAAATGTATATTTTATAATTCCTTTTGGTTCGTCGCGGCAAACGCTTTGTTTTCGTGAAAAAAATTAAAAAATGTTGGTTTGCACTTGTGTAGATAAGTGAAACGCTCCAAAAATTCAAACGATGGTATCTCGAGAATTACCTAAGTGTTTCGGATTGCGCAAGATTTTAGATTTTCCAATAAGTGTCTGCAAACGCTGTAACTTTTGTAAATTCTTAGCCGTCGAGGCAAAACTTTTTTTACGATCAGGTTAGGGGTGAACTATAATTGCCATTGAAGTCTGCGAGGATCGAAATAGCGATTTTCAACTTTCCGTTGGTTTCCATATTTTTACCCCTATCCGAGTTCGTAAAAAAAATTGTCGAAATCTCATTATGCTTCCCTTGTAACGCAACACTGTAGCACAAGCCGTTACCGACCTAACGGCTGAAGGAAATTTTTTCTAAATGTGATTTTTCGAAGTTTTGGCACGTTTCGAACGAATCATTGAAATCTCGAAAATTTATTGTTCACCGTTCTCTACGAGGAAGCAAAGGATGAATAATTTTTTGATTAGTAAAAGGAAATACTCCGAGCCTAACAGACAAACTTCAGTTTTGAATATTGGAATCTTACGAATTTAGTGGAAAAGAAAATTGAAATCGTAAAAATATCAGTTTCGATCATTTCACACGAACGGACGAATGAATCGTCGATTCTCGAGTTCGTCGATGTAGATTTCGTGCAAATGGTGTCAAAACACGGAATCTTGACGAATTTGATGGCGATGAAGATTCAAAAACCTAAAAACAATAGTTTCGATCGATTCAGTCGAAAAACAGACGGAAATTGTCGATGCAAGATCGAAACTTCTGTTTTTACTTTTTCAACGTTTATGTACACGAAATTCGCAAGATTCCAACATTGAATACGTAAAAACGTCAGTTTCGATTGATTCAATCGAAATAATTTTCGACTTAATCGATCGATTCTTTATATAATGATTTTTCCATTTCTTTAGGTTATTAAATCACATAGCAACTTTAACAGCGAGTAGCAATGCCGGTGATCTTTGGAAATTTCTCGGAGACGTGTACAGTTGCGGGGTCCCTATGCCCGGAGCTTCCATTACCATTCCGTTACCAGACCCTAATATCGTGAGTCACGAGCAAATCGTTATTATTCTCATGCGTCAAATTTGTTTTTTAACTGATGAGCATTATTCTAAACATCGTGTGTTTCAGAGCTTCGTGTGCCAGAGTCCACGACAATTTCAGTTACCCAGCATACCGGAAAATGTAATTTAACGATTAATCTTACGTGAAAATGTTTTTAAAAAAATGTTTATTACACCTCGCGACGTTCTAAAAATTGAATTAACATTCCAGAGGAACTTGACCGAATATTATAGCGCCGTTGATTCGCAGAATATGATGATCGTGTTCGCGTCGATGTTGTACGAGCGTCGGATTATTTTCACCTCAAAACGCTTGTCGAGACTGAGCGCGTGTGTCCAAGCGTGCAATGCTCTCATCTATCCAATGATATGGCAACATATATACATACCAGTTTTGCCTCTACCGTTAATGGATTATTTATTAGCCCCGATGCCTTTTCTCATCGGAGTACCGGCGCCAATACTTTTGGTACGTAACGAGCTAACGAGTGGCAAAAGTTGCGTATTAATTTTCGTCCGATTGTCCGTAAAATCGTTAAATCGATTGTAATCGATTCTAATCGATTTCCGTAAAATCGATTGTATTACTGGAATACATGAATTTCCGCTAGAGTTGTCGGATTTTGAAAAAAAAAAAAAAAAGATCGTTTTTCAGAGTTGAATCGAATCGTCGCCTTATGAATCGATGCAGCGCAATATCAAAGCGAAAGAGATTGATCCAAGGAAAATCGTTTTTTTTTTAAAGTAAATCCGATGAAACATGTCCTTATGGTGAGGGTTTGAATAACGGGAGGATTTATTGGATTAAAAGAGGATATATTCCAGGAAAAAGATAGAAAAGATAATCCGAAAGCTGAAATGACGGAGCCGGAAATGAGAAATGGGCGCGAAATCGTTAAGGGGTATGGCCACGGTAGCGGGCATAAAATCATGTGCACATTTAACAATTTTTTTTTTGTATGAAAAAGTGATTTATTTATCAAACTAATTCCACACCCGTTTAGTATAAATATGAAGCTAATTAAAAATATTTTTTTTTGTTATACAAAAATGCCCGACTACTGCTATTTGCTTTCGGTATGTTTTTTTTTTTTGAGGCACGCCGCGGCGTGACATTTGGCATCCACAATTTTTGATCGAGAACAAAAAAAAAATCGCGTTAATCTACATCAGAATGGTAAGCCTCCATCTCCCATAAACCCATATACCCCAAAGTCATATGCCCCAAATGCATATTCTCCAAAGTGCATATTCCCCAAAAGCATATTCCCCAAAATGCATATTACCCAAAAGCATATCCCCCAAATGCATATACCCCAAAAACACAACCCCCCAAAAGCATATCCCCCAAATGCATATTCCCCAAAATACATATCTCACAAATGTTTATTCCGGAAAATGGATATGGGGCATTCCATGCCAACTGGCACAACTTTGGGACCGACCTACTTTGATTTTTCCCCTGATTTTTTTATATTGTTTTTAATACTGAAGAGACCATCTGTGCTTTTGTTCAATTTTTTTTTTCTTTCCGTTCTCATTTTATAAATTACTAGAATCGGTGGCCGCGCCTGGTGCGCTGATTTGTAGGTTGAGTTCGTACGATCGTGCAATCAGAAGTTCGCGCCGAACTCCGAGCATGACAAAATCAATAGCCAATGAAAATAACAAGTTTTTTATAGGGGGTAATGAATACTTCCGACATTGAATACGAAATCTAACCCCATGAAATAAAATAATGTCGAGAAAAACGGCCGAATAATTTTTTTCGTTTTGCAATGGCTCCTTCTTCTTCAATTATAGCTCCCCTACAGTCGGAGCGGAACATTTTCTTCTAAATGTGATTTTCTGGAACGTTCCTGGCACATTATAAAATGAGAACGGAAAGGAAAAAAAATTGAACAAAAGCACAGATGGTCTCTTCAGTATTAAAAACAATATAAAAAAATCAGGGGAAAAATCAAAGTAGGTCAGTCCCAAAGTTGTGCCAGTTGGCATGGAATGTTCCATATCCATTTTGCGGAATACACATTGGTGAGATATGTATTTTGGGGAATATGCATTTGAGGGATATGCATTTTGGGGAATATGCAGTTGGGGGATATGCACTTTGGATAATATGCGTTTGGGGAATATGACTTTGGGGTATATGCATTTAGGGGAGATGGAGGCTTACCATCAGAATACCTAGAGAAGTACGTACGGAATTTGAAAAATATTGTTTTATTCGAATATTGTAGGCATTTGAACTTAAAAGGTGAATTTCCAGTGAAAAATTTCGTATAAAACTGTTTTCCATAAAATGGAAAGTTTTTAATTAATTAATTTTCAGATTTGAAGTCAGTCGGGTAAAAAAATGTCGAAGTTATCTATCACGCGGCGCGGTCGGTTACTATATGGCCGCGCTAGAGGCTTACGTTATACGCTCCAAGTCGGTGAAAAAAAAAATGTTCTCGCTATAAATCGCATAGTAATCTATTTTTATGATGATAAAGCATCGTTTAAGCAAAAAAAATATCGATTTTTTGAAAATTCTACCGTGGCCAAATCCCTTAAAGGACTTACGGACTAACGGCCGTTTCTTCCGACGCGGTTTCAACGGAGTTCAATTTTTTGTAGTATAATTTGGAGATAGGTTGAACTGAGTTTAACGTTCGATTGACGTTCGATTTCGATAACGATGAACGCGGAGACTGAGCGACCGAGTGTAAATTAATTCAACAAATGTCACTACTGTGTTAAACCGGAACTAAGGTGAAATTTATATTTTTTGTGACATTAAATGTCGCTAAGACGTTTGCGGGCGCAATGGAAGTTAAGGGTGGGGTAAGGGTTTCAGCGTTAAAAAAAAACACTTTTTTTGCGATTTTTATTCGAACCTTTTGTACATTATTGAGCATACTTTTGACAATGTTGTGTAATTTTTTCATGCAGATATATTGAAGCATAAGCCCGTAACAGAGCTTCCCCCAGAACGTCTTGGAAAAAAAAAACAATTTGCGGTGTTCACTATAACTCGGCCGGAAATTATCTGAAAATGAAAAACCATGAAAATTTAGTCAAATTATAATCAAATCTTCCCCCCAACGTTCTCTGATAATTTTTTTTTTTTCATTTAAACATTTTTGGCAGCCATCTAAAGTGTGAACTGTTATTTTCCACGAAAAATTCCGCCATTTTGTGGGTGGGAAACACCCTTGATGTGAAAGAAAAAAAAAAAATTTAACTAAACGTTGGGGGGAGGTATTTTATATGTAGAAAATGTGTACAAAGTCTGAAATTAATCGGTCAAGTAGTTTTCAAATGGCAGTGAACACGGACTTTGAAAAAGTAGTTTTGAGAAAAACGCGTCTAAAGTGCACTGCTAGCCCGACCGCCCGCAGCTGTTACAGGTGTAGCGTTAAAGGCCAGGAGATTAATAAGACAACAACTTCAAGAATATTGCTTAGATCGGTTTAAAATTTTAAGAACATATTCTTGAAATGTTAAACAATAAGATAAGACAAAAAAAAAAATTCGATTTTTCGAAAGTGAAAACCCTTACCCCGCCCTTAAGTTAGCTCAGCGAAGTGCGGGTAGACAGTCACAGGTGTAAAAAATGTCTAGCTCCTCCCCTCCTCCAATTTTTAGTATTTCTTTCGTTCGCGATTGATTTATTTTTCGGAAAATTTTCAGCGTGTACGAAAGAGTGATCTGGGCGAAGTTGTGGTACTGGACGCTGACAGCAACACAATCGAGACACCTTTTCAAGACCTGGAGTCCCTTCCGACGGACGTGGTACGTCGATCGTTACGTCGTATTTTTTTGTTTTTTTTATCGTTAATAATAGAGGGACGTGTTGGCAGGTTACGAGCTTGAAGCGAGCGTTGCGCAATCGACCGGCCCTCCTCGGCGACGGGGTCTCGAGAGCATTTTTGCGCGCACTCGTTCAACTCACAGCTGGATACAGGGAAGCACTGACTCTGCAACAGGGCGAACGTATAACTTTCGATGAGAATGCCTTCGTTGAAAATCGGCCGACCTCCATGCAGCCATTTCTACGAAAAATGTTGGAACTTCAAATTTTCCAACAAGTACGGTCAATTTATCAGAGTCCTCTCCGCTTAATGGTTTTCTGTTCTGATGTTATCTATCGGTAACATTATTTATTGATCGTGTCTTTCTTTTTTTTTTTTTGATGACTCAGTTTATCGAAGAACGTCTGCACATGCTCAATTCGGGTCTCGGTTTTTCCGACGAATTCGAAATGGAGGCTTGCAACTATTCCGACAAATCGGGCGGTAAATTTATGCAGCAATATCGAGAATGGACTTACGCAATGCGCAAGGAGGGTTCTGCCTTTTTTCGCAGTGTCAAGGACAAGGTACATAATGATAATTTGTCAAAATTAACGAAAAAAATACGTTCAATCTGCTGGAATTGAAAATTGTTTTTATTCTAGGCAAACCCGGCGGTGAAATACGCCGTAAAATCGGTAAGTTAAGGTTTGTTAATCTTCAATGAGGTTAAATTATCATATTTTCATAAGAGAGGTTACGGCCCAGGGGGTTTAGCAATTTAGACGTGTGCGCGACAACTCGGAGGTAAAAAGCCGAGTAATATGGACGCGGCGCGTCAGAGGTCCTGGGGGAAACGCATAGGGTACGATATATGAGAAAATAATGAAGTACACGATTGGTTCTTTCTCAATTAACGATTGAAACCGATAAGCCGAGTATAACTAATCGCTTGGTTTTTATTCGGACAAATAATTTAATACAGATTGATTCTATATAATCGCAAAAGCACTTGCAGTTATAGATCGTCAACGAGATCGAAACTTATGTTTCATTCGGTTATTTCAAGGAGGTATCGAGGGTAGTTACATTTGGAGGTGAAATTACGTTTTATGAGAAAATAGTGAACTACTCATGATTCTTTCCCGATTAAGGATTGAAACTAGGGCTGTTACTTTTATCCGGGTTAGCCGGATACCCGAAAGTATCCGGGTATCCGGGAAATCGGATCCAACACTTCAGATTCGAATACCCGAATATCCGGTTATCCGGGTATTCGAGTACCCGAGTATCCGGGTATCCGGATATCCGAATAATCACGGATCCGGGTAACCGGGTAATAACGAATAATGTCGGGTAATTACCCGATTTTTCGCGTACAGGCTCAAATAGGACCGCCGGAGTAAAAAAAATAATGATATTGTATTAGTCTGGTCATCAAATAAGCCGAAATATAGGGCGTTAATGGTTACCATTGAAAATAATTGGAAAATAACTTGTATCAAATTTACTCTGTTCAAAGAAATTGTGCAAAACTACGGTGAAAATGAAAACTTAGTGTTGACGAATCAGACGTCACGGTTTTCCAATTTACAATTATTGTGTATTTACTCGGGAAAACATTTCACATGTGACTCCCATAATTTTCTAGAATCTGCTGTTACGATCACACTTTCTTGCCTGCGCATATTAAGGCCTTACATACGTCCAGCGGTACCGAAAACGTACCAAAAGAAAAACTGTTTTTAGGAGGGATAGAAATAGAAATTGATAAAAAAATTCTTACACATTGTTTATTACTGTGTTAAGTTTGTAAAAAAATGTATTTCAATTTTTTTTTTCAAAAATAACAACTTGAAAAATCACATTTTTTGAAGCACTGTAAAAAAAAAGTTGCTCCACGGTCGGCAGTATTTCTTCCTCAAATGTTGACGGATTTGCAAAATGTAAAGAAATTCTTGTAAAATAAGGTAGTAGTTATAGTCGGTCGAGCCGGATTTTTGAAATTCGAAAAATCAAACAATTTACGGTAATTTAAAAAAAAATGTTAAGTTTGTGTCAAAAAATTCACACTTTAATTGTTTTTATAAAATTTTCTAATTATAATTTTAAAAATCCGGCTCGACAGACTATAGAAAAAACAATTCCGAATATTTAAAAAAAAAAATCATCAAAAAATATTAAAAACCGTATGAGTTATCATGCCGACCGTGTCAGAAAAAGTAGTTTTGAGAAAAACGCGTTTAAAGTTTCAAGCGCGTTTCGCACGAAGTCGCGCGCGGCTGGAGCAAGAACTTTATGAATTTTTTTAATTTATTTAGTTAACTTACGTCTAATCTCCCATTCCAGATTCATATTGTACGCGTTCCTTGTCAGTAAAAAACTGTTGTTGTTTATTTTTTTCTAATCGACGAATTGTTCTGGCCTCTTTTGTTGCTTTGGTAGCGTTGATTCGAGCGTGTTTCACATTATCAGGCAGTCACATTATCTACAATAACTTTTGAACTATGGGGAATTTGTACAATCAGCTTACACAGAAATACGCCTAAGACTATAAGGAATAATAATCTGTAAACAAAAAAAAATCGATTTTTTGAAAATTCTCGACGTATGTAAGGCCTTAAGAATAGCCGAGATCTGCTTCTTCACATTCTATATTTTCTCTCCAACTCTAAAGTTCATAAAAACAGCACACACGCCCATAAAGCAAATATACATTTCAGAAACTAAGGATATTTTTCAAATAATAATAAATCGTGATGAAAAAATAATATTAAAGATGTAAATAGTGCAGGTCAACGTTGATTAAGTTCTTATGAAATGATCATGTGTTTCCCTAACATTGTATAGAAAATTATGTCATTGCTTTTTTAATCTACACGAGAATGTTTTATTGAAATTGTAGTTTTTGTCGGATGTGAATTACAGTAAAGAAATAGTTTGGTAATAATAGTAAATACGCCTGCAAGATTCTTTCCAAGAATCGTCGTTATAATGATAGTCTAATTTGTTTAATATTGATATCAGTCGGTAAAAATAAAAAATGATCAACTAAATGATCGGACATGAACACCGATATAATCCCGGTTTCTCAATCTTCCGGTAATGATTTATTATTCGTCTTATAAATGTACTTCGCAAACATTGTTCTGGGCAACATCTGCGCGTGCCTCAAAAATTGTGTAAATTGAACAATTTTTTTCAGCATTTTCGGCATCAATTGTCGACGGTAATTGCCCGATATTATCCGTTATTATCCGAGTACCCGGTTACCCGGATACCCCGAAACTATCCGCATACCCGAATCCGTTATTACCCGGATATTATCGAGTTATCGAGATATACGGATTTGAAGCGTCGGATCCGTGAAACCCGAATTACTCGGGTATCCGGATACCCGGAAAAGTTCAAGCTCTAATTGAAACCGATATATCGAGTATAATTACGACAAAAAGTCGAATATGCAAAAATATGAATGGCAATATCCGTTCTCACGGTTTGAAATTAATTTCTTATGTATAAATGAGCAGCGAAGAATTATAATTTAAACTAACATTTAAGGAGTAACACCACTCTAGCGGCCGAAACAGAGGTCTAACTTTGACGATTTATTTTGGGAGTTTGAAAAAAAAGAATAGGACTCCTTTTCAGAGGGTTTATTTAGTACATATTGAAGTCCGAAACATTTTTTTGTTATTATCATTTTGATACAAAATGGCGGCGACAGAGCGCATCTTGAAAATCGTCTTTTTTTAAAACACCTTCATGAGAGAATGGTTTTCTCGGAAAGTATAAAATCTGGCGCCAAAAAGCCAAAAAAATTATATACTATTGGCTATGCGACTACGTAGGGGTTTTTTTTAAATAAAATTTTGTAGAAATGCACTTTCGAAAATATGAATCGATTTTTTTTGCCAAAAAAGTAGTAAATTAATTATAAAAAAAAGTTTACATTAAATCAAAAAATGGCTACGTACTCCGATAGAAAATGCAATTGTGAAGCTACTGTCAAAATTTCAAATAGATCCATCCAATGGTGTTCAAGTAATACGTCTTCCCAGCTTGAAAAAGACTACTTTCAAGATGGGCTCTGGTCGCCGCCATTTTGTATCAAAATGATCGTAAACAATTGTTTTTTCATACTTCAATATGTGTTAAATAAACCCTCTGAAAAGAAATTCTGTTACTTTTTTCATACTCCCAAAATAAATCGTCAAAGTTAGGCCTTTTTTCCGCCACTAGAGTGGTGTTATCTCTTAACCAAGTAAAATAGAATAATATACCGCACAAATGTCACGACGTAACACGATTAACACTAAACGGTACCAAGCGGAGTCAAACGACCCCTTTCAAAATTCACTTCAAAATCGGACATTCATTGTTAAATTTCTTTCGCTCATCTAACTTTCTGTGAATTCTTCTATTATCTGATTATTCAATTACCCGCTTTCCGTTTTTCTCTTAGCTTATTTTTTATCGAGAAAAATTCTTTGCATAGGTTATGTATCACGAGAGATCATTTAACCCCCTATGGTAAAAATAGGTATATGCAAAGTGCCGGTACGTTTGTAGTTAAAAAAAATTCTTTCGATGCAAGTACTGTTAATTGAATCTTCTTTTTTTTTTAGGTTAAAGACAAGGGAAAAGACATGAAAACGGTTTATAAAGGATTGAAATGGAAAGGTGATGAATCAGTGGTTGGGAGTGGGAAACCTTTTTTTTTTTCAAACATGTCCGCGTCAAACAGGCGTTATAGTTTTTGGGTTTTAGGACGCTCGAGGGGAGGTGAACATGGCACGCGGTTTCAGCAGCCGCGCTCAGCGCCGAGCTCACCGACGCTCGACAGGAGGCCTGGTATGTTTGGATCACCGTCAAAATCTCCAAGTGCCTTTACCGCGGCTACGAGTTACCGTAAAGACCTTCGACTTCGAAACATCAACGTTTCCGATACTAGGTGAGAGAAGCAAACGGTGCATGATGCCAACAGCTAATAAACATTTTAAGGGAGGGGTAAGGGTTTCAGCGTAAAAAGAAAACACTTTTTTTGCGATTTTTTTTCTCAAATATGCATTGAGCAATTTTATTCGAACCTTTTGTACATTATTGAGCATCCTTTTGACAATGTTGTGTAATTTTTTCATGCAGATATATTGAAGCATAAGCCCGTAACAGAGCTTCCCCCAGAACGTCTTGAAAAAAAAAAAACAATTTGCGGTGTTCACTAAAACTCGGCCGGAAATTATCTGAAAATGAAAAACCATGAAAATTTAGTCAAATTATAATCAAATCTTCCTCCCAACGTTCTCTGATAATTTTTTTTTTCATTTAAAAATTTTTGGCGGCCATCTAAAGTGTGAACTGTTATTTTCCACGAAAAATTCCGCCATTTTGTGAGCGGGAAACACCCTTAATGTAAACAAAAAAGAATTTAACTAAACGTTGGGGGGAGGTATTTTATATGTAGAAAATGTGTACGAAGTTTGAAATGAATCGGTCAAGTAGTTTTTAAATGGCAGTGAACACGGACTTTGAAAAAGTAGTTTTGAGAAAAACGCGTCTAAAGTGCACTGCTAGCCCGACCGCCCGCAGCTGTTAGAGGTATAGCGTTAAGGGAGAACCCCACTGTGACCCCCTGTTTTTTTTCACAATTTTCAAGAATTTTTTTTTGTGGGAAAAAAAAAAGATATTCGAAAAATTTGTTTGGGTTTTGTCCCTTGTTTATTAATGTATCAAAAAACATTTTTCTCACATTTTTCACGCCGCATGGTGGCGCTGGGGAAGCTCTCGCGTCAGGTGCTGTCATTTCCGCGGCACGCAGCAGAACTCTCTTCAACGTCGATCTGAAAAAAATACCGAGTGTTTTCGTAAATAATATGATATTTTGAAGAGAAGTACACAGGGATTTGGAAAAATATTGTTTTAAAAAAAATAGGCACGCCTTTGAAATTAAAGTTAATTTCAAAGGCGTGCCTATTTTTTTTAAAACAATCGAACTCTCTTCAACGTCGATCTGAAAAAAAATACCGAGTGTTTTTGTAAATAATATGATATTTTGAAGAGAAGTACACAGGGATTTGGAAAAATATTGTTTTAAAAAAAATAGGCACGCCTTTGAAACTAAAGTTAATTTCAAAGGCGTGCCTATTTTTTTTAAAACAATATTTTTCCAAATCCCTGTGTACTTCTCTTCGAAATATCATATTATTAACGAAAACACTCGGTATTTTTTCTCAGATCGACGTTGAAAAGAGTTCTGCTGCGTGCCGCGGAAATGACAGCACCTGACGCGAGAGCTACCCCAGCGCCACCATGCGGCGTGAAAAATGTGAAAAAAATGTTTTTTGATACATTAATAAACAAGGAACAAAACCCAACAAATTTTTCGAATATCTCTTTTTTTTCACACAAAAAAAAATTCTGGAAAAATGTGAAAAAAACAGGAGGTCACAGTGGTGTTCTCCCTTAAAGGCCAGGAGATTAATAAGACAATAACTTCAAGAATATTGCTTAGATCGGTTTAAAATTTTAAGGATATATTCTTGAAATGTTAAACAATAAGATAAGACAAAAAAAAAATCGATTTTTCGAAAGTGAAAACCCTTACCCCGCCCTTAAGTCAACTCGCCATTTCTATGGGCCCGGATCTTTCGATCTTTAGTCAGTTCGAGTTAAATATTCAGTGACAGATCCCCCGAGGTGTGACAGACTCCCTACGGGGTATGCCATACACCTTGGGGTCCATCATACCCCTTGACATCCGCCATGTCCTTGACGTCCTCCATACCCCTTGGGGTCTGTCATACCTCACAGGGTCTAAATTGTCCTTGACGCATGTATTTTGCGTATCCAAAAGAATTTAGAGCCAGCAGATTCGGAGATATGAATTTTGTAAATTTGACACATTAAATTTTCGAAAAAAAAAAAAAAAAAAAAATCATTATCAAAACTGGTGATCGTCGGTTGTTGACACCTTGTTGCTTGAGATCATGAACGATGAAATGTTGCGCGTATTCCGAAGCGAGACGTACGATGGGGCCCAAAGAAACGAATTGCGAAAACGTAACGACGACGTGTATTTTTTTTTTTTTCGTTTTTGTTTTATTATAAGATCAATTATTTCATTATTTCGACTCTTCAGTAGAAAACAATACTCGCCATTGAGCCCAAACTCACCGGAAGAAACGGACTCACCTCCGGAACGACTCAACATTGATCTTATGCACGAACTTCAGGATGTAATATTCCCGAATAATCCACCGGTAGACAGAACTGTGAGTATGTATGTCGCTTAGCGTTCTGTATCATTACGACAATTGTTTGAAAAATCGATAAATTATTTTTCACGGTTGCGTTTCAATGTTGCAATGTTCAAGTAGTGCCTCACGTAATAGCTCTCACACGAGTATGCCTACATGGTTGATTTATTTCACTGAAGCTTTTTCTTTTCCGTTCTGTCACGCAGGTTCATGTTACAGATTTTTCATAATTTTTTTTCCAAAATGTTTGTACTCTCGCTGAAAAAAAAAACTTTATAAAATCTCCAGAGTCATCAAATTGCCAGCTTGAATCGGAATAATTTCAAATATGGTTTAAAAGACAACAATTACATACAGACAATTTTTCAGACTTTAGACTTTGGCATTTCACATTTGCTCAATTTCTAAATTTTCCCAATTTCTAAATTTTCTCAATTTCGAAACTTTCTCAATTTCTAAACTTTCTCAATTTCTGAACTCTCTTAATTTCTAAATTTTCTCGATTTTTAAATTTTTTCATTTTTGAAATTTTCTTAATTTCTCAATTTTCTTAATTTCTCAATTTTCTTAATTTCTCAATTTTCTTAATTTCTCAATTTTCTTAATTTCTCAATTTTCTCAGTTTCTAAATCAATATACAGTGAAAAAACGTTTAGTTGTACAAGTTTGTGCAAACATTTTGAAAAACGTAACTTCGTGGAAAACGGTGCTTTACATGTGCGAAAAATTTAACGATTGGTAGATACACGTGTATAATACACACACACACAGTCACGAAGCCTTCTATCAAATATTCATTGTCATTTTACGATTTATAGAATTTTTATCATTTTGGAATTTTCACAACAAATTGCATTTTTTTCACGGTATAGTAAGTTTTCTCAAAGCGAGGGGTAAGGTCCGACCCTCCCGGGTCTTCCCGCAATTGTAAAAGAGCGAGAGAGATGGAGAAGAACTTGCCAACTTGACATTTTGTTTTCCATTTGAATAAGCCGTCCCCGAGGAAAATGGGTTTAGAGATTTGTTGAAGTTACGTTGAAGTTTAGCCTTTTCTTAATGAGACAAAAGAGTATCGAAATAACCGGCTCGTCTCTGTTAGTACAGCGATAATTCGCCTACAATAGCCGCTAATAATTTATTTTCATTGTCACCAGAAACGTTAAGATTCTACGGAAATATCCTATTGTTAAATTAGAGAAGGGCGATAACGATACGAGACGTATCTCGGTTGAATTTTAAATATTGCATCCCGCATTATTTATTTGACTTTGATCTTGGCTTTTTTGCTATTTACGACATATAACACGTTCTACTTTTAACGGGCGAAGTGAGTTCTTGTCGATTTTTTTAAAGTTAATTATCTGGCGATTATGTAATAAATGTGCATTTTTGTAGAAAAACCGTATTAATCTATAAAACACATTTCCAATGAACGAAAAAAAAAATTCGGGTTGGGTATTCTTTTGACTTCAAATATTGAAAAAAATAATCGATTAAACGATTATTTTTCGATTTTCTTGCCGAATAATAATTTTGACGACATCGATTATCAGCGTAGTCGATTATTTCACAATCGATTATATTTTCGAAAATACAATCGATCGAAATATTAAATATAGGTAGGGTAGCATGTTCCCCAAATTCATCGTCCCCAAAAAAGTAACTAGACTGATAAATCTTTTGATTCTTGACGCGCAATGCTACTAGATGGCGCGGTAAACGTCTTCTCATATCATCAGTCTGAATACCAGAGTTCGAGGACTGAGCAGTAGATACGTTGCCATCATGATCAGACGACAGCCGTATTAATTAGTGATTATTAATTGTCAATTATCAATTATCAATTATCAATTATCAATTATCAATTATCAATTATCAATTATCAATTATCAATTATCAATTATCAATTATCAATTATCAATTATCAATTATCAATTATCAATTATCAATTATCAATTATCAATTATCAATTATCAATTATCAACTATCAATTATCAATTATCAATTATCAATTATCAATTATCAATTATCAATTATCAATTATCAATTATCAATTATCAATTATCAATTATCAATTATCAATTATCAATTATCAATTATCAATTATCAATTATCAATTATCAATTATCAATTATCAATTATCAATTATCAATTATCAATTATCAATTATCAATTATCAATTATCAGTTATCAGTTATCAGTTATCAGTTATCAGTTATCAGTTATCAATTATCAATTATCAATTATCAATTATCAATTATCAATTATCAATTATAGATGATCAATGATCAATTATGAATTGTCAATTATCAATCATCAATTATGAATTATCGATTATCAATTATCAATTATCAATCATTAATCATTGATTATTGATTATTAATTATTGATTACTAATTGTTAATGCTTAATGATTAATGATTATTAATTATTAATTATTAATTATTAATTATTATGGCATAATAAAAAAGGCGGTTGTCTTTTCATAATAACAACGTAGCAAGAATATAGTCTTTTGTTCAATGGTGCCAGTATTAATAACACTCACGAGAAGTAGTAACAAGCAAAGTAACTTTTATTATGAATAATCGTAGAAAAGAGTATCACAGAAATATATGCGATCGTAGAGAACGTGGTTCGTATTCTATGCGTCGTAGAATAATTCCCCCGAAGGACTTAGACTACAGTTGTAGCGGAAGAAGGAGCTCTTCGACTTTGGAGACTCAGTGTCTGCTTCCGTCGCTGGCGCTGGTGGTCCAATCTAGGGTCTTTGGTGTGTTTTGTACCGACCGGGATTGAAGAAGTGGGCGGGGCCGCTACAAGAACACGTTTATCGCGCCATCTAGCAGCATTGCGGTTCAATAGTCAAGGGATTTTTCAGTCTAATTACTTTTTTGGACACGTTGAATTTGGGGAACATGATTTTAGGTAACCTTCTAACCTACCAAAATATAATCGCTCGTCTCTAATTAGAACAGACCGATATAGCGGATGAGCATGAATTAGATGATACACTACACAAATTGATATCGATAGAAATCGTGAGCACAGCATGAGATTATTATTTTCGCTAATTGTGGAGGAAGCGGATTACAAATGGTGGCGCTACTGTCGCCCGGTGGTCATGGTCGCCATCGTTTAAACGTCTCAAATGTAAGATTGTAATGTAAGAAAGTTAGCGGGCATTGCTTTAACGAAATCATTGACCACTTTAGAGTATTACAGTGGGTGAACTGTAAATATTTTTATTCCGGAAGCATCGCCTGATTTGGCGTAAAAAAACGGTCCTTTAAGAATTATTCATCCTTCCCGTACTCACCGATTGCGCGCGTGCGCAACGACCTCGCGATTTATGGCTTGTAAATGCGATAAGAGGGTAAATACGGGATGAAAACTTCTTCAGGAGCAATTGGATGCGCAACCCTTCGGGCGCAGGGGAACGGGCTTAAAGTGAAAATCTTTTGTCGGGACTAGCACGTATATTTTTATTTATTTTTTCCAATCGTCCGCAGATCTCGGGAAGTAATGTAGAAAAGGCAATCTCGTAAATCATAAAAATTCGAAATAATTTATTTCTCGAAAAAAATCAGTAACTTTTAGCTCTGCAATCATGCACAGCGTCTCCTCTCACCACATGCAATGAGGCGTGATGAATCGTGGACACGAAAAAAAAAAAGTAATTCAGCTAGTTCCTGTTAATTGCAACGGAATAAAAATGTCAAATGCTCGTGGAAAAAGCGATAAAACGTTCGAAAAGTTACGGTTGTCAATAAATATCGTTGGAGCAACGTCGGTAACTTCTACGGTCGTAATTCTCACTACTTCTCGATTCAACCGCCAGGCGCCGCATTTTGTTAATCGGTTTCCTCCAATTCCGCAAACTGTATTCATCAATGTCGCCAAGTGTTTAACTAAATGTGCGTTACGATAGCGTATTTTTTATTATTTTTTTAGTCATTGGGAGCATTTAACCCAAAGTGAGTCTTTGTTTGTTTTTTTTTGTGCATAATCTTTCAGTTGAAACCAGTTCGCAGTTTAGACAGCTTGAGACCCGCATGGAGTGGGCGCTTGCGGCACGGCCCCCTGCCTTGTACCGTTACCGCAAACGATTGTGATGTTTTCCAAAAACCTTCATTCTCATCCCGTTCATTAATCACCAATCACAGTGGCGCACGCGATCGTCGAATCGCCGAATTACCCATAGCAACGTCCTCTATGAAAGATATTCCAACCTCCGAAGTATCATTACCGACAGAGCCAACTGCGAGCGAAAGCCACGAGTCTCGTGTCGTTTCATTTACCATATCGTCGGTCGGTAATTCCGCATTCTCGAATAATCCTCGTTCCGATAAGAAAGTTTACGACATTACCGGCTTTATTAATCCGACGAATCCCTTCATTGACAATATGCTCGATTCCATTCGGACACAGGAGACAATTGAAAAAGATAACAATACGCTCGAGTACAAATCAATTTTGTCCGATGATACTGTAACGACGAACGATCCGTTCGATCGTTATTATTTTACCCGCGATCGTAATTATCCGTACGATAAGAACAATGCCGGAGATACGAATAATTTAATTGTCCAATCGGAGGATCCGTTTGATACGAGTAGAATAAACATTCCTACCGATACAACGAGATCGCGTCCCGTTCCCGATTATCCAAAGCGACCTAGTCATATTTCTCCTTTTGCACACTTAAATACCGAACTTCGTTCTACACTGGATCAGGTAAACACAAATCATTATTCACTTCTTTTTTTCTTTCGTTATAACGCGGCGTTACGTTTTGACCGTACTCGTTGACTTATTACACGAAAATGGGATTGCAAAATTTTCGGACTTTAAGAAAACACATGAAATGCGTACGAGTCCATTCGAAATTTCGAAAATTCTTTTTTCTTGTAACCGAAAAACAGAAGAATAATTTTTATGAAAGCTGAATGTCTCGATTGTGAAAGTACGAGCGGCTATTTTTCTATTCCTCCGATTGATCAACGATCCAATGGAATTCTTCGAATACTAATCTTAGTCTTCATGATTTGAATATTTATTGCGAAATCAGCGACGTCGCAAAATTCGTTATAACGGTCATGTCATTGAAACGTCATTGCGGATAACGCGTTGGCTCCTGAAGTCGATCGGTCCTCCCTATTTTAGAGTAACACACGTGAATTAAAATCGTCGAGCACAACCACTTATGTTTTGTCATTTTAAACCTTTTTTTTAAGGTTCTTTTGCCTTCGAGAGAAAAATAACTTTTTAAAAGGGGTAATACCACTCTAGCGGCAGAAAAGAAAGGTCTAACTTTGACGATTTATTTTGGGAGTATGAAAAAATGAATAGGATTTCTTTTCAGAGGGTTTATTTGACACATATTGAAGTATGAAAAAAAAATTTGTCATTATCATTTTGGCAGAAAATGGCGACGACAGAGCCCATCTTAAAAATCGTCTTTTTTTTAAAAGCCCTCCACGGGAGGACGGTTTTCTCGTAAAGTATAAGATCTGGAACTAAAAACCAAAAAATTTTATAATCTGTATACCATTGGCTATGAGACTGCGCAGGGGTTTTTTTTGTAAATGAAATTTTGTAGAAATGGTGCACTTTGGGAAAAAATTAATCGATTTTTTGCCAAGAAAGCAGTAAATTGTTTATAAGGAAAAAAGTTTACATAAAATCAAAAAACCGCTACGTACTCCGATGGAGAATGTAATTGTGAAGCTACTATCAAAATTTCAAATCGCTTCGCGCAACGGTGTTCAAGTAATACGGCCTCCCAGTTTGAAAAAGACGATTTTTAAGATGGGCTCTGCCGCCGCCATTTTGTATCAAAATGATAATAAAAAAATTGTTTTTCATACTACAATATGCGTTAAATAAACTCTCTGAAAAGAAATCCTATTCCTTCCCACGTAGAAAAATTGTAACGGTCGAGCGTTGGGTCAATACTGGTTGCCGTAGTGCCGGTACTGGCTGCCAGTATTGGGCCAGTACAGATTCGGTACAGGAGTGTAATAGCCGGCCGTTATACTGGCACCAACGGTCGGGCCAGTACCGGTTATTTAATTGGCCCGGACTTTGACCCGGACTGTGGCCCGGACTTTGGCTCTGACTTTGGACCAGATTTGGCCCAGACTTTGGCCCAGACTTTGGCCCAGATCTGGCAAACTTCTGGCTTACTACTGGTACCAACGGTCGCACCAATACTGGTTATTTCATTGGGCCGGATCTTGGCAGACGATTTTGCCGACGGTACAAATTACATCTCAGTGAGAAATGGCAAGTTAAATAGATAACGAATCGACGTCTTTTAGGGACTTTTGGCGTCTAGGGGATGCCGATCCAATGTCTATTTAAATTCTATTTCTCTCTGGGAGTAATTTATATTTCTTTTTACCACGTTACCAGATGTTTCCCAAGCAGCACACGTACGTCCGAAGGATATACTTTAGACGTAAGGACGTTCTTCGGATGTTTTTAGGACGTCCTTTGGATGCCTGTGTTGTCTGGGTTGTTTATGCCTAAATGTTTGATAATTAAATGCACTTGATATATACTAAATACTCGGAGTAGTTTCTATTAAGGGGTAACACCACTGTGACCCCCTGTTTTTTTTCACATTTTTCAAGAATTCTTTTTTGTGGGAAAAAAAAGAGATATTCGAAAAATTTGTTTGGGTTTTGTTCCTTGTTTATTAATGCATCAAAAAACATTTTTTTTCACATTTTTCACGCCGCATGGTGGCGCTGGGGAAGTCCTCGCGTCAGGTGCTGTCATCTCCGTAGTGGTTCGCGGCACGCAGCAGAACTCTCTTCAACGTCGATCTGAAAAAAAATACCGAGTGTTTTCGTTAATAATATGATATTTTGAAGAGAAGTACATAGGGATTTGAAAAAATATTGTTTCAAAAAAAAATAGGCACGCCTTTGAAATTAAAGAATGATTTTTGAGCAAAATTTTTCGTCGAAAATAGGCTATAACTTTTGTAATTATTGAGATATCGAAAAAATCCTATGTACTTCTCTTCAAAATATCTTATTATTAACGAAAACCCTCGGAATTTTTTTTCAGATCGACGTTGAAGAGAGTTCTGCTGCGTGCCGCGAACCACTGCGGAGATGACAGCACCTGACGCGAGGGCTTCCCCAGCGCCACCATGCGGCGTGAAAAATGTGAAAAAAAATGTTTTTTGATGCATTAATAAACAAGGAACAAAACCCAAACAAATTTTTCGAATATCTCTTTTTTTTCCCACAAAAAAGAAATCTTGAAAAATGTGAAAAAAAACAGGGGGTCACAGTGGTGTTATCCTTTAATAAGAGACTAAGTACATATACAGGTCTAAAATACGTACTTAAATGTTTATAGAACAGTGTCCATAAAATATAGACTATATGAAGCAAATATTACACTAAAAAATATTGTATTAGTCGTGCAATTTCACGTTCGGGCCAAATTATAATTCAACAATTTGGTTGTTTGCAAAATAATGGACTTTTGATCAGAATAACCTAATCTCCAATTACATTACAGAACGCAACTGTTAAAGTGAAATACTCTCAGTATTGGTATTTTCTATAGCCCAGTATTAAGCCTGTATCGAAGCCAGAGATTGGCCGTATTTTATAGCCTATTTTGGCCCAGATCTGGTTATTATACAGGCCCGTAGTGCGGCCAGATTGACAACCAGTACTGGCACAAGACGATATTTTATACTGACCCAAAGCTTGGCCAGATTTTCAGCCAGTACTGAAACAATACTGGCTGCCAAAGTTTGGTCGCCAATACTGGCCCAAAGCTTGGCCAGTAGAATTATACTGGCAATTTCTACGTGGGTTCTTTCATATTCCCAAGTTAAATCGTCAAAGTTGAGCCTTTTTTGCCGCTAGACTGGTGTTACCCTTTAAGGGGCGTGGGGGTAGGGTTTTAAAGGCGAAAAAAAGCATATTTTTATGATTTTTTTGCGGCGACATGAGTAATATAATTTTATTAAATAGAATTACATATTATTGTACAACTATTGAAGTATCTCAGAAAAAATTTTCAATGAAAAATATTGATAAATAAGCCGGTGACGTTGAATCTCCAGAGGCGCCTTGAAAAAGAGTGGTTTTGCGGTGAACATTGTAACTCGTTACCGGATCATCCGAAACAAAAAAATTGATATGCAGTTTAAAGGTGATGTATTTCTCGAGGTAATCAGGAAGAGTTTTTTTTTTTTTTTCTATTTTTTGCAGCACTTGGAAGTGAAAAACGCAATTTGAGCTAAAAAAATTGCGCTTAATTTGTTATTAAAAAATTGAAAAAATTGAAAAAAAAAACTCCTCCTGATTACCTGTTGATTTATGTGAAGAAGTAATGTTTAAATTTTCAAAAGGATCGGTTCAGTAGATTTTCAGTTTTAATGTTCACAAACTTCAATAATGACGTTTTCGGGAAAATCGATTTAAAGTTTCAGGTATCAGATAAATCAGGTATCACGGCCGGTCGTTTGAAACGCTGTAACTCCGTTAGTTTCACTCCGATTGACTTAAAATTTATACACAATACTCTCGACATATTGTTGGTTCAGAAAAAAAAATTTTTTAAAATGCAAAAAAAATAATTTAAAAACCCTACCCCCCCCTCTTAAGAGGTATGGCTACGGTAGCGCGTATAAAACCATGTGCACATTTAGCAATTTTTTTTTTATGAATAAGTTGTTTATTTATAAAACTAATTACACATTTATTTAGTATAAATATGAAGCTATTAAAAAATATTTTTTGTTGTTGTACAAAATGGCCGACTACTGCCACTTGCTTTTGGTATGTTTTTTTTTTTTGAAGCATTCCGCGGCGTGACATTTGGCATCCACAATTTTTGGCCTAGAACAAAAAAAAAATTTCTCGTTAATCCACATCAGAATACCTAGAGAAGTACGTACGGAATTTCTGATCAATTAAAAACTTTCCATTTTATGCGAAGCAGTTTTGCACGAAATTTTTCACTGGAAATTCACCTTTTGAGTTCAAACGCTCACAATATTCGAATAAAACAATATTTTTCAAATTCCGTACGTACTTATCTAGGTATTCTGATGTAGATTAACGAGAATTTTTGTTTGTTGTTCTAGGTCAAAAATTGTGGATGCCAAATGTCACGCCGCGAAAAAAAGATACCAAAAGAAAATAGCAGTTGTCGGCCATTTTGTATAACAAAAAAAAACAAAAAAAAATATTTTGTATTAGCTTGATATTTGTACCAAATAGATGTGTAATTAGTTTCATAAATAAATCACTTTTTCATACCAAAAAAAAAATTGTTAAATGTGCACATGATTTTATATGGCCATACCCCTCAAGGAAATTTTACGTTTATTTTCCCACTCAACGACAGAGACAATGTTATTTCTTCAAGCTTCTAAACGTTCTACCGCTCGAACAATCACGAAAAAAAAAAAAAACATAAAATCCCAGATACTGTAATGTCAGTGCTTGCCAATCGGTCAGAACGTAGTGTCCGAACAACGAAATAATAACGCTTGTTGTCAACATCACGCAATGTTTGAGACGTTAAAAATTTCGGCACTCAATTGGGGCTTGACGCGCCATAATTACATTTAAAAAGAGAAAAGAAATGTCCGATCGACTAACGTCATTGTTGTTGTCGTTGTTTGTTTTTGCTACTAATCGTTTCAGACATCAGCGCCGGTACAGCCGGATTTAATAAGGCTCGATTCCGCCAACAGCGACGACGACTTCGATCCACTTCGCTGGTCACAGTCGAATTACGGAAGCACGAGGGATATGACACAATCGTTGCACATACCACAAACGGGCGAGGGACTGAGCAATCCCCTTTATCCGTACTTTTTGCCGAAGCACAACAGCAACGATTCGTCGCGTTACGGACACGGCGGCGCCACCGAGACACTCAGAGATTTTGATTTGTTGCAGGAGTACGGCTTAGATTTTAATAAATTTAGCTTGGCCAATGGGGCGTCATCGTCGAAACAAGACTCGTCGTCCGATCAGAGTTCGCAAAAAATTGTCGTCAACAATGACGCGGCTTTTGGCACGTCGTTTCCCGCGTCGACGATTAAATCGCAAAAGAATTGGACGAAATTCGAGTGAAACGTCAATTCGAAAAGTTCGATCCGCTCACATATCACGTACGAATTACAATTGTACACGTGTGTCGCGGCGTCTAATGGCGAAAAGATCGCGAAACAAAATTACAATTTCAATGTGGAAACGTCGTTAAAAGGTTTTTTTTTTACATCTCCCATTATGTACGAAAACGCTTAGAACGAAGGTAATACAGCCGCCACTTTTTTTTGGACGAATTAAAAATTTAAGAGCGCGAAGAACGAGCGAATAGGAAGAGCGACCCGAAAAGAATTTTGGCTGGGCGATAAAAATGTGAAGATACAAAAAAAAAATTTACGATATTCAAGATACTGAGAACATTGATTTCAAATGATAATCACATCGAAAAATTGTTTATAAAGTGAATGAAGAAATATATGTTTTGTTCCCTATAGACACTTTTTTTGTTCTCTTGACAAATAAATTTCCTGATTTTTCCGAATGTAATGTCTTTTTTTTTTCTTAAACGTTCTCTCATTTTCGAAATTTTGGATTTTCGACAATTTTCGAAGATTCGCTTTGACGACATTCGTTCGTTCGATGCTTCCCGTTCGCTCGAAACTTCCTGCGCAAACGTATCCTTTGGCGATTTTCCATAAATTCTTCGAAATCTCCGAAAGATCATAGGTAATTGTTTAATTGTCACACGAGGCGGAAAAAATAGAAACTTCATTGCGTGAGAAAATGAAAAATCGGTACGGGATTACTTGTTAAACAATTTTTCAAAACTATCTCGTACATAACTTTTTTGGAATCATTATTATTATGGAGATCAATGTTCTTAGCGTCTTTAAGGCCGGAGATAGGTTTAGGACTACGTTTTTTTTTAGTGATTTTCATGAATTTTTTCGGCAAGAAAGGAATGTATATAATGTAGTGAAACTTTCAGAACATTTTATACATATTTTCAAATAAATATCGTTTTTTTTTTTAAGTATTTCCTCGGAAAATATGGGCTGCCACCCATTTGAGGTCAACGTCAGACGTAGCTGTCTGTGTACATTCTGGCGGTCACAGTTTCTATCTGAAATCAATAGCGTTTTAAATTTACTTTAAGGACATGTCTTTCTTCTATATGAACCTAACTTTCCCACAAAAAATTGAAAATTGCATTTTTTAAAGGTGTTGCAAAATGAAACGTAAAATTGCCTTTTTTGGAGGTGGTCAAACAAAAGAGCATAATTTTTGAAATTATGCTTTTTTGTTTAAACACCTCGGGAAAAGGCAATTTTCAATTTTTAGCGGGAGAGTTAAGTTTTTATAGAAGAAAGACATGTCCTTAAGGGATAACACCACTGTGACCCCCTGTTTTTTTTCACATTTTTCAAGAATTTTTTTTTGTGGGAAAAAAAAGAGATATTCGAAAAATTTGTTTGGGTTTTGTTCCTTGTTTATTAATGTATCAAAAAACATTCTTTTCACATTTTTCACGCCGCATGGTGGCGCTGGGGAAGCTCTCGCGTCAGGTGCTGTCATCTCCGCGGCACGCAGCAGAACTCTCTTCAACGTAGATCTGAAAAAAAATACCGAGTGTTTTCGTTAATAATATGATATTTTGAAGAGAAGTACATAGGGATTTGGAAAAATATTGTTTCAAAAAAATAGGCACGCCTTTGAAATTAAATGAGCAAAATTTCTCGTCGGAAATAGGCTTTAACTTTTATAATTATTGAGATATCGAAAAAATCCTATGTACTTCTCTTCAAAATATCATATTATTAACGAAAACACTCGGTATTTTTTTTCAAATCGACGTTGAAGAGAGTTCTGCTGCGTGCCGCGGAGATGACAGCACCTGACGCGAGAGCTTCTCCAGCGCCACCATGCGGCATGAAAAATGTGAAAAAAAATGTTTTTTGATACATTTATAAACAAGGAACAAAACCCAAAAAATTTTTTCGAATATCTCTTTTTTTTCCCCCAAAAAAAAATTCTTGAAAAATGTGAAAAAAAAGAGGGGGTCACAGTGGTGTTATCCCTTAAAGTAAATTTAAAACCCCATGGATTTCAGATGAAAACTATGGCCTCCGGAATGTACACAAACAGCTACGTCCGATCGTGACCTCCGATGGGTGGCAGGCCCATATTTTTCGAGAAAATATTTCAAAAAAATTACGATATTTATTTCAATATACGTATAAAATCTTCTCAAAGTTTAAATAAATTATATACATTCCTTCCGTGCCAAAAATATTCATGAAAATCACTAAAAAAACGTAGTCCTACGCCTATCTCACCCCTTAATATCTTAGTTTTTAAACGAAACGTTAATGTGTCAAAAAGGTGTGTCCGAACGCGAGCGAGCTACAAATAAAAATTATCGAATCAATCAGGCGCTCGTTCACGTAAATTCGATTCTCGCCATTTTTTTAACATATGAAACGTGTTTCCGGGTGAATAACGAAAAAAAACCCCTCATTTGGCTTAAAAAAATTGAAAAACTGGTAAACATGACAATTACGATCTTTTGTCATTAATCGCGCGATATATATTATAAGAATTAATTGGTAATCGTATTATTTATAGAATTGTGAGATAGACCGATTTAGGCACAACTCAGTCCGAATGAAAGTTGGTACGATTTTTTTTGTAAATATTTTAGTCTAGTTTAAAGAAAAAAATTAAAAAAAAACGAGTTGCATTTTCCGACTCAATTCCGGGAATATTTGCCGATAATCGTTATGAAGCGATGTGTCAAGTAAATCGACCTCCTCGCGAAAATCGTTGTAAGTTGCCATGGGCCTGATTATTAATTTGTACATTTTATAGATAAACATATATGTATATATATCGAGTATATGCTTATAAACGTTTCACCCATCTAGCATTAGCATAATACGAAGAAAAAAAGAATTGTATCGACATTTCACAAAATGTTCATGTAGC
Organism: Oxytorus armatus; assembly: GCA_958009045.1. Classification (NCBI taxonomy): domain Eukaryota; kingdom Metazoa; phylum Arthropoda; class Insecta; order Hymenoptera; family Ichneumonidae; genus Oxytorus; species Oxytorus armatus. The sequence continues at coordinate 2,809,319 of OY253748.1, read as the reverse complement.
AATCTATTCGTTTATATTAATTTACGATGAAAATATACACGAAAAAAAGAAGTGAGAAGATGTATTCAGGTAACGATATAAAAAGTGATAATAGATCGATATACTCAGTCGAATGGGTAATTCCGAATTATACTCTTCCATTACAAAAGAAAAAGAAACATGTTATTTTTCTGTTTAAAAAAAATTATTGTACGTTGTATCTCATATTTAAAGACAATGTCTTTTTATAGAAATCGTTTAAATAGCACAAAATGAATTGTAATTGAATTTTATAACCTAATTATTCCCATTAGTCCATGGCGAAATTTCAAGTCTGCGGTGAGACCTGGCCCCAGATTGATTAGCAAAAACCTAAAAATATCCATCAATTTATAGTCTTCAATTGTTTTAAAAGCGTTGAGGCACCAGACCACGGTAAACTTTTTTTTCATTTGTTTTTTTTTTCATTTTCTGAAAGATACATTTGTTAAGAATGCTCTCACCAAATTTTGTAAAGAATTTCGTAAAATTGACGGAGATACAACATTTTATGTGAAACCGTTCCAAGCGCACGACCGCGCCGAACGGCAGACGGCTGTTAGACGGGTTTGCTACCTGGCGATCATTTGTCAACCATGTTTAAAAACGGATGGGAACACGATTGTGAAATTGTAAAAAAGGGAATGAGGGCCTCGGTGGAAAGGGAAAGCTGACTGGAAAGCATTGAACATTGGAGAATTAACTGCATTCTACGGTTTTGCAATTCGTCGGAATAGTGATTCGTTGGAAGATATGAAAAAAGCTGTGTCGGCTACATTCTATCACAAATGTTCCACAGACGCAAGTCCCCAAAATCAGGATTGCCCGAAAGGAGAAGACTCGTGGTGTTCGTGGCAGTAGGCGAATGCCAAAGGAACTTTGAACGATTATACACATAGTCCTGCATTGCCTGCAAATGTCATTGAGGGACTAAAACCGAGATACGTGGACCTTAGTGAAGACGAGGTTCTTGAACGATGTTCAGGCGCGTTTCAGCCGAATAACAATGAGTGTTTGAACCCTGTTATATGGGAATTTGCGCCAAAGACATCGTGGAGCGACAGACCCACAGTTGAAACTGTCGCTAATATTGCTTCGATACTTTTCAACAATCGTCATATTGGCCTCATTAATGTATTGGAGATATTGAAAATAAAAATTGGTGAACCACTCTACCAATATTGTGTAAACATTGATGAGAAGCGGATATGCGACGCCGAGCACGAAGTCGAAAAAAAATACGCATGAGGGTCGTCTGCGTGCAAAACACGGAAAAAATGATGAGTCTCTGGACGCTGAGGAGCTGTTCTATGGTCCAGGAATAGCTGACTGATGGCGAGAAACAACAAAAAAAAAACAGATATAAAATTTAGTTTGTATGTCGAATTAGCCTCCAGCAAAAGTTTGAACGCGTTTTTCTCGAAACTACGTTTTTCAACCTGGTTGACGACATATTTAAATAACTATTTATCCGATTTGCCTGTATCAAGTCTTAAACTGTTTGACAATCCATTTTCTATAGCACTGCTTTCTTAATTCATTTCGCTGAATGACAATTGATCGACCTTTACGACCGATCCAGTCGTTTTGAATGGCTTGCTCTGACTTTCTTACCACTCTTTCCTCTGGTCATTTTTTCCCGCCATACGTATCAGTCCGCCCTCCCACAGCAGGCTACAAATTCTTCCAACTCTCTCATTGCTTCTTCGAAGTCCTTAGCTCATTTCGATGCGTTCCCATTTATTATCATGCCGACCTCCTCTCTCAGGCATATTTTCGGTCATCTGGTGTCGTTCTAGACCTTCTATATGAATTTTGATCGAGTTTTAAGTCCGGCTGGGAAATTTTATGAAGAGCGTAGTTCGGCCAGCGGGACTTTAACCTCAAACAACGTTGCTTACATCAAATTATTGAGTTGTCATACTCTCAATTACGGGTTATTCTTTCAATTTGTTGTAACTTTTAACCAATCTAACGAGGTTATTGAACTAAAATAATATTGCAAGTGTTATAGAATAACCGTTGAAACTTTATATGCTTACAATAACGATATATTCGTATAATGTAACATATTCGTACAGTCTAAGAAACTACTATCGTGCGATATCGAAGAGTATAATTTTTATAAATGTTAATTATTACAGCACATAAGTTATATATGAAGCGCTATAGATGCTTCGCAGGTCGTGACCGTTGGACGATAGGTTCCAGCTGACGTCTCATCTTGGACTGCCCGTATTGGAGTTAGATATCGTTAAATATTAATTGTTTTAATTATTCTGGTATATCAAATGCAAATAAACAATTGAACTAGGAAAAAAAAAATGAATGCCAACGGCACGCGGTGTTCCCAAGCGGTCACCCATCCAAGTACTGACCGCGCCCAATGCTGCTTAACTTCAGTGATCGGACGAGAACTGGTGCTTTCAGCGTGGTATGGTCGTTGACGGTTTATTGAAGTTTTATCGTCCAATTTGTTGAAACTTTTAAGGAATCTAATGAGGTTATTGAACTTAATGAAATAATGCTGCAATTTCTATCGAATAACCATTGAACTTTATATACTTACAATAACGATATATTCATATAATGTAGCATATTCGTACAAACTAACAAAATACTATCGTGCGATATCGAAGAGTATGATGATTATAAATGTCAATTATTGCGGAACACAAGCGGTAACGGGAGCGCGATGGATGTTTTTTTGCAGGCCATGACCGTTGTACAGTAGGTACCAGCTGTCTCCTCATCTTGGACTGCCTGTTTTGGAGTTAGAAACCGTTAATAAATTAATTTTTTGAATTATTCTGGTATATCAAATCCAAATAAACAATTGAATTTGGAAAAAAAAAGAATGCCAACGGCACGCGGTGTTCCCAAGCGGTCACCCATCCAAGTACTGACCGCGCCCAATGCTGCTTAACTTCAGTGATCGGACGAGAACTGGTGCTTTCAGCGTGGTATGGTCCTTGACGGAATGTCAAAGATTTAACCTTCAAGTTGTTTCTTCTTTTAAGGAATCTAATGAGGTTATTGTACTAACATAATATTGCAACTGCTATGGAATAACCATTGAAACTCTATAAACTTCCAATAACGATATATTCATATAATGTAGCATATTCGTACAATCTAAAAAACTACTATCGTGTGATATCGAAGACTATGATTATTATAAATGTTAATTATTGCGGAACACAAGCGGTAACGGGAGCGCGATGGATGTTTTTTTGCAGGCCATGACCGTTGTACAGTAGGTACCAGCTGTCTCCTCATCTTGGACTGCCTGTTTTGGAGTTAGAAACCGTTAATAAATTAATTTTTTGAATTATTCTGGTATATCAAATGCAAATAAACAATTGAACTAGGAAAAAAAAAAAATTAATGCCAACGGCACGCGGTGTTCCCAAGCGGTCACCCATCCAAGTACTGACCGCGCCCAATGCTGCTTAACTTCAGTGATCGGACGAGAACTGGTGCTTTCAGCGTGGTATGGTCGTTGACGGAATGTCGAAGATTTAACCTTCAAGTTGTTTCTTCTTTCAAGGAATCTAATGAGGTTATTGTACTAACATAATATTGCAACTGCTATGGAATAACCATTGAAACTCTATAAACTTCCAATAACGATATATTCATATAATGTAGCATATTCGTACAATCTAAAAAACTACTATCGTGTGATATCGAAGACTATGATTATTATAAATGTTAATTATTGCGGAACACAAGCGGTAACGGGAGCGCGATGGATGTTTTTTTGCAGGCCATGACCGTTGTACAGTAGGTACCAGCTGTCTCCTCATCTTGGACTGCCTGTTTTGGAGTTAGAAACCGTTAATAAATTAATTTTTTGAATTATTCTGGTATATCAAATGCAAATAAACAATTGAACTAGGAAAAAAAAAAAATTAATGCCAACGGCACGCGGTGTTCCCAAGCGGTCACCCATCCAAGTACTGACCGCGCCCAATGCTGCTTAACTTCAGTGATCGGACGAGAACTGGTGCTTTCAGCGTGGTATGGTCGTTGACGGAATATTCAAGTTTTATCCACCAATTTGTCGAAACTTTTAAGGAATCTAATGAAGTTATTGAACTGAAATAATAATACTGCAACTTCTATCGAATGACCATTGAAACTTTATGCTTACAATATGCTTACAATAACGATACATTCATATAATGTAGCATTTTCGTACAAACTAAGACACCACTATCGTGCGATACCGAAGAATATGATTATTATAAATGTTAATTATGACGGAACACAAGCGCTAAAGGAAGCGCCATAGATGTTGCTTTGCAGGCCATGACCGTTGTATAGTAGGTACCAGCTGACTCCTCATCTTGGACTGCCTGTTTTGGAGTTAGAAACCGTTAATAAATTAATTTTTTTAATTATTCTGGTATATCAAATCCAAATAAACAATTGAATTTGGAAAAAAAAAGAATGCCAACGGCACGCGGTGTTCCCAAGCGGTCACCCATCCAAGTACTGACCGCGCCCAATGCTGCTTAACTTCAGTGATCGGACGAGAACTGGTGCTTTCAGCGTGGTATGGTCGTTGACGGAATGTCGAAGATTTAACCTTCAAGTTGTTTCTTCTTTTAAGGAATCTAATGAGGTTATTGTACTAACATAATATTGCAACTGCTATGGAATAACCATTGAAACTCTATAAACTTCCAATAACGATATATTCATATAATGTAGCATATTCGTACAATCTAAAAAACTACTATCGTGTGATATCGAAGACTATGATTATTATAAATGTTAATTATTGCGGAACACAAGCGGTAACGGGAGCGCGATGGATGTTTTTTTGCAGGCCATGACCGTTGTACAGTAGGTACCAGCTGTCTCCTCATCTTGGACTGCCTGTTTTGGAGTTAGAAACCGTTAATAAATTAATTTTTTGAATTATTCTGGTATATCAAATGCAAATAAACAATTGAACTAGGAAAAAAAAAAAATTAATGCCAACGGCACGCGGTGTTCCCAAGCGGTCACCCATCCAAGTACTGACCGCGCCCAATGCTGCTTAACTTCAGTGATCGGACGAGAACTGGTGCTTTCAGCGTGGTATGGTCGTTGACGGAATATTCAAGTTTTATCCACCAATTTGTCGAAACTTTTAAGGAATCTAATGAAGTTATTGAACTGAAATAATAATACTGCAACTTCTATCGAATGACCATTGAAACTTTATGCTTACAATATGCTTACAATAACGATACATTCATATAATGTAGCATTTTCGTACAAACTAAGACACCACTATCGTGCGATACCGAAGAATATGATTATTATAAATGTTAATTATGACGGAACACAAGCGCTAAAGGAAGCGCCATAGATGTTGCTTTGCAGGCCATGACCGTTGTATAGTAGGTACCAGCTGACTCCTCATCTTGGACTGCCTGTTTTGGAGTTAGAAACCGTTAATAAATTAATTTTTTTAATTATTCTGGTATATCAAATCCAAATAAACAATTGAATTTGGAAAAAAAAAGAATGACAACGGCACGCGGTGTTCCCAAGCGGTCACCCATCCAAGTACTGACCGCGCCCAATGCTGCTTAACTTCAGTGATCGGACGAGAACTGGTGCTTTCAGCGTGGTATGGTCGTTGACGGAATAATCAAGTTTAATATTCCAATTTATCTCATTCTTTAAGAAATCTCATGATATTATTTCGCAGTTAACTTTGCGTTTAGTGTAAATGCAAATAGTACTGCAACTGGTATGGAATAAAGAGGGTGAAACTTTATACGCTTACAACGACGAGTATATTCTTAGTGTAAGAAACTACTATTGTGTGGTAACGGAGAGAATGATCTTGTTGTTTATTGCGGAATACAATATTGTGGTATTTTATAGGATATATAAGTTTGAGAGTAATGGGTAATTCGATGGAGTTCTTTTGAAGATTGTCTCGTCTACTTGTACGTGAGTTGTTTATTCTTTGATGAGACGTTGAGTCTATAGAAGGGACTCGTTGGCGTCGTATAAACGAGACCTTAGGCAGGTGTGCGCGCTCTCGTCCAAACACTATAGGTGGCGCCATGGGTGTGCTTTGCAGGGCATGACCGTTGTACAGTAGGTACCAGCTGACTCCTCGTCTTGAACCGTCTGTTTTGGAGTTGGTAATCGTTAATTAATTAATTTTTTTAATTATTCTGATATATCGAATGCAAATAAACAATGGAACATGGAAAAAAACAATGAACGTCAACGACACGCGGTGGTCCCAAGCGGTCACCCCATCCAAGTACTAACCGCGCCCAATGCCGCTTAACTTCAGCGATCGGACGAGAACTGGCGCTTTCAGCGTGGTATGGTCGTTGACGAAAAGTTACAGTTTTATCCTCGAATTTGTATGAATTTCTGATGGAACTAACGTGGTCATCGAGTTTCGAAAACAGAGAGGCGTTTATACATTTTTCAATTTTTCCAAAAATCGACCGCCTCATTATTATCAACCGACAGTAATGAATGGGTGGTGCGCGGCTTCGGCGACCTCCCAATATTGAGCAGTATTGACCGCGGTCAGTACGCGGATGGATGACCGCTTAGCCGTGCACTTGAACGCCGACTACTGAGCTGCAGGCAGTATTTCCGAAATTATCGATGGTCAGACAACTGAAACTCAGTAAAAAAAAAAATATAATCTTCCGTACCGGCACAGGTTTTCCGCGGTTTCCCCGTGTCCCATGGCGAACGCGATATGCGGCTAAAAAGCAGGTCTGCGGACGCTACGGAAAGTTAGCTTAGCTTAGGACAGTGCGGTTGGGGAGTGGCTAAGAGGGAATTTGGAAACGATTACAAGTAAAAACCCTCAAGTCCCCCCACTCTCAGTATAATTGTACAGACAATAGTCCCGCTTACAAAAAAGATATATCACGAAATAAATCGAAAAGCGATTTATTTCCGAAGCCAGCTAACTCGCCATTATCATTGGCTGTCGAGGTCGTGGTTAAAGTTCGATTCTGCGCATACTTCAGATCGCACGGACCGTAGACGACGTGCCTAGCCTACAAATTCCAGCCCCCGAAAAGCGTGCACCGATTCTAGTGAAAGTAACACACGAAAAAAACATTATCTTGCTCGGGAAAATTACTTTTGCTCTAACGATGAAAGTCAAACTTTAAAAAGATCCGCTACTTAGGTGTTAAAAAGTTACGAACGAGATTGAAATAATTGACGAGACAATGGGCAACTTTCTCATTCGCTCACGTTCACGTTATTTCTAACGTTCATTCAATGCTATAACCTCATTATAACAGACATATGGGTAAACAATCGTCAAGGTCATGCCCCCGTAACATCGATTGGCCTATCGAGTCTAAGCCGTACGAATGAGTTACGTGTGTGTGTGTTTGTGTGTTTGCCTCTCGCGTTAGCGCATACTTTAGTTTGTGGACGCGTTGTCATGGATACATGTAAATATGGCCGCGTGGACGACAGTTTCTTCAGTGAGACGGCTGCTCGGAAAGACGACAAAAACGATACTAAATTTCTAAAGTGAAACCGCGACTTATTCTGTAAGTAAATAATACGAAAAATTTCGTAATAAAATAGACTGGCGATTAGATAAATAAAAGACAAATAATATTCAACCACCGTGGCTCAACTTTAATTTCATTTGCCACTTGTCAAATTGAAACAATAATTATACGTTATACTCTTGTTTGTAAACGATTCGTCGCTTTAACTTCATCGGTCAACGTTACATTTTAATTTAAAAAAAAATGACAAATAATTTCACGACGATGTTGGATCAGTAATTTTTTTTTCTTTTGTATTTCACATTGATTAACGCGACAATCGTTGGAATATTCGTGAAATTAAATTTTGTTTATTCGCACGAGTAACGAGACGAGAAAGAAAAAAAAATGCCTCAACGAAATCTCATCTCGTTCAAGATTTATTTATTTATTTTTTTCTTTAATTCGAACAAGGAATTCTAGAGTCCGCTTAGTGAAGAAAATCCATATCCTTGCGTGTCGGGGAATGCCACTCAAGGCACACATTCGGTTGAACCTCGCGTGCAATAATGTAAGAAAATGCAAAATCTACGACGTCAAAGGGTCGACCTAAATATTCTTTTCGACGTGAGTTATTTGCCTCGGTATAGCGAACCGTGTGTCGTTCGAACGGTGTTGTTACCAGTGCAATGTTTTCGGACATTTTTATGGTGAGTTTTGGACGTTGAATCGTTCGGGGAATTAATGTATTACTGGTTTTTTAAATCGCTCGCTTCGTATCCGTAAGAATCGAGAGTTCTTGGATTCAGAGTCATACTTTGTACGGTCTTCGTGTGAAAGAGACCTTCGCGCGATTGATCAGGGTCTGATGCGTAATGAAATTATTAAATCGATAAGCGATCGTCCCTTCTGTTTATTTTGTCTTGTTTCGCTCATTAACGGGGGGGGGGCGGTAAGTTAATTCGGTGAAAAAAAAAGCATATTTTCAAGATTTTTTAAAGACGATACAGATAATTACTGGTTTATTTATTTACTCTCCATATAATAATACAATATCTGAACTATGTTTTCCTAACTTTTCATTGCAAAATATTGATAAACAAGCCGTTGGCAACAAATTTCCGGAAGAGCCTCGAAAAAAAGTTGTTCTGCGGTGCACATCATAACTCGCAACAGAATCATAAGGTCAGAATCAAACAAAAAAATCAAAATGCATTTGTTAAGGGGTGGGGGTAGGGTTTTAAAGGCGAAAAAAAAAACATATTTTTATGATTTTTTTGCGGCGACATGAGTAATATAATTTTATTAAATAGAATTACATATTATTGTACAACTATTGAAGTATCTCAGAAAAAATGTTCAATGAAAAATATTGATAAATAAGCCGGTGACGTTGAATCTCCTGAGGCGCCTTGAAAAAAAAGTGGTTTTGCGGTGAACATTATAACTCGTTACCGGATCATCCGAAACAAAAAAATTAATATGCATTTTAAAGGTGATGTATTTCTCGATGTAATGAGGAAGACTTTTTTTTTTTTTTTTTTTTCTATTTTTTGCAAGCACTTGGAAGTGAAAAACGCAATTTTAGCTAAAAAAATCGCGCTTAATTTGTTATTAAAAAATTGAAAAAATTGAAAAAAAAAAAAACTCCTCCTGATTACCTGTTGATTTATGTGAAGAAGTAATGTTTAAATTTTCAAAAGGATCGGTTCAGTAAATTTTGAGTTCTAATGTTCACAAACTTCAAAAATGACGTTTTCGGGAAAATCGATTTAAAGTTTCAGGTATCAGGTAAATAAGGTAAATCACGGCCGGTCGTTTGAAACGCTGTAACTCCGTTAGTTTTACTCCGATTGACTTAAAATTTATACACAATATTCTCGACATATTGTTCATTCGGAAAAAAAAATGCAAAAAAAATAATTTTAAAACCCTACCCCCCCCTTAAGGCCGTAGTCTGGTCTAGAGCGAGATTTTTGACGTCATTTCTAATGTGCAATAACGTTTAAACCGTTGACGTTGTCTTGATGAAAATTTACACGTGCATTTATTGATCCTTAGAGAATACTTGTACATTTAAAAAAAAAATTATTTTAAATATTTTCATGTAGTTTTTTCGCCTTGTTGCAACATGGTGCGCCGACATCGGCGCCCACTCTGGACGATGTTGTATGCATCTGAAAAAAAAGAAATATATATATTCTCAATCTGTATGAGTATTCTGAGCACTGGTAGCCGAATTGGTACTTAAAAAAAAATTTTTATTGAGTCGAACAATAATTTTGCCGACATTTTATAACTCGTCGAATACGGAATGTATGAAATATCATTAATGAAAGTTCAACAGGCCGCCATTTTGTCAAAAATTTTTTTTAAGTACCAATTCCCTTAGCAAAATTTGCCATTCATTGCCATTGAGAAATTCCATTGGATTTCCATTGGCAGACCCAATGGCAATTGAAGGCAGTTTTGCCTATGGTAAAAATTCCATACAAACTCCATACAAAATCCCATTGGTATTGCCATTGCTTGTGCCTATGGGAAATAAATGGTAAAAACTCCATTGAAAATCCCATTGGTATTGTCATTGGTGCCTATGGTAAATTGAATGGTAAAATTTTGCCATAGGCAAAACTGCCTTGGCACTTTTGCCATTGGTGCCTATGGTAAATCGAATGATAAAATTTTGCCATAGGCAAAACTGCCTTGGCACTTTTCCCAATGACAAAAGATCCATTCAATGAATGGAACTTTTGTCATTGGGAAAAGTGCCAAGGCAGTTTTGCCTATGGCAAAATTTTACCAGTGCCAAGGCAGTTTTGCCTATGGCAAAATTTTATCATTCAATTTACCATAGACACCAATGGCAATACCGATGGGATTTTGAATGGAGTTTTAGCCATTCGATTTCCCATAGGCACCAGCAATGACAATACCACTGTGACTTTGAATGAAGTTTTTATATCCTTGGAAAAAAGTGCCTTCAATTGCTATTGCGTCTGAAGCTATGGAAATTCAATGGCATTTTGCTAATAAATCACTAAAAACGCACACAAACTATGATGAAGTAAAAACTAGAAAATAATAGGAACTCCTGCTACCAGTGCTCAGAATACTCATACAGATTGAGAATATATATGTACATTTTTTTTCAGATGCATACGACATCGTCCAGAGTGGGCGCCGATTTCGGCGCACCATGTTGCAACAAGGCAAAAAACTACATGAAAATATTTAAAATAATTTTTTTTTTTTATGTACAAGTATTCTCTAAGGATCAGTAAATGCACGTGTAAATTTTCATCAAGACAACTTCAACGGTTTAAACGTTATTGCACATTAGATATGACAACGTCAAAAATCTCGCTCTAGACCAGACTACGGCCTTGAAGGAGATGTTTCTCGAGGTAAATGCGGGAGGATTTTTTTTTTTTTTCGATTTTTCAATTTTTCGTACCACTTGGAAGTCAAATAACCGATTTTCGCTGAAAAAAATCGGCTAATTTGTTGTTGTAAAATTGATAATTATTAGAAAAAACAAAAAGACTCGCGACAATACCTGGTGAATTATGTGACGAAGTACTGTGCTAAATTTCAAAACGATTGGTCCAGTAGATTTTTAGTTATGGCGTGCACGGACTTAAAAAATGACGAGTTTCAGAAAAACGCTTTAAGGGAGGGGTAAGGGTTTCAGCGTAAAAAACAACACTTTTGTTGCGATTTTTTTTCTCAAATATGGATTGAGCAATTTTATTCGAACCTTTTGTACATTATTGAGCATACTTTTGACAATGTTGTGTAATTTTTTCATGCAGAAATATTGAAGCATATAAGCCCGTAACAGAGCTTCCCCCAGAGCGTCTTGGAAAAAAAACAATTTGCGGTGTTCACTATAACTCGGCCGGAAATTATCTGAAAATGAAAAACCATGAAAATTTAGTCAAATTATAATCAAATCTTCCCCCCAACGTTCTCTGATAATTTTTTTTTTTCATTTAAAAATTTTTCGCGGCCATCTAAAGTGTGAACTGTTATTTTCCACGAAAAATTCCGCCATTTTGTCGGTGGGAAACACCCTTAATGTATAAAAAAATGTAACTAAACGTTGGGGGGAGGTATTTTATATGTAGAAAATGTGTACAAAGTTTGAAATGAATCGGTCAAGTAGTTTTTAAATGGCAGTGAACACGGACTTTGAAAAAGTAGTTTTGAGAAAAACGCGTCTAAAGTGCACTGCTAGCCCGACCGCGCGCAGCTGTTAGAGGTATAGCGTTAAAGGCCAGGAGATTAATAAGACAATAACTTCAAGAATATTGCTTAGATCGGTTTAAAATTTTAAGGACATATTCTTGAAATGTTAAACAATAAGATAAGACAAAAAAAATTCCATTTTTCGAAGGTGAAAACCCTTACCCCGCCCTTAAAGTTTTGCACACCAGAAAACCGGTCTGGAGCAACGGATGCTGAAATGCTCATTAACTCCGTTAATTTAGCTCCGATCGACTTGAAATTTTGACACAATATTCTTGAGATGTTATACAGTCATTTAAAAAAAATTTTTTAAATAAAAAAAAACGTTTAAGTACCGTACCCCGCCCTTAAGGGATGTACAAATTTTTACTCTTTTCCTCAGTGCTGTTTCGAGCTTGGGAAAAAAGGACATAATGTTCGATTTGTAGAAAAATAACACCGCAATAACGCGTTATTTTGTCTTGTTTTGCTAATTAAGGGATGTACATATTTTAGTCTTTTCCTCAGCGCTGTTTCGAGCTTGCAAAAAAAAAGGACATAATGTTCGATTGATAGAAAAATAACGTCGCAATAACGCGTTATTTTGTCTTGTTTTGCTAATTAAGGGATGTACAAATTTTAGATGACCCTGAAGATATCTGCATCAGACAAAATTGGATCTTTGGACAGCTATAACTACCGTGTTTTTTATCGTACAGACTTCGCCGAGGTCTCATTTTCTTCGCTTTGCGATTCTGCAGAGTTGCATTTCTTAGTTTTTTTTTTTTAAGTCTTCCTTAAGGGGTCACATCGAAAAGAATCTTTTGGACAACTGTAGCTACCGGGCAACAGTATGAATACTTCGCTTCATACTGTCTAATACCGTGTATACCGGAAATAGAAATCGATAAAACTAAGGGAGATGGAAAAAAATATGGTCAGCTCGAGAATTTCATAATAAACAAAATGACACCTAGTCTGTCCGATAAAGAACACGCATTCAAAAAATAGCTGTCCAAAAATTTCTTTTCCATGTTACCCCTTAAGCAAGACTTAAAAAAAAAATTAAAAAAAAATATAAAAAAATGTACCTCTGCAGAATCGCAAAAGGAAGAAAATGAGACTTTGGCGAAGTCTGTACGATAAAAAACACGTTAATTATAGCTGTCCAAAGATGCAATTTTGTCTGATGCAGATATCTTCAGGGTCATAATTTTAGTCTTTTCCTCAGTGCTGTTTCGAGCTTGGAAAAAAAGGACATAATGTTCGATTTACAGAAAAATAACGCCGCAATAACGCGTTATTTTGCCTTGGTTTGCTAATTAAGACCTTATATACGCGATTTCGCCCATTTTCGAAGGTCCTTTTCTAAATGCGGTTAATAAAAAATGACGCATATATTGACAACATTTTTTTTTACAGATCATTTATGCACATGGCTAAGTATATGTAAAAAAATCAGAAACATTAACAACTGGCGGGGATATAACATAATAAAGCAATGTATTTTTTTGCGCGAGCGTTGATGGTGAAAGTTCTCGGCATCGATGTGGGTGTCTGAATAAAAAAATTAACATATTCATAATTGCATAATGAATGTACCTTCAGTGTGAACCAATATTATTGAAAAAAAAATTATTATTATAATAAAAATTTGAGACTCAAAATTTTTTTACTTAATTTTCTGTCGGTATTTTATTTTTTATATTTTTTCGTGTCATTGAAATTTTTGTTTCTGTGGTTCACCCGATGGGTGATGATACTAAGAATATGTTGTCAAAATTTCAAAGCGATCTGTAGCTTCGTTCAAGAGTTAGAACTTTCACAAGGTTTGAAAAAGCGAATCGTGGAAAAACGGCTTTGAAGTTGGCGGTCGGTCGCGCCGCGCGGTATCTATTATAAATGCAATCTTACCTTATTTAATACAACTTTTGGAATTTTTCAATTCTGTAGAGCTTAAAATATTCCTAACCGTTCAGGCTAATGGAATCAAAAATTTTTTTAAAATGAAAAATTTTGAAATTTTACGCGTATATGAAGCCTTGAGGGATGTACAAATTTTAGTCTTTCCATCAGTGCTGCTTCGAGCTTGCAAAAAAAAGGACAGTCAGCCAATGAATCGCACAAACATAAATGATATTCGGTTTATAGAAAAATAACATCGCAATAACGCGTTATTTTGCCTTATTTGACTGATTAAGGGATGTACAAATTTTAGTCTGCCTCAGTACCGTTTCGAGCTTGCAAAAAAAAAGGACAGTCAGCGTATGAATCGCAGAAATATTAATAATATTCGATTTATAGAAACATAATATCGTAATCACGCGTTATTATTTTTTCATAAATCGAATATCATTCATATTTGTGCGGTTCACTGACTGTCTGTTTTTTTTTGCAAGCTCGAAGCAGCACTGAGGAAAAGACTAAAATTTTTCACATCCCTTAATTAGCCAAACAAGAAAAAATAACGCGTCATTGCGATGTTTTTTTTCAATAAATCGAATAATATTTACAATATATTTGTGCGATTCATTCACTGACTGTCCGTGTTTTTTGCAAGCTCGAAACACTGAGGGAAAGACTAAAATTTGTACATCCCTTAATCAGCCAATCAAGACAAAATAACGCGTTATTGTGATGTTTTTTTTTTATAAATCGAAAAATATTTATATTTGTGCGATTCATTCACTGACTGTCCGATTTCTTGCAAGCCTAAGTAGCACTGAGGAAAAGACTAAAATTTGTACATCCCTTAATTAGCCAATCAAGACAAAATAACGCGTTATTGTGATGTTATTTTTTTTATAAATCGAATAATATTTACATTTGCGCGATTCATTCACTGACTGTCCGTTTTCTTGCAAGCTCTAAGCAGCACTGAGGAGAGACTAAAATTTGTACATCCCTTAATTAGCCAATCACGACAAAATAACAGGTTATTGTGATGTTATTGTTTTATAAATCGAATAATATTTATATTTGTGCGATTCATTCAGTGACTGTCCGTTTTTATTTGCAAGCTCGAAGCAGCACTGAGGAAAAGACTAAAATTTGTACATCCCTTAATTAGCCAAACAAGAAAAAATAACGCGTCATTGCGATGTTTTTTTTCAATAAATCGAATAATATTTACAATATATTTGTGCGATTCATTCACTGACTGTCCGTGTTTTGTGCAAGCTCGAAGCACTGAGGAAAAGACTAAAATTTGTACATCCCTTAATTAGCCAATCAAGACAAATTAACGCGTTATTGTGATATTTTTTTTTTATAAATCGAAAAATATTTATATGTGTGCAATTCATTCCACGTCTGTCCGTTTTTGTTTGAAAGCTCGACGCAACACTGAGGAAAAGATAAAAATTTGTACATCCCTTAATTAGCCAATCAAGACAAAATAACGCGTTATTGTGATGTTATTTTTTTATAAATCGAAAAATATTTGTATTTGTGCGATTCATTCACTGACTGTCCGATTTCTTGCAAGCCTAAGTAGCACTGAGGAAAAGACTAAAATTTGTACATCCCTTAATTAGCCAATCAAGACAAAATAACGCGTTATTGTGATGTTATTTTTTTTATAAATCGAATAATATTTACATTTGTGCGATTCATTCACTGACTGTCCGTTTTCTTGCAAGCTCTAAGCAGCACTGAGGAGAGACTAAAATTTGTACATCCCTTAATTAGCCAATCACGACAAAATAACAGGTTATTGTGATGTTATTGTTTTATAAATCGAATAATATTTATATTTGTGCGATTCATTCAGTGACTGTCCGTTTTTATTTGCAAGCTCGAAGCAGCACTGAGGAAAAGACTAAAATTTGTACATCCCTTAATTAGCCAAACAAGAAAAAATAACGCGTCATTGCGATGTTTTTTTTCCAATAAATCGAATAATATATACAATATATTTGTGCGATTCATTCACTGACGAAAAGACTAAAATTTGTACATCCCTTAATTAGCCAATCAAGACAAATTAACGCGTTATTGTAATATTATTTTTTTATAAATCGAAAAATATTTATATGTGTGCGATTCATTCCATGTCGTTCCGTTTTTGTTTGCAAGCTCGAAGCAGCACTGAGGAAAAGATTAAAATTTGTACATCCCTTAATTAGCCAATCAAGACAAAACAACGCGTTATTGTGATGTTATTTTTTTATAAATCGAAAAATATTTGTATTTGTGCGATTCATTCACTGAATGTCCGTTTTCTTGCAAGCTCTAAGCAGCACTGAGGAAAAGACAAAAATTTGTACATCCCTTAAGGGATAACACCACTGTGACCCCCTGTTTTTTTTCACATTTTTCAAGAATTTTTTTTTGTGGGAAAAAAAAGAGATATTCGAAAAATTTTTTTGGGTTTTGTTCCTTGTTTATTAATGTATCAAAAAACATTTTTTTCACATTTTTCACGCCGCATGGTGGCGCTGGGGAAGCTCTCGCGTCAGGTGCTGTCATTTCCGCGGCACGCAGCAGAACTCTCTTCAACGTCGATCTGAAAAAAAATACCGAGTGTTTTCGTTAATAATATGATATTTTGAAGAGAAGTACACAGGGATTTGGAAAAATATTGTTTCAAAAAAAATAGGCACGCCTTTGAAATTAAAGTTAATTTCAAAGGCGTGCCTATTTTTGTTAAAACAATATTTTTCCAAATCCCTGTGTACTTCTCTTCAAAATATCATATTATTAACGAAAACACTCGGTATTTTTTTTCAGATCGACGTTGAAGAGAGTTCTGCTGCGTGCCGCGGAAATGACAGCACCTGACGCGAGAGCTTCCCCAGCGCCACCATGCGGCGTGAAAAATGTGAAAAAAATGTTTTTTGATACATTAACAAACAAGGAACAAAACCCAAACAAATTTTTCGAATATCTCTTTTTTTTCCCACAAAAAAAAATTCTTGAAAAATATGAAAAAAAACAGGGGGTCACAGTGGTGTTATCCCTTAATTAGCCAATCAAGACAAAATAACAGGTTATTGTGATGTTATTGTTTTATAAATCGAATAATATTTATTTTCGTGCGATTCATTCAGTGACTGTCCATTTTTTTTGCAACCTCGAAGCAGCACTGAGGAAAAGACTAAAATTTGGATGATGATAAAAATTCGAAGAAAAACAATCACACGTACTATTTTCCAAAGCTAAGAACGATACTGAGCAAAAAAAAATGTATAAACGCTGAAACTGAAATTGATCCCACTTGGTGCTGTGTGAGCTTAGGATATTACGCCAGTTATTATTACCCCCCGACCCAGTTTTAATAATGATGGCCTACGACGTTGGCCTTATACGAATTATTAGAGCAAGAAAAAGTCGAAGGCAGCTGATTCTCGTAATATGTGACAACGTTGAACGGATCGGAAAGTTTATACAGTAAAACCGCTCGGTCTATATCCATGCATAATACACTGATAAATTCCAACTTCAGGGTGATCGTCCACCTCGTCGTGAAAAATTAAATATTACCGACAAGTTATGTCTATACAGAAACTCTGACAACTTCACGGCCACAATGACCCGTAAAATCGATTTATTAATCCTGGAAAAAAATTCTCCGAGTTATCCCGGTCTCCATGGCGTTTGAATTAACCTGAATCATTGAAGCGATTAAAAATATCGATATTTCTTCTCGCTCATCGAGAACCTCGCACCTCATAATAAACCCAAATAAAATTGGGGGCGTGAAAGGCGCAATTCCTGAAAAATATTTATCGCAACCTCCTCGGTATGACACACAAAAGTCGTTAAACAATCATTTTGCAGACATAACTTTGTGTTTCGAAATGCGAGCGCTGACCAAGTCACTTGGTTCTCAATAGCGAGAAATGGGTTACCTTAAGAGTGTGCCTTATCGACTGAATGCATAAAAATTTTCGACCCAATGCCACTCCTTAAGGTAGTAGTCTGGTAACTTAAGCCGATTTTCATGTCTTTTTTGGAGGGC
This sequence comes from Oxytorus armatus, assembly GCA_958009045.1. NCBI lineage: Eukaryota > Metazoa > Arthropoda > Insecta > Hymenoptera > Ichneumonidae > Oxytorus > Oxytorus armatus. Next base: position 2,791,613 of record OY253748.1, on the reverse strand, counting down.
GTTTTTTTGTAGGAAAATAAAAATGAATCGTTTTGGATATTTAGGATGTTTTTATTTACATATTAAAGATACAAAAAAAAATTTTTTTGAAAAAATTTAATATTTTATTATTATTATTATTATTGATCGAAGTTGGCACCTTGAAGTTGGCAGCCCGGGTTCTAACTTTTTTTCTACCGAACCGATTGCTTTCAAATTTTAACAGGCCACTCTACACACTTATAGTTCTCGTCGGAACCACCGAGAAATTTTTTCACCCTCAACTTTTTATTTTACAACCCCTTCTTTGCTAAAGTCCTTCTATTTTAGCAAAGAAGGGGTTGTAAAATAAAAAGTTAGGGGTGAAAAAATTTCTCGGTGGTTCCGACGAGAACTATTAGTGTGTAGAGTAGCCTGTTAAAATTTGAAAGCAATCGGTTCGGTAGAAAAAAAGTTAGGACCCGGGCTTACCAACTTCGATCAATAATAATAATAATAATAAACTATTAAATTCTTTCAAAATTTTTTTTTTTTGTATCTTTAATATGTAAATAAAAACATCCTAAATGTCCGAAACGATTCATTTTTATTTTCCTACAAAAAAACGCCCTCCAAAAAAGACAAGAAAATCGGCTTACGGTACCAGACTACTACCTTAAGAGCTCACGTACCCCTGTGCGCGCTGAAAACCGAGTAAATTAAAAAAATTATTATAAAGTTTATATGGCAAGAAAAAATTTTTATTGTTGATTTCACATTTTTTATTAATTTTTCAATTACAAGAAAAAAAATGAAATAATTTTTTTTAACAATATTAACATTATTTTTTACGGGTATAAATGGACTACCGATGAAAACCATCCCTCCTTGTCGACATCATAACTTCACCAAAAATTATCTAACCCTGCAAAAATAATAAAGAATTTAGTAAAATAATGTAGTAGTAATAGTCTGACGGAGGGGTTTTTTTTTCTTCAAAAATATAGAAATTACAGTATTTCAAACTTTAGTATGCAATTTAAAAAGAAAAAATTAGTGTTTAATAATTTATAAAAAATTGTCCAATGAAAAAATTTCAAAAACCTCTCGTCAGACTATAGAGAAAATAATTATCAAGGTTAAAAAAAAAAAGTTGAAAAATTTAAAAAATTGACTGATTTATCGTGCTGGCACTGTCTAAAAACATAGTTTCGCGAAAAACGTGTTTAAAGTTTCTGATAGTTAGCCGTCACATTCATTGCTATAATTTTATAACAGAGTGAAATTTTCTTAAAATTGTTTTTTTTTTAAATTCTTCAAAGTGTAAAGAATAAAAATCTGTAAACAATCGATTTTTTTGAAAATTTCAGGGGTATGTGAGCCCTTTACCCTTGGAGGTCACACGTTCGGATTGTAACGCGCCCGGTCACAGGGGGTCACAATGACCCCACCCATTTTAAACGATTGCCACGTCGATTGTATCGTTCGAAATGTCCTCTAAAAATTCAGGCTAATAGTTTCAACCATGTAGAATGTGAAATGCATGGTAAACATTTTTTTTTGAATTTTTAAGATGGCAGAAAAAAATTACGAATGGGTCAATGTGTGAAAAAAGTCATTTTTTACGAAAAAAATCATAACTTCTACTATTTTTATTTTTGTTTCATAATATTTTAGGTTGATACTCTTGAGATATGATACTTTAAGGAAAAAAATAGCTACGTAGTGGGCGTTTCAAAATAGGTATTTATTCTGACGTCTGAAGTGAGGTCTGAGGGAATTTTATTTCGGAGCAAAAAAAAAAGTACAATAATTAGGAAAAATGCTCGATTTATTATCAAAATTTAATACAAAAAATGTATGAATTGGGTATACACGGTATGTATACACAATTAACAGTTCTCCCCCCCCCACACTACATAAATAAACATTCGCTGTGTGTCGCACATTGGGCGGTAGCACGATGAGCGAAGCTGCTGCGTTTTGTGATCTTCATGGCATTTGCATAAACCGCATCGGACCCTTTTAGAATATTGTCGTTCTTGGGCCTGTTCTAGAGGCGTTCAAGTGCCAAGAATTTCAGCGATTCCATTTTTGAGGTTGTTTCGGAGATCGAATCGTTTCGGATATTATATTATATTACATTATGCCGATATATATATGAAAAAAATATCGAAATGTAATTCGTGCTACTCCAGCCTATACTTACTAATAATAAAAGAACCCCAAAGCATCGTCAGAGGGCGCACCAGTGCCCTGGCTCGCCAAGAACAGATAGGAATTTTAAAGTTGCGCTTGGGAATAGTCTGACCCCAAAAACTTCCAAAGTTAAATAATACCGCACGATTCACTTGCTTGCAGTGTGGAATGAAGCGAATAATTTTGCAGAATCTCACGGGAACACAGGAGTGTTATTCGCCGCAAAAGGTTGTCCATAACTAGGATCGTTGGATAATTTGCTGAGAGTGAAAAGAATTAACGAGGAGTGGCAAAGACAACGACAGTGCGAATGACGATGAATCGGTACATAACTTTAAACCAGCTGGGCGATGGCACCTTCGGGTCCGTCGTTCTCGGCGAAAGAATCGACACCGGTGAGAAGGTGGCTATTAAACGAATGAAGAGGAAATATTACTCGTGGGAAGAGGCAATGAATCTTCGCGAAGTCAAAGTAAGGGGAAACAATTTTTTTAAATCATTATTTAATGTTGAAATGGCTCATTAACTAATTACGTTTTGAAAATGGTATTATCATTTCCTCACGATAGATATAAAAAAGACAATATATATAAACAATAATGTAAATTCTGCAATTTATGACGCGAGTCTGACGAAAAAATAATGTCTATTTTCACTGAGCATGCGCACATAGCATGTGCGCATAAGCTCGCGCATAAGCGTGTGCGCATAAGCTTGTGCGTAAGGGTGTGCGCATAAGCTTGTGCGTAGGGGTGTGCGCATAAGCTTGTGCGTAAGGGTGTGCGCATAAGCGTGTGCGCATAAGCTTGCGCATGAGCGTGTGCGCATAAGCTCGTGCGTAAGCGTGTGCGCAAGCGTCTGCGCATAAGGTTGTGCATATGCTTGCGCATAAGCGTGTGCGCATAAGCTTGCGCATAAGCGTGTGCGCATAGGCTTTCGCATTGGCGCAAAATCATCAAATATAATGATCAAATCAATTACTCCAACTAATAATTAACAAATTCTATTAGTTTGAGGGCAGAGGGCAGAGCACCCTTCAGAAATTTCGAGTTACGAGAAGGGGTGAATTCGTGAAACAGATTAGCGAATAGCAATACTGTCCTCGTGGGTGTCATGGCGGCTTAAATATTTACATTTTTAGGTTAGTCAACGCAATTTCAGGAAAGTTTACAGCTCAAACATAATTATTTTTGCGGTGTAACCGGTATACAATCGATACACGAACACGTCCCACAAACACGAAAATAAAATCAGAGTACTTTCGTCACGAGAGATATTCAATCAAGCACGTTTGTCAATTTTTCGTTTCTCCAACGTCAGTCTTTATTCACAATTGCCAGAACTTTAGCGTGAATGCATGCTAACGCGTTTTACATTTTTCCGGACACGTCAAAAGAAATAACTTGTCATTGCTTTCTCGATTCAGTGGAAAGAGAATAGCGTAGACGTGAGCGAGATTGATAGAGCCTGATTGTCTGACTATTCGTTTTTTATTTCACTAGAATCGCTGTGCGCGTTTCGCGCGCTGCTTTTGTAGGTTAGCTTCATCGACCGATCTGAAGTATGCACATGAACGAACTCCGAGCGCGACAACGACAGCCAATCACAATGATGAATTGCCAGTTTAACGAATAGATCGGCATTTCGAGATATTTCGTGACATGTCTTTTTTATAGGGGGTGACAAAGTCGTTCTTGAGAAAATTATTGCGATAGACGTTTTTGTCGCAATTATTAGCCCGGGAATTCGTGGCGAAAGGAGGTTGAACGATGAACAGCCATTTTATTCATTTCCAAATTTCACCACCAGGTATCGCATTGTTATTAAAACCGCATTACGAAATATGTTCAATCCGTAGTCCTTGAAGAAATTGAGTCACGCAAACGTGGTGAAGCTAAAAGAAGTGATACGGGAGAACGACGTTTTGTATTTCGTCTTCGAGTACATGAAGGAAAATCTTTATCAATTGATGAAGGATCGGTACGTCAGTCAATCCCGCCGTCCCCCCCCCCCCCCCCCCCCCACATAAAAATGTTACCTAACTTCACACCATCCATTTGTTTATGGAAATTTACATTATCTAATGATCCTTCAAGGTCGAAACTGTTTCCGGAACCTGTGATTAGAAACATGGTTTATCAAGTACTACAGGGTTTGGCCTTTATGCACAAACATGGTTTCTTTCATCGCGACATGAAGCCAGAAAATTTATTGTGCATGGGTCCGGAACTCGTGAAAATAGCGGACTTTGGTCTGGCACGAGAAATTCGTTCTCGGCCACCGTACACCGATTACGTCTCGACAAGATGGTGAGTTAAGGAAAAAAAAAAAATTCACCTAGCCTCGAACAACCTGGTGTGAAATTTCCGTCAAGTTTGACGCAACTTACCGGAATAGTAGATAGATGGCGCTGCGGTCGTGCGCACGGTATTATGGCGGTTTAAATGTAGCGACATTTTTTTCAATTAACGGCTTTCGAATACGTTCGCGATGCCAACTATTTTTGACATTTAACGAGTATGACGGAGAATATTTGATATTTTCTTTAAATTAACTAATGAATAAAGCTCATGTCAATTAGGGCTTTTACTTTTATCCGGGTTAGCCGGATACCCGAAAGTATCCGGGTATCCGGGAAATCGGATCCAACACTTCAGACTCGAATACACGAATATCCGGGTATCCGGGTATTCGAGTACCCGAGTGTTAGGGTGGTTCTTAATTTGGTGATGTTGGAAATTCTTTGGTATTGTTCCTTGAAAGTAATTAACATGTCCAGAAAAAAAATTGGGCGCAAGCGGAACTTTGTCCAATAATTCTAACCCACCCCACCGAGCTGTCGAATTTTTATATGAAAAAATGCATGCGTTCAAAATTTTGTTAAGAAAATTGTTTATTATTTCAAAACTATTCATGATATAATAATTGTTTTTTCATGAAGTACTTTTCGAGTTATGGAGCTTGAAAGTTACAGTGCCGCCGGCATTAGCATTATCCAAGGTGTACCGCGTGGAGGTTGCACGGTCGGATTTACACCTCTGTTGTGTGTGTGTGTGTATGTCAACAGAAAAAGGACCCTACGGTTCGTCACTCCCGTAGTATTTACTGACTCCAAACCTTCTCTGCTGTGTGTGTGTGTGTGTGTGTGTGTGTGTGTGTGTGTGTGTTGTGAAATGCTGCATGAATGTGCAATGGAAACTAGGTGATCTCAATTAAAAATTTGAAGTTGACCTTCATTTGACCTTGAATAAGTTTTTCAAGGTCATCCTGAAATTTTTATCCCATACGTCACTTGAAACCGTACAACTTTTGAATGAAACATTTTTTTCAAATACGCTTTATTTTTTTAGATATTTGACCGGTCCGGGACTTTTTACTCACCCTGTATGTACTTTATGAAAATGAATTTATACCAATTTTTTTTTCAAAATTCTAACTGCGTAAACCCTTTAAGGGTTAACACCACTCCAGCGGCAGAAAAAAAAGGCCCAACTTTGACGATTTATTTTGGGAGCATGAAAAAAGGAGTAGGATTTCTTTTCAGAGGCTTTATTTAACACTTATTGAAGTATGAAAAAAAAAAGTTTTATTATCATTTTGATCTAAAATGGCGGCGACAGAGCCTATATTGAAAATCGTTCTTTTTTTAAAATACCTTCACGGGAGGACGGTTTTCTCGTAAAGTATAAGACCTGGAACGAAATACCGAAAAATTGTATAATCTATATACTACTGACTATGGGACTACGAAGAGATTTTTTTTTCAATCAATTTTTGTAGTAATGGTGCACTTTCGAAAAAATTAATCGATTTTTGGCCAAAAAAGCAGTAAATTGTTTGTAAAAAAAAAATTTACATCACATCAAAAAACGGCTACGTACTCCGATAGGGAATGCAATTGTGAAGCTACTATCAAAATTTCAAATCGATTCACCCAACGGTGTTCAAGTAACACGTTCTTCCAGTTTGAAAAAGACGATTTCCAAGATGGGCTCTGTCGCCGCCATTTTCTATCAAAATGATAAAAAAAAAATTTTTTTTCATACTTCAATATGTGTTAAATAAACGCTCCGAAAAGAAATCCTATTCCTTTTGTCATACTTCCAAAATAAATCGTCAAAGTTAGGCCTTTTTTTCTGCCGCTAGAGTGGTGTCACCTCAAATGGGCCGCCCCACGCCACTGAAATGTGAGGAAGTTTCCAGACCTGTGTACAAGACCGTGATCTCCATGGTACTTGTACAATATATGAACGTACATAACTCTAAAGATGGCGAGAAAGGGCGCCTCGATACACGTAACGATACGGTCCTGGCCAGAAGCGTGTGAGTGGCTGTTTCCGTTATAGGGACTGGGCTTAGGCAGCCCCGACTTAAAGAACTTTCGGTCCCACTATGTTCTTAAAAATTGAGGTTCTAGTGTTATTCCCAAACGATGTTTTACTGATCGGCAGGTATCGAGCACCGGAAGTATTACTACACTCGACAACGTACAACAGTCCCATTGACATTTGGGCCGTTGGTTGCATAATGGCCGAGCTGTACACCTTTCGACCACTGTTTCCGGGCAAGAGCGAGATCGACGAGATATTCAAGATCTGTTCGGTAATCGGTACTCCCGACAAGGACGATTGGCCCGAAGGTTATCAGCTCGCGACCGCTATGAATTTCAAATTTCCGACCATCGGCAGGATACCTCTTAAAGATCTTATACCAAACGCGAGCCACGAGGCGATGGTACTTATGGAAGATATGCTCGAGTGGAATCCGATAAAAAGGCCAACCGCCCAGCAGTCACTCAGGTTATTTGTTTTTCATTTATTTTTTCGTGACGGGACGATACTGATAAGGTAGGGTAGCATGTGCCCCAAAATCATCGTCCCCAAAAAAGTAACTAGACCGAAAAATCCCTTGACTATTGACCCGCAATGCTACTAGATGGCGCGTTAAACGTATTCTCATATAGGGTAGCATGTTGCCCAAATTCATCGTCCACAAAAAAGTAACTAGACCGAAAAATCCCTTGACTATTGACCCGCAATGCTACTAGATGGCGCGGTAAACGTATTCTCATATAGGGTAGCATGTTGCCCAAATTCATCGTCCCCAAAAAAGTAACTAGACCGAAAAATCCTTTGACTATTGACCCGCAATGCTACTAGATGGCGCGGTAAACGTATTCTCATATAGGGTAGCATGTTGCCCAAATTCATCGTCCCCAAAAAAGTAACTAGACCGAAAAATCCTTTGACTATTGACCCACAATGCTGCTAGATGGCGCGGTAAACGTATTCTCATATCTACTCGCCCGAATGCCGGAGTTTGAGGACTGAGCAGTAGATACGTTGCTCTTATGATCAGACAACCGCCTTTTTTATTATGCCATAAGGACAACAATTATTAATTATTAATTACTAATTATTAATTATCAATTATTAATTATTAATCTAGTCTAGCCACTTCTAGTTACTTTTTTGGGGACGATGAATTTGGGGAACATGCTACCCTACCATTGAAAATGTTATCGATTAAGGCCTTACATACGTCCAGCGGTACCGAAAACGTACCAAAAGAAAAACTGTTTTTAGGAGGGATAGAAATAGAAATTGATAAAAAAATTCTTACACATTGTTTATTACTGTGTTAAGTTTGTAAAAAAAAATTTTCAATTTTTTTTTTCAAAAATGACAACATGAAAAATCCCATTTTTTGAAGCACTGTAAAAAAAAAGTTGCTCCACGGTCGGCAGTATTTCTTCCTCAAATGTTGACGGATCTCCAAAATGTAAAGAAATTCTTGTAAAATAAGGTAGTAGTTATAGTCTGTCGAGCCGGATTTTTGAAATTCGAAAAATTAAACAATTTACGGTAATTTAAAAAAAAATGTTAAGTTTGTGTAAAAAAAGTCACACTTTAATTGTTTTTATAAAATTTTCTAATTATAATTTAAAAAATCCGGCTCGACAGACTATAGAAAAAACAATTCCGAATATTTAAAAAAAAAAATCATCAAAATATATTAAAAACCGTACGAGTTGTCATGCCGACCGTGTCAGAAAAAGTAGTTTTGAGAAAAACGCGTTTAAAGTTTCAAGCGCGTTTCGCTCGAAGTCGCGCGAGCAAGAACTTTATCAATTTTTTAAATTTATTTAGTTAACTTACGTCTAATCTCCCATTTCAGCTTCATATTGTACGCCTTCCTTGTCAGTAAAAAATTGTTGTTGTTTATTTTTTTCTAATCGATGAATTGTTCGAATAACTCAAACAACTCAACTCAGGTAGGCGCGCGTCAGATCTTTGTCCTTTCGTCGGGCAGTCACATTATCTACAATAACTTTTGAACTATGGGGAATTTTTACAATCAGCTTACACAGAAATACGCCTAAGACTATAAGGAATAATAATCTGTAAACAAAAAAAAATCGATTTCTTGAAAATTCTCGACGTATGTAAGGCCTTAAATCGATTGAGAATCAGTTATCCGGATAGAAATCGATAATTCGATAGAAAATCGATTAATCGGGAAAAAAATCGAAAAACAATCGTTTAATCGATTATTTCTTTCGATATTTCAAATTTTTTAAATACGCAACGCGAATTTTGTTAATTTTTTTCATCGAAAATGCGTTTTATTGATTAGTACGTTTTTCTAAAAAATGCACATTTATTGAATAATCGCCAAATTATAGCGTAACATTTTTTTTCTCTTTTATTTCTATAATAACGGACACGGAAATAGTCGATTACGATTATATTCGAGGAAAATAAATGGCACAATCGATTATCAGCGATTCGAGCAATCGCTACGAATAATTGTTATTCGCGAACGAAACAGTCGATTTTTAGGGGAATCGATTACAATCGCGCCTTACCTTGTCATCGAAATAACGCGTTAAAAGGATACAATACTCTACGAATATTTGGTTTTAGCACTACCGTTTGTGGCAAACTAAGAAAAATAAACCATTTCTGAATTTTTCAATTTTTTTTTCTGCTTAGAGTCTGCCATTAAGAGCACGGCGATCTGTTTTACCCACTGAGCCGTTAAAACCGAACGTTCTGAAAAATTTCTGTTAAAATATAGTTTCCTCTACGTATGAGGAAGCGATAAAGCATCGTCGTCATTCGTATTGTATTATTTTCATCAGATATCCGTATTTTCAAGTTGGCGGGCCGCGCATAGTGAGCAGTAAAAGAATCGGGGTTGGTGCTCACCGTGAGTTAATTATGAACAAAGTGAATATTCCGCCGACCGGAAATCATTACGACTACAAGCAACAAGATCCGGGTGGAAATGATAATTACACGAGATCAATCGATAAAATGACGATTATGCCACAACAGCAACCCGTTCTACCTCTGCTCAGTCACAACAATCGTAAAAGGGACAACAATTCCTTGAAGTGGGACGACGAAGATTTCGCGAATATTTTGGGGTTCGTTTATTCCATAATAAATTTCCACGCGTATAACGTAACTCCATCATATATTCACTTCCTGAATTCGAATCGTACCAATGTTTTTATTTTTCACGGTTTCATTTTTTCAATAAATAATACCGTGTCTCCGTCCATCCAGCCACTATTTTCCATTGGCTTGGCAGAATTTTTTTTAACTTTACTAGTATCTAGTACCGGATGTAAAGATTTTCGACTATATCCTTTTATTTATTTGGAGAAATTTGGAATGCACTACGTTCAGCATCGATCTAGTCTCGAAAATGTGTAAAAATATATTAATTCGTCACTCATTTGACTCGGCGGTAATGGCCGTACGTTCTCGATGCCAGAGGAACGCCCACCTCGCAATTTGCAACGAAAATTTCGCGGTGATTACTGAATAGAATCGAACGTAACTTTGGCAATCGATACAGCATTATAGCACGGAAATAACGCCACCATGTCGCTGCCGAAAGTAACGGGAAATAATGAGGAATTCGAGAAAAAGATTTTTCGTCGATAAGCGAGCGATCCTACTTATCGACGATTCTTATTCTCTTATTATTTTTACTCTCGCTTAAGAAACACTGCAGTGAGGTTGTCCGCGTGTCATAATTGCCTATCGATTATCGAAATTTCATTGAATTTTGGTGCTGCACGATCGAGAAAGTTGAACGAAAAAATGTTGAGGTCACGTCGACTTTATTGACTTTAAATCGTTTCGAGAGAATCGAATGAAAAAAAAAGTCATTTCAAAATTCGTATTAAAAATTGATTCTACAGTGTCCTCAATTACAATCACTATTAACCGTTAAGTTTGTAAAATTCACAATCAGAAGCAAGCTAGTGCCGGACAGTCAGCAGCCCGCGAGACTCTTGACGAGCCGAATTTACAAGGAAAATCGTGTGAATTGGAACGAAAGTAAGAGTCCACTGATGGATAGCCAAAAGGAGCCAAGCGGAAATTGGGCAACGCCAGTTTGGAACGAGAGACAATCATCGAGAAGCTGGAATCAATCGCAAACGAATTTCAAGAACAACCGTAAAGTCTCGGCCAAGCAACACTATTTAAGTGTTGCACGGTACGTCGCTGGCCAGAGCACGAATCTTTCATCCAGGTATCGAAAATATCGCAATCTCGCTGTTCGAATCCTCATTCCTTGGATCATTCTTGCGTTTGTTTACGTCCTCGGTTGTGTCCATCTCGGTCAGACGAAATTTCATCATCTACTCGTGTCTCTCGTTGATATTTTCTCTCGGACAATTGACAATTTGCTCGTTGCCTCTCGGATCACAAGTTCCCGCGACAATATTAACGTCGATGTCAATTTATTCACGACGATTCCTCGTTCGATTCTCAGACTCGCGTTAAATCGTCTCGAGGTCATTCCCTGCATTGGACAGTTCGTAATTCGAGCGACAGATGGCGCTGGCGTCTCGATCCTAAATATTATTCAAATGTCAGTGAACCTCGGCCGTAATGCCGTTACAATTTGTACAAGATCCTTGGATCAATTTGTGACTATCACTTCGGCAATTGTCGCAATTGTGAATAAAATAATTTCTCTAGATGAAAAATATGTTCAATTCGTTGTTCACGGGATTTCGACCATTATCGTTATTGTCCTTGGTATCATTGCACACATTATTGAAACCGTCTTCCACGCCACTTGCAGTATCGGAAATATTTTCTACGACGAATCCAATCACGATTCAACTTCGTTACAAAGCTAATGAAGTTCCGAGATTTTGCACGCTTTGCACGGATTATACAATGAACTTTCGCAAAAAATTACCCAAGCACCCTAGTTTCGTGGAATTGTGTTTTGTTTTTTTTTTTTTGCATCTGTAACGGAAAAAAAAAGTGTAACCTCGAAGTATGTAACAAAATCAAATAAAATGAATTTCTCTAACCTCAAAACTGCATACGCGCTATCGTTATTATTCTTATTTTAGAAACGGCGAGGGTGACACCGGAAGATCGAGAATTCTAGTGAACGGTGTCGTAGGTCAACCGGCAGCGGAAAAGTTTACGGACGACTTAATGACCGATACTTTTTGGGGCGTTAGGGAAAGCATGGAGAGTCAAACCCGTCAGCACTATCTCGCGCGGAGTCGTTACATCGCTGAACAAAATGGAAGACTACCCTATCCGAGTGTGTACGGTACACAAAATGGCAGTAAGTACTAACGATTTTTTATCGCGAACAAAATGGCGGCTTCTTTTCATAAATCAATTTTTTTCTTTCTCTTCTCTAAAAATGCTTCAAAACGTTTTAGAAACCGAAAATTTGTCGCTGATGAAAAATGACGAGTCAGCCAAAAAATACAAAAAATCAAAACTCGAAAATCTTTTTTTTTCACATTCTTGTTTCGTTTTTTTTTTTTTTTTTTTTTCGACGAAATCGAGCTATCCAATTAATCGTTCATTCTTAAAATTGAATTTCGTGACAGAAGGGACAAACAAATCGACGATTCAGACGAATTTGTTCGGTGGTGTTTTGAACTCGAGAGCAAGTGGAGGAATTCACGGAAGAACCGACTGGGCAGCAAAGTATCTGAAATGACTGGGTATTTTTTTTTTTTTTTTTTTTATAACAATGGAAACAACAATTCCGTAAAGCGTAAAGTGCGCGTCCCGCTGACGAAAGGCCAAAGTGTGTGAATTCTTATGTTTAATTATTTTTATTGATCCCCGCGATGTTCGACGAAATGAAAAATTGACTTGCGAGACTCGCAGATTTTTCACCTCCACATCTCGACGTACGGAGGAAATCGCAAGGAAAATATTGCCACGAAGTCGAGAAAAAAAAACAAAACAAAAAAAGCATTGTGAGTCGATGTCGTATGTTTATAGTATTTAACTTAAGTTATATTGTAGATTTATTATTTGTATGTACATATTGATTAAGGTTGTAGCATGTATACGTGGACTTTCGAGTCTCGTCGAGGTTACGTTGACCCTAAGACTCCATTTTAAGATCAGATTATTGTTTTCTTGCCAAAAACAAACAATTCAACGAGTGTCCAAGGTTTTCTCCCAGCTGAGACACCAATATTACCAATTGTCCATTTAATAAAGTGGATAATATAATCGCTTATTAAGCGGTTAGGCCACTCTAGAGCGAGACAAAAATGGGCATTGTTTCGGAATTTTTTTTAGCGCAACAATGAAATGAATCGAAATTTCGCGTACAGTCCTTCATTATACTACTAATGAACTATGAAATATAATTTTTTTGCAATGATTAATAACAAAATGGCGGCTGCACAGCATTTCTCCGTTGGCACTTTGGTTTTCGTGGAGGGGATGTTTTTTCGGAATTTTTTTTAGCGAAATAATGAAACGAATCGAAATTCCGCGCACAGTTATTTATTATGTGACTAGTAAATTATGCAAAATAATTTTTTTGCAGTGATTGATAACAAAATGGCGGCTGCACAGCATTTCTCCGTTAACACCTTGTTTTCGAGGAGGGGATGTTTTTTCGAAATTTTTTTTAGCGAAATAATGAAACGAATCGAAATTCCGCGCACAGTTCTTTATTATACGACTAGTAAACTATGCAAAATAATTTTTTTGCAGTGATTAATAACAAAATGGCGGCTGCACAGCATTTCTCCGTTGGCACCTTGGTTTTCGTGGAGGGGATGTTTTTTCGGAATTTTTTTTAGCGAAATAATGAAACGAATCGAAATTCCGCGCACAGTTCTTTATTATACGACTAGTAAACTATGCAAAATAATTTTTTTGCAGTGATTAATAACAAAATGGCGGCTGCACAGCATTTCTCCGTTAACACGTTGTTTTCGAGGAGGGGATGTTTTTTCGGAATTTTTTTTAGCGAAATAATGAAACGAATCGAAATTCCACGCGGAGTTCTTTATTATACGACTAGTAAACTATGCAAAATAATTTTTTTGCAGTGATTAATAACAAAATGGCGGCTGCACAGCATTTCTCCGTTAACACGTTGTTTTCGAGGAGGGGATATTTTTCGGAATTTTTTTTAGCGAAATAATGAAACGAATCGAAATTCCGCGCACAGTTATTTATTATACGACTAGTAAACTATGCAAAATAATTTTTTTGCAGTGATTGATAACAAAATGGCGGCTGCACAGCATTTCTCCGTTGGCACCTTGATTTTCGTGGAGGGGATGTTTTTTCGGAATTTTTTTTAGCGAAATAATGAAACGAATCGAAATTCCGCGTACAGTTCTTTATTATACGACTAGTAAACTATGCAAAATAATTTTTTTGCAGTGATTAATAACAAAATGGCGGCTGCACAGCATTTCTCCGTTGGTACCTTGGTTTTCGTGGAGGGCACGGTTTTTTGGAATTTTTTTTAGCGAAATAATGGAACGAATCGAAATTCCGCGCACGGTTCTTTATTATACGACTAGTAAACTATGCAAAATAATTTTTTTGCAGTGATTAATAACAAAATGGCGGCTGCACAGCATTTCTCCGTTGGCACCTTGGTTTTCGTGGAGGGGATGTTTTTTCGGAATTTTTTTTAGCGAAATAATGAAACGAATCGAAATTTCGCGCACAGTTCTTTATTATACGACTAGTAAACTATGCAAAATAATTTTTTTGCAGTGATTAATAACAAAATGGCGGCTGCACAGCATTTCTCCGTTAACACGTTGTTTTCGAGGAGGGGATGTTTTTTCGGAATTTTTTTTAGCGAAATAATGAAACGAATCGAAATTCCGCGCACGGTTCTTTATTATACGACTAGTAAACTATGCAAAATAATTTTTTTGCAGTGATTAATAACAAAATGGCGGCTGCACAGCATTTCTCCGTTGGCACCTTGGTTTTCGTGGAGGGGATGTTTTTTCGGAATTTTTTTTAGCGAAATAATGAAACGAATCGAAATTTCGCGCACAGTTCTTTATTATACGACTAGTAAACTATGCAAAATAATTTTTTTGCAGTGATTAATAACAAAATGGCGGCTGCACAGCATTTCTCCGTTAACACGTTGTTTTCGAGGAGGGGATGTTTTTTCGGAATTTTTTTTAGCGAAATAATGGAACGAATCAAAATTCCACGCGGAGTTCTTTATTATACGACTAGTAAACTATGCAAAATAATTTTTTTGCAGTGATTAATAACAAAATGGCGGCTGCACAGCATTTCTCCGTTAACACGTTGTTTTCGAGGAGGGGATATTTTTCGGAATTTTTTTTAGCGAAATAATGAAACGAATCGAAATTCCGCGCACAGTTATTTATTATACGACTAGTAAACTATGCAAAATAATTTTTTTGCAGTGATTAATAACAAAATGGCGGCTGCACAGCATTTCTCCGTTAACACGTTGTTTTCGAGGAGGGGATATTTTTCGGAATTTTTTTTAGCGAAATAATGAAACGAATCGAAATTCCGCGCACAGTTATTTATTATACGACTAGTAAACTATGCAAAATAATTTTTTTGCAGTGATTAATAACAAAATGGCGGCTGCACAGCATTTCTCCGTTAACACGTTGTTTTCGAGGAGGGGATGTTTTTTCGGAATTTTTTTTAGCGAAATAATGAAACGAATCGAAATTCCGCGCACAGTTCTTTATTATACGACTAGTAAACTATGCAAAATAATTTTTTTGCAGTGATTAATAACAAAATGGCGGCTGCACAGCATTTCTCCTTTGACACCTTGTTTTCGGAGGGGAGGTCCACGAGCGGAAACGTAGCTCGTGGAATGTTTGACCGGGATGAAAAAACCAAAAAATGTTCGATTATACATAAGAACACCTACGGAAGTACGTAAGATTTTTTCGATATAATAATTTTTGCCAAAAAGGGGCCTTTTTTCAAAAAGATAAAAAATTCCCGGAAAGAATCATCGGATAATCGTTTATAACAAAAAAACTCTGCATCATGACACAAAAATCCAACGTTCTTTTCTCAAGTATCTAGTTTTGAATGTACAGTTAAATTTTCAAATTAATCGGCGAAAATTTGTTCGAGTTTCCGTCCGCTTGAAAAAAAACGTGATTTCGAGAAAAACGCGTTTAAAGTTTTCAGGGGCTGCGCGGCAGAATTCGAAATTAGGGTACTTAGTGATTTTGAGCGCGCATAGTATTTTGGCAAATGATTTTCAAGACCCTCGTGCACCTTTCGAGCCGAAAAAAGAAAAAAATGTCGATTTTTCTAAAATTCTAGAATGGCCTAACCCCTTGATAGGGATGGGGGAGAGAAAAAAAAACGTATATAATTAACAACGAAATGATAAGCCATTAATTGCCAAATAACAATATTCACATAAATTCCTAAAACCACACCACAGCATCTTCCTCAAATCTCATTAATCGTAATCCCGATAGGGTTCTTGGTCGTTGATCGAAAAATTTGTATATCAGTGTTACGTCATACTTACTGTATTATTTATTTGTCAGCTCGATATTCAATCTATAATTTATTTTTTCATAAGTATTACAATTAAAACATCAATACCCCCACCTGTATTTACTCTTCGATTCTATTATAAGTGTACAATAATTATAATCATTAATATTATCATTATAACAGTTCATTTCGCATCCTGATCGAGCGGTGCTGCCATCTAAAATGGCCCTTTAGCAATTGTACGTTTAACCTCATCGAATATTCAATTAGGGATTGAAGACCTATTAGTGTACACGCTACCCTATATTATGGCCTGTACAGAGATTTTCACATTCCGTAAAAAAATAATTCTTATTGGGTCTAGCCGTACTCGCTCGGGTAGGACTTTTTCTTTTTTTTAAAGGTTAATTCTCGTGTATATGTACACTCGTGAATATAGCGGTTTGAAAGGCATTGTATAAACGAAAGAAAAAAAACAAAATGCTCTACAAAGTGCGTAGAAGATGTCAGTATAACGATAATTTTTCTTTGACGATTCTCGTACAGCCATAAAACACATAGATTGTTGTAGATATACATGTGTTGGAATGAGAGATCGCTGCTCGATAATCAGCCATTTCGGTACGAGTAGTTCACATCGTTTACAGCTAGGTGGCTCCACTGTCGGTGGAGCTACGAATAATTGATGTTGGAGCCAAACATAATCTGAATTAATGCGGAGAGAATGAATTATCTTTCTTACGAGATTAAGACAGATCGTTAGCAGTGAAGAGCGACGTTTAATAACATAAAAATGTACGATAATTTATTTCGCGTTTCCGACATAACCTCTTGAACATATAAACTCTTCATATACTTCATAACCTCTTAAACATATATACTCTTTTTTTCCGAGCGATAATTCAAGTTATATTTATTTTCGTTCGCTCGTACGAAATCCGCCGTTACAACAGCGACGATTTCCCATTTTTGGAGCGATATGTGATTGCGCAAATATTTGCATATGCCTGCACCGCTCTGACCGTAGGATGAAACAGATTAAAAACATTACAACTTGGATATTCGTAGTTCATTGAATTGATAATCGTCCAATACTGACTTATGATGTTTTTCGTATTATTCATTTTGCACAATATTAATTCCCGGGCATCCCGAAAGCATAATTATTACTTTCGGTCGAAACACTTCTCAAATATCGTTGGTAATTAACGTTTAAATTTGAATCTCGAAAGAGCGACGACAGCGCACCATGGGAAATCCGTACGTAACCTTACGCCGCTTTCAGGACGTTCCGATTGGCCAATGGGGAATCGTTAGAGCAAATCACGGAGCTTTAAAGTACTCTCGAGATAGAACCATCTAAATCGACCGTTTTTCTCCGACGTTCGTCCGTAGTTTAAAATCTGGTTATCCTGTGTTGAAATAATGTGAAAAAAAAAAATTGAACCAGGCTTAAACCGCGTCGGAGAAAATAGGCGTAACTGGAGATCAGTTGCGATAACCACGAGGATGGGTTAATGAGAAGTTACCGCAGCTGAAACTAGTACGTACAGGTCGTTGTACAAAGCACTGGTCAAAAAGATATTTTTCGTCACCCTGTACATTTTTAATCTTCCGCGCGAAAGAGAGAGAGGGAGAGAGAGAGAGAAAGAGAGGTGTATGGATTATTTATATGATCAAAAAATTTTACCTATGTACGCGCGGCGCACGACAGAATATATACGTATATATGTATATATTCTGAATCACCCTGTATATATCTCTATATTATATAAATATATCGCCGCCGCCGCCGACGTGTACAAGAGTTGAGGGGGGGGGGAGGGGCTCGGGACGAGATGGAACGTGTGGGGGGGTTGGCGCGCAGAGGGGCAAAGCCCCCCTAGCATTATATATACAGAGTAATTCAAAATACGCGGACCACCTGTTATTGTCGAATTCGGAATTGATCTTGTGGGATGGCGTCGAATTGTCGGGGTGAGCCACCCCGTGATTGGCTGAACTTCAATTACCTCGCGATTACAATTGGTTGATGATTTCGTTCTTTCTTTCCTTTCAAGTGGCACTCGAGTCAAGAGATCATGCCGAATCCTCCCCTTATTATTACGGACAGTCCGGGTATTCTGAATCATCCTGTATATACAGGGTGAGTAAAAAGTCCCGGACCGGTAAAATATCTAAAAAATAAAGCGTATTTGAAAAAAATGTTTCATAAGTTGTACGACATAAGGTGTACGACATTACATAGAGTTGTAAATCCGACCGTGCAACCTCCACGCGGTACACCTTGGATAATGCTAATGCCGGCGGTACTGTAACTTTCAAGCTCCATAACTCGAAAAGTACTTCATGAAAAAACAATTATTTATAGTGTTTTGAAAACCTCTCGAGGTAAGCTGCACGAATGTGCAATGGAAACTAGGGGATCTCGTTTAAAAAATTGAACATGACCTTCATTTGACCTTGAATAAGTTTTTCAAGGTCATCCTGATATTTTTATCCGATACGTCACTTGAAACCAACCTACAACTTTTGTACGAAACATTTTTTTCAAATACGCTTTATTTTTTAGATATTCGACCGGTCCGGGACTTTTTACTCACCCTGTATAACGATATATCGTCTCCTAACGGATATGGCCACGGTAGCGAGTATAAAATCATGTGCACATTTAACAATTTTTTTCTGTACGAAACGGTGATTTATTTATAAAACCAATTACACATCTATTTAGTATAAATATCAAGCTAATAAAAAATATTTGTTTTTTGCGTTTATGTTATACAAAATAGCCGACTACTGCCATTTGCTTTTGGTATCTTTTTTGTCGTTCGTGACATTTGGCATCGACAATTTTTTACCTGGAACAAGAGAAAAAAATTCTCGTCAATCTACATGAGAATGTCTAGAGAAGTACGTACGGAATTTGGAAAAATATTGCTTTATTCGAATATTGTAGGCATTTGAACAAAAAAAGGTGAATTTCAGGTGAAAAAATTTCTATAAAACTGCTCATAAAATGAAAAGTTTTGAATTAATCGGAAATTCCGTACGCACTTATCTAGGCATTCTGATGTAGATTAACGAGAATTATTATTTTTTGTTCTAGGTCAAAAATTGCGGATGCCAAAAGGTACCAAAAGCAAACAGCAGTTGACGGCCATTTTCTATAACAAATAAACAAAAAAATTTATTTTTTATTAGCTTGATATTTATACTAAATAGATGTGTAATTAGTTTTATAAATAAATCATTTTTTCATACAAAAAAAAATTGTTGAACGTACGTAAAATTGTTAAGGGAGTATCGCCTTAATCAAGTGTCACAAAATAGCGATAACGTGCATTGTTGTCGATAAAAGTCATCTATCGCATCGTTTCTATGACACCTCCGGTTCTCTTTTAGATTATTTTGTAAAATCTCCTTTTTTTCCGGACGCGAACGTTACACGTGTTTACACACGTGTTTATATCTTTTAATAACAAAGTGAAAAAATGTTCAACCATATACTCAACAATAAAAGTATTAGAAACGGGACAAATCGCTCACATTTTTTTAACCCAACAATAAAATTTATCATCTACTTTTAATAGCTCACAGGCAATAACGTCACAGACGCGCCACTCGACTCACACATAACCAACGAGTAAGTTGTATTTTAACGTATTTATTTTAGTGTATATACATCATCCGTACTGAACGTAAAAAAAGAAGAAAAGAAAGCCAACACACGTCGGTTATTAGCAACGTCCGAAGTTAGCAAAAAAAGTATTCGCCGAATCCCAGTGACCGCGAGAGCAGGTCACTTTTAGGTTAAGTTGAATCATTTTTTTTTTGTGAAACAGAAGGCAACAGGTCGGACGAGGAAGTGTGAAGTTATTCCGTAAAAGATTTTTGCGTTTAAAACCCGTATTGGATATTTGGTGATAGAATAGCAACAGGTGGCGCCACATAAACGGCACACGATGTCACCAAAATGCAGAAATTGCTATTCGTCACCGTCAGATGGCGAAGTCCCAAATCATTGTATCTTGAGTAACGTTGTACGAATTTATATGGCACCTTGTTGCCGTATTTTATCCCCAGTTTCTCTTTCGAGAGCACGTTTTTTTATCTGGGAACCGAACAAACTTGATTTTGTCAAATCGTAAAAGTCCTGCTTCATTCTGGATTGTGTGTATATATAAGTATACCGGAATGATATGTGTGGAAGGATATATAACGCCCGTCTTGTATGATTCGGATATTCTTTGTTTGACAGCCAGCGCTCGCAGTGGCGACATTTGGAAATATCGTACGTGTCGGAAAACATTGACCCTATATTATATAAATATATATATACAGTGGACATTTGAAGTGGAATGCGGATATCTTTGCCGATTTTCGCGAAAATTGAACGAATTTGAAAATTTCAAAAAAGTACATTCGAGGAAATTTGATAATCTTTCGAACGAAACGGGTCCCATTGAGATTGATCAACAACTGTGCACGTGCGCAACGAAAATGTTGGAGGGTGTGGAAAATCGGGTGTTCCGTCGACCTCGTGATTTGAGGATTGCAGATGCGATAGAGGGTAAATATGGTATCGAACTAAAGGGTTACGAACAGGTATGAAAACTACTTCAGGAGCAATTGGATGCGCAACCTCCCGGTGGCAGGGGAAGCGGTTAAAGTGGAAACCTTTCGTCGGGGCTAGCGCGAAAACTGTTGTACCGATTGGGCTCATTTTCATCGTGGATGTATTATTCACGAGGGCCTATGACCCGATGAAAAGAAATTGGAGTTATCGTTCCCCGGAAACGATGGGGAGGTGTATCGTCGAAGTCCAATTTTCAAAATCATCAAATTTTTCCGAAAATCGCTTGAAGCATCAGCATTCCGCTTCAAATGGCCAGCACTGTATATATAAAGCTAATGCAGCATTTACAAATTTTTCCCAAATTTGCCACAGATGGCGCTGACTACTTTTTATGCAAAAAAACCAATAAGAAGCTCGCTCTCGTACAATTGGTCGGTAACCGTTAAGAAAAAATAAAAATAATTGTATGTACATACATATTTTTTAAAAACTGGTCATCGCACGGTTTTGAAATGGTGGAGAAAAAGGAAATGTATCGTTTATCGTATGGACCGCATTATTTTGCGTGGCTTCTTCAATTGTAAGACTATACGAATGGAATGTTGTTATTACTATTTTGCTGTAACCTCAAAACTCGATTTCTGTAATTATCGACGAGAATTCATGAAATTACAACGAAATAACGTGGTCCATATAAATGTCATAAAATGTTATTTTCATTTTTTTTCCTGTGGGATATGCCTGCATTTCTTCGTTCTTAAGATGATAACCTAACAATCGTGATAGCTCTTTTCTATCCGCTCCTCCATGTTGGATTTGAGGACTTCCTTTAATGCGTAGGCTGTCGCCTTTTTTTCCCCATCGGTATTCAGACTCTTTAAAATATAACATTATAAAGACGCCATAATATGGGCTGAGGATGGAAAATGAACGTTCCAGAGCCTACGCTCCTGGTAGTCTCGGGGTTAAAAACGGACTAGAATCGTACATTAAGCCCCCTTTCCTCCGACGTGGCTTAGACCGGGTAAAATTTTTTTTTATACAGCCTGAAGATATAGGCGAAATTTAATTTAAGCTTCGATTAATGTTGGAGTAAACGATGGTAAGCTACTTCTTCATTGAGTCGGGAGTAGGAACAGGCTCGGAATTCTCACTGACCATCTCCACAAGTACTATTCACAAGGGTTTTGCTGTCAAGCGAAACTTACTTCAGCCTCTGATCCCTCTTCGAGTCGATACTATCGCCGACTCGAAGAACAAGGAAGCTATAAGGACAGCGACACTATAAATACTATATTTCAAGATGATCAGGACGAATTCCTAACCAACTTTACTTACTCGGCAATGAACAAGCGAATCATGGAGCCTAGAGTAAAGGAGTGCAATCTCTAATGGGGAACGGCCGAAAAAAGCGACCTCAAAAATTCAGCAAAAAAGGTGTCGCTGCGGTCGCAAGTTGATCCGAGTGAAATGAGCAAGAAATAAACTATACGTGGAACCTTACTGAAGCTAGGCACCTACGGACAATATACACATAACCCTTCGGTATAATTGAATGTAATCACGCGTCATCGTTAATACAACAGTTTTATGAAACTTTTAATTACTGCAAATCTGTAAAAGTAAGAACATAGATTAGCATTATATCGACTTTATAATATACTAACAAAAAGAAATGAAATAGCTTCGTAAAGGTTACAAAAAAAACCAATGTGATTTATATTTAACGAAATTTAAAGTACAATAAGTGAGGAGATTGTGCAGTGATTATTCCAGGATCGATAAATAACTATAAAGACATCCCAGTTAAAAAATACAGACGATGAGCGTGTAATAAATAATGAGGTAAACATCGGGTTTAGGCGAGCCTTTTTCCTCTGACAAAATTGGGGGGGAGTTATTTATTAAAAAGTTATTAACAAATAAAGTTCATAATTCATAC
The DNA here is from genome assembly GCA_958009045.1 of Oxytorus armatus. Taxonomy (NCBI): domain Eukaryota; kingdom Metazoa; phylum Arthropoda; class Insecta; order Hymenoptera; family Ichneumonidae; genus Oxytorus; species Oxytorus armatus. The sequence goes on along the minus strand of OY253748.1, from coordinate 2,769,133 downwards.
AGCTATTTTCCTTATACCAGCCAGTCCCAATCATCTTGTCCTTCACATGTATTGTTAATAATACCCCCTGAGTAACATACAAAATGTTTTATCCGACGTTCATTGTTTGTTAAAAATTTATTAACAAAAGAAGTTTCATAAATCAAACATGAAATACTTATACTAGTGTATGGTGAACAGTACACGTATGAGCGGGTTCTCTGCGCCCCTCCGTGCACCCCTTACACACAAGCCCAAAAACAACCCAAAAACAAACCACAAACAATCAAACCAAACCAAAAACAACCCAAAAACAAACCAAAAACAAATTAAAAACAAACCACACACAAACCAAAAACAAACCAAAAATAACAAACAACGAATTAAACAACCCCCACCCCATACGCTACCCACCGACACCTCACCTTTCCACCCTCATTTACTCATGTATATTTGTATTCGTATGATGAGCAGCATACGTATAAGCAAGGGATATATGTGCTATTTACTATACTTACGGGTTGTTTGGATTGTTTTTGGGTTGTTTTTGGTTTGCACCCCTCCGTGCACCCCTTACACACCAGCCCAAAAACAACCCAAAAACAAACCACAAACAATCAAACCAAACCAAAAACAACCCAAAAACAAACCAAAAACAAATTAAAAACAAACCACACACAAACCAAAACAAACCAAAAACAAACCAAAAACAAACCAAAAACAAACCAAAAACAAACCAAAAACAAACCAAAAACAAACCAAAAACAAACCAAAAACAAACCAAAAACAAACCAAAAATAACAAACAACGAATTAAACAACCCCCACCCCATACGCTACCCACCGACACCTCACCTTTCCACCCTCATTTACTCATGTATATTTGTATTCGTATGATGAGCAGCATACGTATAAGCAAGGGATATATGTGCTATTTACTATACTTACGGGTTATTTGGATTGTTTTTAGGTTGTTTTTGGTTTGTTTGGTTTGGTTGTTTTCGATTGTTCTTGGTTCGTTTTTGGTTTGTTTGGTTTGTTTTTGGGTTGTTTTCGATTGTTCTTGGTTTGTTTTTGGTTTGTTTGGTTTGTTTTTGGGTTGTTTTTGGGCTGGTGTGTGGGGGGTGCACGGGGGGCGCAGCGAACCCGCTGATACGTGTACTGTTCGCCATACACTAGTATAAGTATTTCATGTTTGATTTATGAAACTTCTTTTGTTAATAACTTTTTAACAAACAATGAGCGACGGATAAAACTTTTTGTATATTACTCAGGGGGTATTCTTAACAACACATGTGAAGAACAAGATTTTTGGGACTGGCTGGTATAAGGAAAATATCTATACGAATTATTAACTTTATTTGTTAATAACTTTTTAATAAATAACGTCCCTCAATTTTGTCAGAGGAAAAAGTTGTTTCGCGTGCGAAAGCGCGTCGGATGAGCCTATTGCGAAAGGAATCGGAGGGGCGTCGCCTAAACCCGATGTTTACCTCATTATTTATTACACGCTCATCGTCTGTATTTTTTAACTGGGATGTCTTTATAGTTATATAATTATCCTGGAATAATCAATGCACAATCTCCTCACCTATTGTACTTCAAATTTCGTTAAATATAAATCACATTGGTTTTTTTTTTTGTAACCTTTACGAAACTATTTCATTTCTTTTTGTTAGTATATTATAAAATCGATATAATGCTATTCTATGTCCTTACTTTTACAGATTTGCAGTAATTAAAAGTTTCATAAAACTGTTATAATAACGATGACGCGTGATTACACTCAATTACACCGAAGGGTCATGTGTATATTTGTATATTGACCGTAGGTGCCTAGCTTCAGCGAGGTTCCACGTACAGTTTATTTCTGCCTCACGACACTCGGATCAACTTGCGACCGCAGCGACACCTTTTTTGCTGAATTTTTTATGCCGCCTCAGAGTACGGAGATACTCTGCACTCTAGTCTCCATGAAGCGAATCGAAAAGACACATTCTTTTCGATTCGCTACACCCAGTGTGGGCCGAACGTTTCCGAAAGCTTCCGAAAAATGCCGAAATAAAGTGTCAAATCGTGCTAACGATCAGCATAACCTCAAACTTGTTCCGTTCCATCGTTCTTGAATTCGGCTTGACTCCACCAAGTCCACAATTATTAATTACGTAGACACGTTTGGTTGAAAAAAATTGATTACTCAATTTCTGTGGGCTGTCGACTTTTCTTAAACTCGAATGCATCTATGCGTTTGATGTTTTGTGAGCAATCCTCCGAGAGACTGTTTACCGTTCATCATAAAATACGTTTATTACGAATTAACGTAACATTATCGCTGGGAACAAATTTAACGTTATTTTCAAGTTTAAACGTGAAAATGGAACTCGGGTGATTCCGGAAACGTTCGGCTGCACCGGTTGTAGCGAATCAAAAGCGCCATTATAAAACCGTCATCATTTTCGTCGTATCCTATTGGCTGCGTTTCTTAATTCCGCTTTTGATAATTCTGTCTCTTTCGCACACATTGTATTAAAAAGAGATACGACGATAAAAAACGATGAAAAGGTGAATTAAGGAACGCAGCCATCGTATCTCCCACTGCGGGTATTCCCCGTCGAGAAATTTTTCCAATTCATCAAAATGATCCCTGATTTTGTTTTTCGCTTGTTAACGGAAATTATCGACGAAAACGAAAATCTTATCCGATAAGGACACGATATTGTTACATTACGGTCACCATTCGAAATCCCGGTGTGAACAAAGAGATTTTGCGATTAGTTTTCACATTATACGAATATTAGGGCTCGGTCTAATGCCAGAACACGAATGATTATGTCCGAACGTTTTCGCTATCGTGATATATAAATTTTGCTTGTGACCTCGAGCAAAATTAAAAGTTCATTCGCATCTCACTGGGAATTAAACTCACCATTTTTCTTCTTGGAACTTAAAAATATAAGCCTAATGTTGTAGAATAGAATTGCTGATCGTTGAGGAGGCATTGACGATGGTTTGTGGTACGACTATACTCGTTCCATTCGCCAGTCCGTTACTGAGGATCGATGAAAAAGTACTGTTGGTCGCAAGAGATGCTGTAAACATCATGGTTGTCAGAGCGGTTGTTGTCGTTTCTAATTTTGGAATTCTCGTTACAGCCTCGACCGTGATCTTTGCCACGTTCGTCAGCACACCGACCGTCGCGTTGCTCAACGATGATTTTGATAAATTGGCACAAATATCCTTCACCTGAACTACCGGTCCCAGACAAGCGTCCAGCATATAAGCCAATAGAGAGCCGAATGCCAAACCAGTTGTGTATGACAATGTCATTATGTTTCCTGCAACAACGTTCATATAAAATTCATTATGAATGACGAATCATTTTATTGCGACTGACTATTGTTCGTCTATTTTTTGGGAAAACAGGTCTATGCAGCGTTATTGGGAATTACCACAGAGGTGTAACCTTTACAATACACTCATTCCGTCAGCCCAAATCGGCCAGTGCTAGTTAGCACAGGGAACGATAGAAAGCCAAATGATTATTTTTTGGCAAAATTTAACGTTTTTACTACGGAGCGCATTGTCATCGGGAGCACGAGTGCCAGTTCCTTAGTGCCCGTGCCGAAAAGGGAACACTTTGCGGAAGGCAAGAGTGTAGATTTATGGAATACGGATTTCAGACAAAAAGTGGCTAATGCGTTGCACGAGGCTTTTGTAATTTTTGTTCCAACGAAGTGTATCGAACCTACCGGCCAGTTCACGGTGTTGCTCGGGCACTTTACTGGGCGCTTGGATCATTGGTACACTGCCGACAATGCCGTTGGTGAGACCGAGTAACCACGAGAACAGTAGGGGATAACCTTCCCCCGATAATATCGGTGCACTTCTTGGTATTGCGCAAAGAAGAAAGAGCGGAATAAGAATTGCTCGAGCACCAGAAAAATACAACAGCTGAGTCCTCGTCCATTCGTAAGGTATCGACGCCAATACCTGGTGAAAACAATAGATCATTGAATCTTTAACTACTTGCGCTGGCAGCTAGATCACAAATCCGAATGATTCCGACGTGCGTGGCACCTCTACATGAAAAAAATGTCACAACCGTCGCATGTATATAGACTATGCTTGGTGTTACCTTGCCAAGAAGATCAGCGCCGTTGAACGCTGCCATTAGAATAACGGGCATCCAAGATTCAAATTTGCACGATATTATTTCCGACAAAATTCCTGGATAAAGACACAGCGTAACGAAGTAAGCAACGCCGATGCTTGCCATGTAGGGAAATATCAGCTTTGCAACTTCGACCCTCGCCAGCATTCCTCCTGCAAGAGTGCACAAACATTTTTTTTTTAATTTAAATTCTCTCATATTTTCTTTTGATTACGTAAGAATCCATTTAGTTTTTTGTTTTGTTTATAGCAATATAATTACGCTTTATGCTGGCCCATCGTTTGTTCCCTTGACTTCGGTAATAAGTTCCTTGCATTACCACAACGTCCTCCACCTTGTAGGTCGGACCGTTGTTACCCGCTGAATTATTGGATGGAGCGCTTGGCTCGTAAACAGGATTGCTGAATGAGAACGCTGAGTACTGTCCAGTGCCTAAAAAATTATATGAACAACTAAATAATCCAAAATTTTTATCCAAGGAACAAAGCGAATAGCATTTTCATTCGTCATAATTTTCCTCGCATTCATAAAACTGAATTTATAAAATTAATTACTTTACGTAATAACTGATAACAGTTTTGCAAAATAAAATTTGTAAGTCCCATAAAATTCCAACGTCAACGATAATTTCGACGATAATCATATTACTGAACAAAAGTCTAGCGCAGTTATATTCACATCATCGATACAATATTTCAAGCGCAAAATATCGAGACACATCGAACTTGAAAAATGATTGAATTGCGATCGAACTTGAGGCCATTTGCCAAACTTCTAATTCGTTGTGTTTAACAGCACAGGGTTTCAAGCGCGTCTTTCGTTTAATTTGAAAAAAAATCGTCATGTTTTTGTCGCGTTGGCGGAACTACGAGTAAAATTAAACGTACCGTTTGCCGCGTCGCCGGTGCTGCCACCGGCGGCGTCAGTTCCCAACGGACTCGTTTGAATTTTCAACACACCGTACTGGCCTTTCGTGGGATCGCCCGTTTGATCCAACGGATCCATCTGAACGAGATTGAAATATTCATTAGTAATTCGTAAAGTACAAAATGTTAATAATATTTTTATCATAGATCCAAGCCGTTTTACCAGGCCCACGTCTTCCGTTGGCTCTAGAATTATTCTATTTCGTTCTTGGCAGAGATTCACGTAAAACTGAACGAATTCAGTTTTACGAACGATCCAGTGAAGCACCGAGCACATGACGATCGTCATTATCGAGAGCGAGAAAAACATTGATGTATTTCCACGCTCGTCGTCAACCAGCGACTTGGTGAGTATTCGGTTGACGGATACCCAGAAACCCGCAGCGCCTAAAATCATTTTCTCTTTGATTAATAGTGAAACGTTTAAAAAATGCATTTTTCGTTTTGTCAAGTTGTTAATACGATGTTACGTTCCCCCGAACGTCACTGTATGAAGAAAAAGAAAAGCCGGACACAGTTGTGAGAATTGTTGTACTTGCATGATTTCTGTTTCGTACAATTTTCTTTGGAGATATGATTATTTTTGTTAGCTACTAGAATTTCATAATTTTCATCATGAATTTTATTATTACAGAACAAGTACAAGACAAAAATATTTGAAAAGTGACATACTCTCTCCAGCCATGACTGCTTGTGTGTAACGACTCGGCAGCATGGACGTATATCCATAGAAGCTCGACTGCTGAACTGCAATATTGCCGTAGCATTAAAGAAAACACATTTTTCACGATATACGATCTCATAACTTGCGCATTGTAAAAGAAGATGCTCGTTGTCCAACGTACCGGTGCATCCAACGGCAACGACTGCAACAGCGACCAGATTTATCGTGTACGAGGTTGCGACGCCGAAAAATTCCCACCAGATTTCCGAAATAACGACGAAATTCAGTGTAATGACCGAGACCAGATATCCTGACGTTGAATTAAACAAACAAAAAAAAATGTTTTCATGAAACGCACGAAATTTACAAGCTCATAGCGTCGGCTCTATGACACCCACGCAGAAATTGCCAGTATAATTCTATTGGCCAAGCTTTGGGCCAATATTGGCGGCCAAACTTTGGCCGCCAGTACTGACCCCGTACTAGCTGACTATCTAGCCATACTATGGGCCATACTGCGGACCATACTAAGAGCCAGTATGAAATACAGTCTTATGCCAGTACTGGTTGAATTCTACTTGGCCCAAAGCTTGGCCAAGTAGAATTCAACCAGTACTGGCATAAGACTGTATTTCATACTGGCCCGTAGTACGGCTCTTAGTATGGTCCGCAGTATGGCCCATAGTATGGCTAGGTATTGGCAGCCAGTATTGTTTCAGTACTGGCTGATAATCTGGCCAAGCTTTGGGTTAATATAAAATATCGTCTTGTGCCAGTACTGGTTGTCAATCTGACCGCACTACGGGCCGGTATAATAACCAGATCTGGGCCAAAATAGGCTATAAAATACGGCCAAGCTCTGGCTTCGATACAGGCTTAGTACTGGGCTATAGAAAATGCCAATACTGAGAGTATTTCACTTTAACAGTTGCGTTCTGTAATGTAATTGTAGATTAGGTTATTCTGATCAAAAGTCCATTATTTTGCAAACAACCAAATTGTTGAATTATAATTTGCCCCGAACTTGAAATTGCACGATTAATACAATATTTTTTAGTGTAATATTTGCTACATATAGCTTATATTTTATAAACACTGTTCTATAAACATTTAAGTACGTATTTTAGACCTGTATATGTACTTAGTCCCTTATTAATATAAACTACTCCGAGCATTTAGTATATAACAAGTGCATTTAATTATCAAACATTTATGCATAAACAACCCAGACAACACAGACATCCAAAGGACGTCCTAAAAACATCCGAAGAACGTCCTTACGTTCAAAGTAGATCCTTTGGACGTACGTGTGCTGCTTGGGAAACATCTGGTAACGTGGTAAAAAGAACTATAAATTACTCCCGGAGAGAAATAGAATTTAAATAGACATTGAATCGCCGTCCACTAGACGCCAAAAGTGTCTAAAAGACGTCGATTCGATATCTATTTAATTTGCCATTTTTCGCTGAGATGTAATTTGCACCGTCGGCAAAATCGTCTGCCAAGATTCGACCCAATGAAATAACCAGCATTGGTACGACCGTTGGTGCCAGTTGTAAGCCAGAAGTTTGCCAGATCTGGGCCAAAGTCCGGGCCAAAGTCTGGCCCAAAGTCAGAGCCAAAGTCCGGGCCAAAGTTCGGGCCAATTAAATAACTGGCACGACCGTTGGTGCCAGTATAACGGCCGGCTATTACACTCCTGTACCGAATCTGTACTGGCCGAATACTGGCAGCCAGTACCGGCACTACGGCAACCAGTATTGGCCCAACGCTCGGCCGTTACAATTTTTCTACGTGACCATCCTTATCAGCCTATCGATAACAAACAACTGTATCAAAAATCCTAAACGAGCGATTGCTGCACATTTATTTAATATCGAAACCGGATCTAAAAATTTGTAGACGGAGATACATTTTTTAACAATGAAACAAATGCATTTGAAGGAAGTAGAACTCCTATTCATACTTTTTATGCATCTATCTGAATATTTTTTTACATGGCCAAAAAAAGATTTAAAAAAGTCTATCGATTTTTATTCTCGATACGTATTTTGTTTAGTGAAATAAAAAAATTGAACACATTTTTTCCGTTGTTTAATCGTGGAATTTAACCGCTCCGCGCCACTTAAGGGCTCACATACCCCTGAAATAAAAAAAAATCGATTTTTTTTACAGATTTTTATACTTTATACTTTAAAGAATTGAAACAAAAAAAATGTTAAGAAAATTCCACTCCGTTACAAAGTTCTAGCAATAAATGCGACCGGACATAGAGTTGGAACGTTGTACCTGCCAGAAACTTTTTTCTCGAAACTATATTTTTAGACAATGTCAGCACGATAATGCAGTAAATTTTTTATATTTTTTTAACTTTTTTCTTTCAAATCTTGATAATTATTTTCTCTATAGTCTAGCGAGAGGTTATTTTTCATTTTTTTGGTTGGACAATTTTTTTATAAATTATTAACCACTATTTTTTTTATTTTTATTGCATACTAAAGTTTTAAGTACTATAATTTCTTTATTTTTGAAAAAAAAAAATGTTAATTTTTTTTTTCTTATAGTTGAAAAGTTAATAAAAAATGTCAAATCAACATTTTATTTATTTTTTCACCCATATTAAATTTTATTGCATACTAAAGTTTTAAATACTATAATTTCTTTATTTTTGAAAAAAAAAAATTTTAATTTTTTTTTTCTTATAGTTGAAAAGTTAATAAAAAATGTGAAATCAACAATTTAATTAATTTTTTCATCATATAACCATTATAATAATTTTTCATATTTACTCGACTTTACAGCAGCGGGATGCCCTTAAGACTCTCGATATGTCGTTTTGATTTTAAGAGCGTGTGCAAGGCGATGGGAAACTTCAACAGCGTCGGTATAGTAGGGACCATTTAATTCGGGTTATATTGAAGGCGTACTCGTACCAAAAACCTCGGTTAACCTTTCCAGAAGCGATTCACTATCTATTTTGGTATTGTGACCTCTAATTTACCAGGAAGGATCCCAAAAAGTGAGGAAAATTGTCTGTCGACTGGAAATTGAATAAGGAAATTCTACCGTTCCGATACGTCTGCTAGTAGCGCCAGTGGAATATAAACGAACTAAATCAAAACACTTTTCCACGATTACTGTCTATTTTTTAGCCAAATGCCGTTTCGTTAATTTTGCACATTTATAAAGAATTTTGTATTAATTAGGATTTCTATCCGTCTAGAACTGAATAGTGAAATTTTTCGGAATTTTGCTATATAATAATTATTTTAACCATTTTTGTTCGAGACCTTTTAGAATGTGTCGTAAAATGTACATTTCTATTTTAAATTTCAACTTTTTCTCGCTATTAAATTCTAGATTGGGATCGCGAGAATTACTTGTCCGAATTTCTAATCGTTCGATCTAACAGTTTAGGAATGGCGTTTGGCGAAAAAATTGCAATGCATTTTGTCGGTACAACAGAGTCGGTAAAACAGACCGTTGGACATACTCTTAAGTCGAGGCTGATATGACAAGATACGAAGATTAATTTTACCGAAAGTTATGCGTTTGTTCAGCGACACGGTCTCGACGAGAATGTTGTTAGCAAAGACAGCGAAAAACGCCATCGTAACGTAAACCACTGACATATCGAATATTACCGTTGTGTCGGGATATCTGGCTTTGAAATAATCCACGGCCATCATGAAGCTGCAAATAAGCATAATACGATAGACAATCATAAATCGACACCGTAACATAGTTAACAAAAAAAAAAAAGAAAACAGTGCAATACATGATTCACTCGAAATTTTTCAATACCGATGATGGTATTGTTCATCGGATTCTTTAATCGTTCGATAATTATTTTTAAATGAAGGCTCAATGTTTCAATAAGTGCCGGAGCCGTAGTAGTGAATTATCAACATAAATTAATCGTCAATTCTTTGTGATTTTATTTATATATATATATGACCTGTTGTAAGGCATGAGGAAGCCAACACCAGCGAGTACAAGGGCCAGATAGATGAAGTTGCATTTGTCAACCGGTGGCGAAAGATGATTAAAGCCATTGTTAAGTTTGAAGTCGTTCATTCCCCTTGCTTTACCGAGCTGAACATATCCCCTGCTCAAATTCTCATCCATATTGGACGATTCGAGCTCGGAAGATGTATGTGTGTGTGTGTGTGTGTTTTCCGGATGGCCTGATCCTACGAGTTCATTCTCGTATATAGGGTTTTTCGATTCGCAAAGATTGCAAACTTCGTAAAACACTGTACACTTATAGTAATCCGCGTGATTTTCGAACGCGGTTTTTGCTCGTTTCTTATTTGTTTCCCGGTTCTTCTATTTTAGTCAAATTTACGTCGACAACAATCACTGCACTGGGGGTGCCACACGGCACCAGATACGGCCGCTCGAGCCTCTCGTGAATTATATTTTTTCGTTTTCGTACATCGATGTCTCGCATCGCGAGCGCATGCTTTGAAAATTCCGTCATTGATTTCTGCGCGCGCATTATGCTGCGTCGTAAACGACGTTATGGCGTCGGGATTTGCGCACGCGAACGTAACTACTCGGAAAGGGAATCTCTTGCTTGGCCGGTATACAGGCGCTCCTCCATACCGACAGGAATAACGCGCGCTCCATAGCAGGTGTGGGTTTTTCTTATTACGTGCTTACTTATCGACTTATTCGCAGTCGATAATCACAGAAGGTGTTAGAGGTGATTTAGCCGCACGTTGAAAAAATAATGACTTAAAAGAAAACTTTTTGTAGATATTTTATACGTTATTTTAGCCCGGGGACGACACTTATAAATATCTGAAAAAATCTCAGCTCAGCGTCATATATAGCTTAGAAGATAAACAACAACAGTAGGAGTGCGCAGTCCTCGCGCGTCTCCGGTGCTCTCAAAATCAAGCAGCAATCTTTGAATCAGGTTTTCCTGATGTAAGACGGCTACCGACACAATCATGGGGATAACTGGTGATAATAAATTCATAAAACGGTGAAAATATATGGCAACATGGGCTCAGTTCCTTTCGCTTCTTACCTAATCTTTATAAATAAAAATGTAAATGTTTGTTCAAAATCTTAAATCTCCAAAAGTTCTTCACCGATTGCTTTGAAATTTTGACACAATGTTTTTAGTTGGAATGAGCCACAGCAACGCGTGGCCGGGAGCAGCTAGTGGGAAATAGAAAAAATTGCCGTATATAAAACTTATTTACCGACTGATTTACTTACCGACGAACAAACTTGTCGATTAGAAGGGAGAATGTCAAAGTCCCGACAGTCAAAATCCCCCGACACGGCCTATCGCGCGTGTACCGACTGTTTTTGGTACGTGTACAGCCGCGAGATGGCAATAACGGTTAAAGCGCAAACACATCGCGGTTAGGCAATGAACGTAGTTCCAAGCGTTGGGGTTCTCAATAAAACCGAGGGACGTCACTGACTAGCAAATTATTTAATCAAATAATACACGTGGGTTCCTTTTGGTTATATCGGAGCGAGAAAAAAGTTGAGTAACATAAACAACTGTTGTTGGTTAAATTTCTTATAAACAATTTGTTAACAAAACCAAGAATAAATAGTATTATGATTATTGCCGTTAATTCTTTAATGAACAAATGGCAAATGAATAAATAAATTGTCCAAATAAATAGAAATGATTGTTTTTATTGTCGTTGTTATTATTATTAATACAACTTCGTCGCAAAGATTTGACCGGATAATACACGTCGGTTCCTTTTGGCTATATCGGAGCGAGAAAAAATTGAATAACATAAACAACTGTTGTTGGTTGAATTTCTTATAAACAATGTATTAAGAAAATCAGGAATAAATAGTATTATGATTGTTGTTGGGTTTCGTTTAATGAACAAATGGAGAATGAATAAATAAACTGTCCAAATAAATTGAAATAATTGTTTGTATTGTCACTGTTATTATTATTAATACATTTCGTCGCAAAGATTTGACCGGATAACGCACGTAGGTTCCTCTTGGCTATATCGGAGCGAGAAAAAGTTGAATAACATAAAGAAGTGTTGTTGGTTGAATTTCTTATAAACAATTTATTTAAAAAACCAGGAATAATTACTATTATGATTATTGTTGGGTTTCGTTTAATGAACAAATGGCGAATGGATAAATAAACTGTCCAAATAAATTGAAATGATTGTTTTTATTGTCGTTGTTTTTATTATTAGGTAAAAAAAAGTTAATTTTTGTGTAATCATCGAAAAATCTTCAGGGAACAGAGGTAAAAATTTTTAAACGAAACCCAACAATAATCATAATAATATTTATTCCCGGTTTTCTTAATGAATTGTTTATAAGAAATTCAACCAACAACAGTTGTTTATGTTATTCAACTTTTTTTTGCTCCGATATAGCCAAAAGGAACGTGTATTATTGGATTGAATAATTTGCTAGTCCGTCACGTCCCTCGATTTTATTGAGAACCCAAACACTTGGAACTACGTTCATTGCCTAACCGCGATGTGTTTGCGCTTTAACCGTTATTGCCATCTCGCGGCTGTACACGTACCAAAAACAGTCGGTACACGCGCGATAAGCCGTGTCGGGAGTTTGACTTTCGGGATTTTTACCGTCGGAACTTTGACATCCTCCCGAAATAATAAAGTTGAAACTCACTTTTACGATATCTTCTTTATCAGGAATAATACCGGTTACTCTCTCTGTCGGTGGCTTGCCGCACTCATTACAAAAAACTTTCGGTACATGCGCATAGAAGCCCTTATCTCATGCGTAACGCTTATCACTTATGAATCAGCTCATCAGCTGATCGCGATTCAGATTTTTACCGTCGGGACTTTGACATCCTCCCGAAATAATAAAGTTGAAACTCACTTTTACGATATCTTCTTTATCAGGAATAATACCGGTTACCCTCTCTGTCGGTGGCTTGCCGCACTCATTACAAAAAACCCAACAATAATCATAATACTATTTATTCCCGGTTTTCTTAATGAATTGTTTATAAGAAATTCAACCAACAACAGTTGTTTATGTTATTCAACTTTTTCTCGCTCCGATATAGCCAAAAGGAACGTGTATTATTGGATTAAATAATTTGCTAGTCCGTCACGTCCCTCGATTTTATTGAGAACCCAAACACTTGGAACTACGTTCATTGCCTAACCGCGATGTGTTTGCGCTTTAACCGTTATTGCCATCTCGCGGCTGTACACGTACCAAAAACAGTCGGTACACGCGCGATAAGCCGTGTCGGGAGTTTGACTTTCGGGATTTTTACCGTCGGAACTTTGACATCCTCCCGAAATAATAAAGTTGAAACTCACTTTTACGATATCTTCTTTATCAGGAATAATACCGGTTACCCTCTCTGTCGGTGGCTTGCCGCACTCATTACAAAAAACCCAACAATAATCATAATACTATTTATTCCCGGTTTTCTTAATGAATTGTTTATAAGAAATTCAATCAACAACAGTTGTTTATGTTATTCAACTTTTTCTCGCTCCGATATAGCCAAAAGGAACGTGTATTATTGGATTAAATAATTTGCTAGTCCGTCACGTCCCTCGATTTTATTGAGAACCCAAACACTTGGAACTACGTTCATTGCCTAACCGCGATGTGTTTGCGCTTTAACCGTTATTGCCATCTCGCGGCTGTACACGTACCAAAAACAGTCGGTACACGCGCGATAAGCCGTGTCGGGAGTTTGACTTTCGGGATTTTTACCGTCGGAACTTTGACATCCTCCCGAAATAATAAAGTTGAAACTCACTTTTACGATATCTTCTTTATCAGGAATAATACCGGTTACCCTCTCTGTCGGTGGCTTGCCGCACTCATTACAAAAAACTTTCGGTACATGCGCATAGAAGCCCTTATCTCATGCGTAACGCTTATCACTTATGAATCAGCTCATCAGCTGATCGCGATTGCAATTCGGCAAAGTTAAAGAGGCGATCCTTTATTTTCCCCAAAACTTGGCTGTCATTCCTGTCAAAAGTTTTACACGAAACTCTTGTATAGTCGCTAGTGAAAATGTCACTGAATACGGCACACGCGAATGGCGGAGTTCTCATACACTCGGGTGAACGGTGAGTACACCTTTTTCTTTTGCAAATTAATCGTCTTGTCGACGAACATTGATAGACCGGACCTAACAGAAGTAAACATTGGGTCGATGCTTCTAGACTATTGAAAAACTGCGCAACGTGTCACGGCGTGCCGACTTTTTACGCATTTTCCTGACCCTGTCTGAAATACAAAATTCGCAAATCAACAATTTTACAAAATTTTTCTATTAATATTATTAAATATCCATTTGTAAACATGATGAGTACTACGCACCACCTCCGCTGCTATTTCTGTCCTTACGATGACAAATCTTCGTCCGGTCGAAATTACATCCAGTAGGCGTTGTGTATATAGTGTGCAATCAAAGATTGCATCAATTGGCGTAATTATTTTCACAATGTCAGCGCGATGACGTTTCTCAAGGACCTAGAAAAGTTGGAAAGACAATTTTTTGAGATATCAACGAAATATGTATTTAAATACATATTTCGTTGATCCCTTCTCTAAAAATATGTTTGATGTAAAAAAAAAAATGTAGCGACAACCAATATCAGTTGTTGATCCTTTTCTTTTTGCGCGATTTATATTTTTCAACATTCGGCTGGTTTTAAAAAACTGCAATATGTTACAGAAAGTTTGTTCAAGGAGCTTCGCACACTAATTTAACTTCACGTTGACAAAAAAAAAATGTATAAGAAAATTCACAATTTCTCTTGCCCTTGATTTATTTTTTTGCAGCGAAGAATAAAAATTTCTTGGAAATTTCCATCTACAGTAAATCGATGTAGTCAGAGCGGCAAAGTCTACATTGGTGCAGAAATTTATTCAACGATCGCGGAAGCAAATTTTTTCCATAATTACTATCTGCGCTTCTAGTAAATTGTTATTTTCAGGATTCTTCTGTTCTGCGACAATGTCACCATGGAGTTTCACGGTCAGGAGCAACCAGAATTTATCGGCACAAAACGCGGCCGCCTCTATCTAACAACTCACAGAATGATATTCAACGCCAAGGAACAGAAAGAAAAGATGCAGTCTTTCAGTTTTCCGTTTATCACGCTGTGCGAGGTGGAGCTTGATCAGCCAATGTTCGGCGCCAATTACATCAAAGGAAAATGCAGAGCTCAGCCTAACGGAAACTGGATGGGCGAATGTAAATTCAAGCTTCACTTCAAGAGCGGCGGCGCCATTGAATTCGGACAGGCAATGTTACGCGCCGCCTCGATTGGTACGTTCGCAGTCATTGAAATTTTTCCAGGTGTTTGCACTAGGATCCCTGGTGCAAACACCTTGTTAGATTTCTGGAACTAGAATTCTGGTATTGAATCTATGAGAAACATTAATTTTTTTTGAAGACATAATCGTACGTGTATGACTCGTGTTCCGACTGAATCCATAAAATTGTACAATGATACTTAGCTCAACGCAATGGTCCCGGATTCGATGCTCCACCGCCGTATCAACCGCCAACAACGGATTGGTACGCCGCACCCCCACCGGCTTATCAAGCTGCGCCAACAGGATACTACGGTTGGATGCCGCCGACAAACGTTTTCCCAGATGCGCCGCCAGGTTTGTCCAAATAAGCATACGCAACCCACACAGGCAATGAGACATTAGTAAATAGTAGATAATGGTAAAGAAGAGTCTGAAATAGGGGATAAAAAAAATGCAAGACGACTCGTACGTTATCTGAATATCATACCGGACGACCTCAAACTGTGAAACTAGGAAAAGCGACAATACTGTTCCAGTGGATAGCGTGCTGGCCTTAGCAACTTGAGCAACCGTCACGGCTAATTAAAAAGCCAGTTGCTTTTACTTAAAAAAAAAAAACATTACCGAGCAACCAAACTGTAACTGACAATCAGAAAGACGACCAACGATAGCGACTAAAAAACAACCATCAAATTGGCCGCTCCTGAAAAGTAACTTAAGGTAGTAGTCTGGTAACTTAAGCCGATTTTCATGTCTTTTTTGGAGGGCGTTTTTTTGTAGGAAAATAAAAATGAATCTTTTTGGATATTTAGGATGTTTTTATTTACATATTAAAGATACGAAAAAAAAATTTTTTGAAAAAATTTAATAGTTTATTATTATTATTATTATTGATCGAAGTTGACACCTCGAAAAAAAGGCGCATGGTCGGCCCCGGTGATTTTGGCTCTTGATGTTATCGGAAATAAAAAATTCTTGATAATTCTTAATCTATAGACATGTCATTCTGGTTGGAACTACTGAAGTTAAATTTCATGGATAAATAACAAAATTTTGTTAAATTTCATGGACAAATAATAAAATTTTGTTAAATTTCATGGATAAATAACAAAATTTTGTTAAATTTCATGGATAAATAACAAAATTTTGTTAAATTTCATGGATAAAAAACAAAATTTTGTTGAATTTCATGAATAAATAACAAAATTTTGTTATTTATCCATGAAATTTAACTTCAGTAGTTCCGACCAGAATGACATGTCTATAGATTAAGAATTATCAAGAATTTTTGATTTCAGATAACATCAAGAGCCAAAATCACCGGGGCCACCCACGCGCTTTTTTTTCGAGGTGCCAACTTCGATCAATAATAATAATAATAATAAACTATTCAATTTTTTCAAAAAAAATTTTTTTTGTATCTTTAATATGTAAATAAAAACATCCTAAATATCCAAAACGATTCATTTTTATTTTCCTACAAAAAAACGCCCTCCAAAAAAGACACGAAAATTGGCTTAAGTTACCAGACTACTACCTTAAAAGCAATCAATTCGGCAATCATAAAGTAACTTTGTTGGTGATTTTTGGGAACACTACTGAAAAGCAATCATTGAGCAACTATCGTTGTTCAGCTCTGAAAAATTACCTAAATGCAACTGAATTAATGACCATAAAGCAACTATTGTTTTTTGGTTGCATCTGTTGGAGGTTTTTTTTTTTTTTTTTTTGTGTGAAAAGACAACGGTTGCTAACCGTCTAAAGGATGATAAATCAACCAATTTGCAACAAAACAGCTTGACTGGTAGCCCAAGTTGCTAGGACGCGTTTGAATCATCGTTGAGGTCCCTGGGATTCGATATTCAGTGGTGTCGTCTAGCTGGCAAAAAAATCACATACGTTAAGACCTTGATTTTAAGGAGTTCGATTTTTATGAAAACTTCTACTCTTTTGTCTCACTTGCGTATGGTGGGGCGCATCTAAGTCACAATTACGGTCTTTAGGATTCTCGAAACTCAACGCATGACATGATTTTATCAATCAAGATAGTTCAAACGGTGGCCGCAAGAGGTCCGCTATTTTGTTTTTTTTTAAATTAGCAGATACGTCGAAAAGAAGTGATATTTTTTCGGGTCGTTTAGATCGTTCGCACGTGTGACATCGTTCATTATCGTAATCATAAATGACATTCGAGATTTGTAACTATGAATTATTGTCCATTGAACAAACAGCAAACAGCGTTTACATGACGGACATGCCGCCGCCGTATCCGGGGATAAATGCACCGTATCAGGGATACGCAAGTGGCGGCGGGAATCCCCAACAACCGGGCGCATGGGGAGGTGCAGGTGTTCAACAAGCGGGCTGGGGAGCTCCTCCGCAACAAAATGGCGCTCCCGGATGGGCCAATCCCAGTTACAATGGCCAACCGATGTCCCAAGCAGGTGCGTATCCCGGTTATGGCCAACCGAATTACAACAATTATCCACAAAATCCACCGGCGTACTCGACTTATCCACAAGCCGGACCGTACACCCAGTCGGGACCTTATCCTCAGCAAGGACAGTACAATCCGTATCCACCACAGTACTAGAAATACTTAGAAACTTCTTCCGTTCAATACGTATCGATATAATCCTTCGCTCGGCCATTTTTGTCCGCCGTGAAAAAAAAAAAAAAACATTAAATTAATCGCCACGGTGGCCGCTACGATCGTTTTTCGTAATTAACCGACACTGGCTTGAATTACAGAGTACGATCGTTGCTCGCTCGTGAGAATTTAAAACAATTAATCATTGAATTGCTTTGAGGGTTTCTTTTCAGAAGAAAAAACAACTCGATCCTGCCCACCCAAAAAAATGTTAACATTTCTGGTAAAGTACGGTTTTACGCTTTTGTTTCCGTATTTCGTACGAGAGTAATGGACCTCCGTTGTTGCCCGAAACCCGTGTGATCTCGATACAATTGAAGAAACAGATTGGGAATTCGATATCCGGGGAATGAGATCACGATTGACAAAATGGCCGTTCGAAATTGGACGCGCGGGGTTTTTTTAAAGCCACGAATCGATTTAACGGCTTAAGGAGGTACGGTCGATGCTCGGTTAGTCGAGGATATGTTTGTATTTTTCTGCATTTATACGATCGCTGCAACATACAACCATAACCGATTTTTCAAGTACGTTTTTGTATAAACAATGAGTTTTTGTAACGCGGGAATTCGATACCCGGTGATTGAGGTGATGCCAATTCAGAAAATGGTCGCTCGAAATTTCACGAGCGGGTTATCAACCATTTTAACAATTTAATAATCCCATTGCCACAACATTGAGAATTTGATATAACTGAATATTAGGGTTCTTAATTCGGTGATGTTGGAAATTCTTTGGTATTGTTCCTTGAAAGTGATCAACATATCCAGAAAAAAAATTGGCCGCAAGCGGAACTCTGTCCGATAATTCTAACCCACCCCACCGAGCTGTCGAATTTTTATATGAAAAAACGCATGCATTCAAAATTTTGTTAAGCAAATTGTTTATTATTTCAAAACTATTTATGATAAAAAAATTTTATATTGTGTTTTTATAGGAAATTTAATGCTCTACAAAAAAGGTATCTTGTAAAATTCTTGTGAATCTAATATTTATCACGTTATTGGCAAAAAACTGTCATCATTTATTCCAAAAGTCCATCGTTATAGCCAAAACAGGAGTTTGACGTCAAAAAACCGCAATGTATTCTTCATATGCAATTAGAAATATGAAGAGATACGTAGTGCACTCTATAACAGTATGTGAACGATATTTAAATTTTCAATTTTATCAATTTTATTATCATTCATGATAAATTTTTCTTCTTTGATCGATAAGGACATTGATTTCTTTATCAGTTCCAAATCGATGGCTTTTTTCGAAAGATTTGAAATCGACTCCTCATTTTTTGATATCGATCTGAGCGAGGGGATTTCTAATGAAAATTATCTACAAGGCTTAAAAATAGTTAAAGGAATTAAAGTGGTTAACACCCCACCGAGCTGTCGAATTTTTATATGAAAAAATGCATGCATTCAAAATTTTGTTAAGAAAATTGTTTATTATTTCAAAACTATTCATGATAAAAAAATGTTATATTGTCTTTTTATAGGAAATTTAATGCTCTACAAAAAAGGTATCTTGTAAAATTCTTGTGAATCTTATATTTATCACGTTATTGGCAAAAAACTGTCATCATTTATTCCAAAAGTCCATCGTTATGGCCAAAACAGGAGTTTGACGTCGAAAAACTGCAATGTATTCTTCATATGCAATTAGAAATATGAAGGGATACGTAGTGCACTCAATAACAGTATGTGAACGATATTTAAATTTTCAATTTTATCAATTTTATTATCATTCATGATAAATTTTTCTTCTTTGATTTCTTTATCAGTTCCAAATCGATGGCTTTTTTCGAAAGATTTGAAATCGACTCCTCATTTTTTTATATCGATCTGAGCGAGGGGATTTCTAATGAAAATTATTTACAAGGCTTAAAAATAGTTAAAGGAATTAAAGTGGTTAACGATGTTGCGGAAAGAGGAGTGAAACTTATAACAGAGTACAATGATCGTCTCACTTATGATGAAGATCAGAAACAATTCATTGTAAAAATAATTGAAGAATATAAAAAAAAATATCCTGATATTAACAAAGCAACTTTGCTCCAACCGATGTAATTCATTATTGTAAGTTGATTTTAAAAATATATGACATCATTCATTATAATTCAGAATAAAATTGATAAAATTGAAAATTTGAATATTGTTTACATTTCATTGTTGAGTGCGCTACGTATTTCTTCATGATCTTATATACATACGAAAAATAAATTG
The DNA here is from genome assembly GCA_958009045.1 of Oxytorus armatus. Lineage (NCBI taxonomy): Eukaryota > Metazoa > Arthropoda > Insecta > Hymenoptera > Ichneumonidae > Oxytorus > Oxytorus armatus. Next base: position 2,749,240 of record OY253748.1, on the reverse strand, counting down.
CAGCTATTCGACGTCAAACTCCTGTTTTGACCATAATGATCGACTTTTGGAATAAATGATGACAGTTTTTTGCTAATTACGTGATAAATATTAGAATCACGAGAATTTCACAAGATACCTTTTTTGTAGAGCGTTATATTTCCTACAAAAACGTTATATAAAATTCTTTTATCATACATAGTTTTGAAATAATAAACAATTTTCTTAACAAAATTTTGAATGCATGCATTTTTTCATATAAAAATTCGACAGCTCGGTGGGATGGGTTAGAATTATTGGACAAAGTTCCGCTTGCGCCCAATTTTTTTTCAAGATATGTTGATTACTTTTGAGGAACAATACCAAAGAATTTCCAACATCACCAAAATTAAGAACCACCCTACTGAATATAAACTTTGTTACATGATTCCGAATAGTATCAATAATAATAATACAATGATTTATTTACATTTATTAAAAGTTTTTGATGTTTTTCCCTATACCCGCCGTGTACAAGTGCACTTTCGAGCGGCCATATTGAATAGTCCCAAATCTCGCCACCAGGTTCACGCGTTAAACGAATCTTCCGAATGTGCTCTTGCGACCGACAAAAAAAAACGAAAATCCATAGACATCGTTAAAACGTTGGAAATGAAGTACGGTGAGAAATTGAATCGTCGGCGTACCGCTTGTGTGTATTCAACTTAAAATCCATAAACACACAAATCGCGTTGCGTTAATTGGTGATTAGTTCAACAAGCATTGATCGTTTGGATCCCCTGCCCAGAGATGGCGGTGAACGTTGAAAACTGTTGTCAGCCAATTGAGCATTGAGCAAACAGATGGCGCCTCGCAGTCTTCGAGCGAAAAAATTTAAATTCTTTAAACCAGCACGGCGAATCAAATTGTAAACTTATCTTGGTATTTGAATTTGAATCGTTTATCCCCCTCGATCCTCGTCGTTTCTACGTGTAATCAGCATTCAACAATCGCTTGAGCATGCCCGTCATAAATAAAATTTGCTCTTCTCAATCAATCGTTGAGGAATGGAAAAATATTCCATAGAAAATACGATGCTCGATTCACAACGGAATTTTCAAACGGGAGCAATTCATCGTTTAACTTTATTTAATTTCACGAGCACTCTTTGCCTTCTCACGAAAGTTTTGTCCTCGATTTTCGTATAAAAATCATTGAAATTTGAAAAGAAGAGCGAAGGGGCTTATTTTTTTTTTTAACGTACGAAATTTTTCTTTATCACACACTTTCTATTAACCCCGATCGATGGCGTATTGAACGGTACCTACTAATTATATCCGCTACACCCTCTGCGCATAATATTATTACACAGAACGCTCGTTTTTTTTTGTTTTTGTTAGTAGTATTTCTTTGTTTAACAAAAAAAAAAAAAAAAATCCCTCGATAAGTCGCTAAGTTCTGCACATTTTTATACATACGTGCGATTAGATATTATTGATTGTTGCGATAGAATTTATTCCATTCTGTTGTACACGACGATCGCTTTATACCAATTGACACAATATTATCTCACGATGCAATATTAAATATTACTATTGAATACCCGTTGCTGTTTTTTCATTAAAAAAATAGGAATTAAAAAAAAAACACACACAAACCTACCAAATTCAGTCGTAAAACACGATTCGATCGTTTCGAAACATCGGGAGTTTGTAAAAAGTGAGAGGAAGAAAAAAAAATTTATCCTAGCTTGCCACACTTGTTTTTTGTTTTTCCCTTACGTAATTACCAAACACTGTGACTCTGAGTACCCCGCTATTTTTTGTGATCAATGGGAAAAATTAATTGTTTCCATCTCCTTTTTTTTTTTCGTACCGACAATTCGTTGACGAATTTGTATAATTTTTTATATCAACAAAAACGTGGGGTTGATACTTTTTTCGATACAAGAGGTACGAAAATTCGAAACAAAAACCATGTTTTTTTTTTCGCTTACATTTTTTAATTACCTGAGATCCACAGAATGTATTAAGGTAGTAGTCTGGTAACTTGAGCCGATTTTCATGTCTTTTTTGGTAGGGCGTTTTTTTGTAGGAAAATAAAAATGAATCGTTTTGGATATTTAGGATGTTTTTATTTACATATTAAAGATACGAAAAAAGATGTTTTTGAAAAAATTTAATAGAAAAAAAAAAAAAAAATTCAAAAGAATTTTGAAAGAATTTAATAAAATTTTCTAATAAAATTTTTTTTAAATTTAATTTAATTTTTAATTTATTTTTTATTTTTTTAAATATAATTTTAATTTAATTTAATTTTTTTAATTTGATTTTTTTTTTAATTTAATTTAAAATTTAATTTTTTTTATTTTTATTATTATTATTAATCGAAGTTGGCACCTCGAAAAAAAGCGCGTGAGTGGCCCCGGTGATTTTGGCTCTTGATGTTATCTGAAATCAAAAATTCTTGATAATTCTCAATCTATAGACATGTCATTCTGGTCGGAACTACTGAAGTTAAATTTCATGGATAAATAACAAAATGGCGGACTTTGGAAAAAAATTACCTTTTATTTTAGCAAAAAAGGGGTCCGCCATTTTGTTATTTATTCATGAAATTTACCTTCAGTAGTTCCGACCAGAATGATATGTCTATAGATTAAGAATTATCAAGAATTTTTTATTTCAGATAACACCAAGAGCCAAAATCACCGGGGCCACCCACGCGCATTTTTTTCAAGGTGCCAATTTCGATCAATAATAATAATAATAATAAACTATTAAATTTTTTCAAACAAATTTTTGTTTGTATCTTTAATATGTAAATAAAAACATCCTAAATATCCAAAACGATTCATTTTTATTTTCCTACAAAAAGCCGCCCTCCAAAAAAGACATGAAAATCGGCTCAAGTTACCAGACTACTACCTTAAGGGAGGGGTAAGGGTTTCAGCGTAGAAAAAAAACACTTTTTTTGCGATTTTTTTTTTCAAATATGGATTGAGCAATTTTATTCGAACCTTTTGTACATTATTGAGCATACTTTTGACAATGTTGTGTAATTTTTTCATGCAGAAATATTGAAGCATAAGCCGGTAACAGAGCTTCCCCCAGAACGTCTTGGAAAAAAAAACAATTTGCGGTGTTCACTATAACTCGGCCGGAAATTATCTGAAAATGAAAAACCATGAAAATTTTGTCAAATTATAATCAAATCTTCCCCCCAACGTTCTCTGATCATTTTTTTTTTTCATTTAAAAATTTTTGGCGGCCATCTAAAGTGTGAACTGTTATTTTCCACGAAAATTTCCGCCATTTTGTGGGTGGGAAACACCCTTAATGTAAAAAAAAAAAATTTAACTAAACGTTGGGGGGAGGTATTTTATATGTAGAAAATGTGTACAAAGTTTGAAAAGAATCGGTCAAGTAGTTTTTAAATGGCAGTGAACACGGACTTTGAAAAAGTAGTTTTGAGAAAAACGCGTCTAAAGTTAGTACTGCTGCCCCGACCGCCCGCAGCTGTTAGAGGTATAGCGTTAAAGGCCAGGAGATTAATAAGACGATAACTTCAAGAATATTGCTCAGATCGGTTTAAAATTTTAAGGACATATTCTTGAAATGTTAAACAATAAGATAAGACAAAAAAAAAATCCGATTTTTCGAAAGTGAAAACCCTTGCCCCGCCCTTAACGGTTTGTCCACGGACGGACACTTTTTCTGAACGTCATTTCTCAATGTTTCACGACTATTTCAATTACGCTCAGACTATTATGTCGCAAAAATGAAAAAAAAAACATTTTTTCTTCACTTAGCTTTTTCTGTGTATCAGGGTAAAGATTGAGAATCTAAAAAAATATTGTGCGAATGAAAGAAAAAAAAAAGTGTATTAAAAAAAAGTTTATTGAAAAAGAAAGTAATATTATTTATTCCAACCGATTCGACGTTGATAATCGTGACATTTTAAACCGCCATGCTCGTTACTTCTCACCCGGTAAACTTGAATGCTTTTTAAATTACGCAATGTCGATTGCGTAATAAAATCTTTGGCCCGAACCGTGTTCGTAAGATTGGCTTTCACTGAGCCCACTTATTATTTAATAGTCCAGTCTTGCCGAAAGTTCGACGCACAGTCATACAGTTGAATTTCATCGTCCGAACGAAACGGTCGCGTGTCATTTATTGTGATCTAACGATTTTTTTTCTTTTTATTTTTTAGTTTCTCGTTGCAGTAATTTGCCATTTTTTTTCTCTTCCTCTCACCGTCATCCATCTTTGGGCAATTTGACGGGCAAAGGAGCGAAACGCGCGAACCGCGTTGCCGACAGTGAATTCAAGTTTCGACTTGACCGGAAAAATTCGTCGAAGGGATTTTCTGTAAATGACGAAAAAGAATTTACCGAAAAATGTCATTACGAAAATTCGTTGCTAATTCTTTTGACATCCTCGACCGTCTTAATTGTGGCCGCACAGACGCGTCGATCGGTGAAAGTTAATCCGCGATTATTGACCGTTGAATATTTGAAGTATCGGAATTTTCTGTGCTCGCTCGAAAAGGTGGAGAGAAATTTCATTAAATTTATCCCTTTCCACAAAGTTCGACCATGTCCGATTGCAACAATTACAGTGCCACAAAGGTTTATCCCTGTGCGTAAAAATGTTTTGTTTTTTTTTTCCTTCTTTTCCTGAATTTCAACAACGCGACTCGTCGTTGTAGCGTGGAAAAAAAAAATCATAACGCATGATTTTTCTTCTTTTTTTTTTTTTGACTCTTTCGCAAATAGATGCCAAGGCCGCGGAAGCTGCACAAAGTGCGTACTATGATCCTAATAGACCGCAATGCGCCTACGTTCCACCACCTGCATATTATGTGAGTTCAGTTTTCCATCCGTGGTTCACAAAATTAGCTCGATCGACGACGCATGTATTTCGTACTCGCGTCTTACTATTTTTGCAACAACAAATCATTTTGTTGGGAAAACAAAAAATGAAATGTGATGATGATAATAGAGTAATTGTAAAAATTATTTTGCCTCAACACATTGATTTTTCAATGATCAATGGTCTTGTTGTAAATTTTCTTAAAACGTTTTCTTAAAACATAGTTTTTGTTTTTTAATTTTATTCACTTTGCTTTGATTTATTTTTTATCATTTTTTGTTTACAGACAGTTATTAACGTGTAAAATTGTACGAGGAGAAAAAAATTCAGAGGCTAAAGAAATTATTTTATCCTTTCATTCGTTAATAATAATGATGAATAATTGTAAAAATTATTTCGCCTCAACACATTGATTTTTCAACGATCAATGGTCTTGTCGTAAATTTTCTTAAAACATAATTTTTGTTTTTTAATTTTATTCACTTTGCTTTGATTGATTTGTTATTATTTTTTATTTTGAGAGAGGTATTAACGTGTAAAATTGTACGAGGAGAAAAAAATTCAGAGGCTAAAGAAATTATTTTATCCTTTCATTCGTTAATAATAATGATGAATAATTGTAAAAATAATTTCGTCTCAACACATTGATTTTTCAACCATCAATGCTCTTGTTGTCAATTTTCTTAAAACATAATTTTTGTTTTTTAATTTTATTCACTTTGCTTTGATTGATTTGTTATTATTTTTTATTTTGAGAGAGGTATTAACGTGTAAAATTGTACGAGGAGAAAAAAATTCAGAGGCTAAAGAAATTATTTTATCCTTTCATTCGTTAATAATAATGATGAATAATTGTAAAAATAATTTCGTCTCAACACATTGATTTTTCAACCATCAATGCTCTTGTTGTCAATTTTCTTAAAACATAATTTTTGTTTTTTAATTTTATTCATTTTACTTTGATTTATTTGTTATTATTTTTTATTTTGAGAGAGGTATTATCGTGTAAAATTGTACGAGGAGAAAAAAATTCAGAGGCTAAAGAAATTATTTTATTCTTTCATTCGTTAATAATAATGATGAATAATTGTAAAAATAATTTCGTCTCAACACATTGATTTTTCAACCATCAATGCTCTTGTTGTAAATTTTCTTAAAACGTTTTCTTAAAACATAGTTTTTGTTTTTTAATTTTATTCACTTTGCTTTGATTTATTTTTTATCATTTTTTGTTTACAGACAGTTATTAACGTGTAAAATTGTACGAGGAGAAAAAAATTCAGAGGCTAAAGAAATTATTTTATCCTTTCATTCGTTAATAATAATGATGAATAATTGTAAAAATTATTTCGCCTCAACACATTGATTTTTCAACGATCAATGGTCTTGTCGTAAATTTTCTTAAAACATAATTTTTGTTTTTTAATTTTATTCACTTTGCTTTGATTGATTTGTTATTATTTTTTATTTTGAGAGAGGTATTAACGTGTAAAATTGTACGAGGAGAAAAAAATTCAGAGGCTAAAGAAATTATTTTATCCTTTCATTCGTTAATAATAATGATGAATAATTGTAAAAATAATTTCGTCTCAACACATTGATTTTTCAACCATCAATGCTCTTGTTGTCAATTTTCTTAAAACATAATTTTTGTTTTTTAATTTTATTCATTTTACTTTGATTTATTTGTTATTATTTTTTATTTTGAGAGAGGTATTATCGTGTAAAATTGTACGAGGAGAAAAAAATTCAGAGGCTAAAGAAATTATTTTATTCTTTCATTCGTTAATAATAATGATGAATAATTGTAAAAATAATTTCGTCTCAACACATTGATTTTTCAACCATCAATGCTCTTGTTGTCAATTTTCTTAAAACATAATTTTTGTTTTTTAATTTTATTCATTTTACTTTGATTTATTTGTTATTATTTTTTATTTTGAGAGAGGTATTATCGTGTAAAATTGTACGAGGAGAAAAAAATTCAGAGGCTAAAGAAATTATTTTATTCTTTCATTCGTTAATAATAATGATGAATAATTGTAAAAATAATTTCGTCTCAACACATTGATTTTTCAACCATCAATGCTCTTGTTGTAAATTTTCTTAAAACGTTTTCTTAAAACATAGTTTTTGTTTTTTAATTTTATTCACTTTGCTTTGATTTATTTTTTATCATTTTTTGTTTACAGACAGTTATTAACGTGTAAAATTGTACGAGGAGAAAAAAATTCAGAGGCTAAAGAAATTATTTTATCCTTTCATTCGTTAATAATAATGATGAATAATTGTAAAAATTATTTCGCCTCAACACATTGATTTTTCAACGATCAATGGTCTTGTCGTAAATTTTCTTAAAACATAATTTTTGTTTTTTAATTTTATTCACTTTGCTTTGATTGATTTGTTATTATTTTTTATTTTGAGAGAGGTATTAACGTGTAAAATTGTACGAGGAGAAAAAAATTCAGAGGCTAAAGAAATTATTTTATCCTTTCATTCGTTAATAATAATGATGAATAATTGTAAAAATAATTTCGTCTCAACACATTGATTTTTCAACCATCAATGCTCTTGTTGTCAATTTTCTTAAAACATAATTTTTGTTTTTTAATTTTATTCATTTTACTTTGATTTATTTGTTATTATTTTTTATTTTGAGAGAGGTATTATCGTGTAAAATTGTACGAGGAGAAAAAAATTCAGAGGCTAAAGAAATTATTTTATTCTTTCATTCGTTAATAATAATGATGAATAATTGTAAAAATAATTTCGTCTCAACACATTGATTTTTCAACCATCAATGCTCTTGTTGTCAATTTTCTTAAAACATAATTTTTGTTTTTTAATTTTATTCATTTTACTTTGATTTATTTGTTATTATTTTTTATTTTGAGAGAGGTATTATCGTGTAAAATTGTACGAGGAGAAAAAAATTCAGAGGCTAAAGAAATTATTTTATTCTTTCATTCGTTAATAATAATGATGAATAATTGTAAAAATAATTTCGTCTCAACACATTGATTTTTCAACCATCAATGCTCTTGTTGTAAATTTTCTTAAAACGTTTTCTTAAAACATAGTTTTTGTTTTTTAATTTTATTCACTTTGCTTTGATTTATTTTTTATCATTTTTTGTTTACAGACAGTTATTAACGTGTAAAATTGTACGAGGAGAAAAAAATTCAGAGGCTAAAGAAATTATTTTATCCTTTCATTCGTTAATAATAATGATGAATAATTGTAAAAATTATTTCGCCTCAACACATTGATTTTTCAACGATCAATGGTCTTGTCGTAAATTTTCTTAAAACATAATTTTTGTTTTTTAATTTTATTCACTTTGCTTTGATTGATTTGTTATTATTTTTTATTTTGAGAGAGGTATTAACGTGTAAAATTGTACGAGGAGAAAAAAATTCAGAGGCTAAAGAAATTATTTTATCCTTTCATTCGTTAATAATAATGATGAATAATTGTAAAAATAATTTCGTCTCAACACATTGATTTTTCAACCATCAATGCTCTTGTTGTCAATTTTCTTAAAACATAATTTTTGTTTTTTAATTTTATTCATTTTACTTTGATTTATTTGTTATTATTTTTTATTTTGAGAGAGGTATTATCGTGTAAAATTGTACGAGGAGAAAAAAATTCAGAGGCTAAAGAAATTATTTTATTCTTTCATTCGTTAATAATAATGATGAATAATTGTAAAAATAATTTCGTCTCAACACATTGATTTTTCAACCATCAATGCTCTTGTTGTAAATTTTCTTAAAACATAATTTTTGTTTTTTAATTTTATTCATTTTACTTTGATTTATTTGTTATTATTTTTTATTTTGAGAGAGGTATTAACGTGTAAAATTGTACGAGGAGAAAAAAATTCAGAGGCTAAAGAAATTATTTTATCCTTTCATTCGTTAATAATAATGATGAATAATTGTAAAAATAATTTCGTCTCAACACATTGATTTTTCAACCATCAATGCTCTTGTTGTCAATTTTCTTAAAACATAATTTTTGTTTTTTAATTTTATTCATTTTACTTTGATTTATTTGTTATTATTTTTTATTTTGAGAGAGGTATTATCGTGTAAAATTGTACGAGGAGAAAAAAATTCAGAGGCTAAAGAAATTATTTTATTCTTTCATTCGTTAATAATAATGATGAATAATTGTAAAAATAATTTCGTCTCAACACATTGATTTTTCAACCATCAATGCTCTTGTTGTCAATTTTCTTAAAACATAATTTTTGTTTTTTAATTTTATTCATTTTACTTTGATTTATTTGTTATTATTTTTTATTTTGAGAGAGGTATTATCGTGTAAAATTGTACGAGGAGAAAAAAATTCAGAGGCTAAAGAAATTATTTTATTCTTTCATTCGTTAATAATAATGATGAATAATTGTAAAAATAATTTCGTCTCAACACATTGATTTTTCAACCATCAATGCTCTTGTTGTAAATTTTCTTAAAACATAATTTTTGTTTTTTAATTTTATTCATTTTACTTTGATTTATTTGTTATTATTTTTTATTTTGAGAGAGGTATTATCGTGTAAAATTGTACGAGGAGAAAAAAATTCAGAGGCTAAAGAAATTATTTTATTCTTTCATTCGTTAATAATAATGATGAATAATTGTAAAAATAATTTCGTCTCAACACATTGATTTTTCAATGATCAATGGTCTTGCGTAAATTTTCTTAAAACATTATTTTTGTTTTTTAATTTTATTCACTTTGCTTTGATTTATTTGTTATTATTTTTTATTTTGAGAGAGGTATCATCGTGTAAAATTGTACGAGGAGAAAAAAATTCAGAGGCTAAAGAAATTATTTTATTCTTTCATTTGTTAATAATAATGATGAATAATTGTAAAAATTATTTCGCCTCAACACATTGATTTTTCAACGATCAATGGTCTTGTCGTAAATTTTCTTAAAACATTATTTTTGTTTTTTAATTTTATTTACTTTGCTTTGATTTATTTGTTATTATTTTTTATTTAGAGAGAGGTATTATCGTCTAAAATTGTACGAGGAGAAAAAAATTCAGAGGCTAAAGAAATTATTTTATTCTTTCATTCGTTAATAATAATGATGAATAATTGTAAAAATTATTTCGTCTCAACACATTGATTTTTCAATGATCAATGGTCTTGTCGTAAATTTTCTTAAAACATAATTTTTGTTTTTTAATTTTATTTACTTTGCTTTGATTTATTTGTTTTTTTTTTTTTTTTTGAGAGAGGTATTATCGTGTAAAATTGTACGAGAAAAAAATTCAGAGGCTAAAGAAATTATTTTATTCTTTCATTCGTTAATAATGATGATGAATAATTGTAAAAATTATTTCGCCTCAACACATTGATTTTTCAACAATTATCTTGTCGCAAATTTTCTTGAAACATTCAATTCATTCAATTTTCTACATAATTTTTATTTTTTTATTTTATTTATTTTGCTTCGATTTTTTTATTTAATATTTTTTTATTCATAAAATCGTATTAGTCGAAGTAAATGTTATTGTTGTGCAAAATTGTACGGAGGAAAAGAAATTCGAACGCTAAAGAAATTATTTTAGTTTTTTATTCATTAATGATAATAATGAATAATTGTAAAAATTGTTTCGCCTCGGCACAACGATTTTTCAAGGATCAATGGTTTTGTAAATTTCCTTAAAACATTCTATTTATTCAATTTTCATCATAACTTTAATTTTTTTAATTTCATTTACTTCAGTTTGATTTTTTTTACTTTTTTTATTTAAAAAATCCGCATTAGTCGAAGCAAATGGTATTATTGTGTAAAATTGTGCGGACAAAAAAAAATTCAGAAGCTGAATACATTGTTTTTTTTTTCATTCATTATTGACAATAATAAATAATAATAAATAATTGTAAACATTATTTTGCCTCAAAACATTGATTCTTTCAACGATCAATGGTTTTTGTCGCAAATTTTCTTAAACCATTCAATTCATTCAATTCATTCAATTTTCTACGCAATTTTCGTTTTTCAATTTTATTTATTTTGCCTTGATTTTTTTTTTACTTTTTTTTCAATTCAGAAAGACGTTAAATTGTGTAAAATTGTACGAACAAAAGAAATTCAGAAGCTAAAGAAATAATTTTATTTTTTCATTCGTTAATAATAATAACGAATAATTGCAAGAACTATTTGGCCTCAAAACGTTGATTTTTCGGCGATCAATGGTCTTGTCGTAAATTTTCTTAAAACATTCGATTTATTCGATTTTCTACGTAATAAAAATTTTTTCATTTTATTTATTATGCTTTGATTTTTTTGTACTTTTTTCAATTCAGAGAATCGTACGGGAAAAAAAATCAGAAGCTAAAAAAATTATGTTATTTTGTCATTCTTTAATAATATTAATGAATAATTGTAAAAATGATTTAGCCTCTGTCTATTGATTTCTCAACGATCAATGGTCTCGACGTAAATTTTCTCAAAACATTTATTCAATTTTCACCTTCATTTTTCTATTTTTATTATATTTATTTTGCTCTGATTTCTTTTATACTCTCTTTAATTCGTTAATTAATTTTTTTTACATTTTTTTATTTATAAAATCGTATTAGCCAAAGTAAAAGGTATTAATTTGTGAAATTTTATGAATAGAAACAAAAACGTTCACAAGTTAAAAAAATTATTTTACTCTTTCATTCGAAATTTCTTTTCTCACACAAATTATCAGCCGCAAAGTGTTTACAATTTTACACACGAATTACGTTTTATATCTTGAGCATATATTTTTTTTTTCTAAAGTAAACAAATGGGAAAACAAAAATAACAATATTTCGTTTAGAATTGACATTTTTATTTTTCACTCTCGCGAGTGATTGATTTGGTCTCGATATTTCTATATGAATGAGTAAAAACCCGTCGAACCGGTTGCGAACATATCTTTCGAAATGAGAATTGACCTTTAGGAATAGAGCAGAATTGAAAGGATTGACATACCTTTCGCGTTTGTGTGTGTGTTTATGTCTCTCATACCGAAGAAATATCACGCAAAAGTTTCGTACGATTCCAAGATTGTTTCAGCAAAGAAAACAAACAAACAACATTTTATAATTGGCGACAGTTTAGATTCGAAATGTTTCAATCGATTCCAACAAGCTCAAACAAAAGTTTGAGTTAATAATCATGAGCGTAACGTCGATCGAGCAAATTTTATTGACAGGCTCCAATTTTCATCGGAATTCACGACATGACATTTTTCTTTTTGTTTTTCTTCTTGATTTTTTTTGTATGTTTTTTTTTTTTTCTTTTCATCGTACAAACTAACGTTTTAGGAAAGTCCACCGAGTTTCCAGCAGGCGACCGAGAAGAAAGACCAGTGAGGCCGGATAAATCTGGCGCGAATCTTCTTTAAAAACAAAGCGAAAAAAAAAAAGAAAGTATTCCAAATGCTCGCAAAATAGCATTGTACCTTGTTATTTTTTTTTTTGTCGTCACTTTACTTCTCGATATTCGAAACCAAAATTACATTCCTCTGCGATCGTTATTGTTAAATTTACGCTATGCATAACGTGCATTTAAATGTAAGGTGAAAATTGTTTAGTTTTCCTCTGTTCTCGTCTTATTACTGTTTTCTTCTTTCTTCTTGCGTTCGCCGTACATTCACGCTCGCAGTGTCATAAATATATGTAAGATTTTTTTTTTCGAGCTTCGCGTTCGACGAGCTCCGCGAAAAAGAATTATTTACGATGACAAGAGAGACGTCGACGACTCGCTTGACAAATTTTGTAACGTACACGACGAAAGAAAAACAGAAAGAAAAAAAACAAACAAAAATCTCACACGTTCCAATATTTGTGTCGTGCGATTATTTGTCATTGCTTTTATTGTAAATGATATACACTTGAATTTGTATTACGAATAATTATCTATGCGCAGAAATAAAAGAGAAATAGAAAAGCATCGCATGGGCAAAGAATCTCTCTGCGTTAAACGAACATTTTCGTTAAAAATTTCGCGCCTTTATTTGCCTACTTTGTAGCGGACGAGACAACGGTATAAGTGAAATTTCTTGGACGGGGGATTAACCGAGAAGGAAGAAGGATTTATTTGTCTCGTAGAAAGACATTTCCGAACGATCGACTCATTGTTATTATTATTATTTTAAATAAAAATGTTACATCGAGCACCATCACTCTCTATTTATGAGGAATTACGAGTCGTATTTGTGAACCCTTGGATAATCCCATTGGCCATTCGAATTTGTCACGCCAGAGCAAGAAATAGAATAGAAATATTTGGGTAAAACTCCTATTCCCATTTTCTCCCGCTTCCTTGAAAAAATAATGCCACTCGAAGATCGAACTTTGGATATTAAAACATTTGAAGTCGCTATAAGGACGAATCAGCGCGTGACTTTAGTCATTACGCTCCTCGAACGTCAACGCACTTCGCTCCATTGAATCTCGACTCAGCGGATACGTAAGCACCTAATCTAAAAACTTCGTGATCGAGGACGCGCGAAATGAACGTTTTTTTGATACTAGTAATCCTTCGCAAAAGAAAAATAATCACGAACTCTTGATTTTCGAGTTATCTGTAAAGCCAACTGTGGAAGTTGTCGACCTCGAAATTCGTTCATTCGTATACATCGATCGCACGATCGTCGATAACGAATCTAACCTACAAAATAGCGGGCAAAGTGCGAACAGTTCGTCCGTGACTCTAGATCGGCTATTACCACGGAGGCGTGGAATATTCAAGACGGTTGCTCATTCCCGATTGGTCCAAGTCAGCCAGCGCTAGGTGGCGCTAGGTTAGCATGGAAAACAGTAGTAAACTCTCGATTATCGTATATTTTTTTCTCGAAATGTAATGTTTTTAGTACGATCTGATAATCGGGATTATTACCGTTGATGCTTGTGCGAGGACAGACTAAACTGCGACAATTGGATACAGACGTAGAGCATCATGGCCATAAGGATACGGTGAACCTTTACAACGTGACAAGTTTAACCCGAAAAGAAGAAAAATATTGTTCGCCACTCTACAACTAAATAAATGACTTCAAAAAATAAACTTTCACCTATAACATCAATAGCTCACATGACATAATGTTATATTTATAAATTGTTCTTTTTTTCAGCAATCATGGATATTCAGACGCGCCTCTTGTTTACACGACACGATTTAAACGGTTTTCGATCTTTCGCGTGGGCTGAAAATCTCATATCCCTCGGACTGAACATAGTCCATGTTCTCGCCATTTTTATTTATTATATCGTTGCTGTAATAGAGGAGTACTTTTTGTAATTATGACCAAAACGTGACACATTCACACACAATAATTATCGGGCTCCAACTGGGAGAATGGTTTGAAAATTTGGCCGAGAGAGGCCAGGTTGCTAAATGGTAAGTCCCAATAGGGTGCTTTGAGCATTCTGTAAAGTTTCGATGCATCTCGAAGTGTAATATTTTTTATTTTTCCAACAATAGATTATTACCGTTGATGTCCTGTGAGTGGACAGAATAAATTGCGACAATTGGATACAGACGGAGAGCATCATGGCTGTAAGGATACGGTTAACCTTTATAACGTGACAAGTTTAACCTCAAAATCAGGAAAATATTGCCCGCCACTTTACGGCTAAATAAATGACTTTGAAGAATAAACTATCGCTTATAAGATCAATCTATCGCACGACATAATGGTATCGAATTTTCGCGGCGGCTGAAAATCTCATACTCCTCGGAGCGGACATCGTCTATGTACTCGCCATTTTGATCCTCTCTTAAAAAGTTCATGACGATACATCGAAGATTATCGAAATTTCGATAGTTTAGTTGTTCAGATTGAAGCCTTTCTATTCGCGCTGTGATTGGTTGGTGATCGGACGACTTTTGTGGCCAAGTTCTGTTTTGTCATCGCAATATCGATAGTAGACCGTATATGTTTTGACGTTTGTGTTATTTTTTAGTATTATCATAACTATTATTAATATTTATATACAATTATGATATTATCGTTGATATTATAAGCACATCTTAATAATAAGTAAATAAGTAAAATGAGTGGCGTTCACCGCTGTACGAATATATCGGTACAGCAGTGAAAACCAGCATGGGTGAAGGGTTGTAAAAACATCAATAGGTATAATATACTCCCAGGTATAAAATGGAAAAGCTGAAAGAAATATTTGAAAGTTTCGCGCAACCGATGAGACGGAAGTATTGAATCCAGTTCATGCACATACCATGGTGATGCTTATTAACCATCTATAATGTGTATTATAATGAAATAGTCTTATCCGCATGTCTCGTGACGCCTCACTCCTTTTTTTCTTTCCGTCCACTTACATCTTATGATGAATAAGTGTTCGGAGTCTCTCTTGACCATCGAGAAGAATTAATATTCTTTTTCGAACACTGAAAGATAAAGAATAGTTCTGACGACAAATCCTATTTCGAATAATATTTTTGATGATCCACGATGTATACGATCCCTATTTGTTAATTTATATAGAAGAAATTGTAAAAAATTCTAAATAACACGATAACTTGATACGATGAATGTTACGAAATCATCGTTTTTTTCAGTATATTCTCCGCATTCAGCGTAATGTACGTCCGTATGTTATACGTATTTTGGACGACCATTTATACTTGGCTCATCAAATCTTTACCAGAAATAAAGAAAATGGCAAAAATCATTGATACAAAAGAGGGGCAAGAAAACCAGGAGGCAGCGTTGGTTAAAGGGATGGATATGAGGCATTAACACGATAGAAACAATAAATTCACAATAAACAAACAACTTTTGACCAATGATAACAAGCAATAATTACAAGACTTCGTTAAGTCGAGAGTCAAATATCGAGTTGGTTCGGGGTCATTTTTCCATTTAACTTGGATCCTCATTAGGTACCAGTCGGCTTTTTTAGCTATAATAAGGATACGTCGGGGTCAGTCGAATGGAAAATTGATCCAACAGCGACTCTCTACTCGACACCCAATCTCGAATAACTCAATGAACAAGCAGCGTACAGTGCCGAAAAGTATAAGAGCGCTGCAGCGCCATCAGTAAACTGCTCGCGCGCGGCAGCGCGTGTGCCCATTCCCTAGTTTACTAATAAGTTGCTGCAATAAAGCGTGATAGAGGGAAAAATGGATCCTACAGTGATTATAATGACAATAATAACAGGGTTAAAACACGATTTTTAGTTTAAAACAGTATTTATCAAAAGAGTACAAGAATAATGGTCGAAATACTATATATTGAAGGTAAATATGGAGCAAAGGGGACCCACTTCCGATTGACTTGCCTTTAATATACGTTGTGTAGGGACCCTTCCTGAACAACTTTTTCCTCTGACACAATTGGTGATCGTTATTTATTAAAAAGTTATTAACAAATATAGCTATTTTCCTTATACCAGCCAGTCCTAATCATCTTGTTCTTAACATTTGTTGTTACGAATAAACCCCTGAGTAGCATACAAAAAGTTTTATCCGTCGCTCATTGTTTGTTAAAAAGTTATTAACAAAAAAAGTTTCATAAATCAAACATGAACACTTGTTCTAGTGTATGGTGAACGAACCAAAACCAAACCAAAAAAAACCCAAAAAGAACCCAAAAACAGCCCAAAAAGAACCCAAATACAACGCAAACAAACATATAAACAAACAATTATTTGTTTTATTCATTATTTATATTATGAAGCGGATACATGGTACTCATAATGTCGAAGAAACTGCCGATACGCTGGTCGACAGTTTTGGATTTGTTTGTTTATTGGGTTTGGGTTTGTTTTGGATTTGTTTGTTTATTGGGTTAGGGTTTTTGGTTTGGGTTTTTGGTTTGGGTTTTTGGTTTGGGTCTTTGGTTTGGGTTTTTGGTTTGGGTTTGTTTTGGATTTGTTTGTTGGGTTTGTTCGTTTGGGTTTTGGGTTTATTTTGGGTTTGTTTGTTTGTTGGGTTTGTCTGTTTGTTTCTTTAGGTTACTTTAGGTTATTGGGGGCAGGGGGGTCGCAGCCCCTCCGGTCATACGTGTACTGGCCATCATGCAAGTATTTCATATTCTATTTATGAATTTTCTTTTGTTAATAACTTTTTAACAAACAATGAGGACGGATAAAACTTTTGGTATCTTACTCAGGAGGGTATTCTTAATGTAGTCAGATTTGTTATAACTCAACGCGTTTGCGGGTGAAGTCGATTTTGAGTTTGAATATAACGGTTTTCAGGCCACCTTACTGTATAGATACATCGGCACGTTTAAAAATTTCTTATTAATACTTGGCGTCAAGACGCTGCCGCGTCTCTTGATAACACATGTGAAGGACAAGATGATTGGGACTGGCTGCTATAAGGAAAATCGCTATATTAATTATTAACTTTATTTGTTAATAACTTTTTAATAAATAACGACCCCCAGTTGTGTCAGAGGAAAAAGTTGTTCAAAAAGGGTCCCTAGAAGACATATATTAAAGGCAATCGGAAGTGTGTCCCTTTGGCTCCATATTTACCATGAAAAGTCGTATCAGTCTTGGGGAGCTAATTATTACTATTTACAATCTCGTAGATACAATGTTTGTTTAAAATTTTGATTTATTAATACGTTGCTGTAATGAAGCGTGATAGAGGGAAAAATGGATCCCACAGTGATTGTAATAACAATAATAACAGGGTTAAGATACGATTTTTAGTTTAAAACCGTATTTATCAAAAGAGTACAAGAATAATGGTCGAATACTACAAGGTAAAATAACCTTTAAGCCCACGTCACTTTGTTTCCGGCGCCAATTTGTTATGAAAAGTCGTATCAATCTTGGGGGGGGGGGCTAATCATTACTATTTACAATCTTGTAGATACGTTTGTTTAAAATTTTGATTTGTCAATAGGTTTGCTGTAATAAAACGTGATGAAGGAAAAAATGGATCCTACAGCGATTATAATGACAATAATAACAGGGTTAAAACACGATTTTTAGTTTAAAACAGAATTTATCAAAAGAGTACAAGAATAATGGTCGAATAATACATATTGAATGAGTTGGATTGAAGATAAAATAACCTTTAATCCAACGCCACTTAGTTTCCGGCGCCATTTTATTATGAAAAATCGTATCAGCTTGGGGACGCTAATTATTACTATTTACAATCTCGTAGATACAATGTTTGTTTAAAATTTCGATTGTAACAACAAATTGTGTGCGTTAACATCATTATCATTTTGAATAGAGCCAAAAGATCTCGTAATTATAACAAATGAGTTACAAATTTGTGGACATTAGTATAATCGAAAAATGTGGTAAATGCCAGCTCAAAGGTTCACATTCCATTCATATGTGTACACTTAATCGGGTGAAATGAAAAATTTACAATATACGCGAAATGAAAGAAAAAAAAAACGAATTCGTAACAGCATGTAGTTCGCCATTTTTCTTCATTCATTTTTTGGCACAATAATTCGTCGACTGTTGTCGTGCCGATGCTGGCAATCGCAAAAATACAATATGAGGCTGATCGCGTGATAAAAAATTCGATCATGTATTGAATTCGTTGAATTCATTCGAAAATTCCACGAATCAGTATGAAAATTTCATTCGCCACGTTTTTCTTCATTTAATTTCATTTTTGTTTCAATGGCACGATAATTCGCTTGTCGGAAAAACGTAGCGGAAAACATTCATCAAACATTTGAGACAAGGAATGCGTAATAAAAAAAAAATTAGTTTCTTAAAAAATAACGAATTATCTTTCCTAATTGGTAATCTCTGTATGGCTTTTTCGGAAAATGTCTTCTTAGTTCAACCGTATTCCGAGGTTATTGTCAAACTAAAACGTCCGTCATTGACGTAAGTCCCGTGATACCAAATTCTCGTGTCCAATAGCACGACGTCACCGGTACCAACATGGAAGTTAAAACGTTCGCAGACGCTCTCGCACTCCGGTGTCGGCGCCACCGTCCAAGTTTTACTGCCAACGATTTGTCCTTGCCACATCAGACGCGGAATGTAGTCGAGCTACGATTGAAAAAATGAAAACAAATAAAATAAATGATTTTCTCCATTTATCACAAAGAATGATGATTATTTATTATTGACATTTTGTCATTTCGCTGGTGCTACTTGAGCACTAGCGATTTTTTTGGAAAAAAGAAAATCACGAAAAAGCCTCAAGCGATGGTAGGGTGTCATAGTCCCCAAAAGACACAACCCCCAAAAAACATAATCCCCAAAAGTCATAATCCCCAAAAGACATAATCCCCAAAAAGTTACTAGATGTCAGAATCGACTGTCATGATGGAGGTTAGTATCTGTCAATGTGATAGATGGTGCTGCGGGCATTTTCCGGCTTGTTTAAAGTAAAGATTCGACGATTACGTGCGTTGGCCCTTTTGCCCCTTTCCGAATTTTCAGGTTATGTATCGTACTAGACGGCTTTTTTTGCGTACAGCCTAAGACCATATATGCAGAAGAAGATTTAGGTTACGTGCATTAAAGAAGTGTTTGAAGTGGAATAATTGGTTGACTGCGATTTTTTGTAATAACTCTTCGACCCAATAAATATTCGAGTGAGACGCAAATATTTGCATTTTTATTTATTCAATTTTCATTACAATATTCGTTTATATATGTGTGATTGCATCTGTTGCTAAAAGAGTCAAAACAGAATATTGTAATTCGATTGTTCAATAAATAAATAAATAGGAACCACAAATGGAATATTGTAATGAAAATTGAATAAATAGAAATGCAAATATCGGTGTATCACGCTCGAATAGTTATTGGCTCAAGGAGTAATTACCAAAAAATTACAAAAAATGGTGGATAAGCAATTGTTGCCGTACCACTTCAAACAGTTGTTGGGTGCACATAACCTAAATCTTCTTCTTTTTCCTGTATGGTTTTAAGCTGTACACAAAAAAAAAGTTGACTAGTACATAACCTGAAACCTGATACATAACCTGAAAACTCGGAAAAAGGGCAACGCACGTGATCCTCGAGGTAGGATGTCATAGTCCCCAAAAGACACAACCCCCAAAAGACATAATCCCCAAAAGTCATAATCCCCAAAAGACATAATCCCCAAAAAGTTACTAGATGTCAGAATCGACTGTCATGATGGAGGTTAGTATCTGTCAATGTGATAGATGGTGCTGCGGGCATTTTCCGGCTTGTTTAAAGTAAAGATTCGACGATTACGTGCGTTGGCCCGCTTGCCCCTTTCCGAATTTTCAGGTTATGTATCGTACTAGACGGCTTTTTTTGCGTACAGCCTAAGACCATATAGGCAGAAGAAGATTTAGGTTACGTACAGTAAACGAGTGTTTGAAGTGGAATAATTGGTTGACTGCGATTTTTTGTAATAACTCTTCGACCCAATAAATATTCTAGTCATACGCAAATATTTGCATTTTTATTTATTCAATTTTCAGTACAATATTTCAACCTCAGTCATAAACACTGAACGTCTTTTCTCAAACTAAAAGTTTTATAATATAAATTGAACATACCAAGAGATTAATTAATAAGCTTTTGTAATTTGTGAAAAGATGCAATTGTACAAATTTGTATTCGTACATAGGTAACTTTCCTGAAGTTGATTGGACGTACTTAGACTGAGCATTACGGAGGGGGAGATCTTACGAACGATGACCAATAATGACTCGAACTCGATTAATCTGATCGTCGATTGGAAATAAACGCCCGAAGAAGATCGCCAAGAAAGAAAAAAAATCTCCTACTTCCAATAACGAGATTATCTACTACTTGGAAGCCCAAAACTGTAGGAAGGTTGCCAAGGAGTTCCGTCTGGACTATACGAAACTTGAGAGTAAACCGCATCTTCATACGACCTTTCGTCCAACTTAGCCTTCACTGCAGGTTAATTTACAAAAACGTTACATTAATTGCTAGTTTATGTACAAATTTGTATTCGTACGTAGGTAGGGTTCCTGAAGTTGATTCGACGTACTTAGACTGAGCATTACGGAGGAGGGGATCTTACGAACGATGACAAATAATAACTGGAATTAATAATAACGAGATTATCTACTACTTGGAAGCCCAAAACTGTAGGAAGGTTGCCAAGGAGTTCCGTCAGGACTATACGAAACTTGAGAGTAAACCGCATCTTCATACGACCTTTCATCCAACTTAGCCTTCACTGCAGGTTAATTTACAAAAACGTTACATTAATTGCTAGTTTATGTACAAATTTGTATTCGTACACAGGTAGGGTTCCTGAAGTTGATTCGACGTACTTAGACTGAGCATTACGGAGGAGGGGATCTTACGAACGATGACAAATAATAACTGGAACACGAGGAATAGGATCGTCGATTGGAAATAAACGCCCGAACTAGATCGCCAAGAAAGAAAAAAAATCTCCTACTTCCAATAACGAGATTATCTACTACTTGGAAGCCCAAAACTGTAGGAAGGTTGCCAAGGAGTTCCGTCTGGACTATATGAAACTTGAGAGTAAACCGTATCTTCGTACGACCTTTCATCAAACCGAGCCTTCACTGCAGGTTAATTTCCAAACACGTTACATTAATTGCTAGTTTATGTACAAATTTGTATTCGTACATAGGTAGGGTTCCTGAAGTTGATTCGACGTACTCCGACTGAGCATTACGGAGGGGGAGATCTTACGAACGATGACGAATAATAACTGGAACTCGTGGAATCGGATCGTCGAGTGGAAATAAACGCACGAACAAGATCGCCAAGAAAAAAAATTATCTTCCACTTCATTAATGAGTCGAATTACACTCTCCGATGCTTTCATCGTCATACTTAAATACAATCTGAAATATAAACAAATAATAAACAATTAGAAATATGAATTACACGTACATTTATTTTCTATTATATCTTTTCACAAATTACAAAAGTTTATTGATTCATCTCTTGGTATGTTGAATTTATATTATAAAACTTTTAGTTTGAGACAAGACGTTTAGTGTTTATGATTGAGGTTGAAATATTGTACTGAAAATTGAATAAATAAAAATGGAAATATTTGCGTCTCACTCGAATATTTATTGGGTCGAAGAGTTATTACAAAAAATCGCAGTCAACCAATTATTCCACTTCAAACACTCGTTTAGTGTGCGTGACCTAAATCTTCTTCTGCCTATATGGTCTTAGGCTGTACGCAAAAAAGCCGTCTAGTACGATACATAACCTGAAAACTCGGAAAAAGGGCAAAAGGGCCAACACGCGTAATCGTCGAATGTTTACTTTAAACGAGACGGAAAATGCCCGCAGCACCATCTATCACATTGGCAGGTACTAACCTCCATCATGACAGTCGATTCTGACATCTAGTAACTTTTTGGGGATTATGTCTTTCGGGGATTATGACTTTTGGGGATTATGTTTTTTGGGGGTTGTGTCTTTTGCTGACTATGACACCTTACCATCCTCGAATATTGACTATACATGGGACGGAAAATGTCTGCAACGCCATCTATCACTTTGACGGGTACTAACCTGTCAACGTGACAGTCGATTCTGTTATCTAGTAACTTTTTGGGGATTATGTCTTTTGGGGATTGTTTCGTTTCGGGACTATGATACCCTATCCCAGCGATGATGAAGAAATGAATCCGTTCATTTTGTTTTTCTAGAGAAATGATCAAAATTTATGATTATCGAGAAAAACAATTAACTTTCGTGTTCGCAAATAATTTTTCATTTCTTCTTTTTCTAGTAAAAAGTCGAATTTTCATCGATGGAAAAATGACCATTTTATATTTCTGCGAAATGTCGAATTATAGAAATAATGAAAAATCTCTCTCGTCAAACGAAACGATATTTTTTTTTAAGATTCTGAAAAAAAAAATAAATAAAATCAAACGAAAAAATTGCATCGAAAACATTGAGAGAGAACGTACGTGCATAATGGCTCCTTGCTCGTATCCGAGAAAAATATAATTGGTCGCCGGTATTTCCGCGTCGTCGGGCAAAAAATGTGGCGGTTCGTAAAATCGATTAATGATCTCCAACACCGTTGGATGACAATTTTTCCATCCGACGTACCAAGAATCTTCGCCTGCTCGATTCAACGCTCTGTTCTCGCTCATCCCGAGTACCTCGTGTAATTTACCAAAGTCACTCTTGAACTGTAAAAATTGGCATTCCTCGTCGATCGACGCGTATGCACCGTCGATACTCTCGTAAACATTACGGAAAAACGTGAGATCGAAGATTTTCCCGGCTGGCCAATGACGAGCGGCATCCTTGACGATTATTGGTCGCGACGAGTAAGCGTAAGGTTCAAATTCGTTTTTCGTTATATTCGGCAAAATCAATGGCCCGTTAACCTCACGACAAAAATCACAATTCGACACGGGTCTCGTGAATTCCCATACGAAATAATTATTCGGTACTAGACATCGCGTCTCGTGGGTATATTTCATAACACGGTCGATAATGTCAAATTTGACTATCGTCACCGAGCAAATTGACAGTATAACGGCGATAATTATTTTTCTCGAGTACATTGACGCGAAGAAATAACGTTTTTTCGTTTCGTCGCGTTCCCACTTTTGTAAAACGCTCTCGAGGCTCTCCGGTGTATTGCCATGAGCGATTAAACATTCATTCAATTCCATAAACGCCGCGCGAATTACTTCCATACTTTTCTCTTTATTTTTCATCGCGACTATTTTCGTCGATTAAATATATACCGTACGGGGTAAACGAAAGAATCGTCATTACGCGCCCTCTCGTGTTTATAAATTGCACGATAAATATTGGGGCATTTCTTTGCGTTCGTTGTTAACGAAAAGAAAGAATGCTCGTTTAAAATTTGAAATGCGAGTAAACATTTTGTTCCTTTCATTCAAATATTGTCCTTTATTAAATTCAACATATCAAACTATCATTTCGATCCATCGTTGTTATTTTTCTTCTTATCTAACGTCACGCCTGTTTGAGGTTAAGAGTACATCGCGCCCGTCGTCAAACGCGTATTCAAAATCGCGGGAACGGTTACACAATAATAATAACAACAATAACGAATAATTTTCAAAATAGTCGATACATCGAACAGCGAGTCTGTTTTACCATCCGTCGGCTCATTTCGTAAGATAGTTTTTTTTTATAATTCACGTACAGAAATGTTTAATGCACTTCATTAAACCACGATAGATATTTCATGATACGACACTTTGTAAACTTGCCGGCACGTTTGGAAAAATAATGTCATTTTCCGTTCATTCTACCAGAGAGAAAAAAAACATTATGTTACATCGAAGAATAATGTCTCTTTTGTTTTATAGGTTCGTGAAAATCGATGTTTAAGTACTTCGAGGATCTCGGGTGTTACGAGAATGAAAAAAAGATCGAACGTTGAATAAGGTTAAACACGGCGTCGCGTCAACTTACGAATTTATCGGTCGAGAGTCGGAAAAATCTATGGTCTCGTGACACTCATGAGATTCGTGACTGCGAGAGAAAAAAACGAGTGGGGATCTCCTTCTCTCTATTGATCAACACATATGCATGTAGAAAACTTTCTCTGTCCGATTAGTCGCAACTTTACGTACACAGGGTGTCCGAAAACAAGCAGGTCAGAGTGACACGGAGGTTACATTGTCTTCGGACCTGTTGGAATAAACAAAACAAAAGTGAGGTTATATACCTCATTTTTTGTAAAATTTTTGATTCCATTAGCCTGAACGGTTATGAATATTTTAAACTTTACAGAATTGAAAAATTCCAAAAATCGTTACATAAGGTTAAGCTTAGATTTATAATAGATATCGCGCGGCGCGTCCGACCGCTAACCTCATAGCCGTTTTCCCACGATTCACTTTTTAGAAACTTGTGAAAGTTCTAACTCCTGAACGAACGTTCAGATCGCTTTGAAATTTTTACAACATATTCTCAGTATCATCAACCATCGTGTGAACCACAGAAACAAACATTTCAATGACACAAAAGAATATAAAAAAATAAAATACCGACAAAAGATTGAGCAAAAAATGTTAACTTTCGAATTTTTATTATAATAATTTTTTTTTTAATAATATTGTTGGTTCACACTGAAGATACATTCATTGTGCAATTATAAGTGTGTTCATTTTTTTTTCAGACACCCACAACGATGCCGAGAACTTTCACCATCAACGCGAGCGCAAACAAATAAAAAACATTGCTTTGTTATGTTATATCGTCGCCATTTGTTAATATTTCTCATGTTTTTTTTTACATATACTTAACCATGTGCATAAATGATCTGTAAAAAAAATGTTGTCTATATATGCGTCATTTTATATTAATCGCGACTAGAAAAGTACTTTCGAAAATCGGTGAAATTGCGTAAGTCCTTAGTAACTTAAGCCGATTTTCATGTCTTTTTTGGAGGGCGTTTTTTTGTAGGAAAATAGAAATGAATCGTTTTGAATATTTATGATGTTTTTATTTACATATTAAAGATACAAAAAAAAATTTTTTTGAAAAAATTTAATAGTTTATTATTATTATTATTATTGATCAAAGTTGGCAGCCCGGGTCCTAACTTTTTTTCTACCGAACCGATTGCTTTCAAATTTTAACAGGCTACTCTACATGCTTATAGTTCTCGTCGGAACTACCGAGAAATTTTTTCACCCCTAACTTTTTCTTTTACAGCCCCTTCTTTGTTAAAGTCCTTTTATTTTAGCAAAGAAGGGGTTGTAAAATAAAAAGTTAGGGGTGAAAAAATGTCTCGGTGCTTCCGACGAGAACTATAAGTGTGTAGAGTAGCCTGTTAAAATTTGAAAGCAATCGGTTCGGTAGAAAAAAAGGTTAGGGCCCGGGCTACCGCAACTTCCAGGTGCCAACTTCGATCAATAATAATAACAATAATAAACTATTAAATTTTTTCAAAAAATTTTTATTTTGTATCTTTAATATGTAAATAAAAACATCCTAAATATCCAAAACGATTCATTTTTATTTTCCTACAAAAAAACGCCCTCCAAAAAAGACATGAAAATCGGCTTAATTTACCAGACTACTACCTTAAGTCTAATGGTTTTCGAGAAAGAACGTTTTATTTTTTGATTTTTTCGTAAAATCACTATCCGGTACTTGTTATTCCGCTGCTATTTTTACGAATTACTTTGGGTTACATATTTTGTTCTTAAAATATGTGCCGTTTGTACATTAGGGTTGGAGGTAGCTAAATTGAACGCATGTTGTAAAAATTAAATGAAACATTAAATATTATTTTTGTTTTTTTTCCTAAGCTCCCACAAAGGTACAATTTTTTTTTCTTCTTTTTTCATAGAACCAGTTTGCTTACCGACTTGGGTACCTACTTCGTTTGCTTTAGTGCCTTTTGTTCAAACCCAAAGTAATTCATGACAATGGTGGCGGAATAACAAGTGCTGGGACAGCGATTTTATGAAAAATTAGCAAAGACGATTTTTCTCAAAAAACCATTAGACTTTCACCGAGATCATATTTGTTTATTCTGAATGGTCCCGAGACGTGGGTTAGATTTAACCCACGTGACACTCTCACGAGTTTTCGCACACCCTGTATATATATTTATATATTCACAGATATATATATATATATATATATATATATATATAAAATGACCAAAGCTGTGATGTTGGAATAGTCTCGAATGCCACGTAATATGCCTCCTTATATCCCACTTCTCACTGCCACAAAGATATTTTCTACTCTCCGTAAACGAGAAGTTTCCTGCCCCTCCACATATGTTAAACAGATGTGGGCGGTCATTCTCGAAACGTGACGCCATCGGTTTATCGTCGTTTTACTTTATCTCGAGATGCAGCGTTCAGTTAAAAAAAATAAAATTAAACACTTCACAAATTCGACCAAAATATTTTGTCGAATGTAGTAGAATTTTTTTTTTTTTCTTCTTCACCAATTTTCTAAAACTCTTACTAGACATTGAGAAAAAAATGTTCTTTTTTCCATACACCGTCCTTAAAGTTTATTATGAAAAGTATTTGTTTTTTTTTTTACAAAAAATAAGCAATTTTGTGTAGTTTTACTAGACATTTTGAATAAAAAAAATGTTTTTTTTTTCAATATACTGTCCTTAAAGTTTATTATAAAATATTTTTTTTTTTTTTTTACAAAAAATAAGCAATTTTGTGTAGTTTTACTAGACATTTTGAATAAGAGAAAAAAAAATGTTTTTTTTTCAATATACTGTCCTTAAAGTTTATTGTGAAATATTTTTTTTTTTTTACAAAAAATGAGCAATTTTGTGTAGTTTTTACTAGACATTTTGAATAAGAGGAAAATAAAAGTTTTTTTTCCCATATACCGTACTTAAAGTTGATTATGAAAATTATTTTTTTTTTTTTTTACAAAAAATGAGCAATTTTCTGTAGTTTTACTAGACGTTTTGAATAAGAGAAAAAAAAATGTTTTTTTTTTCAACATACTGTCCTTAAAGTTGATTATGAAAAGTATTTTTTTTTTTTTTTTTTTTTTTTTTACAAAAAATGAGCAATTTTGTGTAGTTTTACTAGACATTTTGAATAACAGAAGAATGTTTTTTTTCCATACACCGTCCTTAAAGTTTATTATGAAAAGTATTTTTTTTTTTTTTTACAAAAAATGAGCAATTTTGTGCAGTTTTACTAGACATTTTGAATAAGACAAAAAAAAATGTTTTTTTTTTCAATATACTGTCCTTAAAGTTGATTATGAAAAGTATTTTTTTTTTTTTTTTTTTTTTTTTTTTACAAAAAATGAGCAATTTTGTGTAGTTTTACTAGACATTTTGAATAAGAGAAGAATGTTCTTTTTCCATACACCGTCCTTAAAGTTTATTATGAAAAGTATTTTTTTTTTTTTTTACAAAAAATGAGCAATTTTGTGCAGTTTTACTAGACATTTTGAATAAGACAAAAAAAAATGTTTTTTTTTTCAATATACTGTCCTTAAAGTTTATTATGAAATATTTTTTTTTTTTTTACAAAAAATAAGCAATTTTGTGTAGTTTTACTAGACATTTTGAATAAGAGAAAACAAAATGTTTTGTTTTCCCCATACACCGTCTTTAAAGTTTATTATGAAAAGTATTTTTTTTTTTTTACAAAAAATGAGCAATTTTGTGCAGTTTTACTAGACATTTTGAATAAGACAAAAAAAAATGTTTTTTTTTTCAATATACTGTCCTTAAAGTTTATTATGAAATATTTTTTTTTTTTTTTTTACAAAAAATAAGCAATTTTGTGTAGTTTTACTAGACATTTTGAATAAAAAAAATGTTTTTTTTTTCAATATACTGTCCTTAAAGTTTATTATAAAATATTTTTTTTTTTTTTTTACAAAAAATAAGCAATTTTGTGTAGTTTTACTAGACATTTTGAATAAGAGAAAACAAAATGTTTTGTTTTCCCCATACACCGTCCTTAAAGTTGATTATGAAAAGTATTTTTTTTTTTTTTTACAAAAAATAAGCAATTTTGTGTAGTTTTACTAGACATTTTGAATAAGAGAAAAAAAAATGTTTTTTTTTTCAATATACTGTCCTTAAAGTTTATTATGAAATATTTTTTTTTTTTTACAATAAATGAGCAATTTTGTGTAGTTTTACTAGACATTTTGAATAAGGGAAAAAAAAAAAATTTTTTTCCATACACCATCCTTAAAGTTGATTATAAAAAGTATTTTTTTTATTTTTTACAAAAAATGATCAATTTTGTGTAGTTTTACTAGACATTTTGAATAAGAGAAAAAAAAATGTTTTTTTTAAATATACTGTCCTTAAAGTTTATTATGAAAGGTATTTTTTTTTTTTTACAAAAAATGAGCAATTTTGTGCAGTTTTACTAGACATTTTGAATAAGAGAAAAAAAAATGTTTTTTTTTCCCATACACCATCCTTAAAGTTGATTATGAAAAGTATTTTTTTTTTTTTTTTTTTACAAAAAATGAGCAATTTCGTGTAGTTTTTACTAGACATTTTGAATAAGAGAAAAAAAATGTTTTTTTTCCCTATAATGTTTCTAAAGTTGATCATTAAAAGTATTTTTTTTTTTTACAAAAAATGAGCGATTTTGTGTAGTTTTGCACCAATGACACGTATAATACGCTAGTTAATTTCGTGGATATCCCATTTTTTTTTTTTTTCAAGAATTACGATTAACTTAAGTTACAAAATTGGGGTAATCTCTTTTGGTCGTCCGGTACCACGGTAGTATCATTGGTAAATACGTTGCAAAATTCTCGTTAGTCTACATCAGATTACCTAGAGAAGTACGAACGGAATTTCTTATTAACTAAAAACTTTTCATTTTACGAGCAGTTTAATACGACATTTTTCACTGGAAATTCACCGTTTAACTTCAAATGCCCTACGATATTCGAATAAAACAATATCTTTGAAATTCCGTACGCCCTTCTCTAGGTATTCTAATGTAGATTAACGAGATTTTTTTTTTTCCGGTTCAAAAGTTGTGGATGCCAAACGTCACGCCGCGGAGTGCCTGAAAAGAAAAAAAAACATACCAAAAGCAAATTGCAGTGGTCGGCCATTTTGTATAATATAAAAAATATTTTTTACTAGCTTGATATTTATACTAAATAGATGTGTAATTAGTTTTATAAATGAATCACTTTTTCATATAAAAAAAAATTGTTAAAGGTGCACATGATTTTATACCCGCTACCGTGGCCATACCCGCTTGCGGGGATGTATCACGACCGTCCGTCACTTCGAAAACGCGAAATGTACTTTCTCCGAAATGACACAACCGATTTGGATGAAATAAGCTCAGCGGCTGGAGTAGGCTGGCAAAAAGTGGCTAAGCTTTTTTTCATTCCGATCGGTTGTACCGTTTTGAAGAAATTACCGATAAGCATTTTCTGCTATCTCTCACGCGCTCACGTGTCACGTGGTACATGTGCGTCTTTCTCTTAAACTAGAATCGGTGCGCGCGCTTCGTGCTCTGCTTCGTTAGGTTAGGTTCGTCGTAAACGATCGTGCGATCCTGGACTATGCCCATTACCGAACTCCGAGAACGACATCGAAAGCCCGATCGTAATGACGAGTTAATTCGTTTCAGAAATACATCGCATTTCCAGATATTTCGTGACGTCTCTTTTTCAAGTAGAACATTGTTGCTGCAATAAACCAGTCCATTTTTAATTCCGTTTAAAGCGCCGAAACATTCGGGCAGTAATCATCGGGCGCCTATTGGGAGTCGAGTGGTTTGAAATTTGGCCGAAAGAGGTGAGGTTGGTAAATGGTAATTCCCGATACGGCCGCCAGTGGGCGAGGAATTGATGTTTACCCGTTGATTGGTGGGAATTATGAATTTTGAATTATTATAGCGTACGTCGTTCAAAAACAGTTTATTTTATGCAATCACACAACCGTATAAAGTACAAGTTGTAATCCAAAAAAAAAAAAAAAAAAAAAAAACAAAGAACTTTGGAAATAGACGCTTGGGCGCGCTCGCGGTGATCGTTAATGCGGTACGCCCTTGGTCACACACTTTACACGGTATAAAAACCTAATTTACATCTTACCTGCCTAAATAATTTATGTTTCATAATATTGTGCTTGTCGAACTTAATTCCGTGAAAAACAAATTCCAGTTACAAACTCGTCGTTTATATAATTAAAAAATTAAAAATAAACGCTCCTCGTTTCAATGCTACAGGCCGAGTGTGAAAATCGGTCAATGATATTGGAACAATTTTATTTGACAACAAATTCGTCGTTGCTCTACAAATAATCAGGGTTGCGACACATAATATCACTGAAATACTTCATACCTCTTTTTTTTTTTCTTCTCGTATCACAAAGGATTGACTAAAAGACAGTTTACTTCCCTCTCCACCCGCTCCGCCCCACCAAGTCAGTAACTTATGTAGGGATCGATACGTAAGTTTAGTATTTCGTAGAAAAATTATGAGAATTACGAAAACTAAAAATAGAAAATCAAAGAATATTAGAAAAATCGTGACACCACGAAATGTCGATGTGTGAAATGTAAAATAATTTTGTTTAAAAATAAGTTTGTTTTGTTTGACGCGTTAACGACGTCAGCGTGATATTTCGTAAAATGCTAAATTGACCGTCCGCTGGCGACGTATCATCTCGTAAATGCAAATCCTTCATTATTTTTTTGTCAGTTTTCTTCTCTTTCTTTTCTTTTTTTAATCTAATAAGGTGAAAATTGAAGGACCGACCAGTCGCGTTCTAGTCTCGATTAAAAATGTTTTTTCTTTCTTTTCAACGAATCACGGCGAGAGTCCGAAAGAAAAATTCGGAAAAAATGGGTTTTATTTTTCAAATGTGCGAATAAAAATCGTATCGATAATCCACAAACCGCGAGGATTTTCTAAATGACTTTTGGACCGTGTAAATAAAAATTCCGATCGGTGTGTGAACAATTTCACTGAACTACCTTTTATTTCGTTCGTTTTTTACGAAAAAAAAAAGTAAATAAAAAAAAACGATCTTCAGCTACAATTTTTCGACATTTAAATCCGAATATTTGTTTACACGATCGTGAAAACATCGTCGACAGTCGCTCCTGTCGGATTTTCGATCCGTTCTTTTTTTTTATCGATAAAAAATATATAACGTTTTTTCCGATTTTTTTTCGAACTCTCATTCTCAAACAACATTGTTTCGAAGTGCTGTTTATAATGGAGGGAGGAAAGCGATTGGTAAGTGTGTAAAATTGTGCGAAATCGCTCGCCTAAATTAGGCAGACCACAGAGCACCTTGCGGTCTTAAACGCGCTTGATGGAAAAAAAAAAAGAATTTTTTTTACCGTCGTTTGTAGTCAAATGCCTTAATGAGGCGATCACAACAGCGAATGAGCAAGTAAAAAAAAACAAAACAAAACAAAAAAACTCTAATGTGCTCGAACTCAAATGTTCACGGTGAATCATGAAACTTTCGTAGTTTCAACGTCATTCGCTTTAAGCCTAGTATCCGTAACTTACCACAAAATAAGTTATGACTCGTTGTTATACAAAAAAAAAAAAAAAATTGTGACTAGCACAGTGTGGTTCCTTTCGATGTTCACATCAAATCACGCTCTGCTCGCAAAGCGGACATTTTCGTTTTTTTTTCCTCAAGAGCTTTCTGTATATATTTTTTTTTCTTCGTTTCGTTTTGTTTTATCAGAAATAGCACCATTTGCCGAGTATCGCGTCCTTTATGGCTGTGATGTATTGACTGGGCACCCAGTATATCCAATATCTCGATGCGTCGGTCGGTCCTAATTGAATTGCCTGAAAATTGAAAAAAAATTTTTAATCACTTTTTAACGGGGGGGTAAGGTTTTTCACTTTCGAAAAATCGAATTTTTTTTTGTCTTATCTTATTGTTTAACATTTCAAGAATATGTGATTAAAATTTTAAACCGATCTAAGCAATATTCTTGAAGTTATTGTCTTATTAAGGGAGGGGTAAGGGATTCAGCGTAAAAAAAAACACTTTTTTTGCGATTTTTTTTTCTCAAATATGGATTGAACAATTTTATTCGAACCTTTTGTACATTATTGAGCATACTTTTGACAATGTTGTGTAATTTTTTCATGCAGAAATATTGATGCATAAGCCTGTAACAGAGCTTCCCCAAGACCGTCTTGGAAAAAATGTTTTTCTTCACTTTTTTACTTCATAAACTTTAGACGCGTTTTTCTCAAAACTACTTTTTCAAAGTCCGTGTTCACTGCCATTTAAAAACTACTTGACCGATTCATTTCAAACTTTGTAAACATTTTCTACATATAAAATACCTCCCCCCAACGTTTAGTTAAATTTTTTTTTTTTACATTAAGGGTGTTTCCCACCCACAAAATGGCGGAGTTTTTCGTGAAAAATAACAGTTCACACTTTAGATGGCCGCCAAAAGTTTTTAAATGAAAAAAAAAATGATCAGAGAACGTTGGGGGGAAGATTTGATTATAATTTGACGAAATTTTCATGGTTTTTCATTTTCAGATAATTTCCGGCCGAGT
Source organism: Oxytorus armatus (assembly GCA_958009045.1). Classification (NCBI taxonomy): domain Eukaryota; kingdom Metazoa; phylum Arthropoda; class Insecta; order Hymenoptera; family Ichneumonidae; genus Oxytorus; species Oxytorus armatus. The sequence goes on along the minus strand of OY253748.1, from coordinate 2,716,425 downwards.
TATAGTGAACACCGCAAATTGTTTTTTTTCCAAGACGTTCTGGGGGAAGCTCTGTTACGGGCTTATGCTTCAATATTTCTGCATGAAAAAATTACACAACATTGTCAAAAGTATGCTCAATAATGTACAAAAGGTTCGAATAAAATTGCTCAATCCATATTTGGGAAAAAAAATCGGAAAAAAAGTGTTTTTTTTAACGCTGAAACCCTTACCCCTCCCTTAAACGAGGCAGAGAAATTATCAGTTTTTTTTTGTCACGAGGTTTCATTTAAATGCACTCTATCGTGCTATCCGTCGTTTATTGTCTCTCCATTTTTTTTTTCTTGAGTCATAACGGCGGGAACGCGAAGTGCCGAAATTTTTTCTTCGAGAACAGTGTGAGTGAAAATTCCAAAATAATTCAGGTCTCTCCGTGTGTAGGCACGGAAAGTAAAATAAAAATTTCTGAAATTTCTGTATGTTTTTGCTGTACCCAGTGAACAGTTTCGGCTTTTTTCCGAAAAACCTCTGTTTTTACAGCTGATAATACGTTAACTGATCATTACGTTCACTTTTTGACAATTCCGACGCGCAGCTTACGGTCTTTCGTCTCGATTTCCCCCTCATTATAATGTTATCGGAAGCCTGCTGTCCAGAATTGCAGAGCGTTTCGAGTTTTCGATGATTTTTCGGCTTTTTCCGAGCTACTTGTTTTCTACAGCTGATAATATGTTAACTGATTTTTAAATTGACTTTGTGACAATTCCTACGCGTAGCTTACATTCCGTCGTCTCGATTTCACTCCCACTAAAATGTTATCGGAGCCTGCAGTCCATAATTGCAGAGCGTTTCGGGTTTTCGATGATTTTTCGGCTTTTTTCCGAGCTACCTCTAGTTCTACCCTTATGTGATATTTCCCTCATTGTTACATACCATCATGTGATATTCGGGATGATCGTGAATGGGTTCACTATGAACTCCTTTTATCGAGTTCATTGGTATCTTATCCGTTCTCTCCTTCGTACCGATCCACAGTTGATCTTGCTCCAGTTTAAAGGTGAGCCGTACTTTGCCGCCCGTCTTGTTGAGCATTCCCGATAGCGGGAAATCCGGCAATGGTTCCTGCAAGTATTGACAATTTTTTGTTTTTTTTTAATATTCGTGTATTCCCGATGAAACCTATAGAATACAAAATAATAAGACAAAACTAGAAAATAAACATTTTAAAAATAATCATTAAGTTACTTTGGATTCGAGAATTCCTGGCATTGCGTCTTCGGGGATACCCTTGTCGAGAACTTTGCGATGTATTTTTTGTTGCGAAAAAGGTTCTTTGCTCGAACTAGAGGCCGCTTCGTCCTGGACTTCGCTCTTAGTCGGGATCGACACGGCCAATACATCGTCCAGCTTCGATCCGACAATCATCACTTTGGCACCTTTGAACATACTTTTTTTTTTTTAATCGAGCCAACGCACCGTGGGTAACGTGACAAATCTATACGAATTAAATGGCAAGATGCGAGACGCTTTGGCAAATAATAATCGGAATTATAATTGATGCTCGATGATACACCGACTCCATGGGCAAACCTGTTGGAAAAAGGTGATGCCTGAAGTCCTAAAAACGAAAACTCCAACAAGCAGCCACAGGATACGACAGGGTGATTCAGAATAGCGGATCGATTCGGGATGATCTTCCGAATCGAACGCCGCATGAAGAAAAAAAAAATTTGTAACCAAATGTAATTGCGAGGAAATTACAATTCAGCCCGTCAAGGCTCTTTAAGGTAGTATTCTGGTAACTTAAGCCGATTTTCATGTCTTTTTTAGAGGGCGTTTTTTTGTAGGAAAATAAAAATGAATCGTTTTGGATATTTAGGATGTTTTTATTTACATATTAAAGATACAAAAAAAAAATTGTTTGAAAAAATGTAATAGTTTATTATTCTTATTATTATTGATCGAAGTTGGCACCTCGAGAAAAAAGCGCGTAGGTGGCCCCGGTGATTTTGGCTCTTGATGTTATCTGAAATAAAAAATTCTTGATTATTCTCAATCTATAGACATGTCATTCTGGTCGGAACTACTGAAGTTAAATTTCATGGATAAATAACAAAATGAAGAAAAGGACGTTTTTTTCCAAAGTCCGCCATTTTGTTATTTATCTATGAAATTTAACTTCAGTAGTTCCGACCAGAATGACATGTCTATAGATTAAGAATTATGAAGATTTTTTGATTTCAGATAACATCAAGAGCCAAAATCACCGGGGCCACCCACGCGCTTTTTTTTCGAGGTGCCAACTTCGATCAATAATAATAATAATGAAATATTAAATTTGTTCAAAAAATTTTTTTTTTGTATCTTTAATATGTAAATAAAAACATCCTAAATATCCAAAACGATTCATTTTTGTTTTCCTACAAAAAAAAAACGCCCTCCAACAAAAGACATGGAAATCGGCTTAAGGGCGGGGTAAGGTATTTAAACTTTTTTTTTTGCATTTTTTTTTAATTTTTTAAAATGAATGTATAACATCTCAAGAATATTGTGTCAAAATTTCAAATTGATCGAAGCAAAATTAACGGAGTTATGAGCATTTGAGCGTCTGTTGCTCCAGACCGGCGCTCATGACTGGGCGCGATCAACTGACTCCATACGTGTAAGCCGAGCAGAGCAGGAAGCTGAAAAAAAAACTAAAGAAGGCAGGATTCGTCGTAGACAGGAGCAAAAAGGTGCTTTAGACATCTTTGACGATAGCAACATCCTTTACGGACCCGGCATTGACGATTCAGTGTGAGGTAAGCCGATAAAATTCGCTTATGAACGTTTTATACCAGATTTTTTAGTGTTCAAAACTTTAAAGCGTTTTCCTCACAACTCACGTTTTCAAAGTCGGTGTCCCTCATAACTTGAAAACTACAGCACCGATCACTTTGAAATTTTGAACACTAATTCTGTACATAATTTACGAGGTAACGCTGGAGAGTTTTTTTCAAATTTGTTAATAATTTTTATTTTACAATAACAAATTAACCGATTTTTGTTCGTAAAAATCGCGTTTTTCCCTTCAAAATGTTCCAAAAAATTGAAAAATTGAAACTTCGAAAAACCCTCCCAGCGTTACTTGGGGAAAACTATTATCTAACGAGTGAACTTTCATTTTTCACATTTCAGATGATCCAGCACCAAGTTATGAGGGACACCGCAATTCTACTTTTTTTCGAAACACGTCCGAATAATTGCTGCCATTGCCGTATTTTTTAATATTTCTTCGTGAAAATTTTATATAATATTCTTCGAATGTCATATTTTACCGTACCATTAGTTTTAATAAAGAGATTTTAACTGCGTCGTCACAAAAAAATCACAAAAACATGCCTTTTTTTGTACGAATTAACCTTACCCACCCGTTAAGTTATCAGACTACTACCTTAAGCAATAAAAGCCCTCCAAGAGCAAATTTTTTTCTTGAAAATACAAAAAAACAGCATGCCGCAAACGCGTTTACGGCATGTGTACATTTTTGTACAATCAGTTTTTTTCCGATGGGACATTGTCCGTCGGATGGTACGTAAGGTTATTGGCTCGTATGAATTTTCAAATTAATCAATGAATGAATAATAATAATAATAATATCAATTACCATTCGTAACTCCTAAGCTTCTGAGGGTCTGTTCGTCTTTGGCTAAACCTTTGATCATAACTTTTTGCATCGCTTTTGGCACCGTAATGATATTTTGTAGATGCGTCTTGAGATCGGCGACCGTTCCGTCAAGATCGAAGCTAACGTCGATCTTTTGCTTGTTGTAAATTACTTTGAAGTCTATACTCTCTCTGGATGTTTCTTTTAACAATGTCGACGTAACGGCTGTGTCTTTAGTATCTTGCGTTACTTTTGTCTCTTTTTTGCCAGCCTCTTGTATTGTACTTTCCGTTGTATTAGTATCGTCTATCGCTTCGCCGCACGTAGAAGAATTATGACAATTATTCTCATTGCTGTCGCCCTCCGCAATACCTGAAGGAAAAAGAAGTTTTATTGAAAAAATTATTTTTCCGCTAATCAGATTGTTGTATCGCTGCGATAATTCTCTTGGGAAATAAAGAAACTTGATCAAATATAATTTGGATGGAAATACGTACTCTCGTACACACAACGGCAAATCCGTTCAATTATATTGCACGCAAACAGGAAGAAAAACAGATACAAATAAAATATGGTCCTAATCCAAATGAAAATATTTCCACCTATATGGTTTATTTTGTAAAAATGATTATGTTACATTTTATCATTTTTCACAAGTTGGAAATGGAGTTTCGTAAAGTGAAAATAAAAAAGAAAAATCTTGAATACCAATTAAAAGTTCATAATCACAAAATCATTGTTGTTATAGCCTGACTTGCACAGTTTTTTTCAAACCCCATTGATCGCTCGTTTAACGATACGAAGCGATAATTTAAGTGTTAAATCGTGACGAGCATCATCGTGGATTGAACGTGTCGTAAAAATGTTGTTATTCGCCGAAGAAATATTGTAAATTTACACGATAAACGTAATCTTAGTTCTTACACGTACCCAAATACTCCATGATGGATATAGCAGTGAAGACCACGGTCGTGTATACAGGTCGGGAAATTTCGTCAAATTTCGTTGGCGGGGGGGAGGTTAACGTCTTAGCGAAGTTGGTTTTACTTTCTGTAGCAACCACTAGAGGCGTTCCGATCTTAGTTGCGGACACGGTCTTGCATAACCGGCGGGAACTTGACCGGACAATTTTGACTTTTTAATTGTTTATCATATCTAATCGTTTGGTGGTCGTTTGGTAGTGATTGGTAGTCTATTTAAAAGGTTTGGTGGTAAATAGTTTTTATTTTATAAGACAATCAAAGATTTTGAGTGAAGTTAGCCGGACAATTATTAAATGTTAATCAAAAATGTTTTATGAAGGCTTATTCGATGCGGAATCGTTTGGCAGTAACGAATATGTTAATTAAAAGGTTTGGTAGTTCTTGAAATACCTACAAAATATAAAAATCTATCTGCGGTCAGGTGGCGGGAGTACGGATTTTATGGCGTGAAGTTAGCCGGACAAAATTATTGTTTCTCAACAGATGTCATATATTTAAATGTCTTAATGATCTCAATTGAAGTAAAATCGTTTGGTGGTGATTGGTAGTCTAATTACAACGTTTGGTGGTCCATCGTTTAGCTTGCCAGATAACAAATTCATTCGCGTCGACTGCACGGGGGAACGAGAGCTCCGATTGGTCGTGAAACGTATTCCGTTGTATCGCGATGCGTTATGAACCCTTGAAACCATTATTTGTCATCCGATTTTGTCCTGCAAGGTCTCAATAGAAGCAGAATTGCTTGGTGGTGATTGGTAGTCCAATTACAACGTACGTTACGAAGACCGTGGTGTCGCTCTATTCGATAAGGACGATACTCTGAAGGTAGCCGTTTGCGAGAGACAAGTGACGAAGTGGGTAGCAGTGGGAACAAGTGTGTAGCACTGCGAAGTGGTGGGGTAGGCGGCATTTGCCCTAAATGCATTTGCACTAAACGTATTTTCACTAAACTCATCTGTACTAAATGCCAAGAGAGGCCGCAACAAGTTCAAGCCGAGAAGCACCTTGTTATGACGGCATTGGCACAACAATATCGCACAACAATATCTTTTCTTTCCTAACGTAAATTCTTCCGTAACGTAACGTACTTTCCTTTTCTGTTCTAACGTAAATCCGAAAAATTTGAGACTCACGATATAGATGGATACACACCCTAACTAATGAGCATTTAATTGTTGCTGTATCTGCAGAATTACCAGAATGGTATTTGGCCAAAAAATATGCAGGCATCGTGTAAATGTGTTAGCTCGTTTATATTCAGATAATTTTCGCGAGTCCTATCTGGCAAATTAGAAGTTACAATACCGTAGTAATTCTCTTCTGGCACGGTTAACTCGCGTATTTGGCACATGTTCCTGAAATGCTACGCAGATTTTAATGGTCCTAGCATTGTACCAATGCTGTTAGAGTTTCTTATTCCCTTTCACGTGCTCTCAAATCTAGAGTAATGTTTCTCTAGAGTGAAGTATAGTAATAAAATTTTTTTCTGACTCTTAATAGTTTTTAGAAATAAAGTATAGTGTTGACAAAAAGAAAAGATATTGTTGTGCAATATTGTTGTGCCAGTGCCGTCATAACAGGATGCTTCCCGGCTTAAACTTGTTGCGGCCTCTCTTGGCATTTACTGCAGATGAGTTTAGTGAAAATACGTTTAGTGCAAATGCATTTAATGCAAATGCCAACCTACCGTGGGAAGTAACAACCAACACCATAACAATCTTTGTAATATTTTGATAGTTTGACAAACAGCGTTCGATAATTAATAAAAATGGAAAATGCATGATTAGATATGCGTGCCTCTGCAAAATCTTGGAGTTTATTTACTGAAAAATAAGTGGTACAAAATTGAAGAAATGTAAAAACGTGTCAATTGGTAGATTTGATACATTCTATTTTTTTCGATTATTATAGACTAGCTGACCCGACAGACGTTGTCCTGTCTGAGCTATGAATATTCAATTCGAACTGGAATAAATAATTTAAAACGAAATTATTTCAAAAACATAGTGTTTATTGTAACTGAAAATGAAAAATTGACTCCCTTAGTGTTTCTCTATAAGCATGTATACCACGTGTTAGTCTATCAAAACTTACAAAAAATCGATATTAAATTAAACTTTTAATATAAGCCGTGATTGCGCTGAACTAATTGCGATGAACAAACACTTCTCAAAAAACTCACTCAACAAACTCAAAACTGGATAAACGTTCAGATCGAATGGGCTGTGCACTAAGAAATGAATAAATGAATTTTTTGATCGATAGATGCCGACCGATGCATCCATTAAATCACATTTGCTTCGCGGGTACTGTGAAACGCGCGAAGGTTAAATAGTCGTTAAGTTCTCTGAAATTTTTCCAAGTTTCTGCGCAATTTTCTTAATTTTTCTTCCCGTAAGAACCTTCTACACAGCATTAGAAAACTTGAAAAAAAAGATGAATGAAATCGGTAAAGTCGTTCTCAAGTTATGGCGTGACCAAGGGAAATAGGGATTCATTTTTATATATATATAGATTAAGGCGATTTTTTTTTTTCGACTATTTTTATTTTTTTTTCAGTCCCCACCCGAAATTTTGTTGGATATGTCGAAAAAGAAATTCCCTGAAGGTTACAGCCCTTAATATTAGTTCTAAGTACTTTCCCAAAGCGTGAGAAGATTTTCCATCTAAAATACACGTAAATCGATTTTTTTCAAATTTCTATAACTCAGCCGCATTTTATGCTATCATATTGTTCTTAGTTTCGATTTACTCGGAATAAAACAATCTAAAAAAGTGCCTTCTGCGACGAAAGTGTAAATTGTACTGATGAGTTGGTACGGGTCACTCAAGTTGATTTTTACCCAAAATACTCGTTTTTTTGCTGTTATCTCCGAAACAATTGACTTTAGGAAAAAATTGTAAATGAAAAATTTGTTGGAAATTTAATTTCCTATAAAAAAGGTCCTATCGACCCAATTGCTTAGATTAATATTTCTCGAGATATTAAACTTTTTTTATTTTTTATTTTTTTTTTTATTTAATATTTCATCTATATAAATAAAAATCAATTGCCGCATGTATGACGGATCATCACTTCCGCATTGGACGTTCGACCGGTGGCATTTTTTTCAAAGAAATAAACCACGAAATGACATATCGCTTTCAATTAAATTCTTTTTCGCGAAATATCAACATTCAATGCGGAATTTGTTGTTCTTATGAAAACAGAACTTTCAAACTGAACGTCACATTTTTTTTCGTTATGAAACATGTGACAGCAGAACTTTCAAACTGAACGTCACATTTTTTTTATTGAGATTTTCATATATTATTTCCATATTTTTCATATTTTCATATTTTTCAAATTTCCGACATTTCAGGTGGATTTTCCAGAGAATTTCTTTCATACAAACCTTGTTCTGAATATTACGAACACAACAAAAAAAAAATCAGCCAAATCGGTCGAGCCGTTCTCAAGTGATGATCCGTCATACATGCGGCAATTGATTTTTATTTATATAGATTATCCTATTGTTGTGTAAAATTTATTGTCATCGTACATGTCTCTTTATGGCGTATTCGACCTACAACCTACGTATATTAATCGTCAATTCCATTTAATATTATTTTATTAAGTGGGTTCTTATTCTCTGATAAGAATTTTTTTTTTTTAAATTAATAAAATGATTTTAGATTAGGATGCCCAGGACGTGCGCTATACCGAACTGTCCAAGCGGACATAATAGGGACAGAGTTAGAAGCCGATGTTTAGGATTGAAAGCAGCGGCACTGTTCTATGTTCCTAAGGTGTGTAAAAATTGTTTATACTATTGAATGAACGTGCATTCGACAAACTTAAAGTAACCCCGACATGGTGTAACTTTTTGAAGAAAAATTTGAAACTTTGCGCTAATCATGCACCTTTTTTATTGTTGTATAATCCAACGTAATTCAAGAATTGAACAACAAATGAGAGAAGGCCAGAGGGGCATTACACGAATATATTGAAACAAATTCAAGAATGGTTTACCGTTTAGTTTTTGAGATATCGGAAAAAAGAAAAATGTATGTGCCAGCCTGGCGAGCTTCGCGAGTCTCTCGAACTCGTGACGAGTCGCACCCACATTTCTTCGTTTTCTCTGCCACTGCTCTCGAAGAAGCTATTTCACGGTGATGCAAAATAGAATCGGTTTGTGACAAATGTTATAAATTCGTGCGTCCCCAAGACGTTTGATGTTTTAGAGGAAATAAGAGAATCGTAAACTTAATACGAAATATACTAATTACAAGAAATGAAATATTGCGTTTAAAAAATTTGAAACGCCAGTTTCAATAACGAACATTTCATTTTAGTTTTTAATACATAAAAAAACATTCTACAAATCATTATTAATTTTTAATCTAAACATCAGTACAAATGCTAATTTGTATGAATTGATCTTGGTTAACGTTATTACAACATGCCAATCATCATGAATAAAAACTTAATATGAAAACTACAATTGGTTCGCAACACTGTTTCATATTTAAGAAAAATGTCTTCAAATAAAAGCGAATTATTTTGAATACACACATTGTGCAAAACAACAGTGGCACAGACAATTGCCACCGTTGTGCGCAACTTTCTTCTTAAGCCGTGATACAAGCATGGAAATCGACGTTTCCAAACTCCAAAAAGTTGTTCAACGATAACTCGTGTTTTGATATGTGCAGTATTCTATCGAATTTCTGCGTCTGTCCCAGGTCTTTAACGGCGGGGTAGGGTTTTAAAGGCAAAAAAAAAAGCATATTTTTATGAATTTTTTGCGGCGACATGAGTAATATAATTTTATTAAATAGAATTACATATTATTGTACAACTATTGAAGTATCTCAGAAAAAATTATCAATGAAAAATATTGATAAATAAGCCGGTGACGTTGAATCTCCAGAGGCGCCTTGAAAAAAGTGGTTTTGCGGTGAACATTATAACTCGTTACCGGATCATGTGAAACAAAAAAATTGATATGCATTTTAAAGGTGATGTATTTCTCGAGGTAATCGGGAAGAGTTTTATTTTCTATTTTTTGCAGCACTTGGAAGTGAAAAACGCAATTTTAGCTGAAAAAATCGCGCTTAATTTGTTATTAAAAAATTGAAAAAATTGAAAAAAAAACTCCTCCTGATTGTACCTGTTGATTTATGCGAAGAAGTAATGTTTAAATTTTCGAAAGGATCGGTTCAGTAGATTTTGAGTTCTAATGTTCACAAACTTCAAAAATGATGTTTTCGGGAAAATCGATTCAAAGTTTTTTAAACGTGAAAATCAGGTATCACGGCCGGTCGTTTGAAACGCTGTAACTCCGTTAGTTTTACTCCGATTGACTTAAAATTTATACACAATATTCTCGACACATTGTTGATTCAGAAAAAAAATTAAAAAAAAAATGCAAAAAAATAATTTTAAAACCCTACCCCCCCCCTTAAGGGCAGGGTAAGGTATTTAAACTTTTTGTATTTTTTTAAATGAATGTATAACATCTCAAGAATATTGTGTCAAAATTTCAAATTGATCGGAGCAAAATTAACGGAGTTATGAGCATTTGAGCGTCCGTTGCTCCAGACCGGCGCTTATGACTGGGCGCGATCAACTGACTCCATACGTGTAAGCCGAGCAGAGCAGGAGGCTGAAAAAAAAACTAAAGAAGGCAGGATTCGTCGTAGACAGGAGCAAAAAGGTGCTTTAGACATCTTTGACGATAGCAACATCCTTTATGGACCTGAATTGACGATTCAGTGTGAGGTAAGCCGATAAAATTAGCTTATGAACGTTTTACACCAGATTTTTTAGTGTTCAAAACTTTCAAGCGTTTTCCTCACAACTCACGTTTTCAAAGTCGGTGTCCCTCATAACTTGAAAACTACAGCACCGATCCCTTTGAAATTTTCAACACTAATTCTGTACATAATTTACGAGGTAACGCTGGAGAGTTTTTGTTCAAATTTGTTAATAATTTTTATTTTACAATAACAAATTAACCGATTTTTTTCGTAAAAATCGCGTTTTTCCCTTCGAAATGTTCCAAAAAATTGAAAAATTGAAATTTCGAAAAACCCTCCCAGCGTTACCTGGCGAAAACTATTATCTAACAAATGAACTTTCATTTTTTCATTTCAGATGATCCAGCACCAAGTTATGAAGGACACCGCAATTCTACTTTTTTCCGAGACACGTTCGAATAATTGCTGCCATTGCCGTATTTTTTAATATTTCTTCGTGAAATATTATATCTTCGTTTTTATATAATATTCTTCGTATGTCATATTTTACTGTACCATTAGTTTTAATAAAGAGATTTTAACTGCGTCGTCACAAAAAAATCACAAAAACATGCCTTTTTTTGTACGAATTAACCTTACCCCCCCGTTAAAAAGGTGTTGGAAGATAGCTGCCGCACGCATACCCACTATCACCAAGTAAACTTCCGTCCAGGTGTCCTAGCTCAAAACGACAGCGCACACCGCTTCGATCAAATATTACAGCGTCGTGAGTCGAACCAGGGTGCCTGACAACTATATTAAGAATTTCTCATTGAGGTCCAGATACAACCTATAAAAGTAATAAATCAAAAAAATTAACTTGATATTAACTTATTCTCCATTATTTAACATACGAAATTTGATATGAACACAAAATAAAACAGCTGAGAAAATGTACCTGTACATTTAGAGAGAACCATCCTTTTCGATTCCGGAATACCTCTCCATTATTCCCTACAGGATTCGTTATGCGTATATGGGTGTTTCGATACATCCTATCACGGATGGAAAGTTGGCCACTTCATAAAATTTGTTTTTATTATCTCGACGTTTTTGTTCAGTGGAAAAATTAATATATACACTCAAATGTGATGCTAAAATCCTGGAAACTCGTGCAACAATTCTCAATACTGATGCTTGACTGGAACCTTGCATGTCTTCGTTAACTATCTACAATTAAAACGGTGTACAAATGAAAAGAAAATCAATTGCCTATTTATTTACCACAATGTTAAGACAAAATTTTCAAACCTGAAAGCTGCTTGTTGTGTGAAAACGCGGTGCTACTAGCAACTGAGTTAATGGAGAAATTGGCAGTCAACGATTGTTCAGTCGCCTCAACCGAGCATTTACCAGAGGTAATACATTCACAGTTTGCTGAATCTGTATCTTTTCCGAAAAGAAACATCTCGGAAAAAATTCAAGGGATTTTCCAATCACGAATGTACCTTTTCGCAAGTCGGAACAGAATCGAATTCTCTGGATTTTCGTCTTCGAATTCATCGTCGGAATAATTTAAAAATGCGTTTTCCATGATTCTTCTTTTTCTTTATACACTTTGTCCGAAAACGCGACACCACAAGTAACCACAAACTTAAAATGTGTCAAATTTGTATAGGTTACATTTGGCTGTAATCTGCGCATCATGTGGTAAGAAGTTCACAAATGTAGCAAAAACGAACAGACCAAGGCGGCGTCCCCACCTCAAGGGAGCTCGGGAGCTCTCTTGAGATAGGGAAGCCAATAAGGCTCCTTGTTCGGTCAAGGAACGTTTATGAAACGTGTTATAGGGAATAAGGAATCCTTATTCCTCAATGAACGACTATGAATTAGAGCATTAGACTGCTCGGATCTTTATAAAATGTTAGTATGATACTTTCGAAAAATGTAATAAAGAAACAACGTTTTTTTGAAAATTCTAATTAGGTTAGACCTCTTAAATGAATAGAAAAAGTGCGCAAAGCGTCGCGATCCTCGCGAGGCTCTAAACCGACATTACGAGCGCAGCGTTAATAATCGAAGGATTAATGATTTCAAATATTTCGCGCTCATCCATTATCCACGAACGAAGCATTTCTATTGGTCAGGCGGAGCCGACGAATGGCGTGCGGCGAAGAACCCGGGAAAATAGTTGAGAAAGTGGCCGCTTGAGAGCGCGCTGAAAGTCGCGCGGCTGGGCTGTCCGATGGCGAGCAGCCGAATCAGCGAGCAGTTTTCCGCGCGAGAGGCGGGCGTGTTGTCGTTGGTATTATATATTTTTCACGTGCGGTTAGGAGTCGTGCGGGTTTTTGTTTTTTCCCCGTTTGTTACAATTCGTTCGTGAATAGGGAAGGAAAAACATGCCGCCAAAGAAGCGGGACAAAGAGCTCGACGGGCAAAAGCCTCAGCGAATGGATCAGATACAGGCCGATCATGAGCTCTTCCTTCAGGCTTTCGAAAGTGAGTACGGAATTATTTTTTCTTCTTCTTCCTCTTTTCACTCACTTTTTCCATCGAAACTCTCACGTTTCGTGCATTATATCAGTGTCCTATTTTCAACACAGTGACACTCGTATTGATAATTTTTCTATTTTTCCAGTGAATTTTTTTTTTTGTTTCCGTACCGATGCAAATTCAACATAACCCCATTAAATACGAGGGAGAGACACACAGGCGCGGCGGCGCGCGTCGGGTCACTTACCTCCTACCTCGGTTTAATGCCGATTTCGCGCGGACACCTGTCATCATTTTTTTCCTTTTTTATTCAACTATTAACCATCATCGTCGCGACCAAATTGTTTGTCGCTCGATAATATTCGCGACAAGAAACTTTTTTTTTCGCCACTCTTGCGCGTTAAAAAAAATATACATTTGCAAACTCTTTTGTTTCCTCTCATTACTGTAGAATAGTTTTTTTTTTGTCCGACTTCTTTGTTGATTGGTGCTTTTTTTCCGCCAATCGTCTTTTCTTTTTCTCGCAAAAATGCATTACTCGGTCGGTAATCACGATCACGCTTTTTCTTTTTCTTTCGTGTTTTCGATAACTTTTCGTACGCCACGTTTGTCGGGAATTTATACGAAGACATTTCGTAACGGGATTATCGAGAATACGTTTATCGGAAAAAAAAAATGCAACTGGTGACTTTGTCACAGCACAAATTTGCAACATTGTTATTGTTATTTTCAATGAAAACGAAATTCTTGCTCTCTTTTTCGAATATCTGATATTTCACTGAGTATAAAAACAAAAAACGAGGATATACACCACTTTGAATGGCTGTCTTGAGTGTATTTTTAACAAATCACTAAATTTATTAATGAATTTCGTAACGTTGAATAATACTTTTGTTTTCACCATTTAAAATTAAAACGGGATCAGAGATGTTTAACCTGCCACAATTGTAACAAGGTTGCCCGTTTGCAGGCGTCTCGTAGTGAACGAGAACAAAAACAAGTCATCATTTCCCGTTCTGAATCACAGAAGGATCAACATTTTTCGTTTTCAACCCGTAGCTTTATTGGATCGCGAGCGATACAGCACGCGCGAGAAACATTGAAACCTTTCGCCATCTAACAGCCATTGTGCGAAGCTCGTTCGGGACTATACGTGCATATGGGGCGTTCTTTATCAACCGAACTAACGGGCCATTTCTTTATTTACTGAAAACATTTTCGTGAATTATTTCAGACTTTTGAAATAAAAATCGTTCGTGAGATATTTTTTTTGTTCGCGTTTGTTAATTATTACTATATGTTTGTGGCACAGCCGAGGGAAAATGAAAAGTTTTAAGCGGGCAAACATTTTATTTATTTATTTCAAAGACTCGCAGTTTACATGGTACTTTTATAAGATGGAAAAAAAAATGGTACCAGATTTGTTTTTAAAATTTGACAATTCATTTTGAACTGATAATATTAAATTGTAATTTTGTTGTCGTTTCAGAACCCACACAAATATACAGATTTCTACGCACGAGAAATCAAATTTCGGTGAGTGAATTTACATAATATATGTTTGTTGCGCGCCGATGACTTTTTTCTTTCTTTATTGAAAATGTTGACCGACCGAGAAGCAAAAAGTATTAGGGATCATTGGAAGGAGTAAACCATAAAATAAGAAGCCTCCATTCGTTGTAGCAACGCCGATTAGTAGAATGGTTTTTTTTTTGTTAAATTGTTGTTTGTAAAATGTTCAAATGCATTCGCACAGTAACAAAATTAATTAATCGATACTCTATAAAATTTTTATGTTTGATTTAATAACTAAGTAATTATCGAGGTTGTTGACTCTTTAAGCTTTTAGTGAGTCGGGTAAATAATACTTGTCTGTATGTTCGTCGGTACTCCGACCATATTGCAAATTACAGTGGCCTATCGTCAGCGCCAAAAAATGAGAATATTGAACCTTGTATTTTCCTCAGACGTTGGTCCTGTTTCTATTGAAAATTGCATTAATCTTTCAAGTTTTCTTGTAGCCAAAAAAATCATAGAATTTGTAATATCAATGTCAGACATTTTAAATCTAGAATTTAGAAACTGAGACACTTGGAAAACGGAACAAAAAAATATATATTCCTTGTAAAATCTTGAACTATCAAGGCGACAGGATTTTACGGACCTTGCACTGAGTTTAGGTAGAAAATTAAGTTTTAACATATTATGCGTACTGTCGAATATCATGCGCCGATGGAGCTTTTTTCAACATATGCGTATCGTCGGATATCATGTGCAGATAGATTTTTTAAAGACATATTACGAGTACTGTCTGATATCATGCTTCGATAGAGCTATTAGTATTCCATTTTCGAATTTGTCAGCGGAACATTTTACCAAGCGACCAAAATTCATGACGATTCCCAATATTTTGCCGAACCCACAAAAAAACTGCGAAGTCATGACTTTTATCAAATCTTCCAAATCGTAACTAATGAAAATGAATAAAACTCTGCGATATCATTCAGAAATGGCAAAAATTGCTTTAAGGTAGTAGTCTGGTAACTTAAACCGATTTTCATGTCTTTTTTGGAGGGCGTTTTTTTTTGTAGGAAAATAAAAATGAATCGTTTTGGATATTTAGGATGTTTTTATTTACATATTAAAGACACAAAAAAAAAATTTTTTGAAAAAATTTAATAGTTTATTATTATTATTATTATTGATTGAAGTTGACACCTCGAAGTTGGCAGCCCGGGTCTTATCTCTCTACACACTTATAGTTCTCGTCGGAACCACCGAGAAATTTTTTCACCCCTAAATTTTTATTTAACAACCCCTTCTTTGCTAAAGTCCTTTTATTTTAGCAAAGAAAGGGTTGTAAAATAAAAAGTTAGGGGTGAAAAAATTTCTCGGTAGTTCCGACGAGAACTATAAGTGTGTAGAGTAGGCTGTTAAAATTTGAAAGCAATCGGTTCGGTAGAAAAAAAAGTTAGGACCCGGGCTGCCAACTTCGTTCAATAATA
Source organism: Oxytorus armatus (assembly GCA_958009045.1). NCBI lineage: Eukaryota > Metazoa > Arthropoda > Insecta > Hymenoptera > Ichneumonidae > Oxytorus > Oxytorus armatus. The sequence goes on along the minus strand of OY253748.1, from coordinate 2,700,598 downwards.
ATAATAATAATAATAAACTATTACATTTTTTCAACAACATTTTTTTTTGTATCTTCAATATGTAAATAAAAACATCCTAAATATCCAAAACGATTCATTTTTATTTTCCTACAAAAAAAACGCCCTCCAAAAAAGACATGAAAATCGGCTTAAGGTACCAGACAACTACCTGAAAGATCTTGACCGAGCGCCGATAGTCACCTAATCTAGGTGAAAAGTTAACTGCATGTAAGTTACATTAGCGGTAACTGCATGTAAGCATTATCATACAACTGGTTTTTTTCTTTTCTTTCTGAAAAGTCAAAAACAACAACACCGAGTATAGTTTTTTTATTTGGCGGGGAAAAAAAAAATAATCGTATGGAAAATTCGGCGAACGTGAGATTGTTCGAAATGATTTTCCCGTAATATAAGAAAATATGATGTTCAAAGAAGTTCTAACGAAAGTTGGATTTTTGTTTTAATATTCGTTTTATCTCTAACAAAAATGGTATAGCCAAAAAAAATTTCGAATTCACATTTGATTATTCGTTCCCGCGATAGGTAACCATCTTCAACGATCGCTCGTCTGGTAATTTAGGTTTTTTTTTTTCCTTCGCCAATTTGAACTTGAACGTCAAACTCCGTGAAGTTTTTCTCCTGTCTGCCACTTTTGAAACTAACATACTCGATGAATAAAAAAAATTGCTTTTTTATCCCCCTTTGATCATGGTTCGTTCACGTGTCGTTTTGCTTTCAGCCGATATTTCTGTACAGAAATTTGTCGTATATGCGACAACGAATGTCGAGAACTCACAAATCCCGTCGTGGATTTAGAATCGACACGATCCTGGAGAGATTGCTGTCGAAAAATAACGAGGCACAAAGTACCGGTGTTCGTGGCTACATGACCCTAACTTTTTTAGGTTTCTACGACAAAAAAGGTAAAAACATTAGTCAGTCATTTGTGTCCATGAATTTTATTTTATTTTTTCTTAATTTCTGTTTAACGTTTTGTTTCTTTTTTATTCCACAGTCGAAGGTTCTCAGGATCCCGTTAAGGTCGAGACGTTATTATTGAAAATTTGTCACAAAAAACGAAAAGATGTAAGCTCACCGATAATGCAGGTAAGTTTGAATTTCATAGCCCCAAAGGCGCTACCCAACAATTTCTAGTTTCGTTTAATTTTTATTACGAACGTTTTATTTACGACTAACTGTGCCCCGCGTTTTCACCCGCGTTAAATTTCCGTACACCGATTCAGCGCGCCACCGCCGCTTCTTCGGGTCATAGCGTAAATTTATATGGCGTAAAATCTTCCCGAATAAACGAGCTATCCAATGAAAAAAAGAATTTTTCAAATCGGATTAGTATTTCATGAGATTAGCGCGTTCGAATAAACAGACGAACAAACAAACTCTCCAGCTTTGTTATACGAGTAGTAGTAAAATTAAAATTTCACGCGAAAAGGGTTCATCCTCGCTACGATAACGAATTTTTCTTTTTTTTTTTTTTCTCAATTAAAGATCGCGTAAAATGTTCACTTCCGTCGCGGTTCCGAGCACTCTGATCATTTGCCAAAATTCAAAATAAGCTTTTAAAAGTTTGTTCAATAAAAAAAACGGCGTCTCGAAGTTTCGGACGTTTAGGAAGAAAATATAGCCGCAAAAATAGTTTCGTAATTCCATCGGGAAATAAATTAACGCGGCTATTTTCCGTAAATAAACGCGTTTGTTAAAATTACAAACGAAAATTTGTTTTTGTTTTTTCGTCATTTCTCCGAGAAACTCGTGTCACAAATCCACCGAACGTTTTTCTCTAAAACTTCGAGAATTTTCATTGAAAAAGAAAAATAATAAGAACATTTCCCAGAAGAAAAACGTTTCGTGTTTGCCGAGGTATCACCTCCCCATTTTCGTTAAAAATATATAACAATTGTTTTTTTTTTTTTTTGCATTCAGGTGTCCGTCGGTACGAGCGAAGTTCCCATAAATCCGTCGGAGAATCAGCCACCACCAAAAGCACCGACCATTTCCATACCCAACGAATCGTTTAGCCTGAACAACGGTCACGTTGCAAAAACGTATATGCTCCTGTTGAGGGTATATTGCACGTCAAATAGCGCCTGCCTTATACATAACTGTGATTTAGACGGTAAGAAATTTTCTCCCTTTTTTAAAGGCAGGAAAAACAAAAAAAAACAAAAAAAAGTTATTGTGTATCCGGACGACACAGACGGACGGACAGACGGAAATGCGAGATTGCATTTTTTGCATTGTAGCGACAATTCATTTCAATCGTAATCTGAGAATCGATTTTTTTTTCTTTAGAACTCAATACTCTCTCGCTTTATCATCGTACCGCAATGAAAAATATAAGAAACAACTAAATGAGATCGTTCGGATTAGAGATGGGCGATATTGAAAATATCGATCGTCAAATTATCGATTATTCGGCGAAAAAAAATCGAAAAATAACCGTTTAATCGATAATTTCTTTTAATATTGCAAATTTAAAAAAACACAACGCGAATTTTGTTTTTTCATTGCAAATGTGATTTATTGATTAATACGTTTTTCTAGACAGTGCACATTTATTGAATAATCGTCAAATAATTCACTGTAAAAATTCGGTAAGAATTAATTTTGCCCCCGTTGAAAGTAGAATCCGTTGGGCGTCGTGAATATCAAAAAAGCCAAAATCGAAGTAAAATGAATGATGCACGATAGAAAATTTAACATTCAAACGAGATACGACTCGCATCATCCGAGATATCACAATGGAAAATGAAAAACAGGAATCCGTTGTACAGTAAAGTTTTTTTTTCGAGCATCAAAAACATTTTTTAAATTTTATATAATAACGGAAATGGTTATAGTCGATTTCGATTATGTTCAACCAAAAAAAATGAAACAATCGATTATCGGCGATTCGAACAATCGTTACGGATAATCGATATTCATAAAAAAAAAAACAAAAACACAATCGAATACGAGGATAATCGATGTCGATAAATCGATTATTCGGGAAAAAATCGATAAATAATCGTTTAATCAATAATTTCTTTTAATATTCCAAATTTAAAAAATACACAACGCGATTTTTTTTTTCTTTACAAATGTGATTTATTGATTAATACATTTATCTAAAAAATGCACAAACATTAAATAATCGACAAATAATTCACTGTAAAAATTCGGTAAGAACTCATTTCGCCCGATGAAAGCGGAATCCGTTGCGCGTCGTGAATAGCAAAAAAAGACAAAATCGAAATCACATGAATGATGCACGACAGAAAATTAAAAATTCAAACGAGATACGACTCGCATCGTCCGAGATATCACAATGGAAGAAAACCGGAATCCGTTGTACAATAAAGTTTTTCTCGAGCATCAAAAATTTCTTTTAAATTTTGTATAATAACGGAAAGGGTTATAGTCGATCTCGATTATGTTCAGCCAAAACAAATCGAACAATGAATTTACGGAAATCGACTGTAATCCCCCATCTCCAATCCGGATCAGTTCTGATCGCCGGAAGTATTAGAAACAAAAAGAAGAGAAAAAAGGAAATAATACAAAAACTCTTTATATTGAACGCGAATTTTTCAGAACCTGCTCAGAAAAGACGAAAGTCATCATCGGGCACGATTAAACCTAGCAACGACGAGGTCAAGCTTTATGGCTCCGAGCTTATCGTCTACGACAAACACAATCGGTGTCTGTTGACGGACGGTGATTACGAATTGGGACTGCAGGAGGTACAGACGAACGTTAGGTCGAGCCCGAAGAAGCACAATTCGTGGGAAACAATCGCCGATATAAAGGAATGCGGACCGTTCGAGGTATTCAGTCGGGGTCCTACATTGAAATTTCGACTCAGTTGGACGACCGAACCGAGCATCGGTCTCGTCGACAGACCTACACTCATACATCCGTTGCCCAGTGGCGACAATAAGGAAAATCGACCCGGTAACAGTGCGTTGAATCGATGCAAACCTTTTTTTTCTTTTTTCACTCCGAACCCGGAAAGGATTCTCCACCGTAATGGACGTTCCTTTTTTTTTTCGGCCATCACGCACAATTTTCATTTCTCATGAAGTTTGTGCGATCATGAATTTCCAGAAAATCGATAAAACCATTCTATATTTATGATACTTTCATTTTATTGTTGTTTTTCTTCGAAAAATCCATTAAAAATCAAGCAAACGTCGCATTATCGGGTTAAGCGAGAGAAAAATGATGCCAATTGAAATTTCCGTATTGCTTCCGCATCTTTTTTCGCCCATAAGTTTCTGTGAGAAGGGCAAAATTGAAAAAACCTTTTGCTCACAGAGGACAATTTTCGGAAAATTCGCGGAGCAATTTGCAAATTTCAATTTGCACCAGTTTTTCTTTTGTTTTTTTTTTTTTTGTTTACCAAACAGACCGTTATTGCAAACCGATCGCTGTTGAATTCAAAGGGAATCGACAGAGGCGCGTTTGGAATTTATGAATTTTTCAAATTATTTTGCGAAAAATCACACTCGCAATTTTTGGGGGAAAAAGAAAGACAGTACGTATCGGAAAATTGCACATTGATTCCTAATATCATTCGCAAAGCTTCCTCTATGGTGTAGCTGAAACGAATTAGAACGATTTTTTAAATTTGTACATTTTTAATTCTTTAATTTTTTAATTTTTTAATTTTTTAATTTTTTAATTTTGTAATATTTTAATTTTGGAATTCTTTAACTTAAAATTTTTTTAAATTTTATCAGTATATGGCACTTTGATTAAACGGACTTTCTGTGAATTACGACGGATTTTTAAATCCCACCATTTTGGAAATGCTCTGTATTTTTTTTTCAAGTCGCGATATTTCGAAAAATATAAAAAGGTAAAAGTTAGAGTTTTCGGTTATGCGTACGTTCGAAGATTTTTGCGACTACATAAAACTGTGTGTCCTGTCGATTTTTTGTAAATTCTTACATTTAAATCAACTTCACAAGATCGACGAAATTGTGCCAAAAATTTTGCCAGCTATATTTGCAAAGAACCGGTAACACGGAAGAAAAAATAGAGAAACCGCTTAAACGGATAAACGTAAAAATGCGAAATAATTCGCGGAAAATCCTTTCCGCTAGTACCGCGTACTGGTCGAAAGTTTTAAGAAGTTTTTCGTGGTCGACGAAACAAAAAAAAATGGCTGAATCACTAGTCTTCATAGATGCTTAACGATATAAACGAATATTTAGAAAATAATAATAAAAATAATAATAATAATAATAATACGAATAATCCTTTTTTTTCAGCCGATCTGGATCGATGTTCAGCGAATCACAATAACAATAACAACAACAATAATACGTCACTGCCAAATCCTAGTCCGTTGACACCGTCGAAGATGTCGGTATCGATCGAAAAGATTGACACATCGGTTGGAACGCAACAAATCGTATATCAATTTTTGTACAATAACAACAGCCGCCAACAGACCGAGGCGTGCGAGGATCTTCATTGTCCCTGGTGCTCGTTAGACTGCGGCAAACTCTACTCTTTACTCAAGCATCTTAAATTATGTCATTCAAGATTCACCTTTACTTACGTGGTACGTTGGTCAAAGTTACGAATTTCACCATTAACGCCAAACGAGCGTTTTGAATTTATGAAATTTTTAATTATAAAAAAAAAATGATACATGTATTTGTCAAGACTAGCTCGCGCATATTGCGTTGAACTTTTTCGATTCTGTGGTAAAAATTTTTGTTTATAGATAAAATGTTAATGGATGAATTGGGTATCGAATTTTTGCGAGAGTCGAGTTAACGATTTTATGAAATTTCAAGTTATTCGAGAAATTTCAAATTATTCGCGAAGTTTTCAAATTATTCGAGAAAGTTCAAGTTATGCGGAATTTTTTTAATTATTCGAGAAATTCCAAATTATTCGAGAAAGTTCAAATTATTCGAGAAATTTCAAGTTATTCGAGAAACTTCAAAATTATTCGAGAAATTTCAAGTTATTCGAGAAATTTCAAAATTATTCGAGAAATTTCAAAATTATTCGAGAAATTTCAAGTTATTCGAGAAATTTTCCAAATTATTCGAGAAATTTCAAGTTATTCAGAATTTTTTTAATTATTCGAGAAATTTACAAATTATTCGAGAAAGTTCAAATTATTCGAGAAATTTCAAAAATATTCGAGAAATTTCAAAATTATTCGAGTAATTTCAAGTTATTCGAGAAATTTCCGAATTATTCGAGAAGTTTCAAATTATTCGAGAAATGTCAAACTCATTCCGGTGGTATTTGCAGAACTTAAAAAATCTTATTTAAATACTCGTCGTCAAGACGCTACCGCGTCTCCTGATAATAGATTATAATATTTTTTTTAGCCGATTCCGCAAGGTGCAAGGATCGACGTAGCGATAAACGAATGTTACGACGGATCGTACGCCGGAAGTCCCCACGAATTGATATCGCAGCCTTCCGGAGTCGCCTTCTCGAGAACCGGACCGACGAGACGCACGAGCGTCACGAACATTCTCGTTTGCAGACCAAAGAGAACCAGGCCCAGTCTGTCGGAATTTTTGGAACTCGACGAGAACGAGTTCGAGAGTCAAAGGCCTTATATAACCGGTCATAACAGGTAATTGACGCGACGATAACGAGAGAAAAAACGAAAAAATTGCGATCGTTCAGTGAAAATGGTATGGAAATGGTAAGCCGACAGCGGTGAACGCGCGGTTGGCGCGCGGCTTCAGCCGTCTCCCAAGTTGATCGGTATTGACCGCGGTCAATACTGATATAAGTGATCGCTTAGCCGTGCACTAGCTTGCACGCCGACTAATGAGCGGGTAGCAGTTTTTCTGAGTTTCCCCGTTCCCTCGTGCAAATTGCGCGTACGAACATTCTTTATTTTACAAACAAAAATCCTCGTGAAACCATGCAACCGTTTACGCTATGATGGTAGGACGTTCAAATATCAATGACAAAATATCGGACGACGAAATATCTACGCTTCGATCATTTTTTCGGCTTTTTTTCCGAGATATCTCTTTTTCTACAGCCGATGTTAACTGATTTCTTTTTAACAGCTGAATATGTTGATACTGATTTTTATGTTGACTTTTTATGTTGAAGTTTATCGTTCGTCGTTTCGATTTCGCCCCCATTAAAATGTGATCGGAGCCTGCAGTCCATAATTGCAGAGCGTTTCAGCTTTTCAATGATTTTTCGGCTTTTTTCTCCGATCTACCTGTTTTCTACAACTGAGAATATGTTGCCTGATGTTTAAATTGATTTTTTGGCAATTCCTGTGCGTAGCTTATGGTCTGTTGTTTAGATTTCACCCCCATTAAGGGAGGGGTAAGGGTTTCAGCGTAAAAAAAACACTTTTCTTGCGATTTTTTTTCTCAAATATGGATTGAGCAATTTTATTCGAACCTTTTGTACATTATTGAGCATACTTTTGACAATGTTGTGTAATTTTTTCATGCAGAAATATTGAAGCATAAGCCCGTAACAGAGCTTCCCCCAGAACGTCTTGGAAAAAAAACAATTTGCGGTGTTCACTATAACTCGGCCGAAAATTATCTGAAAATGAAAAACCATGAAAATTTCGTCAAATTATAATCAAATCTTCCCCCCAACGTTCTCTGATAATTTTTTTTTTCATTTAAAAATTTTTGGCGGCCATCTAAAATGTGAACTGTTATTTTCCACGAAAAATTCCGCCATTTTGTGGGTGGGAAACACCCTTAATGTAAAAAAAAAAAAAATTTAACTAAACGTTGGGGGGAGGTATTTTATATGTAGAAAATGTGTACAAAGTTTGAAATGAATCGGTCGAGTAGTTTTTAAATGGCAGTGAACACGGACTTTGAAAGAGTAGTTTTGAGAAAAACGCGTCTAAAGTGCACTGCTAGCCCGACCGCCCGCAGCTGTTAGAGGTATAGCGTTAAAGGCCAGGAGATTAATGAGACAATAACTTCAAGAATATTGCTTAGATCGGTTTAAAATTTTAAGGACATATTCTTGAAATGTTAAACAATAAGATAAGACAAGAAAAAAAAAATCGATTTTTCGAAAGTGAAAACCCTTACCCCGCCCTTAAAATGTTATCGGAGCCTTCAGAATAGAATTGCAACGCGTTTTGGCTTTTCGATGATTTTTCGGCTATTTTCCGAGCTACCTGTTTTCAACAGCTGACAATATGTTAACTGATTTTTAAATTGATTTCGTGAAAATTCCTACGCGTAGTTTAAAGTTTGTCGTTTCGATTTCACCCCCATTAAAATGTTATCGGAGCGTGTAGTCCAGAATTGCAGTGCGTTTCATCAGGTTTCGCGTCCACCGAGTTTATTTTTTTATTTTTCATTAACTGGAGAAAAAAAAATCGTTTTAAATCAACAATATTTCCGATAAGTTCGATTAATCGATCGGCGATAAAGTCCAGCGATCGGATCGTCACGTTCGTTTTTGTCATTAATTATGAAATTGGTCACCCCAAAGGGACGCGTTATCGGTAAGAAACCGATTGGAACTGTCGCGTAACTATCTCCCCGGTCCCTGTGTCTTCTTCCTCCAATCATTGAAACGCGAGATATAAAAACCAAGAAATTTTCTGTCTTTCTCACCAGGCTCTATCATCACACGGTGACGTGTCTGCCGATATATCCGAAAGAGATGGACATTGATTCGGAGGGTGAGAACGATCCGAAGTGGTTGCAGACGAAGACAATGATGATGATCGATGATTTTACGGACGTTAACGAGGGCGAGAAGGAATTAATGAAAATGTGGAATCTTCACGTTATGAAGCACGGTTACGTCGGCGATTGTCAAATACCGCTCGCCTGTCAAATGTTCTTGGAGACGAAAGGCAAGGAATTACTGATGAAGAATCTTTATCGTAATTTCGTTCTTCACATGAGTAGCCTCTTTGACTTTGGGCTCATTAGTCCGGTTATACTTTATCAGACGATACAGAAGTTGCAGGAGATAATGAAGGAGGGCGGTGAGGAGGGTGACGTGCGTCGTGTATTGCAAAAGTCGCACGAGGCCCAGGTCGAGAGATGGGTGACGACGGGTGTTCACGCGACGTTCGTCGGTGTTAAGACGAGCGGGGCGATAGCTAAAACGAATTTCAACAACGAAATATCGAATACGAACGCGCGAAGAAAGACGACGCTGCCGCTCGGCTCGCCGCCAAATTCGCAGAGCGTGAAAAACGCGGTGGCGATACACAATACGGTGAGCAAACACGCGAGTATGATCGGCACGTCGATGACGAAAATGCCTTGTCATCAAGCGGCGAATCAGGGCACGAGCAAAAGTGGTAATTCCCAAACGATCGCGCAAATAACGATGAACAAAGGGACAACGAGCGTCGGTAACATAGCGAGAGCGACCGGTACAACGGTAACGACGAGCGCGTCGTTACAGAAAGATATTTCGCCGAGGCGAACGAACGAGACGCCGGTTAGACGCAAAAGTACAAATTCGATCGTACAATCGATCGACAATCCGGCCCCTATACGAAGAAAATCAACGGCAACCGACAATTCAACGAACGAATTACACAGACGAAAACTCGTTCTCGACGGTATACCATCGGCCGGTAATGCCAATCAAAAATCACAGAATGGCGGTGTTCATTAGAATTTTAACGTCAAATTGGCGGAATGAGAGAAATCGCGATAGCCGTTCTTTTGCCCGTTCGTACGGGGAGGGGTTTTTTTTTTTTTTTTCTTCTTCTTTTGTACAGTATTTGTTGCGAATAATATAATTGCAATTGAAAAGAGGGGGGAAAAAAAGAAAAACGAAGAAAAAAAATAACGCAATCGATTGTAACTAGTTTAACGCGGAATATTTCGTAATTGTTCTAGACGTTTAGATTCGATTTTGTATTCAATGTAGAGATTTCCTACGAGAAAAATAATCCGTGAATTACGAGCGTGCGGAGAAACGCTCGAATTGTGTTCGAGTTTAATGTTATGTTTTTTTTTTCCAATTTTTTTTTTAACTCCAGCCGGATGAGTCGAGGGACTTTGTCCATAAGCTTGAAAAATCTCATATCAGCATCTGTTTGGCACGCATCTTTTTTTTTTTTCATTTGCATCTATAAAATCAAACTCGCTACATTTTTTTTCTTTTTCTTTTTTTTTAACTAACGTAACCAATATCATTTACTCTAGTCAAACGCGTTATTTTTCATCGTTTCTACGGAATTGGTTCTCGATTATCAGACAGGTCGAGCTTGCAACGACGAAAACGAGTATCCTCCTGAAATGATCGAGGCGATGTTTTTTTTTCTTTTTTTTTTTCTCTCTTTCTAACTTAAGAATCATTTAACTCGATAATTATTTTCGGTCGAACGTTGCTTCGTACCTTATCGTATTTCGTATCGGGATTCTTTTTTTTTTTTCTTCACGTGCAGTAAAGAACGAAAATAATCCTGTCGTGACCCATTTTTTCAATGATCATGTTTTAAAAAAAAGAGAAAGATTTAACAAATTAGCTCGTTGGTTAACGAGGCTCGCGTGATAATGCAACCTATTCTTTTTTTATTTTCGCGTTAAAAATTGCTGGAAAATATGTGAGATTGGACACTGTTCTGATTTGTGAAAAAAAAGAGGGAAAAAAACTTTTTTTTTTTTTCTTTCAATTTTATCCAAGCAATATTTTCGATATCACGAACAAATTGATGTAAGTGAAAGTGCCTTCGCCAAAGCCGAGGGTCTGTTGATGAGAGGGACAGTCGGCAATTTGCGGACCGTAAGAAGGGATCGAACACCTCTTTTTTGGCGAACGGAGCAACGAGTGCTCACTTCGCTTCATAAAAAAAAAAAAAAAAAAAAAACCTATTTGTAACTATATAAGTACTTTTCGGCCTTATTGTTGACCGTCGTTCTCCCAGACGCTCAATTGGGACAAACAAAAACCTGTTTGGTACATTGTTATTCGATATCAACGTGTGTATAAATATAATGTACTAGTACTACAAATACTGCCCACGGTCGTCCGAAGAAACGTTTTTCAATCTTCTTCGCCCCGTTAAAAAAAATCCATAAGCGTTGTTTTTGTTTTTCTTTCTTCTTCTTTTTAATTCTTTCGTCTTTGTCGCAAAGGCATACTTGATTATCGCTGCGGATAATTGTTAACGGAATTTCCGCGTTCTTCCGACGACCATTGACCACTGAATGCCATTAAATATTATCGTTTATGGTTGGGATGTAAATAGAAAAGGAAAGAAAATAAAATCTGTGGACAAAAAAAAAAAAGAACCCGTTTAGTCGATGATTTTGGTACACTCGAGGGTAAGCTACGGGAATTAAAAAGAACGCAGCTACGCGAAATAGCTCGAATGGAAAACTTTTTTCTTTTTGTTCCGAGTTGCTCGGCTAAAAAAAAACGGAAATGCGTGACGTATCAGTAATTTTTAATTATCAATTGAAAACAGGGATGCCGCAGTCCGAATGGATTATTATCGATCCGGAATTATCTTTTAGATCAATTTTTTCTATTCGATTAATCCATCGAATCGATTCTTCGATTGCACGATCGATTACGTAAAAAATTATTATATTCTTTTCCGAAGAATGTCACGAAAATAATATAAATTTCATCTTAGTTCCGGTTTAAGGGCTATGGCCACTGGATAGCGAGTATGACAATTTAACAATTTTTAATTAAAATTTTTTTTTTTAACTTTTTTTTTTATGGCATTTAACAATTTTTTATTGTATGAAAAAGTGATTTATTTATAAAAGTAATTACACATCTATTTAGTATAAATATCAAGCTAATAAAAAATATTTTTTTTTGTTATATAAAATGGCTGACTACTGCTGTTTGCTTTTGGTATCTTTTTTTTTTTTAAGGCCCTCCGCGACGTGACATTTGGCGTCCACAATTTTGGTCGTAGAGCAAATAAAGCAAATTCTCGTTAATCTACATCAGAATACCTAGAGAAGTACGTATGAAATTTCTGATTAAAGGGTTAGGCCACTCCAGAGGCCGAAAAAATAGGGTTTTTGGGGTTTTTTTTTTTTTTTTTTTTTCCAGAAAAACTACAAAATAAATCGAGATTACAAAATAGAGGGTTTATCATACATATCAGTGACTGTATACAATAATTTTTTTAACCGTTTAATTTCCAAATTAAACGGTTAAAAAAAATGCACAACGGCGGTTAGTGCAGCATTTTGCGATGACGTCTACGTTGTTGGCCGGAAACTCAGACAATTTTCAACCGATTCACTTGAAAATTTGAATATACCTTTAAAAATACATTGTCTATGGAAGTGCGTAGGATTTTTTCGATATATTGATTTTTGGACAAATGGCGCACTTCTAAAGTGAAAAGTGAAAAATTTGCTTGAAAAATCGTCAGAAAATTGTTAATAACAAATGAACTATGTAATATGAAAAAAAAAATCCTACGCACTTCCATAGATAATGTATTTTTGAAGATATATTCAAAATTTCAAGTGAATCGGTCGAAAATTGTCTGAGTTATGTTTTCGGCTAACAAAAAACGGAGACTTCAACGGAAAATCCTGCACAGCCGCCATTTTGAAATTAATCGCTTCAAAATAATGATTGTATACAGTCAATGATATGTATGATAAATACCCTATTTTGTAATCTCGATTTATTTTGTACTTTTTCTGAAAAAAAAATCCTCAAAAAAGCCTATTTTTTCGGCCTCTACAGTGGCCTAACCCGTTAATCAAAAACTTTCCATCCTACGAGCAGTTTTATACGAAATTTTTCACTGGAAAATCACCTTTCAAGTTCAAATGGCTAAAATATTCGAATAAAACGATTTTTTTTTCAAATTCCAAACGTACTCTAGGTATTCTGATGTAGATTAACGAGCATTTTTTTCTTGTTCTAGATCAAAAATTGTGGATGCCAAATGTCAGGCCGCGGAACAAAAGATACGAAAAAACAAATAGCAGTAGTCGACCATTTTGTATAACAAGAAAACGAAAAAAGATATTTTTCATTAGCTTTATATTTATACTAAACATATGGTAGGGTATCATAGTTCCCAAACGAAACAATCCCGAAAAGACATAATCCCCAAAAAGTTACTAGATAACAGAATCGACTGTCACGTTGACAGGTTAGTGCCTGTCAAAGTGATAGATGGCGTTGCAGGCATTTTCCGTCCCATGTATAGTCAATATTCGAGGATCACGCGCGTTGCCCTTTTTCCGAATTTTCAGTTTATGTATCAGGTTTCAGGTTATGTACTAGTCAACTTTTTTTTGTGTACAGCCTAAAACGATATAGGAAAAAGAAGAAGATTTAGGTTATGTGCGCCCAATAACTGTTTAAAGTGGTACGGCAACAATTGCTTATCCACGATTTTTTGTAATTTTTTGTAATTATTCCTTGAGCCAATAATTATTCGAGCGTGATACACCAATATTTACATTTCTATTTATCCAATTTTCATTACAATATTCCATTTATGTTTCCTATTTATTTATTTATTGAACAATCGAATTACAATATTCTGTTTTGGCTCTTTCAGCAACAGATGCAATCATACATATATAAACGAATATTGTAATGAAAATTGACTAAATAAAAATGGAAATATTTGCGTCTCACTTCGACCCAATTCATTGGGTCGAAGAGTTATTACAAAAATTAAAAAAAAATCGCAGTCAACCAATTATTCCACTTCAAATACTTGTTTAGTGTACGTAACCTAAATCTTCTTCTGCCTATATGGTCCTAGGCTGTACGCAAAAATGCCGTCTCGTACGATGCATAACCTGAAAATTCGGAAAAGGGCAAAAGGGCCAACGCGCGTAATCCTCGAATCTTTACTTTAAACGAGACGGAAAATGCCCGCAGCACCATCTATCACATTGACAGGTACTAACCTCCATCATTACAGTCGATTCTTACATCTAGTAACTTTTTGGGGATTATATCTTTTGGGAATTATGACTTTTGGGGATTATTTCTTTTGGGGACTATGACACCCTACCAAACAGATGTGTAATTAGTTTGATCAATGGTAGGGTGTCATAGTCCCCAAAAGACACAACCCCCAAAAGACATAATCCCCAAAAGTCATAATCCCCAAAAGACATAATCCCCAAAAAGTTACTAGATGTAAGAATCGACTGTAATGATGGAGGTTAGTACCTGTTAATGTGATAGATGGGGTTGCGGGCATTTTCCGTCTCGTTTCAAGTAAAGATTCGTGGATTACGCGCGTTGGCCCTTTTGCCCTTTTTCGAATTTTCAGGTTTGTATCGTACTAGACCACGGTCTTGTATACAGGTCTGGAAACTCCCTCAAATTTCGGCGGTGGGAGGCGACTGTCTTAACGAAGTTCGTTTTACTTTCTGTAGCAACCACTAGAGGCGTTCCGATCTTAGTTGCGACCTTACAATGCCAGCAGACATATCCTGAAAAGCCCACGATAGCTCTCGCGGTTGTCCGTCTCTGTTCCACTAACGACTTCTGCCGCATTACACATATTTATTATATGTAATTATGAAAGCGTTATTAATCCCGTCAACTTTAATGAATATATTGAATAAATATGCTCTTAATTTGAATTGGGTTTCAAAGATTCTAACTGTTAACCGAGCATGATAAATATAAACTATTTGTAAATATTTATGTCATATGATTTTTTTTTAAATCCTATAAAATAAACAAGTTTTCATTTTCAAAAATAGAAATATATCGAACCGTTTCATATATTTAATTTGATCCTTTTTCATTATATTTTCGTGGAAATTACAGGTACTCGAATAAAGAGAAAAGTTTAAGTATTTATTTTTATTCATACTTACTTGATTTTTAAAACTGAAACACTTGCAAAAATTTAAAAACCGAAGTGTAAAAAAATGAAAAGAGCTGATCTTCACTTACCTTAATCTACTATTGTTCGGCATGCTGCCAAATAGACTATTTCGGAATATTGACAAAACTCAAATAAAGAGAAAAATTAAAGAATTTATTTTTATTCATACTTCCTTGATGTTGACAGCTGGAACACTTACAAAAACTTCACATAAGATTTATTCATTAGTAAATTTAGACAATTTTTTTTTAGTAACAAATTTCTTTTTCAGTTTTAAATTTTCCTGATGGCAATATTGCCTCATTCTTAATCTTAGATAATAAATTATCGCATATGAAAGGATTTCAGATCCATGCTTTTTACAGGGATAAGTGAAGGGATACTAACATTATCTAGGCCACTGCAGATGTTCATCTCTCGGAACGTTTCCAATATGTCCTCCAGCATTTCTTTTTTCTTTAGAACACGTTCCAGATTATTGTCTTGCGGATGAACATGACGATTATAAACAAAATATTTTAATATTCCGTTCACATCAAGCGTAACACTTTTTAGTGCAACTGGACAATGCTCGCCTTTCTCGACCTTCATTATCGTGTATGTAAAAAGCGTACACTGTAAACTTTCAGTACGCATTTTTATCCAACTCCATCCTTCCAGGACATTAGCAGAATAGTTATCAGTGGTACTAGCATTTTCTTCCTCTGGTACAGGCACTACGAAATCAAGCAATTTTTATTAACAATAGTCATTTGGTAATAATGGTAAATAGCTCTTATAGTCATTACGCTGCAACACTTAGGCAAGATATTGCGTTAATCACGGTTGCTGATTTCCATATGTGAGGATACTTCGGCAGGCTTCTCAAGAACAGACAAATCTGCTACTGTAGACTCGCAACTTGATATCTTCATTGGAGAAAGTAACCACCTTACGTCTGTGCCAACAGAAGCTGATGACGGAACATCAGGAATATCTGAAATATTAATAGAAGAAATATATGTATGCGAAGAGACGGTGCTCTCGCATGTCGTGACTCCGTATACAAGAATTTGGTATACTTTGTGATGTCGGCGTAAAATCTGGCGGCACAATACTAACAATGCAATAGCTACTTTCTGCTAAGGAAACTCACCGATACAAGTACTGATTCCTCGAATTGACGGTTTCGTGACTCTACAGGACGGAACAGTGTTTGGATAATTCATTTCAAAATTCGAAACTTGTTTCGCATAACCATGCTCTGGCACACAATTTTCCTTTTCTATCGACACGTCATTGAACCTTGTTGGCACAGCAAACTCGTTGAGTCGCATTCTTTTGTACGTGACCTTACATATTGAAAAATACTTGAAATGAGTAACTATGAGTGACTTCTCAAACTATGTATAAAATCTTTTCATTAAACTTACCCGTGTAATTACTTGGCCATTTCCGTCGAGCTTGACCCATTCGCGAACTATGTCTTCATGATCAAAATGCTGTTCACATACACGGATCCGTCTTTTGTAATTTTACAATGCCTGGAATAACCTCTTCCCACTTTATCCGCATATCAATGTCTTTTGGCACGTGAAATGTAGAACATTTCTTCTTTTTTCTGCTGCCGGTTTTGCAATTTGGGACCACACACTGATATCTCATTTTAAATATAATGATCACTAATAGTCGTGATATAAACGAAATGAACGTAATATTCAAGGATATCAATATCGACGGGTTTTCAGGTGATGCCTCTAGTGGTTGCTACAGCAATTAAACTTAACTTCGTTAAGGAGGTCACTTTCAGCGGAGGAGTTTCCAGACCTGTATACCAGGGGTGTTAGTTGAAATTTGCCGATTTTTTCGATAAAGAAAACACTTAATTTTCAGAGGAATCTCAAAATTTTTTTATTCAAAGTATTGACCATCGGTTTCTACACATTTCGCCCATCTCTCAGACAAATTATGGATACCATCCCAGAAAAACTTTTTCTCTTTCGAGGTAAACCATTCGACGAGCCATTTTTCGACTTCTTCAAAATTAGCGAAGCACCGCTCTGCAAGGGAGTGTCCCATCGATGCGAAAAGGTGATAGTCGGACGGGGCGAGGTCTGGAGAGTACGGCGGTTGTGATAATATTTCCCAATTAAGTGTTTTTAATGTGTCTTTCGCCAGTTTAGCGGTATGAGACGGCGCGTTGTCATGTTGCAAGATAACTTTGCCATGTCTTCGGGCCCATTCCGGCCGTTTTTCGATCAACGCATAATTCAAATTGATCATTTATTGTCGGTAGCGATCCTTGTTCGCCGTTTCACCAGGTTTTAACAACTCGTAGTCCACCACACCACACTGGTCCCACCAAACACAAAGCATCGTCTTACGGCCAAAGCGATTTGGACTTGCAGTCGATGGGCCGGCTTCACCAGGTGAAAGCCATGATTTTTTTCGCTTCGGGTTCTCAAAATAAATCCACTTTTCGTCCCCCGTGACAATTCGATGCAGAAAAGATTTCCTTTCGAATCGTTGAAGCAGCATTTCACAAACGGTTTTTCGATTTTCCATTTGTCTATCGTTCAGCTGGTGTGGCACCCATTTTCCATACTTTTGGATCTTTCCCATGGCTTTTAAACGTTGGCAAATTGCTCCTCGAGTCACATTTAGTGTTTTTTTTTTTTTTTTTTTTTTTAAATATTTTTATTCAATGTTTCGGTTATATTTACAGTATGCCAGTTAGGCTTATATTGATCAAACAAGTGTGATGAGATCCTTATAATTCTCGCAGATTTGTCTTGCGACAGTGCTGTGTTGTTTATTGTTTTTTAATAACTTGTTTTGTTGGTGCGTTTTATAACTTAGAGTAGTGGTGGTGATGGTGTGGGGTGAGATTTTATTTACAAATGGTGTAATGGATGATGCTAACGTGGTAAGGTTAGTACAGAGTTTTGCGGTCGTGGGAACTCGTTGTCAATTCCAGTAAGATTTTGGTCTAATGCTGCTACCCTTCCTAAGTGACATTTGAAGTTAGTCTTCGCCCTTTCTCTGAAGCTTACTTCATCGAGCATTTCGTACAGGTCTATTGTTGGGAAGCTCCTAGGTAGGTTTCCTGCTATTTTAATGACTTTTTGGTAGGCTATTTCTAACTTATTAAGATTGTTTTCGCTGTACAGTGGATACATGCAGCCTAGGCCGTAATCTAGTATCGGTAATATGCAGGCTCTGATAAGCTTGTATTTTATGTGTTCGTCTATTTTGCTGTTCCAGCTTATGATTCCGGACAGCATATATGTTGTTTTGCGTGCCTTATCTATGATTGTTTTGGTGTGGCGTGCCATGTTCAGTGTACAGCGAAGATCGATGCCTAGGTACATTTAGTGTTTCTGCCAATTTTTGTTGCGATTGGGTTGGATCAACATCCAATAACGCCTGCAATTCCTCGTCTTCGAACTTTTTCGCTGCACCAGGATGTTCATTGTCTGTCAAATCGAAATCTCCACTTTAAAATTGACGAAACCATGTCTCACATGTTCTAATCACTGGAGCATGTTCACCTATAAGTTTCTACCAGCAACCGGTGAGCTTCAGCTGCTTTTTTCTTTTGTTGAAATAAGAAAAGCAACGAATGCCGCAAATGCGATTTACTTGTAACGAAACTCGACATATTCACTGAGGTAAACAAATATGACGCTATTATTTTGGCGGAATGTGACTTGCGTATTTTTGTAGGTTAATGTCAATAGAAAAAAATGACATACATGCCAAATCATAGAAATGTATACATATTGCTAGCGACATCTACTGGTAAAACCGGCAAACTTCAACCAACACCCCTGGTATAAGACCGTGTACTAGACGGCTTTTTTGCGTACAGCCTAAGACCATATAGGCAGAAGAAGATTTAGGTTACGTACACTAAACAAGTGTTTGAAGTGGAATAATTGGTTGACTGCGATTAAAAAATTTTTTTTTAATAACTCTTCGACCCAATAAATATTCGAGTGAGACGCAAATATTTGCATTTTTATTTATTCAATTTTCATTACAATATTCGTTTAAATATGTATGATTGCATCCGTTGCTAAAAGAGCCAAAACAGAATATTGTAATTCGGTTGTTCAATAAATAAATAAAAAGGAACCATAGATGGAATATTTTCATGAAAATTGAATAAATATAAATGCAAATATTGGTGTATCACGCTCGAATAGTTATTGGCTCAAGGATTAATTACAAAAAATTACACAAAATCGTGGATAAGCAATTGTTGCCGTACCACTTCAAACAGTTGTTGGGTGCACATAACCTAAATCTTCTTCTTTTTTCCTATATCGTTTTAGGCTGTACACAAAAAAAAGTTCACTAGTACATAATCTGAAACCTGATACATAACCTGAAAACTCGGAAAAAAGGCAACGCACGTGATCCTCGAATATTGACTATACATGGGACGGAAAATGCCTGCAACTCCATCTATCACTTTTACAGGTACTAACCTTTCAACGTGACAGTCGATTCTGTTATCTAGTAACTTTTTGGGGATTTTTTCGTTTGGGGACTATGATACCCTACATGATCAATAAATCACTTTTTCATAGAAAAAATAATTGTTAAATATGCACATGACTTTATAGCCGCGATTGTGGCCTTTACACAGTCGCGACATCTGTTGTATTAACTAAAATAGTGGTGTACACTATATTTTTCGAGACATGACGTGTACACTGGGTCTTTGAGGGACCAGTTGAGTTTTTAGAGTTTTCTAGGCTTCAAAAAAATCCGAAATAATTCTGAATTACTTCTTGAAGTGTCTACTACATGGCCCAGAAGTTGCCAAAGTCGAAAGTTTAAAAACGTTGTTAATATAAATTGACAAATAAAGAGAGAAATAGGAGTTTGAATTTTCGACTGTTCCTTTAGTGACCAAGTGTACGCACGCGGGGTTAAGTTACGTATACTCGGTCGCTGAGTCTCGTCTTTCATAGTTATCGAAATACAACGTTAATCGAAGTTTAAACTCAGTTCAGCCCTATCTCCAAATTGAACAACAAAATATTCAACTCCGTTTAAACCACGTCGGAGGAAACGGGCGATTACACGCTCATCTTCTCATTTCTGGCTCCGTCATTTTGGCTTTTGGATTATCTTTTCTAGCTTCTTTCTGAAATATATCTCCATTTACACCAATAAATACTCCCGGTATTCAAATCCTCATCGTAAAGACATTTTTCATCGGATTTTGTAAAAAAGAAAACGATTTTCCTTGGATCGATCCGTGCTCGGTGCGCTGATTCAACGATGTCCCGTGTTACGGCGGGGCTAAAGGTCAACATAACCTTAAAA
Source organism: Oxytorus armatus (assembly GCA_958009045.1). Classification (NCBI taxonomy): domain Eukaryota; kingdom Metazoa; phylum Arthropoda; class Insecta; order Hymenoptera; family Ichneumonidae; genus Oxytorus; species Oxytorus armatus. The sequence continues at coordinate 2,680,473 of OY253748.1, read as the reverse complement.
AATGTCTGACGCATTTTTCAAGGCTAACATAACCTTAAGAAATTTCGAACGCATTTTTCTCCGAGACGGCTTATTCGTATTAAAAAAAACAATATTGTGTCCGTCTGCGTGTTCAATTACGTAAACGTGCCAACTATTTTTTTTTTCCATTCCTTAAGGCCTCACATACGTCCAGCGGTACCGAAAACGTACCAAAAGAAAAACTGTTTTTAGGAGGGATAGAAATAGAAATTGATAAAAAAATTCTTACACATTGTTTATTACTGTGTTAAGTTTGTAAAAAAATTTATTACAATTTTTTTCTTTCAAAAATTACAACATGAAAAATCACATTTTTTGAAGCACTGTGAAAAAAAAAGTTGCTCCACGGTCGGCAGTATTTCTTCCTCAAATGTTGACGGATCTGCGAAATGTAAAGAAATTCTTGTAAAATAAGGTAGTAGTTATAGTCTGTCGAGCCGGATTTTTGAAATTCGAGAAAATTAAACAATATACGGTAATTTAAAAAAAAATGTTAAGTTTGTGTCAAAAAAGTTACACTTTAATTGTTTTTATAAAATTTTCTAATTATAGTTTTAAAAATCCGGCTCGACAGACTATAGAAAAAACGATTGCGAATATTAAAAAAAAAAAATCATCAAAAAATATTAAAAACCGTACGAGTTATCATGCCGACCGTGTCAGAAAAAGTAGTTTTGAGAAAAACGCGTTTAAAGTTTCAAGCGCGTTTCGCTCGAAGTCGCGCGCGGCTGGAGCAAGAACTTTATGAATTTTTTAAATTTATTTAGTTAACTTACGTCTAATCTCCCATTCCAGCTTCATATTGTACGCCTTCCTTGTCAGTAAAAAATTGTTGTTGTTTATTTTTTTCTAATCGACGAATTGTTCTGGCCTCTTTTGTTGCCAGCTGCCTCAAGCAACTCAACTCAGGTAGGCGCGCGTCAGACCTTTGTCCTTTCGTCGGGCAGTCACATTATCTACAATAACTTTTGAACAATGGGGAATTTTTACAATCAACTTACACAGAAATACGCCTAAGACTAGAAGGAATAATAATCTGTAAACAAAAAAAAATCGATTTTTTGAAAATTCTCGACGCATGTAAGGCCTTAAGTAAAACTTGGATTCTTACATACGCGGAACGTTATTTCGAAAAATCTGTAGTACTTGGATTTTTAATAATTTTCTTCTAAAACGGCAAATTACGGGAGACATGTTCTTTTTTGTTTCTTTTTCAGCATTGAGGTACCTCAGTCTTGACAATTTTCATTACAAATTATGCGACAAATTCCCCAATTATTCGAAAAATTTCCAAATTATTTGAGAAATTTCCAAATTATTTGAGAAATTTCCAAATTATTCGAGAAATTTCCAAATTATTTTAGAAATTGCCAAATTATTCGGTAAACTTCAAGTTATTCGAGAAATTTCACGTTATTCAAGAAATTTCCAATTATTCGGAAAATTTCAAGTTATTCGAGAAATTTCCAAATTATTTGAGAAATCTCCATATTATTCGAGAAATTTCAAGTTATTCGAGAAATTTCGAATTATTCGAGAAATTTCCAAATTATTCGAGGAATTTCCAAATTATTCGAGGAATTTCAAGTTATTTGAGAAATTTCCAAATTATTCGGAAAATTCCAAGTTATTCGAGAAATTTCAAGTTATTTGAGAAATTTCCAAATTATTGGGAAAATTCAAGTTTTTCGAGAAATTTCAAATTATTCGAGTAATTTCGAAATTATTCGAGAAGTTTCCAAATTATTTGAGAAATTTCCAAATTATTCGAGAAATTTCAAGTTATTCGAGAAATTTCAAATTATTCGAGAAATTTCCAAATTATTCGAGGAATTTCAAGTTATTCGAGAAATTTCCAAATTATTCGGAAAATTCCAAGTTATTCGAGAAATTTCCAAATTATTCGGAAAATTCCAAGTTATTCGAGAAATTTCCAAATTATTCGGAAAATTCCAAGTTATTCGAGAAATTTCCAAATTATTCGGAAAAATTCAAGTTATTCGAGAAATTTCGAAATTATTCGAGAAGTTTCCAAATTATTTAAGAAATATCCAAATTATTTGAGAAATATCCAAGTTATTCGAGAAATTTCAAATTATTCGAGAAATTTTCAAATTATTCGAGGAATTTCCAAATTATTCGAGAAATTGCAAATTATTCAAAAAATTTCCAATTATTCAAGAATTTCAAATACTTCGTTATTTCAAATTTCAAGTTATTCGAGAAATTTCAAATTATTCGAGAAAATTTATAATTATTCGGGAAATTTCAAGTTATACGAGAAATTTCAAGTTATTCGAGAAAATTTATAATTATTCGAGAAATTTCAAGTTATTCAAGGTATTTCAAGTTATTCGAGAAATTTTCTTGGCAATTATAATTAAAAAAAATGGCAATTTCGGATTGGCACACTCGAAAAATGATTTTTCGTGCTGATTGTTCCTCGGTTTTATCTATTTTTTGGCAAGTACCAATCCTGAAAAAAAAATGGCAATTGTTCGAAATAAAAATAAGATCGTAAACTGGGATTTTTCATTTTTCGAATTTAATTTTTAAACATCACAATTTTTTTTTCGCATCGTAGAAATATAACATAATATTAAGAGCGTGTTATAATGGACACTTCGTCTTTATTCGTATAATACTGTCTCATGTTTTTTTGTTCTTTTCTCAAGCAAACGAAAATCTCGATTTCAAATTATTTATCATGTGAATTCACTTTTTTTTTCTGAATTCTCATGAGAATCATTTCCTCGACTCTGTCATAGGTGAAATATTGCGAAAAATTAATATCCAAATGTTCGATGATCCAATCTAAATTTCGCCTTTCGATGCATCGAAGAAATTCCTCATACATGGGCGCCACCGATTCCAAATTTGCGATCGTAAATACGTAACGCTTTTCCAACGTCACATAGGCTATTCTCGAGGAATTCTCGTCGAATAATTTCGCCAAAGTATTTACAAATCCATCGGTCACTCGATCATCGTAAATTACTGTAGTCAAAAAAGCGACGTAAGAGTAATAAACAAAAAACGATTTATTTCAATAGAAAAAATATATATATACATATTATTGGATACCTCGTGTGAAGGGCATCATATATCCGTATTTATAGTCCATCCTTATATTAAGGATGAAGGCAGCCTCCATAAAGAATTCCTTGAATCTCCAAGGCCGCCTTATTTCATAGTCATACCTCGAGTACCTTCCTTCCAGCAGGAAGGAAGGAATATTTTCGGAATTTTAGTGATTAGTGGATGCAGTACTATTTTATAGCGCCAGAATCTAACCTAACCTTAGAGCATATATATGTGGAGGGGGTCTATATTTCCTATAGACTAAAAGTGTGCCTATCACCCGTATTCATAGTCGTTCCCTTTCATAAGGTTTCATAAGGCTCCCTTATTCCCTAGATATTCCATGTAAATCTAGGGAATAAGGGAGCCTTATTCCTCGAGGAACGACTATGAATACGGGTGTAAGTTGTGTGCAACAGAGAAAGGTTATTTTTCGTACGTTTTTTCTATGCGCATGCGTCGACCTTAGAGCATATGGAGGGGGAATAGCATATATCTCCTATAGACTAAAAGTGTGTCTAAGTTGTGTGCAACAGAAAAAGGTATATTTTTCCTACGTTTTTTCTATGCGCATGCGTCGATCTTAGAGCAGAGGGAGGGGGAGTAGTCTATGTTTCCTATAGACTGCTATAGACTAAAAGTGTGTCTAAATTGAGGGCAAGAGCGCGTGCGTCGACATCGTTCTGTCTCCTAACCTCACTTTGCTGGAGTGTTTGTACAAATTTATTAAAGTATTTATTAAAATAGACAAAAATAATAAATATAAACATGCCTTGTGTATATTGTGTTCTATGTGGCAATCGCGATAATTCGGTTTCCTATCATGGGTAAGTAAACATGTAAATATAACTTATTAATATCGTAGAATTATCTGATGACATAGAGGTTAAATGTTTGATAGAATCAAATAAATACATACAGTATTTTTCTTATTAACAGTTTTCTCATTAACAGATTTCCCAAACAAGAAGGAATTCGTAAGCAGTGGCTAGCATTTTGTGGAATCGACGAAAATGTTCTTAATACCGTCACTAAACTATGTTCGAATCATTTCCGTGAAGAAGATTTGAAAAAGAGAGTTAAAGGTGCGAGTGTGAAACCCGATGCTGTACCATCTTTTCGTACAATGAAAAGGAAAATGTTAACACAAGCAGAATTTGCTTGTAATATCGTAGAAATGAAATTAATTGTTACTAATAATTTAAACGTCAATAACAATATTTCAGGTAAGGGTAATAATGAATAATCATTGATTTTATTTTATAAAAATGAATTAAAAACATAGTAACTCAGTAATTGATGATTCCTAAAAATTTCAGTAACATGTGATACTCAATGTACACAACAAAGTATTACGAATACTCAACCATCGAACTGCGAAACACCTCTGAAGATTGAACCTCAATATTGTGTTGATATTGGATCATCAGAAATAAAAGAAGAAGTACCGTCACAGCTAGTCAATGACAGTCCATGTACTCCACCGAGAGATGAAGCCATTGAGTACTCAAACTTGCAAACACCTACAAAAGCTATATTTGATCCTTGTTTTGTTGGTGCCATTAGATCACCACATTTAGCTACACCTAGAAAAGCGCAAAGGGCTTTAGATGTAGCAAAACGAACTATCGCGCAACAACAAAGAAAAATCAAAACTTTGCAACAAGCACGCAGTAGACTAACTGCTCGCGTCAGGACGATGAAGAATTTAATAAAATATTTGAAACATAAGAATTTACTTTCAGAATCAGCTGCTGAAAATTTAAAGGTAAGTTGACAAATACGTTCGACTTGTTAAAAAAATTTTAAAGCAAAGAGTCATCAATATTTGTTAAGTTATAAACTGAATCAAGATCATCTTGAAACCTTTTTAGTTCGTTACTAAGTAGAGGGGGCTTTAATGATAATCCTAATGCAAAGTAACTTGAAAATAGTTATAAAAGTTTGCTTGTGAGGCACGAAATTGAAGCTTCGCATAAAGGTAATTGCCTTGTTAACGATGTGCAAATTTTATATGTAACATCAGCACAAAATAGTAATGTAAGCGATGGCTTATTGAAAGATGTGCATGATATAAAATTAATACTCTCTGCAGATAAATTTGACCATGATTATTTGTCAACATTATGGTGACTCAGTCCATTTGTCGATGACGTGATGAAATATATCAGTGGATTCCTTATCAGAAAATTAGAAAGAAAGATTTGTCAGGTGTGCTTTACCTTTGTTGTCGCAAAATCCACTAAATCAATATTGATAACGACAAAAAGCAAAGGTAACTTAATCATTCCTTCAGAAAAGTTATAAGAGCAAATTCTCAGATAATTAGTACTATAAATAGTATTAAGACAAGGGGGGGGGGGCCGAGCGCTGGCAGCGTGCGGACGCGTCCGTGGGACGGCCGAGCATTATTTGTGGAAAAAAAGAGTTTATCGAGAGGAGAAGTGGCAAAAAGTAGTGGACAGTGACGAGATAAAGCCAGGGAAGAAGTGAAAGTGTTATCCAAGGAAAAGGTGAAGAAACAGGAAAGGCAGGGTCCTCCCTGCTGAGCACGCTTCCTTGGAGGTTAAACACAGTGAATGGAAAGGCAGCCTACGCAATTAGCGTAGGTCGGCACAAGAGAGTACGTGAGATCACGTGGCGGGAAGGACTGGAATTTCAAAATAGGGAACAAAATTGGAAATTGTAAATCTGGAATCGGGCACTTGGAAAAGTGGAATTCGAAAACTGGAAAAGTGGAAAATCGGAAATTTGGAAACTCGTAAAACTGAGAACGGTTAAGGTAGTTCTAACACAAGAAATGGGAGGGGATAGAAGGAGCGGTGCGCGAGGCGGGCAGCCACGTCGCGCAGCGACGTTGTCATGCTCACGAGTTCTTCTAGCCTCAAAACAATATTTTTTCAATAATCCATACTTTTTTACTGTATGGTCGAAAATTTACTGTAAAATATATGTTATTCTTCATCTACTAAACTACTTTCGTGCCAAATTTCAAGAATTTTTCATTACTCCTTCGTACATTTTGGTGACTAAATCTTTTAAAGACTAAATCTTTTTGATAAACGATATCTTGAAAACGGTACGGTGAAACAGTCTCAAATTTCGCACAAGTATTCTTCAGTACTTTTTCTAGGTTTTCCCAAAAATTCATTAAATTTGCATTACTCTTCATTTGCGTTAGAACTACCTTAATGGAGACAGGGCGAGGGGCTGGACGAGTATCGCGTACGTCGGGGCAGTACAAGACTATGGCAACGACAACTCAAGTGTTACACGCAAACAGCCGGTGAAGGGAGTGCTACGGTGGCTATGTGGACAGAGACGTGGGAGAAGAAGGTTGATATAGAAGCATGAGTGGAAAGAGAAGTTTGTAACCATGAATGGAAATAGAAGTTTGTGAATATGAGCGGAAAGAGAAGTTTGTAAACATGGTATGTAAAAGGCGAACGACGCCATACATTTGGAAATAAATCTATTTATCTAGTATTAAGACAATTTTTTAAAGGCAATTTTTTAATGAACTTAGTTCTAGTATTTTTAATGACAGTGGAATGAGTGAACATATTATGCAGCAGGATTTTTCCGACAATCATAAAATTCAGCTGATTAAAAATATCATTGAAATGTATATTAATTTGCGATTATTTTACGTAGCAAGGTGTGCTACTAATTTAAGAACAAAAGATTATATTAGATATAAGTTTACTAAATTAATTCATTTTAAACATGAACAAAGATAAAATAAATTATAATTAATGATTTTTTTAAATATCTGTACATATCTACAATATTCTACATCAATATAATGTCAAAATAATGAGTATTCTATATAATATAATGTCATATTTAACAACATATGTTGTTTATTATGTAGCATTTGAGACATATACTTATAATCTATATTGTTTGACGCATTGACGCATGCGCACTGAAAACGTCTAGGAAATTTATACCCTTCGCTTTCACACTCAATTTGGACACACTTTCAAGTCAGCATTCCCCTCCATCTATATATTTATGCTCTAAGAACCTAACACCAGTTCACTTACATACAAACTGTCGCTATGTTATTTTCCATCACAGACACACAAATCCTGTATTAAAATTTCGTTCTTATCCAAAATGGATAAAAGTATTCATTTTACGGACCAGATAAGAATGCTCTTGACGGGACTTATTGTAGAAAAAAAAGATATTGAAAATAAAAAAAACTGGTGCGACAGACATAAAAAATAAGGCAGAGGCATGGGAGAGAGTAACAAAAAAATTCGCTAGCGAAGGAAGTACGCCTCGTACCAGTAAACAATTGCGGAAATGCTGGGATAACATGAAACAGAAGTAAATAATAATGATCTTATTGATAATTTATCAGTTTATTATATACTTTTGTTAAGTGAACTTTCTTCTTCGTGCACATGTATCCCTCTATATTGGGTTTGTTTTTATTATATTTTGATTCTTATTATCTTATTAATTTATCATTGAAGGAAACGAAAATTGAACACGGTGATACGACACGACCGGTTGATGACAGTTGGAGGGTCTGCACTTACACAGCGGATAGATCCTGTAATGGAATACGTGGGTGCAACAAGTGCGAAAATAGACGTTGAAGTTGATTGCCCATTTGATAGCACTGCGCTATTCGAGAAAAAAATTTAAGCACTATACATAGGTCTTATTTTTCTTTTATATTACGACATTCAATTTTGACTTTTCATTTTTCAAATGATTTCCCGGTAGATTCTACGTCAATAAGAAAATCACTCGATGATGAAGATGAGACGGGTAAGAAAGATACCGGTGATCTACATTATGAAAGCAGCCTCTCCAATTCTTTTAGCCCACCACCGGAAAAAAGGGGCAATTTAAGGAGCACAAATCTAAAGGCAATGAAAAATCGTATACCAGGGGTGTTAGTTGAAGTTTGCCGGTTTTACCAGTAGATGTCGCTAGCAATATGTATACATTTCTATGATTTGGCATGTATGTCATTTTTTTCTATTGACATTAACCTACAAAAATACGCAAGTCACAATCCGCCAAAATAATAGCGTCATATTTGTTTACCTCAGTGAATATGTCGAGTTTCGTTCCAAGTAAATCGCATTTGCGGCATTCGTTGCTTTTCTTATTTCATCAAAAGAAAAAAGCAGCTGAAGCTCACCGGTTGCTGGTAGAAACTTATGGTGAACATGCTCCAGTGATTAGAACATGTCAGACATGGTTTCGTCAATTTAAAAGTGGAGATTTCGATTTGATAGACAATGAACATCCTGGTTCAGCGAAAAAGTTCGAAGACGAGGAATTGCTGGCGTTATTGGATGTTGATCCAACCCAATCGCAACAAAAATTGGCAGAAACACTAAATGTGACTCGTGGAGCAATTTGCCAACGTTTGAAAGCCATGGGAAAGATCCAAAAGTATGGAAAATGGGTGCCACACCAGCTGAACGATAGGCAAATGGAAAATCGAAAAACCGTTTGTGAAATGCCGCTTCAACGATTCGAAAGGAAATCTTTTCTGCATCGAATTGTCACGGGGGACGAAAAGTGGATTTATTTTGAGAACCCGAAGCGAAAAAAATCATGGCTTTCACCTGGTGAAGCCGGCCCATCGACTGCAAGGCCAAATCGCTTTGGCCGTAAGACAATGCTCTGTGTTTGGTGGGACCAGTGTGGTGTGGTGTACTACGAGTTGTTAAAGCCTGGTGAAACGGTGAACAAGGATCGCTACCGACAACAAATGATCAATTTGAATTATGCGTTGATCCCGTTGATGCGTTGAATGGGCCCGAAGACATGGCATAGTTATCTTGCAACATGACAACGCGCCGTCTCATACCGCTAAACTGGTGAAAGACACATTAAAAACACTTAATTGGGAAATATTATCACAACCGCCGTACTCTCCAGACCTCGACCCGTCCGACTATCACCTTTTCGCATCGATGGGACACTCCCTTGCGGAGCAGTGCTTCGCTAATTTTGAAGAAGTCGAAAAATGGCTCGTCGAATGGTTTACCTCGAAAGAGAAAAAGTTTTTTTGGGATGGTATCCATAATTTGCCTGAGAGATGGGCGAAATGTGTAGAAACCAATGGTCAATACTTTGAATAAAAAAATGTTGAGATTCCTCTGAAAATTAAGTGTTTTCTTTATCGAAAAAAACCGGCAAATTTCAACTAACACCCCTGGTATATTAAGTGTATATTAATTATTAATATTAGTTAATATGAATACTAATGGTAAAGTAACTGATTTTCAGAACTGTAATCACAAAGTCATGAACAACCTTCGCTAGTGAATTTTTTTGCTACTCTCTTCCATGCCTGTCGCACCAGTTTTTATTATTTTCAATATCTTTTTCTTCTACGATAAGTTGCGCCAAGGGCATTCTCTCCCGGTCCTCTTTCTTTTTTTTTCTTTTTCAAGTATTTTTATTCATATATTGTTTTCACAAATGTGTTATTATCAGTATTGCCCCTAGGGTCTCTAAAGCATTGACTATTACTTAGAATTAGATTTTTTTTGAGTTCCACTCGCTCTTGATTTTTATTTGCCTTTCGGGTTATTTGCATTTTTTACTATTGTGTTCTATGGGGTGATTCTAGTCTAGGATGGGGTGTTATGGTTGAGGGTGTAATGGTTGATGAAGCGATAAAATGCAAGGGGTTTTCTAGCCTATCGGGGGGACAGGGCGTAGAATGTTCCTTTTTGCATGTTTAGTGTGAAATTCACGTCGGTCGTCGTCAGTTAACGAGTTCAGGTATGGACATACCGAGGTCGTTAATTTTTCGATATTGGCTAGGTGTAGGTCACGTAGTCTCTCACGAAATGGCTTTTCGTCTAGAATTATCGAGAGGTCCTCACCTCAATTTTTTGAGGTTAGTTTCGTAGTATAATGGCTCTCCCGGTCCGTATAATGAATACTTTTATCAATTTTCGATAAGGACGAACGGCATTTCAATATATGATTTGATATGATATAATTTTTGTGTCTATTATGGAAAATAAGATAGTGACAGGTTCCATGTATCCGAACTTATGTTATGTTAGATTCTGACGCCATAAAATAGTACTGCATCCACTAATCACTAAAATCCCTAAAATATTCCTTCCTTCCCGAAGGAAGACTTGAGGTACGCCTATGAAATGAGGCGGCCTTGGAGATTCAAGGTCTCCTTCATGGAGGCTCCCTTCATCCTTAAGGGGTCTACCCTAATTCGAATTTTCAAAAAATTCATTTTTTTTATTCCATTTTTCGAAAGTATACATATTTAAAAGTATCATACTAAAATTTTATAAAGATCTGAGCAGTCTAAGTGTACTTTTGAGCAACGTTTACTTAGCTACCTGAGCGCTCTAATACGCACCGCGCGTACTTTAAACGCGTTTTTCTCAAAATAACGTTTTTGGACGGCTTGTTGATAATCATCCATCTTTTTTTTGGACCTTTTTTCCCCCCATTTTTTTCTACAAAAACTGACTAAAATTAATTTTAACAAAATTTTTTTGTGTATTTTAAAAGTGTATTCATTAGGTCTAACACTTTATATATCAATATTTATAATTTAAACCCATCAAAAAAATTCGTAAAAATTTTTTTTGCGCGTCTAATTAGGGTAAACGCCTTAAGATAAGGATGGACTATGAATACGGGTATACGATACTCTATCACCTCGTAAACTCGAACAAGCGATAATAAAAATAGAATAAAATATCTTTCAACAAAAAACATTAATTTTTCAACGAAAGAAAAGATGATTTATCGCATATTTTGTAAAATGATAAATTCACGTGAATGAATTCGTTTTTTATTCACCCAAATTAAATTAAAAAGAAAATCTATTTCCAACGTACAGTAAGCGAAAAAAAAAAACTTACCATCAGCAGCCAATATGATCGTCACATCATTCAGTTTTTCCCGCAAATTGCAGGACCAATTGGGATCGAGAAAATTCAATTCCATTACGGTAAACTTGGATCGTACGATATTTTTGTTTCTCTCAAAATTCGATTCGATCAATCTTAAAATTCCTCCGACATTCACGTCTGATCAAAGAGTATGAAAAATAATAATAATAATAAATATTTTCTCAAACGTTCGTCGGGCATATAACGAGGCTGTAAAAACATGAAACTTGTGTGTGCGTGTGTTTGTTTTTTTTTTTTCCCCTCGATTCGAATTCTCGCCAGACATCACACAAACGGATATATGTTTATTTCAACCGGATGTGTTGTTTGGTTCGTGAAAAGAAAAAAGAAAGAAATATATATCTCACACGCACCTGTGCAAATTATTTCATTTGCCACCAAACTCGCTACGATACTCGTCAATCCCACCCCGGTGCCGAGTTCCAAAATCTTTTTCTTCGCGAACAAGTGCGGATGGGACAAAATATAATCGGCCAATACAAGAGCACCGCGCCATACTTGCAGTCCAACAAGCTCCAATTCCGTCGATACACTGTATTCTAAAGAGAAAAAAAACGAAGAAAGTTCACAATGTTTGCCAGCATGTGAGACGTCTATTTTACCGACTCTGTATTACCGACAGAATGCAGTTGAAGATCTAGGGAAAATGGCCGAGGATAAAAAAAGTTAACGGTGAAATAACTGAAATAAACAGTACAACGAAACGCACTACCAACACACGACTAACGAAGTAACAAACCACAAAAAAGCCAACAAAATTAAAAACAGCAAAAGAAACTCCATATTTTCCATCGGATTGTTTTTCCTCCGCCATTCTTTCCGCGGTCATTTTTCTCCCGATACGGAAATCTAGTCAAGGCATTCTTCAAAATGTTGAAATTCGAAGAGGAATGTGCATTCTCAGTTAAAAATGGAGCGGTCGAAAAAATAAATGGATATAATTGTTATTGTATAGCGTAATTCCGCGAAATTTGACTCTGACGATATACACGGATAATAAATTCTAAATCGAGAGTATTTCTTGCTGCATCTGCAAAATCAACAGAATGGCATTTGCCGAAAAATTGCAGGTTAATGACGTAAAAGTTGATTTAGTTCGTTGAAATTTCACTGGCGCCACTTGCAGACCCGAGATTTTTCTTACGTATTTTTCAGTTCACAGCCAGTTTTCGCGAGTTTTCGGGGGCGCCGCCCGACGAATTAGAGGTTATAATACCAAAATGCAAAATTTCCTTATCGAATCTTCACTCTTATAACACTTGTTAGGGGAAAGGAAAAAATAAACTGTCTTAAAATACGAATTATTTTACCTATCGTGAGATTGCCTTTTTTCGGCCTCTTTAAAATCAAATCACCGTCATCGTCGTACTGCAATGTTTGATTTTTTGCTTCTGACAAATATGTCGGATATACGAATGAAAATGTTCTCGTTACATCTGTGACAGAAAAAAAAAAGAAATTATTTTCACGAGTCTCATTGAAGAATTAACAAATTCATTCGTATTAAAGTTTTTTTATATCATATGGAAATAATTATTAGGTGAAAAAGATGATGCTCATAAAGAGAGCTTTGTTTTCGTGAAAAAAAAAACAATTCAGTCGTTAATCTCAACGAGATTGAAATGTTTCGAAACATCTGAAAATCACATCGAGAAAAAAAGCCCGTGTGTAGGTGGGGGTCTAAATTTTCGGATTTTCTACATTTTTAAATTTTCAAATTGTCTAAATTTTTTAATTTCCTAATTTTCTAAATTTTCAAATTTTCTAAATTTTAAATTTTCTAAATTTTTAATTTTTCTAAATTTTCAAATTGTCTAAATTTTCAAATTTTCTAAATTTTCAAATTTTCTAAATTTTCTAAATTTTCAAATTTTCTAAATTGTCTAAATTTTCAAATTTTCTAAATTTTTCAATTTTCAAATTTTCTAAATTTTCAAATTTTCTAAATGTTCACATTTTCTAAATTTTCAATTTTCAATTTTTCTAAATTTTCAAATTTTCTAAATTTTCTAAATTTTCTAAATTTTCTAAATTTTCTAATTTTTTAAATTTCCAAATTTTCTAAATTTTCAAATTTTCTAAATTTTCAAATTTTCTAAATTTTCTCTTTTTTAAATTTTCCTAATTTTCTAAATTTTCCTAATTTTCTAAATTTTCAATTTTTCTAAATTTTCAATTTTTTTAAATTTTCTAATTTTCTAAATTTTCAATTTTTCTGAATTTTCTAAATTTTCTATTTTTTTAAATTTTCTAATCTTCTAAATTTTTTATTTTTCTAAATTTTCAAATTTTCTAAATTTTTCTTTTTTTTTTAATTTTCTAATTTTCTAAATAAAAAATTTTTCGAAATTTTTAAATTTTCAAATTTCTAAATTTTTAAATTTTCAAATTTCTAAATTTTTAAATTTTTAAATTTTCTAAATTTTTAAATTTTCTACATTTTTTAATTTCGAAATTTTTAGATATTCTAAATTTGCAAATTTTCTAAATTAAATTTTTTCTCAATTTAAAATGTTCTAAATTTTTTATTTTCTATATATTCATTTGTGTTTTAGCATGGAAAAAGTTAGAGTAAAAATAAATGTGAATGTGAAATTCCCTAAATTTGTAAATTTCTTAAATATTTAAGTTCTAAAAATGTTAATTTTCTGAATAAAAAATAAAAAAAATGCTCTACACGTCAAATTTCCTCAATTTTCATACTTCTATATAGGTTATCATATGAAAATAATTATTAAGTGCGCATGTGTGCGGATATGTAGTCTCGAAGCACTGCTCTAAGTAGGCTCCCATACAATAAATCGAATTCTAAAATTCGCGAAAACATTAAAACTGACCGTCCCAATGTTTTTCACATACAATGATGTTGAATAAACATTCGTTTAACGTCATTTTATGTGCAAAAGCATTGAAGACAACGGAACAACGTGTTTTTATCGCATTTGCGGAAAATTGAAAAAGTAACGGTTTTTTACACGTTTCCAATGTTGAACATGAAAAATGACGTTCAATAAACGTTTATTTATTGTCATTTTACGTGTAAAACATTAAGAAATCGAAAAAAAAACAGTATTTGTAGCGTTTTTGCGAATTTATGTGTACGGCTCGTGTTTGACACCTATGCGCCTTAGAATTGTTTCGATCGCATTTATTAAAAAAAAGAGACAATTAGAAACTCATACGTTGCTTCCTCATTATTTTACGTCGTTCGAAAAGTATCCTCCACGAGAAAACAAAAATTGAAGAACTAAAACTTGCTCATGGAGGGGAATTTATGAACGATATTAAAAAAATGAGGAAACATTGTGCGAGTTTTTTAATTTCATTAAATCTAAATAAAGCTTTGTTTTATGAGAAAATATAATTATAATAATTTTATAGATTATCGACACTAAAAAAAAAACAAATGACAATGTACTTACGATTTTCAGTACAATCCATCGTTGAATCGTTACATTCTGTGTGTATCTCAGAAGTAACTTTATAGATATCCATTCTATTTGAGAAGGAAATTTTTAAAAATCAAACATTAATTATCGAATTCACTGCAAACGAATCAATCACCTTTACACGATGAATTTATCTTTTTTTTTTCATTCTTGCTTGAAATTTGCTTCTTTTCGCGCGGCGTTACGTCAAAGAATACGAAACACCGCTCATTGGCTACTGGTAACAATAAGACCAAACATGACCTGTTTTTTTTTTATCTTCGTAAGAGCACTGACAATCTGACAATACACACGTTGGCTCTACGCGTTGACTTACACTGATTAACAGGTGGCTGACTTAATCGAAATTCTACTAATTATCGAGTAATAAAATATTGTCTCAACTAGATCCACACTGTGCATTTAACCGTTGTACAATGGAGTAATGACAGCAGACTCACTATTTTACCCGCTATTAATAGATTTTCACTATCGTTCCCTGCTTATTATGAAATATTGTCGAGGTTATTTGGCATGGGTTCAATATGCCTCAACGGCCTTTTGATGTTCAGAATCCCGAATCTATAATCGTACAGGACACTTGTCAAAGTGCGGGGACACAATTATTATTAAATATAAGGTTTTTAAATGTTCCAAATTTTCGAAATTTTTTAAATTTTCAAATTTTTTTACTTTCTAAATATTCTTAACTTTCTAAATTTTCAAATTTTCTAAAATTTCGTATTTCCTAAATTTTTAAATGTTTAAATTTTCTAAATTTCCTAAATTTCCTAAATTTTTAAATGTTTAAATTTTCTAAATTTCCTAAATTTCCTAAATTTCCTAAATTTCCCAAATTCTCTAAATTTCCTAAATTTTCTAAAGCTTCTAAATTTCCTATATTTTCAGATTTTCTAAATTTTTTCATTTTCTAAATTTTCAATTTTCAAATTTTCAAAATTTTCAAATTTTCTAAATTTTCAAATTTTTCAAATATTTCAAATTTTCTAAATTTTCGAAAGTTTCAAATTTTCTAAATTTTTCAATTTTTTATATTTTGAAATTTTTAATTTTCTATATTTTGAAATTTTAAATTTTCTAAATTTGTAGAATTTTAAAATTTTCTAAATTTCTTATATTTTCAGATTTTCTAAATTTTCAATTTTCAAATTTTCTAAATTTTCAATTTTCAAATTTTCAAATTTTCGAAATTTTCGAAATTTTCGAAATTCGCTAGAGTTTCAAATTTTTTAATTTTTTAAATCTGTAAAATTTTTTAATTTTCTAAATTCAACAAATTTAAAATTTTCAATATTTGCTAAATTTTTTAATTTTACAAATCTGAAATTTTCTTCATATTTATTTACGTTTTAGCATTGAAAAAGTTAGATTGAAAATAAATGTGAATGTGAAATTTCCTAAATTTGTAATTCCTTAAATATTTAAGTTCCTAAAATGTTAATTTTCTGAATTAAAAGTTTTCAAAATTTTCTACATGTCAAATTTCCTGAATTTTCGTACTTCTATATAGTTTATCCTTTTGTCACGTTAAAAGTTTTGAAAATCGCTTCTAAATTCTGTTAATAAAAAATATTTTATTCGATTTTTACGATGAGCAGCATTGAAAAAGTTTAACCGAAAATAAAAAACGAATTTCGAATGTTCATATCGCAGAGTATACAGTCATCGCGATTGAATAAATAAATGGCCGTCGCGCGTTTATCCAAATGTTTCGAGCGGTACGAAAATATACAGGTGTATATATATATATATATATATATATATATATATATATATATATATATATGTATACATATATACTGTGAAAAAAATCCTGGGACAGATGTTTTTGACGATTTCACTCTATAAGTACTACACAAATTTTTACGATTATCACTGGCCTACTTACGATAAGTCTAAACCCTGTCTGACCCCGCTGTATGACCGTCAGCGAGGGGTTCGATCGGTGACAAAAACTGCAATCAACCGCATTTAGATACAACGTTGTGCTTTCGGGGAATAGCAAATTTTGCCTAATCTCGCTTGATTAAGGTTCTTGTTACCGACGGAGGAGTTACGCGGCGCTACGAGCATTTATACGAAAATCTACTAGGACTTCGATTGTAAGGAGTTCAATTTTAAGGAAAACCCTCGCCCTCTTGCCACACTTGTCATGTCGGGCTGGATTACGTCACGACGGCCAGGACCGTAGTCGTATTTCTTGTAAAAGTCATTGGGCTCTAAGCCTTTTAGGTTAGATTGTTTGCGCGTTAGCAGATCGTAGTAAAAACATTATATTTCGTCAAAAAACATACGATAATCTAGGATTTAATACTGTTCCCCGTGCTAATTAGTGCTGGCTTACTTGAGCTTACTGGGAATGAGCGGCCATATTGAATATGCCACGTCGCCATGGCCTATTCAATATTAATTCCCAATAACACAAACCAGCCAGTCACTCGCTTATGACAAAGACCGTAGCATATGATCGGGACACCCTTTTTTATCATGTTTACGGTTATGTACGTTCATATCTTTTACACGAGTGCATTACGTTATTCTAATAACGCAGTTTCAGAAACTTAACCTAAAAAGGACCCCCAATGACTTTTAAGCGGAATACAACTACGGTCCTGACCATCGTGACGTAGATGCGTCCCACCATCTACAGGCGAAACAGTGAACTGGGCCAGAATGGGCATTTTCCATAAAATCTAGACCCTAATTTAGTACATTTAACTCATTTAACTCTTATCACAGTCACCGCATCCTTGTATATAATCCGGTAGAATGAAAGCTAATAGATGTAATAATAATGCCCAACGGAAGTATGCATATTAAAGAATTCACGAACATAACCTAACCTACAAGAAAAACAAAAGAATTTTATAACTTCACCTATTAAGCTTTTGAATACATAGATAAATTATTTTGTAGATTAAAAAAAATATTATAATTTCGTACGTTATATTGCTCGTAATGCCGATTTCCATACATCCGCTTTTGCGAATTTTTATTTACGCGTGGCATTGATCGATGACCCGCCTTACCGGCTTTCGTTAATTTATCATATATTTTGTTATCGAAAAAAAAAAACAAATACATTTCAATATCGTTGAAAAACCGTACACACAATTATTACCGAATAATACAGTAAATTGCCGATAAGTATACATATATGCTCGTTAAGTCGACGTTACTCACTTTGTGGTTTCACTTGTCGCCAGGAGTACCCTCACCAAAGACTAAAATTACATGCAAAGAGAAACAAAAGCCTCTACTAATTAGCATGCGATTTCGTCTGGACCTGGGAAGCTTACGTTTCGTACGTAAATAATTATAATTGACAAGCACAAATAATAGATACCATAAATAATTTTGTAAAAAAACATTAAAGAAAAAGATGGGAAGTGCATGTAACTTACCAACAAATGATAATCGACGGCTGATGCATCATGTTTCAATAACAAAAATATTTTTAATGCTTTTTTCAATAAACGATTATGGATTTATAACACCAAATTGTTAAAAAAACGAATACTGATTATAAACAAATAATTATTCCACATTATTCATAATTATTTTTAAAAAACACATTTTTGTATTTTGATCCAACAGTAATGAGCAAAGTATTGTAAACAAAGTGGCTTGTAATATGAGCGATGAAGCATCATATTCGAATGAAAAATTATTTTTAATACTTCCAAAAGATTCAAAATAATATATTTTTTTTAAATAACATAAATTTATTACGTAAATTTATTGCATAAATTGATGATAATCGGGGCTGATGCATCATGTTTGAATATAAAAAACTATTTTTAATGCTTTTTTGAATAAACGATTATGGATTTATAACTCCAAATCGTTAAAAAAAAAAACGAATACTGATTATAAACAAGTAATTATTCCAAATTATTCATAATTATTTTTGAAAAACACATTTTTGTATTCTGATCCAACAGTAATGAGCAAAGTATTATAAACAAAGTGTTTGTAATATCAGCGATGAAGCATCATATTCGAATGAAAAGTTATTTTAAATGTTTCCTATAGATTCAAAATAATTAAAAAATTTTTTTTTCAAATAACTTATAAATTTATTACGGAGTATGAATAAGAGAAAAAATATCAATACCGATTATAACAGACGCTAATTATAATTTACAAGACAAATAATTTTACAAATAATTTTACAAATAATTTTTAATTTTACAAAACAATAAAAAAAAATTAGAAAAATAACTTCTAAATTTATTACGGAATATGAATAAGAAAAAAAATATTAATACCGATTATAACAGACGCTAATTATTCTAAATTATTCATAACTATTTTTAAAAAACACATTTTTGTATTTTGATCCAACAGTAATGAGCACAGTATTGTAAACAAAGTGGCTTGTAATATCAGCGACGAGGCATCACATTGGAATGAAAAATTATTTTAAATGCTTCCAATAGATTCAAAATAATTTAGTTTAATTTTTTTCAAAAAACTTATAAATTTATTACGGAATATGAATAAGAAAAAAAATATCAATACCGATTACAACAGACGCTAATTATTCTAAATTATTCATAACTGTTTTAAAAAACACATTTTTGTATTTTGTTCCAACAATAATGAGCAAAGTATTGTAAACAAAATGGCTTGTAATATCAGCGACGAGGCATCACATTGGAATGAAAAATTATTTTAAATGCTTCCAATAGATTCAAATTAATTTAATTAAATTTTTTTCAAAAAACTTATAAATTTATTACGGAATATGAATTAGAAAAAAAATATCAATACCGATTACAACAGACGCTAATTATTCTAAATTATTCATAACTGTTTTAAAAAACACATTTTTGTATTTTGATCCAACAGTAATGAGTAAATTATTATAAACAAAGTGCTTGTAATATCACGCGATAAAGCATATTCGAATGAAAAATTATTTATGGTAGTAATCTGGTAACTTAAGCCGATTTTCATGTCTTTTTTGTATGGCGTTTTTTTGTAGGAAAATAAAATCGAATCGTTTTGGATATTTAGGATGTTTTTATTTACATATTAAAGATACAAAAAAAAATTTTTTTGAAAAATTTTCATAGTTTATTATTATTATTATTATTGATCGAAGTTGGCACCTCGAAAAAAAAAGCACGTGGGTGGCCCCGGTGATTTTGGCTCTTGATGTTATCTGAAATAAAAAATTCTTGATAATTCTTAATCCATAGACATGTCATTCTGGTCGGAACTACTGAAGTTAAATTTCTTTTTATTTTACAACCCTCTTCTTTGCTAAAATAAAAGGACTTTTTTTTCCAAAGTCCGCCATTTTGTTATTTATCCATGAAATTTAACTTCAGTAGTTCCGACCAGAATGACACGTCTATTGATTAAGAATTATCAAGAATTTTGTATTTCAGACAACATCAAGAGCCAAAATCACCGGGGCCACCCGCGCGCTTTTTTTTCGACGTGCCAACTTCGATCAATAATAATAATAATAATAAACTATAAAATTTTTTCAAAAAAATTTTTTTTTGCATCTTCAATATGTAAATAAAAACATCCTAAATATCCAAAACGATTGATTTTTATTTTCCTACAAAAAAACGCCCTCCAAAAAAGACATGAAAATCGGCTCAAGTTACCAGACTACTACCTTAGACGCTTCCAATAGGTTCAAAATAATTTAATTTAATTTCTTTGTCAAGTAATTTATAATTTTTTCAAAAAAATTTTTTTTTGCATCTTTAATATGTAAATAAAAACATCCTAAATATCCAAAACGATTGATTTTTATTTTCCTACAAAAAAACGCCCTCCAAAAAAGACATGAAAATCGGCTCAAGTTACCAGACTACTACCTTAGATGCTTCCAATAGGTTCAAAATAATTTAATTTAATTTCTTTGTCAAGTAACTTATAATTTTATTACCGAGTATGAATAAGAAAAAAAAATATATAAATACCGATTATAACAGACGCTAATTACTCTAAATTATTCATAACAATTTTTCATCAACGATTTTGTTATTTCTCGTCATGCATAATAAGTGATTAAAAAATAAAAATAAAAACTGATTTTAAATATGGTTCGCACGTTGCTCATCTCAGCTCTGATGAAAAAAAACATATTTTTATCGATCAAGCGTCGATTGTGGTATTACGAAAGGCCAATAATTTCTTAACACGCGAAAAAAGAAACGAAAATGAATATGATAAATACGGCCAAAAATGTGAATATTCTTTGATAATTTATCCTCATTATCTGTCTCTCCAGTCTCCACTTCTACACGATTTGCGATATCGACGGGGGAGAACCGATTGTCAACGATCTTCGTGAGGTCGCCACTTGACCAATCAGCGACGACCACGCTTTGCCACGCGTTTATTATCCTACGGAATATTCCGGCGAAGGAACACGAGTGTCGCTGTTAAGCGACGTGATTACACGAAGCCTCGCAACCAAGGAACCCAAGCGCCCTCCGTCACGGAAGAAGAGTGGTTGCCTCGTTGTCTCGCAGTCTTCGTGTTCGTTCCACGTTCATTCCGGGATTTTGACTCTTGGCTTCCTGTACTACCCATCTCAGCCACCGCGTCGCTCTCGATATTATCCGTACGAAAGATTAAACGAAATAATTCGTGAACTTCTTTCACGAAATTTCAAAACGCGTCTCTGAGCGTTTATAAGGATATTTTTCAGTTCATATTCATTGAAATTAAATCATTGTATAAGAAGAAGAAACAATGAAATTAACCGGTATTACAATTGTGGCGTTACTTTGCCTCGGCGTATCGTACGGTAATATCGAGGACGACGAAGGCGTTCTCGTTATTACTAAGGACAATTTTGAGCAGGCAATCAAGGATTACGAGCACATACTTTTCGAATTTTGTAAGTATTAATAATAATATTAATAATAACAATAATAATAAGGTACGTACGTGATTGGTGTGATTTTTTTTATCTCCTGTTGCTTCGGCACAGCCCGAATTTTCCATTTGAGTTTTAATACTTACGGAAATTATAGGAGCACGCCAGAATCAGGACTCCAGATGTTGACACGTCATCGTGAACGTTCAAAGATCCAAAAGAAAAAAAACTGCCTTTTCACTTCAACTTCTTGTTTCTTTTTTTTTTTCTTTCTTATTCTTTTGTTCGTTATATTGTTTTTTTATGATTTTTCTTTCTAGGTGTGAAGATTTTTTTGATTTTTCAATTATCGCAATCGTACCGCTAAGTGCATGACTGTGCTTGCTTGTATTTGAACGTTCGTGCAGAGAGAGACGGAGGATAGAAAGGGTCAATACTAACAGAACTATATAGACGCCTACGCACATGTGCTAAAACAATAAAAAATGCACTTACCGTAATTTCAACGATGGAAATTATTTTTCTTTTTTTCTATCTGGCTCCGTAAACTAACAGAAATCTAATAACGTAGTAGAAAACCTTTTTTTTTTTACTTCGGAGGCTGGGAACAAAATATGTTGAATCCTTGCGCACCATCGATTTACAAACACGACAAATTTTTATCTTCGTAAATCGATGCTGCGCGAGGTTCAACATTTTTTGTTCGTAGCGTCCGAAACAAAAAGGAAAATTGTTAACTACTACGTTATTAGATTTGTTTTGGTTCACGCAGCGAGATTGAAGAAATAAAAGATCTTTTGATTATTATAATTCGTTGGAGAAACGAAAAAAAACAATATTTCAAGAGACTTTCGGATATCTAGCTTTTGTGCGAAAACTTTTGACGTCGCTTGAGAAATTTAAATCATTTCTTGTCTCTAGACGCACCATGGTGCGGACATTGCAAGGCGCTCGCACCCGAACTTGTCAAAGCAGCCAAAATGCTTGTTTCTTTTTTTTTCTTTCCATTCTTTTGTTCGTTATATTGTTTTTTAAGATTTTTCTTTCTAGGTGTGAAGATTTTTTGATTTTTCAATCAGTTTTCGCGATCGTACCACTAAGTACATGACTACTAAGAGAACTATATAGACGCCTACGCACATGTGCTAAAACAATAAAAAATGCACTTACCGTAATTTCAACGATGGAAATTATTTTTCTTTTTTTCTATCTGGCTCCGTAAACTAACAGAAATCTAATAACGTAGTAGGAAACCTGTTTTTTTTACTTCGGGGGCTGGGAACAAAATATGTTGAACCTTGCGCACCATCGATTTACAAACACGACAGAAGTCTGCCAAATTTTTATCTTCGTAAATCGATGCTGCGCGAGGTTCAACATATTTTGTTCCTAGCGTCCGAAAAAAAAAAAAAAATTGTTTACTACGTTATTAGATTTGTTTTGGCTGCGCAGCGAGATTGAAGAAAAAAAAAATCTGTCGATTATTATAATTCGTTGAAGAAACGAAAAATAACTAATATTTCAAGAGACTTTTGGATATCTGGCTTTTGTGCACAAACTTTTGACGTCGCTTGAGAAATTCAAATAATTTCTTGTCTCTAGACGCACCATGGTGCGGACATTGCAAGGCGCTCGCACCCGAACTTGTCAAAGCGGCCAAAATCCTGTTGGACAAGAAGCCCGATGTGAAATTGGCCAAGGTGGACGCTACTCAAGAGTCGGAACTCGCGGAGAAGCACGGAGTACGTGGTTATCCGACACTCAAGTTCTATCGAAAGGGTAACGTGATTGAGTACAGCGGCGGACGTCAGGCCGAGGACATTGTCGAATGGATAGAGAAGAAGACGGGACCGGCCGCCAAGACCTTGGAAGCGGTACAAGACGCCAGGGATTTTGTCATATCCAAGGATGTCACTATCGTTGGTTTCTTCAAGGTAAGGATAATTACGTATATCCAAGTTTGATTAAAAAAAAAACATTCAATTATTGAGAATAAATTGAATATTTGGTGAGCTAACATTTTACCCATTCGTTGCGTCAACAAAATATCATTAATGGTCGAAACTTCTCTTTGCCTTTATCTGTACTTGGAAAATTATTTATTTATCGGTTTATGGAATAAGCCTTGCGGAAAAGAAAAAAATTAACGTGCAAATTAGAAACTCGCGCACTTCTTCGTTACTTTATCTCATTCGCAAAACACGCGTCAACGAGCATCATGTGGATACATATATTTTTTTCAAAAGGATCCCGAATCTGAGGCTGCTAAAGTATACTTGGAGGTGTGTAACGCCGTCGACGAGCACGTGTTCGGTGTCGCCAGCAAGCAAGAAATATTCGACGAGTACAAAGCCGAGGACGGACAAGTCATTTTATTCAAGAAGGTAGGTGATATCTCGTTCCGCAAATGGTCGAAATCGAATTTTCCAATATAAATTAGAAGGGTGCCGGAGGATGAAAGAGCTTGTTGTAACGTCTTATTACCAAAAACAAAATGTTAACAAGATGACTTTTTATTTTCGTATGAAATTAACACACAAACAAGATAGCGTAAAATTGGGACAAAAAAAATGATAAAAATGCCAAACTTTTGGCCTTACAGCATTTGAAATTAGTTTTTTTTTCCCTTATTAATTGTAATTCAAAGATTAGAAGAAAGAAAGAAAGAGTTCGATTAAAGACAAACGGGATTTCCAAATAATATTAAAAGATTTCGTAATTATTATTTGACTTTACAAAAATTTCAGTTCGACGAGGGTAAGGCCGTGTACGAGGGCGAATTCGACGTCAAGAATCTCCGTAAGTTCATCACCATACAGGCGCTTCCGTTGATCGTCGACTTCAATCACGAGACGGCGCAAAAGATTTTCGGCGGCGATATCAAGACACACCTGTTGACGTTCTTGAGCAAAGAGGCCGGTCACTTCGACAAGTACGTCGAGGGAATAAAGGAACCCGCGAAGCTCTTCCGCGACGAGGTGCGTGTTCGATTAAACGATTTTTTTTTTCACACGAATCCGAAATATTTATTTATGCTGATTGAAATCAATTTGTTGGATGGATTAATAAATTTTTTTGATCGCTCAAATACCGTTGCGCGCTCTGAAAACCGAGTAAATTTGAAAAATTTCTATAAAGGTTATACGGTGAAAGCAAAATTAAATTGTTGATTTCACATTTTTTATTAACATTTCAACCATAAGAAAAGAAATTTTTTAAATTTTTTATTTTATATTAACATTATTTTTTACGGGTATAAATGGACTACTGATGAAAACCATGGAGCCTCCTTTTCGACATCATAACTTTACCAAAAATTATCCAATCGGCGAAAATAAAAAAGAATTTAGTAAAATAATGTAGTAATAGTCTGACGGAGGATTTTTTTTTTTTTTTTTTTCCAAATAAAGAAATTACAGTATTTCAAACTTCAATATGCTATTTAAAAAAAAATTAGCGCTTATTAATTGATAAAAAATTGTCCGACCAAAAATTTTTAAAAATCTATCGTCAGACCATAGAGAAAATTATCAAGATTTTGAAAAAAAGTTAAAAATTATTAAAAATCGACTGAGTTGTCGTGCCGACACTGTCTAAAAACATAGTTTCGAGAAAAACGGGTTTAAAGTTTCCGGTAGGTAGCCATCCTAACTCGATGTCCGGTTACATTTATCGCTGTAACTTTGTAACGGAGTGAAATTTTCTTAAAAATTTTTTTTTTACATTCTTAAAAGTATAAAGAATAAAAATCTGTTAAAACAATGGATTTTTGAAAATTTCAGGGGTATGTGAGCCCTTATAACTAGGAAACGGAAGAAATTTCCTGATAACGATTTTATGGGGCGGTAGGGGGACGTTCTACTCGTGAGGATAGTTACTAAGAGCCCCCTCACAAATGATAAATTTTTTTTTCAAACTCTATTTGAATATCCGAAAATCCTTACGCAAAACGACAATATTGACCCTCTGCGGTAATTCCAATTTTCGACAAATTCTTAGATGGCAAATTCACACTTTTAAGTAACGACCGCTGCTCTTTTTTTTTTTTTTTGTACGTTCTCAGTGAATCGTAGAATTTCCACTCCCCCATGCCCTCAAAACGTCACGATTCAGAGCGATTTTTCCAAGCGACGTTCGAAAAATAGAAAATTTCATAAAAACTCAATGAGGCCCGTGAATTTGCGCAAAAAAAATGTTCCAACAAACGACAATATTCGCGCCTACATTCCGTACTACATTTCGGCCCTATGAGTCAAGCAGTTCTCGAAATATCGGCGATTCGTTACCTCCACCATTTATTTTTTCTTTGGAACGTCACTTCCGATTGTTTTTTTCGACATTTTCTCAGCGCCCCGGCACAACAATTTCGAAAATTTTGTATATACATACAGCGCTGGGCATTTGAAGTAGAATGCGGGTTTGTCTTCGACGATTCTCGCGAAAATTTAACGAATTTGAACGTTTAAAAAAAATACATTCAAGGATATTTAATAATCTTTCGAACGAAACGGGTTCCATTGGGATTGGTCAACAATTGCGCACGTGCGCAACGAAAATGTGGGGCGGGGGGGGATCCGGTGATCCGTCGACCTCGTGATTTAAGGGTTGCGGATGCGATAGAGGGTGAATATTGGATCCAACTTAAGGCTTATGAACAGGGATGAAAACTACTCTAGGAGCAATTGGACGCGCCCCCGGTGACATGGGAGGGGGTTAAACTGGAAATTGTTTGTCGGGACTATCGCGAAAACTGCTGTACCGAATGGGCTCATTTTTATCGTGGATGTATTATTCACGAGCGTCTGTGACCACGCGAAAAGAAATTGGCGTTATCGTTCACCGAAAACGTTGGGGAGTTGCATCGTGCAAGTGCAATTTTCAAATTGCCCTTCAAATGCCCAGCACTGTATATATTTAATTATTTCAAACTTTCCTCTTTCCACGATCACGAAGAAAAATTGATGAAAACCTCCGTCGATCGTTTTCATCGATCGAAACGGGTAGCTCGCTGCCTCGCTGTTTTGTGAGAAAAAAAATAAAAATTAATCGACATCGCATTGACTCGCAGGTTGTTTTCGTCACCATCAACTCCGACGAGGCTGATCACGAGAGAATATTGGAATTCTTCGGTATGAAGAAAGATGAGGTTCCGGCAATGCGTCTTATCCGGCTCAAGGACAGCATGACAAAATACAAACCCGAGAATCCGGAATTGACCAGCGAGAACGTCAAGTCGTTCGTTAGTGACTTCATCGAGGGCAAGCTAAAACCTCATTTGTTGACGCAAGATTTGCCGGAGGATTGGGACAAGACGCCGGTCAAGGTTCTCGTCGGCACGAACTTCGCCGACATCGCGCTCGACAAGGAAAAGGACGTGCTCGTCGAATTTTATGCGCCGTGGTGCGGTCACTGCAAGCAGCTCGTTCCCATTTACGATGCTGTACGTTCGCAACGATCTCGTGATATTTTTATTTTTAATAATGTGTTTTTTGATATAAAAAAAAAAAAAAAAACACGGACAAATGAATTAATCGAGGTACAACGCTATTGCAGCTCGGTGAGAAATTCAAGGACAGCAAAACCGTCGTTATCGCCAAAATGGACGCTACCGCGAACGAGCTTGAGACCGTTACGATTAATAGCTTCCCAACTATCACTCTCTACAAAAAGGGTGACAATCAAGTACGTATATTTATTTTTGTTCGTTTTTTTTTTTCAATTTTATTCCCGTCATTCCAACGTTATTACCCTTTCGGATTTTTACGAGCCTTTTTCACTAAACCTCTTCGCTTTGTTCCATCCTTAAACCCCCTCCCCGTGGAGTGCTGTCCGTAGTCCGCTCATTCCTAATCCACTACTGTGTCGCACTTCCACCCGGGCATTGAAAAACTACGAAAAACCTGGCCGTTACAGGCGGCTATAATTCACCGAATTTCAGTGAACGTTGGAATACCACACACAAAAAAAATAAACTGTAAGTTGAAACTTGCAAGTTTTCGACTTACAGCTTGCAAAAATGTTTCAAAATTATACATAAAATCCGAAATAATTTGTCAATCGTCACGAGAATCATAGTGAACGAAGAGCCAATGCTGATTTACTCGCGTGCCAATTTTCAGTCCGAAAGCTCACACCAATTCGTAGTGAAAGCGGTTTCCATTCTTTGCCCCTGTCACACACATCCATCCGGACATTTTTTTTTTTTTTAATATGACATTTCGATGTGCGGGAACATTTTTAACATATTGACATTAAAAACACGATTTTTCCTCTTTTTCACGAAAAGCTTCCTTAAGGGAGGGGTAAGGGTTTCAGCGTAAAAAAAAACACTTTTTTTGCGATTTTTTTTTCTCAAATATGGATCGAGCAATTTTATTCGAACCTTTTGTACATTATTGAGCATTCTTTTGACAATGTTGCGTAATTTTTTCGTGCAGAAATATTGAAGCATAAGCCCGTAACAGAGCTTCCCCCCGGAACGTCTTGGAAAAAAAAACAATTTGCGGTGTTCACTATAACGCGGCCGGAAATTATCTGAAAATGAAAAACCATGAAAATTTAGTCAAATTATAATCAAATCTTCCCCCCAACGTTCTCTGATAATTTTTTTTTTTCGTTTAAAAATTTTTGCCGGCCATCTAAAGTGTGAACTGTTATTTTCCACGAAAAATTCCGCCATTTTGTGGGTGGGAAGCACCCTTAATGTAAAAAAAAAAAATTTTACTAAACGTTGGGGGGAGGTATTTTATATGTAGAAAATGTGTACAAAGTTTGAAATTAATCGGTCAAGTAGTTTTCAAATGGCAATGAACACGGACTTAGAAAAAGTAGTTTTGAGAAAAACGCGTCTAAAGTTTATGAAGTAAAAAAGTGAAGAAAAAAATGTTTTCCAAGACGTTCTGGGGGAAGCTTTTTTTTTCCAACTTACAACAGAATCATCGATTCCAGCTCCACACAGCAGGCTTCCTGCGACATTGTCGATGCCTTCAGCCTCTTTTCTCTCGAGTCTTCGCCGAGTAACTTACTTTGCCTTGTTTTACCAGCATTTTTTCCGGTTTTTACAACTTTATTTTCTACAGTTTTATTTACTAGATCACGTAGACGGCCAGGAGATTAATAAGACAATAACTTCAAGAATATTGCTTAGATCGGTTTAAAATTTCAAGGAAATATTCTTGAAATGTTAAACAATAAGATAAGACAAAACAAAGAAAATTCGATTTTTCGAAAGTGAAAACCCTTACCCCGCCCTTAAGGGGACATGTTCACAATTGGACAATTGACAATTGGACGGGAAAACATTTGTCAATTTTGAGGAACTTTTTTTAACTGAGAAATATTTATTTTACATTTATCAGACTGTAGCTATACTTTGATAGGATATTTAAGTATACAAAAACTTTTTTTTTCAATTTAATTATCATCAAAATGGCGGAACTGTGGGAGAGTGTTAGAGCAAAGTTGAAAATTTGAGGGGTATGTGAGCCCTTAATAGTTTTTGAGTAATCCTGCACGCCAATTTCAAGAATGCAGTTTCGAGAAAAACGCGTTTAAAGGTTTCGACACGTGAAATATCAATGATTAAAATTACTCGTGGATTAGTCAGCGATACCAGGCCCATATGAGCTTTCAGCTTTTTCATAAAGTTAATTTTCTTCCATTAATTTGTCTCTGGTTGCATTTTGGGGCTGCTTTTGTCTGTGAAAGATGGCGCCCGCTCCTGTTCCTGCATTCGCCTCTGATCGCTGCTGTCGGCGAAATTTTTGCAAATTTTTCGGAATTTCACTTTAAAACTTCGGGAAAACATTCTACACATATAGTTCTATCGTTTAAGTTTAAAAAAAACAAAATCTCATTGTTTGATCGTAATTGTATAGGTTCCCTTGAAGTGACAACGAAACGCGTGATCCACCCTTCCGTAAACTGAGAAATCCGAAATATAATGAAATTTGCGATTGTTTTTTTCTCAGGCGGTCGATTACAACGGCGAAAGGACGCTCGAGGGTCTGACAAAGTTCCTTGAAACCGACGGTGTCTACGGACACGCCGCTGAAGAAGTAAGATCAATCGAAATTTCTCATTACATATTTCATTTGCACTCGTAGCGCAACGAAACTTTCATGAATTGCGCTGTGCACGACGTAACGGCGTAATAACAAAAATTTCATCTAATCGTTAATGCATTTTCATTGCAGGCCCAGGAGGAAGACGAGGACGACGATGTGCCGAGAAAAGATGAGTTGTAAAGCGTATTCGCGGTAAACAGCGTAAAAACATTAAAAAATAAAAGAAAAGCGATACCAATCGATTCGTCACTGTGTCGCAATCGCTTCGATTGAGAACGAAAATATATATTTATATCCACAGTCTCATGTCCACCGAAATACAATAGAAACGTCTAATCAACGCACCGTGACTGTTCGAGCATTGTTTCAAGACGTTCAAAGGTGTTTCTTTTTTTTTTTTCTCGTTTCGTCGGTGCGACACGAACTTCAATTCCGTCTCAAGCTGGTTCGCGCAATTTTTAAGTATATATTTCTTGTTTTTTTTTTTTTTTTACCTTCCACACGTGCTCAAACTTCCAAGATCAATTTTTGCCAAAATCAATTTGCTCGATTCTCTGATGGTTCGTAGAACAAAAATTTCGATGATGAATTTCGTCGTACGTTTATTTTTTTAAATGTTTTATTTTTTTAAATAAAAATGTGCTCGAATTTCATTAGTTAAGAGCGTACTTGGGGACGTTTGGGTTTGTTTAGGTCAGTATAAACGATTTATATAGTCTCATCATTCAAACCAGTTTCAATCGGAGCGAAAATAATGCAAGAACGCGCGACTGCGAGACAATTATTTCCCGCTGTCCATAATAACTTAATTTTTTAATAGATGGGCCCGATTATTTTTCGTCTTTTTCTTTCTTCAATGTAACATGTTCCATAATCGTCGGCGTCTCTGAAAAAAAGAAAAAAAAAAAAAAAACCAACATTGAACGAGAGACGACCATGAGAATTCGACAAGAGAAATGTTCCATCTTTCCATTTAACAATTGCGTCTCGATGCATTTAATGAATTAACACGAAACAAAAAATGGTTGTTAACGTAAGTTTTAGCTTAGGGATAAATTGATTGTGTCCCAGGATTTCGAGCGTGCGAAACATTTGACGATACTTTTCAATGAAATATTAATGAAAAACATAAAAAAAAAAGCTGAGAAATCACGGGCGAAATTTTATCTTTTAAGTCTATATTATATATTATTCTTAATGTATAAAAGTATAAAAAAATCATTGATATTATTCTAACTCTTTGTTTTGCATTTTTCTTTTCCCAATCTACAGGCATCCGAATCCACAAACCCCTTCCCACCCTTATCAAACTCCTGTCCAACTAATTGGCGCTGAAAAATTCGTAAAAGAAAGTTTCCTCGATTACGCGGTAGATCAGGTCTATCGGTGATGTTTATGATTTAAACACGAAGAAACGATGTACGAAACGAAGTTTTCGCGTACTTTAAACACTACGAAGCGATGGCTGCGTTTCTTAATTCAGCTTTTCGTCGTTTCTCATCATCGTGTCTCTTTTTAATATAATGTGTGTGAGACGGAATAATCAAAAGATGAATTAAGGAACGCAGCCAATGTTTCTGTGCTCTAACCCCAAGAGTTCCAAAAGCTCACAGTCGCCGGTAATTATCTGAAAAAGTCGAGATCATTTCGGAGGCTGCGGTTCCTTAATTCATCCTTTGATCATTCTTTCGCACACATTTTATTAAAGAGACTGCGATAATGACAAACGATGAAAAGCTAAATGAAGGAACGCAGCCACGAGAAGCGGATAGACTAGTGGTACAAGCGAATTAGAAGCATCGTGACAAAAAGATAAAACATTTTTTAGGTCACTTCGACATTTAACGATTTGGAAGTTTAGTGATCGCCGCAGAAAAACTTAATGCTCAAAGGACGATAAGGATCTATGAACGAAAGCTTGTTGAGATCTGCCAGAAACAACTTTTTCCTCTGAAAAAACTGGGGGACGTTATTTATCAAAAAGTTATTAACAAATAAAGTTAATAATTCATACAGCTCTTTTCCTTATACCAGCCAGTCCCAATCATCTTGTCCTTCACATGTGTTGTTAAGAATACCCCCTGAGACATACAAAAAGTTTTATCCGTCGCTCATTGTTTGTTAAAAAGTTATTAACAAAAGAAGTTTCATAAATAAAAAATGAAATACTTATACTAGTGTATAGTGAACGGTACACGTATGAGCGGGTTCGCTGCACCCCCTACACACCAGCCCGAAAACAACCCAAAAAAACAAACCAAGAACAATTGAAAACAACCCAAAACAACCCAAAAACAAACCGCAAACAAACCAAAACAAACCAAAGACAACCCAATAACAAACAACAAATTAAACAACCCCCCACCCCATACGCGACCCACCGACACCTCACCTTCCCGCCCTCATTTACCCATGTATATTTGCATTCGTATGATGAGCAGATACGTATAAGCAAGGGATATATGTGCTATTTACTATACTTACGGGTTGTTTTGAGTTATTTTTGGTTTGTTTGGTTTGTTTTTGGGTTCGTTTGGTTTGTTTTTGGGTTGTTTTTGGGCTGGTGTGTAGGGGGTGCAGCGAACCCGCTCATACGTGTACCGTTCACCATACACTAGTATAAGTATTTCATTTTTGATTTATGAAACTTCTTTTGTTAATAACTTTTTAACAAGCAATGAGCGACGGATAAAACTTTTTGTATGTACTGAAGGGGTATTCTTAACAACAAATGTGAAGGACAAGATAATTGGGACTGGCTGGTATAAGGAAAATAGCTGTATGAATTATTAACTTTATTTGTTAATAACTTTTTGATAAATAACGTTCCCCAGTTTTGTCAGAGGAAAAAGTTGTTTCTGGCAGATCTCAACAAGCTTTCGTTCATAGATCCTTATCGTCCTTTGAGCATTAAGTTTTTCTGCGGCGATCACTAAACTTCCAAATCGTTAAATGTCGAAGTGACCTAAAAAATGTTTTATCTTTTTGTCACAATGCTTCTAATTCGCTTGTACCACTAGTCTATCCGCTTCTCGTGGGTTCCCCTAAACCCGATGTTTACCTCATTATTTGTTACACGCTCATCGTTTGTATTTTCTAACTGGGATGTCTTTATAGTTATTTATTGATCCTGGAATAATCAATGCACAATCTCCTCACCTATTGTACTTCAAATTTCGTTAAATATAAATCATATTGGTTTTTTTTTGTAACCTTTACGAAACTATTTCATTTATTTTTGTTAGTATATTATAAAGTCGATATAATCCTATTCTATGTTCTTACTTTTACAGATTGGCAGTAATTAAAAGTTTCATAAAACTGTTATATTAAACGATGACGCGTGATTACACTCAATTACAACCGAAGGGTCGTGTGTATATTGACCGTAGGTGCCTAGCTTCAGCAAAGTTCCACGTACAGTTTATTTCTTGCTCACTTTACATCGGAGTACTTTGCGACCGCAGCGACACCTTTTTTGCTGAATTTTTGAGGTCGGTTTTCGGCCGTTTCCTATTAGAGATTGCACTCCTTTACTCTAGGCTCCATGCTTAGGCTCCATGAGAATTATCGCGGAGACGCGGCCTTATTAATTTTACCTCATTATTTATTACACGCTCATCGTTTGTATTTTTCAACTGGGATGCCTTAATAGTTATTTATTGATCCTGGAATAATCAATGCACAATCTCCTCACCTATTGTACTTTAAATTTCGTTAAATATAAATCACATTGGTTTTTTTTTGTAACCTTTACGAAACTATTTCATTTATTTTTGTTAGTATATTATAAAGTCGATATAATCCTATTCTATGTTCTTACTTTTACAGATTGGCAGTAATTAAAAGTTTCATAAAACTGTTATATTAAACGATGACGCGTGATTACACTCAATTACAACTGAAGGGTCGTGTGTATATTGACCGTAGGTGCCTAGCTTCAGCAAGATTTCACGTACAGTTTATTTCTTGCTCACTTTACATCGGAGTACTTTGCGACCGCAGCGACACCTTTTTTGCTGAATTTTTGAGGTCGGTTTTCGGCCGTTCCCTATTAGAGATTGCACTCCTTTACTCTAGGCTCCATGCTTAGGCTCGATGAGAATTATCGCGGAGACGCGGTCTTATTCAATACGGCCGCTCATTCCTAGCCAACGCCAGTGGCGCCAGTTAATACGAGCACCGGTATTAAACTGTATTAAACCCTCGTTTATCTTATATTTTTTTGACGAAATGTAATGTTTTCAGTACGATCTGATAATCAGGATGTTTTACCTTTGATGTTTATGCGTGGGGAGAATCAATCGCGACAATTGGTTACCGACGGAGTGCATCATTGCCATAAGCATACGGTGAACCTATACGACGTGCCATGTTTAACCTCAAAATTAGAAAAATAACGCCCGCCGCTCTACAACGAAATAAATGATTTCGAACAATAAACTATTAGTAGATTCATAACATGAATCTACGACACGATACAATTTTTACATTTATAAATTGTTCATTTTTCAGTAATTATGCAATTTCAGTCGCGTCTCTTCTTTACGACACGAATATATCGGTTTTTCATCTTTCGCGCGGACTGAAAATTTCATAACCTCAGACCGAACATCGTTTATGTTCTCCCGATTTTTATTTATTATATCGTTGCTGTAATAAATCAGTATATTTGGAAATACCATTAAAACGTGACACATTTGTACATTGTAATCATCGGACACCGACTGGGCGAGAGTAGTTTGAAATTTGGCCGAGAGAGGTTAGATTGCTAAATGATAATAGGACAGCCTCGATTATATGAACTTTCGCCTTCCAGTTTGTTCTTAAAATCGACGTCCTACTGTGAAGGAGCACAACCACTTTATTTATTGCAATTTTCATAGAAATTTATGAAGTGGCTCCGATTTTATGGCTTTTTGAAATTTTCCAAAAAATTTTCGTACACGCTGTAGATACCGCAAATTTTTAGATAACGGGCTAATGTTTTTTATATTACAATCATTGAGGGATGGCTGGATATTGAATTCGGAGAAAATCGACGAAAGCGTTCGGATCTTATGAAACTTTGAATTTCTCAAAAATCGTATCAAATTCGTGGATATCGGATTAAGATTTGCTACATGAATAGAATGTTATTAATCCCGCGTGTTTACGCCGGGTCTTTAAAGGAACAAGTCGAAATTTCAAACGCCTATTTCTCTCCACCTTTTTTTACTATTTGTCAATTTTCATTGACAACGGTTCTAAACTTTGGACTTTTGGCAACTTCCGGCCCGTTCTAGTAGACACGTCAAGAAGTAATCCAGAATTTTTTCAGACTTTCCGAAAGCCTAGAAAACTCTAGAAACTCAACTGTTCCCTCAAAGACCCAGTATACACATCGTGTCCCGAAAAATAAAGTGTAAACACACGGAGGGATTAAATATGCGTTGTTATTGCGAGAATCCAACTACGGATATGGGCCAAGAATATATTTGCCTAAAATTGGCGTAACACCGATGATTAAAAATCAGTGAAATTTTGAATTTTCACAAAAATCTGTGGTTCTAACTTTCACAGATTTTGATAGATCGCACTAAAACCTCGAAGATAAATGGAATATAATTAAACGATGGTTAGTATTAAATTTGATGGAATGCCCACGATTTTATGAAATATTAAATTTGTTCGAAAAGTCTTGGATTGTCTGTTGCATCGGATAGTTTCAACATTGCCGTTCGGTGCGGAAGCTATTAACCGGTTCTCTGTGCAACAAAAAAATTCCCGACTTTTTAACCGCAAACAAAACGAAAATATTATTTTTGTTAAAAAATCGGTTAACAAATTCAGTAAAAATTTTGTACAGCAAACGTTAAAGAGATTTTTTTTTAATCAGGATGCTCGGTCGGTAACGTTGAACGCACCACGCTTTGATCTATCATTCCTGAATGACTTTTTCGCTGAAATTTTATCTTCAACCGATCGCGTCAGGCGGATCCTTGAAAACGAATGCAACGAGGCGAGAAACGTATTGCGAGCTTGCCCGATTGAAATAATAAGTACGAAGGAAATCGATGAGACATCCTGCACCTGCAATAATGTGAGTAGTCTCGGAACAGTGTTTGGCAATAAAATTTTTCGATAATGAAAGTTTTAAGCGTTTGGCTACTCTGGAATATTGGAAAAATCGAATTTTTTTTTTGCTCGAGGCGTTAAAGGGCTCACATACCGGTGCGCGCGCTGAAAACCCAGTAAATTTGAGAAATTATTCCAAAGATTATATGGTGAAAAAAAAATTTTTTCTAACTTTTTTTTTTAATATCAGCATTATTTTTTACGAGGATAAATGGACTACTGATGAAAACCATGGCGCCTCCTTGTCGACATGATAACTTTACCAAAAAGTGTCCGAGCTGTGAAAATTAAAAAGAATCTAGCAAAATAATGTAGTAGTAATAGTCTGACAGAGGGATTTCATTTTTTTTTTAATTTAAGAAATTACAGTATTTCAAACTTTAGTATGCAATTGAACAAAAAAAATTCGTGTTTAATAATTTATAAAAAATTGTCCAACCAAAAAATTAAACAAATCTCTCGTCAGACTATAGAGAAAACAATTATCAAGATTAAAAAACAATACACGTTAAAAAATATTAAAAATTCACTGAGTTATCGTGCTGAAACTGTCTAAAAACATAGTTTCGAGAAAAACGCGATTAAGGGAGGGGTAAGGGTTTCAGCGTAAAAAAAAACACTTTTTTTGTGATTTTTTTTCTCAAATATGGATTGAGCAATTTTATTCGAACCTTTTGTACATTATTGAGCATACTTTTGACAATGTTGTGTAATTTTTTCATGCAGAAATATTGAAGCATAAGCCCGTAACAGAGCTTTCCCCAGAACGTCTTGGAAAAAAAACAATTTGCGGTGTTCACTATAACTCGGCCGGAAATTATCTGAAAATGAAAAACCATGAAAATTTAGTCAAATTACAATCAAATCTTCCCCCCAACGTTCTCTGATAATTTTTTTTTTTATTTAAAAATTTTTGTCGGCAATCTAAAGTGTGAACTGTTATTTTCCACGAAAAAATTCCGCCATTTTGTGTGTGGGGAACACCCTTCATGTAAAAAAAAAAAATATAACTAAACGTTGGGGGGAGGTATTTTATATGTAGAAAATGTGTACAAAGTTTGAAATGAATCGGTCAAGTAGTTTTTAAATGGCAGTGAACACGGACTTTGAAAAAGTAGTTTCGAGAAAAACGCGTCTAAAGTTTATGAAGTAAAAAAGTGAAGAAAAAAATGTTTTCCAAGACGTTCTGGGGGAAGCTCTGTTACGGGCTTATGCTTCAATATTTCTGCATGAAAAAATTACACAACATTGTCAAAAGTATGCTCAATAATGTACAAAAGGTTCGAATAAAATTGCTCAATCCATATTTAAGAAAAAATATCGCAAAGAATGTGTTTTTTTTTACGCTGAAACCCTTACCCCTCCCTTAATAAGACAATAACTTCAAGAATATTGCTTAGATCGGTTTAAAATTTTGAGGACATATCCTTGAAATGTTAAACAATAAGATAAGACAAAAAAAAAAAATTCGATTTTTCGAAAGTGAAAACCCTTACCCCGCCCTTAAACTTTCTGGTAGGTAGCCGTCCCAACCCGATGTCCGGTCACATTTATTGCTATAACTCTGTAACTGAGTGGAATTTTCTTAAAAGTTTTTTTTCTAATTATAAAAGTATAAAAAAATAAACTGTAAAAAAATCGGTTTTTTTTCTATTTCAGGGGTATATAAGCCTTTAAGGCGCTAGACTACTCTGGAACTTTGGAAAAATCGAATTTTTTGGCTCAAAGCGTTAGGCCACTTTAAAGCATGAAAAAATAAGTATATTTTGGAAATTCTTTTTAGCGAAATAACGAAACAGATGGGAATTCTATGCACAGTTTTTTAATTATACCAGTAATTAACTATGCGAAATAATTTTTTTGCAATGATTAGTAACAAAATGGCGGCCGCACAGCACTTCTCCGTTGACACCGGTTTTTTTTTTTTCGAAAGGGTCGACGCGCGGATACATAGCTCGTGCAATTTTTGTCGTTTGATTGTTGATGTTATTTTAGACAGGATCGTTGGAAAATCATGCGAAAGAAATCGTCGAGGGTATTGGCAAAGCGCTCGCACAAGCTCAAGAATTGCGCGAAAAGATTGCCACGAATATTTCAAAGCAAAATCGAAGAACGAGAGAGCCCGATGTCGAAACGATTTACATGCCGAATAAAAGATTTATCGCGAAAAAATTGAACACTTCGGAAGAGCGAAAAAAATCAACGAAATCATCGAAGCCTGAAATTAGTAATAAAGCTGTTTCTCGTTCGACGAAAAACCCGAACGCCGGTGCGTCGAAAGAAAAAACTTCCGTTGACGTACAAAAATGTCAGGTTGTATCGGGTAAAAGGGCCGAAATGAGATCCAAGACTGTTACGGAAAAAAAGCGTCTTCAATTGTCGGCGGGCAATGTCATTGGTTCAAACGCTGACAAGAACAAAAAGACGAGAAATTTCGTGGCGGCTAACAAGTCGAACGTAAAAAATTTCAAACGTAATTCCAAGTCGACG
The DNA here is from genome assembly GCA_958009045.1 of Oxytorus armatus. Classification (NCBI taxonomy): domain Eukaryota; kingdom Metazoa; phylum Arthropoda; class Insecta; order Hymenoptera; family Ichneumonidae; genus Oxytorus; species Oxytorus armatus. The sequence continues at coordinate 2,642,459 of OY253748.1, read as the reverse complement.
GTCGATCTGAATTACGGAACTTCCGCCAATTTCACGAGGGTAAGAATATCTTTCACTTTTCGTAAATATTGCGCAGGCCCGAGGAGGCTTTCGAGATGTGGACTCATTAAGGGATAACACCACTGTGACTCCCTGTTTTTTTTCACATTTTTCAAGAATTTTTTTTTGTCGTAAAAAAAAGAGATATTCGAAAAATTTTGTTGGGTTTTGTTCCTTGTTTATTAATGTATCAAAAAACATTTTTTCCACATTTTTCACGCAGCATGGTGGCACTGGGGAAGGTCTCGCGTCAGGTGCTGTCATTTCCGCGGCACGCAGCAGAACTCTCTTCAACGTCGATCTGAAAAAAAATACCGAGTGTTTTCGTTAATAATATGATATTTTGAAGAGAAGTACATAGGGATTCGGAAAAATATTGTTTTAAAAAAAATAGGCACGCCTTTGAAATTAAAGAATGATTTTTGAGCAAAATTTCTCATCGAAAATAGGCTATAACTTTTATAATTATTGAGATATCGAAAAAATCCTATGTACTTCTCTTCAAAATATCATATTATTAACGAAAACACTCGGTATTTTTTTTTCAGATCGACGTTGAAGAGAGTTCTGCTGCGTGCCGCGAACCACTGCGGAGATGACAGCACCGGACGCGAGAGCTTCCCCTGCGCCACCATGCGGCGTGAAAAATGTGAAAAAAATGTTTTTTGATACATTAATAAACAAGGAACAAAACCCAAACAAATTTTTCGAATATCTCTTTTTTTCCCACAAAAAAAAATTCTTGAAAAATGTGAAGAAAAACAGGGGGTCACAGTGGTGTTATCCCTTAAATCAACAACACAAATGGAAACATTAATTTTCTATTATCAAAATATTAAAAGTCTGGATCAATTCATGCGAGCTAGGGCTGTTACTTTTATCCGGGTTAGCCGGATACCCGAAAGTATGCGGGTATCCGGGAAATCGGATCCAACACTTCAGATTCGAATACCCGAATATCCGGGTATCCGGGTATTCGAGTACCCGAGTATCCGGGTATCCGGATATCCGAATAATCACGGATCCGGGTAACCGGGTAATGACGAATAAAGTCGGGTAATTACCCGATTTTTCGCGTACAGGCTCAAATAGGACCGCCGGCGTAAAAATAATAATGATATTGTATTAGTCTGGTCATCAAATAAGCCGAAATATAGGGCGTTCATAGTTACCATTAAAAAAAATTAAAAAATAACTTGTATCAAATTTGCTCTGTTCAAAGAAATTGTGCAAAACTACGGTAAAAATGAAAACTTAGTGTTGACGAATCAGACGTCACGGTTTTCCAATTTATAATCATTGTGTATTTACTCGGGAAAACATTTTACATGTGACTCCCACAATTTTTTAGAATCCGCTGTTACGATCACAATTTCTTGCCGGGGCATATTAAGAATAGCCGAGATCTGCTTCTTCACATTCTATATTTTCTCTTCAACTCTAAAGTTCATAAAAATTGCACACACGCCCATAAAGCAAATATACATTTCAGAAACTGAGGATATTTATTAAATAATAATAAATCGTGATGAAAAAATAATATTAAAGATGCAAATAGCGCAGGTCAATGTTGATTAAGGTAGTTCTAACACAAGAAATAGGAGGGGATAGAAGGAGCGGTGCGTGAGGCGGGCAGCCACGTCGCGCAGCGACGTTGTCATGCTCACGAGTTCTTCTAGCCTCAAAACAATATTTTTTCAATAATCCATACTTTTTTACTGTATGGTCGAAAATTTACTGTAAACTATATGTTATTCTTCATCTACTAAACTACTTTCGTGCCAAATTTCAAGAATTTTTCATTACTCGTTCGTACATTTTGGTGACTGAATATCCGGAAAGTGCTCATTTCGTACGGTATAGGTATACGTTCGTATGCAAATTTTGCAATTTTTGATAAACGATATCTTGAAAACGGTACGGTGAAACAGTCTCAAATTTCGCACAAGTATTCTTCAGTACTTTTTCTAGGTTTTCCCAAAAACTCATTAAATTTGCATTACTTCTTCATTTGTGTTAGAACTACCTTAAGTTCTTATGAAATGATCATGGGTTTCCCTAACATTGTATAGAAGATTATGGCATTGCTTTTTTAATCTACACAAGAATGTTTTATTGAAACTGTAGTTTTTGTCGGATGTGAATTACAGTAAAGAAATAGTTTGGTAATGATAGTAAATACGCCTGCAAGATTCTTTCCAAGAATCTTCGTTATAATGATAATCTAATTTGTTTAATATTGACATCAGTCGGTAAAAATAAAAAATGGTCAACTAAATGATCGGACATGAACACCGATATAATCCCGGTTTCTCAATCTTCCGGTAATGATTTATTATTCGTCCTATAAATGTACTTCGCAAACATTGTTCTTGGCAACATCTACGCGTGCCTCACAAATTGTGTAAATTGAACAATTATTTTCAGCATTTTCGGCATCAATTATCGGCGGTAATTGCCCGATATTATCCGAGTACCCGGTTACCCGGATACCTCGAAACTATCCGCATACCTGAATCCGTTATTACCCGGATATTATCGAGTTATCGAGATATACGGATTTGAAGCGTCGGATCCGTGAAACCCGAATTACTCGGGTATCCGGATACCCGGAAAACTTCAAGCTCTAATGCGAGCAAATTAACACATAGAAATATATCTACAGTCGTTTAATAACGACACCGGTACCGATATTACCGACAATCATCGAAGTTGGCAATTCGGAGACTTTCCTAGTGCCAATATTTGAGAACCCAAATTCATGAATTCCCAAATTCATCGTATCCAATAAAGTAACTAGACTAAAAAATCCCTTGACTATTGATCCGTAATGCTGTTAGATGGCGCGGTAAACGTGTTCTCATATCTATTAGTTCGAATGCCAGAGTGCGAGGACTAAGTAGTAGATACGCTCCTTCATGAACAGAACCGCCTTTTTTATTATGCTGTATTTGATAATAATTAATAATTAATAATTAGTAATTAATAATTAATAATTAATAATTAATAATTAATAATTAATAATTAATAATTAATAATTAATAATTAATAATTAATAATTAATAATTAATAATTAATAATTAATAATTAATAATTAATAATTAATAATTAATAACTGTCGAACCGATTGGGCGCGATTTTATCGTGGATGTATCATTCATGAGGGCGGAGGACCTCGTGAAAAGAAATCGGCATTGTAATATAGGTTTCAGAATCTCCCCGAATTAGTTTTATAATTACCCGAGGGCACTGATAATGAGTATATTTATAAATTTCGAATTAACAGTCAAAGCAATTCAGCGAATTATCCCCGTTAAGCGGAACTTCTCAAACGTTGAGCGGTTGCGCAACTTCCATTGCTGAATTGAATGATCTGATGACGAAAGTTTCTGTGGAAGAATCGAAAAGATCGTCAGCTTCCTGTCTCGATGCCAAGGATCCTGATTGTCCTTGTCACGGTGCTGATGCACGAAAAATTATCAAGCAACGAGTACGAAGTACGATCGATATGATGGAAGGTCTTGATAGATTCGGAATTCCAGGTTGTCTTGTGAGACTATTGAAGATTTATCATTCTTATACGAGTAAAGAATTGTCACGCGAGGAGATCGTTGACGCGAGATGCCAACAAGCTTCCAACAGATTTCTCATGGAATTTCATAACATGGTAACTAATGTACTGATAGTTATATCCTACCTTAAGCTTCATCTCACATGTCACCGAGGCCACCATTGCAAATCTGACAATTCATGAAATCGAAATAAAAATATCTGAAAAATCTCTAGGTACCAATGTTAGTTCGCCACTTTATTTAAAATTTTTGATAGCCATCACAGACTTTAACATCTTGATTATTTAAATGTTTTCTCTGAATCCGTAATCACCGACACCAACGACCTTCATACACAGCAAGAAACTCTAAATGGTCACTCAAATATCTTTTAGTCACTAAGTGATCGCAAAAATATCGTTTAGTCACTAAATCATCACTAAAACATCTTTTAGTCACTAAGTGATCATTAAAATATATTTTAGTCACTAAATCATTACTGAAATATGTTTTAGTCACTAAATAATCACTAAAATATGCTTTAGTCACTAAATAATCACTCAAATATATTTTAGTCAGTAAATTATCACTAAAATACATGTTAGTCACTAAATGATCACGGAAATATCTTTTAGTCTCTAAATGATCACTAAAATTTCTCTTAGTCACTAAATGATCACTAAAATATCTTTTAGTTTCTAAATGATCACTAAAATTTCTTTTAGTCACTAAATGATCACTAAAATGTCTTTTAGTCACTAAATCATCACTAAAGTATCTTTTAGTCACTAAATGATCATTAAAATATCTTTTACTAAATAAATGATCACTAAAATATATATTAGCCACTAAATGATTACTAAAATATATTTTAGTCACTAAGTCATTACTAAAATATGTTTTAGTCACTAAATAATCACTAAACTATGCTTTAGTCACTAAATAATCACTCAAATATATTTTAGTCAGTATATTATCACTAAAATACATGTTAGTCACTAAATGATCACGGAAATATCTTTTAGTCTCTAAATGATCACTAAAATTTCTCTTAGTCACTAAATGATCACTAAAATATCTTTTAGTTTCTAAATGATCACTAAAATTTCTTTTAGTCACTAAATGATCACTAAAATGTCTTTTAGTCACTAAATCATCACTAAAGTATCTTTTAGTCACTAAATGATCATTAAAATATCTTTTACTAAATAAATGATCACTAAAATATATATTAGCCACTAAATGATTACTAAAATATATTTTAGTCACTAAGTCATTACTAAAATATGTTTTAGTCACTAAATAATCACTAAACTATGCTTTAGTCACTAAATAATCACTCAAATATATTTTAGTCAGTAAATTATCACTAAAATACATGTTAGTCACTAAATGATCACGGAAATAACTTTTAGTCTCTAAATGATCACTAAAATTTCTTTTAGTCACTAAACGATCACTAAAATACCTTTTAGTTTCTAAATGATCAGTAAAATGTCTTTTAGTCACTAAGTGATCACTAAAATTTCTTTTAGTCACTAAATCATCACTAAAGTATCTTTTAGTCACTAAATGATCATTAAAATATCTTTTACTCAATAAATGATCACTAAAATATATATTAGCCACTAAATGATTACTAAAATATATTTTAGTCACTAAGTCATTACTAAAATATGTTTTAGTCACTAAATAATCACTAAACTATGCTTTAGTCACTAAATAATCACTCAAATATATTTTAGTCAGTAAATTATCACTAAAATACATGTTAGTCACTAAATGATCACGGAAATAACTTTTAGTCTCTAAATGATCACTAAAATTTCTTTTAGTCACTAAACGATCACTAAAATACCTTTTAGTTTCTAAATGATCAGTAAAATGTCTTTTAGTCACTAAGTGATCACTAAAATTTCTTTTAGTCACTAAATCATCACTAAAGTATCTTTTAGTCACTAAATGATCATTAAAATATCTTTTACTCAATAAATGATCACTAAAATATATATTAGCCACTAAATGATTACTAAAATATATTTTAGTCACTAAATCATTACTAAAATATGTTTTGGTCACTAAATAATCACTAAACTATGCTTTAGTCACTAAATAATCACTCAAATATATTTTAGTCAGTATATTATCACTAAAATACATGTTAGTCACTAAATGATCACGGAAATATCTTTTAGTCTCTAAATGATTACTAAAATTTCTCTTAGGCACTAAATGATCACTAAAATATCTTTTAGTTTCTAAATGATCACTAAAATTTCTTTCAGTCACTAAATGATCACTACAATTCCTTTTAATCACTAAATGATCACTAAAGTATCTTTTAGTCACTAAATGATCATGAAAATATCTTTTACTCAATAAATGATCACTAAAATATATATTAGCCGCTAAATGATTACTAAAATATCTTTTAGTCACTAAATGATCACTGAAATATCTTTCAGTCACTAAATGATCACTAAAATATCTTTTAGTCCCTAAATGACCACGAAAATATCTTTTAGTAACTAAATGACCCCTAAAATATCTTTTAGTCATTAAATGATCGTTAAAAGATATTTCAGTGATAAAGACCACTTTCAGCCCCGAAGGGTTCAGGCGGTGTGTTCTTGCGGATGATTGGTTCAGGATCGCAGTACTTAGAAAATGCATGAAACCGAATGATTTAAAAGACACCTCGTCAGTTAGATCGGTCAATGTGATAATCGTTACTAATGACGTTTTTACCTCTACCTTTACACCGCAGTTTAGCGGTAAAAGTTTCGGTCGCGGTGTACCACGATAAAAAACCAAAATTGATTTTTCAATTGAAAAAAAAAATTGTTTAATTTTGTTCTCAAGAACGAGAATCGTGTGCCGAAACGAAAAACAACTTACTCGACACTGGAGGATTTGACGATTGGTTTTGCGTCACTCTTTCGAGAATTGTACGACCAATCCTCGGACGTTACCAACAGCCATTTAAGCGACGCGATAATTCGATATTCCGATCTCGATTATCGTAGCAAAACTCGGCAATTGCGGAAATTCGATCCCGCAAAAATTCGAAAAATGAAGACCTCGGTAATCACGAAAACGGAACAAACAGGTGCCAGAGGCTGGTCCGCCAATGGCGTTTGGAATCGCGCTGGGCCCGGCAGTTTTCCAGGTCAGTTTATTTTGTTCTTTTTTTTTTTCATTATTAATTCCTTTACGATTTCCTTTCATTGCCGACATCCATAGATTTATTTTCGACGTGTTACCTTACAATTAAGTGGAGCAGGAAGAAGGCTTTGACGGCTGAAAATAGGGTAAAAATTCAAATGGTGTTTATGAACAATTGAAAAAACATACTCAAATTTTTCTTATTTTCAAATGGTTTATCACATTTTTGTCGATGAAAAACATTGGTGTTCGTAAAAAAAATATTAATAATTAAGGAATATATTGAGCCTTGAAGACTCCCGCGCGTCTCACTCGTTGCTTCTTTTCTTGCCACGATTCCAAGTAGCCGGAAGCCGGATTTTCGGAGTTTTCGAAGAGCATTCCATTGTGGAGATTCGCCTCCTTAGATTGAACGTGAAAATTGTATTAAAAAAAAGTAAATATTACAAGAATGGTGGCGGCTAATAATCGAAGAAACGCGAAAATTTTGCTACATCTATCGTTATATCGATACAAAAAAAATTAATTTTTCTATACGGACGTCGGTTCAATGTCTGGAGAAAATTGTTATATTGATTTAAAAAAAAAAGAAAGTAAAGCCGATACCATCAGGCGTTTTTGAGTTATCGTGGCAGAACCAATAAAAAATGTTGTTTTGGGAAAATCCCGTTTAAGGCCGTAGTCTGGTCTAGAGCGAGATTTTTGACGTCATTTCTAATGTGCAATAACGTTTAAAACGGTTAAGTTGTCTTGAAGAAAATTTACACGTGCATTTATTGATCCTTAGAGAATACTTGTACATTAAAAAAAAAAAATTATTTTAAATATTTTCATGTAGTTTTTTGCCTTGTTGCAACATGGTGCGCCGAAAGCCGCCTCAATCGGCGCCCACTCTGGACGATGTTGTATGCATCTGAAAAAAAAAATATATATATATTCTCAATCTGTATGAGTATTCTGAGCACTGGTAGCAGAATTGGTACTTAAAAAAATTTTTTGTCAAAATGGCGGCCTGTTGAACATTTTCGGGTATTCGACGAGTTATAAAATGTCGGCAAAATTATTGTTCGACTCAATAAAAAATTTTCTTAAGTACCAATTCTGCTACCAGTGCTCAGAATACTCATACAGATTGAGAATATATATATATATTTTTTATTCAGATGCATACAACATCGAGAGTGGGCGCCGATTTCGGCGCACCATGTTGCAACAAGGCAAAAAACTACATGAAAATATTTAAAATAATTTTTTTTTTTAACGTACAATTATTCTCTAAGGATCAATAAATGCACGTGTAAATTTTCATGAAGACAACTTCAACGGTTTAAGGGAGGGGTAAGGGTTTCAGCGTAAAAAAAAAACACTTTTTTGCGATTTTTTTTCTCAAATATGGATTGAGCAATTTTATTCGAACCTTTTGTACATTATTGAGCATACTTTTGACAATGTTGTGTAATTTTTTCATACAGAAATATTGAAGCATAAGCCCGTAACAGAGCTTCCGCCAGAACGTCTTGGAAAAAAAAAACAATTTGCGGTGTTCACTATAACTCGGCCGCAAATTATCTGAAAATGAAAAATCATGAAAATTTAGTCAAATTATAATCAAATCTTCCCCCCAACGTTCTCTGATAATTTTTTTTTTTCATTTAAAAATTTTTGGCGGCCATCTAAAGTGCGAACTGTTATTTTCCACGAAAAATTCCGCCATTTTGTGGGTGGGAAAGACCCTTAATGTAAAAAAAAAAAATTTTACTAAACGTTGGGGGGAGGTATTTTGTATGTAGAAAATGCGTACAAAGTTTGAAATGAATCGGTCGAGTAGTTTTTAAATGGCAGTGAACACGGACTTTGAAAAAGTAGTTTTGAGAAAAACGCGTCTAAAGTTTATGAAGTAAAAAAGTGAAGAAAAACATTTTTTTTTCCAACTTACACAGAATCATCGATTCCAGCTCCATACAGCAGACTTCCTGCGGCATTGTCGATGTCTTCAGCCTCTTTTCTCCGGTTTTTCATTTTTTCCGGTTTTTACAACTTTATTTTCTAGTTTTATTTACTAGATCACGTAGACGTTTACCCATTCTTTTTTGCATTAATAAGACAATAACTTCAAGAATATTGCTTAGATTGGTTAAAAATTTTAAGGACATATTCTTGAAATGTTAAACAATATTATTGCACATTAGAAATGACGTAATGACGTCAAAAATCTCGCTGTAGACCGGACTACGGCCTTAAAGTTCGGGCGTAATATTACTGTAGGAAACTGTAACTTATGCGCCTGAAAAATTACCCGCGCTTGTAAAGTGACTTCTCGTGGGCAGCTTCTACTTCAGCCAACAATCTCAGAAATGCCAGCAATTTTTTCTCTGTTTTCAACGAGCGTTCGCTGTCATGAAACTTGCACATTTCACAAACACCCGCACACTTTTCCCTCTCCTAACTTCAATTTTGCGAATTTTTCACTTTTCTGTGCGCCAAAATGTGCGTAAAAGATTGTACTCATAGAATAGGTCAATAACAAAAAATACGATTTTTTGAGATTTTAATCCCTCCAATTCTCCTTAAGGGCTATGGACACGGTAGCGGTTATAAAATAATGTGCAATTTAAAAAATTTTTTTTTTCTATGCAAAAACGATTTATTTATAAAACTAATTACACATCTATTTAGTACAAATATCAGGCTAATCAAAAATATTTTTTTGTTGTATTGGCTTTTGGTATTTTTGTTTTTTTTTTTGAGGCGCAAGAAAAAAAAAATTCTCATTAAACTACATCAGAATACCTATAGAAGTACGTACGAAATTTGAAAAATATTGTTTTATTCGAATATCGTAAGCATTTGAACTTAAAAGGTGAATTTTCGGTGAAAAATTTCGTATAAAACTGCTCATGAAATGGAAAGTTGTCAATTAATCAAAAAATCCGTACGTACTTCTCTAGGTATTCTGATGTAGACTAGGGAGAATTTTTTTTTTTGTTCTAGGTCAAAAATTGTGGATGCCAAATGTCATGGCGCGGAGCGCCTTAACAAAAAAAAGATACCAAAAGCAAATAGCAGTAGTCGGCCATTTTGTATAACAAAAAAAATATTTTTCATTAGCTTGATATTTATACTAAATAGATGTGTAATTAGTTTTATAAAAAAATCACTATTTCAGAGAAAAAAAAATTGTTAAATGTGCACATGATTTTTTTATACCCGCTATCGAGTATATAAGGGGTATGGCCATACCCCTTGTGTCAGCCACAAATCACGATTATAGTTTCGTGCTGCCGATTAATTATTTTTGTTTTTCTTCTAGTTACGACACGAATTCACTGCATACGATACGCGAACAAGGGACAATTGTTGTCATTCTTCGAGCTCAATCAGCGTCTTCAGTTATTGCTCTATCGTCGAAATTTGATGGATTTACTGATCGACAAAGTTTTACCGAATATTCGCGAAAATTTTCATCACTCCAGTGCGGAATATTCCGAGGGTTACAAAATGATTTTTACAATTGCACAAGTGTTGAATCCTCGTGACCCCGTGCTCGTACGAACGGATGTGTAACGAAGATTTCCATTTTGAAGAAATGAAATGATAATAAAAAATAAAACTGCTCTGCAGGTTGCCATAACAATAAAGTACATGTGTAATCGATTTAACAAGTTCTTACAACGCGGTGATTGAGACGGCTCAACGTGCTTCTCGTTTTATCGTTAACGCCTTTGTTTTTCATTAATTTAGTGAAAAGTATTGCTCGGAAAGAAATGTGCGAATTGGCGGAAAATTAAAATTGTTTTTTTACGCCCCGTTCTATTACTCGCTTTTGTATTGGGAAACGGTGTTTTGAATATAACAACCAAAAAATAAAGAGAAGAAAGAAAAATATGGAGAATCAGTACGTGTACGTGAAACCTCGAGGACAATTTGGAAAGTGGTGCAACTTCGAAGAAAATGACAAGCTAGAAGTAGACATTAAATCGAATTCTACGTTCATGCACGATTATGTTAGGATCGATCCGGTGTCTCAAGGCACGCAATATAGCAAGATTTATTCCGCTCACCAGGTAATAGGTGCGAAAATATTGGTGGAGGTCGGGAAGAAAAGTAATCGACGGACGAACGTTTCGTTAATTTAAAAATGTCCAACATATCAAACGGCCATGACAGCGACGACGACAGCGCACATAACAACGAGAAATATGAACTAGTAGTCTAAGATCCGAATTAGGGTCGACCTTCACCCATCGCGTAATTGGATGAAAAGCTTTTATATCAAATTTAGTATGTTAAAAAACATATCGTGAGTGGGTTGCCTAACAAATTCCTGGGATAAGTATGATTAATTAACAATTCAAATCTGAATTTTTATTCACCCATGAGTTTAACGAATAAATTTTGATACCAACCGAAAGTACGAAGCCTATAGAGTATGCAAACGTTGGGTTGTCTATTTTTTTCTTGGTCTAACTACTGGGTCGTCAGGTATAAACAGGTGTAAGTCGAAACTAACTATCTTCAACCATTTGTTTACTAAATAAATCTTATATCAAAATAAGCGCTGTTTCATTGCAAACACGATGATATAGGGTTGTCGGCAAAAAATCTGGGTTGAATGACGGTTGTGGAGTTTTGAAAAGTGAAATTTTGATGCTAATGGAATGTACGACAAAGAGGTCTGAGCAAAGTATCCCGTGCGATAGAAGAGGACGCGTCATTGTAGCTGCGCGCGGCGCGTGCACCGGACAGAAAGCATGCGCACTCTCTTACGAGGGTCGTTCAACAAGTACTTAGCCTACAAAAGAAAAAGGAAAATTTTTGAGAAGTGGCGATTTATTTTTCAACATAGTCTCCTTTTAGGTCTATACACTTGGCCCAGCGATGCTCCAACTTTTTTAACCCGTCCAAAAAATAATTTTTGTTCAGGTCGGCAAAATAGTCCTCCGTAGCGGCGATGACCTCCTCATTCGACCCAAATCTATTCCCAGCGAGTGACTTTTTTAGGTTTGGAAACAAATAAAAGTCACAAAGGGCCAAATCTGGTGAATAAGGTGGATGGGGCAGCAATTCGTAGGGCAGTTCAACCAATTTGGCCATGGCGACGGCGGATGTGTGAGCCGGCGCGTTATCGTGGTGGAACAGCACTTTTATTCTTCGCCAAATGGGGCCGTTTTTTCTTCAATTCGGCGTCGAATCGGCCCAATAGGTCGGCATAGTAGAGCCCCGTGATAGCTTTACACCTTCCGGAGGTAATCGATGTGGATCACACCTTGTGAGTCCCAGAAAACGGTGGTCATCACCTTACCGGCCGAAACACAACAGTCTTCGCCTTCTTTGGAGCACGTTCGTCGGGTAAAGTCCACTGTTTTGACTGATCCTTGATCTTTGGTGTGTACCAGTGAACCCATGTTTCGTCGACGGTCACGAAACGACGCAAAAACTCCGCCGGATTGCGCTTAAACAGCTTCAAACATTGCTCCGAAGTGGTCTCACGGTTGCGCTTGTTGTCCGGCGTCAGCAAACGCGGCACCCATCGCTCTGACAGCTTCCTCATGCCCAGTTCTTCGTGTAGAATATTATGCACCGTTCCTTCTGCGATGCCTACAGTCTCAGCTATCTCGCGAACCATTAATCTGCGGTCTGTCAACACGAGATCGTGGATCTTTTTTACGTTTTCCTCCGTAGAAGCCGTTTTCGGGGCATCTGGGCGTGGTTCATCAAAAACCGACGTGCGGCCACGAGCAAACTCGTTAAACCAATTCTTCACGGTCGCCATCGACGGAGAAGAGTCACCGTAGACAGCATCCAAGCGATCTATGATTTCGCTGCGCGTTTTCCCTTCCAAAAATAAGAATCGAATCACCGAACGGTACCGCTCTTTTTCCATTTTTTTAAAACTGACTGACACGCTCGCTTCCAAAGGCTATCAAAACAGAACTAATAAAGGGAATTCAATGAAACTTTCACAGTAGGCTACTAAAAGTATGTACTGCACGATGGTAACACTGATCTGTAATAGCAGCGCCTTCGGGCGGTGAGGCTAAGTACTTGTTGAACGACCCTCGTATATCCGGTGCACGCGCCGCGCGCAGCTACAATGACGCGTTCTCTTCTATCGCACGGGATACTTTGCTCAGTCCTCTTTGTCGCACATTCCATTCGCAACAAAATTTCACTTTTCAAAACTCGACAACCGTCATTCAACACAGATTTTTTGCAGACAACCCTATATCATCGTGTTTGCAATGAAACAGCGCTTATTTTGATAGAAGATTTATTTAGTAAACAAATGATTGAAGATTGTTAGTTTCGACTTACCTGTTTATACCTGACAACCCAGTAGTTAGACTAGGAAAAAAATAGACAACCCAACGTTCGCATATTCTATAGGCTTTATAATTTCGGTTGGTATTAAATTTATTCGTTAAACTTATGACTGCAATGTTGAATAAAAACTCATAATTGAATTATTAATTAATCAAAGTTATCCCTGGATTTTGTTGGCAACCAACTCTGCGATATATTCTCTAACATACTAAGTTTGATATAAAAAAGTTTCATCCAATTACGCGATGGGTGAAGGTCGATTTTAATACGGATCCTCTACTATAGGGACACCATAGTCTTCATCGATTATTTGAAAAATCGATCTTTTCCCTATCAATAAACGATCTATGAGATCGATTTTTTTTCTATTCGATTAAGGGCTTACATACCGCTGCGGACGCTAAAAACCGACGAAGTTTGAAAAAATTATTATGAAGATTCTATGGTGAAAAAAAAAATTAAATTGTTGATTTACACACACACACATTTTTTTATTAAATTTTCGACTGCAAGAAAAGAAATTAAAATTTTTTTTTCAATTATTCACATTATTTTTTACGGATTTAAATGGAGTACCGATGAAAACCATGGCGCCTCCTTGTCGACATCATAACTTCACCAACAATTATTCAATCTGCAAAAACATAAAAGAATCTAGTAAAACAATGTAGTAGTAACAATCTGACGGAGGGATTTTTTTTTTTCCAAAATAAAGTACCTCAAACTTTAGTATGCAATTTAAAAGAAAAAAATAGTGTTTGATAATTTACAAAAAAAATTGTCCAATCAAAAAATTAAAAAAACGTTTAAAAAAAAGAAAAATTAAAAAATATTAAAAATTGACTGAGTTATCGTGCTGACACTGTCTAAAAACATAGTTTCGAGAAAAACGCGTTTAAAGTTTCTGGTGGGAACAGCGTGAACCCAATGTCCGGTCACATTTACTGCTATAACTTTGTAATGGAGTGGAATTTTCTTAAGTTTTTTTTTTTGAAAAATCCTCAAAAGTATAAGGAATAAGAATCTGTAAAAAAAATCGATTTTTTTTTTATTTCAGGGGTATGTGAGGGCTTAATCCATCGAATCGATTCTTCGATTGCAAGATCGACTTCGCAAAAAATTATATTCTTCTCTAAAGAACAAAAATTTCACGAAATATATAAATTTCGCCTTAGTTCCGGTTTAGCACATTCGCGACATTCGTTGGAATAATGTAACACTCGGTCGCGCTGAGTCTCGGCGTTCATCGTTATCGAAATCCAACGTTAATCTAAGTTTGAACTCACAATCAGTTCAGCCTATCTCCAAATTATAGAACAAAAAATTTTACCCCGTTTAAACCGCATCGGAGGAAACGGGCGTTAGTCCGTAAGTCCTTTAACAATTTCGCGCCCATTTCTCGTTTCCGGCTCCGTCATTTTGCCTTTCGAATTATCTTTTCTAGCTTTTACCTGAAATATTTGATACTTTCATTCAATAAATACTTCCGGTATTGAAACCCTCACCGTAAAGACATATTTTTTATCGGATTTTGTAAACAAAAGCAAAAAAATGGGATTTTCGATATTCTGCTCCATCGATTCATCGACGATTCCATTAAATTCTGCGAATTAATCTTTTTTTCCACAATACGTCAATCCTAATATAAACAATGGATGATCATAATTATAGATAAACACGACAACAGCGACGTTCAAAGAATCTGGTTTGCATCATGTGGAAGGTGGCTGGCCCAAAGACGTAAATATGCACGATTTGGAACAAACGGTCAGATACAGACGTAAAATCGAGAAAGATGAGTTGTACATTCACACGATGCTACAATTACTGCCTGTAATTACGCTAACATTGCTAGAAAAAAAAAATGGAAAAACAATATTTTCCGTTTAACATTTACGAGATGTTTTCTACAACATTTATGTGTTTTTATCAAGCCAATGGAGCATTGCATATTGCAAAACAACGCTTGCAGCATATACGAACAGTACTTTCAAGATACCGAGCCAGCACCATTGGTTCAGCGTACATTTTCTCGTACGGTGAATGTTTATCGCGATTTGCTACCACTTAAACGACCAATCACTCATCTCTCATGGTCACCCGATCAAGGGACAAGATTAGCCGTGAGCTATTGCAACATGGATTTCAAAAAGATGAAAAATTACAGTCTATGCTCCTATATTTGGGATGTAGGTACGTCAAAGATTGAGGTTATGTTTACACTAAGGGATTATATGCAGTTGTCATATGTTTGTATGATTGTTTGGTTGTGCACTTTTAAGCTTGCATTCTTCCATGTTTGCATGTTTGTATGCTTGCATGCTTGTAGGTTTGTATGTCGTGTGTTTGTGTGTTTGTATGTTTGTATGTTGTGTGTTTGTGTGTTTGCATGTTGTGTGATTGTATGTTTTTACGTTTTTACGTTTTTAAGTTTTTACGTTTTTACGTTTTTACGTTTTTACGTTTTTACGTTGTTACGTTGTTACGTTTTTACGTTTTTACGTTTTTACGTTTTTACGTTTTTACGTTTTTACGTTTTTACGTTTTTACGTTTTTACGTTTTTACGTTTTTACGTTTTTACGTTTTTACGTTTTTACGTTTTTACGTTTTTACGTTTTTACGTTTTTACGTTTTTACGTTTTTACGTTTTTACGTTTTTACGTTTTTACGTTTTTACGTTTTTACGTTTTTACGTTTTTACGTTTTTACGTTTTTACGTTTTTACGTTTTTACGTTTTTACGTTTTTACGTTTTTACGTTTTTACGTTTTTACGTTTTTACGTTTTTACGTTTTTACGTTTTTACGTTTTTACGTTTTTACGTTTTTACGTTTTTACGTTTTTACGTTTTTACGTTTTTACGTTTTTACGTTTTTACGTTTTTACGTTCTTACGTTCTTACGTTCTTACGTTCTTACGCTTTTACGCTTTTACGTTTTTACGCTTTTACGTTTTTACGTTTTTACGTTTTTACGTTTTTACGTTTTTACGTTTTTACGTTTTTACGTTTTTACGTTTTTACGTTTTTACGTTTTTACGTTTTTACGTTGTTACGTTCTTACGTTCTTACGTTCTTACGTTTTTACGCTTTTACGTTTTTACGTTTTTACGTTTTTACGTTTTTACGTTTTTACGTTTTTACGTTTTTACGTTTTTACGTTTTTACGTTTTTACGTTTTTACGTTTTTACGTTTTTACGTTTTTACGTTTTTACGTTTTTACGTTTTTACGTTTTTACGTTTTTACGTTTTTACGTTTTTACGTTTTTACGTTTTTACGTTTTTACGTTTTTACGTTTTTACGTTTTTACGTTTTTACGTTTTTACGTTTTTACGTTTTTACGTTTTTACGTTTTTACGTTTTTACGTTTTTACGTTTTTACGTTTTTACGTTTTTACGTTTTTACGTTTTTACGTTTTTATGTTTTTATGTTTTTATGTTTGTACGCTTCTACGCTTGCATGTGTGTGTTGCGTGTTGCGTGTGGCGTGTTTGCATGTTGCATGTTGTATGTTTGTATGTCTGTATGTCTGTATGTTTGTATGCTTGTGCGACCGCGCTAATCTCAGGAAATACTAATCCGATTTGGAAAATTCTTTTTGCATTAGATAGCCCGTTTATTCAGGAAGGCCCTAGGCCATATAACTTCATGCTATGACCACAATCTTACTATACGAGTAGTATAATACTATACTAAAATTAAGCTAGAGAGTTTGTTTGTTTGAACGCGCTATTCTCAGGAAGTACTTATCCGATTTGAAAAATTCTTTTTGCATTAGATAGCCCGTTCATTCAGGGAGGCTTTACGCTATATAACTTTATGTTATCACGCTAACGAGTGGCGCGAACACGTTGAATCGGGGGACGGAAATTTAACGCGGGTGATACCGCGGGGTCGTAACTCCAGAAATGACACCTTCACACGCTCGGTTCCTTAGCACCTGTGTCCCAAGTAATACTTGACAAAGACAAGCGCTAAATCACCTCTTTGAATATGGCTCTATGCCATCGAGGATTTTTTTTAAGATATACAATCGAGCAAAATAGTTTCTCAATTATATCTATGACTATGATTTAGGTATGATGTTACAGAAAATCCAAACAATCCTTTTTTAACGCTGAAGCCACTGTGTCCTATCCTAACCATGGAATACAGTCCGAAAGATAGCAATACACTCGTCAGTGGTTTAATGTCGGGTCAAGTAGCCTACTGGGACATCAGAAGAGGTTCGGAGCCGGTTGAAACGAGTTTAATTGAGAACAGCCATCGGGATCCGTGCGACAAAGTACTCTGGATCAACTCCAAGACGGGAACTGAGTTTTTCAGCGCTTCGAAAGACGGACAGGTACTTGTATCCCTCTGAGGAATCTTAGTCCTTTTACACCTGATTCCTTCAACGTTAATCGAAGTTTAAACTCAGTTGCACCTATCTTCAGACAGTACAAAAAAAAAGTTGAACCCCGTTTAAATCACGTCGGTGGAATCGGGCATTAAAACTAGTTCAGCCTTTAGTTTTTCCACTAGAATTTCGATTTTAAGAAATATTCCCATACTTTTGCTTCACCTGTCCATGCTGGACGCATCCACATCGCGGACGCTAGGACCGTAATAGTATTTCTCGTGAAACTCATTGGGGCCGTTTTTAAGTTTTCAGGTTTAGGTTGTTTTAGGCCGATTTTAGATTTTTGATTTGGTTGTTTGCACGTTATCATAACGTATTGTACTTGTGTAAAAAATGTCAACGTACATAACCCTAAACATGACGAGAATGGGCTCGTATGCTATGAATCGGTCCTGACCAGAAATGGCTGCGCGTAAATGGCTGCGTTTCTGGGAATTACCACGGGTGCGTGGCTTATTCAATATGACCGCTCATTCTCGATCCACCCGAATGAGCCAGCACTAGTTGCGTTCTAGTAATAAAGCAGTACAAAAGGTGACACATTCGGACAGTAATAATCGAGCACCGAATGGTAGAGAGTGGTTTGATATTTGGCCGAGAGAGGTCGCCAAACGGCAATTCCCAATAGAAAATTATGATTAGAGTAAACTCTTTAAAAACCTTTTTAAAGAATCGATAAATCGACAAAACTTCCGGAATCATACTCGTTTGTTGCCAGGTCAAGTGGTGGGACACTAGAAAGATTCAAACGCCGATAGATAATTTGGTAATCGACTTAACGAAACCGGAGGAACAAAACATCGATAGAGCTACGGGTATATCGTCACTCCAGTTCGAACCGTCGATTGGTACGCGTTTCATGTGCGGCCTAGAAAATGGTACTTGCATTATCTTCTCCCATGTCGTACGGCGAAACATTATAATCTCGGAGAACCAATGGCGAACAGGAATTTTACAGGAATGGTGATTTCTGGAAACCGGAAGGGAAAAACACCAGGTGAAAAAATTGCGACAAGATTCAAAGCACAGTACGGACCGGTTATTAGCGTTGAAAGAAATCCGATATTTGTAAAAAACTTTTTGACCGTTGGCGATTGGACCGCCAGGATATGGTCCGAAGATTGTCGAGAATCATCGATCGCTTGGACTCCGTAAGATTCTACGGAGTATAGCCGTTTGTGTCGTCACTAAGTTTAACCTATTTTTTGCATTTATTCCTTCATTTACTCATCCCGTAATTCACAATCCGGAATTACCACGGAAGCGTGCCTATTCAATATGACCGCCCATTCCCAGTCAGCTCAAGTCAGCCAGCACTAGTACTAACTAGTTGGCACTAGTTACCACTAGCGCTAGCTGACTTGGGCTGACTGGGAATGAGCGGCCATATTGAATATTGAATATTTACTACCGTTTCCCATACCAATGGGGAACGGTAGTAAATAAGTATGAAAACATCTTCACAGCGGACACCGTGACCTCTTAACGGGTGGTGCATGGAGTCCCACGCGATATTCGGTCTTTTTCCTAACGAAAATCGACGGCACTCTCGACGTGTGGGATTTACTCGTGCAACAGGATTCTCCTGTTCTCGGTATTAAGGTAAAAAAATCATCGAACTGGCAATTTCGGCAAAATCTTATGTTCCAAATATAAAAATATGATTTCAGGTATGCGATGATGCGCTGACGTGTATAAAACCTCACGAACAGGGACGATTAGCTGCAGTAGCGGGTAAAAATGGAACTACTTATCTCTTAGAATTCTCGGAGGCTCTTACGGTTAACCAAAAAAATGACAAACTCCTGTTAACAGCGGTGAATGTTACTAACCTAACCAAAAAACATACTTCACCTCCTCAATATCAAAATTCAACGGACGAATCGTATTTTTGTTTGACTGCGCATTTTTTTTATAGTTTCTAGACAGAGAAACGCGCAGGGAAAAGGTAATAGAGGCGAAGAATCGGGAGATAAGACTGAAAATGAAATCGTTCCGCGTGGACGTTGATTCGGAAGGTCAAGAAGGACACGCGAAAGTGGCCCCCCAGAAAAGTCGTCTTTTAGATTCGAAGGATCCTTTGATAATGCAATGCGAACAGGATTACGAGGCAGCGATAAATTCGGTAAAAAGAGCGTCAATATATATGCGTTACAAATGCTTCGTTCGTTCGAAGCGAATGATGTGGAATTACTGGTGACGAAAGTGCTATATAACGATTGAAACTTTTCAGGAAATAGCGAGAAACGCCTTAATCGACGACAACGAAGTTAACAACAATCATTTACAAAATGTTCCTTCAGCTAACAATTGAGACATTTATTTACTGCTTTTTTTTATAAAGAAGATACTTTTGAGGTAATGGTAATTTTTCAAACTATTTTGCCGATTTTTTTGTCAACATTTGCTGTGGCTCTCGATCCTTTCAGACGGCGGGGAGGTGGCGGCGAAATATTTATATAATACTAGAATCGGCGTGCGCTGATTTTAGGTTACGTTCGTTGTCTACGATTGGACGATACGAAGTATGCGCATGAACGAACTCCAACCGCGACATCGACAGCCAATAATAATTACGAGTTAGCCTCCTTCAGAAATAAAGCGCGTTCGAGATGGTCGGGGTAGTGTAGCATGTTCCCCAAATTCATCGTCCCCAAAAAAGTAACTAGACCGAAAAATCCCTTGACTATTGACCCGCAATGCTGCCAGATGGCGCGATAAACGTATTCTTATAGTCTCTTGTTTAATGGTGCCGGTTTTAATAACATTCACGAGAAGTAGTAGCAAGCAAAGTAACTTTTATTATGAATAATCGTAGAGAAGAGTATCACAGAAATATATAAGATCGTAGACAACGTGGTTCGTCTTCTTTATGCCTCGTAGAATAACTCCCTAGATGGACATAGACTATATATCTCTTGGAAGAAGGAGCGACTCGACTTTAGCGATCAGTCTCTGTTTTCGACGCTGGCGCTGGTGTTCGAGTCTAGTGTCTTTTATGTGTTTTGTACCGACCGGGGTTGAAGGAGCGGGCGAGACCGCTACATTCTCATATCTACTCACCCGAATGCCGGAGTTCGAGAACTGAGCAGTAGATACGTTGCTCTATGATCAGACCACCGCCTTTTTTATTATGCCATAATGAAAACAATTATTAATTATTAATTATTAATTATTAATTATTCATTATTAATCATTAATTATTAATTATTAATTATTAATTATTAATTAGTAATTATTAATTATTAATTATTAATTATTAATTATTAATTATTAATTATTAATTATTAATTATTAATTGTTAATTATTAATTATTAATTATTAATTATTAATTATTAATTATTAATTATTAATTATTAATTATTAATTATTAATTATTAATTATTAATTAATAATTATTAATTATTAATTATTAATTATACACTGGGTGATCTCTTGTTAGTGGGTGGATGCCCGCGGTGTCCAGGTCCCCGTAGATGATATATGTTCATTTATGATCTTCACTCAGTCGTTTTTAATTCCATGTGGTGATAAGAGCAGCTTCGGAGCGCATCTTGCGATCGCAATTATATATCCGAAAATAAAGAATATAAGGGTACTTATAAGTATAATATTTTATTGAAGCAATATAATGATATTTTTAAAAGAAATATGAATATTAAAAAAAATATTTATCCCTCGCTATTGGTGGGAGTCATTAGGATGGTGTCAGACCCATACCCAATATTTCATGGATAAAACTGCAGCAGAAAATTCTGTGACCACACACAGGGAAAGCATAATTCAGGGGACCAGGGCATGAAAGGCACTTAGTTAGAGAGTCACCGCTGTGATATTCTTCATCGTCATCTGATGAGAGAGTTATCACATCAGCTGCGAACAACAAACAGCCCATTCGAAAGAGACATTATGCATTTGTGACAGAGCACTTGATGCAGAAGATGTTTTCATATCAATGACATAGGATATTTTTGACAATCAAACCCAAACAACAATTTCCTTTTTCAGTGGTTGTATGCCGAGAAATCTCTATATATATATATGTATATATGTATATGTTGTCTGATCATAAGAGCAACGTATCTACTGCTCAGTCCTCGAACTCTGGCATTCGGGCGGAGATGATATGAGAATACGTTTATCGCGCCATGTAGCAGCATTGCGGGTCAATAGTCAAGGGATTTTTCGGTCTAGTTACTTTTTCGGGGACGATGAATTTGGGGAACATGCTACCCTACATGAGAATACGTTTACCGCGCCATCTAGCAGCATTGCGGTTCAATAGTCAAGGGATTTTTCGGTCTAGTTACTTTTTTGGGGAACATGTACACTACCATGATCGGGTATCATAGTCCCCAAACGAAACAATCCCCAAAAGACATAATCCCCAAAAAGTTACTAGATAACAGAATCGACTGTCACGTTGAAAGGTTAGTATCTGTCAAAGTGATAGATGGCGTTGCAGGCATTTTCCGTCCCATGTATAGTCAATATTCGAGGATCACGTGCGTTGCCCTTTTTCCGAGTTTTCAGGTTATGTATCAGGTTTCAGGTTATGTACTAGTCAACTTTTATTTTGTGTACAGCCTAAAACCATATAGGAAAAAGAAGAAGATTTAGGTTATGTGCACCCAACAACTGTTTAAAGTGGTACGGCAACAATTGCTTATCCACGATTTTTTTGTAATTTTTTATAATTACTCCTTGAGCCAATAACTATTCGAGCGTGATACACTAATATTTGCATTTCTATTTATTCAATTTTCATTACAATATTCCATTTACAGTTCCTTTTTATTTATTTATTGAACCAACGAATTACAATATTCTGTTTTGGCTCTTTTAGCAACAGATGCAATCATACATATATAAACGAATATTGTAATGAAAATTGACTAAATAAAAATGCAAATATTTGCGTCTCACTCGAATATTTATTGGGTCGAAGAGTTATTACAAAAAGTTTTCAAAATCGCAGTCAACCAATTATTCCACTTCAAACACTTGTTTAGTGTACGTAACCTAAATCTTCTTCTGCCTATAGGCCTGTTGCGTATCTCCTGCAGCGCCGCCCTTTCGGTAAGATCTGGCAACACAAGGGTGACCCAGCTGAAGAAACGTTCATTATGGCTTCGAATAGCAGCGAAATTATTCGCTCAAATGGAAATTGCAGCTTTGTCGATTGCTTCAATACTGAAGCTAAGAATCCGGAGTTAAAGTTCTATTATTTTCCATCAAAAAGTTATGAAATAGAAAAGAAAGAAACGATGGATTCAAGCCGTTGAGAGAAGGTAAGTTAATGTATGATTATTTAATATATAAATAAGGTACAGAATTATTTCCATCAAATTTTTATTATGTGGCTATATAATTGTTATAATATTTTTATACAAGTTCTGAAGTTGCTAGGGACATTCAATTCTTTTTAGAATTATCTTCAATCCTTTATCTTGTGAAAGACATTCATAACTGTGATATGTAGCACCAGTTTGAAATTTTTATAATTCCTGACACACAAATCGCAATTCTTCCAGAAGCTTCTCTTTTTCTTGCCAGTTTGTACGTATTTCGCAAATGAACACTCTAGCAGCATAAGTTCTTTTTGTACGTGTTCAATTTCATCTACCGAGGAGCATTTTTTCGAAACAGCTATTCTTTGTCAAACTAAACTGTCTATAGTGTATCCTTTTTTGTATTTTGCAGATTGGAAGTTACTAGGCTTATTCCACATTAGCGGCTGGTCGGTTTTGGATGTAGTACATTCTTCATTGACATAAATGTACACAGCTGCAACGTTTTTACACCAGCGTTTAAGTAGACCAGCCTTACAAGCGCAATTACTGTATGAAATCGAACGATCGTTTTGCAACTGAAAAATATTCATAAATTCTTTCATAGCTGACATTTAATTAATGAATTAATTAGTAATTAATTAACAAATTTAATTAATTAATTATATTATTTATATACAGTAGTTTTATTTAACTTACCGTTTGTTTCGAATATTTTTAACAAAATTACCTACAGAAAATGTCTATTAATTTACAAATTTAATAAACTTACTTCAATTGTGATTTCATATGGAGGATTATTTATTTTAGTTTCAGGTAAAACTTTCCCCTTTTATGATCCGCGAAGCACCGTTGTCGTCTACAATCTCTCTGACTTCACTAACGTGATTACCCCGGAGTAATTTTATTCCTAATATATTAAGGGAAACAGACATAGAAAACGTGGTCTTTTTTCATAAATAACAGTTAATGTAACGTTAAAATTTTATTTACCATTTTCCGTATCAAATATATTGCGTTTTATACGTTAGCAAAATTTATTTATCAATAACCTCGTTCTCATTCAACTCGTATATTCTTACAAATACAATACCTTTGGAGATAGATTTTCGACGAAACAAATTGTTCTTAACATTTTGAAAACCGCACCATCTATCACATTGACAGGTACTAACCTCCATCATGACAGTCGTTCTGACATCTAGTAACTTTTTGGGAATTATGTCTTCCGGGGATTATGACTTTTGGGGATTATGTCTTTTGGGGGTTGTGTCTATTGGGGACTATGACACCCTACCTTCGAGATATTTCGTGACGTCTTTTTTCGGTGCAGCAGCGGGGGGGGGGGGGGGGGGGATAGGCGTAATACCACAATCACGTGACGAATAAAACATCAGTGATGGGAATTCCGCAATGCGATGTAAAGAAAATCGCAGTTCGACATTTCGATATATCGATAAAATATATTGTGACACAACTTTTTAGGAGAGGAAAAAATCGTGAGGCAACAACGTTTTAGGAGAGGATAGTGAGATATGTAACGTAAATAGTTACGGAATGGCTTTTATTACATCGTTACAACGTGTTTGCGAATTTCTAGGGACGTTTTAATGGAACCATTTCGACGATTTCCACGTTGTCCTGGTTCTTTGATTGAGTTTGATACAAATACCTATTGTCCGGTAAATATTCCGCCGATATGTCAGTGAGGTTGAAGCAAGACCATCCCCGTTTTTTACCCTCATTTTTTGGTATTTCATCCCGGTTGACTTCGACGCAAGTTCCATTGCGACAGATCTACAAAATTGATAGGTTCGTTTTATCAAGAAAATTCGTACCGACGGAAGGGGCGCGCGGTCGGTGTGCGGCTTCGGCGATTTTCCATGTTAAGGGGGTACATCATTCTAGCGGCAGAAAAATGGCCTAACTTTGCTGATTTATTTTGGGAGTATGAAAAAAGGAATAAGATTTCTTCTCCGAGCGTTTATTTAACACATATTGAACTATGAAAAAAAAAATGTTATTATCATTTTGATACAAAATGGCGGCGACGGAGCCCATCTTGATAACCATCTTTTTCAAACTGGGAGAACGTATTACTTGAACACCGTTGCATGGATCGATTTGAAATTTTGATAGTAGCTTCACGGTTATATTATCTATCGGAGTACGAAGCCATTTTTTAATTTAATGTAAACTTTTTATTTTATAAACAATTTACTGATTTTTTTGGCAAAAAATCGATTCGTCTTTTCAAAAGTGCACCACTTCTACAAAATTTGATTTAACAAAAAAAACCCCTAAGCAGTCCCATAGTAGATAGATCATAAAATTTTTTTGGTTTTTTGTTCGGGGTCTTATACTTTACGAGAAAACCGTCCTCCCGTAAAGGTGTTTTAAAAATAGACGATTTTCAAGATGAGCTCTGTCGCCGCCATTTTGTATCAAAATGATAATAAAAGCTTTTTTTTCATACTTCAACATGTGTTAAATAAACCCTCTGAAAAGAAATCCTATTCCTTTTTTCATACTCCCAAAATAAATCGTCAAAGTTAGGCCCTTTTTCTGCCGCTAGAGTGGTGTTATTAGTCGCGATCAGTTCTTCGTCGACCCAGTTGTTTTCAGGTTATGCGTAATCCATACTTTATATCGATGGGTCATACGTAAATATCCGTAAGGTTACGGTGTAACACGCAATAATTTAAATAACATTTATATCAATAAAATTTGTATCAACATACTCCGGACTTTCAGTTTTTCATTCATGGCGAACGTTTTTTTTCTTCTTAATATCGTAATTCGCGAAAAACGTGAGGTTGAACATTGATTGATGAAAAACACGTACTTTAGACTTGCCGCAGATCGTTCCATCCAGGGGCCGTCCGGTATACGCCTTAATTAAATACGGACGGATTAGCATTCTCTGAGCACATATTAAACGAACGCATGTATCCGGATTCGGTTGATATCCGTTCTCTGGCAACCAGTCCTAATAATGAGCAATTGAAACATTTAGAAACAAAATATTGGTAAGGTTATAATCAATACGTCTGACTAAAGTTCAACACTCACTAGGCAAGCTCCGAAATAGTTTCGATCCTTACATTGTTCATCAGCACCGTGTATAGGTTTTGGTGTATTGATTTGTTTTTGTTCCTGTAACGAGCACGTTTTGTTATTAAATATTTTTAAAGATATAATGATCATAGAATATTTATAAGTCGTTATCGTCTTTTGATCGACCACCCGTGCAGAAATTGTGATAGGGATCCAGTTGGATCCCTGTGATTATCTCTACTCTCTGGCAAGGATCCAACTAGATGACGGATCGGATTTCAACACGGAAACGTCAAGCTCGTAACTTGGATCCCGATGGGGACTTCCGAGTGGATTCCTAACTGTATCCAGCCAGGATCCTACAGGATTCTTAAAGATTCGTATGGGATCCGACGGGATGCTTACATGATTTTCCAGGATCATGAAATTGATCATGATCGTTTGATCGGCAATATTACCGTTTCCATAGTATATCTTTTCACATCTTTACCTCCCTTCCCATTTGTTCGGCGACAAAATAAAATGTAAAAATAATGAAAACTCGAGATGTGGTAAACGAATTGAATAATAAAAATAAACATTTATTTAGCTTCCGTGAATGTATATCACTTTTGAACCCCGAAGTGGGCACTCGGTTACTGGGAATCAATCTGAGCCAGCTTCCCTGTTCTTATACCCTGCGAGCCCACCATCGCAGACGCGAAAACCTCGCGACGCTCGTCACCTAGCGGCGCATCTGGAAACTTCTCTGTACTAGCTACACCGCGAAGTTCATGCGTTTTATACATGCTTTATAATATGCTACGTATAAGGTATCGTAGCTTTTCACGTAGCATATATAGGTAATCGGGATACCACCCATGAACCAGCTGGAATTCCAAAAGGAAATTCTTTGATGAAATCCCGAAAAAGTATGTATATATATATATATATATATATTAGGGCGATTTTTTTTTCGCCTATTTTTTGTTCTCAGTCCCCACTTGAAATTTTGTTGGATATGTCGAAAAACAAATTCCCTGAAAGTTACAGCCGTTAATATTAATTCTAAGTACTTTCCCTTAGCGTGAAAAGATTTTCCATCTAAAATACACGTACATCGAATTTTTTTTTTTCACAATTCTATAAATCAGCCGCATTTTATGCTATCATCTTGTTCTTGGATTCGATTTACCCAGAATAAAATAATCCAGAAAAGTGCCTATTGCGGCGAAAGTGTAAATTGTACTAGTGAGTTGGTACGAGTCACTGAAGTTGATTTTTACCCAAAATTCTTGTTTTATTGTTATTATCTCTGAAACAATTAACTTTACGAATAAAATGTAAATGAAAAATTTGTTGGAAATTTAATTTCCTACAAAAAAGGTCCTATCGGCCCAATTGCTTAGATTAATATTTCTTGAGATATTGAACTTATCAGTAGTATACAATTTTTACGTACAAATTTTATACTACTCATAAGTTAAAGTTCAATATCTCAAGAAATATCAATCTAAGCAATTGGGTCGATAGGACCTTTTTTGTAGGAAATTAAATTTCCAACAAATTTTTCATTTACATTTTTTTCGTAAAGTTAATTATTCCGGAGATAACAGCAAAAAAAAACGAGAATTTTGGGTAAAAATGAACTTGAGTGACCCGTACCAACTCACCAGTACAATTTACACTTTCGCCGCAATAGGCACTTTTCTAGATTGCTTTATTCTGAGTTAATCGAAAACAAGAACAATATGATAGCATAAAATGCGGCTGAGTTATAGAATTATGAAAAAAAAAAAAATTCGATTTACGTGTATTTTAGATGGAAAATCTTTTCACGCTAAGGGAAAGTACTTAGAATTAATATTAAGGGCTGTAATTTTCAGGGAATTTGTTTTTCGACATATCCAACAAAATTTCAAGTGGGGACTGAGAAAAAAAAATAGTCGATAAAAAAAATCGCCCTAATATATATATGCTCTCTGTTCACCGTTCTCACACTTACGGCAGCACCTCTCGGGTCTGTCGCTGAGAAAAATATGAGCGCGTGGCTACTTCCTGTGCGAGACAGCACCCGCCAAAGTGCTCACCACTGATGCGGCCAATGCAAAGCATTAGCATTGTGCCTCTTATGCGATGTATACGTACTACTGCTGCTTACAGTGTGTATTGCACCATTTCGTCAGTTCTCTCATAATGTTTTCTCAGTGATAATTAGTTTAATGTGATTTCACAGACAATAAATAACACTCATCGTATTCTCAATTCACTAATAATTGTGAATAAAGTCAAAGTGGTATACACAGTTGATTCAACATTCTAATTTGCTGGATTTCGAATACAATTATTTTCACAACGCCGGCACCTCGCTACAGCTATCTCTCTCTGTCCCACTGATATATTTCCCTATCATTCTCTCACTTTTCCTTGAGAAAAAACAAGTAGTACAATCCACAATATAATATTGTACAATATATTAATAACACTATGGGAAAATCAAATGCAGAAAAGTGTAAAGAATATCGTGAACGATTACGCGCGAAATTTGTTTCGTCGTTCATTACACCCTCACCTAATCTCACTTCATGAAACGAAATTTGGATAAAATTACTACAAAATTTACATCAACGAGATGAAAAAGTTTCACTCCTAACGCGCGGCATTCCACACAATTTTTTATTAACTTTTCAACTATGAGAAAAAAAATAAAAAAATTAATTTTTCTAATATTAACATTATTAACAGGTTTTTCTCGGAACTATGTTTTTAGACAGTGTCAGCACGATAACTCAGTCAATTTTTAATGTTATTTAACTTTTTTTTTTTATCTTGATAATTATTTTCTCTATAGTCTGACGAGAGATTTTTTTAATTTTTTGGTTGGACAATTTTTTATAAATTATTAAACACTAATTTTTTTTTTAAATTGCACACTAAAGTTTGTAATACTGTAATGTCTCTATTTATGAAAAAAAAAAAAAAACAAAAAAAAATTCCTTCGTCATACTATTACTACTACATTATTTTACTAGTTTCTTTTTTTTTTGTGCAGATTGGATCATTATTGGTGAAGGAATAATGTCGATAAGGGGTCGCTATGGTTTTCATCAGTAGTCCATTTATGCCCGTAAAAAATAATGTTAAATTTTTTTCTTCTAGTTGAAAAATTAATAAAAAATATGAAATCAATAATTAAATTTTTTTTTTTCACCATATAATCTTTATTATAATTTTTTCAAATTTACTAAATTTTCAGCGGGCGCAGGGGTATGTGAGTACTTGATCGACTTAAGGGAGAACACCACTGTAACCCCCTGTTTTTTTCACATTTTTCAAGAATTTTTTTTTGTGGAAAAAAAAAGAGATATTCGAAAAATTTGTTTGGGTTTTGTTCCTTGTTTATTAATGTATGAAAAAACATTTTTTTCACATTTCTCACGCCGCATGGTGACGCTGGGGAAGCTCTCGCGTCAGGTGCTGTCATTTCCGCGGCACGCAGCAGAACTCTCTTCAACGTCGATCTGAAAAAAAATACCGAGTGTTTTCGTTAATAATATGATATTTTGAAGAGAAGTACACAGGGATTTGGAAAAATATTGTTTTAAAAAAACAAAACAAAATAGGCACGACTTTGAAATTAAAGTTAATTTCAAAGGCGTGGTTATT
Organism: Oxytorus armatus; assembly: GCA_958009045.1. Taxonomy (NCBI): domain Eukaryota; kingdom Metazoa; phylum Arthropoda; class Insecta; order Hymenoptera; family Ichneumonidae; genus Oxytorus; species Oxytorus armatus. The sequence continues at coordinate 2,612,984 of OY253748.1, read as the reverse complement.
TTTTTTAAAACAATATTTTTCCAAATCCCTGTGTACTTCTCTTCAAAATATCATATTATTAACGAAAACACTCGGTATTTTTTTTCAGATCAACGTTGAAGAGAGTTCTGCTGCGTGCCGCGGAAATGACAGCACCTAACGCGAGAGCTTCCCCAGCGCCACCATGCGGCGTGAAAAATGTGAAAAAAATGTTTTTTGATACATTAATAAACAAGAAACAAAACCCAAAAAATTTTTTCGAATATCTCTTTTTTTTCTCACAAAAAAAAATTCTTGAAAAATGTGAAAAAAAACAGGGGGTCACAGTGGTGTTCTCCCTTAATGTTAAAATATTTTTCTGTTATAAATACCGATTATTCAAATTCGTTCGTCTTACCTTCAATGATTTTCCAATAGTCACGGTGAATACAGCTGAACAAGCAAGGAGAAATATTGTGAAACGAGACATGTTGAACCGGAAATACGTCATCTAACGAAAAATAACGACCATTGTTAATTCTCAATCGTATCGAATTCCCACTGTTCTGAATCGTCGGTTCTTTTGCCAGTTCAATAATAACCAAACAAGTCCGAAATTCTTTATTGTGGGAAAGGAATACATGGTACCAATATGGTACCAATATTCGCCCAAATTCGTAAACGAATTTGCGCGAAAATACGAAAAATAATGCTTCTTTTCGACGTTCGTATTATCTAATACGTAAAATAACATTAGATAAACGTTCATATGAATATATATTTCGCAAAATGGTTGTCTACCTCTTCTCAATTACGTTGTTCAATTTTTGGTTTATCGAAGTTGTACATTTATTTGCTTATTCGACATCGATAATCCTCGGTCGGAAAAAAGTATCGAACACAAAAGCACAAAGATGCGTAAATTCGAATTCCTCCTTTTCTCATTCATAAAATCTTTCTTTTCCTCATTCATAAAATCTCACGAAAGAGCAAGTGGCTTTCTGAATTTTCAACAGACGAAGTTTCATGAATACGCGAAAATTGTGTGAAAGCAATAAGTTTATGTGTAAATTTTCGAAAGAATGGTGTACAAATATTTATGATGAAATCTAGTTTTATTATAAAAATGTCTATCGATCCGCACTTACTACGTTTTTTTTCTTCTTCAATATATAGTCGAGCAATCTTCCTTCGAACACTTCCAATACTATAGCACATGATGTCTCATTACGTTTATTTTATACTCTCATGTCATTTGCCTATTTGCCGATCGAACGTCTGGCTGGCGCCGATAACAATCATTTAGCTTTTTCCTTATTTGAATAATTTTTTTTTTTAGCACATGTGTACATAGCCTCATATGCGATAAATTAATGGTGAACGAACCGCGGGCTATACTACGGTTCTAATCTCATTCGCGTCTCTATCACTTCAGACCACATGTCGGATGTTTTTATTACCGCCTCTTGTATTTACACGATATTCCTCGATAAAAACGTCGATGTAAGTAAATACTCGAATAAACAGTGTTTCGATACAAGATCGAGACGTGCAAACATGTTCTACGTGCGGAACAGCACGATTCGGCTAAATATATATTATCGTGAATCGTTGAATTCTTCGATTTCGCGCCTTTTAAGAGCGACTACCTTTTAAAAGCGACTACACTAGTGTTACACTTTCAAAAAATCGATTTTTGTTTGCATTCTTCGATAGTCTATACCTTCAAGAATAACATACTAAAATTTCGAGTGCGGATCTCAAATAATTTTTGAATATGATATTTTGAAGAGAAGTACACAGGGATTTGGAAAAATATTGTTTTAAAAAAAATAGGCACGCCTTTGAAATTAAAGTTAATTTCAAAGGCGTGCCTATTTTTTTTAAAACAATATTTTTCCAAATCCCTGTGTACTTCTCTTCAAAATATCATATTATTAACGAAAACACTCGGTATTTTTTTTCAGATCGACGTTGAAGAGAGTTCTGCTGCGTGCCGCGAAAATGACAGCACCTGATGCGAGAGCTTCCCCAGCGCCACCATGCGGCATGAAAAATGTGAAAAAAATGTTTTTTGATACATTAATAAACAAGGAACGAAACCCAAAAAAAATTTTCGAATATCTCTTTTTTTTCCCACAAAAAAAAATTCTTGAAAAATGTGAAAAAAATGTTTTTTGATACATTAATAAACAAGGAACACAACCCAAAAAAATTTGTCGAATATCTCTTTTTTTTCCCACAAAAAAAAATTCTTGAAAAATGTGAAAAAAAACAGGGGGTCACAGTGGTGTTCTCCCTTAAACCAATTCTTCACGGTCGCCATCGACGGAGAAGAGTCACCGTAGACAGCATCCAAGCGATCTTTGATTTCGCTGCGCGTTTTCCCTTCCAAAAACAAGAATCGAATCACCGAACGTTACTGCTCTTTTTCCATTTTTGTAAAACTGACTGACACGCTCGCTTCCAAAGGCTATCAAAACAGAACTAATAAAGGGAATTGAATGAAACTTTCACATTAGGCTACTAAAAGTATGTACTGCACGATGGTAACACTGATCTGTAATAGCAGCGCCTTAGGGCGGTGAGGCTAAGTACTTGTTGAACGACCCTCGTATACCACTATGACTTTATTCACAATTATTAGTGAATTGAGAATACGATAAGTGTTATTTATTGTTTATTATATCACAATAAACTAATTATCAATGTGAGAAAACACTATGAGAGAATTGATGACATGATGTAATACACACTATAAGCAGCAGTAAGACGTGTACATCGCATGAGACGCGCTTTGGCGGTAGCAGCTGTATCGCACGGCAAACAGCCACGCGCCCTATACTTTTCTCAGCGACAGACCCAGAGGCGGTGCCGTAGTGTGAGAACAGTGAACAGAGAACATATAGGTATAGTGATTTTCCTTATACCAACCAGTCCCAATCACCTTGTCCTTCACATGTGTTGTTAAGAATACCCCCTGAGTAACATACAAAAAGTTTTCTCCGTCGCTCATTCTTTCTCACAAAGTTATTAACAAAAGAAGTTTCATAAATCAAACATTAAATACTTATACTAGTGTATGGTGAACAGTACACGTATGAGCAGGTTGGCTGCGCCCCCCTGCACCTCCCAAAAACAACCCAAAACAATCCAAAAACAAATCAAAAACAAACCAAAAACAAACCAAAAACAAACCAAAAACAACCCAAAACAATCCAAGCAACCCGTAAGGAAATAGCCCGTAAATACCCGTAAGTAATAGTGAATAGCACATATATCCCTTGTTTATACGTATGATGCGCAACATACGTATAAACAAGGGATATATGTGTATTTTTGTTTGTTTTTGGCTTGCTTTTGGTTTGTTTTTGGTTTGTTTTTGGTTTGTTTTTGGTTTGTTTTTGGTTTGTTTTTGGTTTATTTTTGGGTTGTTTTGGGTTGTTCCTAGTTTGTTTTTGGGTAGTTTTGGGTTGTTTTTGGTTTGTTTTTTATTTGTTTTTCATTTGTTTTTGGTTTGTGCTGGGTTGTTTTTGGATTGTTTCGGGTTGTTGTGGGTGGTTTTTGGGGGGTGTAGGGGCCCCCCCTACACCCCCCTTGGTTTGTTTTTGGTTTGTTTTTGGGTTGTTTTTGGTTGTTTTGGGTTGTTTTTGGGTTGTTTTCGATTGTTCTTGGTTTGTTTTTGGTTTATTTTTGGGTTGTTTTGGGTTGTTCTTAGTTTGTTTTTGGGTAGTTTTGGGTTGTTTTTGGTTTGTTTTTTATTTGTTTTTTATTTGTTTTTGGTTTGTTTTTGGGTTGTGCTGGGTTGTTTTTGGATTGTTTCGGGTTGTTGTGGGTTGTTTTTGGGGGGTGTAGGGGCCCACCCTACACCCCCCTTGGTTTGTTTTTGGTTTGTTTTTGGGTTGTTTTTGGTTGTTTTGGGTTGTTTTTGGGTTGTTTTCGATTGTTCTTGGTTTGTTTTTTTGGGTTGTTTTCGGGCTGGTGTGTAGGGGATGCAGCCAACCCACTACTATAAGTATTTCATGTTTGATTTATGAAACTTCTTTTGTTAATAACTTTTTAACAAACAATGAGCGACGGATAAAACTTTTTGTATGTTACTCAGGGGGAATTCTTAACAACACATGTGAAGGACAAGATGATTGGCACTCGCTGGTACAAGGAAAATAGCTATATGAATTAATAACTTTATTTGTTAATAACTTTTTAATAAATAGCGTCCCCCAATTTTGTCAGATGAAAAAGTTATTTGGCGTGCGAAAACGCGTCGGATGAGCCCATTACGAAAGGAATCAATGGGGGGTCCCCTAAACCCGATGTTCACCTGGACGAATTTTCAATTTAAATAGAAACAACTTAATTCCTTCTATCGATGAAGAAACTCGGTTAGAGTCTCACGGTCAAGGGTGTCGCGTGTATTCATTAACGTCGGGCAAAACATTCTGAACTTGTAAAAAAAAAATCAATGATCGCATGGAAAACCTTTATTCGAATGGACAGCGAGAAAGAAGAAATCGAAGAGCATTTTTTTCATCTAAGAAGAGCATGTTAGAATAAAGATCGACTTTTACCCTGATCGGTTAGTCCGAATCGATTGCAACAATCACCGGCACGTCAATGTACGCTTGACGAGCGCTATTCACTAATAATCCGAACGTGCAGAGCGTCGTTGCGTCAGGAACGATTCAGATTTACACGAACCAACGAATTATCATTCAAATCATTTCAAAAGTGAAAATAGAATAAAATCTAAATTGAAATAAAAATTATTGAGTAATTCATGATTTTACGAGGTGAAAGAGAACTCGGTGAAAGTACTTTTAATCATTGATTTGTTTGCTCTCCGAAAATATTTTTAGAACTGAAGATTATCGATTGTAAGTATATTCAATCGAACATTTTTTTTTTATTTTTTTTATTTTAAAACACTTTTTATCAGCAAGAGTCCTCGATTACAGAGTTTGGGACCCGGTTCATTGGGCAGCGAGGTCCACGCGACTGAGTGCTCTCGATAGACAGAACAGACGAAGAATCTTAATTTTTTCAAAGCGGGACAATTAGCCGGAAACACGTATATTTATTAACGTCGCGTGTACGAAATTCTGACCTTCTGCAGAGAAATCGATGATCGCGTGGCAAAAACGCTTATCGAAATAAAAAGTGCGACGAAGTACGTCAATTGCGAATATTCTCGAGAGACTAGTGTTGGACGATGGTGTCTCGATAATATCGCAATTTCTGCCAATGCCACTATCTTTTCATCTGCGGACTACATTTTTTTATTTACTCACGGAATAATGTATATAAGGAATTTTTTTTCCACCCATTCGTGGCCCTTTTTCACGACGAGACGATTCAGTCCATCGGTGGCAGTCAACGTGTCCATTTCACAAGTAAACTCGGATCCGAATTTCAGAACTCAAGTTCCAGTTAACGGAGAACACCACTGTGACCCCCTGTTTTTTTTCATATTTTTCAAGAATTTTTTTTTGTGGGAAAAAAAAGAGATATTCGAAAAACTTTTTTGGGTTTTGTTCCTTGTTTATTAATGTATCAAAAAACATTTTTTTCACATTTTTCACGCCGCATGGTGGCGCTGGGGAAGCTCTCGCGTCAGGTGCTGTCATTTCCGCGGCACGCAGCAGAACTCTCTTCAACGTCGATCTGAAAAAAAATACCGAGTGTTTTCGTTAATAATATGATATTTTGAAGAGAAGTACACAGGGATTTGGAAAAATATTGTTTAAAAAAAATAGGCACGCCTTTGAAATTAAAGTTAATTTTAAAGGCGTGCCTATTTTTTTACAACAATATTTTTCCAAATCCCTGTGTACTTCTCTTCAAAATATCATATTATTAACGAAAACACTCGGTATTTTTTTTCAGATCGACGTTGAAGAGAGTTCTGCTGCGTGCCGCGGAAATGACAGCACCTGACGCGAGAGCTTCCCCAGCGCCACCATGCGGCGTGAAAAATGAGAAAAAAATGTTTTTTGATACATTAATAAACAAGGAACAAAACCCAAAAAAATTGTTCGAATATCTCTTTTTTTCCTACAAAAAAAAATTATTGAAAAATGTGAAAAAAAACAGGGGGCCACAGTGGTGTTCTTCCTTAAGCTCGAGGATACTTTCGGTGAAGACTGTAACGATTGTTGGTAAAAAAGTTCTTTTTTTTTTATTGCACAATGTTCCTGACAGCATGGTCGTTCTGGTTTCGAAGCTTCGCGGTATTCAGATTTTTCATCTACCTGGAATAAATAAATAATTAAAAAGTAAGATTATCCAACGTTTTCAAGCCAAGCTTAACGTTTAGTAAAATACGTACAATATCACGTGCAATATTGTACAATATTGCATCCTCTTCGTTTACTTGAATTTTGTATCTCCGTCAAGTTGTATTCATCTGCAATCAAAATTTTTTTAACGAGCTGTATTATTGAAACGGTAAGTCCGATTGGAAAATTTAAAAAAGAAAATTTGTTCGTTTTCAAAGTCTCCGTGCGAACATTTTCTGATATCGCTCATTGTACTATTCACCATTCGCGTATTTAATTATTAGAAAATGTTGCCACTTGTATTTCGTGAACTCTGAGGTCGAGTAGAAAGAGCAACCAAAATTTCAGCTCGTTTTTTAATACTCTTAGTGATGAATGTAATATTGTGTGTCAATTAATATTTTTTTTTCCAATTTAAATTGATTTCATCCATGCAATATTACGAACGCGTTCATTCGGGGTGTATTCACACATTCAATATTTTTGTAAATTGGATTCAATTTCAGAATTGTCGGCAATTACTATCGTTAGCGACTAGCTCAGGCATCGAAATGTATGCCTTCAATCGTCTTAAATAAACAGTTGGAGGAGCTTAAAAAAAAAGGCGTCTGGCGGTGAGCACGATATCTCTGGTTTGAATTATTTAAGGACTTACATACGTCCAGCGGTACCGAAAACGTACCAAAAGAAAAACTGTTTTTAGGAGGGATAGAAATAGAAATTGATAAAAAAATTCTTACACATTGTTTATTACTGTGTTAAGTTTGTAAAAAAATTTATTTCAATTTTTTTTTTCAAAAATTACAACATGAAAAATCACATTTTTTGAAGCACTGTAAAAAAAAAGTTGCTCCACGGTCGGCAGTATTTCTTCCTCAAATGTTGACGGATCTGCAAAATGTAAAGAAATTCTTGTAAAATAAGGTAGTAGTTATAGTCTGTCGAGCCGGATTTTTGAAATTCGAAAAATTAAACAATTTACGGTAATTTAAAAAAAAATTTTAAGTTTGTGTCAAAAAAGTCACACTTTAATTGTTTTTATAAAATTTTCTAATTATAATTTAAAAAATCCGGCTCGACAGACTATAGAAAAAACAATTCCGAATATTAAAAAAAAAAAATCATCAAAAAATATTAAAAACCGTACGAGTTATCATGCCGACCGTGTCAGAAAAAGTAGTTTTGAGAAAAACGCATTTAAAGTTTCAAGCGCGTTTCGCTCGAAGTCGCGCGCGGCTGGAGCAAGAACTTTATGAATTTGTTTAATTTATTTAGTTAACTTACGTCTAATCTCCCATTCCAGCTTCATATTGTACGCCTTCCTTGTCAGTAAAGAATTGTTGTTTTTTATTTTTTTCTAATCGACGAATTGTTCTGGCCTCTTTTGTTGCTTTGGTACTCAGATAGGCGCGCGTCAGACCTTTGTCCTTTCGTCGGGCAGTCACATTATCTACAATAACTTTTGAACTATGGGGAATTTTTACAATCAGCTTACACAGAAATACGCCTAAGACTATAAGGAATAATAATGTGTAAACAAAAAAAAATCGATTTCTTGAAAATTCTCGACGTAAGGCCTTAAAATAAAAAAACCAAAAAGATTCTATTACTGGATAGATGAATCTAGGTATTGATCGAAGGAATAGTCGAAATTTTGATTTTTGACATAATGCCGGCTCCAAGAAGAAAAAATTCCAATTTTCGACGAAAATTTTTTCGTTGAATTGTTTTAAAAAAAATCGAAATAATTATCGAAAATCTTATTCCTTGGATCGATACCTAAAGAATATACCTGAGAAGGTTGTGTTAAAATTGCAGACCGATCGGGTCGAGCCGTTTTTGAGAAATCGTGTTCACCGACTTTGAAAACATCGTTTTGAGAAAAACGCGTTCAAAGTTTCAAAAGACGTACTTTGTAACGCTCCGAGGGTCCTTACAAATATGCATCTATCTCCAAGAATATTTGCCGGATCGATTTGAATTTTTCAGAGAATATACTCAAATATATGTACATTCCGAAAATGCAATTAAAAAAAAAATCGATTTTTTGACATTATCAACTTCGTATAATCCCTTAATCGTCCTGTGTTCCGAGACAGGTTGATACATGATATCATCGCTTCAGTCAGTGACACCTTATTTTCTCGTTGAAGAAAGCAGTGAGAGACAGTAAAATTTCTTGCCCCATCATCTTTCGTCGTTTATCGCCTAAGGATGAAGTTACATTTGACGAAAATTAGGATACCTCTGCTTTCTCTGACAATTGGTAAGTGGAAAATACATTTTTATAATTTAAAAAAAAAACGTAATTTGACCCCTTGAAATTACTTTGAATGGTGATAAATGGAATTGAAAATTTACAAAAGTTTTGAAATAAAATTGTTCGAACGAAATTCTACTTTTTTTTGCTATGTAAAGCGCGTTTACACTTCTCACACATTCGATCTATCCGTCACGCAAGTCTTTAGAAACAACTAACAAGTACATGTGTTATTTGTTCCATAGTTTTGTACGACTATTCTTCTTTTTTCTCCTCTATCCGTCCGTGACACATTAGGATCTCTCGCGGTTCGTATTTGCGCGCGTCGTTCAAGAAATATCTCGTTAAATTTTTATCTACCGCGCTAATCAAAGAAACTCTCGTGGGCCGATGCACAGTGGCGCCGATTCCCGAAAAGCTGGCTAAAATTCAAAAAATGAAGTTTCATTTGATAGGATTTAGAGTACATAGATGGATAGAGTAATGTTTAAAGAGTATAATGGAACATTTTATAAGGGCTAACGAAGTATACCTGGCGAATACAAGCCTGTACAAAAGAGGCCTTCGTACAAGTAACAACTCGATCGTTCGAGCTCATATTCAAGCGTCATATTAAAAAATTCGTAGAAAATCGTAAAGTTGGTCTTTCTTAATTCTGCAAAATGGAGGTTTTGGGTTCAAGGAAGTAGTTTATTATCGTATGCGTCGAAAATTGTAACAGATACATATAAATTAATAGCTAAATAATGTCTAAAGTAGAGAAAAATGAAAAATGGTGTGCAATCATTATAGAAAAATAGAGAAAAAGTTAAGTGTCCCGCAAAGTTCCGCAACGAAACAAGTTTTAAATTAAAGTTTGTACTATTATGTAACAAAATTAGTAAAAATTAACTGCCCGGATGTGCGCGAGCGTTTTGAGTGCACGTTTAAATTAAAAAAATGACAAATTCACATTAACCCATTGAAGCCCATAGGCAGACAAGCAAACATAGCGAAAAACTGAATATTGGGATGAGAGCATTTGGTGAAAAGATAATTCATTATGAGAAAAAGTTTGTTTCCAATTGTTTAAACAATAGTTGTTTAAAAAAGTTGTCGAAAAATGCGAGATCCGCGAAAATTAATAGCGCCAATCGATTTTACGGAACAAATCACATACAATTAATTTATTGAACAATTTTTTCCTCAACCCAATTTGTTATAAAAAATAAAATAAAAATTGCAGACCAGCAGATATAGCGAAAAATTGAATATTGGAATGAGAGCATTCGGTCAAAAGATATTTCATTATGAAAAAAGTTTTTTTTTTATTGTCTAAACAATTATTTTTTATTTTTTATAACAAATTGGGCTGAGGAAAATATTGTCCAATACATGAATTCTGTGTGATTTGTTCTGTAGAATCGATTGGCTCTATCAGTATGTGATTTGTTCTTTAGAATCAATTGGCTCTATCAGTTTTCACGTATCTCGCATTTTTCAACAAATTATTGAAACAATTGGAAAATAAACTCAGTTAAACAATTGGAAGTACTTAGTTTAGTTATTTAACGGTATCTATGGCTCTTATTTTGAAAGAGAGATGCTATTTTCATAGAAATTTAATACCGGCTATGATAAATCAATTGATAATAAATTACTGTTACTCAGTAACTTATTACTGGCTAAATTTTTATAAAGGTAGTTATTTGTTGGAAAACATATGAGTTCCTTATTGCTATATACATGTCTGGATATTCTAACGCATATCTGACGACGCAATTTCGAAGAAATTTTTACGTATTTTTAAGTATATTTATTCATATTGATAACAAAAATAAAAAATAAGCTACTATATATGTAGTAACTACTATTTATGTACTAATAAACGAGATAAGTAGAATCCAGAGGTAATTATCACCGATTATTTTTTGTACGGTTACTTTTATCGATTAGACACAAGAGAGCTTTTTTGTAGAGCATCAAATGTTCTACAAAAATATGTTGAAAGACTCTCCAAACATGAACGGTTTAAGTCTAAGAAAAATCCAAAGTTAAAAAAAAATGTTTCCATGTTATTTAAATGGGAAATGAAAATTCGCGATAAGGGACCTCTTAATTTAAATATGAAGGGCTCATATTTATTTTTACAATTTTGACTTCAGATTCGTAATCAGCGACCCCTAAAACCCTTATATACTACGTCTCAAACAGAATGAACTACGTTTTTCGAATTTTGACCAGCTTTTCGGGAATCGGCCCCACTGTGCGATGGTTCGAAAATGCTTGCACTTCCCGTGCGTGTATGAACAAGAATATACGGTAGATGTGCCATTTTTTTGGCCACTGCACCATTTGTAAGCATCCTCACATGTTAATATGTATGTATCGTTCTTCTATCTTCGATAGTAGTCATAAAAAAATTTATAAAATGAACTACTCGACGTTTCTAAAATTCGATTATATTCCGAATTTTGTACATTAGAATGAGGCGGTCAAAATCAGACCGCAAATGTTCACAAATGGCACATCCACCCAATGTTTGTGTAAAAAAATGCCGTAAGAAAAAAGCACAACCTTGATCAGTAATTCTTCTGTTTTAGCCGGCAATGTAAGGAAAATTAGTGCATTAAAGTGTTATACGTGCCAAGGGTAAGCTGCCTTTGGCATGCTACGACCCTCATTCACCACATTTCGAACATCTATTAGAATGTCAAGGAAATCAAAGTCAGAGTTGTTACAAGAGGCGTTCATTGAGTAAGAGTACCACAAATTTCATACTATAGCGTAATAAGTCAAGAAAAAAAAAATGATACCATTACACAGAGAATAAAAATTACCATGAAGTAAAAAAAGCAATAAGTTATTTTTCTTACGTGGAACTTTATAACGAGCCGATATTTTTATGTAATTTTTATAACTAAATGTCTGCAGCATTATAGTTACCGATTTGAGATCCTTACATCAATTGGTGAGACCAAGAGACATCATCGATTTAAGGGAGAACACCACTGTGACCCCCCTGTTTTTTTTCACATTTTTCAAGAATTTTTTTTTGTGGGAAAAAAAAAGAGATATTCGCAAATTTTTTTGGGTTTCGTTCCTTGTTTATTAATGTATCAAAAAACATTTTTTTCACATTTTTCACGCCGCATGGTGGCGCTGGGGAAGCTCTCGCGTCAGGTGCTGTCATTTCCGCGGCACGCAGCAGAACTCTCTTCAACGTCGATCTGAAAAAAAATACCGAGTGTTTTCGTTAATAATATGATATTTTGAAGGAAAGTACACAGGGATTTGGAAAAATATTGTTTTAAAAAAAATAGGCACGCCTTTGAAATTAAAGTTAATTTTAAAGGCGTGCTTATTCTTTTTTAAACAATATTTGCCCAAATCCCTGTGTACTTCTCTTCAAAATATCATATTATTAACGAAAACACTCGGTATTTTTTTTCAGATCGACGTTGAAGAGAGTTCTGCTGCGTGCCGCGGAAATGACAGCACCTGACGCGAGAGCTTCCCCAGCGCCACCATGCGGCGTGAAAAATGTGAAAAAAATGTTTTTTGATACATTAATAAACAAGGAACAAAATCCAAAAAAATTTTCCGAATATCTCTTTTTTTTCCCACAAAAAAAAATTCTTGAAAAATGTGCAAAAAAACAGGGGGTCACAGTGGTGTTCTCCGTTAAATCAAGACTTTTGACGGAGATTTATTTAACTGAAATCAAATTTATTCGATCAAAGTATAAACTTATTAAGTATAGAATTATTTTAGCGCAGGTTTATTAAATGAATGATGTAATGTTTATTTTTTATTCAACATTGTCCCAGTAAATACGATTTTGCAATAGATCTCTTTTCATAATGCACTACCATTTGAATTTCTCCCTCGTTACCGAAGAAATTGAGATGGCATTTATACAAAGAAACACTGTAATATATGACTAAGCATTACCCTGATGTTTATCCTAAAGATGAAAAAAATTAACAACCTGAAATCGTTTTATTTCGAACAAAAAAAAACAATCTTTATACATTTGTCACACTTGCCGAAATATCCCGAGTAACCTGCACTATCCTTCGGGGGCAACATTTTATTTTACCGATAGAAACTTATCAATAGGGTATTTTTGACCGTGTAAAAGACGAAAATTTCATTTCTTTCCCGTATCGACACATGTTCATACCAATAGCGAAGCATGAATATAAAACTTCGTTCTGTATGCTAATTTTTACGAACAAGATAAATAACAGCTCGACATAGTTTTGCTTCCTGTACGACGATCCTCGACGGGATTGTAAATATTTTCAGGCACAATGTTCCAGTGACAAACTATTTCTTGCAGTTGTGGAACCAGTTCCGATAACGAACAGAGGGTGCAGGGACGACAGCAAACGGTCCTACCCTTGCGAGCATGGTGACGACAAACAAGATAATGCGATGTGTTTTATATGCGATGGAGACGCCTGCAACGCGTCACACCGTGTTCCAACATCGCCGACGACTAAATATCTCATTGCCGCATCAATTTTTATTTTACTAGCGTTGTTCGAGATCTCCGATATCTGAATGCTAATTAATTAAATGCTGTAACGTAATGAACAGATTTATTTCAATTAGTGCGGCGGCCTTCGCCTTTTACAATAACATATAACCTTTTACTTTTCCGATAGCTTCTATATAGCGCAACTCACTAACCTTAACTGAACCTCAATTAGATTAACTTAAACTTATCTTAAACTGCGTCCTTTTTACATATTACCTAGTCCTTATGGTAAGCCTCCATCTCCCCTAAACGCATATACCCCAAAGTCATATTCCCCAAATCCATATTCCCCAAAGTGCATATCCCCCAAATGCATATTCCCCAAAATGCTTATCCCCCAAACGCATATGGTAAGCCTCCATCTCTCCTAAACGCATATACCCCAAAGTCATATTCCCCAATTGCATATTCTCCAAAGTGCATATCCCCAAAATGCATATCCCCCAAATGCATATTCCCCAAAATGCATATCCCCCAAATGCATATTCCCCAAAATGCATATCCCCCAAATGCATATTCCCCAAAATGCATATCCCCTAAATGCATATACCCCAAAAGCACAATCCCCAAATGCATATTCCCCAAAATACATATCTCACAAATGTGTATTTTGCAAAATGGATATGGGGCATTCCATGCCAACTGGCACAACTTTGGGACCGACCTAGTTTGATTTTTCCCCTGGTTTTTTTTATATTGTTTTTAATACTGAAGAGACCAGCAGGCGGACGAGGGGACTTGAGGGAAGAGTGGGCAAGACTAAGATGCGGGAATGTGGGTAAGGTCGGAAAAAAAGGCTACACCGACTGGAAGTGTGACTTGTGCGAATCGGCGGAGCGTAGAACATGTACTGAGTTGCGAGACAGCAAGGGGGGCTATAAAAAGGGATTGGGTAGAGGGTGTGGACAGCTGGAGAGGGGGCAGAAGTGGTGAGCAGTTGGGAGACTGGTTGATGGAGTCGTTGAGGGGCAAGCTGGTGCCGGAATTGTGCGAATACTTAAAGGTCTGGGAGAGGCTGAAGAGAGAGAAAAGAGAGAAGAGAGTTACAACGGAAGCGACGGCTAGCAGAGAGGGAAGGGGGAAGGAAGGGTAGTGGGGGGAGGGCAATGAGTCGAATGGAAAATGCGCGGAGGGGCGCACACAAAGGGCAAGGGATGACTATAGCCAATTATAGACAGTTACTCATCAAGTAATGTGTGTGGTGAAGGAATTGGGTGCCTGTAAAGAAACTGTATTGGTATGAGGAAGGAGAAAGTAAGAAGGAAAACGTGAAGTACGGAGTGAGGAGGTTGTATTGATACTGTAATTTAATAGTTTTAGTGGATAACTTGTTAATTTGTTCATTTAGTAATTTAATAATTTATAATTTTATAATCTGGTAATTTAATAATTTAGTAATGTAATAACTTAATAATTTAATAACTTGTTAATTTGACAATTTAATAATTTAATAATTTAATACTCACCAAGAAAACGTGTGTGGTGAAGGAATTGGGTGGCTGTAAAGAAACTGTATTGGTATGAGGAAGGAGAAAGTAAGAAGGAAAACGTGAAGTACGAAGTGAGGAGGTTGTATTGATACTGTAATTTAATAGTTTTAGTGGATAACTTGTTAATTTGTTCATTTAGTAATTTAATAATTTATAATTTTATAATCTGGTAATTTAATAATTTAGTAATGTAATAACTTAATAATTTAATAACTTGTTAATTTGACAATTTAATAATTTAATAATTTAATACTCACCAAGAAAACGTGTGTGGTGAAGGAATTGGGTGGCTGTAATGAAACTGTATTGGTACGAGGAAGGAGAAAGTAAGAAGAAAATGTGAAGAACGGGGCAAGGAGGGGGTATTGAAACTGTAAGGATTGGAGAAGAGAGGCGATTGTAAAAGGCGTAAGCCGCCGTACATTTTGGAAATAAAAAAAAAAAATACTGAAGAGACCATCTGTGCTTTTGTTCAATTTTTTTTCTTTCCGTTCTCATTTTATAATATGCCAGGAACGTTCCGGAGAATCAGATTTAAAAGAAAATTTTCGGCTCCCACTGTAGGGGAGCTATAATTGAAGAAGAAGAAGCCATTGCAAAACGAAAAAAAATTATTCGGTCGTTTTTCTCGACATTATTTTATTTCATGGGGTTAGATTTCGTATTCAATCTCGTAAGTATTCATTACCCCCTATTATAAACTTGTTATTTTCATTGGCTATTGATTTTGTCATGCTCGGAGTTCGGTGCGAACTTCTGTTCGCACGATCGTAGACGACGAACTTAACCTACAAATCAACGCACAAAGCGCGGACACCGATTCTAGTTATTTATAAAATGAGAACGGAAAGGAAAAAATTGAACAATAGCACAGATGGTCTCTTCAGTATTAAAAACAATATAAAAAAAATCAGGGGAAAAATCAAATGAGGTCGGTCCCAAAGTTGTGCCAGTTGGCATGGAATGCCCCACATCCATTTTGCGGAATACACATTTGTGAGATATTTATTTTAGGGAATATGCATTTGGGGGATATGCTTTTGGGGTATATGCGTTTGGGGGTTATGCTTTTGGGGTATATGCATTTGGGGATTATGTTTTTGGGGTATATACATTTGGGGGATATGCTTTTGGGTAATATGCATTTGGGGGATATGCTTTTGGGGTATATGCATTTGGGGATTATGTTTTTGGGGTATATACATTTGGGGGATATGCTTTTGGGTAATATGCATTTGGGGGATATGCTTTTGGGGTATATGCATTTGGGGATTATGTTTTTGGGGTATATACATTTGGGGGATATGCTTTTGGGTAATATGCATTTGGGGGATATGCTTTTGGGGTATATGCGTTTGGGGGTTATGCTTTTGGGGTATATGCATTTGGAGATTATGTTTTTGGGGTATATACATTTGGGGGATATGCTTTTGGGTAATATGCATTTGGGGGATATGCTTTTGGGGTATATGCGTTTGGGGGTTATGCTTTTGGGGTATATGCATTTGGGGATTATGTTTTTGGGGTATATACATTTGGGGGATATGCTTTTGGGTAATATGCATTTGGGGGATGTGCTTTTGGGGTATATGCGTTTGGGGGTTATGCTTTTGGGGTATATGCATTTGGGGATTATGTTTTTGGGGTATATACATTTGGGGGATATGCTTTTGGGTAATATGCATTTGGAGGATATGCATTTGGGGAATATGCATTTGGGGGATGTGCACTTTGGGGAATATGCAATTGGGGAATATGACTTTGGGGTATATGCGTTTAGGGGAGATGGAGGCCTACCGTCCTTATATGCTTCTAGTTATTTATAAAATGAGAACGGAAAGGAAAAAATTGCACAAAAGCACAGATGGTCTCTTCAGTATTAAAAACAATATAAAAAAAATCAGGGGAAAAATCAAATGAGGTCGGTCCCAAAGTTGTGCCAGTTGGCATGGAATGCCCCACATCCATTTTGCGGAATACACATTTGTGAGATATTTATTTTAGGGAATATGCATTTGGGGGATATGCTTTTGGGGTATATGCGTTTGGGGGTTATGCTTTTGGGGTATATGCATTTGGGGATTATGTTTTTGGGGTATATACATTTGGGGGATATGCTTTTGGGTAATATGCATTTGGGGGATATGCTTTTGGGGTATATGCATTTGGGGATTATGTTTTTGGGGTATATACATTTGGGGGATATGCTTTTGGGTAATATGCATTTGGGGGATATGCTTTTGGGGTATATGCATTTGGGGATTATGTTTTTGGGGTACATACATTTGGGGGATATGCTTTTGGGTAATATGCATTTGGGGGATATGCTTTTGGGGTATATGCATTTGGGGATTATGTTTTTGGGGTATATACATTTGGGGGATATGCTTTTGGGTAATATGCATTTGGGGGATATGCTTTTGGGGTATATGCGTTTGGGGGTTATGCTTTTGGGGTATATGCATTTGGGGATTATGTTTTTGGGGTATATACATTTGGGGGATATGCTTTTGGGTAATATGCATTTGGGGGATGTGCATTTGGGGAATATGCATTTGGGGGATGTGCACTTTGGGGAATATGCATTTGGGGAATATGACTTTGGGGTATATGCGTTTAGGGGAGATGGAGGCTTACCGTCCTTATATGCTACCCTCCCTGGCAACCGTAAAGTATATCCCTGCTTCTTATCTTACCGCTCTTCTACTTTCAGTCTTTAACTTCCCCATTACCTTCAGATATTCGCAAATTTCCACGACGCTTTTGCCTCTCAGTGTTCCTTTTGGTTGCTTTCGGCTAACTCGCCAGATCCTCGCCCGCCCTGCCGCCTCGCCATTTCTCTATTCCTACCACGCAGTCCTTCCTTATTGCCTTTCTCGCTTCCGTGCAACATCATGTGTGCTCTAGACTTTTCTCCTCTATCTTACATAGTCCGCATACCCACCTAGTTATCCTTTTTTTTGGTCACTTTCCTCTCATTCCCGCATCATGATCTTGCCCGTTCTTCCCTCCCCATCTCGGTTTCAATCCCTTTATACATTTCGCAGAATGACGATCAATCGATCTTCACCCAGTCGTTTTAAATGTCGTGCTCCGACTTCATTACCACTTCTTCCTTTAGAAAACTTTCCACCAATCGCATGTGTCGCCTGTCCCTCATGAATCTGCAAATTGTTTTCCTTCGTACGCCTCAAACAGCTTCTTCGAAGTGCTTACCCAATTTCAATGGGTTTCCAATTAAGTTTTGTTACGTAATTATATAATGAAACATTTCGCGTTTTAGCGAGAGTGAAAATAGAATATTTTCTTCCTCAAATAAATATTTAAATTTAATTACGCGTCGTTAGTTAATAGTCCTGACGTTAGTCCTTTTGGGATCGGAGGCTGAGGAGCGTTGGTGTATTGGATTCGAGGGTAGCGTGGAATACTTGAAGCGTTTAGGTTTGATAAATAAATTGATTTATAATTTTGTCATGCTTCAGATTGAGTCAAAAACAATTCGTAGGCATTAGCGCGATAATAACGTTCGATATCGGAGCACATTCAACGATCCAAAACATCGGAGTAAAGCGTGCAAATTGTGGAAATAGCAGAAAAGCGTCGTCACTTTGGATGGCCGTCTTCGTATGCAAATCCCATCGAACATGTTTGGTCTTTAATCAAACTGAAGCTTCGTAAAAACCGACCGTGCAATTTGGCTCAGCTCTTCCGACGAATTCGGGAAATTTGGAGGTCTTTCCCAAAGGAATACACCGAAAATCTTGTCGAAAGTATGCCTCGGAGGCACGGTCTTGTAAGACCGTGCTCGGAGGTGCCAGGCAATTATCGACGCTAGAGAAGACTGGACATCTTATTAATGGCACTGCGAAAACGGCAAGAGCTCCCTCTACATTAGAAAAAAAAAGGTCAATGCATATGACTTACCGGCTGCAGGTAATCGCCGCTACGCTCTTACGTGCAGACGGGAGGATGTCAAAGCCCCGACAGTCAAAATCCCGACAGCACGTATTACAAAACAGTATAGGTATACACGAGCGTGGTGTCGGGAGTTTGGCTGTCGGGACTTTGACATCCTCCCGTGCAGACTATATATTCAGACGGACGACAATGATAATAGGGAGGTTTGGGAAAACCTCTACGGTAGTTTTATTTCGTTCACGGTCTTGTATACAGGTCTGTAAACTCCCTCAAATTTCAGTAGCGGGGGGGCGGCCCGTTAAGGCCTTACATACGTCCAGCGGTACCGAAAACGTACCAAAAGAAAAACTGTTTTTAGGAGGGATAGAAATAGAAATAGATAAAAAAATTCTTACACATTGTTTATTACTGTGTTAAGTTTGTAAACAAATTTATTTCAATTTTTTTTTTCAAAAATTACAACATGAAAAATCACATTTTTTGAAGCACTGTAAAAAAAAAGTTGCTCCACGGTCGGCAGTATTTCTTCCTCAAATGTTGACGGATCTGCAAAATGTAAAGAAATTCTTGTAAAATAAGGTAGTAGTTATAGTCTGTCGAGCCGGATTTTTGAAATTCGAAAAATTAAATAATTTACGGTAAATTAAAAAAAAATGTTAAGTTTGTGTCAAAAAAGTCACACTTTAATTGTTTTTATAAAATTTTCTAACTATAATTTAAAAAATCCGGCTCGACAGACTATAGAAAAAACAATTCCGAATATTTAAAAAAAAAATCATCAAAAAATATTAAAAACCGTACGAGTTATCATGCCGACCGTGTCAGAAAAAGTAGTTTTGAGAAAAACGCGTTTCAAGCGCGTTTCGCTCGAAGTCGCGCGCGGCTGGAGCAAGAACTTTATGAATTTTTTAAATTTATTTAGTTAACTTACGTCTAATCTCCCATTCCAGCTTCATATTGTACGCCTTCCTTGTCAGTAAAAAATTGTTGTTGTTTATTTTTTTCTAATCGACGAATTGTTCTGGCCTCTTTTGTTGCCAGCTGCCTCAAACAACTCAACTCAGGTAGGCGCGCGTCAGACCTTTGTCCTTTCGTCGGGCAGTCACATTATCTACAATAACTTTTGAACTATGGGGAATTTTTACAATCAGCTTACACAGAAATACGTCTAAGACTATAAGGAATAATAATCTGTAAACAAAAAAAAATCGATTTTTTGGAAATTCTCGACGTATGTAATGCCTTAACCTGTTTTTAATTTCTGTAGCAGTCACTAAAGGCGTTGCGATCGGATAATGCCGATGGACATAACCTGAAAACCCCTCGATAGCTCTCGCGGTTGTCTCTCTCCGTCACACTAACGGACACCGCGTTACACATATTTATTATATATAATTATAAGTTATTAATCCCGTCATCTTTAATGAATATGTTGAATGAATATGCTCTTAATTTGAATCGGGTTTTAAACATTCTAACTGTTAACCGAGCATGATAAATATAAACTATTTGCAAATATCTATGTCATATGAATATATATTAGGCGAAAAAGTTGTCTACCTCTTGATGGATCGATCTCCGTTAGATTTTCTTTTAAATCCTATAAAATAAACAAAAGTTTTCATTTACAAAAATAGAAATACATCGAACCGTTTCATATATTTAATTTGATCCTTTTTCATTATTTTTGTGTGAAAATTGCAGGTACTCAAATAAAGATAAAAGTTGAAGAATTTATTTTCATTCATACTTCCTTGATTTCGAAAACTCGAACACTTGCAATAACTTAACATAAGATTTATTCAGTAGTTAATTTCGACAATTTTTTCTTAAAAACAAATTTTCTTTGAGTTCAAAATTTTCCTGATGCGCATATTGCCTCATTTTTAATCTTACATAGTAAATTATAGCGTCTGATAAGATTTCAGATCCATGCTCTTTACATGGATAAGCGAAGGTGTATGAGTTAAATACTTCATCTAGAATTATATCGAAGACATCAATACGAGAGGAATATTTTGTAAATGATGCTTCGATATGACGGATCGGATGAAAGAAATGAGGATTTGCGTGAATCAGGCCACCGCGTGATTTCATTTGCACCAGTTGCGACTCCGAAGATCCGCAGCTGGTTTTCAAACTCACAGCTTCTTGACACACTGGACAGGATTCATATTTTTGATGGAACTTCAGGGATATCTGAAATATCAATAGAAGAAATTTATGTATGTTTGAATTACTTTTATTTCATCTCTTTTATATACTAACGATGCAATAGATACATTCCGTTAAGGAAACTTACCAAGGCGAGTGCTGATTCCTTGAATTGACGATTTTGTGACTCTGAAGGACGGAACATTGCTTGGAGAATTTCTTTCAGAATTCGAAACTTGTTTCGCACATCCATGCTTTGGCACACAATTTTCCTTTTCTACTGAGATGTCATCGAATCTTGTTCGCACAGCAAACTCTTTGTGTCGCATTGTTTTGCAATGGGCCCTTACATATTGAAAATACACGATATGAGTAACTATCTTCTTAAACTATGTTTAGATTTTTCCATTAAACTTACCCGTGCAATTACTTGGCGATTTGCGTCGAGCTTGACCCATTCGCGAACTATGTCTTCATTGTTAAAATGTCACATACACGATTCGTGTGTTGTAATTTTATAATGCCTGGAATAGATTGTTCCCACTTTTTCCACATATCAATGTTCTTAGACACTCGGAATGTACAACATTTTTTGTTTATTTTGCTACCGGTTTTACAATGTGGCATCACACACCGATTCGTCATTCTTAATATAATGATTACTAAAAGACTGTGATGTACACCAAATAAACATAATATTCAGGCATAGCAGTATCGAAGGGTTTTCAGGTTATGTTTATCAGCATTATCTGATCGCAACGCCTCTAGTGACTGCTACAGAAATTAAAAACAGCTTCGGACCATTCTCGGCGGAGGAGTTTCCAGCCTGTATACAAGACCGTGGTTTCGTCATACATTACCGGTGCCCTCACCACCTGCCCTATACCCTGCCGTACCCGCACTGAGACTTTTTCACTCTCTTGCTCTCACTCCCTCTCTCTTGCACTAGCGCCATAGGTCGTGGCAGTGCCGGCCCGTGGGGTAGAGAAAGAGCATGTATCTAAGAAACTCGCGTGAGCGCCGCCAATCGGAATACTGGCGCACTACATTTTGGGTATTACAGACAGAAGTCGGTATTTTTTTGATCAAAAACGGAAAAACCTACTTTTTCGCTTATTTTTGTATGGAACAAGATGAAACTAAGTGCAAAATATGTGTTTTTATATTGCCCAGTTGCTGAGGTCCGGCGGTAACACTCCGTTAAGTGTAGCAGTGAAAAATTCGGTCATTTTTCCCATGGTAACTGAATCTGTAAAAAATTTTTCAAAATTCTGAAAAGCCCAAAGATTAGCCACTTTGTGCCGTCGTTTAGACTCTATTCCCAAAATTTCATCGTGATCGGCCGTACCGTGTTCGAAAAAGTAGCTTTCGCGTTTTCGAACCGTTCGAAGCATGTGATAAATCCTCTCAATCTACTAATCTACTTCATCCGGATGACTAATTGCTGATATATTTTTTTCGTTGTTTTCATCTTTTTCCCGTCGAATTTGCGTGCATAAGTGCGTGTCTCAAGCAACCGCCCGATTCTCTGTTAAGGTAGTTCTAACACAAGAAATAGGAGGGGATAGAAAGAGCGGTGCGTGAGGCGGGCAGCCACGTCGCGCAGCGACGTTGTCATGCTCACGAGTTCTTCTAGGCTCAAAACAATATTTTTTCAATAATCCATACTTTTTTACTGTATGGTCGAAAATTTACTGTAAACTATATGTTATTCTTCATCTACTAAACTACTTTCGTGCCAAATTTCAAGAATTTTTCATTACTCCTTCGTACATTTTAGTGACTGAATATCCGGAAAGTGCTCATTTCGTACGGTATAGGTATACGTTCGTATGCAAATTTTGCAATTTTTGATAAACGATATCTTGAAAACGGTACGGTGAAACAGTCTCAAATTTCGCACAAGTATTCTTCAGTACTTTTTCTAGGTTTTCTCAAAAACTCATTAAATTTGCATTACTTCTTCATTTGTGTTAGAACTACCTTAAGTCCCAACTATATGTATATTCTTAACTGAAATAAGTACTGTGTGAAGTTTGGTGTAGTTTCAACTGCTACTAGTAGGTACCAACGCACTACCGTGTTTTAAGGTTAGAAAGACGCTGCGTGTTGCGGCGAATATGAAAAAACGTAAAAATAAAATAAATTCTTTTTTATGTTTTTCTCTGCAACGTGATCGTTTTCGAAGAATCAACCAGACATAAAAAAAAAAGCTTCAAGTTGAAACTTGGACGTTATGGCTTCCTTGAAATTTCATACAATGCCCAGAACCTCCTGTATAAGGAACTATAATATCTTTCTTAATTTTGCCTTCCTCGTAGAGGGAGCTTTGAGCGTTGTATGAAATTTTAAGGAAGCAACATGCAATTCTGAACAATTCATTCTTCAACAACTTTTTATCTATCTACAAAATACAGATGGAGCTGATGATCAAACCAACCGAAGAATCGCTCACAAAATGGGGTTATCTGGTACTGCTACCATTGATCGCCTCCCTCGTCCAGCCTAGCTTCGCATTATCCGGATACGATTGTGAAGCCGGAGCAATTAAGACGCTGACGATATCTCCGTCGAATTTAGTGGATTGCGAACCGGAAGCACTTCGCGACGATAACATTTTCATGTACCAAGTAACGAATGGCACACGAGACATTCATCAACTAATAAAACATGAGTACAAACAATTGCGAATACAAGAGTGCACGCAAAAAAAAGAAATACTCGAAATAGCTCTAAAAGATGCTGCGTTGTCTCTGGACAAATTTGCGTTCGATCTGATGAAGAAGCCTGGTTATACGGGAATTGCTAATGGCAAAACGATCGAAATATGGAAATGTACTCCTCTAAAATCCGACGACGTCGAGAAACTGGAGAGCGGATTTTTTTCGGATTGGAATTGGGATAGAATTACGGATGTTGGTCAAAAACTGGCCAATTTTGGTTTAGCGGTCACCGGTTTCATCAGTATGTTTTTAATCGTCAGATTAATGAAGAATTCTGTCGCCCACGGTTACAACGAACGTTCGGTTTACGCAGGATTACTCTATTTAATTAGAGGCATTGAAAACTTGCCGGAGGAATTTTTCAAAGTAATTAAATTTGATCACCATGTTAGGACCAACATTTTGGTCCAACCAGCAGCGTAGTACAAAAAACAATCGGTATATCTATGATCCCGGAAAAACCAATACGGTTCAACGATTTGCTATTGATAATTCATATACAACTATGAACAAAGATGAGAATCACGCGTACAAAATTTTTATTGACCAGACTATATAACGTTTCATTCGGAAATGCTCTGTTAATTCTCGGCGACATTGTTGACAATCTTTTGTCATTTGGAAAATAGGAAAAAAAAAAATCGATAGGATCGATCTAATTATTAAGATATGGCAAAATGATTCAAATTAAAGGGGTCACATATCTTTGGTAGGTTCGGGAAAATCGATTTTTCAATTATACAATTTTTTTGATTGTTCCATCATCGAAGCAAATATCTATGGTTCCGCGATTCCAGATTTTTTGTCGAATGAAATTTTCTAAATTCACAATATTTACATCTTTAAAACTGGCGATCGCCAAGTGCTATTGTCAAGGAAGATTTTTTTTTTTTACGGATTATTCAACAAAACTTTGGAGAAAAAAAAACTGGCTTCTGAAGAAGGCAATAAACGCATCAACGGTTTTTAAACCGTGCGCCTACTTCAAAAATCTTCTTTTCTTGTTATGTTATCTTCGAAATTTCATTCATTTTTACGTAACAAAAAAAAAAGCTCGGACCGTATCATTCGAGAACGAAATTTCATTTTTGAAAATTTATATCTCTAAAACTAGTGACCATAGACTGCACCAGGATTTTCCTTTACGTAACACCGAACGACGTTTCAGGCAAAAAATAACGATTGCCAAAAAAAGTGCAAAAAAACTAAGTCGGTTTTAAAAAAGGCACATCGCAGAGTTTTCCCTATTATTACATGAAATTTTTCTTCAATAGCCAGTCGAACATTGTGAAAATCGTATAGCATCGTCATTTCGATGTAATTAATTTTCAACATTTTTAACCGCGAATGAAAAAAAAATTGAATCATCGTCAGAAAATTCTAAATATTTTCGGATTTTTTACAATTTATTTTGTTATCTTCCCATTTGTTACGTTTTTAGTGAGTGTCTCGTCGAATTAAAGAAAACAAAGAAACAAAATTGAACCGCCCGAGCGTGCACCTTCGTGGGCGAGGCACGATTGAACTTTTAATAATTTTCAGCTTCATTTGTTTTAAAAAGTTTACAATAATGATTGAGCATATTAGAATATAAATTGTGGCTCGTACGCAATTTTATTAACAGTTAAACGTTATACGCGTGTTGTACATCAATATTTAGAGACGCATTTTTCATTGTTTATAAAAAATAAATTAAAGGATAATTATTTTAACGTTTTTTTTTTTTTTTTATAAAGATTGATAATGTCTGATTCGTCATATTTCGAAATGAGCAGGCATATGTTTTATCACTCCAGTCACGGCAACGAGCCCTTTTAACGAGATAAGGAAACTTAACAAATAATTTTGAATTATCAAAATAATACTTACATGCTGCGGATTACCAAAGAAACGTTCTTTCGATACAGATTGTTACGAACCCCTATGTTTTGCAATCTTTGGGATAAAAATACTTTCGTAGATTTCTAATTTTTATTGTAATGTTACTATAATAAAAAAAATAAAATATTACATGTAATCACTATATTTCGATAACAACCTCGAAAAAGCCTATATGGTAAATATTAAAAAATGGTTTTTGAAACCGTAAATTTTAAATTTTAAGCGCATCAACCAAACGACTGAATTTTGTAATCTTTTTTGTAATCTCGAAAATGTTATCGTAAGCGAATAAATATAATTCCTAAATAGCTACGTTTAGCAACGATCAGAGGAGTAACTGCGCATTCCCATAATTTCTTATATTTAATAGTCTTAGAGTGCTTACTATATTATAATTACACTAGTGCGCGCTGCTCTCCCTCACTGTTCCTCTGGTGAATTGGTTTGAATTTAAACGAAATCGTGTTTGAAATACGCGCGCTTTACGATGACCAATCAAACCGACGATAATCTATCTCACGATTCGATATCTCGCATTTCGAGATTTTCGAGAATCGAGTGTCGTGTCTTTTCTTCTCAGGGGCTGAATTCCGTACTTGTCTACCGACAACCATCGGTGTCGTTAGCGAGCGACAGCCAATTGCAAGGAAGATTCCAGCGGAAAGGCGCGACTCTGATAGGCTATCCCTCGCTAACGACACCGGTAGTTGTCGGTGTCGTTAGCGAGCGACAGCCAATTGTAAGGAAGCTTCCAGCGGAAAGGCGCGACTCCCATAGGTTATCGGTGTCGTTAGCGAGCAACAGCCAGTTGCAAGGAAGATTCCAGCGGAAAGGCGCGACTCCCATAGGCTATCGCTCGCTAACGACACCGATAGTTGTCGGTAGACGAGTACGGAATCCAGGGCTCACATACCGCTGTGCGCGCTAAAAACCGAGTAAATTTGAAAAATTATTGTGAATCAATTAATTAATTATTATAAATTATTTATAAATTATTATTTTATTTACCATAATTGTTATATGGTAAAAAAAAAATTAAGTTGTTGATTTCACTTTTTTTATTCACTTATCAACTATAATAATAAAAATATTTTACTTTTTAAAAAAATCTTAACATTATTTTTTACGGGTATAAATGGACTACTGATGAAAACCATGGCTCCTCCTTGTCGACATCATAATTTCAGCAAAAATTATCCAATCTGCAAAAATAAAAAAGAATCTAGTAAAATAATGTAGTAATAGTCTGACAGAGGGATGTTTTTTTTTTTTTTCTTTCAAAGTAAAGAAATTTAAAAAAATAGTGTTTAATAATTTCTAAAAAATTGATCAACCAAAAAAAGAAAAAAACCTCTTGTCACACTATAGAGAAAATAATTATCAAAATATAAAAAAAGAAAATTAAAAAATATTAGAAATTGACTGGGTTATCGTGCTAACACTGTCTAAAAATATAGTTTCAAGAAAAACGCGTTTAAAGTTTCTGGTCGGTACAACATGTACCGAACGTCTGGTCACATTTATTGTTATAACTTTGTAACGGAGTGGAATTTGCTGAAAAGTTTTTTTTTTATAATTCTTGAAAGTATAAAGAATAAAAATCTTTATCTTTATTATACAATATTCGCAATTATTAGTTATAATTGTAACGGAGAGGTTCGAGAGGAGGTCATAAAGATTGATCGGTGCAACAGTTTATTCCCAATCACGCGTAGAACTCGCAGGAATGTAAAAAAATCAAACTGGATTTGCTAAAAAAAATATATAAGAGGCTGCATAGCACTGTGGAGAGGGATCAAAAATTCCTTTTTTCTTACTATAAGCAATACACTTTATAGTTATTTCTCTAAATTATATGACAATAAGATTATTGCCATTCATATTAGCTTTGTTAATTCCTGACCCTTTGAAATAACGTCAATTGAAATTGAATCCATTCAAATAATAGGCTCTTCCAGGAACGACACAGTTGTGCCCTCTCTGAGTGTTTTTCCGCATTCGCTACTGTCTAATAAACTTAAGTCCCGTGGCACAATGCGAGGAGAATTAAATAGGAATAAAAATCAGCCAATTGCTGTACACTTTCGAGAAGCTACGCCAACAAGATGACTGATTTTTAATTGCTATTTCTTATGTCTTCGCATCATACCACGCGCTTAACCTAACAATCGTAATTGCAAAACCATGCAAAATCATCTACCAAACGGTGCCACAGTTCTCCGCTGGGGGGACGAGCAAGCAGGCTTAAAATAACAGAGTAACAGAGCCATCTTCCATAATTTTGCAATCCTCTGATTATTTTTCACTGCAATATTTTTTTGTGATTTTTGCATTTATATGACAAAAGTAGGATATTCAGTAAATACACAGAACGAATAAAAATGTAACTTCTTCTTATACGTTCCGTTTGTTTTCAGGTATATGACAGCTTTAGATGGAACGTCGCCGAAAGTATATATAGCAGTTAGGAGCGACCAGAATGAATGAAATAGCGCCTTGCATCGTCTCCGAATGAGACGGCGCGAGTATATTTATAAACTGTGAAGAGGAAACCTTGAAAACGAGTGGACCTCCCTGTGACAGTTCGAGAATCTTGCATTTCTTTCCTGTTTTTTTTTTTTTTCCTTCGTTTTTAGCCTATTTCACGAGACTCGGTCACGATCGTGGCACGATGTCAAAATCCGATGTACCGAAAATTGTGACCGCATTATTCTCTTTCAAGGGAAAGAACAACGACGAGGTAATGGAAAACATACTCTTAAGAGAAAGTATTACGTTTAACCTCGTTGAAACAGATATAAAGATTTTTTTTGCAAATCACCTTCGTTCTAATTTTCCTTACTGATTAATAATTTGACGGGCGGGCGATGATTTTGGCTGGAAAAAGTTGTGTTTCAGGAAGGGCGATGTCATAACTGTCACACAGGCAGTGGACGGTGGCTGGTGGGAAGGCACGCTCAACGACAGGACCGCTTGGTTTCCGTCAAATTATGTCAAGGAATATCAAGCCGGCGGTAAATTTTAATTTCTCTTAGCCGTAGCTGAGCGATGATGAACAAAAAAAAATTGATTATAAGGCTAAAGTATTCAAAATATATCCCAAAAAATAATATTCGTGTCAAAATGTTCATGTGTGTTGTGAACGCATATGTTCCGTATCCATTATTCATTCGTATTATCATCCGTATCTATATTATTATTTTAGCCATACGAATTTCTTTGGTTTTGGTTGAGTTTTTTGCTTTATTTTTATTTAAATTGATTTTTGGAGAAAGCGTCAATCTTTGCATCCATATGGCATGTTCATATTATTATTTTAGCCATACGAATTTCTTTGGTTTTGGTTGAGTTTTTTGCTTTATTTTTATTTAAATTGATTTTTGGAGAAAGCGTTCATCTTTGCATCCATATGGCGTATCCATATTATTATTTTAGCCATTTGAATTTCTTTGCTTTTGGTTGAGTTTTATTGTTTTGTTTGTTTTTTAATTAATTTTTGGTGAAAGCATTAATCTTTGCATCCATATGGCGTATTCATATTATTATTTTAGCCATATGAATTTCTTTGGTTTTGGATGAGTTTTTTTGCTGTATTTTTTTTTAATCGATTTTTGGTTCCTCTTTGCATTCATATGGCGTATCCATATTATTATTTTAGCCATACGAATTTCTTTGGTTTTGGTTGAGGTCTTTTCTTTGTTTTTTTTCAATTGATTTTTGGTGAAAGCGTCAATCTTGGCGTCCATATGGCATATCCATACTATTATTTTAGCCATACGAATTTCTTTGGTTTTGGTTGAGTTTTTTGCTTTATTTTTATTTAAATTGATTTTTGGAGAAAGCATCAATCTTTGCATCCATATGGCATGTTCATATTATTATTTTAGCCATACGAATTTCTCTGGTTTTAGTTGAGTTTTTTGCTTTATTTGTTTTTTAATTGATTTTTGGTGAAAGCGTCAATCTTTGCATCCATATGGCGTATTTATATTATTATTTTAACCATATTAATTTCTTTGGTTTTGGTTGAGTTTTTTTGCTTTGTTTGTTTTTTAATTGATTTTTGGTGAAAGCGTCAATCTTTGCATCCATATGGCGTATTTATATTATTATTTTAACCATATGAATTTCTTTGGTTTTGGTTCAGTTTTTTTGCTTTGTTTTTTTTTTTTTAATTAGTTTTTGGTGAAAGCGTCAATCTTTGCATCCATATCTATATAATATTTAAAGGTCCAGCGACCTTTAAATATTATTTCTCTGACTAGATGATTTTAGAGGCTTTTTTGTCTCACAAAATGACGTACATATTCTGAATTGAGACTCGAAATTAAAAAAATAGAGTTCAAAATATTGTCATTCTACTATCTGCACGTAACTAAAAGAAAGTGGCAAACTAATAGATCATTTATATGTAGCGTTGCTAGCGTAGCTAGTACAAGAGATTATTCATCGAACATGAAATTTGGTTTATTTATTTTCATTGTTTTCATAAAGATGCCGGTCATTCCTCGGTCAAATCATCGCCAGAGAAGAGTCAAGAATCGCCGGTCAAGGATCAGAGGCTCAATCGAGATATAGTACTTAAAGATTTGGTTGATTCTGAAAAGGCAAATGTCGCAGAGTTACAGGGACTGACGAGTAATTTTCTTCAGCCTCTCGAATCTACCAATATGTGAGTTTCTTTTTTTTCTTCGTGCGCAACCGTTATTATTAGCACAGGATTGAAATCTTTTGTTTTTTTCCTAAATATTATCTTTTCCTCAACATCGGTAGTCTGAATAAGAAAGAGTACAAGCAACTCATTGGCAATGTATACGACGTATTGGAGGCGCATCAACGTCTTTTGAGCAATCTTGAGGCAGCTGTCGCTCAAGGATCTGACGCTAGGGTAGGAAATCTTTTTTTGATGCTCGCACCGAGACTGAAAAACGTTCACGCGGCATATTGCGCTGGTCATCCGCAAGCAGTTTGTATCTTGGATGAATACAGGTAAATGAAGATATATATATTAGGGTGGCCCTTAATATGGGTAAAAAAAAAATTGATCGCGCCGCCCTTCAAAGCGGTTCTGAATACTAAAAAAAAACCTACGCGAAGCCCCAGCTATGTCCGTTAAGAGGAAGACGTGGCTGTAAATGAAATATAGCTCAATAATATCGTTTCTGACTGTACTATTTTTTGGCGAGCTACTATATACTGTTCATTTCGGAATATTCACAAAAGACAAAAAAGAAGAAAAATTGAAGAATTTATTTTTATTCATACTTACTTGACTTTGAAAATAGAAACACTGAGAAAAACTTTAAAAAAATTAACTGTAAGAAAGTGGAAAGAGCTGATTTTTACTTACCTTAATTTGACTACCTGCAATTTTCACAAAAATAAAATGAAAAAGGATCGAATCAAATATATGAAATGGTTCGTCTTATTTCTATTTTGAAAAATGAAAACTTTTGTTTGTTTTATTAATATTTCACTAATTTGTAGTTTTTAATTATTTAAAAAGCGTATAAAAAAAATCTAACGGATATCGACCCAATCAAGAGGTAGACAACTATTTTGCCAAATATATATTCATGTGACATAGATATTTTTAAATAATTTATATTTATGATGTTCGATTAAAGTTGGAATGTTTAAAACCCAATTCAAATTAACGACATATTTATTCAGTGTATTCATTAAGGTGGTTCTTAATTTGGTGATGTTGGAAATTCTTTGGTATTGTTCCTCAAAAGTAATCAACATATCTAGAAAAAAAATTGGGCGCAAGCGGAACTTTGTCCAATAATTCTAACCCACCCCACCGAGCTGTCGAATTTTTATATGAAAAAATGCATGCATTCAAAATTTTATTAAGAAAATTGTTTATTATTTCAAAACTATTTATGATAAAAGAATTATGTATAACGTTTTTGTAGGAAATATAATGCTCTACAAAAAAGGTATCTTGTGAAATT
The DNA here is from genome assembly GCA_958009045.1 of Oxytorus armatus. Classification (NCBI taxonomy): domain Eukaryota; kingdom Metazoa; phylum Arthropoda; class Insecta; order Hymenoptera; family Ichneumonidae; genus Oxytorus; species Oxytorus armatus. Next base: position 2,581,837 of record OY253748.1, on the reverse strand, counting down.
CTCGTGAATCTAATATTTGTCACGTAATTAGCAAAAAAACTGTCATCATTTATTCCAAAAGTCGATCATTTTGGTCAAAACAAGAGTTTGACGCGTTGAAAAAAAATATTTGCTTCAGGGACGAATTAAATGGTTTTATGGAACGAAGCGGTGCAGTGACACCGGGTATATTGGTTTTGACTACGGGCCTTAGCAAACCATTCCGAAGATTGGACAAATATTCTGCGATGCTGCAGGAATTGGAGAGGCATACGGAAAAAAATCACTCAGATCGGGGCGATACGCAACGCAGTGTTTGCGTATACAGGGAAATATCGGTTGGTAGATTTGCTTGTCTTATTTATTTATTTCTCTTCAATAATCGCTAAGAAAAGGGTACACATTTTTTCCGAACTCTGTTTTGATACTTGAACAACATAGCATAGACACAAAAAAAAAGAAAATTGACGGTTTCCGGGCACTCCAATTTCGACGAATTCTTAGATCGCGAATGCCATGCGCTTATTTTTCACATCATGTTCTTCGTTCATGCTATAGGAGATTTCACATAGAATCAATGGTACGTAAAACCAATAAATTTTGCGATATGAATTTTGGAAATTTGACCAATCGTGTATTTGGAATATTTGCACGTCCGAAATTAGTATTCGCAGATACCTCCTGTTGTGAAATCTTTTTTACGTGAAACTCGCTGAAGTTTTGGGGGAAAGACCGTTTTAGACCGACGGTGACAACGAAGCGTTCAAATTGAATTGCCTGAAGGGGGTTACTTTTCTTTTTTTATATTGAGACTAAGAAAACTTAGTCTCAATATAACGTTTGTCCGCTACTCAAATATAGGGGTTGAAAAAATAACTCATTTATACGTATTTCATTACCTTTGTTAGATTTATGAAGATGTTTTTTTATTTATAAATTATTACATTACATTGCACGATTGTGAATTATTATTTTTTGTGCTTCAGGATCGCTGTGCCGGTATAAGAAAGCAAAAGGAACTGGCACTGCACGTATTAACGGGGGGAATAAAGGGCTGGGAGGGCGAAGAAATGAGTACATTGGGTGAAATTCTTCACGTCGGGCCGGTAACTTTGGCCGTTGGAACGGAACGAAGAGACAGATACTTTGTTCTCTTTCCGATGACCCTGCTGGTACTCAGTACGAGTCCGAGAATGAGTTCGTTCGTGTACGAAGTGAGTTTTTGAGCTTTTAACATTTTCTCCTGGTCACGGGACGACTGTACGATTTACGGGACCGGTAAAAATTTCGTACCATTTTTTTTGTTGTTTTCACAGGGTAAATTACCTTTGTCCGGAATCGACGCGGTAGTGGCGGTAGATACGGAAGATATCAGGAATGCCTTCGAGATATCGGGTAATTTTTGTTTAACAAAATGCACGAAAAACAAAATTTGTATCATAAGAGCATGCGAAAGGTCTATTTTTCCGACTCCGTATTACCGACGGAGTGCATTAAACTTTTTTGGGTTTGTTTGGATCAAAACGTAAGGATCGAAAAATGTTGCAATTCAAAATAGAAATGTACATTTTCGGCTATACGTTGGAAAGGTTTAAAACGATAAATGGATATAGTTATTATTGTATATCGTAATTCCGAAAAATGAAATGTTGAAACGACAATGTGAATCGGTAAGGGTACGCCGAATTATGGTATATGGAGAATGGAAGCGGGCAGCAGAGGGATAGGAACCGAACTATGGTAGTTAGCAACGAGATATATGGGAGAGGTTATGGAAATGGATGATGGCCAAAAATATCCCTGGTGGGGGGCAATAAAGGGGATCACAAACCAAAACTCAACAGAACCCAATAAAATGGGGGAAAAGTTAAGTACGCTATGGAGGAAATAGGGGAAGGGGGCGTTTGACGATAAGAAATGGAAATGGAAAGGAACTGGAATAGAAAAATAGAAAGTGGTATAAAAATGAAGATAGACCCGGAGATACAACGGGACTGGAACAGGATAGAGAGGTCAAAATACTGCGAGGATTATTAAACTAGGAAAAGAAGATCAGGCTATACAAGGGGATACAAAAGAACTGCGGACAGAGCCGCGAGGTGAGGGAATGTGGGAAAAAGACGGGAACAAGGGATTTAGGGACAAAAAGTCTCGGCTATGCAAAGTAGAGGAGCGGACCACAGTGCATTTATACAGGGTGTCCCAATAACTATTAGCACCTTAGATATCTTCGAAACTATAAGGTTCACAGAAATATTTGCTGAATCAAAATTGCACAGTACGAAGGGGGCCATCCAATGATACCAAAGTGCTCACCCCCCACCCCCTGGGCTGGGGTGGGGCAATTTCGAAATCTTAAATGGGAACCCCCATTGTTTATTGTAGATTCGGAATCCCCATTAAAAAATACGTAACTTTTGTTCAAAATTTCTTTTCGATTCGTGATAGACGGCGCTGTAATCGCAAAAAATCCCCGAAAGTACAGAAGGGCGATAATACTTACAGTTTCGGTAGTAAATAAAATTACTACGTTTATAATAAGTGTTCGAAATGACGACCATCATTATCAATGCAATATTGGATTCTGTTTTTCGATTGATTGACTCGCAAGTTTTACAGCGTCAGAACTTATTGATGCACAGGCTGTAATAATTTTTCCCATTCGTTGGGGAACATTGAAAGATAAAGTGTACAAAGAAGTACCAACTACACTTCACGACATGCAACAAAGAATTATTACAGCCGGTGCATCAATAAGTTCTGACGCTGTGAAACTTGCAAGTCAATCAATCGAAAAAAGAATCCAATATTTCATTGATACTGGTGGTCGTCATTTCGAACACTTACTACAAACGTAGTAATTGTATTTACTACCGAAACTGTAAGTATTATCGCCTTTCTGTACTTTCGGGGATTTTTTGCGATTACAGCGCCGTCTATCACGAATCGAAAAAAAAATTTTCAACAAAAGTTACGTATTTTTTTATGGGTAATCCGAATCTACAATAAAAAAATGGGGATTCCCATTTAAGATTTCAAAGTTGCCCCACCCCCAGCCCAGGGGGTGGGCGTGAGGGTGAGTACTTTGGTATCATTGAATGGGCCCCCTTCGTACTGTGCAATTTTGATTCAGCAAATATTTCTGTGAACCTTATAGTTTCGAAGATATCTAAGGTGCTAATAGTTATTGGGACACCCTGTATATATGTGTGAAAGAGCAAGAAATAGAATTAACGAAAACGGCAGCAAAAGGGCCGAAGCGATGGATAGGCAATAAATGAGGGAGGGAAACTGAAATGGAAGACTGAATATGGCTCTAAGAGGAAAGCCGATAAAGGCATTATTCCATCATATACGGGAATTTGGAAGACCAACAAGGGAAATAGGAAGCCACGAAGAGTAGGGAGCGTAGTGATTAAGGGAAAATTATTATAAAGGCTATATGGTGAAAAAAAAAATTTAATTCTTGATTTTATATTTTTTATAAACTTTATAACTATAAGAAAAAAAATAGTTTTTTTTTTAACATTAATATTATTTTACGGGTATAAATGAGCTATTGATGAAAACGATGGCGTTTCTTTGTCAACATCATAACTTCATAAAAAATCATCCAATCTGCAAAAATAAAAAAGAATCTAGTAAAATAATGTAGTAGTAATAGTCTGACGGATTTTTTTTTTCTTTTTCAAAAATAAAGAAATAAAAATGTTTCAAACTTGAGTATGCAATTAAAAAAAGAAATAGTGTTTAATGATTTATAAAATATAGTCCAACTAAAAAATAAAAAAAAAACACTCGCCAGTCCACAGAGAAAATAATTATCAAGATTAAAAAAAAAAAAGTTAAAAAATATTAAAATCTGACTAAGTTGTCGTGCTGATACTGTCTAAAAACATAGTTTCGAGAAAAACGCGTCTATAGTTTCTGGTAGGTAGATCGTGAACCCGAAGTTCGCTCACATTTATCGCTATGGTAAGCCTCCATCTCCCCTAAACGCATATACCCCAAAGTCATATTCCCCAAACGCATATTCTCCAAAGTGCATATCCCCCAACTGCATATTCCCCAAAATGCATATCCCTCAAATGCATATTCCCCAAAATGCATATCCCCCAAATGTCTATTACCCAAAAGCATATCCCCCAAATGCATATACCCCAAAAGCATAATCCCCAAATGCATATACCCCAAAAGCATATCCCCCAAATGCATATACCCCTAAAGCACAACCCCCAAATGCATATACCCCAAAAGCATATCCCCCAAATGCATATTCCCCAAAATACATATCTCACCAATGTGTATTCCGTAAAATGGATATGGGGCATTCCATGCCAACTGGCACAACTTTGGGACCGACCTACTTTGATTTTTCCCCTGATTTTTTTATATTGTTTTTAATACCGAAGAGACCATCTGTGCTTTCGTTCAATTTTTTCCCTTTCCGTTCTCATTTTATAATATGCCAGGAACGTTCCAGAAAATCACATTTAGAAGAAAATTTTCGGCACCCACTGTAGGGGAGCTATAATTGACGAAGAAGAAGCCATTGCAAAACGAAAAAAATTATTCGGTCGTTTTTCTCGACATTATTTTATTTCATGGGGTTAGATTTCTTATTCAATCTCGTAAATATTCATTACCCCCCTATAAAAAACTTGTTATTTTCATTGGCTATTCATTTTGTCATGCTCGGAGTTCGGCGCGAACTTCTGATCGCACGATCGTACGAACTTAAGGGTGAACACCACTGTGACCCCCTGTTTTTTTTCACATTTTTCAAGAATTTTTTTTTGTGAGAAAAAAAAGAGATATTCGAAAAATTTGTTTGGGTTTTGTTCCTTGTTTATTAATGTATCAAAAAACATTTTTTTCACATTTTTCAATCCGCATGGTGGCGCTGGGGAAGCTTTCGCGTCAGGTGCTGTCATCTCCGCGGCACGCAGCAGAACTCTCTTCAACGTCGATCTGAAAAAAAATACCGAGTGTTTTCGTTAATAATATGATATTTTGAAGAGGAGTACATAGGGATTTGGAAAAATAATGTTTTAAAAAAAATAGGCACGCCTTTGAAAATAACTTTAATTTCAAAGGCGTGCCTATTTTTTTTTAAACAATATTTTTCCAAATCCCTATGTACTTCTCTTCAAAATATCATATTATTAACGAAAACACTCGGTATTTTTTTTCAGTTCGACGTTGAAGAGAGTTCTGCTGCGTGCCGCGGAGATGACAGCACCTGACGCGAGAGCTTCCCCAGCGCCACCATGCGGCGTGAAAAATGTGAAAAAAATGTTTTTTGATACATTAATAAACAAGGAACAAAACCCAAAAAAATTTTTCGAATATCTCTTTTTTTTTCCACAAAAAAAAATTTTGAAAAATGTGAAAAAAAATAGGGGGTCACAGTGGTGTTCACCCTTAACCTACTAATCAGCGCACAAAGCGCGGACACCGATTCTAGTGATTTATAAAATGAGAACGAAAAGAAAAAAAAATTGAACAACAGCACAGATGGTCTCTTCAGTATTAAAAACAATATAAAAAAATCAGGGGAAAAATCAAAGTAGGTCGGTCCCCAAGTTGTGCCAGTTGGCATGGAATGCCTCATATCCATTTTGCGGAATACACATTTGTGAGATATTTATTTTGGGAAATATGCATTTGGGGGATATGCTTTTGGGGTATATGCATTTGGGGGATATGCTTTTGGGGTATATGCATTTGGGGATTATGGTTTTGGGGTATATGCATTTGGGGGATATGCTTTTGGGTAATATGCATTTGGGGGATATGCATTTTGGGGATATGCATTTTGGGGAATACGGATTTGGGGGATATGCACTTTGGGGAATATGCATTTGGGGAATATGACTTTGGGGTAAATGCGTTTATGGGAGATGGAGGCTTACCATCGCTATAACTTTGTAACGAAGTGAAATTTTCTTAAAAGTTTTTTTTTTTTTATTCTTAAAAGTATAGAGAATAAAAATCTGCAAGAAAAAATCGATCTTTTGAAAATTTTAGAGTTGTGTGAGCCCTTAAGTGTACAATAATAAAGCAAGACGGCCGGAAAAAAGCCGAATGCCTGTAAATAAATAATGAGGGAAATAAATCTGCATGGGAAGGGATAATTGTAAAAGCTTGAAAAGAATATACAGGTATTAAAGTCTACAATTACTATATTGAATCATGTGAAATTTTTCAGGCCCAATGATCGAGTCAATAGTAGTTCTGTCCCCGAACAAGGACGAGCGTCAGCAGTGGATCGATCTCTTGACCCAAGATCAGAGCTCGTCTGTCGTGAGATCGCCAACGATGTCCCACGTGAGTTGCGTAAAGCATCCGTTTAATCGTTTATCCAGGTACTACGCGAGGCTAGTTAGAAGAAAAATAATAACGCCCGAATTAATGAAGAAACTATTGTATCTTCAATACGTGTATAAGCCAGATTTAAGTAGCGTTAAAATGAGAAAGTGCACGGTAACGTACACGATATATCCGGTGAATAGTAAAAATTCAGGATCGAGCAACGAGAGCCGCTCGATAATCGAGAACGTAACGTCGAGTAAAATAACACGTTCGATACTTAAATCAACGTTGAATCTCGACGTACGATACGCGATTGGTTGCGATGACTTAAGAAATTACGGAAACGACACGTCGCGCCAGCCTCTGGTCGCCTCGTCGTCGTTGAGTATGTTAACAACCACGAACGAACGAAGATCAGCGGATAATTACGAGACTCGTAAGAGTTTACCGAGCCACGTGTCAGCGACGCTTAACGAACGATCGAATCTTCATAAATTTCCCATCGCGAATACTCTCGTGCCAGCGTTCTCGTCGCGACAGAATAAAAATTACGAGAATCTCGACGACGACGACGACAACGACGAGGACAGTAATTTCGAGCATTGGTCGGTCGCTATGAAAAATTGGAAGTCCTACGAGCCAATCAGCGACGATCGCGATAACGCGAGTTGCGTGACTCCGCACAGAGCGAAATTATCGTCGTCGTGGAGAATCAACGAGGATATCTGTGATTACGAGAGTGTGGACTTTTCGGTCGGCGTTAACAACGTCGCTGAACGTTTTCAACCGGTTGCCACGAGCTTACATTCCTCGGATTCCGGTATGGCCGACAGTTATCGATTAAACTCCACGGACATGAATTCCTGTTACAAAACATTGTCGGACAAGAGGATTAGAGATTATTATCGACCGGCCGGTTTTACGAGCGACAGCGAGAGCGACGAGCGTAATTTCGAACATCAGTGCATCTGTAGCTCGCCATTTGGCTCGACACCGCCGAGAATCAGCGAATGTTCGCGCGATACGACGGAAAGCGCGAACGACAGTTTCGTTCATTGTGAGAGCACGGTCGCGAGGAATTGCCAGGAGCGTGTTGAACCCGACATTGATAACGACGAGGATATTTGTGAACATTTTTATTTTCGTAACGATCCGTACGACGAGATTGTCACGGGAGCGCAAAATCTCGATGTCGTTGCGCCGTCGAGACTGGTGTTCGATAATGCTAATCGTAAACGTTCCACCGAACCAATTCCTCGCTATCAACAAAATATATTTAAGAGAATGGGTAGGCACGCGATTCGCAATGACGAGAGAACGGATTATCGTCGCGACGGACAGCTCGTGGAACGTTCCGAACGTATTTACACTTCCGGACTGTACGCTCACTGGTGGCTCAAGAAAAAAATTCCCGGAATTACGACGATCACGGAACAAGGCAAGCTTCCATGGCATGGCTGTTTGCAGGTTTTTTTTTCTTTTTTTTTTTTTATACGTTTCTTAATCCGTACGGAGCGCTCCACGTCGAAACGGGCCATTTTTTTATTATGCAAAAAATTATTCAGACATTTTCTTTTATACAATTCAATTTTAACCATCGGGCAGTAACATCAATGTTTTTTTTTTTTTTTTTTTTGAGAAAATTGGAAGAAAATTGTTTCAATCATCAAAATTTGACAATCGTCGAAAAACTCGATCCGTTATTTTCCAGTCGAATCAACCATAAACTCTTGTATTTTTTTTCTCAGAACGGGTAACTCTTGCGTCGTATGTGTTGTTTCTTGATTTTTTTTTCTCGATATATCCGACAAATAATGGAAAAATTGGCTCGTCGGACATTCGATTCGTTCTCATGTTCGAAAGTGAACTTTTGGATGAATGAAAAAAACATCAAAATTGCTCGCCGCTTCGCAAGTATCGAGACTGTCGTAAGAAATTTTCTCGAGTCCAAGTTACGTTGTTTACATTTTTTTAATCTTTCGATTCGGCGTCGAATTGTAAATGAAATTACCTCAGAATTTACTTCCGGCTCAAATAGGCAATTAAAAAATTGTTTCAAAAATTGTTGAAGAAAAAAAAAACAATCCGCACATATTCCGTGATTCTCCGCGGGATCGCTCGGAAACTCTGGACGAATTGTTGCTAAAAAAAAAACAACTCGAGTTTTAAACAGTTTATTTCTTAATGTTTAGTCTTTTTTTTTTGTGGCTGAAGCGACGTGAAGCGTCTTATATGTTGAATTTTCGTATTCATTGAGTTTGAGTAACAGTTTCGCTACTAATGATGTCTCACTATACAGGAACATTTTTTTTCTTTTTATTTTTCGCACAATATTTTTCACGAAATTTTCATTTATTTATTTTATTTTTTTCGATGACGCTTTACCATTGGTTCACAGCCATGTTGTGCGAAGTATGCTTTTGCTGTGATATTTTCATACTAACCTGTACGCGGGATCGCCGTACGAGACGACGAACAATTGTGACAATCGTAATGGAATTTTCGTGCTCGACAGGACTGCGATTAATCGGTGCCCCTTTAACGATGGCGTTTTATAGAATAGTGATTTTTGGTTGTTGAAAAGTTTTTTTTTTTTTTTGAATTTTTATTATTTGCCGCGCAACGGTGCGTGGTACGACAAGCTATTGTGCCAGTTGGAGAAACGATATTGTCCCGAAAGATGGCGCTGTTGTCGCGGGTAACATGACCGATCACATTTTTTCGATTTGAAGGTTAATCGACGCATCTATCGTTGCAGGACGAATCATTTTTTGCCCCAGATAACGAATAAGTGCAAACTAGGAACTCGATTTTAAGATGCTTTTCAGGTACAAATGGAGAGGTTAAAGGACGGACTTTTAACTATTCCGCTAAAAGTGACCGTCTTAACGAAGTCGCTTTTTAATTTCTGTAACAACCACTGGAGGCGTTGCGATTGGATAATGCTGACAGACATAACCTGAAAACGACTCGATATTGCTATGCTTGCATATTATGTTTATTTGGTGTAGACCATGGTCTTGGATACTATTAGTAATTATTATATTCAAAATGAATCGATTTTTGGTACCACATTCCAAAACCTGCAGCAAAATAAAGAAAAAATGTTGTACATTCCGACTGCTAAAAGACATTGATATGTGGGCAAAGTGGGAGGAATCTGTTCCAGGCATTATAAAATTACAAAAGACGGATCGTGCATGTGAAGAGCATTTTAACAAAGAAATTTGTTTTTAAGAAAAAGTTGTCTAAATTGACTGATGAATAAAGTTTATGTAAATGGAATATAGCTCAATAATATCGTTTCTGACTTTGTACTATTTTTTGGCGAGCTACTAAATACTGTCCATTTCGGAATATTCACAAAAAGACAAAAATAAAAAGAAAAATTGAAGAATTTATTTTTATTCATACTTACTTGATTTTGAAAATAGAAACACTGGGAAAAACTTGAAAAAAATTAACTGTGAGAAAATGGAAAGAGCTGATTTTTACTTACCTTAATTTGACTACCTGCAATTTTCACAAAAATAAAATGAAAAAGGATCGAATCAAGTATATGAAATGGTTCGTCTCATTTCTATTTTGAAAAATGAAAACTTTTGTTTGTTTTATTAATATTTCACTAATTTGTAGTTTTTAATTATTTAAAAAGCGTTAATATTTATCACCGCTCCGTGCAGGGATTTACAAAAAAAATCTAACGGATATCGACCCAATCAAGAGGTAGACAACTATTTTGCCGAATATATATTCATTGTGACATAGATATTTTTAAATAGTTTATATTTATGATGTTCGATTAAAGTTGGAATGTTTAAAACGCAATTCAAATTAACGACATATTCATTCAGTGTATTCATTAAGGTGGTTATTAATTTGGTGATGTTGGAAATTCTTCGGTATTGTTCCTCAGAAGTAATCAACATATCTAGAAAAAAAATTGGGCGCAAGCGGAACTTTGTCCAATAATTCTAACTCACCCCACCGAGCTGTCGAATTTTTATATGAAAAAATGCATGCATTCAAAATTTTGTTAAGAAAATTGTTTATTATTTCAAAACTATTTATGATAAAAGAATTTTACATAACATTTTTGTAGGAAATATAATGCTCTACAAAAAAGGTATCTTGTGAAATTCACGTGAATCTAATATTTATCACGTAATTAGTAAAAAACTGTCATCATTTATTCCAAAAGTCGATCATTATGGTCGAAACAGGAGTTTGACGTCGAATAGCTGCAATTTATTTTTCGTGTGTATATAAGATTATGAAGAAATACGTAGCGCACTCAACAATGAAATGTAAACAATATTCAAATTTTCAATTTTATCAATTTTATTGTGAATTATAATGAATGATGTATATTTTAAAAATCAACTTACAATAATGAATTACATCGGTTGGGGCAAAGTTGCTTTGTTAATATCAGGTTATTTTTTTTTATATTCTTCAATTATTTGTACGATGAATTGTTTCTGATCTTCATCATAAGTGAGACGATCATTGTACTCTGTAATAAGTTTCACTCCTTTTTCTGCAACGTCGTTAACCACTTTAATTCCTTTAACTATTTTCAAGCCTTCTAAATAATTTTCATTAGAAATCCACTCGCTCACATCGATATCAAAAAATGAGGAGTCGATTTCAAATCCTTCGAAAAGAGCCATCGATTTGGAACTGATAAAGAAATCAATGTCCTTATCGATCAAAGAATAAAAATTTATCATGAATGATAATAAAATTGATAAAATTGAAAATTTAAATATCGTTCACCTACTGTTATTGAGTGCACTACGTATCTCTTCATATTTCTAATTGCATATGAAGAATACATTGCAGTTTTTCGACGTCAAACTCCTGTTTTGGCCATAATTATGGACTTTTGGAATAAACGATGACAGTTTTTTGCTAATAACGTGATAAATATTAGATTCACAAGAATTTTACAAGATACCTTTTTTGTAGAGCATTAAATTTCCTATAAAAACACAATATAACATTTTTTTGTCATGAATAGTTTTGAAATAATAAACAATTTTCTTAACAAAATTTTGAATGCATGCATTTTTTCATATAAAAATTCGACAGCTCGGTGGGGTGGGTTAGAATTATTGGACATAGTTCCGCTTGCGCCCAATTTTTTTTCTGGATATGTTGATTACTTTCAAGGAACAATACCAAAGAATTTCTAACATCACCAAATTAAGAACCACCCTAGTATTCATTGAAGTTAATGGGATTAATAACTCTTTCATAATTACATATAATAAGTATGTGTAACGCAGGGGAAATTGTTGGTGGGTCAGAGACATACAACTGCGAGGGCTATAACGGGGTTTTTGGGTTGGATCTATCAGTGTTATCCCATCATAACGCTTTTAGTGACTGCTACAGAAATTAAAAACGACTTCGTTAAGGGGTATGGCGACGGTAGCGTGTACAAAGTCATGTGCACATTTAACAATTTTTTTTTTGTATGAAAAAGAGATTTATCTATAAAACTAATTACACATCTATTTAGTCTAAATATCAAGCTAATAAAAAATATTTTCTCTTTGCTTTTTTTTGTTATAGAAAATGGCCGACTACTGCTATTTGCTTTTGGTAACTTTTCCTTTGAGGCGTGACATTTGGCATCCACAATTTTTGACCTAGAACAAAAAACAAAAATTCACGTTAATCTACATCAGAATACCTTGAGAAGTACTTAAGGAATTTGAAAAATATTGTTTTATTCGAATATCGTAGGCGTTTGAACTTAAACGGTAAATTTCCAGTGAAAAATTTCGTATAAAACTGCTCATAAAATGGAAAGTTTTTAATTAATCAGAAATTCCGTACAACCTTCTCCAGGTATTCTGATGTAGATTAACGAGAATAATTTTTTTTGTTCTAGCTCAAAAATTCTGGATGCTAAATGTCATTTTGTGTAACAAAAAAAATATTTTTTATTAGCTTGATATTTATATTAAATAGATGTGTAATTAGTTTTATAAATAAATCACTTTATCATTAAAAAAAAAAAAATGTTAAATGGGCACATGATTTTATTCCCGCTATCGTGGTCAAACCCCGTAAGCAGCTGCCTCCCGATCACTGAAATTTGAGGGAGTTTCCAGACCTGTATACAAGACCGTGGTGTAAAGCACAAATTGATATAATTATTATTCTATAGCGTAATTCCAAAAATATCGAATCTTCACGATATAGACGGACAAGAAATCTAACGAATATTCGTTACTGTATCTGCAAAATTGACGTAATGCCATTTGGCAAAACTGGCAAAATTTTGGAAAAGAAAATCAATCTTTCACGCTGTATTACTATCATTAGTGTTTACGTCGTGAAAACTAATGAAAATAACGAGGGGTGTCCGCGTCAACATATTTTTCTAGTGCTCTGTATCGCATTAGCACGTTGAAGACTGAAAAGAAAATGCTTCCCGCTCGGTAGTCAGCGTGCAAGCAAGTACGGGACTAAGTTGTCACCCATCCCAGTATTGATCGTAGCCAATACTCGGTAGAGCTTCGAAGTCCCATGGCAATCGCGCGTCCACTGCTTTCCGCTTGTACCCGTTATCTCTGCAAATTTGCCCCCCGATAACAGTGTCGAATTTTCATTTTTGAGCGGCCACTTTGTCTCCAACGCGATTCGACCGCCAGATGTCGCACTCCCAACTCGTTTCCCCAATATCGTCGCTCCGTTTAAAATTCAAACGCTAAAAGTTGACTACAATGTTTTTACCTTTGCCCCGCTTCCCTTTTTTTTTCCAACACAGACGAGCAATCAATCGAACGGAAAGTCCCAACAGCCGGGAGTGGAACATTGTTCGTCACCAGGGATTAAAACGCCTTGGAGCTTGGCTTCTTTGCGACCGGCGCCGCCCTTGTATTCGCTCAGGATTTATGGAAAAAGTGACATCGCCGACTCCGTTCGAACGCCGCGCACCCTCAGTGAGTATTTTTCGTATCGTTTTTTTTTTGAAAATTCAATTGTACCAAAGAGAAAAAAAAAAGTACCGGATACTTTAGATGAAATTCTAGGCTAGTGCAAAGGGTGAGAGAATAGAAATTATGAAATTAATCTCAAGGCTAATTCGTGTGACTCACAGACGAGCGTCAGTTCGAGGATGATGCGATAATATTGAAGGTCATCGAGGGTTATTGTCTGACCGTCAACGCAAGGTTCACCGTGCATTCCGGTAAGACACCGTATGACTTTAGTTTTTTTTTTTTTTTTGTTTTCTTTTCGTTCGCGTTGTTTTGGCGTTGAGGCTTTTGGAAATGAATATTTTTATGTTAGAAATAAGAAACATTCGATCGTACGGCTGTGGCACTTGCGTGCGATATTGTAGATTGCCTTAATTTATTTGTATTTTTATTAATTAAACTCGGACCTCGATTTTTGGTGATGTTTGATTTTAGAGAAAATCCGTACTCTTTTGCCTCACCCGTGCATGATGGCCATCTACGTCACGACGACCAGAACGTGGACGCATTTCTCGTTAAGTCATTGGGGCCCCTTTTAAGTTACGTTCTTTGCACGTTAGCATAACGTAGTGTACTTGGATTAAAAATATCGACGTAACTCTAAGCATGAAGAAAAATATGGAGATAACCCTAAACATGACGAAAAAAGACGACCCCATCATCCATCAAGGAGTCCGATCTTCGTACTTCTGAAACACCATCAGAAATCCGTAAAATAAGGCTTGTGCCAGCCTGCGAGGGACTGATGTCGCCAAAATCTAACGAGTGGTTGGGAGAAATTGGAAATAGCGATCTGGAGTATGGTAGATGAAGGGTTGTTGACTCACCTTAATTTCCTATAATTCTATTACAGATTAGCGGTAATTAATAGTTTTATATAAATTTTATATTAATAATTACGCGTGATTACACCGAAGAGTCACGTGTATATTTACTGTAGGTGGCTAGGTTCAACTACGTTCAGCGTGCAGTTCACTTCTTGCCGACTTCACTCGAGAACTTTGCGACGCCAGAGACGCTTTTGGCGAAATTTGAAACCATTACACGACGGCTTTCTAAGGACGAATTTTTCCCCATTACAGATCGAACTCCTCTGCTTCAGTCTCCATGATAAGAACCATGGAGACTAGATTAAAGGAATTCGATCTTTAGTGGGAACCGTACGAAAAATTCGTTCTCGGAAATTCGTCGTGTAATGGTTTCAAATTTCGCCAAAAGCGTCTCTGTCGTCGCAGAGCTCTCGAGTGAAGTCAGCAAGAAGTAAACTGCACGTGGAACCAAGCTGAACCACCTACAGTAAATATACACATGATTTTTCGGTATAATTACGCGTAATTGTTAATATAAATCTTACTACTATAATAAAGCTGAAGAATTTGTATACTCGTATGTTTGTTCGAACGCGCTAATCTCAGGAAATACTAATGCGATTTGGAAAATTCTTTTTGCATTAGATAGCACGTTTATTCGGGAAGGCTTTAGGCCATATAACTTCATGCCATGACCCTAATCTTACTATCTTGCTTCTATATTACTATATCTATACTATAATAAAGGTGGAGAGTTTGTTTGTTTGAACGCGCTAATCTCAGGGAATACTTATTCGATTTGAAAAATTCTTATTGCATTAGATAGCCCCTTAATTCAGGAAGGCTTTACGCCATATAACTTTATGCTATGACTCTAAAGAGCGGCAGCGGCGCGTTGATTCGGGGGACGGAAATTTAACGCGGGTGAAACCGCGGGGCACAGCTCATTTTATATAACACGTTTTTTGCGATTTTTTTTCTCAAATATGGATTGAGCAATTTTATTCGAACCTTTTGTACATTATTGAGCATACTTTTGACAATGTTGTGTAAATTTTTCATGCAGAAATATTAAAGCATAAGCCCGTAACAGAGCTTCCCCCAGAACGTCTTGGAGAAAAAAACTATTTGCGGTGTTCACTATAACTCGGCCGGAAATTATCTGAAAACGAAAAACCATGAAAATTTAGTCAAATTATAATCAAATCTTCCCCCCAACGTTTTCTGATAATTTTTTTTTTTTCATTTAAAAATTTTTGGCGGCCATCTAAAGTGTGAACTGTTATTTTCCACGAAAAATTCCGGCATTTTGTGGGTGGGAAACACCCTTGATGTAAAAAAAAAAAAATTCAACTAAACGTTGGGGGGAGGTATTTTATATGTAGAAAATGTGTACAAAGTTTGAAATGAATCGGTCAAGTAGTTTTTAAATGGCAGTGAACACGGACTTTGAAAAAGTAGTTTTGAGAAAAACGCGTCTAAAGTTTATGAAGTAAAAAAGTGAAGAAAAAAATTGTTTTTTTTCAACTTACACAGAATCATCGATTCCAGCTCCATACTCTTCTTTTGAAATATTGTAGTGTATAGTATACACTATATACTATATACACAATAGCAATGAATAAACTGTATACCTGTTCGACAGCTGCACTGCTAGCCCGACCGCCCGCAGCTGCTAGAGGTATAGCGTTAAATGCCAGGAGATTAATAAGACAATAACTTCAAGAATATTGCTTAGATCGGTTTAAAATTGTAAGGACATATTCTTGAAATGTTAGACAATAAGATGAGACAAAAAAAAATTCGATTTTTCGAAAGTGAAAACCCTTAACCCGCCCTTAATTACTGCCAATCCGTATTAGAATTATAAGTAAGGTGATTCGACAATCCTTTATCTACCATACTTCTGATCGCATATCTCGAGTCTTTCCCCGCCACTCGTTAATTTTTTTGCGACATCAGCGCCTCCCAGTGTCGGCTGACACAAGCCTTATTTTACGGACTTCTGATGCCGCTTACAGAAGTACTCTTGTACTTTACTCTCCATGACAAGAATTTACGGTTGCAGTTTGTTCTTAAAATCGGGGTCCTATCGCACATCTGTTTTCTATCAATTTCGTACGAATTGTTTATTAGATTATGCTTCGGTTTATTTTTATTTTTTCGTACCAAGCAACGATTTTATATGTTCAGTTTTCAGTCAGCTAATCTTAAATTATGCACGGTGCATGTATAACAGAGTACTTCTAACAATTTTAACACAATAGAATCTTTGTTTTGTTTTTTTTTTTTTCGCTTTGTGGTATTAATTTTTTTCGTTTTACAAAACTACCAGTATGCGTAAATAAATCTTTGCAACCACAGCTCTTCCCTCGGTATGACTTCAGAATTAGCCGTATCCTATATATATTATATATATATATATATATTTTTATATATATATTCATAATGTATAAGTTTATTTTGGATTAATGCCGGGAAATTTTATTATACTGCGGTCGAATGTCAAAAAACTTGGGTCTTAAATAAAGGGACTTCTGGATAATGAAAAATAACGAGGGCCGTATGAATTTCAGCTCTGTTGGATAACGAGACGACGTATAAAACGCGCGATAGAGTATCCGTAATGAATAGTAGAATCGATCATTGGGATTCGTGCGAAGACAGGTACGTAGCCAGGTGCTTTGATGCAAACAAAATCACAACGACAATGACAACATAAAATTGGCCTCGGTGCGATAACGACGTAATAAACGACGTCCGCGTCTACGAAGCTAATTCTGAAGTCCGAATAGTACCAAGTCCGGGCGCCAGGCGGCATTCTCTGTGCACCCCGAAATAACCTAAATAAACCTGACAGATTTACAATGTCACGGACACGAGTTAGTTGGGATGTTTCGCTGAAAGAATGTCATTCTTCAATAATTGTCAACAATTCTTTATTAACAAAGTTAATATATTTTATAGAAAGCAATTGGAGCTAGCACATTTGTTATATAGAGCGGCTTGAGCCTAAGATCTCGAGATTTTCATAAAATAGACCAAATAGACAAGAAACAGATCAAAGTGTATGAAAAAAACCGGTATTAAGTCGAAAGAATTTATTAGTTTGTTGATAAATAATTGAATTCGATTTTTTTTAAAAAACAAAAACCACCGACATATTCGTATTCGGGACGTCAAAATCTCGAAAATAAAGCGAAGCTATTTTGGGGAACTCGGAGTACACGCAGAACCCTCTGGCGGCCTCCGACTGAACGAACGAAAGACTAATAAACGAAAAATTATATTTGACTCACGAATGTCTCGTGTTGATTTGCACGCAGGAGCCTGTCGGAGACCGTTAAAACCCTGAAGAGTCATATAACGGATTTGCAGTCGCAAATGTCGCAACTGACGATGCAGTTGGACGAAGAGAGACGCTCGCGCTTGCTACTTGCGGCGGTCGTTAAACGTAACATCACCACCACGGACGGTGTTGTGCCTTGAAAAAAAATCGCTCGACCACGGCAATTTATGAAATCCCACGTCATGGCGATTATTGAAATTGTGAAATATGCGGATTTTTATCTCCGCCGACGTTGCGCCATTCGAAGGCTATGTGACAAATGGTAAAAGAAAAGTTTTTTTTTTTCCTTTCCCTGTAGTTATAGCCGAACGTGTTTGTTGTAGTAACAACGACAATTCGACGATTTCCATCGACCCAAAAAGCTTTCGAATGTTTCATCGAATTCCCGACGATAGTGTCGCCGCTAATTCTAAAAAGTCGATATCCACGTTGTTTCAATAGTTGGTATTCAAAAGCGTTTTTATAATCGATTGTACGAAAAACGTTTTTTTTTTATATCATTTCTACAATCGTTTGATAAAAAGATCGATATTTAAAATCCTTTTTACAGAGGATTGTTTATATAAACTATTTTTAAAATCGTTTGTACAATCGATCGTTAAAAAAAATCGATATATTGAATAGTTTTTACAATCGATCGTTTAGAAAACGACGTTTAAAATCACTTCTGAAATCGATTGTAAAAATCCGTTCCCATACCGCTGGATGCCATTTTGTCACAGTAATTCGACGAAACAAACGTCCTCGCTCGGTTGTCCAAACTACTCCACAAAAGTTTCTATTCGTTAAATAATATCTTCTCGCGCTGTCGAGAATATCGCTGTTGAGAATATTTTTTCTTGGTTATTAATTATCTGAAGCGTGTTATTGTTAAAATCTGTTCGATCACCAGCGACGAATAACAATTACATTGAAGGTTTTTTTTTTTTTTTTAAATATCAAACGGGAAGTGCAACGATTACTTTCGCGTCGAGTCAGTCTCGAATTTGAGAAATGTTCATAACGAAGAGTTATCCGACTTTGTAAATAAATGGCATTTCGAGATACTTCGTAACATGTCTGTTTTGGGGGGACTCTGATACATACCCTGAATTGAAGAAATCATTTTTTTTTTTTTTTTTTTTCATGACAATAAATACAAAATTTAAGTTTAACTCACTTATCAGTGCAATATGATTACGTAAGAGATATTTGGGAGAACGTGGTCCTTGACCCCTTTCAAAACTACGAACTTATATTAGGCTGGGACATTTGCATCGCCGAACCAGGTGCAGATGGCGGAGGAGGAGGAGGAGGAGGCGGCGGTGGTTGAGTCGATCTAATCGTCGATCGTCCATGAAGATGCTTATTCTTCAAACGCTCCAATTCGTTTACGCGACTTCGAGCGTGTTCCAATCGGTGCCACGCCATTTGCAAGACTTTTTGACTCGCATATCCCGAACCCTCGTGCGGCTGACCTACGATTGAAACGGATCAAAATTCATTGGGACCTCTCGTCCGTGAGTTATTGGTAAACTTAAAATTTTGCCAAGTTTCAAAGACGCGCATCCATTGAGGGAGTGCTTCACGGAACAATCACGGAACAACGAGGGCATTAAATTTATGGTTTTATGAATTTTTATTAGAATTCAAGCGCCTGAAGAGGGTCAATTTTGACTTTATTTTTTCGGTTTCTATATTTCCCTGAACGATTGAACATTCCTGGAATTTTCTACATTTGTCCTCACGGCGTATCTGTATCAAGTCCATTTTTCCATGTTCGGGCGATGATACCATCGATTTGTTCAGAGATTAAATTGGGTCTTACGCATTATTGAGAAGAAAAAAAATATAAATTTAATTACTTAGCCTAATGAGCTTACCCGTAGACACTTGGGTGAGATAATTAATTTGTTCGCTGAGCTTTGACTCTACGTGGCTCAGAGTCTTCAAAAATTGATGAGTCTGTCCCTCGGCTTGCTTCAAACTTGACTTTTCTTTGCTCAACTCCATGAACGCTTGGCCTGAAATTGATGAGAAAACATATTGTTCGAAGAATCGATATAGCGATTTACAATTACATTAAAAAAAAACGAATTTAATCGAGTAATCTTGGTGTAAAAAGGAACGACCTAACCTACCGGCGCTTTGCAAACACACAATGACATCCTTCTCAATAGTTTCTAAAATCTGAATTCTTTCCATCGGCGGCGTCATGATTGATTTCTTTCTTATATTTTTAACTGAACATTGATAATATTTTCTATAAACGACAAATTATATTCCTTATAAATGAATAAGTGCTCATAACCACTAATAACACTAAACAACAGCATGAGACCACAGGACACTCTCTGGCGTTTATTCAGTACGGAATACAGTACTTTTCTATCGACAAATACCGGTGTCGTTAGCGACCGATAGCCAATTGCAAGGAATAACCCGACGGAAAGGCGCGACTGTCATAGGCTATCGCTTGCTAACGACATCGATTTGTCAGTAGGACAGGTACAGAATCTCAGTGTTGAAAACTCCATCAAATTCAGTGTGAGGGGGCGGCCCGTTAACAAAGTCGTTTTTAATTGCTGTAACAGTTACTAGAGGCGTTGCGATCGTGTAATGTAGATAAAGACCACGGTCTTGTATACAGGACCGTGAACAGAATTTAAAAACACGGCGATAGCTCTCGCGGGTGTCTGTCTCTGTCCCTCGGATTCCACCAAGTAAAACATATTTATTATATGTAATTATGAGTTATTAATCCCGTCAACTTCAATGAATATACTGAATAAATATGCTCTTAATTTGAATCGGATTTTAAACATTCTAACCGTTAACCGAGCATGATAAATATAAACTATTTGTAAATATGCATGTCATATGAATTTATATTAGGCGAAAGAGTTGTCTACCTCTTAATGGATCGATCTCCATTAGATTTTTTTTGAAATCCTATAAATTAAACAAAAGTTTTTATTTTTTTAAATAGAAATACATCGAACCGTTTCATATATTTAATTTCATCCTTTTTCATTATATTTTCGTGAAATTTGCAGGTACTCGAATAAAGCGAAAAATAAAGAATTTATTTTTATTCATACTTGATACTGAAAACTTGTCATTCTTAATATAATAATCACTAAGAGACTGTGATCTACACCAAATAAACATAAGATGCAGGCATAGCAGTATCGAGGAGCATTACCCGATCGCAACGTCTCTAGTGGTTGCTACAATAATCAAAAACGTTTTCGTTAAGAGGCCCATTCTCGGCGGAGGAGTTGCCAGACCTGTATACAAGACCGTGGTCCAAAAAGACAATCCGACGGATAAATAGCACTTACTTGCGGTCGATCATGAAGATTACAAAAGAAGCAATTCTATTCGTCAACTGTGTAAATATATCGGCATATAGTCAATGGTCAGGATGCTAGCGTGGAAAGTGAGGTTTTAGGTTTGTGGAAAAGGGATATACTCTTTTCAACAAACCTGAAACCTCACTTTTCATGCATATCTTTCCCACGCTAGCACCTTATACTTTCCGAACTACCAATTCCTTCTAGGCTCAAACGCCATACGAATTCTGCATTAGTAAATGCTATATGTAATAAATTTATTTAAACGGAATAAGATTTTAGCATCTGATTGCTTTTAATTGTAACTGGCGGAATGATCTATATATATATTTCTATTGTTATCACGCATGATGCCGAATTTTGTCGAAACTTTTACGCTTGCTATCCCATCGGGCAACATTTAGAAAAAATCGAGTTATTACTAGTGTGTATGTCAGCTGCGATAAAGGAAATTCTGCAGAGGGGTGGGGGAAAATCCCAACCGCCGCGCTAATGAGACATCGCATGCTCTTACAGCGAGACATCTGCTTTGCCATCGGTGCGCTAGTCGGGGGGAAAAACTGTATAAATAGGCTCGTCAAAAAATTGTTGGTATCATTCGTTGTTTGGTATAGAACCGACTAGCACCTTCAAGACTATTGGTTTTATTTTCCCCACATTAATTTATTCTTAAATTTTCATTTCTGTTCGTTCTTTTACAGTTATATTTTCACACGTTTAGTGTTGTTTTGTAATTTATTTATTTATTTGCAAAATGCCAAAAAAAGTAACCCGGCAAGATCGCCAGGAAAGTGGCAATATTGTGGGTCGACCGAAAAAAAAATCTTTCCCAAAACGTGGAAATGATAGTGTCGAAGGGTCCAGCGCGGCGCATAAGAAAATAAAACTTAGTACATCTGAACATGTAGAGCAAGATTTGGAGAAACATTACAGGATTATAGACTTCCTGTTAGTATTTTCAACGATAAGTACACTAGTGAAGTGCGTTGAATGTGATGGAAAAATGAGTTTTCGCACATGCAAATCCGAAGGTATAGCTTTCACCATCAAAGTGTCATGTGAAAAATGCAAAGCGCTTCGGTATGTTCCGTCTACTGAAAGAGTGAAAAAAGAGTCAAGGCAATCATATTATGAAGTGAATCATCGTTTTGCTTTCGTCATGCGTCTGTTAGGCCTAGGTTTAGCTGGATGTAATAAGTTTTGTGGTTTGATGGATTTAGCGGAATTCTTCTTGTCAATATCATGTTATAACACGCATATACAGAAGATACATACGACTGTAAATGATGTTACGAAAATATTTCTGGCTGCTGCTGTAAAAGAAGAAAAAGAGGAAGCATGCAAAGCGAATAACGTACAAGATACTTGTACCGTTGAACTCGCGAATGTCTATTTTGGAAATTCCACGGGAGTCGTAAATTCCCGTGCACCGTTGTGACGAGTTCAAAACTGTACTTGTTACACCAGAACTTAATCAAATGCAACTGTTTTCGTATAAAGTTTTTGAATGAAATAATGCAATGCTACGGATAACGATAACGATGAACTGCATTTTTAGACTTCACGATGAAATTATTACAAGTGTTGTTGTATGTGTGTGTCGAAAGTTACTATTTTTGAACTCCCGATGTTGACTCGGCAACCAGTCGCTGTAGACTGACGAACTGTCAAAAAAGGGGTGACGCTCGAAAAGTTACTCCCTCTTTTTTGTGAGTGGAAAGGGAAGCGTCACCGGTTTGTGTTGTGTTGTGGATGGCGTCCCACGCAGGTAAGGCGCGACGCGTCTCGACTCCTAGACTCGCGGAAAAACCGACGCTTAAGCCGCCATAAAACATCTGGTCGCCAGAGACAACTCTCGGGACTTTCCTTCAATAAACGTTGGTTATTAAGTTATTCAGAGATTTTCTCTTGAAACTGGTCGGAAAGACCCTTTGAAAAATGTAATTGTATATTTTTCGAATGGGTAGTGAGTGTTTGTGCGTTGTGTACTTATTCTACAATATTCGTATTTGGTATATAATTATATATCGTCGTCGTCGACGATCCAGACTCCCCCCGTTGAGAGGATTCCGATCAACACTATTATGTTACTTAATTGTCCTTTAAATAATGTCCTTTTCCTCGATTGGTAAGGAAACGAGTTTTCTCACGTTACGTTTGATTTCACTGGTCGCTATCTTGACCGTCACTACTCTCACCACGTCATCTGTCCCAGGATGTACGGATGTAATGCGTCCCAAGGACCACTGCATGGGTGGTAGACGATTTTCCTTCACAAGTGCGATAGCGAAGTTTCTGCAAATGTTGCCACCGAGACAGACGATTTGTCGGCGTAGAGCCGTAGTCTGATCTGAGCAAGCTAGTTAACGAGTCACCGATAAGGAAATGGCCAGGAGTGGAGGCTATGAGATCATTGGGATCGGTCGATAGAGGAGTTAATGGGCGTGAATTCAGAATGGCTTCGATTTCAATCGCAAACGTATTAAATTCTTCGAATAACTCCATGTAGCTTTATGCTTGTTGTTTCTAATCTCAGGATTCGTCGGTCGTATGACCAATTGGCCAGTGCGCTTAGTTCTTCGCAAAGCGTGATCCAGTTGTGTGGATGCTGTGCATCATTCATTCATCCCAATCCAGTTTGAGAAGCCAGAGCCTCTGCATCAAACATTTTGCGTAGAGAATGATGGGGCCGAGTAAACCGAGCGGATCGAAGATTTTCGTAATTTCGGAGAAAATCATGCGCTTGGTTACGTTCGCTTCTGAAGTTATCGGTTTTACCGTGTACTTGATTACATCTTCCTTGGCGTTCCAAGATATCCCCAAGGTTTTTAATGTCTTCTCGAATCCATCGTGGATCGATTTTATAGTGGCGGTAACAACATATTTCGTTGTCGTTGCCATTGCGTTTATTGCTCCCACAGAAATTGATAATTTCTTCTTCGGCAATCGTAGGGCCGTGGCTAATCTCTCAGTGATAAAATTAGCCGTGGAACATGTGTCCAATAACGCGCGACATCGCGTTCGTCGGCGTTTACAGTCATATATGTCGACCGCTGCACTCGTCATTAGTTCCCGCATCGAATTTGAAACTAATGATATTTGTCGGTTAACAATTGGTATTTCCTGTTTTTGGCGTTCTTTTTCCGTTGTCGCTGTACACTTCGGCGTGTTTTTTGACGACGTGTCGAGATTTTTACTCCTGTGGGTGCCACGAGTCAATTTTGCGTCGCTGATGTCGCGGACGCGGACTCAGACTCTTCATGAAGGAGAGTATTGTGCTTCTCACTGCATTTTAAACAGTTTCGAAATTTACACTCCTTTGATTTGTGAGAACGCAGCCAGTTCGGACAGAGCGACGCTTCCTTGACGATTTTTATCCGATTTTTCACCGGTAAACTCCGGAACTTTGCGCACTTATATAACGGGTGTGCTTCTTCGGCGCAGACTGAACATTTTGATTCAGCCGTTGTTGTCAAGGTTTTGACCGAATTGGTCCTATTTCCAGCCTTCCACTTAGACGCGGGGCTGTTTAATTCTTCGCGACTTTCCGACTCCCACTGTGAAATTCGCGACGCGGTCCCGTATAAAAATTCTATTAATTTCTTTAATTTGGAAAAAACACCGCGTTCCAGGGATTCATCCCATTTTTGGCGCGTCGTTCTGTGTAATTTTTCAGCTATGAGCTGAACGACGAGGTGTTCGCCTACGTCGACACCCATTGACTTTAGCGAAAGCACGTGTTGCTGTACGTCATCCGCTAGACGTGACAATCCCGCGGCGGTCTCTTTTTCTTGCATTGGCAGACGAATTAGTAAACTTAGATGTCGCGTGATAATGATTCGTTCGTCTTGATACGATTGCTCCAATAAATCCCACGCTCGCGTATAATTTTCGCCCGTAATGGTGAATATGTTTAATTTTCGAGCCGCGTCTCCCGATACCGAGGCCTTCAAATATTGCAGCTTTTCGACACTGCTGATGTCACGTCGATTTCCGATCATCGCGAGGAACGAGTCCTTGAAACCGAGCCACTGCTCGTATTTGCCGTCGAATTTTGGCAACGAAGCCTCTGGCAGCTTTACGCGTGGAGCGCGGTTGTTCATAATGTTACCGTCTTCGGACTCTATTGTGATCGGTGTCAGTGGACATGGATTTACAGAGGCAAGTAAAGTTTCCGCTTCACTGATTAAATCGAGTGCTTGTCCTCCAATGGAAAATCTCTCGGTTGTGTGCTCGTTCTCATCATCGACTTCATCTAATTGGTCGCTTATATTGTCGAGTAGGGCTATGGTCTCTTTGAATTTTTCTAAACGCGTTCTAATTCTAATCGCATTTACGGGTTGCCCTCCCTCTTGAAACTCCTTTAGAAACGATGTGAAAAACGTGATTTGTGCCGCGTTTCTTTATGAGAGTTTTAATTGCCTGTGTGTTGGCCATTCTGAATTTGTTGGGATATGATATAAAGGAACGGTGACGTAATTGTTAACGAGCTTACCGTTGCTGAACTCTTGGCGTTGTCGAACGGAGTCTTGTTGCTGAACTCTTGGCGTTGTCGAACGGAGTCTTTGCTGAACTCCTGGCGTTGTCGAACGGAGTCTTTGCTGAACTCTTGGCGTTGTCGAACGGAGTCTTGATGCTGAACTCTTGGTGATGTCGAACGGAGTCTTGTTGCTGAACTCTTCGCGTTGTCGAACGGAGTCTTGATGCTGAACTCTTGGCGTTGTCGAACGGAGTCTTTGCTGAACTCTTGGCGTTGTCGAACGGAGTCGTGTTGCTCTTCTTCGTCCATGCTTTGCTGAAGAAACGAATTCCTGTGCTTCCCTTGTTGGTAGACAGTTGAAGAGAATTTGTTGAGCACTACAGCACTACACACACTTCACTTCGATTAACTGTGAGTCTATATCGTATTAGCTATCCGGCTCGAAGGACCATAAAATGTACCGTCGAACTCGCGAATGTCTATTTTGGAAATTCCACGGGAGTCGTAAATTCCCGTGCACCGTTGTGACGAGTTCAAAACTGTACTTGTTACACCAGAACTTAATCAAATGCAACTGTTTTCGTATAAAGTTTTTGAATGAAATAATGCAATGCTACGGATAACGATAACGATGAACTGTATTTTTAGACTTCACGATGAAATTATTACAAGTGTTGTTGTATGTGTGTGTCGAAAGTTACTATTTTTGAACTCCCGATGTTGACTCGGCAACTAGTCGCTGTAGACTGACGAACTGTCAAAAAAGGGGTGACGCTCGAAAAGTTACTCCCTCTTTTTTGTGAGTGGAAAGGGAAGCGTCACCGGTTTGTGTTGTGGATTCAGATTTCCTGGGTTCACTTCGCTATTCGGTGTCGCTTCTTTGATCGGTTACTACACGGGAAAGGTTGTTGATGTGTTTGTCAAGAGTTCTTATTGCCACCAATGTAAAACTTGGGAAAATAAGTTAGATACTGTCGAATTTAAAGAATGGTACGAAGAACACGTCAACAGCGGAGACTATAAAGCAAATCATGATGGTCCATCAGGTAACATGGAAGTAAACGCCATCATACAGATGTTCAAACGGTCCACAGAATATTACGGAGTGATGTTTAAAAATTATATAGGAGATGGCGACTCGAAAACCTACAGTGGTGTGGTAAATTCAAAACCGTATGGTGAAGATTTCACAATAAATAAGAAAGAGTGCATAGGGCACGTGCAGAAAAGAATGGGTACACGTTTACGCGAACTAGTAAAAACAACTGTGGTCGATAGTGAAACTAAAACAGGGAAAAAAATAAAGAAGAAAAGTCTCTCTGGAAAAGGTGAACTCACTGCAAAAATGATAGAGAAATTGACCGTATATTATGGACTGGCCATTCGACGCAACTCCGATTGTGTAACGAAAATGAAAAATGCGATTTGGGCGACATACTATCACTACTGCTCGACAGACGAGGAACCCCAGCACGACAAATGCCCGAGCGGTGATGACTCTTGGTGTGAATGGCAAAAAGCGGCAGCTGCAAAAACTCTGCATTCGTTCAGACACAGCTACAATGCTCTTCCTACAGATGTTACAACAGCCATAAAGCCAATCTATGAAGATTTGAGCAAAGACGCACTTTTGCAGCGGTGTCTTGGAGGTTTCACGCAAAATAACAACGAGAGTCTCAATCAACTTATTTGGAAAATCTCTCCAAAATCAGTAAGCGGTACTGCAATCGTTGTTGAAATTGCAGCAAATGTAGCAGCATGCATTTTCAATGAAGGATGTTTTGCTCTTTTATCCTTCTTGGATGAAATGGGCATCTCTACAGGCCCAAGTGCTCACCAGTGGGCGCGCCAAACTGATGAACTACGAATAACCCGAGCGAACGAAGAAGCTGCGCATACAACAAAACAGGGTAGAATTCAACGTAGCCAAGAGCAAAAAGATGCATTGGATATGCTGAATGACAGTGTTTCACTGTATGGAGCTGGCATTGATGACTCTATGTAAGTATAAAAATGCATGTTCTTTTATTGATGGTTTATTTCGAATTTTCACGTATAAAAAACTTTAAATCGATTTTCCCGAAAACGTCATTTTTGAAGTTTGTGAACATTAGAACTCAAAATCTACTGAACCGATCCTTTTGAAAATTTAAACATTACTTCTTCACATAAATCAACAGGTAATCAGGAGTTTTTTTTTTTTTTTTTTTTTTCAAAAACTACTTGACCGATTCATTTCAAACTTTGTACACATTTTCTACATATGAAATATCTCCCCCCAACGTTTAGTTAAATTTTTGTTTTACATTAAGGGTGTTTCCCACCCACAAAATGGCGGAATTTTTCGTGGAAAATAACAGTTCACACTTTAGATGGCCGCCAAAAATTTTTAAATAAAAAAAAATTATCAGAGAACATTGGGGGGAAGATTTGATTATAATTTGACTAAATTTTCATGGTTTTTCATTTTCAGATAATTTCCGGCCGAGTTATAGTGAACACCGCAAATCGTTTTTTTTCCAAGACGTTCAAATTACTCTCAGGCGTTACGATCGCTCAAGGCGGAGTCCTGCCAAATATCCAAGCAGTTCTACTACCCAAGAAGACAGAGAACAAAGCTTAAGTCGTCTATTGCAAACAAAAATCCAACGGCCCTTTTTAGGGCCAATAATTGATTTAACGAAGGTTCACTCCAATGTACACTGCATATACGATTTGCTTTAAGCGTGCACGGGCAGACGTAACGATAGCAAGCCTAAAATTTCCCCTTTCACTCCACATTTACCAGCGATTATGTAATTCGATATCGTACCGTTTTTTTAACGGGACGAATAGAATCTGTAAGATTTAACAAAGAATGAGATGTTTTTAACCCTCTCTCATCTAATCGATATAAGTGAATTCATGACTGAAGAGGATAGCGGCATAGCTATGTTTGCATGCATAAGGTTAAATCAACAAAAATATACAACCCCTATCTTTGTTAGCTAAATGTACTATTAAACAAAAAATAGGCTGATAAGCCACACCCGGGGGCTCTCACTGCAGCAAAGTCGACATGTTAAAAGTGGCACTTTCGTACAAATTAACTTTGGCTAATCTCCTACATAACCAAAGATTCCAGCTTCAGAGTGGTTTACTTGCGGTCGGTATGAGCGTGACGGAACGTACTATACGATGCGTTTATGCGCCATAGGAAGATGGACGCCCATGCAAGACGCGCAGGCTGACGATCATTATTTTCTTTCGACTGTACAAAATACGTTATTAATGCTGAGCGGAGTGTAATCATCAACAGAATGACTGTGACGAAATTGTTTCTACATGAATAATAATTATATCTTCTCAAGTGGACAACTATGGAAAAATGTTAATTGGATAAGTATAATACTACTACTATGTAATAAGACATTCATGAATAAACATTGAAAACTAACTGCCTAAACGGTGTGTAGTATAATTTCGGCTTTCATTAACTACATTATTAGTTTGCTCAGAAATCGGATCACTGAAGTTAAGCAGCATTGGGCGCGGTTGGGAACATCGCATGCCGTTGGCATCCTTTTTTTTTACCGAATCAAATTATTTAATGAAACAATCCGTGTTATAGCTTCCTTCCCACGATATTTTTTACATATAGTATCGTTTAATTGTTTTCTTGAGTTACCGGGGTGGAAAATAACCAGAGTTTAATAACAACATCAGGCACTCAAAAAATTGATAAAAGTGGCAGTATGTTTTTTTGTAATCTGACGAAGATATATAATTATTTGAATTTTTCAATCAAGGCAGTTTTCAACGGTACGAAAGTGTACTACAATTTTTCGGATAGTCTTATTTATCGTCTTTTTTTGGTTTGACATTGTCCATTCCCTTACACAATTCCCCTTACATTTTCTTTTCGTGTATAATTATTTATTTATTGCTATTGTTTTGGCCATGCCCTCAGACGATTCGGCCTACAATTTTCTTTACACGTACAATTTTTTCATTGCTCACCCACATATGTATATTAGTCTAATTGCAATTAATGTGTTGCTAATGGCTCAATGATCCGTCTGAAACGTTCGATTATAATGTTTCACCATCTTCTTATGGGACTTAAAACCATATGACTGGCCCTGCCGGTGTATAGCCATAAACCACTGAAAAGAAAAGGAAAAACAAAACGAGCAATAAGAATATGAAACCTCAGTCTATCTAATCGAGACGATACAATTTTATATTCAATCTTTACTTTTTATTTGATTCCCTCCCCGACTATTATTCTTTGGACGCATGCGCCGCCACTTTGGGCAAGTTGGACAGCGTTAGCTAGCACCCTATTGGCTAGCGGCTGAGCGGAGGGGATATTGGAGCATAAAGTGTATATAAGCCGCTCTGGCGAAGGAATAATTATCAGTCTGCTCCAAAGGTTCTTATTCTCACGTTGTACCTACTCTCGTAATCCTGAAAAATGACCGGACGTGGAAAAGGAGGAAAGGGTTTGGGAAAAGGAGGAGCTAAGCGTCATAGGAAAGTTCTTCGTGATAACATTCAGGGAATCACGAAGCCGGCCATTCGTCGTTTAGCTCGCCGTGGTGGAGTCAAACGTATTTCTGGCTTGATCTACGAGGAAACTCGTGGAGTCCTCAAAGTGTTCCTTGAGAACGTTATCCGTGATGCAGTCACCTACACCGAACACGCCAAAAGGAAGACCGTGACTGCAATGGATGTCGTCTACGCTTTGAAACGTCAAGGCCGCACTCTGTACGGATTCGGTGGTTAAATTTCATCGACTGCGGCGAACTGCTTGCAGTTACTCAAACGGCCCTTTTCAGGGCCACAAAGTATTCCGAATGTAGATCATACTTGCTAGCAATCATAAGCCATTAAACGGTGGCTAAAGATAAACATTAACTGAAAAAATTCCTAACGCATTTTCTTCCGAGACGGCTTATTAAAAAATAAATATCCCTTTATAAAGATGTTACTGGTCGAGAAGGCTTCCTCGAAATATCCACTGAAGAGCGAGAAAAGTCATAAAAATTGAAATTTGCATTCTTGTGCATACGTAGCTTTGGGTTTTTCTGTCCGGAAAAAAGAATTGAAAAACCGTCCTGCTGAAATTTCGGTGGGGCAGTTTCGGAATTAAAGGAGGTGGTCGAGAACGAAAATTTTAATGCTTTTAATACTCCAACATATTAATTGAAGAGAAATGTTTTTCTATTCGAGCAACAACCGTTCTCATCGGGATAGACATTATTTGAGATAACATATTTCGTGACCCTGCAAATTTTCGAAAAAAGTACATTTCCAAAAGATTCGGGATTCATTGTTGGTACGTGTCAGTAAACTATTTCAGCGTTGGTGATACGGTAGGACAGACGAACAAATACCAGGGGCTCACATGTGTTCTCTTTTTCGGTACGAAAGAAAGATAAAAAGGAAGTATTCTTAGTACTATTTAACAATCTGTTAACAGATGCTTTCCAACGATATGGCAATTTGTTGGCCCTGAAAAGGGCCGAGTTTGTGCAACTTAACAGCTGCGAGATTAAGCGCGCTCTCCGCGAATGCGGCGAGCAAGCTGTATGTCCTTAGGCATGATGGTGACTCTCTTAGCGTGAATGGCGCACAAGTTCGTATCTTCGAAAAGACCGACCAAATATGCTTCGCTAGCTTCCTGCAGTGCCATTACAGCCGAGCTTTGGAAACGTAGATCGGTCTTGAAGTCCTGGGCTATCTCACGCACGAGACGCTGGAAGGGCAGCTTGCGGATGAGAAGTTCAGTGCTTTTCTGATAACGACGAATTTCTCGAAGAGCGACCGTTCCGGGTCTATATCGATGGGGCTTCTTAACTCCTCCGGTTGCAGGAGCACTCTTACGTGCGGCCTTTGTTGCCAACTGCTTCCTCGGGGCCTTGCCTCCGGTAGACTTACGAGCGGTTTGCTTGGTACGAGCCATTGAACGAAAGTATCAGTAAGCACTTGACGAGCAGGGTAGTTGGCAGACACGATCGTGCGGAATGATGAAAGTGATCGACCGAGGCTTATATATAATCGCCATGCCGGGCTGATAACTCTTGATTGGTCGAGACCGGTAGGGTGGGGGACTCCAACTAAAGCCATCAGTCTTAGCGCGAATGGACCTCGAAGATTTTATACTCGGGACGCGTGCAGCTCGGTTGACGATTGCACCACCGGGGACTCCCAACAGCCCGACTCGGCCGACGTACTTGTTATTTGGAAGAAGGTGCGTGTACTTATCTCCACGTATTTTTAAGTTTCATTTATATGTTTCGTCAGTTTTTTTAATAATTTGCGGATGGAGTAGTGTGCGGATGAATCTGTTAGGGCTAGGTGCGGTATGAGCCGCATTATCAAAGTCATTCTCGACCTTCTTCTTTTTCGAACGACATGATAGCTCAATAAACTCTTGATATGACGCCATCTTACAATTAGATGAATGATGATTACTGGCGCAACAATGACTGCGCAGAGAACTTGGCAGCATCTCATTGGTGCGCCGGTTGGAACAAATGTATATACCCCCACTCTTAACTATCATTTGATCGGTCGGTTCGCTGCGTACGAATCCCCACCGCCTCGCATTATCTCATTGGTGCGCCGGTTAGTATACGTTTGATCTTAAGTAAGGGTCTCGCAACGGTGCAATTTATTCGACTCCCAGCTGTCAACGGTATTACACCGTTTCGCTTACATATTCAGACGAGGTGTCCGTTGGGGACACGTCTCCTGAGTTGGTGTGCGAAGTTCTGTCGCCGTGAGTGCGTCGGTTCGCCCGTGGGAATTTTTGTCGTGAAACAACTTTTTCCATTTCGACGAAAACGTGATGGCCGATTGTCGAGAGCAACGCGCGGCTGTGAAATTTTGTTTCCTGGTGGGGAAATCTGCCGCGGAAACTACTGTAATGCTTAAGACTGCTTATGGAAATGCTGCCCTAAGTAAAACCAGAGTCTACGAGTGGTTTTCACGCTTTAAAAGTAGTGAAATGTCAATTAAAGACCAACCCCGTTCAGGACGCCCCTCAACGTCAAGAAGTGACGAAAACGTCGACAAAATCAATGCTCTCATTCATGAAGACCGTCGCCGAACCATTGATCAACTCTGTGAGATATCTGGGATATCATGGAGTTCAATTCAGAGGATTTTATCCAAAGATTTGCACATGAGCAGCGTTGCAGCCAAATTTGTCCCTCGCCTTCTCACAGACGAGCAAAGGGAGCGTCGACTTCAGGCATGTTTTGAACTTCAAAATCAGCTCGAAGAGGACCCTGAACTTTTTTCCAAGGTGATTACTGTTGATGAATCGTGGTGCTATGGGTACGACCCCGAAACAAAGCAGCAATCAAGCGAGTGGAAGACACCTCGCTCTCCTCGTCCGAAAAAAGCTCGCCAAGTGAAGTCAATCATCAAGACATTGCTCATTTGTTTCTTCGATTGCAGAGGTGTTGTGCACGCGGAGTTCGTTCCTCCGGG
This sequence comes from Oxytorus armatus, assembly GCA_958009045.1. NCBI lineage: Eukaryota > Metazoa > Arthropoda > Insecta > Hymenoptera > Ichneumonidae > Oxytorus > Oxytorus armatus. The sequence continues at coordinate 2,549,093 of OY253748.1, read as the reverse complement.
TCAAACTGTCAACCAGAATTTCTACTTGGAGGTTTTGAAAAGATTGAGGGGGAGTATCCGGAAGGAAAGGGCAGATCTTTGGCCCACGAGTGACTGGTTCCTCCATCATGACAATGCGCCGGCCCACGCCGCTCTCTCCGTAAAACAGTTTTTGACCAAAAACTGCATGACACCAATTGTCCATCCCCCCTACTCACCGGATCTAGCCCCCTGTGATTTTTTTTTGTTCCCCAGACTCAAAAGGGACATGAGAGGAAAGCGTTTTGCCACTGTGGAGGAGGTACAACAAAAATCGCTGGAAGGCCTAAAGAACATCCCGATAAGTGAATTTAAAAAATGTTTTGAACATTGGAAGGATCGTTTGCAGAGGTGCGTTGTGGTCAAAGGAGAATACCTTGGAGGTGATCAAAATTTGGTGTAAAAATATTAAAAAATAAAGAAATTATGACGAAATTCCCGTTTTTTGCCCCCCCCCCCCGTATCTGACGTTTTAATCATGCCTCCGAAAGCGAGTGGTAAAGCCGTGAAGAACGCTGGTTAAGCACAGAAGAACGTCACGAAAACTGATAAGAAGAGACGTACGAGGAAGAGAGCTACGCTATCTACTTCTACAAAGTTCTTAAGCAAGTCTATCCTGATACTGGAGTTTTGAGCAAGGCGATGAGCATCATAAATAGCTTCGTAAGCGACATTTTCGAACGCATTGCCGCTGAAGCATCCCGACTCGCTCATTACAACAAAAGGTCAACTATCACCTCTCGGGAAATCCAGACGGCTGCCTGGAGAACTCGCCAGGCACGCTGTCAGTGAAGGCACGAAAGCTGTTACTAAGTACACGAGGTCCAAGTAAACATTTCGACGTCCATCCGTTATATAACGGCCCTTTTCAGGGCCAATAAAAATTCAAAACGTAAAACAACCTTTCGCCATAACTTCTAACTGGCACGAGTTTTATTTTATAGATTACTGATACCGCTTCAGAGATACGAATGTTGGGCTCCATAATAAGTACACTACATTATGCTGACGTGTCAACAACCTAAGCTAAAAAGGGCCCCAATGATTTAAGAGCAATGCTATTACGTTCCTGACCATTATTCATAAACACAATGATCAAAATTCTGTGTAATTTTTTTTGCAGTATGCGAGAAGAAATTGTCGCAATCGGCGAATCGTTGTGAAACGGATAACTCTGGTTTTTTTGCCCGGCGGGCAATCGGGAGTTCAAAATTTCATGGGCGCGACCCCAAATACTTCCGCACTCCTCAATATAATTCACGAAAATTATAATGTCACATGCTTCCGATCGACCGCACGCGGAGTAGCGTTGAACAATACAAAAAAAGACGCACTTCACCTGTCTAATGTTATATTTATCTCTTGGATCTACTACGTTGCTGACGCATTATTTAAAACTACTTAGAAGCATAAAAGGTCATGCACGGTTATCGGATTTTCGGACCGATAAATATATAAATCTTAATGTTGACACATTACGAAGTGTCCTATTATTGCCATCCATTCCCATGCAACAGTATGTGTGGGAGGCTATAAATCAACCTAGTATAATATGTAAAAGACAGAACCGGTGATAGCACACGTTTCAGTTCCGTACATGCGGTTGACTAACGAACTTACATTTCTTGCACGCCAAAATTGTTTTTCCGTAAATTCTGTAAGCACTTATCGCGACATTTGGATATGATATTACACGCGATTCGCTCTGTCCATTGTACACAAGAAAATTGATAAACACAAAGTCATGAACCTAACGAGATTTCGAGCTACTTCTTTTAATTGCTCAACTGATTGTGACGTCATCATGCCTTAAAAGAATTATCATCGAACCATCAAAATCTAGTCGAAGCGGCAGTAAACATGGCGTTTAGGGGACCCCTCTCCGATTCCGTTGGTAATAGGCTGTTCCGACGTGTTTTCACACGGGAAACAACTTTTTCCTCTGACAAAATTGGGGGACGTTATTTATTTAAAAGGTATTAACAAATAAGGTTAATAATTCATATAGCTATTTTCCTTATACTAGTCAGTCCCAATCATCTTGCCTCCACAGGTGTTGTTAAAAATACCCCCTGAGTAAAATACAAAAGTTTTATCCCTAAAAAGTTATTAACAAAAGTTTTATCCTTAAAAAGTTATTAACAAAAGAAGTTTCATACATCAAACATGAAATACCTAACTTGTGTATGGTGAATACACGTATGAGCGGGTCGGCTACGTCCCCCTGCCCGCCGGGCACCGGACGGCAAATAACCCAAAGACAGACCAAAATTTTCCTTACGTCAGGACGCTAGTGTGGGATAGTTATGCTTGGGAAGCGAGGTTTTAGGTTAATGGAAAAGAGGTGTATAAATTTTCTACAAACTTAAAACCTCGCTTCCCAAGCATCGTTTCCCACGCTAGAGCACCGTATACTTTCCGAACCACCAATTCACTCTACGGTCAAACCTCATACGAATTCTGTATTAGTGAATGCTATCTTTAATAAATGTATTCAAACGGAATAAGATATTGGCATCTGATGTTTTAATTGTAATTGGCGGAATGATCTATATATCATGGTTTTTGCCGAAATTTGTCGAGACTTTTACGCCTGCTATCTCATCGGGCAATATTTTGAAATAATCCAGTTTACTAGTGTGTATGTCAGTGTGGGCGAACGAAAATCTACTGAGTAGAGGGAAAAAATCCCATCCGCCGCGCCAATGAGACATCGCATGCGTGCACAGCGGGATGGCTGCTCTGCCATTGGTGAGCCAGCCGGGGTGAAAAAGTGTATAAATAGGCTCGTCAGAACATTGTTGGTATCATTCTTCATTCGGTCTAGAGCCGAATAACACTTTGAGACTTTATTCTATTTTCTCCACATTAAATCAATATGTCCGGACGAGGAAAGGGTGGCAAAGTCAAGGGAAAGTCCAAGACCCGTTCCAACCGAGCTGGCCTTCAGTTCCCAGTGGGGCGAATTCATCGTCTTCTCCGTAAAGGAAACTACGCGGAGCGTGTCGGTGCTGGCGCTCCGGTATATCTTGCCGCTGTCATGGAGTATTTGGCCGCTGAAGTTCTCGAATTGGCTGGAAACGCGGCGCGTGACAACAAAAAGACTAGAATTATCCCTCGTCATCTGCAGCTGGCCATCCGTAATGACGAAGAATTGAACAAATTACTCTCGGGCGTTACGATCGCTCAAGGTGGAGTCCTGCCAAATATCCAAGCAGTTCTGCTGCCCAAAAAGACAGAGAAAAAAGCTTAAGTCGTCGATTGCAAAAAAAACGGCCCTTTTTAGGGCCAATAATTAATTTAACGAAGGTTCATTCTGTTACATACCGCATATTGAAATTTGTGTATGACAGATGGTAGGTCTTTAATGTGGATATAGAAAAATTTACCCTAGATTCGTTGGATCGTGAGAGGGATAGCATTGTTAGACAGGACACAATATTACGATCTGCATCAAGCCTACATAGGCAGAATAGACGATAACAAGCCCGAAATTTCTCCTTCCCTCCACATTTGCCAGCGGTTGTATAATTCGATAATTAACTCTTTTTTACACGATTAATAGAATCGGTAGAATTTAACAAACAGTTGGATATTTTTAATCGTCTTATCTAATCGTAGTCAATCAATTCATGACTAGAATGGTCAGCGGCACGGGTATGCTGCGTAATCAACGCTAAATCAATAAAAATAGACAACCTCTATCTTTGTTGGTTAAAAGTATTCTTTTTTTAAAAAAAAGGTTGATAACCCATACCCCGGGACTTTTACCGCAGCAAAGTTGGCATGTTAAAAGTAACATACAAATAATGGTACTTCTGTTCAAATAAACTTTAGCTGAACTCCTACATGACCAAAGATTCAAAAGCCTTCAGGGCGGTTTACTTACGGTCGGTATGAATATGCAGAATGAGGAACGTGTACGATGCACTTATGCGCCATGGGAAAATGGGCAGCTGCGCATGCACGACGGGCAATCTGTGCGCAGGCTACCAACCTGTATTTCCTTCCAACTGTACGAAAGGTGTTTGTAATGCTGAACGGTAATCATCAACAAAATGGCTGCGGACGAAATTGTTTCTACATGAACAATAATTATCTTCTTAAGTGGACAATTATGGAAAAAGTATAATACTAGTACTGTGTAATAAGACATTCATGAATAAACATCTTAAACTAACTGCCTAAATGGTGTGTAGTATAATTTCGGGTTTTAATAACTACGAGTTTGCTCATAAATATCGTCAAATAAAATGATTAAACTTCAAGATTCCACCAACGATCATACCACGCTGAAAGCACTAGTTCTCGTCCGATCACTGAAGTTGAGCATCATTGGGTGTGGTCAGTACTTGGATGGGTGACCCCTTGGGAACACCGGGTGCCGTTGGCAATTTTTTTTTACCGATACATTATTTTTTCGTCGCTAATCGATACACAACAGACGTTCTAGTCTAAATTAGTTTTTTAACATTTTCCACTACAAATTACGGAGTTCAACAGATGTACAGTAAGTTTGTACATTTAACAGTTACCGACGTATGAATATTTAGTGGGGTGAAACATACTTTTATGTTGTTGAAGTTACGAACGTTCTGGCGAAAAAAAAATGAAATGTGCTTAACTAGAGAAAACTTATTCCTCAATTGTACGAGGGTATATATTTGTAGAAAAACTACATTATTTAGACTGTCAATACGCTTAAAAGACGATGAAATGAGGCTCGGGCTCGGTTTTGTTGGAATACAATTTTTTCTTGCATTCCAGGGTCGCGTCCTGTTATTTGATTATTCGAGGAGACTGATAGGACCTTCTAGTATGTAAAAAAATATAAACCAAAATATTTCGGAAAGGAACCTTGATCAACCGCCGGTCAGAACGACCATAGTTCGTTCGAGCGTTCGAAGTTCCTTTTCAAAATATTTTGGTTCATATTTTTTTAACATAATAGAATCCTATCACTGTCCTCGAGAAATAAAAAAAAACAGGACACAAACTTCCGAGAAACATTTTTTTTTCACCATAATTGAGCCACAGCTTCATTTTATCGACTCTTAAGCCCATTAACAGACTAAATCATGACTAACCATGAGATTTTTGTCCGAATATTAGCTCCCGTTCATTTGAGAAGTAAGTTTTCTCCAATTAACCACATTCAATTTTTTTTGCTGAAACATTCGTAACTTCGACCACAATATTTTACATATTTTATGAAAAGTACTTTCGGGCTCTAGCGTCCCGAATATATAAAAAAAATGTGTACTGCCCTGGGTTTATTATATAGGAACTAAAGGACATAAGTTAAATGTCTGTGCATGCAAAAGATTAAAAACCGCGTATTTAACTGTAGCACTGAATGTAAAAAAAATATTACCAAACATCCGTGTACCCAAATGTTGTGCAAGACCAAACGTCGCTGAAAAAATATTTAGATATTTTTATTTCGAATTTTTCATCAACCCCCCCGTGTATACACTGGGTCATTGAGGAATCAGTCGAAATTTCACTCCTATTTCTCTCTCATGAGTATAGAGCGCTATTAACGTCAGTTTTAAACTTTGACACCTTCTGGGCCATGTAGCATAGTAGTCATGAGGGGGGGGGGGGGGGGGGGGAGATTTGCTTACTTAAAGAAGTAATTTTTTTAGATTTTTTTAAATCCTAGAAAATTATAAGCTCAACTGTTCCAGTGAGGGTTCAACAGACCCAGTGTACACACGGGGGTTTGAGCATATACATTTTCGTGGATCAGGTATGTATAGTTCAGTAGTATAATTTGCAAAAAAAAATCAGAACAAGTTTCAACGATAGGAATTTTTGATGGCCCTGAAAAGGGCCGTTCGAGTATCGCTCTCCCGAAGCATTGTAGTTATTCACTTCTTGGCGACGGTTGGCTTCTTGGGTGCAGCTTTCTTGGGCTCAGCGGCGACTTCCTTAGCCGAAGTCGCTGGTTTAGCCTTTTTTACGGGCGACTCCGGTTTTGGTTTAATGTGCTGATTTCCTCGAAATGCTCTTTTTTTCGTCACTTTATTACGATGCACGCGAGGTTTAGTCGTTTTCGTACCTTTCTTACTATTCATTTTGAAGAATTCGCGTCTGCTCTACTATCGCGTTTTCGCGTCTGCTCTATTCGACGTTTGGAACGTAACTGAATATAGCACAGTTCAAATACGTTAATCAACACGTAATATTTTTTATCGAAGTTGTTTCATTCGGCTGTGCACTCTAGAGAGTGACGGTGATCGTAAGTTGTAACTTCGAATGTGCTCTGATGGCACAGAGCCGCCCTATACAGTAGCGGAGCGCGTCCCATGGAGAGAGGCCCGACTGTTCTTTTGTGCCGTTCGTGCGGCGTTAGACTGTCACTGTGGTTCCATACTCGAGATTCAACATAATTTTCCAATAATCTCCGTTCTTCAAACTTGAGTGAATTTGGTATTATCGCATTGCCTGATATCCTGGTCGAATATTGGGGCGTTTTAATAACGAATAAACGTTAAGAAAAAAAAAATACTACAACGGCCAAGTACCGTGCGCATATCCGTCACTTGCACTCTTCTCTAATAATTACGTAATTGTTTATAAAAATTGTCGTTTCAACGTTGATAATTAGCATAATGGATAAACCGTGAATAACGCTATCCGATGAAGTCGAAATATTTGGTCAAAATCTTTTTCTAAATGCCATATTTTGACTCGATTACGGTACAACAGTTCGCCGGTTCGCAAAGCATCGACAACGACGTCCGAAGATTTTTGTACACAAATCGATATGTAGTTATTTACCAGCTTTTAAATAATGTCATTCCAATGTATTTGGGATTCTGTTGTGAAGGGTTTGCGCCGATCATGGATGATTTATTACGAAAATTCTCCATTATCATTGATATATAAGGATGAATGTGATTTTATTGTGAGTCGAGGATATGTACTGTAGAGATTTCGTTCGATGTAACCGTTGGAAAAATTGAAAGAAATTATATTTACTGATGGAACTAGATCGTTGTTAAATTTATAAACTATAACGTTTATTCGATCGAGGATTATCGAAATTTCGAAAGTTCTCAAGTTAAAATGTGGAATCATACGTAGATACAAAGTTAATGCATTGCCAGCCTTTATGTTGCTTAGCGTATTTCGTTAAATATAATTGTAGTCGATGAGTCAAGCTGACACACCGTGCGAATACAATTTTTAATTGAAGGTATAATGAAAAAATAACCAATTAGTTGGTTTTACAGCGTAATTTCCAAGTAGACGTATTAAACAGTTGGTATATATATATGATCATAAAACGTGAAAGCGCTTCAACTCGTGAATCATATATAAACAAGTTTTATATCAAATTTAAAGAGAAAGATAAAGTCACGTGGAATTATTTTTCGTTTTGATACGTTTGGAAACCGACAACAGCTTAGCGAAGTGCGGCTAGAGAGTGATAGGGAGAAAAATGGAGAAGATTAAATTGGGGAGGTTGATATACGTAAAAACACGCAAGGGTGTAAGCGTTGGAAAAAAAAATTAAATAAATATAAAATACTTTTGCGCAATATTAGCTACTATCGTTTATAAATCGAATGTTATCGAGAGGTTGAAAAAAATGTATTTGTTTTCTCTTCAATTCAATTCCTTGCCGAAATTTTTATACCTTTTGACCTTAAAAACTATTTCGGGCTCAGCTTGCATCTTGTGAGACGATTTTGTTCTTATCGATGTTAAAATTTCGGGATGAGACAATTTTTAGGTATTCCAATATTCAGATATCGCGAAATTCTTCGGTATGGATATTGTTTTGAGACGAAACAATATTTTCCTTTTGTCATATCTGAAAGATGTACTATTTTCCAGACCGACAATAATCTACGATTATAATCGTAGATTATTGTCGGACATTTGATGAATCTCGGTTTTTTTTTGGTTTAAAAAATTAGTAATAGTCGTAGTTATTTATTCAACGTACACCCTCTCGGGTTTTTGCAGTGCCGTTCCATGTACGCTGCTGGATTATTCGAATCATTTCTCACGCCTGATGATACGATTATCGGTGATGAATTAAATCATTATCGATGGTATTCGACACTGTAAAGCGAAGAAATATCGGTACATATAGAATTAATTTTCGTGTATTTACCGTGCGTTGAGGGGGGAAATACGGTTAGACGGTTCAAAAAATCGATTTTTATTTTATTTCATAAATTGTTAGTAAAACTATTGAAAAATATGTTCCCAAAATTTTAAATGAAAATTCCGAATCGTTCTAATGTTATAAGCAATTGAGGGCGGAAATAGGGTTAGGACAGCGTTTTCTCAATGATTTTCATGAATTTTTTTATAGTATAAAAAATGAATATAATTTATTGAAACTTTGAGAATATTTTATACATATATTTAAGTATATACTATAAAATTTTTATACATATATTTAAGTATATACCATAAAATATTAGCGACCCCATATTGCTCGTTTTTTTTTGGTACTTTTTTTTCAAACGCGTTTTTCTGAAAACGACTTTTTTTGAACTTGGGTATACGCTAGTTTGAAAATTTTTCAACCAATCGTTTTGAAAATTGGCAGTTACTTTCTTCATAGGATTGCGCTCTATATGAACCTAAAATCGGAATATTATCATTATTTAAAATAATTTTTTTTTGCAAATAAAGTTGTAAAAAATGGCAAAAAATCATCTTTTTTTGTTTTGACCCCTGTAAAAATTCAATTTTCTATTTTTTTGATAGCATTTAAGTTTATATAGAAGAGAGACGTATAACAAAAGTAAATTCCAACCTCGTTTGATTTCAGATGAAAATCGCGGCTTCCAGAATGTACGCAAAATGCTGAGTCTGATTGTAACCTGCAATATGGGGTCGCTAATATTTTATAGTATATACTTAAATATATGTATAACAATTTTATAGTATATACTTAAATATATGTATAAAATATTCTCAAAGTTTCAATAAATTATATTCATTTCTTATACTATAAAAAAATTGATGAAAATCATTGAGAAAACGCTGTCCTTGTAAGGTGATAGTGGAAAATTTAAATAGCCCCGCGTCCGCCCAGGCGCGTAACATAAGGAATTCACGTGCTCCACACGCATGACGTGTGGATCCTCGTTTCGTCGCGCTCAAGTGGGAGGTAAGATCGATCGGATCGCTCTCTTTCACTCCGGGACCGTCGCAGGTGCCACACGATACGAACGCTGAATCCTTTGATCGTGAGTCCCTCATCTCCGAACCGTTTCGCCATCATCTTGAATCGAAGAGGCGGACGTTACCATAACATTGAAGATATTGAAGTGGATTTCGAATTGTCGTCTAACGATCTGTATCCGAGGAAACATCATACAATACACCGAGGTCTCGGGGCAAAAGAAAGAGCCAACGCGGGATCTACTGTCGTCGATCCGAAATTAAAAGATGAGTAAAAATATTTCCCCCCTTTCAACGATAAATTTATGGCTTATGAAACGATAGAACGTGTTTGATGTAGCGATCGGTATTTAATGTTGCTGTGGGTCCACGGTATGCGTCTGTGAGTGCAAGAGTGTGTGGAAAGCATTATTGCGAGAGAAAAAAGTGGAATCCCACTATGTTCATCCGGCGGGCCGTCGCACCGAAAAATAAAAAGATGGAATTGTTATGAATTATGTGAATATATCAATTGTGTGTGCTTATTATTCTTCTATTCGACAGCTCTTTCATCATTCCAATATAACATTTATCTTACATCCTAACCCTACCCCCTTAACTACGCACGAGTCAAAAATCTTTAACTTCAAAAGAGGTAGGCAAGATATAAGGAGTCAGCTGTCACCGACTCTACACGGATACCCACTGACAAGTAACACCCATCGCGCCACCTATAGCGCATTTAAAGGTACACCCTCTTTAGTCCATACCAGTTGCAGAACTATTTGCATTTCCATTAAACGCAAAGCAAACTGTGATACAATATTTCATTCGATTAAACCTTGACATTACGTCAACGATCATACCACGCTGAAAGCACTAGTTCTCGTCCGATTACTGAAGTTAACAGCATTGGGCGCGATCAGTACTTGGATGGGTGACCGCTTGGGAACACCGCGTGCCGTTGGCATTCATTTTTTATTTATTCATTTTTTTTTTTTTTTTTCAAATCAAATTATTTATTTGTATCAATACTGTGTTGTAACTTCCTTTCCACAATATTTTATATTTACTATATGGTATAGTATCGTTTAATCGTTTTCCTGAGTTACCGGGGCGGAAAATCAGATACTCCAAAAATTGATAAAAGTGGCAATATGTTTTTTGTTAGTTGAAGAAGGTATGCAATTGTTTTGAATTTTTCAGTCAAGGCAGTTTTTAATGGTACGAAAGTGCTCTAGAATTTTTCGAATAGTATTATTTATTCTCGTTTCTAGTTTTTGTTTTGGCCATGCCCTCAGACAATTCGGCTTACAATTTTCTTTACACGTACAATTTTTTCATTGCTTACCCACATATGTATATTAGTCTAATTGCAATTAATGTATTCCTAATGGTTCAATGAACCGTCTGAAACGTTCGATGATAATGTTCCGCCATCTCCCTATGGGACTTCACACCATATGACTGACTAGGCCTGATGGTGTATAGCCTCAAACCAATGAAAAAAAAAGGAAATACAAAACGAGTAATAAGAATTTGAGACCGCAGTCTAATGAGTCCAAACGATACAATTTTATATTCAATCTTTACTTTTTATTTGATTCTCCTTCTATATTACTCTTTGGACGCATGCGCCGCCACTTTGGACAAGCTGACCAGCGTTAGTTAGCACCTTATTGGCTGGCGGACGAGCGGAGGGGATATCAGAGCATAAAGTGTATAAAAGGCGTTCTGATGTGAGAAAAATTATCAGTGTGCTCTTGAGGTTCTGACTCTCAGGTTGTACATACTCTCGTAATCTTGGAAAATGACTGGACGCGGAAAGGGAGGAAAGGGCCTTGGAAAGGGGGGAGCAAAGCGCCACAGAAAAGTTCTTCGTGATAACATTCAGGGAATCACGAAACCTGCCATTCGTCGATTGGCTCGCCGAGGTGGAGTCAAACGTATTTCTGGCCTGATCTACGAAGAAACTCGCGGAGTCCTCAAAGTGTTTCTTGAGAACGTTATCCGCGATGCAGTCACCTACACCGAACACGCTAAAAGGAAGACTGTGACCGCAATGGATGTCGTCTACGCTTTGAAGCGTCAAGGCCGCACTTTGTATGGATTCGGTGGTTAAATTTCATCGATGCAGCGAACTGCTTTGCAGTCACTCAAACGGCCCTTTTCAGGGCCACAAATTACTCCGAACGTAGTTCTACTTGCTAGCAACCATAAGAGATGCCTAAAGGTTAACATGACTTGAAAAAATTTTCAACGACCTTTTCTCAAGAAACGGCTAATTTGAATTGTCGAAATATACCCATTTAGAAAAATGTTGCTCATACTTGCTCGAAATTAAACATACCTTGCATTATCAATTGAACTGTGAGAAAAGTGGTGCAAATTGCAATATGCATTCTTTGACGTACGCAAAGCTTTGGGTTCCTCTGTCCGAAAGTAAAAACTGAAAACCCGCCTTGCATGCACGCAATTTGCAAATTACAATCTTTGGTTACATTATTGTTGCCACTGTTTGCTTTTCATTATTTTTTAAAGGAATATTTACACTAACCCATAATCATTTTTCAACCATATTTCAAATCAGTCAAAAAGTTTGCTAGATCTAAGAATCCTACAAAAAATGCAACAATATAAATGGGCACTCTTGTGAGTGCTTTAAAATGTGCACCCAGGCCGCAAAAAATGCCTAGCAAAAGGGTACGCTATACTTTGTACTGCGAATTTTGACACCACGCCAACATTCTGCTTTTATTCCCACTAAATATTTGTTTTTATATTATTGAACATTTCATTAAAATTCCCATTGCGAGGCACTCCAATGAGCCAAACAAACTTATCAAACCGGTGAAGCATAGACCCCCATAGAGCCCCCATTCTGTGAATTCCTTGATCGCTATTGAGGCCTTCTCCTTTTTTGAACAACATGATAACCGAATAAAACCTCATAAGACATGACGCCATCTGAGGTAGACACAAGGTATCGGTCTTATTTTATTAAACGTATTGACGTGACATAAATAAATGCAGACACCCCAACCTTTCAATTATTTTATTTTATGACCATTAGCCGCGACGGCCGAAACGAAAAATTCCTAGCTATAGATCTGACACGCTATCATGTGCCCATAACGGATATTTGTAAAGGACCAAGCTCCTTGGATACGTCTGTCGTGACGTAAACGTAATATAAGGACAGATGGTTCAATGTTGAGATAACCTCTCAACTACTGTGCTCGTAATTGGTAGTATAATAAAATCGAAAAACGATTTTTTAAATTTTCTACACAAGAATACTGACTAAAAGTAACAAAAAAACCCGGAGAGTCAATTTATTACTCGGTTTTAGAATGAGTGTTCATTACTGGCGCAACAATGAGTGCGCAGAGAGTTAGCGGCATCTGATTGGTTCGCCGGTTGGAACAAATGTATTTACCCCCACTCTTAACTATCGTTCGCTTGGCACACCGGTCGGTACGATGCGTACGAATCTCCACCACCTCGCAACGTCTCATTGGTGTGCCGGTTGGTTACGTTCGATCTTAAGTAAGGGTCTCGTAACGGCGCCGTTTATTCGACTCCCAGCTGTCATGAGTATTAGACCATCTTGCTTACGTATTGAGACGAAGTACGATACGAGGCGATTATTTTGTCAAACAGTATTTTCTATTGTCTTCTAAAAATGAGTGACATCAATTTCGAGCAACGGTGTGTTATCAGGTTTTGCTTCAGACTTGGGCACAGTGCAACGGAAACTCTTGCCAAACTTCAGCAGGCCTACGGAGACAGTGTTTTGTCAAGAGCCCAGGTTTTTCGGTGGTTTAAAGCATTTTCAGAAGGAAGAGAGTCGATTGAAGATGAGCCACGAAGCGGAAGGCCTTCATGTTCAAGGACCGATGAAAATGTCGACAGAATCCGGGATCTTGTGCATTCAGATCGTCGGTTGACAGTCAGAACGATCGGGGAAGAGTTGAATTTGACTCACACTACCGTCCATCAGATTTTGACCAATGAATTGGGGATGAGAAAAATCTGCGCAAAAATGGTTCCAAAAAACCTTTCGCAAGAGCAAAAGGACATCAGGAGGGAAAGGTGCCTTGACTTTTTGGATTCGATTGAAAATGACCCCCATTTTCTGGAACGTGTCATTACTGGTGACGAGTCTTTGGTGTTTGAGTACAACCCAGCAACCAAGCGCCAGAGCATGGAGTGGCACACTTCAACCTCTCGAAGGCCCAAAAAAGCAAGAATGAGCAAGCCGAAGATCAAATTCATGCTGGTTTGTTTTTTCGATACCCACGGAATCGTCCACAAAGAGTTTGTACCTCAAGGCCAAACAGTCAATCAACACTTTTACCGGGAGGTTATTGAAAAACTTCGAAAAAGGGTCATTTGTGTGAGACCAAACATCAAGAACAACTGGGTGTTGCATCACGATAATGCTCCTTGTCACACAGCAATTTCAATAAACGAGTTTTTGGCCAGTAAAAACATTCCTGTGGTTCCTCAGCCTCCCCATTCGCCTGACTTGAGTCCTTGTGACTTTTTTCTCTTCCCGAGATTGAAAAATCACCTCAAGGGAACTCATTTTGGGACACTCGAAAACATTCAAACGGCTGTAACCGACCAGCTGAAGGCTATTCCAGTATCGGAGTTCCAGCACTGCTATGAGGATTGGAAGAACCGTCTCCAGCGCTGTGTGGCTTCAGAAGGAAGTTATTTTGAGGGTGACAATATAAAATTGTAATTCTATTTGAGTCGCTCATAACAAGAGATCGACTATCACCTCTCGGGAAATTCAGACTGCTGTAAGACTCTTGCTGTCTGGTGAACTCGCCAAGCACGCTGTCAGTGAAGGCACGAAGGCTGTTACTAAGCACACGAGCTCCAAGTAGACATTTCGACGCCCCACCATTATATAACGGCCCTTTTCAGGGCCAAAAAAAATTAAAAACGTAAAACAACCTTTCGGCATGCCTTCTGGCTGGTACGAGCTTTATTTTATAGATTACTGATACCGCTTCAAAAATATGAATGTTGGGCTCCATTATAATGACACTACATTATGCTGACGTGCAAATAACCTAAGCTAAAAAGGACCCTAATGATTTAAGGCGGTAGTCTAGTCTAGAAATTTGAGAAAATCGATTTTTTTCTTTTTCTTATTCCTTCGACCTTTCTTCATACGCCCCTGAAAACCGTTTATTGATATTTCAAAAATTAGCCGGGAAATAAAAATTCTAAGCAAGCCGTGCTCAGGTAGCGCGGTCGTTTCGAGAACGGGCACCGTCCCTAGGGCTCCAAACAATGTACCGGTAATAAAACTAATAAATCAGTTCACAGAATTTCTACCAACACTTCTCCATTTCATGTTAACGTATTTGAACTGTGCTATATTCAGTTACGTTCCAACCATCGAATAGAGCAGACGCGAAAACGCGATAGTAGAGCAGACGCGAAAACGCGATAGTAGAGCAGACGCGAATTCTTCAAAATGGGTAGTAAGAAAGGTACGAAAACGAATAAAACTCGCGCGCATCGTAATTCAGGGACGAAAAAAGAGCATTTCGAGGAAATCAGCATACTGGAGAACGCAGTCACGTTTTAACAAGTGCATCAGCATCGAAGTTGCGAAAAACTGGGGATATGGAAGTTCCACTTGACATGCAACACGGTTACTGTATACTAAATTTATTCAACGTTTTTGCAGCAATCAGTGCGTCTGTTGTCTGTAAAACATGTCAAGACGACGTTTCTTTCGCAAAAGCTTCCTGTCGCGAATTGGGCTTCAAAACCCAAATGAAATGTACGTGCGGTTCTCAATATATTAACACTTCTCCGCTTATCAATAAAGCATTTGAGATAAATCGTTTGATTATGGTGGCAATGCGATTGTTAGGAATTGGTAGAGAAGGCGTCAATATATTTTGCGGGATAATGTATATCGGAGTGGGACTTTCAAAAGCTGCGTTCGTACACTGCGCGGCTGCTGCTGTGTACGATTGGGTGCTGTAAAAAGCCGACAATGAGGAGAAACAACTGACCTTTGAAAAAGAATCTTCATCATCGGAGCTAACAGTGTCAGGAGATGGCACTTGGAAAAAACGAGGTTCTAGTTCACGGTTTGGCGTGACGAGTATAATTGGTAAATACAGCAAACAAGTGCTAGATACTGTGGTCAAATCGAGCTTTTGCCAAGCGTGTGCCGTAAGAAAAAACAAGATGACTACCGAAGAATTCGATGATTGGTTTGAAACTCACGAAGACTGTACTAATAACCACCATGGCAGTGCGGGCAAGATGGAAGTTGACGCGGTATTAGAGATGTTTCAACGATCGGTAGAAAAATACGGCGTGCAATACACTCGATACATTGGCGATGGAGATTGCAAACCGTATAAAGCAATTGTAGACGCGTGTCCTTACGACCAAAATACTATCGTACAAAAAAAAGAGTGTATTGGACAAGTTTCGAAAAGAATGGGAACAAGATTACGTAATGTTAAAAAACAATGTAAAGGTATAGGTGGAAAAGGCAAAGGAAAATTGACTGACATGGTAATCGGCGACTTGACAGTTTACTACGGTTTAGCGATTAGGAGAAATTGTCACTCAATCGAAGAAATAAAAAAAGCCGTGTGGTCAACATTCTATCACTATGCTTCAAGTGACGAAACCCCTCAGCACATGTGTTGCCCGCCGGGACCTTCAAGCTGGTGCAAGTGGCGTAACGCAGATGCTACTGAGTCGCTCGACGATTTCAGACATGATAGACCGCCCCTCTGTGATCAAGTTTTAGAGGCGATAAAACCCGTATACGTAAATCTTTCATCGGAGGATTTGTTAGAGCGGTGTCTAGGAGCGGAGACACAAAACAATAGTGAATCTCTAAATTCATTGATTTGGATGTTCGCTCCAAAACACATTCACTCTGGAGCTGTTACGATTGAAATTGCCACTTTTCTAGCTACGTGTATTTTCAACGAAGGCTTTATAACAATACTGAAGATATTGGATACGATGGGTGTGAAAATTTGACAGCAAGCAGAATCATATGCGAGGTTACGCGATCAACAAAAATCGACCGTTCCGAACGACGATCGTTATTCGCCTCAAAAGAAGCCAGGACTGCTAGAAGGGAAGCAGTATTAGAATTAGATCAGTTCTATGAAAGGGAAGAAGGAGCCATTTATGGACCCGGGCTGGCCGATTAACTGGTAAGCATCGATAATTCAATTTAAATCTCATTTAACGGTGTCAAAACTTTGAACGCGTTTATCTCAGAACTATGTTTTTCAAATCGGCGCCCACGATATCTCGATAACTAATGGACCGATCAAGCTCAAATTTTGCATGTACCTTAGGTAGCCTGTTTCTGAGGACTAGTAGCAGAATTGAGTCGAACAATAATTTTGCCGACATTTTATAACTCGTCGAATACCCGAAAATGTATGAAATATCATTAATGAAAGTTCAACAGGCCGCCATTTTGTCCAAATTTTTTTTTAAGTACCAATTCTGACACCAGTGCTCAGAGTACTCATACAGATTGAGAATATATATATATTTTTTTTTTCAGATGCGTACAACATCGTCCAGAGTGGGCGCCGATTGAGGCGGCTTTCGGCGCACCATGTTGCAACAAGGCAAAAAACTACACGAAAATATTTAAAATAATTTTTTTTTAAATGTACAAGTATTCTCTAAGGATCAATAAATGCACGTGTACGTTTTCATCAAGACAACTTCAACGGTTTGAAAGTTATTGCACATTAGAAATGACGTCAAAAATCTCGCTCTAGACCAGACTACCGCTTTAAGAGCAATGCGATTACGTTCCTGGCCGTCGTGAATGACCATTGTTCAAAGGGACGATGATCAAAATTCTGTAATTTTTCGCAGTCTACACGAAGAAATTGCCGGAATCGGCGAATCGTGAAACGGACAACTCCGGCTGAAGGCTGAAATTTAACGTCTTGTCATAGTACAATTAATAGGGAGCCCGTTACTGTTGTCCATAATACACTAAATTACAGGAGTTATTTTTTTAAAATTAGGTTCAGTATCACGTACTGACTGTAAATGAACAAAATCCTCACAAATTAAGTGACCGGAAGTGCCGCCATTTTGAGGAAAACCGTATCGGACAATATCTCCGTTACCGTGAACTTTAGGCCAAAAATGGTAATAACCTTTCTTGTAGATAATTGAATTTCCCATCTTTTTTTTCTAAATAATTTTTTTTGTTTCATTTACCGTTTACGACTTATACGACTGTTAAAATTTATTTATTCACTTTTTGACCTGTATCTCTCCTAATAATTGTTTAAACAATAAAATGCTAATAACTTATCTTTTAAATTCATACATTTTCCACAACTTTTATTTCGAACTTTTTTGTCTAAAATTAATATTCTCAGAGTTATAACGCGTTCAATGTTGCGCCACTGCGTGCAAGGCTAATGAAAACGGGTTATAACTTTGAGAACATTAACTTTAGACAAAAAAAGTTCAAGAAAAAGGTGTGGGAAATTTTCGGATTTAAAAGATAAGTTATTAGCATTTTATTGTTTAAACAATTATTAGGAGAGATATAGGTAAAAAAGTAAATAAATACATATTAACAGTCGTATAAGTTCCAAACGGTAACTGATACAAAAAAAATTATTTATGAAAAAAGATAGGAAGTTAAATTATCTACAAGAAAGGTTATTACCATTTTTGGCCTAAAGGGCACGGTAACGGAGATATTGGCCGATACGGTTCTCCTCAAAATGGCGGCACTTCCGGTCACTTAATTTGTGAGGATTTTATTCATTTACATTCGATACGTGATACTGAACCTAATTTTTAAAAAATAACTCCTGTAATTTAGTGCGTCACAATATTACCTATTGATTGTACTATCACCGATTTAATATAGAATAATACATATACGTATCTGAATAGCGGATGAAACAGGAATTTCGATCCCAAGCATGTGATATTATAATTTTCTCTAGCCATATTGAGTAGCGCGGAAGTATTTGGTGTCGCGCGTGAAATTATGAACTTCCGTCCGGTCTTTTTGCCTGACGGGCAAAAAGATATGGATAGAGAAAATTATAATATCACATGCTTGGGATCGAAATTCCTGTTTCATTCGCTATTCAGATACGTATATGTATTATTCTGTATTAAATCAGAGACAAGACGTTAAATTTCAGCTCTGTTACTACGAATAAAGGGTATTTACCATTTCCACGAAAATAAACTTTCATGTATTATTCGTGTAACCTATTAGTACTTACAAAAATACGAATATTCATTTTCAACATCAAAAAGTGCAAATTTGTCATACAATGTTCAATTTCGCGTGAAGATGTTTTTTGCTCTTAATATTTGCAGTTTATAAAAAGAAAACGTCCGAAGATTCTTCAGAATTTCGATTTTTAGCCGTTTTCCGCAAATTTCATGTCTATTCTCTATACCATGGAAACAGGAAATCAATTTGAGGTTATAGTGATCTCTAACGCAGTTCATGATTGTTTTTTTTTTCGGAATCTTCCGGAAACGTTCGGCTACTGGAGTACATTGTGTGAAAGGACATTCGGTGGCGTGACTGCAGATATTCCGTTGCCATTAAAATCCCGCGAAGAGATAAAATAATATTATGATTGAATGACAATTGCTCGTAAGGAGAATGGCAGCCCGCAAAAAACTTCATCAACCTCCTGTCACATAACATAAAATATAACAATGACAGACAATGCCAAAAATGGTGGTGAATGGTTATTGGTGGTAATTGGTGGAAAAGGGGTATATCCGTTTTCCACAAACTTAAAACCTCGCTTCCCAAGCATCCTTTCCCATGCTAGCACCCTATATTTTCCGAACCACCAATTCCCTCTACGGTCAAACCTCATACGAATTCTGTATTAGTGAATGCTATCTTTAATAAATTTATTCAAACGGAATGAGATTTTGGTCTCTGATGTTTTCATTGTAATTGGCGGAATGATCTATATACATATACCTATTGTTATCACGCATTTTGTCGAAACTTTTACGCTTGGTATCTTATCGAGCTACATTTTAAAAAAATCCACTTAACTAGTGCGTATGGCAGCTGTGAACAACGGAAATTCTGCGGTGCAGAGGGGGAAAATCCCAACCGCCGCGCCAATGAGACATCGTATGTGTGCACAGCGGGACGTCTGCTTTGCCATTAGTGCGCCAGTCGGGGGGAAAAGTGCATAAGTATGCTTCACAGAACTTCGTTGGTATCATTCGTCATTCGGTGTGGAGCCGAGTAACACCTTGAGACTTCAGTGTTTTTTCACCACATCAAATCAATATGTCTGGACGAGGAAAGGGTGGCAAAGTCAAGGGAAAGTCCAAGACTCGTTCCACCCGGGCTGGCCTTCAGTTCCCAGTGGGGCGAATTCATCGTCTTCTCCGTAAAGGAAACTACGCCGAGCGTGTCGGTGCTGGCGCTCCGGTATATCTTGCCGCTGTCATGGAGTATTTGGCCGCTGAAGTTCTTGAGTTGGCTGGAAATGCGGCGCGTGATAACAAAAAGACGAGAATCATTCCTCGTCATCTGCAACTGGCTATCCGTAACGACGAAGAATTGAACAAATTACTCTCGGGCGTTACGATCGCTCAAGGTGGAGTCCTGCCAAATATCCAAGCGGTTCTGCTGCCCAAGAAGACAGAGAAAAAAGCTTAAGTCGTCTATTGCAAACAAAAATCCAACGGCCCTTTTCAGGGCCAATAATTAATTTAACAAGGGTTCATTCTGTTACATATTGCATATTGAAATTTGTTTATGACAAGTGGTGCGTCTTTCATGTGAAAATAGGAGAGTTTGGGCTAGATTCGTTGGATCGTGAGGGATAGCATTATGAAATAGGACACAATATTACGATCTGCTTCAAGCGTGCACGGGCAGAATTAACGATAGCAAGCCAAACATTTCCCCTGCACTTCACAATTGCCGACGATTGTATATTTCGGTAATTGACTCTTTGTACACAATGAATAAATCAGTAGAATTTAACGAACAATTAGATGTTTTTCACCCTCTCTCATCTAATCGTAGTCGGTGAATTCATAACTAGAGAGGACAACGACATAGCTATGCTGCGTGATCAACACGACATCACAACCTCTTTGTTGGTTAAATGTACTCTTAAACGAAAAGGCTGATAAGCCATACCCTGGGGCTCATACTGCAACAAAGTAATGCTGAACGGTAATCATCAACAAAATGGCTGCGTGACGAAATTGTTTCTACATGAACAATAATTATCTTCCTAAGTGGACAATTATGGAAAAATGTTAGTTGAAAAAGTATAATACTAGTACTGTGTAATAAGACATTCATGATTTAACATCTAAAACTAACTGCCTAAACGGTGTGTAGTATAATTTCGGGTTTTTATAACTACGAGTTTGCGCAGAAATATAGTCAAATAAAATGATTAAACTCAAGATTTTACCAACGATCATACCACGCTGAAAGCACCAGTTCTCGTCCGATCACTGAAGTTGAGCATCATTGGGCGTGGTCAGTACTTGAATGGGTGACCGCTTGGGACCACCGCGTGCCGTTGGCATTGTTTTTTACCGATACATTATTTTTTCGTCGTCAATCGATACACAACAGACATTCTAGTCTGAATTAGTTTTTAAACATTTCCCACTGCAAAATACGGAGTCCAAGCGATGTACAGTCAGTTTGTAGATTTAGGAGTAACGGACGTACGAATATTTTCGTTATTGTTTTAGTGGTGTGAAACATACGTCCCCTGTATTTCCCTCGGCCAATTCCAAGCCTCACTATCCGTCATGCACCCACGTGTATTTGCCCATCGTCTTAAGAAAGATGGAAAAGAACAAAGACCCGACCAGCCAATTCGTGCACAAGGCCATACATAATTGAGAATTGGAAATTGCTTTATTTTAGACAGCCTTATTTCTCAAATCAATATCTAAGTTATGAATGTTCTGGCAAAAAAAATTAAATGTGCTTAAATAAAGAAAACTTATTCCTCAATTGTACAAGAATATATATATCCGTAGAAAAACCACATTATTCAGCCTGTCAATAGGCGTAAAAGGCGATAAAATGAAAAAAATTATTTCTCGCATTCCAAGCTCGGGTCCTGTTATTTGATTATTCGAGGAGACTGATAGGACTCTCTACTATGTAAAGAAATATAAACCATAATATTTCAGAACGAAACCTTGATCAACCGCTGTTCAGAACGACTACAGTCCGTTCGGGCTGTTAAGAAGCAATAAAGTATCCCCTCTCCTAATTCACGAGACCCCTATATATACCACGCCCGTATGCTGGGATGGCAGTCTACCAGAGCTCCTCGAGCATTACGCATCTCGAGCACTATAGTTCTTATAGTGATACGGTATAGATCTCACTTCTTTTTAAAAAGCAAGTGCAAGTATCTTCCCCGTAACATTTTGGCGATCCGTGCCAGGATAGTCTTCGCGACAATTAAAAGAAGTCAATCTGCCTAAAACGAGCTACGATAATTATCAGCTACGATAGTGGACCCTGAACTTCTAACGTCACATCGAAGCTATCTTCAGACTTGAACCCTGGAAAGTTCAACCTGAGAACGTGAGACGGTACACCATCGCCCCGGCGATCTACGAGCAATAAGCATCAAGAGTCGTTATCACTTCCCCGTTGTGGCACATTATCTCCACGGAGACCTTCGATAAGAAAAGCCACCTCGGTTAACAACAAATAAAAAGCCTAAAAGGTCATAAATCGTGGAAATCAACCCGTGAGTTGTATCCTTTTGAAAAAAAATAAAAATCAGAAATTGCGTCTTAAGTAATAAATAAGGGGGAATAATGATCAGTGAGTCATAAAATTCGCTTAACGCTGGCGTTTCGAGATTATCGAACACCGAAGCAAAATACACTTCTACGGAAGAAGACGAATTGACTTGCAGTAGTACTGATACTTCTGATACTTCATACACATCCACATCTGAGATGTCAAGAGCACCATCACCTGATGCAGATACGACGGCCAAACTCGACATGATAATACAGCATGTGGCACAACTTCAAGCAAATGTTAATACACTATCTAACGAAAATTTAAGGAGAGCAGAAGAAAATAATAAACTGTGGGAACATTTAGGAGATCACTGAAGATGACGGAGATGAACCAGTAAAAAACCAGCTAACAAACATCGGTCATGTACGCCGGATTCTACGTCTTATGATCGTTCACCAATACGAGGTCAACGGGAAGATGGAACAGAACGATTACACTGCCGATACAGAGCCACCGAGACATGTTATCGAGTACATACCAACGCTCAAAGGTCACGACGGCATCGGAGTAGAAGAATTTATACGATCAGTCAAACGAGCGCGACTTATCTGTAACCAACCGGACAGACTTTTGGATCTTATAATTAATAAGCGAATAACAGAGGAAGCCGAGAGAAGTATTCGTGGAATCGAGATAACAAGCTATAAAGAATTATTCCAAGCACTGAGAGACAATGTGTCAACAGCTATATCGTATGAAATAGCTCGCACAAGGCTAGCGCAGACCCGACAGCAACCGAACGAGAATGTGCGCAGTTACGATAAAAGATTTACTGAGCGATATAATGAGTTGCGTTATACTATACAGAACGACAACCGTGACGGCATATCACGCGTTGAAATATGTGTAGCACTCAAGTTTAAGGAAAGGAACATCGTAAAAACATACATTGCAGGACTTCGAAACGAACTTTTTATGGCAGTTAGAAGCACACATCCAAAAACATTGCGTGATGCAAGAATGGAGGCATTTGAGACAGAAATAGCTTTACTGGAAAGAAATCGGTCTCGCCCCACTCCACGGCCACCAGTAGCGAGCCAACGCCCAAGCCAACGCCCGCAAACACAGCACTTCGCAACACGCGGACAACCGCTGAACCAAAGCGGTACAGTAGCCAACAAAAACTTTGATCAAATAGAAGACAAACCATTATTTGACAGAATAAAACTCTACTGTGAGATTTGTAAAATTAAAGGGCATTCAACTGAAAAATGTTTAAAAATTCGGATTTTCGGAACGTTCAAAATCAAAAACGACCACCTTCATCAAGAATAAACCATATTCCAGAGGAACTGCAGATGGAAATTGGGAGGAACCTGCAGTTTTGGAAGATACCTTATCGATTCGGGATCATCAATAAATAGCATCAAGGAAAATCACATTCATCCAGAATATCGACACAACGTGAAACCAAAAGAAAGAAAATTCTTGATGGGAAACGAAGAACATATATCACAAAAAGAGGTTTTATTGGGAATGCATAACATTGCGATACCATTTACGGTAGTATCGAAAGATTTCCCTATTGCAGAAGATGGAGTAATTGGAAGACCATTTCTAGAAGATTTTAATTTTTCACTGAATAACGACACGTTACAGCTCAACGAACGGAAATATCCCTTAATAGACAGTGGTTATTATGTGACACCGCAGCAGAGACAGGTGTTACATATACAATGTTCAACAAAGAAGGGACACGTAATGATCACCGATCACCCAGTGATTCCTGACGGAATTTTTACAGTAAAAAATTACAAGGCAAGAGTCCCGATCAGAAATAACCAAGGAAAAGGACTGAACATCAGGCAGGAAGAGTCAAAAATACAAGCAGTAAGAGTCGTTCGACAAGAAGACTTAAATATTTCACCGGAGGAAAAAATCAAGAGAATAAACTTACTGATGGAGAACACTCGACTACAACATATTGAGGAAAGTATGAGAAATACACTTTGGCAAATAATATCAAGATATCATACCATCTTTGCTTACCTGGAGATCCATTACCTTGTTCACCAATTTCAGAACACGTTATTAGACTTAAGGATGAAAAACCAATTAACTCCGCAGTATATAAACTACTTGAGGTGCACAGACAGAAGATAAACAGGCAAATGGGGGAAATGTTGGAAAAAGGAATCATCCGACCATCAAAATCACCATATAACTCACCAGTCTGGGTTGTACCGAAGAAGGCAGACGCATCAAAGGAAAAGGAGTGGAGGATCCTTTGGAGTAATAGATTTCCGAAAACTCAACGTAAAAACAGATCAGAATGCTTATCCACTTCCATTGATCAATGATATCCTAGATCACCTTGGAAAAGCGAAATTTTTCTCAGCATTTGATCTCAGCTCTGGATTTCACCAAATTCCAATGGAAGAAGAAAGTAAGAAGTACACGGCCTTCTCAACACCCGAAGGTCACTTCGAATATAACAGAATGCCATTTGGATTAAAAAATGCTCCAGCAACTTTCCAACGAATGTTGGATACAGCGCTTAGAGGATTGATTGGAAAACATTGTTTTGTATATCTTGACGACATAGTAGTCTTTGGATCAACGCTACAAGAACACTATGAAAATCTCGAAATCTTATTCAAAAGATTAGAAACAGTTGGACTCAAATTACAACCTGATAAATGCGAATATCTTCGACCAGAACTTGAATACTTGGGACATTTGATAATACCAGAAGGAGTTAAGCCAGATCCAAAGAAAATATCAGCGGTAAAGGATTTTAAACAACCAAAAAATGTAAAGGAAGTAAAAGGATTCCTAGGACTAACAGGATATTATCGCAAGTTCATCAAAGGATTTTCAACTATCAGTAAACCACTTACATCATTAACTAAGAAGGATAACAAATTCGAATGGGATGATAAAGCACAGAAAAGCTTTGATATATTAAAACAGAAACTCTGCGAATCACCCGTACTAAGATACCCTGATTACAAGGAAGAGTTCACATCAACAACAGATGCATCCAATGTGGGACTTTAAGCAGTACTCTTACAGAACGGACATCCATGCTGTTATATATCTAGAACACTCAACAAGCCCGAACTAAACTACACTACAACAGAGAAGGAGTTACGCGCCATAGTGTGGGCAGTCAAAAGATTACGACAATATTTACTTGGAAGAAAATTCAAAATCCAAACAGACCATCGAGCCTTGGTATGGCTATTCGGAATTAAAGAGCCTTCATCCCGACTCATAAGATGGAGACTTAAATTAGAAGAATATGAATTCGAAATTGAGTATGTAAAAGGAAAAGAGAATACCGCAGCTGACGCATTATCACGGGTATTCCCAATCACATCACCTCAAAATCAGGATCTTCTACAACAAGCTTTAGAGGACATCGATACAACTGAACCACAAGAAGATATGGTTACTCCAGAAGCACTGTACGCTGATTACCATACCATATGGTGCCTTATTGAGAACCATGACGACAAAATAGAAGTTTTGAAAAACACTAATAAAGGACAGTGGATGCCAATAACAAAGACATGCAACGACAACGAGAATCCATTCGAATTAGGACCATACGATGAGAAAGAATGGTTAAATGACTTGTATCTCAGTCAAGAATATTTCAGGAAAATGAAACAAGCAGCAAGATATATAATTGAGGATCCGAATTTCACAATATATGAAAAAGAAACAATAAATGACATGCTTAATTTCTTGGCACATAGAGAAGAAACGACTGTACGAATTTGCCATAAGGAAAAAAGATTAAGTGAAGAAGAAAGGAAAACCATCCTCAAAGAAACACATGGAGGAAATTTAACGCACCACCTGAGAAAGAACAAATCCATTGCTAGATTAAAAGAAAACTACGAATGGATAGGAATGGAACAGGAGATGATAGACTTCATAAAAAATTGTGAGACATGTCAACAGGCAAAATTAACAAGAATCAGACCAAAAGCACCAGCAATAATAACTGATACCCCGAAGGTAAGCAATGAAAAGATAGTCATGGACATTTTTGGACCACTTCCAAAATCGGTAAAAGGTAATCGATTTATTTTGACGATACAAGACACTTTTACAAAATATCTGATGTTGTGTCCAATGAAGACAGTTACCTCTGAAGAGATAGCCAATGCATTGATTCAACATTACACCTATCTATTTGGCACACCTTAAAATATACTAACAGATCAAGGACAAAATTTCTTGTCAAACGTTATGCAGGAATTTGAAAGGGTATTGGACATCAGACCTATCAAAACTACGGCATACCATCCACAATCAAATGGATCCTTACAAAGAGTTCACGCATTAATTAGTGACATGATCAGAACATCATTGAACACATCAAATAGGAATCAATATTGGGACGAAAAATTGCAGCCAATTGCTTTTGCATATAACACATCTGTACATGAGGGTACCGGATATACCCCCTTTGAACTCACTTTTGGAAGAAAAGCACGATTACCGTCGAGTCTGGATAGTCTCAACAATCTAACCTACAATGAACTAATCGAAAAATGGAAACGTCGACATGAAGAAACTCTACGATGAGCAAAGGAAAAATTAGAAAAAGCAAAACAAAAAAGTAAAGAATACTTATATGGATAACTGACGTGAGTTAAAGACGGAAGTTAGACAACGACTGGGAAGGACCTTATCTCATTACTCAAAAATTTGATAATAATAGTTTAGAAATTCTCAAAAATGGATCACATTTGAAAATACACATTGATCGTACACAACCATATTTTGCAGATGCAAGCGACCATTATCAAGATACTCCTGATGATAGGAGCGACGTTACGAGTTAGCGGACACATAACCATCACGTCACTACACAACGCAACATTCGTTCTGGAAGACCTTGGACAGATAAAAATATTTCATGAGACATGGAAATTAATTGCAACTATAGATACCAGCGGACTCGAAGAGAGATACGATGAAATATGGAAATTGAACCCAAGAGCAAACGCAGTTTGTAAGGAAAAATGCAACGAGCAGTTCGAAATCGATTTGCTGAAAACTCGACTCGAAAGAACGCACAGCGACATCCAACTCTTGCAACATATTACCAATGGTGAATTAGGAAAACGAAGAAGAGGACTCATTAACTTCTTTGGGTCACCATCCAAAGCATCATTTGGGACACTCAACTCTTCAGACTTAGACTACATCAATTCTGAATTAGATAAACTATACAATGTGACAAATATACTGGGTAAAGGATTAACAGAACAAACAAAAACTATAAAATTGATACTTAATAATACAAATCACGATATCAATAAACTTACGAAACAAGGCGAAACATATTTAGATCTAGCAGGAAAAGCTACCGAATGTATAATTGCCACCACCGGGACAATAATTAAACTTGCAAAAACAATGGAACAAACAGTCACAATACAATACCACAAAACCTTCTCGATTGGAATCTCCACAGAAGATCTGAACCTAATATCCGAGAAATTATTAGCAGTTCAACACCACTTAACTAACCAAGAGTTAATCGACATAAATACTAATCTTGATAATATTCAAGCAAAAATTAATCTAATAAAAAATGCTAGGCGACCCCGCACATGGGTAGAAACTACCATAAGTACGTTAACAATAATGGGGTACGTAGGATTAGGATTAATCACGCTCTGGGGATTCAATAAAGTTGGACTCTTCAACTGTATTAGTACATGCCTACCGAAACTATGTTTCAAAATATGCTGTAACAAACAAATTGTACATCACCGACCAGTTTACCAGCATGAAGCACAAGTAGTAATACCGTTGAAACCTCAACCATCTGTACCTACAATTCGCACGATTAACAAAAAAAATACTTTTCAGGAGAAAAGTCAATCTACTCTGGGGGGTGTTAAGAAGCAATAAAGTATCCCTCTCCTAACTCACGAGACCCCTATATATACCACGCCCGCATGCTGGGACGGCAGTCCACCAGAGCTCCTCGAGCATTACGCATCTCGAGCACTATAGTTCTTAAGCATATACTTATACTACGGTTAAGCATATTGTATACTCCACGAATATATTGTACTGTATTGAGTTTAAAAGGAATAAATACGTGAGACTATACTACGGTATAGATCTCACTTCTTTTTAAAAAGCAAGTGCAAGTATTTTCCCCGTAACACGGGCGTTCAAGGTTCCTTTTTGAAATCTGTTGGTTCATATTTTTTTAACATAATAGAGGAAACTAATCCTATTAGTGTCTTCGAGAAATAAAAAAAAACAGGACACCGGCCTTTCTGGGTGTTCCCGAAGCTGGTTTCTCAGCACCAGCGGGCTTCTTCGCTGCTGGCGCTTTTTTAATGGCCTTAGCTTTTGGTGCGACCTTACCCTTTGGCTTGGCTAACTCAGCTTTGGCCGAAGCGGCGAACTTGAAAGATCCAGCGGCGCCCTTGCCTTTGGTCTGTATGAGAGTACCGGATTCAACAGCGGACTTGAGGTACTTCTTGATAAACGGTGCTTGTCTCTCGGTATCGATCTTGTAGGTGCCGGCCATGTATTTTTTAATTGCCTGAAGCGACGAACCACCGCGTTCCTTCAGTTCCTTGATAGCAGCATTTACCATCTCGAAGGTTCTCGGATGACTTGGCTTTGCCCGGGGTTTTCCCTACTTTCGCCATACGACTGGCGATGAAGTTGTTTTGTCTCCCATTGTGGCGAAAAACTCGATATACGACTTTTTAACTTCGCCTTAGATGCACTAGCATGACTTGTATTTGCCTTATGGGCATGTGGAAGCACTCCATGAAATTTCCGCTTTTTCGGCTTCGAATCTGGACGTCTCCAGTTGGTAGTTTGATGTACAGTCTTCTTTTCCATTTCGGCAATCACGAGCACAGATGTAGAGAGAACGACTAATGTAGAGAGAACGTTGTAACTTGGATTTCAGTTACTTCTTGCTCCAAAAATTCTAATGTAAAGGTCTCCTTCGAAGAATAATCGATCATAAATAAATAGATAAGTTATTTACCAGTTTTTAAATAATGTCATTCCAATGTATTTGGGACTCTGTTGTGGAGTGTTTTGCGTATTACGAAAATTCTTCATATTTATGGATATATACAGATGAATGTGATTTTATTGTGAGTCGAGGTTAAGTTCTGTAGAGATTTCGTTCAATGTTACCGTTGGAAAAATTGAATGAAATTATATTCACTGATGGAACTAGATAGTTATTAAATTTATAAACTATAACGGTTCTTCGATCGAGGATTATCGAAATTTCTAAAGTACTCAAGTTAAAATGTGGAATCATAGGTAGATACAAAGTTAATGCATTGCCAGCCTTTATGTTGCTTAAAGTATTTCGTTAAGTATAATTGTAGTCGATGAATACAATTTATAATTGAAAGTACAATGAAAGAATAAGCAATTAATTGGTTTTACAGCGTAATTTACAAGTAGACGTATTTAACAATTGAGGTGTATATATGATCATAAAACGTGAAAGCGCTTAAACTCGTGTGACATATAAACAAGTTTTATATCAAATTTTAAGACAAAGATAAAGTCACGTGGAATTATTTTTCGTTTTGATACGTTTGCGAACCGACAACAGCTTAGCGAAGTGCGGATAGAGAATGATAGGGAGAAAAATGGAGAAAATGCAATTGGGGAGGGTCATATACGTAAAAACCCGCAAGAGGGGTTGACGCTGGAAAAAAAAATTAATCATCTTGATTATCATTTACGCGTAGATTCAAGCACCGAGATATTACCGATTTGAAAGCGAAACTAAACGACAGTAGCGAGCCTCGTTTATGTCTCATCGCCACAGATGGCGTCTTTTCGATGGACGGTACTGTCACGTCTCTATCGGATATAGTACAATTGGCAAAGGATCATAACGCGTTAACTTTCGTGGACGCTTGTCACCCCACTGGATTTTTCGGCAAAACCGGTCGGTGAGCGTAGTTTTCGAGAAGGAATTTTTTCTCAATTCCTAAAATTCATATAATCTTAAATATTTTTCGATTTTTTTACGAATTCCTACAATAATATTGATCGTTGATCAACAACAATCGTTGCGTCATATGTATATGCATCTCGAATCTCAGAAGTTAAATTTACGAGCGTATTAACAAAAACTAACATATACAGGGGATCCGAGGAATTTGTCATCGTGTTGGTGGTATCGATATACTAAATTCTACATTAGCAAAAGCGTTGGAGGAGCTGTCGGGGGTTACGTAACCGGATCGAAGGAGTTAATCGACTTGCTTCGGCGGAAGACCCGGCCATATTCGTTTTCTAATTCTCTGCCTCCGCCGGAAGTGGCAACGGGAATGTAAGTGAAGACGTAAAATGTCGCTGTACCAAAACGGATACGTTTTTTTCTTTTTAACCAAAACATATATATTTTTTCCGCAAGTTCTAGTAAAAGTTATTTGTAGAGCGAAGCTCTTTTACGGAGGTTCGGCAGGGGTAGAGCGAACTGGCAAAAAGTGAGACGCTTAGTCATAAGACGCTCGAAATGGGTGTGACGCTCGAGAGAGGGGGAAGGCAGGCATCAGAGCGGCGTGCCGCAGCGCTGCCAGAAAGAGAGTGACAGAGAGCGAGAGGGGAGAGGGCAGGCGTCGGCAGTGGCAGTGGGCTAATGCAGCACTCTCGCTCTCTCACTCTTCGCTCTAGGCGGGAACGATATAGATATAGTGGCGCACGCGGTCTCGGCGTCGGATACGATTCTGATGCCTGCGTAGTATTCTTTCTTAGAGAAACAATCTGCGCAGTTCTCTGTTTCTCTCACTCTCGCATCACTTTCTCTTCTGTTACAATTTATATGTTATGTTGTGTGCTTCATAAAAGTGTAAAGTGGAATAATAATGGTGGAGTGGTGCAAAAATGGATCTCGCTACTTCATCTACCGACGATGAAAATTGTATTCCTCAAAAAGCTTTGGTTTTATCGGAAAATGATGATCAAACTACGACTATGTAAGTACAATAATTCTATTAAATATCGGCGTCATTGTAGAGGTTATGTTTTCTTACTTCAAAATAAAATAGAGTCACAAACATATACATCCTATTTCAGTTACCATAAACCAATCATATCTATTATTGAATACGATGAATAAATCCATTTTTATTATTTTTATTATTTTTCTAGTGTTAAGATTCATATACGTATATATATACTAGGGGGGCTCTGCCTCCGTGCGCGCTTCGCGCGCCAACCCCCCCCTCGGGCCTTTCCATTCGGCGTACCCCCCCCCCCCCGGGCTATTCCATTCGGCGTACCTCCCCTCGGGCTATTCCATTCGGTGTACCCCCGCCCCCGGATGGGGGGGGGGGGGTGCGGTGAAGGGAATGACCACCTCAACTCTTGTACACGGCGGCGCCGGCGAAATATTTATATAATATAGAGAGATATATACATGTACTATTTTTGTGAATATATTAAATGATTTCCAAAGATGGGTGTCTTCTTTCATTAATTTTGCGTTTCCAATATCGCTTCAAAATAAATATTTAAGTACCTAAGAGCTTCGCTCTTACCGGGTGTCCCACGACACCTCACGACTTTTTCCTTTTTTCTGCAAATACGTGTAGATACATACTTACATTAGATCTTCGATCTTTGGTAAAGTATCACGTTGTTCCTCGATCAATTAACCAACAATACCGCGCAATTCCGATGTTCGATGATTGGCGCAGGATTCTTAATCAGCGGCGATAACCATCCTATATGCCACGTTATGCTTGGCGACGCAAAATCAGCATCTACGTTCGCGGACAAAATGCTTACAAGGAAAATACTCGAGGTGTCCCCGTTCGATTTTGTTGAAACTCATGGATGTTATAGAGCATTAGAAACTAAGCGACACGTATTTTTTTTTATCGGCGGAAAAACGGTTTCAAGGGGTGAAAGCACCCCCTAAAGTTGCACAGGGCAAGGGTCGATTTTGCAGTGTCACTTACAAGCAGTTCATAGATTTTGACGAAATAACAAATTTTCTACGTAAATTGTACTAATCCGCTAGGGGTCACTCCTAAACAACTTTTATAGGTTGTCCAGTGTAGTTGACAACCACTGTGGTAGGATTAATTTTCATTTCTGGTGCGAGAGAAATAATTACAAGGAAAATTTGTATCCGTGGAAAATTAGACATAACATTGACGGTCGATGAGGTATTGCAACGCCATTGCCGGAAGGATCCTCATTGTATTCTTCCGAAACAAAAGCCCTGTTGTCGAAACCATAACTGTTCTCACGAGGAATCGAATGAGGTTGCCGACTTGTCACGGACACGTTGTCGGGACTGTGATAAAGATTGTCGGTTTGACTTCTATTTATGTGTGCAATTTGAAATTTGGTTAACGTTCAAGGCCATGTACCGAATGCGCAAAAGTGAAGCGTGCCAGAAGCGATTTACTACATATTTTGGTATGGTCATTTCTAATTTACTAGGCAGGACTCCAAAAACTCCCGAAATTTGTCTGTGAATTGAAATTTAATTCCTTTTGAGAAAATATGACCTGGGTTTTTTTATTGACTACAAAAAAATAAATAAACTTGCAAGCAAACAATGATCTTTCGTCTTTCATCCGAGACGTCTATTCTTCTACAGTTGATAATGTGGTAATTCATTATTCAATTCACTTTTCGACTATTTGTACGTTTATTTGACAATCGGTAGTTTTGATTTCACCCCCATTAAGGGAGGAAATAGGGTTAGACGGTTCAAAAAATCGATTTTTTTTTATTTCATGAATTGTTAGTAAAACTGATGAAAAATATGTTCCCAAAATTTTAAATGACAATTTAGACTCGTTCCATTGTTATAAGCCATTAAAGTGAGTAGCTCTCCTTCAGGCCCCGAGCGCGCCACGTGTTTGAAACGCGTTTTTCTGAAAACGACTTTTTTTTAACCTGCGTACACGTTAGTTTGAAAAGTTTTCAACCAAGCGTTTTGAAAATTGGCAGTTACTTTCTTCATAGTATTGCGTTCTATATGAACCTAAAATCGGAATATCATCAATATTTAAAATAATTTTTTTTTGTAAGTAAATTAAAAAAAAATGGCAAAAATCCATGCTTTTTGTTTTGACCCCTGTAAAAAATTCAATTTTCTATTATTTTGATAGCATTTAGGTTCATATAGAAGAGAGACATATAATAAAAGTAAATTCCAACCTCGTTTGATTTCAGATGAAAATTGCGAGTTCCAGAATGTACGCAAAATGCTGAGTCTGATTGTGACCTGCAATATGGGGTCGCTAATATTTTCGGTGTTTTTCAATGAAATTCTTCAAAAATTTTATAGTATATACTTAAATATATGTATAAAATATTCTCAAAGTTTCAATTAATTATATTCATTTTTTATACTATAAAAAAAATTCATGAAAATCATTGAGAAAACGCTGTCCTAACCCTATTTCCCTGCTTAAGATGTAATCGGAGTTTGTAATCCAGAGTTGCATCGCGGCTTATCGGCTGACCACCTCTGTCCAATGTGTACCCGTAGTAAGGGTGAAAAAATATGTGTACCGTTCTCGGGTTAACAATCATATTTTATTTATGTATTTTTCATTTACGATTGAACGTTTTTCTTTTAATTCTACTGAAACGAGTGTCAAAAATATGAATTTATTACAGGAGGGATAGAAAATGATTCCACATGCATTCCACATCTCAGTTGATTTATTTTATTCTACTCTCTTTCGCAACTTATTTTAATCATTTACATATTTTTTCATTATATTATTTTGATTAATTTCTAGGCGATGTTTCACACTTTCATAAATCTTATGATATAACATGTCGTTACTTAATTGATGGAATAAATATCTAATGTTTCTAACATAAATGTTATTCGGCTCGAGGGTTATTTCCGGAATTATCTCACCGACTCATCACTGATATCATTGTGTAAAAAAAAGAGGGCAAAAATGGTAATTAGACCGTTCTCAAATTAGCATGAGCGCAAAAATCTATCGACGCGATCCGTTAACTCAGGGCACAATGTAACACGGCATGCAATTATATAAAAGCGCGAAGGAACTATAATTATGACGTAAAAAGATTGAACTTGAGACAATTCGAATGTACACGAATAATAGTCGCGTTCATTTTCCTCCGGTGGTGTTTATTTCAATATAATATCAATGACGAACGGTGGTAAAAACAGACGTCATCTCTGAAATTGATCGAAGCTCGGCTCTGCACAGTTTTTCAACGAATTTGCATTTCGAGGCCACCCTGTCTCTTGTTCGCAGAGGTGGTTGTGGAAAAGCAGTTTTGTAATTTGTTCGAACAACAAAATCTGATTATTAAAAATGTACGATGGATTATTGTGTGGAAATAAAAACAGTTCGGATATGTGCAATAACCCGGGTTTATTATATAGATTTATGTGTTAACATTTGATTTAATTGGGATTAAAATATTGTAGTAACGTTTTTTCCGTATTGGGCGTTTCTAGTTTCCGTATTCATCATTGTGCTGGATGCTGTAAAGAGAAGTAAACGTTTGTTCGTCAAAATCTATTTGAATCTCATTCTCGAAGTAAACGAGACATATTACGATCAGAATAATAATCGATAACGTACGTGCTTCTCGTAAAAACACACGCCAATTGCGTGAGCCGTTTCACATTCATTTTCCCCCTCTGCGAATAAAAAATATATATAAAAAATATAATTGATTAAAAAAATTGTAAAACAACAATAAAACATCGTAAAACGATACGTACTCTTGGCGCCACACTCTTTGATTGCCTCGACGATCTTATCCCGATTGCAGATAATCGGTGGCAGATTTTCAATCGTTTTCTCGATATTCATTGTTCCATCTGCGTTCGACTACGAAAAAAAGTTACCGTTTTTTAAATCATGTACTACTGTATCGTTGATGGGAAAACATTTCACGTAGGTGAAAAGCATTTTTCTACTATTTAACTCACAATTCCGAGCTCCTTCATCACACATGCTTGGTAACACATCGTTTTTGGATCATATGGATTCATAAGTTGTTTGAGACTTTCAGTATCGTTTGCGTGTACCGCGATGCATTTCGTTACGGCTGCTACGAATTTGTCTTGTCCCGGCCAGAGGACATCCTATGACAGACCGCAGAACGTTACATCAATGAAAATACAGATTTTTAAGAACCGACAGTCTTAAAAATGTCTTTCCAACGACAAAAATTCCATTCATTTTCCATTAATGGTAAATTAACCATTCATTTTCCATTAATGGTGAATTTACCATTCATTTTCCATTAGTGGTAAACTTACCATTCATTTTCCATCAATCGTAAATTTACCATTCATTTTTCATTAATGGTAAATTTACGATTCATTTTCCATTAATGGTTAATTTACCATTCATTTTCTACTAATGGTAAATTTACCATTGATTTTCCATTAATGGTCAATTTACCATTCATTTTCCATTAATGGTAAATTTACCGTTCATTTTCTATTAATGGTAAATTGACCATTCATTTTCCATTAATGGTAAATTTACCATTCATTTTCCATAGGCACAAGCAATGGCAATACCACTGGGGGTTTCAATGGAATTTTTGTCATAGGAAAGAATGCCAGGGCATTTGCCAATGACAAAATTTTACCATTCAATTTCTCATAGGCAGCAGTGGCAATACCAAGTGGGATTTTGAATGGAGTTTTTACCATTGGCAGAACTGCCTTCAATTGCCATTGCATCTGAAGCAATGGAAATTCAATGGCATTGACTACCGAGCGGGTGAGGCAGTTTTTCTAAGTTTGTGATGGTCATAGAACCGAAACTCATTGTGATCAAAATAATAATCGATGACTTACGCGCTTTTCGTAAAAACACATGCCAATTGCGGTAACCGTTTCACATTCATGTTCATCCTCTGAAAATAAAAACAAAAGTAAAAAATATAATAGATTTAAAAAATTCTAAAACAACAATGAAACATGGTAAAACGATACGTACTCTTCGCGCCACACTCTTTGACTACCTCGACGATCTTATCCCGATTGGGCATTTTCTCTGGGAGAGCTTTCACTGCTTTCTCTATATTCATACTTCCATCTGCGTTAAACTAAGAAAAAAAGTCACCATTTTTGTATCTTCTATTATTGTATTCTTGGTGGGAAAACATTTCACGTGGGTGAAAAGCATTTATCTACTATTTATATCTCACATATTCGAGCTCCTTCAACAAGCATGTAGCGAAACACTTCGTCTTTGAATCAAATGGATTCATAAGTTGTCCGACGGTGTCAGGATCGATTCCGTGTTCCGCGGTGCATTTCGTTATGGCTGCTACGACTTTCTCTTGTCCCCGCCAAGCGAGAGCCTATGGCAGACCGCAGAATGTTATTTAAAGAAAAATACAAATTTTCAAGGACTGACAGCATCGGACGGGCGGTCATTGCGTGGCTTCGACGATCTCCCATGTTAAGCAATTTCAATACTGAGATGGATGACCGCTTAGCCGTGCACTGGCTTGTACGCCGGCTACCGAGCGGGGGAAGCAGTTTTTTGAGTCTCTGATGGTAATACAACCGAAACTCATTGTGATAAAAATTATAATCGATGACTTACCTGCTTTTCGTAAAAACACACGTTAACTGCGTGAGCCGTTTCACATTCCTTTTCACCCTCTGGCAATAGAAAATGAATTGAAAAATATAATAGACACAAAAGTATCTAAAATAAAAATAAAAGATCGTAAAACGATACGTACTCTTGGCGCCACACTCTTTGATCAATTCGATGGCCTTATCCCGATGGGGCATAACCGCTGGCAGCTCGTTAATCGTTTTTTCGATATTTAAACTTCCATCAGTGTTAGACTACGAAAAGATAAAAATAATTATAATTCTTTTGCGTTGTATTACTGTATCTTCGATGGGAAAACATTTCACGTGGGTGAAAAGCATTTATCTACTATTTATCTCACATATCCGAACTCCTTCATCATGCATGCACTGAAACACTTCTTGCTTGGATCAGGCGGATTTATCCAGAATTGTTGGACGCTTTCAGGTTCGATTCCGAGTTCCGCGGCACATTTCTTTATGGCTGCTGTGTAACTGCCCTGTTCCAGCTGACCAAGAGCCTATAACAAACGGCAGAACGTTATTTCAATAAAAATACAAATTTTCAAGAACCACGAGCAGTGGATGCGCGGTCGGTGCGCGGATTCGGCCATCTTCCATGTGAAGCATCGCTCGCATAGAAGATGGCCGCGCTCAGGACTGGCATGGGGCGACCATTAGCGTGCACACCGACTAACGAGCGGGGGGGCCGTTTTCCTGAGTTTCGGATGTTAATACGAACTGAAACTCAGAAAAACGTATAGAAAAAAGGCCTCTGTATCGGCATGGGTTTTCCGTAGTTTTTCCGTGTCCGCGACGAGTACGATACGGTGTAGCTAAAAAGCAGTTACGGATGCTACGGAAGTTAGGTTAGTTTAGCATAGTGCCGGTAGGGAGTAATAGGAAGGAAAATTGGGAAGGATACACGTAAAAATCATTAAAGGTATAGGCCTGTTGCGTATCTCCTGCAGCGCCGCCCTATCGGTATTATCTGGCAACACAAGGGTGAACCAGCTGACGAAACGTTCATTATAGCTTCGAATAGCAGCGAAATTATTCGCTCAAATAGAAATTGCAGCTTTGTCGATTGTTTCAATACTGAAGTTAAAAATCCGGAGTTAAAGTTCTATTGTTTTCCATCAAAAAGTTATGAAATAGAAAGAAAGAAACGATGGATTCAAGCCGTTAAGAGAAGGTAAGTTAATGTATGATTACTTAATATATAAATAAGGTACAGAATTATTTCAATCAAATTTTTATTATGTGGCTATATAATTGTTATAATATATTTATACAAGTTCTGAAGCTTCTCGGGACATTCAATTCTTTTTAGAATTATCTTCAATCCTTTATCTTGTGAAAGACATTCATAACTGTGATATGTAGCACCAGTTTGGAAGTTTAACAATTCCTTACACACAAAACGCAATTCTTCCAGATGCTTCTCTTTTTCTTGCCTGTGAAGAGCTCTTTCTGATTTAGTTAATTTCCCAGTTTGTACGTATTTCGCAAATAAACACTCTAGCAGCATAAGTTCTTCTTGTACGTGTTCAATTTCATCCACCGAGGAGCATTTTTCCGAAACACCTATTCTTTGTGAAACTAAACTCTCTATAGTGTATCCTTTTTTGTATTTTGCAGATTGGAAGTTACTAAGCTTATTCCACATTAGCGGCTGGTCGGTTTTGGATGTAGTACATTCTTCATTGACATAAATGCACACAGCTGCGACGTTTTTACACCCTCGTTTAAATAGACCAGCCTTACAAGCGCAATTACTGTATGAAATCGAACGATAATCTTGCAACTGAAAAATATTCATAAATTCTTTCATAGCTGACATTTAATTAATTAATTATTAATAATTAATTAACAAATTTAATTAATTAATTATATTATTTATATACAGTCGTTTTATTTAACTTACCGTTTGTTTCCAATATTTTTAACAAAATTACCGACAGAAAATGTCAATTAATTTACAAATTTAATAAACTTACTTCAATTGTGATTTCATATGGAGGATTATTTATTTTAGTTTCAGGTAAAACTTTCCCTTTCATGATCCGCGAAGCACCGTTGTCGTCTACAATCTCTCTGACTTCACTAACGTGATTACTTCGGAATAATTTTATTCCTAATATATTAAGGGAAATAGACATAGAAAACGTGGTCTTTTTTTATAAATAACAGTTGATGTAACGTTAAAATTTTATTTACCATTTTCCGTATGAAATATATTGCGTTTTATACGTTAGAAAAATTTATTTATCAATAACCACGTTCTCATTCAACGCGTATATTCTTACAAATACAATACCTTTGGAGATAGATTTTGGACGAAACAAATTGTTCTTAACATTTTGAAAACCGCAATAAATTATAAGGGATGTCATTTTGTTGAATAGGAATAATAAACGTTTCATTTTCTCTATACTTGTGTTTACATGTCGTATTTTTGCGCCAGCTGACCACCTTCGTTATGCCTTCCGTGGGCCGATAGACGGCGCGTCGATCGACCACGGGAGATACGCAACAGGCGTATACGTTGGAACACACAAATAAATAAATAATACGAATTTCAGGATCAAAATATATGAAAATAAAAAAAAGTACTTTTTTTTACTTACGAACGGCGTAAAGGCGATCAGCACGAGAATAGCAACGTTGCGATACATTGTCGGGCCGTTTATTTCACTGTTCTGACACGATAGTCGGAATTTTTTCACTCTTTATATACAAAACGATAACAATGTTCAACTTGGAGCTTCATATTATATTCTAATATCGTGAGCGGGAGTAGAATAACAATTCGATTATTAAATATCTAGTATCGAGATATTACCGCAGCGAGAGCGTGATTACGAACGAACCCGCGTGATAATAAGCGACGTTTTGTCGTCGGATATTATCCACGACTTCCTTCGTAATGCGACACGAGTATTCTGTTTAATTGGCCGCTGAAGTTTTCAATAAAATATTTCGCGCAAGTGTTGACGTTTCGGCATAACGCATATCGCCAATCCCCATCAAAATTGAACTGAATACGATGGAAAATTAGACGAGACCTTGACGAGAGCACTTAGTTGCACGAGGTGACGTTAGTAGCGTTCCTCTAATTCGTCCGAATTACAGAAAACAAAACAATGTCGTAATAAACGAAAGAAGACAAAAAAAAACGAATGATATTATATAACAAAGAAAAAATGGTAGAGTTCCATATAGGCATGATTTTGCAATTGATTTTAGAATTGAACGCGCGATGAACGTTCGAGGAACAGTTTTTGAACTCATCCCTGCTTCATGTTAAGCTAGTAGTCTGGTAACTTAAGCCGAATTTCATGTCTTTTTTGGAGGGCGTTTTTTTGTAGGAAAATAAAAATGAATCGTTTTGGATATTTAGGATGTTTTTATTTACATATTAAAGATACAAAAAAAAATTTTTTTGACAAAATTTAATAGTTTATTATTATTATTATTGATCGAAGTTGGCACCTCGAAAAAAAAGCGCGTGGGTGGCCCCGGTGATTTTGGCTCTTGATGTTATGTGAAATAAAAAATTCTTGATAATTCTTAATCTATAGACATGTCATTCTGGTCGGAACTACTGAAGTTAAATTTCATGGATAAATAACAAAATGGCGGACTTTGGAAAAAAAAGTTTTTTTTCCAAACTACTGAAGTTAAACTTCATGGATAAATAACAAAATGGCGGACTTTGGAAAAAACAGTTTTTTTCCAAAGTCCGCCATTTTGTTATTTATCCATGAAATTTAACTTCAGTAGTTCCGACCAGAATGACATGTCTATAGATTAAGGATTATCAAGAATTTTTTATTTCAGATAACATCAAGAGCCAAAATCACCGGGGCCACCCACGCGCGTTAAAAAAGGAATAAACTACAACGGCCAAGTATCGAACGCATATCCGTCACTTGCACTCTTCTCTAATAATTACGTAATTGTTTATAAAAATTGTCGTTTCAACGTTGATAATTAGCGTAATAGATGAACCGTGAATAACGCTATCCGATGAAGTCGAAATATTTGGTTAAAATTTTTTTCTAAATGACATATTTTGACTCGATTACGGTACAACAGTTCGCCGGTTCGCAAAGCATCGACAACGACGTCCGAAGATTTTTGTACGCAACTCGATATGTAGTTATTTACCAGCTTGTAAATAATGTCATTCCAATGTATTTGAGATTCTGTTGTGAAAGGTTTGCGCCGATCATGGATGATTTATTACGAAAATTCTTCATTATCATTGATATATACGGATGAATGTGATTTTATTGTGAGTCGAGGATATGTACTGTAGAGATTTCGTTCGATGTAACCGTTGGAAAAATTGAAAGAAATTATATTTACTGATGGAACTAGATCGTTGTTAAATTTATAAACTATAACGTTTATTCGATCGAGGATTATCGAAATTTCGAAAGTTCTCAAGTTAAAATGTGGAATCATACGTAGATATAAAGTTAATGCATTGCCAGCCTTTATGTTGCTTAGCGTATTTCGTTAAATATAATTGTAGTTGATGAGTCAAGCTGATACACCGTGCGAATACAATTTTTAATTGAAGGTACAATGAAAAAATAACCAATTAGTTGGTTTTACAGCGTAATTTACAAGTAGACGTATTAAACAGTTGGCATATATATGATCATGAAACGTGAAAGCGCTTCAACTCGTGAGTCATATATAAACAAGTTTTATATCAAATTTAAAGAGAAAGATAAAGTCACGTGGAATTATTTTTCGTTTTGAAACGTTTGGAAACCGACAACAGCTTAGCGAAGTGCGGCTAGAGAGTGATAGGGAGAAAAATGGAGACGATTGAGGTGGGGAGGTTGATATACGTAAAAACACGCAAGGGTGTAAACGTTGGAAAAAAAATTGAATAAATATAAAATACTTTTGCGCAATATTGGCTACTATCGTTTATAAATCGAATATTATCGAGAGGTTGAAAAAAATGTATTTGTTTTCTCTTCAATTCAATTCTTTGCCGAAATTTGTATACCTTTTGACCTTATAAACTATTTCGGGCTCAGCTTGCATCTTGTGAGACGATTTTGTTCTAATCGATGTTAAAATTTCGGGATGTTAAAATCACGGTTTTTTTTATTATTTAAAAAAATTAGTTATAGTAGTAGTTATTTATTCAATGTACACCTTTTCGGGTTTTTACAGTGCCGTTCCATGTACGCTGCTGGATTATTCGAATCATTTCTCACGCCTGATGATCCGATTATCGGTGATGAAGTAAATCATTATAGATGGTATTCGACACTGTAAAGCGAAGAAATATCGGTAGATATAGAATTAATTCTTGTGTATTTACCGAGCGTTAAGGGGGAAAATAGGGTTAGACGGTTCAAAAAATCAATTTTTATTTTATTTCATAAATTGTTAGTAAAACTATTGAAAAATATGTTCCCAAAATTAAAAATGAAAATTCCGACTCGTTCTATTGTTATAAGCAATTAAGGGCGGAAATAGGGTAAGGACAGCGTTTTATCAATGATTTTCATGAATTTTTTTATAGTATAAAAAATGAATATAATTTATTGAAACTTTGAGAATATTTTATACATATATTTAAGTATATACTATAAAATTTTTATACATATATTTAAGTATATACTATAAAATATTAGCGACCCCATATTGCTTGTTTTTTTTGGTACTATTTTTTCAAACGCGTTTTTCTGAAAACGACTTTTTTTGAACTTGCGTACACGCTAGTTTGAAAAGTTTTCAACCGATCGTTTTGAAAATTGGCAGTTACTTTCTTCATAGTATTGCGCTCTATATGAACCTAAAATCGGAATAGTACCATTATTTAAAATAATTTTTTTTTTGCAAATCAAGTTGTAAAAAATGGCAAAAAATCATGCTTTTTTGTCCCCTTTTTTTGACCCCTGTAAAAAATTCAATTTTCTATTTTTTTGATAGCATTTAGATTCATATAGAAGAGAGACGTATAATAAAAGTAAATTCCAACCTCGTTTGATTTCAGATTAAAATTCTGGTTTCCAGAATGTACGCAAAATGCTGAGTATGATTGTAACCTGCAATATGGGGTCGGTAATATTTTATAGTACATACTTAAATATATGTATAAACATTTTATAGTATATACTTAAATAAATGTATGAAATATTCTCAAAGTCTCAATTAATTATTTTCTTTTTTTATACTATAAAAAAATTCATGAAAATCATTGAGAAAACGCTGTCCTAACCCTATTTACACCCTTAACTAAGCACGATCTAAAAATCTTTAACTCCAAAAGAGGTAGGCAAGATATAAGGAGTCAGCTGTCACCGACTGTACAACGGATACCCACCGATAAGTAACACCCATCGCGCCACCTATAGCGCATTTAAAGGTACACCCTCTTTAGTCCATACCAGTTGCAGAACTATTTGCATTTCCATTAAACGCAAAGCAAACTGTGATACAATATTTCATTCGATTAAACCTTGACATTACGTCAACGACCATACCATGCTGAAAGCACCAGTTCTCGTCCGATCACTGAAGTTAAGCAGCATTGGGCGCGGTCAGTACTTGGATGGGTGACCGCTTGGGAACACCGCGTGCCGTTGGCATTCATTTCTTTTTCAAATCAAATTATTCATTTGTACCAATACTGTGTTGTAACTTCCTTTCCACAATATTTTATATTTACTATATGGTATAGTATCGTTTAATCGTTTTCCTGAGTTACCGGCGCGGGAAATAACTAGAGTTTAATAACAACATCAGATACTCCAAAAATTGATAAAAGTGGCAATATGTTTTTTGTTATTTGAAGAAGGTATACAATTGTTTTGAATTTTTCAGTCAAGGCAGTTTTTAATGGTACGAAAGTGCTCTACAATTTTTCGGATAATATTATTTATTCTCGTTTCTAGTTTTTGTTTTGGCCATGCCCTCAGACGATTCGGCCTACAATTTTTTTTACACGTACAATTTTTTCATTGCTCACCCACATATGTATATTAGTCTAATTGCAATTAATGTATTCCCAATGGTTCAATTAACCGTCTGAAACGTTCGATGATAATGTTCCGCCATTTCCCTATGGGACTTCACACCATATGACTGACTAGGCCTGATGGTGTATAGCCTCAAACCAATGAAAAAAAAAAGAAATACAAACGATACAATTTTATATTCAATCTTTACTTTTTATTTGATTCTCCTTCTATATTACTCTTTGGACGCATGCGCCGCCACTTTGGACAAGCTGACCAGCGGTAGTTAGCACCTTATTGGCTGGCGGACGAGCGGAGGGGATATCAGAGCATAAAGTGTATAAAAGGCGCTCTGATGTGAGAACAATTATCAGTGTGCTCTTGAGGTTCCAATTCTCAGGTTGTACATACTCTCGTAATCTTGGAAAATGACTGGACGCGGAAAGGGAGGAAAGGGCCTTGGAAAGGGTGGAGCAAAGCGCCACAGAAAAGTTCTTCGTGATAACATTCAGGGAATTACGAAGCCTGCCATTCGTCGATTGGCTCGCCGAGGTGGAGTCAAACGTATTTCTGGCCTGATCTACGAAGAAACTCGCGGAGTCCTCAAAGTGTTTCTTGAGAACGTTATCCGTGATGCAGTCACCTACACCGAACACGCTAAAAGGAAGACTGTGACCGCAATGGATGTCGTCTACGCTTTGAAGCGTCAAGGCCGCACTTTGTATGGATTCGGTGGTTAAATTTCGTCGACGCAGCGAAATGCTTTGCAGTCAATCAAACGGCCCTTTTCAGGGCCACAAATTACTCCGAACGTAGTTCTACTTGCTAGCAATCATAAGAGGTGCCTAAAGGTTAACATGACATGAACAAATTTTTAACGCCCTTTTCTTAAGAAGCGGCTATTTTGAATTGTCGAAATATGCCCATTTAGAAAAATGTTGCTCATATTTGCTCGAAATTAAACATACCTTGCATTATCAATTGAACTGTGAGAAAAGTGGTGCAATTTGCAATGTGCATTCTTTGACGTACGCAAAGCTTTGGGTTCCTCTGTCCGAAAGTCAAAATTGAAAACCCGCCTTGTATGCACGCAATTTGCGGATGAGCAAAAATAACGACGCAGCAATTTGCAAATTACA
Source organism: Oxytorus armatus (assembly GCA_958009045.1). Lineage (NCBI taxonomy): Eukaryota > Metazoa > Arthropoda > Insecta > Hymenoptera > Ichneumonidae > Oxytorus > Oxytorus armatus. The sequence goes on along the minus strand of OY253748.1, from coordinate 2,504,387 downwards.
ATGTTTGGTTACATTATTGTTGCCACTGTTTGCTTTTCATTATTTTTTAAAGGAATCTTTACAGCAACGTATAATCATTTTTTAACCGTATTTCAAATCAGTCAAAAAGTTTGCTAGATCTAAGAATACTTTAAAAAATGTCAACAATACAAATGGGCACTCTTGTGAGTGTTTTAATGTGTGCACCCAGGCCGCAAAAAATGCCTAGCAAAAGGGTACGCCATGACTTTATACTGCGAATTTTGACACCACGCCAACATTCTGCTTTTATTCCTACTAAATATTTGTTTTTATGTTATTGAATATTTCATTGAAATTCCCATTGCGAGGCACTCCAATTAGCCAAACAAACTTATCAAACCGGTCAAGCATAGACTTCATGCGCCGCGGATTCCGCATAGCCCCATTCTGTGAATTCCTTGATCGCCATTAAGACAATTCCTAGATACCACATATTCAACGTCTTATACCTCAAGAAGTAATGACATTGTTTACACCGTTCAACATACTTTTAAATGTCCCACATGATTTCGTGGGACAGTCATCAGAATGAATTTTCGATGTAGTAGTTTCGGAGCAACCAAATAAAAACGAAAATTTCAATCCTTGTTGATAAAAATATTAATTGAATAAAAATGTAGGTGATTCCTCAGGACAGACAGATAAATAAATATCAGACGCTGTGTGGCTTTAGAAGGAAGTTATTTTGAGGGTGACAATATAAAATTGTAATTCTATTTGACTCGCTCATTATAACAAGAGATCGACTATCACCTCTCCGGAAATTCAGATTGCTGTAAGACTTTTACTGTCTGGTGAACTCGCCAAGCACGCTGTCAGTGAAGGCACGAAGACTGTTACTGAGCACAAGAGCTCCAAGTAGACATTTTGACGTCTCACCATTATATACCGGCCTTTTTCAGGGGCAATAAAAATTCCAAACGTAAAACAACCTTTCGGCATACCTTCTGGCTGGTACGAGCTTTATTTTATAGATTACTGATATCGCTTCAAAAATATGAATGTTGGGCTCCATTATAAGTACACTACATTATGCTGACGTGCAAACAACCTAAGCTAAAAAGGACCCCAATGATTTAAGAGCAATGCGATTACGTTCCTGGCCGTCGTGAATGACCATTGTTCAAAGGAACGATGAACAAAATTCTGTCATTTTTCGCAGTCTACACGAAGAAATTGCCGGAATCGGCGAATCGTGTAACGGACAACTCCGGCTGAAAGCTGAAATTTAACGTCTTGTCATAGTACAATCAATAGGGAGCCCGTTACTCTTTTCCATAATGCACTAAATTACAGGAGTTATTTTTTTTTAATTAGGTTCAGTATCACGTACTGAGTGTAAATGAACAAAATCCTCACAAATTAAGTGACCGGAAGTGCCACCATTTTGAGGAAAACCGTATCGGCCAATTCTCCGTTACCGTGCGCTTTAGGCCTAATATGGTATTAACCTTTCTTGTAGATAATTGAATTTCCCATCATTTTTTCTAAATAATTTTTTTTGTTTCACTTACCGTTTACGACTTATACGACTGTTAAAATTTATTTATTCACGTGTTGACCTGTATCTCTCCTAATAATTTATCTTTTATATCCAAACATTTTCCACAACTTTTATTTCAAACTTTTTTGTCTAAAATTAATATTCTCAAAGTTATAACGCGTTCAATGTTGCGCCACTGGATGCAAGGCTAATGAAAACGCGTTATAACTTTGAGAATATTAACTTTAGACAAAAAAAGTTGAAGAAAAAGGTGTGGGAAATGTATGGATTTAAAAGATAAGTTATTAGCATTTTATTGTTTAAACAATTATTAGGAGAGATACAGGTCAAAAAGTGAATAAATACATTTTAACAGTCGTATAAGTCGTAAACAAGTCGAAATTCAATTATCTACAAGAAAGGTTATTACCATTTTTGGCCTAAGGTGCACGGTAAGGGAGATATTGGCCGATACGGTTTTCCTCAAAATGGCGGCACTTCCGGTCACTTAATTTGTGAGGATTTTGTTCATTTACATTCAGTACGTGATACTGAACCTAATTTAAAAAAAATAACTCCTGTAATTTAGTGCGTCACAATATTACCTATTGATTGTACTATCACCGATTTAATATAGAATAATACATATACGTATCTGAATAGCGGATGACACAGGAATTTCGATCCCAAGCATGTGATATTATAATTTTCTCTAGCCATATTGAACAGCGCAGAAGTATTTGGTTTCGCGCGTGAAATTATGAACTTCCGTCCGGTCTTTTTGCCTGACGGGCAGAAAGATATGGCTAGAGAAAATTATAATATCACATGCTTAGGATCAAAATTCCTGTTTCATTCGCTATTCAGATACGTATATGTATTATTCTATATTAAATCGGAGACAAGACGTTAAATTTCAGCTCTGTTACTACGAATAAAGGGTATTTACCATTTCCACGAAAATAAATTTTCATGTATTATTCTTGTAACCTATTAGTACTTACAAAAATACAAATATTCATTTTCAACATCGAAAAGTGCAAATTTGTCATATAATGTTCGGTTTCGCGTGGGGATGTTTTTTGCTCTTAATATTTGCAGTTTATAAAAAGAAAGTGTCCGAAGATTTTTCAGAATCTCGATTTTTAGTCGTTTTCCGCAAATTTTATGTCTTTTCTCTATACCATGGAGACAGGGAACCAATTTGAGGTTATGGTGATCTTTAACGCTGTTCATGATTGTTTTTTTTTCGGAATCTTCCGGAAACGTTCGGCTACTGTAGTATATTGTGTGAAAGGACATTCGGTGGCGTGACTGCGGATATTCCGTTGCCATTAAAATCCCGCGAAGAGATAAAATAATATTTTGATTGAATGACAATTGCCCGTAAGGAGAATGGCAGCCCGCAACAACATCATCAACCTCCTGTCACATAACATAAAATATAACAATGACAAAGAGAAAAATGGTGGTGAATGGTTATCGGTGGTACGTGATGGAAAAGGGGTATATCCGTTTTCCACAAACTTAAAACCTCGCTTCCCAAGCATCCTTTCCCATGCTAGCACCCTATACTTTCCGAACCACCAATTCACTCTACGGTCAAACCTCATACGAATTCTGTATTAGTGAATGCTATCTTTAATAAATTTATTCAAACGGAATGAGATTTTGGTATCTGATGTTTTCATTGTAATTGGCGGAATGATCTATATACATATACCTATTGTTATCACGCATTTCGTCGAAACTTATACGCTTGGTATCTTATCAGGCACATTTAAAAAAAATCCAGTTAACTAGTGCGTATGTCAGCTGTGAACAACGGAAATTCTGCGGTGCAGAGGGGGAAAATCCCAACCGCCGCGCCAATGAGGAATCGTATGTGTGCACAGCGGGACGTCTGCTTTGCCATTGGTGCGCCAGTCGGGGGGGGAAAAGTGCATAAGTATGCTTCACAGAACTTCGTTGGTATCATTCGTCATTCGGTGTGGAGCCGAGTAACACCTTGAGACTTCAGTGTTTTTTCACCACATCAAATCAATATGTCTGGACGAGGAAAAGGTGGCAAAGTCAAGGGAAAGTCCAAGACTCGTTCCACCCGGGCTGGCCTTCAGTTCCCAGTGGGGCGAATTCATCGTCTTCTCCGTAAAGGAAACTACGCCGAGCGTGTCGGTGCTGGCGCTCCGGTATATCTTGCCGCTGTCATGGAGTATTTGGCCGCTGAAGTTCTTGAGTTGGCTGGAAATGCGGCGCGTGATAACAAAAAGACGAGAATCATTCCTCGTCATTTGCAACTGGCCATCCGTAACGACGAAGAGTTGAACAAATTACTCTCAGGCGTTACGATCGCTCAAGGTGGAGTCCTGCCAAATATCCAAGCAGTTCTGCTGCCCAAGAAGACAGAGAAAAAAGCTTAAATCGTCTATTGCAAACAAAAATCCAACGGCCCTTTTTAGGGCCAATAATTAATTTAACGAAGGTTCATTCTGTTACATATTGCATATTGAAATTTGTTTATGACAAGTGGTGCGTCTTTCACGTGGATATAGGAGAGTTTGCGCTACATTCGTTGGATCGTGAGGGATAGCATTATGAGATAGGACACAATAATACGATCTGCTTCAAGCGTGCACGGGTAAAATTAACGATAGCAAGCCAAAAATTAGCCCTTCACTTCACAATGGCCGGTGATTGTATAATTCGGTAATTGACTCTTTGTACACAATGAATAAAATCGGTAGAATTTAACAAACAATTAGATGTTTTTAACCCTCTCTCATCTAAGCGTGGTCGGTGAATTCATAACTAGAGAGGACACCGACATAGCTATGCTGCGTGATCAATACTAAATCACAACCTCTTTGTTGGTTAAATGTACTCTTTTAAACGAAAAGGCTGATAAGCCATACCCTGGGGCTCATACTGCAACAAACCAATGCTGAACGGTAATCATCAACAAAATGACTGCGTAACAAAATTGTTTCTACCACCTCTCGTTGCCGCCTGGTTTAATTTCCTTTATCAGTCCTTAATTTCCTTCCCTCTTTCCTCCGCCTTTCGTATTTTCCGCATGGCTTGTTCAACGCGTTCATCGAGGATACCCCTCGTTTCCCCGTGCTTACCCTCTCCCTCGTCCCCTTGCCGCCACTCGCTTTCAAGATCCTCACGTCCAGTCACGCTCACCGTTTGCGTCGGTTCACGGCCGTATTCCGGCTCCGCGCACGGGTTCACACACGCGGTCCATTCACGCGCCTCCCCTCACTCTCCTTCGACGCTCCACGACTGTGTCCCTATCCCCAGCGCGCTTCGGTGTTGCACTTAACCCGCCGCTCGCTCTTCACGCATACGCACACTCCCGTCCGCCTCACTATTGTCCGTGCACTGGGCGCTTTCACTCTTCCACGCACCTTTCTCCCCCTCTGTGTCGCTACTCTATCGGATATAGTACAATTGGCAAAGGATCATAACGCGTTAACTTTCGTGAACGATTGTCATCTCACTGGATTTTTCGGCAAAACCGGTCGGTAAGCGTAGTCTTCGAGAAGGAATTTTTTCTCGATTCTTAAAATTCATATAATCTAAAATATTTTTCGATTTTTTTATGAATTCCTACAATGATATTGATCGTTGATCAACAACAATCGTTGTTAAATTTACGAGTGTATTAACAATCGAAGTTAAATTTACGAGTGTATTAACAAAAACTAACATATACAGGGGATCCGAGGAATTTGTCATCGTGTTGGTGGTATCGATATAATAAATTCTACAATAGGAAAAGCGTTGGAGGAGCTGCCGGGGGTTACGCAACCGGATCGAAGGAGTTGATCGACTTGCTTCGGCGGAAGAGTCGGCCATATTCGTTTTCTAATTCTCTGCCTCCGCCGGTAGTGGCAAGGGGAATGTAAGTGAAGACGTAAAATGTCGTTGTACCAAAACGGATACGTTTTTTTCTTTTTAACCGAAAAGTATATATTTTTTTCGCAAGTTCTAGTAAAAGTTATTTTTCCTTTTTTCTTCAAATAGATACATACTTACATTAGATCTTCGATCTTTTGTAAAGTATCACGTTGTTCCTCGATCAATTAACCAACAATACCGCCCAATTCCGATGTTCGATGATTGACGCAGGTTTCATAATCAGCGGTGATAACCATCCTATATGCCACGTTATGCTTGGCGACGCAAAATCAGCATCTACGTTCGCGGATAAAATGCTTACAAGGGAAATACTCGAGGTGTCCCCCTTCTTTTTTGTTGAAATTCTTGGATGTTATGGAGCATTTGAAACTGAGCGACTCGTATTTTTTTTTATCGGCGGAAAAATGGTTTCAAGGGGTGAAAGCACCCCCTAAAGTTGCACAGGGCAAGGGGCGATTTTGCAGTTTCACTTACAAGCAGTTCATAGATTTTGACGAAACAAAAATTAAAATGGTTCTTATGCGAAGAACTGAAGAACCCACCAGAAAATAAAAAAAAAAAATATTTGAAAGGTTCGAAACACCGTTGAACATTCACTTCTTACACCCTATACCGAAAACTTGCGGATCGATTGGAAAGAAAATTATGCTGTTTTCTAACGAAAATAAAACTGAAGTTCACGTATTTTGGTATTTGCGCAAGAAAACAGTTTTGAGGGAGGAAGCTACCCCTATTTGAGATTTTACATTCCAGTTATCTTCTTGTCATTTCAAATGTGTTTGCCGAAACGAACTCTTCTCATTAAGCTAAAATTAATGTTTCACCGTTTTTTGTCTCGAATCGATTCCACCGACTTATGTTCAGTTTATTGTTTTGCCTCACGGCGAATAACTTCTTTAGAATATTTATGGACGCTGCTCCACCGTGACATTTTTCCTGCGTATTATTTTGATTAATTTAACGATGTTTTAGTTTTTCCCATATAACTTTTCATTTTATCTTGGCATAAGAATTTACTCCATCAAAACCGTGAGAACGGATGTTTCCGCTTGTTTTTCTGCCTCTCTCAATTTTCCTGCAATTATGGAAACCGTCCAGACTCTGACTTCCAGCTAGACCGGATGTCAATATCGCTCCTTCCGATGTATTCCTTTAAGGGGGGTGGGGGTTTAATTATTTTGTTTGCATTTTTTTTTATTTTTTTTTCTGAATGAACAATATGCCGAGAATATTGTGTATAAATTTTAAGTCAATCGGGGTAAAACTAACGGAGTTACAGCGTTTCAAACGACCGGCCGTGATACCTGATTTTTATACCTGCTCGGTAGCCGCTCGGTACGTATAATAAACTTTAAATCGATTTTCCCGAAAACGTCATTTTTGAAGTTTGTGAACATGAGAACTCAAAGCCTACTGAACCGATCCTTTTGAAAATTTAAACATTCCTTCTTCACATAAATCAACAGGTAATTAGGAGGAGTTTTTTTTTCAATTTTTTAATAACAAATTAAGCGCGATTTTTTGAGCTAAAATTGCGTTTTTCACTTCCAAGTGCTGCAAAAAATAGAAAAAAAAAAAAAAAAACTCTTCCTGATTACCTCTAGAAATACATCACCTTTAAAATACATATCAATTTCTTTGTTTCAGATGATCCGGTAACGAGTTATAATGTTCACCGCAAAACGTTTTTTTTTCAAGGCGCCTCTGGAGGTTCAACGTCACCGGCTTATTTATCAATATTTTTCATTGAAAATTTGTTCTGAGATACTTCAATAGTTGTACAATAATATGTAATTCTATTCAATAAAATTATATTACTCATATCGCCGCAAAAAAATCATAAAAATATGCTTTTTTTCGCCTTTAAAACCCTACCCCCCCGTTAAGGAAGGCTTAAAAAAAATAAAAAATCTGCAACTCTACAGAATCGCAAAACGACGAAAATGAGACCTGAGCGAAATCTATACGATAAAAAACACGGTAGTTATAGCTGTCCAAACATGACATTTTGTCTGGTCCAGCTATCTTCAGGGTCATGTCAGACGCTCGGTTCATTCTCTTGATTAATTGCGAATTTCCCTAAGTTCTTTTGCTATCCTGACTTATAAATTACAAATTCTTGCAATTACATAGAGTTCATTTATACGGATTATTTGTACGAATAAAGATGAGCGATCAATTATACGCGACATTTTGATTTTAATCGTTCGTCGGGAAAGAACCACGAGTACTTCCTTATTTTCATTTATCGCCCCCCACGCGTTTCCCCAACGACCTCCGAGACGCCGCGTCCATGTTATTCGCCTTTTACCTCTGAGTTGCTGCGCACACGTCTAAATTGTGAAACACCCTGGAACGTAACGGACGCAATATTTCATCGCTCAAGTCCGCGTTATTCTTTACGATAAATTTCGTAAAAATCACTCAGGGATGACTGTTTTCATGGAAACTTGAATATTCTGAAAAATATCAGTAATCACTATAATCTTTTGCTAATTTTAAAATATCGAGTGCACGTTGTTCTAGAGAAATAACAAATTTCCTACGTAAATTGTACTAATCCGCTAGGGGTCACTCCAAAGCAACTTTTATAGGTTGTCCAGTGTAGTTGACAACCACTGTGGTAGGATTAATTTTCATTTCTGGTGCGAGAGAAATAATTACAAGGAAAATTTGTACCCGTGGAAAATTAGACATAACATTGACGGTCGATGAGGTATTGCAACGCCATTGCCGGAAGGATCCTCATTGTATTCTCCCGAAACAAAAGCCCTGTTGTCGAAACCATAACTGTTCTCGCGAAGAATCGAATGAGGTTGCCGACTTGTCACGGACACGTTGTCGGGACTGTGATAAAGATTGTCGGTTTGACTTCTATTTATGTGTGCAATTTGAAATTTGGTTAACGTTCAAGGCCATGTACCGAATGCGCAAAAGTGAAGCGTGCCAGAAGCGATTTACTACATATTTTGGTATGGTCATTTCTAATTTACTAGGCAGGACTCCAAAAACTCCCGAAATTTGTCTGTGAATTGAAATTTAATTCCTTTTGAGAAAATATGACCTGGGTTTTTTTATTGACTACAAAAAAATAAATAAACTTGCAAGCAAACAATGATCTTTCGTCTTTCATCCGAGACGTCTATTCTTCTACAGTTGATAATGTGGTAATTCATTATTCAATTCACTTTTCGACTATTTGTACGTTTATTTGACAATCGGTAGTTTTGATTTCACCCCCATTAAGGGAGGAAATAGGGTTAGACGGTTCAAAAAATCGATTTTTTTTTATTTCATGAATTGTTAGTAAAACTGATGAAAAATATGTTCCCAAAATTTTAAATGACAATTTAGACTCGTTCCATTGTTATAAGCCATTAAAGTGAGTAGCTCTCCTTCAGGCCCCGAGCGCGCCACGTGTTTGAAACGCGTTTTTCTGAAAACGACTTTTTTTTAACCTGCGTACACGTTAGTTTGAAAAGTTTTCAACCAAGCGTTTTGAAAATTGGCAGTTACTTTCTTCATAGTATTGCGTTCTATATGAACCTAAAATCGGAATATCATCAATATTTAAAATAATTTTTTTTTGTAAGTAAATTAAAAAAAAATGGCAAAAATCCATGCTTTTTGTTTTGACCCCTGTAAAAAATTCAATTTTCTATTATTTTGATAGCATTTAGGTTCATATAGAAGAGAGACATATAATAAAAGTAAATTCCAACCTCGTTTGATTTCAGATGAAAATTGCGAGTTCCAGAATGTACGCAAAATGCTGAGTCTGATTGTGACCTGCAATATGGGGTCGCTAATATTTTCGGTGTTTTTCAATGAAATTCTTCAAAAATTTTATAGTATATACTTAAATATATGTATAAAATATTCTCAAAGTTTCAATTAATTATATTCATTTTTTATACTATAAAAAAAATTCATGAAAATCATTGAGAAAACGCTGTCCTAACCCTATTTCCCTGCTTAAGATGTAATCGGAGTTTGTAATCCAGAGTTGCATCGCGGCTTATCGGCTGACCACCTCTGTCCAATGTGTACCCGTAGTAAGGGTGAAAAAATATGTGTACCGTTCTCGGGTTAACAATCATATTTTATTTATGTATTTTTCATTTACGATTGAACGTTTTTCTTTTAATTCTACTGAAACGAGTGTCAAAAATATGAATTTATTACAGGAGGGATAGAAAATGATTCCACATGCATTCCACATCTCAGTTGATTTATTTTATTCTACTCTCTTTCGCAACTTATTTTAATCATTTACATATTTTTTCATTATATTATTTTGATTAATTTCTAGGCGATGTTTCACACTTTCATAAATCTTATGATATAACATGTCGTTACTTAATTGATGGAATAAATATCTAATGTTTCTAACATAAATGTTATTCGGCTCGAGGGTTATTTCCGGAATTATCTCACCGACTCATCACTGATATCATTGTGTAAAAAAAAGAGGGCAAAAATGGTAATTAGACCGTTCTCAAATTAGCATGAGCGCAAAAATCTATCGACGCGATCCGTTAACTCAGGGCACAATGTAACACGGCATGCAATTATATAAAAGCGCGAAGGAACTATAATTATGACGTAAAAAGATTGAACTTGAGACAATTCGAATGTACACGAATAATAGTCGCGTTCATTTTCCTCCGGTGGTGTTTATTTCAATATAATATCAATGACGAACGGTGGTAAAAACAGACGTCATCTCTGAAATTGATCGAAGCTCGGCTCTGCACAGTTTTTCAACGAATTTGCATTTCGAGGCCACCCTGTCTCTTGTTCGCAGAGGTGGTTGTGGAAAAGCAGTTTTGTAATTTGTTCGAACAACAAAATCTGATTATTAAAAATGTACGATGGATTATTGTGTGGAAATAAAAACAGTTCGGATATGTGCAATAACCCGGGTTTATTATATAGATTTATGTGTTAACATTTGATTTAATTGGGATTAAAATATTGTAGTAACGTTTTTTCCGTATTGGGCGTTTCTAGTTTCCGTATTCATCATTGTGCTGGATGCTGTAAAGAGAAGTAAACGTTTGTTCGTCAAAATCTATTTGAATCTCATTCTCGAAGTAAACGAGACATATTACGATCAGAATAATAATCGATAACGTACGTGCTTCTCGTAAAAACACACGCCAATTGCGTGAGCCGTTTCACATTCATTTTCCCCCTCTGCGAATAAAAAATATATATAAAAAATATAATTGATTAAAAAAATTGTAAAACAACAATAAAACATCGTAAAACGATACGTACTCTTGGCGCCACACTCTTTGATTGCCTCGACGATCTTATCCCGATTGCAGATAATCGGTGGCAGATTTTCAATCGTTTTCTCGATATTCATTGTTCCATCTGCGTTCGACTACGAAAAAAAGTTACCGTTTTTTAAATCATGTACTACTGTATCGTTGATGGGAAAACATTTCACGTAGGTGAAAAGCATTTTTCTACTATTTAACTCACAATTCCGAGCTCCTTCATCACACATGCTTGGTAACACATCGTTTTTGGATCATATGGATTCATAAGTTGTTTGAGACTTTCAGTATCGTTTGCGTGTACCGCGATGCATTTCGTTACGGCTGCTACGAATTTGTCTTGTCCCGGCCAGAGGACATCCTATGACAGACCGCAGAACGTTACATCAATGAAAATACAGATTTTTAAGAACCGACAGTCTTAAAAATGTCTTTCCAACGACAAAAATTCCATTCATTTTCCATTAATGGTAAATTAACCATTCATTTTCCATTAATGGTGAATTTACCATTCATTTTCCATTAGTGGTAAACTTACCATTCATTTTCCATCAATCGTAAATTTACCATTCATTTTTCATTAATGGTAAATTTACGATTCATTTTCCATTAATGGTTAATTTACCATTCATTTTCTACTAATGGTAAATTTACCATTGATTTTCCATTAATGGTCAATTTACCATTCATTTTCCATTAATGGTAAATTTACCGTTCATTTTCTATTAATGGTAAATTGACCATTCATTTTCCATTAATGGTAAATTTACCATTCATTTTCCATAGGCACAAGCAATGGCAATACCACTGGGGGTTTCAATGGAATTTTTGTCATAGGAAAGAATGCCAGGGCATTTGCCAATGACAAAATTTTACCATTCAATTTCTCATAGGCAGCAGTGGCAATACCAAGTGGGATTTTGAATGGAGTTTTTACCATTGGCAGAACTGCCTTCAATTGCCATTGCATCTGAAGCAATGGAAATTCAATGGCATTGACTACCGAGCGGGTGAGGCAGTTTTTCTAAGTTTGTGATGGTCATAGAACCGAAACTCATTGTGATCAAAATAATAATCGATGACTTACGCGCTTTTCGTAAAAACACATGCCAATTGCGGTAACCGTTTCACATTCATGTTCATCCTCTGAAAATAAAAACAAAAGTAAAAAATATAATAGATTTAAAAAATTCTAAAACAACAATGAAACATGGTAAAACGATACGTACTCTTCGCGCCACACTCTTTGACTACCTCGACGATCTTATCCCGATTGGGCATTTTCTCTGGGAGAGCTTTCACTGCTTTCTCTATATTCATACTTCCATCTGCGTTAAACTAAGAAAAAAAGTCACCATTTTTGTATCTTCTATTATTGTATTCTTGGTGGGAAAACATTTCACGTGGGTGAAAAGCATTTATCTACTATTTATATCTCACATATTCGAGCTCCTTCAACAAGCATGTAGCGAAACACTTCGTCTTTGAATCAAATGGATTCATAAGTTGTCCGACGGTGTCAGGATCGATTCCGTGTTCCGCGGTGCATTTCGTTATGGCTGCTACGACTTTCTCTTGTCCCCGCCAAGCGAGAGCCTATGGCAGACCGCAGAATGTTATTTAAAGAAAAATACAAATTTTCAAGGACTGACAGCATCGGACGGGCGGTCATTGCGTGGCTTCGACGATCTCCCATGTTAAGCAATTTCAATACTGAGATGGATGACCGCTTAGCCGTGCACTGGCTTGTACGCCGGCTACCGAGCGGGGGAAGCAGTTTTTTGAGTCTCTGATGGTAATACAACCGAAACTCATTGTGATAAAAATTATAATCGATGACTTACCTGCTTTTCGTAAAAACACACGTTAACTGCGTGAGCCGTTTCACATTCCTTTTCACCCTCTGGCAATAGAAAATGAATTGAAAAATATAATAGACACAAAAGTATCTAAAATAAAAATAAAAGATCGTAAAACGATACGTACTCTTGGCGCCACACTCTTTGATCAATTCGATGGCCTTATCCCGATGGGGCATAACCGCTGGCAGCTCGTTAATCGTTTTTTCGATATTTAAACTTCCATCAGTGTTAGACTACGAAAAGATAAAAATAATTATAATTCTTTTGCGTTGTATTACTGTATCTTCGATGGGAAAACATTTCACGTGGGTGAAAAGCATTTATCTACTATTTATCTCACATATCCGAACTCCTTCATCATGCATGCACTGAAACACTTCTTGCTTGGATCAGGCGGATTTATCCAGAATTGTTGGACGCTTTCAGGTTCGATTCCGAGTTCCGCGGCACATTTCTTTATGGCTGCTGTGTAACTGCCCTGTTCCAGCTGACCAAGAGCCTATAACAAACGGCAGAACGTTATTTCAATAAAAATACAAATTTTCAAGAACCACGAGCAGTGGATGCGCGGTCGGTGCGCGGATTCGGCCATCTTCCATGTGAAGCATCGCTCGCATAGAAGATGGCCGCGCTCAGGACTGGCATGGGGCGACCATTAGCGTGCACACCGACTAACGAGCGGGGGGGCCGTTTTCCTGAGTTTCGGATGTTAATACGAACTGAAACTCAGAAAAACGTATAGAAAAAAGGCCTCTGTATCGGCATGGGTTTTCCGTAGTTTTTCCGTGTCCGCGACGAGTACGATACGGTGTAGCTAAAAAGCAGTTACGGATGCTACGGAAGTTAGGTTAGTTTAGCATAGTGCCGGTAGGGAGTAATAGGAAGGAAAATTGGGAAGGATACACGTAAAAATCATTAAAGGTATAGGCCTGTTGCGTATCTCCTGCAGCGCCGCCCTATCGGTATTATCTGGCAACACAAGGGTGAACCAGCTGACGAAACGTTCATTATAGCTTCGAATAGCAGCGAAATTATTCGCTCAAATAGAAATTGCAGCTTTGTCGATTGTTTCAATACTGAAGTTAAAAATCCGGAGTTAAAGTTCTATTGTTTTCCATCAAAAAGTTATGAAATAGAAAGAAAGAAACGATGGATTCAAGCCGTTAAGAGAAGGTAAGTTAATGTATGATTACTTAATATATAAATAAGGTACAGAATTATTTCAATCAAATTTTTATTATGTGGCTATATAATTGTTATAATATATTTATACAAGTTCTGAAGCTTCTCGGGACATTCAATTCTTTTTAGAATTATCTTCAATCCTTTATCTTGTGAAAGACATTCATAACTGTGATATGTAGCACCAGTTTGGAAGTTTAACAATTCCTTACACACAAAACGCAATTCTTCCAGATGCTTCTCTTTTTCTTGCCTGTGAAGAGCTCTTTCTGATTTAGTTAATTTCCCAGTTTGTACGTATTTCGCAAATAAACACTCTAGCAGCATAAGTTCTTCTTGTACGTGTTCAATTTCATCCACCGAGGAGCATTTTTCCGAAACACCTATTCTTTGTGAAACTAAACTCTCTATAGTGTATCCTTTTTTGTATTTTGCAGATTGGAAGTTACTAAGCTTATTCCACATTAGCGGCTGGTCGGTTTTGGATGTAGTACATTCTTCATTGACATAAATGCACACAGCTGCGACGTTTTTACACCCTCGTTTAAATAGACCAGCCTTACAAGCGCAATTACTGTATGAAATCGAACGATAATCTTGCAACTGAAAAATATTCATAAATTCTTTCATAGCTGACATTTAATTAATTAATTATTAATAATTAATTAACAAATTTAATTAATTAATTATATTATTTATATACAGTCGTTTTATTTAACTTACCGTTTGTTTCCAATATTTTTAACAAAATTACCGACAGAAAATGTCAATTAATTTACAAATTTAATAAACTTACTTCAATTGTGATTTCATATGGAGGATTATTTATTTTAGTTTCAGGTAAAACTTTCCCTTTCATGATCCGCGAAGCACCGTTGTCGTCTACAATCTCTCTGACTTCACTAACGTGATTACTTCGGAATAATTTTATTCCTAATATATTAAGGGAAATAGACATAGAAAACGTGGTCTTTTTTTATAAATAACAGTTGATGTAACGTTAAAATTTTATTTACCATTTTCCGTATGAAATATATTGCGTTTTATACGTTAGAAAAATTTATTTATCAATAACCACGTTCTCATTCAACGCGTATATTCTTACAAATACAATACCTTTGGAGATAGATTTTGGACGAAACAAATTGTTCTTAACATTTTGAAAACCGCAATAAATTATAAGGGATGTCATTTTGTTGAATAGGAATAATAAACGTTTCATTTTCTCTATACTTGTGTTTACATGTCGTATTTTTGCGCCAGCTGACCACCTTCGTTATGCCTTCCGTGGGCCGATAGACGGCGCGTCGATCGACCACGGGAGATACGCAACAGGCGTATACGTTGGAACACACAAATAAATAAATAATACGAATTTCAGGATCAAAATATATGAAAATAAAAAAAAGTACTTTTTTTTACTTACGAACGGCGTAAAGGCGATCAGCACGAGAATAGCAACGTTGCGATACATTGTCGGGCCGTTTATTTCACTGTTCTGACACGATAGTCGGAATTTTTTCACTCTTTATATACAAAACGATAACAATGTTCAACTTGGAGCTTCATATTATATTCTAATATCGTGAGCGGGAGTAGAATAACAATTCGATTATTAAATATCTAGTATCGAGATATTACCGCAGCGAGAGCGTGATTACGAACGAACCCGCGTGATAATAAGCGACGTTTTGTCGTCGGATATTATCCACGACTTCCTTCGTAATGCGACACGAGTATTCTGTTTAATTGGCCGCTGAAGTTTTCAATAAAATATTTCGCGCAAGTGTTGACGTTTCGGCATAACGCATATCGCCAATCCCCATCAAAATTGAACTGAATACGATGGAAAATTAGACGAGACCTTGACGAGAGCACTTAGTTGCACGAGGTGACGTTAGTAGCGTTCCTCTAATTCGTCCGAATTACAGAAAACAAAACAATGTCGTAATAAACGAAAGAAGACAAAAAAAAACGAATGATATTATATAACAAAGAAAAAATGGTAGAGTTCCATATAGGCATGATTTTGCAATTGATTTTAGAATTGAACGCGCGATGAACGTTCGAGGAACAGTTTTTGAACTCATCCCTGCTTCATGTTAAGCTAGTAGTCTGGTAACTTAAGCCGAATTTCATGTCTTTTTTGGAGGGCGTTTTTTTGTAGGAAAATAAAAATGAATCGTTTTGGATATTTAGGATGTTTTTATTTACATATTAAAGATACAAAAAAAAATTTTTTTGACAAAATTTAATAGTTTATTATTATTATTATTGATCGAAGTTGGCACCTCGAAAAAAAAGCGCGTGGGTGGCCCCGGTGATTTTGGCTCTTGATGTTATGTGAAATAAAAAATTCTTGATAATTCTTAATCTATAGACATGTCATTCTGGTCGGAACTACTGAAGTTAAATTTCATGGATAAATAACAAAATGGCGGACTTTGGAAAAAAAAGTTTTTTTTCCAAACTACTGAAGTTAAACTTCATGGATAAATAACAAAATGGCGGACTTTGGAAAAAACAGTTTTTTTCCAAAGTCCGCCATTTTGTTATTTATCCATGAAATTTAACTTCAGTAGTTCCGACCAGAATGACATGTCTATAGATTAAGGATTATCAAGAATTTTTTATTTCAGATAACATCAAGAGCCAAAATCACCGGGGCCACCCACGCGCGTTAAAAAAGGAATAAACTACAACGGCCAAGTATCGAACGCATATCCGTCACTTGCACTCTTCTCTAATAATTACGTAATTGTTTATAAAAATTGTCGTTTCAACGTTGATAATTAGCGTAATAGATGAACCGTGAATAACGCTATCCGATGAAGTCGAAATATTTGGTTAAAATTTTTTTCTAAATGACATATTTTGACTCGATTACGGTACAACAGTTCGCCGGTTCGCAAAGCATCGACAACGACGTCCGAAGATTTTTGTACGCAACTCGATATGTAGTTATTTACCAGCTTGTAAATAATGTCATTCCAATGTATTTGAGATTCTGTTGTGAAAGGTTTGCGCCGATCATGGATGATTTATTACGAAAATTCTTCATTATCATTGATATATACGGATGAATGTGATTTTATTGTGAGTCGAGGATATGTACTGTAGAGATTTCGTTCGATGTAACCGTTGGAAAAATTGAAAGAAATTATATTTACTGATGGAACTAGATCGTTGTTAAATTTATAAACTATAACGTTTATTCGATCGAGGATTATCGAAATTTCGAAAGTTCTCAAGTTAAAATGTGGAATCATACGTAGATATAAAGTTAATGCATTGCCAGCCTTTATGTTGCTTAGCGTATTTCGTTAAATATAATTGTAGTTGATGAGTCAAGCTGATACACCGTGCGAATACAATTTTTAATTGAAGGTACAATGAAAAAATAACCAATTAGTTGGTTTTACAGCGTAATTTACAAGTAGACGTATTAAACAGTTGGCATATATATGATCATGAAACGTGAAAGCGCTTCAACTCGTGAGTCATATATAAACAAGTTTTATATCAAATTTAAAGAGAAAGATAAAGTCACGTGGAATTATTTTTCGTTTTGAAACGTTTGGAAACCGACAACAGCTTAGCGAAGTGCGGCTAGAGAGTGATAGGGAGAAAAATGGAGACGATTGAGGTGGGGAGGTTGATATACGTAAAAACACGCAAGGGTGTAAACGTTGGAAAAAAAATTGAATAAATATAAAATACTTTTGCGCAATATTGGCTACTATCGTTTATAAATCGAATATTATCGAGAGGTTGAAAAAAATGTATTTGTTTTCTCTTCAATTCAATTCTTTGCCGAAATTTGTATACCTTTTGACCTTATAAACTATTTCGGGCTCAGCTTGCATCTTGTGAGACGATTTTGTTCTAATCGATGTTAAAATTTCGGGATGTTAAAATCACGGTTTTTTTTATTATTTAAAAAAATTAGTTATAGTAGTAGTTATTTATTCAATGTACACCTTTTCGGGTTTTTACAGTGCCGTTCCATGTACGCTGCTGGATTATTCGAATCATTTCTCACGCCTGATGATCCGATTATCGGTGATGAAGTAAATCATTATAGATGGTATTCGACACTGTAAAGCGAAGAAATATCGGTAGATATAGAATTAATTCTTGTGTATTTACCGAGCGTTAAGGGGGAAAATAGGGTTAGACGGTTCAAAAAATCAATTTTTATTTTATTTCATAAATTGTTAGTAAAACTATTGAAAAATATGTTCCCAAAATTAAAAATGAAAATTCCGACTCGTTCTATTGTTATAAGCAATTAAGGGCGGAAATAGGGTAAGGACAGCGTTTTATCAATGATTTTCATGAATTTTTTTATAGTATAAAAAATGAATATAATTTATTGAAACTTTGAGAATATTTTATACATATATTTAAGTATATACTATAAAATTTTTATACATATATTTAAGTATATACTATAAAATATTAGCGACCCCATATTGCTTGTTTTTTTTGGTACTATTTTTTCAAACGCGTTTTTCTGAAAACGACTTTTTTTGAACTTGCGTACACGCTAGTTTGAAAAGTTTTCAACCGATCGTTTTGAAAATTGGCAGTTACTTTCTTCATAGTATTGCGCTCTATATGAACCTAAAATCGGAATAGTACCATTATTTAAAATAATTTTTTTTTTGCAAATCAAGTTGTAAAAAATGGCAAAAAATCATGCTTTTTTGTCCCCTTTTTTTGACCCCTGTAAAAAATTCAATTTTCTATTTTTTTGATAGCATTTAGATTCATATAGAAGAGAGACGTATAATAAAAGTAAATTCCAACCTCGTTTGATTTCAGATTAAAATTCTGGTTTCCAGAATGTACGCAAAATGCTGAGTATGATTGTAACCTGCAATATGGGGTCGGTAATATTTTATAGTACATACTTAAATATATGTATAAACATTTTATAGTATATACTTAAATAAATGTATGAAATATTCTCAAAGTCTCAATTAATTATTTTCTTTTTTTATACTATAAAAAAATTCATGAAAATCATTGAGAAAACGCTGTCCTAACCCTATTTACACCCTTAACTAAGCACGATCTAAAAATCTTTAACTCCAAAAGAGGTAGGCAAGATATAAGGAGTCAGCTGTCACCGACTGTACAACGGATACCCACCGATAAGTAACACCCATCGCGCCACCTATAGCGCATTTAAAGGTACACCCTCTTTAGTCCATACCAGTTGCAGAACTATTTGCATTTCCATTAAACGCAAAGCAAACTGTGATACAATATTTCATTCGATTAAACCTTGACATTACGTCAACGACCATACCATGCTGAAAGCACCAGTTCTCGTCCGATCACTGAAGTTAAGCAGCATTGGGCGCGGTCAGTACTTGGATGGGTGACCGCTTGGGAACACCGCGTGCCGTTGGCATTCATTTCTTTTTCAAATCAAATTATTCATTTGTACCAATACTGTGTTGTAACTTCCTTTCCACAATATTTTATATTTACTATATGGTATAGTATCGTTTAATCGTTTTCCTGAGTTACCGGCGCGGGAAATAACTAGAGTTTAATAACAACATCAGATACTCCAAAAATTGATAAAAGTGGCAATATGTTTTTTGTTATTTGAAGAAGGTATACAATTGTTTTGAATTTTTCAGTCAAGGCAGTTTTTAATGGTACGAAAGTGCTCTACAATTTTTCGGATAATATTATTTATTCTCGTTTCTAGTTTTTGTTTTGGCCATGCCCTCAGACGATTCGGCCTACAATTTTTTTTACACGTACAATTTTTTCATTGCTCACCCACATATGTATATTAGTCTAATTGCAATTAATGTATTCCCAATGGTTCAATTAACCGTCTGAAACGTTCGATGATAATGTTCCGCCATTTCCCTATGGGACTTCACACCATATGACTGACTAGGCCTGATGGTGTATAGCCTCAAACCAATGAAAAAAAAAAGAAATACAAACGATACAATTTTATATTCAATCTTTACTTTTTATTTGATTCTCCTTCTATATTACTCTTTGGACGCATGCGCCGCCACTTTGGACAAGCTGACCAGCGGTAGTTAGCACCTTATTGGCTGGCGGACGAGCGGAGGGGATATCAGAGCATAAAGTGTATAAAAGGCGCTCTGATGTGAGAACAATTATCAGTGTGCTCTTGAGGTTCCAATTCTCAGGTTGTACATACTCTCGTAATCTTGGAAAATGACTGGACGCGGAAAGGGAGGAAAGGGCCTTGGAAAGGGTGGAGCAAAGCGCCACAGAAAAGTTCTTCGTGATAACATTCAGGGAATTACGAAGCCTGCCATTCGTCGATTGGCTCGCCGAGGTGGAGTCAAACGTATTTCTGGCCTGATCTACGAAGAAACTCGCGGAGTCCTCAAAGTGTTTCTTGAGAACGTTATCCGTGATGCAGTCACCTACACCGAACACGCTAAAAGGAAGACTGTGACCGCAATGGATGTCGTCTACGCTTTGAAGCGTCAAGGCCGCACTTTGTATGGATTCGGTGGTTAAATTTCGTCGACGCAGCGAAATGCTTTGCAGTCAATCAAACGGCCCTTTTCAGGGCCACAAATTACTCCGAACGTAGTTCTACTTGCTAGCAATCATAAGAGGTGCCTAAAGGTTAACATGACATGAACAAATTTTTAACGCCCTTTTCTTAAGAAGCGGCTATTTTGAATTGTCGAAATATGCCCATTTAGAAAAATGTTGCTCATATTTGCTCGAAATTAAACATACCTTGCATTATCAATTGAACTGTGAGAAAAGTGGTGCAATTTGCAATGTGCATTCTTTGACGTACGCAAAGCTTTGGGTTCCTCTGTCCGAAAGTCAAAATTGAAAACCCGCCTTGTATGCACGCAATTTGCGGATGAGCAAAAATAACGACGCAGCAATTTGCAAATTACAATGTTTGGTTACATTATTGTTGCCACTGTTTGCTTTTCATTATTTTTTAAAGGAATCTTTACAGCAACGTATAATCATTTTTTAACCGTATTTCAAATCAGTCAAAAAGTTTGCTAGATCTAAGAATACTTTAAAAAATGTCAACAATACAAATGGGCACTCTTGTGAGTGTTTTAATGTGTGCACCCAGGCCGCAAAAAATGCCTAGCAAAAGGGTACGCCATGACTTTATACTGCGAATTTTGACACCACGCCAACATTCTGCTTTTATTCCTACTAAATATTTGTTTTTATGTTATTGAATATTTCATTGAAATTCCCATTGCGAGGCACTCCAATTAGCCAAACAAACTTATCAAACCGGTCAAGCATAGACTTCATGCGCCGCGGATTCCGCATAGCCCCATTCTGTGAATTCCTTGATCGCCATTAAGACAATTCCTAGATACCACATATTCAACGTCTTATACCTCAAGAAGTAATGACATTGTTTACACCGTTCAACATACTTTTAAATGTCCCACATGATTTCGTGGGACAGTCATCAGAATGAATTTTCGATGTAGTAGTTTCGGAGCAACCAAATAAAAACGAAAATTTCAATCCTTGTTGATAAAAATATTAATTGAATAAAAATGTAGGTGATTCCTCAGGACAGACAGATAAATAAATATCAGACGCTGTGTGGCTTTAGAAGGAAGTTATTTTGAGGGTGACAATATAAAATTGTAATTCTATTTGACTCGCTCATTATAACAAGAGATCGACTATCACCTCTCCGGAAATTCAGATTGCTGTAAGACTTTTACTGTCTGGTGAACTCGCCAAGCACGCTGTCAGTGAAGGCACGAAGACTGTTACTGAGCACAAGAGCTCCAAGTAGACATTTTGACGTCTCACCATTATATACCGGCCTTTTTCAGGGGCAATAAAAATTCCAAACGTAAAACAACCTTTCGGCATACCTTCTGGCTGGTACGAGCTTTATTTTATAGATTACTGATATCGCTTCAAAAATATGAATGTTGGGCTCCATTATAAGTACACTACATTATGCTGACGTGCAAACAACCTAAGCTAAAAAGGACCCCAATGATTTAAGAGCAATGCGATTACGTTCCTGGCCGTCGTGAATGACCATTGTTCAAAGGAACGATGAACAAAATTCTGTCATTTTTCGCAGTCTACACGAAGAAATTGCCGGAATCGGCGAATCGTGTAACGGACAACTCCGGCTGAAAGCTGAAATTTAACGTCTTGTCATAGTACAATCAATAGGGAGCCCGTTACTCTTTTCCATAATGCACTAAATTACAGGAGTTATTTTTTTTTAATTAGGTTCAGTATCACGTACTGAGTGTAAATGAACAAAATCCTCACAAATTAAGTGACCGGAAGTGCCACCATTTTGAGGAAAACCGTATCGGCCAATTCTCCGTTACCGTGCGCTTTAGGCCTAATATGGTATTAACCTTTCTTGTAGATAATTGAATTTCCCATCATTTTTTCTAAATAATTTTTTTTGTTTCACTTACCGTTTACGACTTATACGACTGTTAAAATTTATTTATTCACGTGTTGACCTGTATCTCTCCTAATAATTTATCTTTTATATCCAAACATTTTCCACAACTTTTATTTCAAACTTTTTTGTCTAAAATTAATATTCTCAAAGTTATAACGCGTTCAATGTTGCGCCACTGGATGCAAGGCTAATGAAAACGCGTTATAACTTTGAGAATATTAACTTTAGACAAAAAAAGTTGAAGAAAAAGGTGTGGGAAATGTATGGATTTAAAAGATAAGTTATTAGCATTTTATTGTTTAAACAATTATTAGGAGAGATACAGGTCAAAAAGTGAATAAATACATTTTAACAGTCGTATAAGTCGTAAACAAGTCGAAATTCAATTATCTACAAGAAAGGTTATTACCATTTTTGGCCTAAGGTGCACGGTAAGGGAGATATTGGCCGATACGGTTTTCCTCAAAATGGCGGCACTTCCGGTCACTTAATTTGTGAGGATTTTGTTCATTTACATTCAGTACGTGATACTGAACCTAATTTAAAAAAAATAACTCCTGTAATTTAGTGCGTCACAATATTACCTATTGATTGTACTATCACCGATTTAATATAGAATAATACATATACGTATCTGAATAGCGGATGACACAGGAATTTCGATCCCAAGCATGTGATATTATAATTTTCTCTAGCCATATTGAACAGCGCAGAAGTATTTGGTTTCGCGCGTGAAATTATGAACTTCCGTCCGGTCTTTTTGCCTGACGGGCAGAAAGATATGGCTAGAGAAAATTATAATATCACATGCTTAGGATCAAAATTCCTGTTTCATTCGCTATTCAGATACGTATATGTATTATTCTATATTAAATCGGAGACAAGACGTTAAATTTCAGCTCTGTTACTACGAATAAAGGGTATTTACCATTTCCACGAAAATAAATTTTCATGTATTATTCTTGTAACCTATTAGTACTTACAAAAATACAAATATTCATTTTCAACATCGAAAAGTGCAAATTTGTCATATAATGTTCGGTTTCGCGTGGGGATGTTTTTTGCTCTTAATATTTGCAGTTTATAAAAAGAAAGTGTCCGAAGATTTTTCAGAATCTCGATTTTTAGTCGTTTTCCGCAAATTTTATGTCTTTTCTCTATACCATGGAGACAGGGAACCAATTTGAGGTTATGGTGATCTTTAACGCTGTTCATGATTGTTTTTTTTTCGGAATCTTCCGGAAACGTTCGGCTACTGTAGTATATTGTGTGAAAGGACATTCGGTGGCGTGACTGCGGATATTCCGTTGCCATTAAAATCCCGCGAAGAGATAAAATAATATTTTGATTGAATGACAATTGCCCGTAAGGAGAATGGCAGCCCGCAACAACATCATCAACCTCCTGTCACATAACATAAAATATAACAATGACAAAGAGAAAAATGGTGGTGAATGGTTATCGGTGGTACGTGATGGAAAAGGGGTATATCCGTTTTCCACAAACTTAAAACCTCGCTTCCCAAGCATCCTTTCCCATGCTAGCACCCTATACTTTCCGAACCACCAATTCACTCTACGGTCAAACCTCATACGAATTCTGTATTAGTGAATGCTATCTTTAATAAATTTATTCAAACGGAATGAGATTTTGGTATCTGATGTTTTCATTGTAATTGGCGGAATGATCTATATACATATACCTATTGTTATCACGCATTTCGTCGAAACTTATACGCTTGGTATCTTATCAGGCACATTTAAAAAAAATCCAGTTAACTAGTGCGTATGTCAGCTGTGAACAACGGAAATTCTGCGGTGCAGAGGGGGAAAATCCCAACCGCCGCGCCAATGAGGAATCGTATGTGTGCACAGCGGGACGTCTGCTTTGCCATTGGTGCGCCAGTCGGGGGGGAAAAGTGCATAAGTATGCTTCACAGAACTTCGTTGGTATCATTCGTCATTCGGTGTGGAGCCGAGTAACACCTTGAGACTTCAGTGTTTTTTCACCACATCAAATCAATATGTCTGGACGAGGAAAAGGTGGCAAAGTCAAGGGAAAGTCCAAGACTCGTTCCACCCGGGCTGGCCTTCAGTTCCCAGTGGGGCGAATTCATCGTCTTCTCCGTAAAGGAAACTACGCCGAGCGTGTCGGTGCTGGCGCTCCGGTATATCTTGCCGCTGTCATGGAGTATTTGGCCGCTGAAGTTCTTGAGTTGGCTGGAAATGCGGCGCGTGATAACAAAAAGACGAGAATCATTCCTCGTCATTTGCAACTGGCCATCCGTAACGACGAAGAGTTGAACAAATTACTCTCAGGCGTTACGATCGCTCAAGGTGGAGTCCTGCCAAATATCCAAGCAGTTCTGCTGCCCAAGAAGACAGAGAAAAAAGCTTAAATCGTCTATTGCAAACAAAAATCCAACGGCCCTTTTTAGGGCCAATAATTAATTTAACGAAGGTTCATTCTGTTACATATTGCATATTGAAATTTGTTTATGACAAGTGGTGCGTCTTTCACGTGGATATAGGAGAGTTTGCGCTACATTCGTTGGATCGTGAGGGATAGCATTATGAGATAGGACACAATAATACGATCTGCTTCAAGCGTGCACGGGTAAAATTAACGATAGCAAGCCAAAAATTAGCCCTTCACTTCACAATGGCCGGTGATTGTATAATTCGGTAATTGACTCTTTGTACACAATGAATAAAATCGGTAGAATTTAACAAACAATTAGATGTTTTTAACCCTCTCTCATCTAAGCGTGGTCGGTGAATTCATAACTAGAGAGGACACCGACATAGCTATGCTGCGTGATCAATACTAAATCACAACCTCTTTGTTGGTTAAATGTACTCTTTTAAACGAAAAGGCTGATAAGCCATACCCTGGGGCTCATACTGCAACAAACCAATGCTGAACGGTAATCATCAACAAAATGACTGCGTAACAAAATTGTTTCTACCACCTCTCGTTGCCGCCTGGTTTAATTTCCTTTATCAGTCCTTAATTTCCTTCCCTCTTTCCTCCGCCTTTCGTATTTTCCGCATGGCTTGTTCAACGCGTTCATCGAGGATACCCCTCGTTTCCCCGTGCTTACCCTCTCCCTCGTCCCCTTGCCGCCACTCGCTTTCAAGATCCTCACGTCCAGTCACGCTCACCGTTTGCGTCGGTTCACGGCCGTATTCCGGCTCCGCGCACGGGTTCACACACGCGGTCCATTCACGCGCCTCCCCTCACTCTCCTTCGACGCTCCACGACTGTGTCCCTATCCCCAGCGCGCTTCGGTGTTGCACTTAACCCGCCGCTCGCTCTTCACGCATACGCACACTCCCGTCCGCCTCACTATTGTCCGTGCACTGGGCGCTTTCACTCTTCCACGCACCTTTCTCCCCCTCTGTGTCGCTACTCTATCGGATATAGTACAATTGGCAAAGGATCATAACGCGTTAACTTTCGTGAACGATTGTCATCTCACTGGATTTTTCGGCAAAACCGGTCGGTAAGCGTAGTCTTCGAGAAGGAATTTTTTCTCGATTCTTAAAATTCATATAATCTAAAATATTTTTCGATTTTTTTATGAATTCCTACAATGATATTGATCGTTGATCAACAACAATCGTTGTTAAATTTACGAGTGTATTAACAATCGAAGTTAAATTTACGAGTGTATTAACAAAAACTAACATATACAGGGGATCCGAGGAATTTGTCATCGTGTTGGTGGTATCGATATAATAAATTCTACAATAGGAAAAGCGTTGGAGGAGCTGCCGGGGGTTACGCAACCGGATCGAAGGAGTTGATCGACTTGCTTCGGCGGAAGAGTCGGCCATATTCGTTTTCTAATTCTCTGCCTCCGCCGGTAGTGGCAAGGGGAATGTAAGTGAAGACGTAAAATGTCGTTGTACCAAAACGGATACGTTTTTTTCTTTTTAACCGAAAAGTATATATTTTTTTCGCAAGTTCTAGTAAAAGTTATTTTTCCTTTTTTCTTCAAATAGATACATACTTACATTAGATCTTCGATCTTTTGTAAAGTATCACGTTGTTCCTCGATCAATTAACCAACAATACCGCCCAATTCCGATGTTCGATGATTGACGCAGGTTTCATAATCAGCGGTGATAACCATCCTATATGCCACGTTATGCTTGGCGACGCAAAATCAGCATCTACGTTCGCGGATAAAATGCTTACAAGGGAAATACTCGAGGTGTCCCCCTTCTTTTTTGTTGAAATTCTTGGATGTTATGGAGCATTTGAAACTGAGCGACTCGTATTTTTTTTTATCGGCGGAAAAATGGTTTCAAGGGGTGAAAGCACCCCCTAAAGTTGCACAGGGCAAGGGGCGATTTTGCAGTTTCACTTACAAGCAGTTCATAGATTTTGACGAAACAAAAATTAAAATGGTTCTTATGCGAAGAACTGAAGAACCCACCAGAAAATAAAAAAAAAAAATATTTGAAAGGTTCGAAACACCGTTGAACATTCACTTCTTACACCCTATACCGAAAACTTGCGGATCGATTGGAAAGAAAATTATGCTGTTTTCTAACGAAAATAAAACTGAAGTTCACGTATTTTGGTATTTGCGCAAGAAAACAGTTTTGAGGGAGGAAGCTACCCCTATTTGAGATTTTACATTCCAGTTATCTTCTTGTCATTTCAAATGTGTTTGCCGAAACGAACTCTTCTCATTAAGCTAAAATTAATGTTTCACCGTTTTTTGTCTCGAATCGATTCCACCGACTTATGTTCAGTTTATTGTTTTGCCTCACGGCGAATAACTTCTTTAGAATATTTATGGACGCTGCTCCACCGTGACATTTTTCCTGCGTATTATTTTGATTAATTTAACGATGTTTTAGTTTTTCCCATATAACTTTTCATTTTATCTTGGCATAAGAATTTACTCCATCAAAACCGTGAGAACGGATGTTTCCGCTTGTTTTTCTGCCTCTCTCAATTTTCCTGCAATTATGGAAACCGTCCAGACTCTGACTTCCAGCTAGACCGGATGTCAATATCGCTCCTTCCGATGTATTCCTTTAAGGGGGGTGGGGGTTTAATTATTTTGTTTGCATTTTTTTTTATTTTTTTTTCTGAATGAACAATATGCCGAGAATATTGTGTATAAATTTTAAGTCAATCGGGGTAAAACTAACGGAGTTACAGCGTTTCAAACGACCGGCCGTGATACCTGATTTTTATACCTGCTCGGTAGCCGCTCGGTACGTATAATAAACTTTAAATCGATTTTCCCGAAAACGTCATTTTTGAAGTTTGTGAACATGAGAACTCAAAGCCTACTGAACCGATCCTTTTGAAAATTTAAACATTCCTTCTTCACATAAATCAACAGGTAATTAGGAGGAGTTTTTTTTTCAATTTTTTAATAACAAATTAAGCGCGATTTTTTGAGCTAAAATTGCGTTTTTCACTTCCAAGTGCTGCAAAAAATAGAAAAAAAAAAAAAAAAACTCTTCCTGATTACCTCTAGAAATACATCACCTTTAAAATACATATCAATTTCTTTGTTTCAGATGATCCGGTAACGAGTTATAATGTTCACCGCAAAACGTTTTTTTTTCAAGGCGCCTCTGGAGGTTCAACGTCACCGGCTTATTTATCAATATTTTTCATTGAAAATTTGTTCTGAGATACTTCAATAGTTGTACAATAATATGTAATTCTATTCAATAAAATTATATTACTCATATCGCCGCAAAAAAATCATAAAAATATGCTTTTTTTCGCCTTTAAAACCCTACCCCCCCGTTAAGGAAGGCTTAAAAAAAATAAAAAATCTGCAACTCTACAGAATCGCAAAACGACGAAAATGAGACCTGAGCGAAATCTATACGATAAAAAACACGGTAGTTATAGCTGTCCAAACATGACATTTTGTCTGGTCCAGCTATCTTCAGGGTCATGTCAGACGCTCGGTTCATTCTCTTGATTAATTGCGAATTTCCCTAAGTTCTTTTGCTATCCTGACTTATAAATTACAAATTCTTGCAATTACATAGAGTTCATTTATACGGATTATTTGTACGAATAAAGATGAGCGATCAATTATACGCGACATTTTGATTTTAATCGTTCGTCGGGAAAGAACCACGAGTACTTCCTTATTTTCATTTATCGCCCCCCACGCGTTTCCCCAACGACCTCCGAGACGCCGCGTCCATGTTATTCGCCTTTTACCTCTGAGTTGCTGCGCACACGTCTAAATTGTGAAACACCCTGGAACGTAACGGACGCAATATTTCATCGCTCAAGTCCGCGTTATTCTTTACGATAAATTTCGTAAAAATCACTCAGGGATGACTGTTTTCATGGAAACTTGAATATTCTGAAAAATATCAGTAATCACTATAATCTTTTGCTAATTTTAAAATATCGAGTGCACGTTGTTCTAGAGAAATAACAAATTTCCTACGTAAATTGTACTAATCCGCTAGGGGTCACTCCAAAGCAACTTTTATAGGTTGTCCAGTGTAGTTGACAACCACTGTGGTAGGATTAATTTTCATTTCTGGTGCGAGAGAAATAATTACAAGGAAAATTTGTACCCGTGGAAAATTAGACATAACATTGACGGTCGATGAGGTATTGCAACGCCATTGCCGGAAGGATCCTCATTGTATTCTCCCGAAACAAAAGCCCTGTTGTCGAAACCATAACTGTTCTCGCGAAGAATCGAATGAGGTTGCCGACTTGTCACGGACACGTTGTCGGGACTGTGATAAAGATTGTCGGTTTGACTTCTATTTATGTGTGCAATTTGAAATTTGGTTAACGTTCAAGGCCATGTACCGAATGCGCAAAAGTGAAGCGTGCCAGAAGCGATTTACTACATATTTTGGTATGGTCATTTCTAATTTACTAGGCAGGACTCCAAAAACTCCCGAAATTTGTCTGTGAATTGAAATTTAATTCCTTTTGAGAAAATATGACCTGGGTTTTTTTATTGACTACAAAAAAATAAATAAACTTGCAAGCAAACAATGATCTTTCGTCTTTCATCCGAGACGTCTATTCTTCTACAGTTGATAATGTGGTAATTCATTATTCAATTCACTTTTCGACTATTTGTACGTTTATTTGACAATCGGTAGTTTTGATTTCACCCCCATTAAGGGGGGAAATAGGGTTAGACGGTTCAAAAAATCGATTTTTTTTTATTTCATGAATTGTTAGTAAAACTGATGAAAAATATGTTCCCAAAATTTTTAATGACAATTTAGACTCGTTCTATTGTTATAAGCCATTAAAGTGAGTAGCTCTCCTTCAGGCCCCGAGCGCGCCACGTGTTTGAAACGCGTTTTTCTGAAAACGACTTTTTTTTAACTTGCGTACACGCTAGTTTGAAAAGTTTTCAACCAAGCGTTCTGAAAATTGGCAGTTACTTTCTTCATAGTATTGCGCTCTATATAAACCTAAAATCGGAATATCATCATTATTTAAAATAATTTTTTTTTGTAAGTAAATTTAAAAAAAATGGCAAAAATCCATGCTTTTTGTTTTGACCCCTGTAAAAAATTCAATTTTCTATTATTTTGATAGCATTTAGGTTCATATAGAAGAGAGACATATAATAAAAGTAAATTCCAACCTCGTTTGATTTCAGATGAAAATTGCGGCTTCCAGAATGTACGCAAAATGCTGAGTCTGATTGTGACCTGCAATATGGGGTCGCTAATATTTTCGGTGTTTTTCAATGAAATTCTTCAAAAATTATATAGTATATACTTAAATATATGTATAAAATATTCTCAAAGTTTCAATTGATTATATTCATTTTTTATACTATAAAAAAATTCATGAAAATCATTGAGAAAACGCTGTCCTAACCCTATTTCCCTGCTTAAGATGTAATCGGAGTTTGTAATCCAGAGTTGCATCGCGGTTTATCGGCTGACTACCTCTGTCCAATGTGTACCCGTAGTAAGGGTGAAAAAATATGTGTACCGTTCTCGGGTTAACAATTATATTTTATTTATGTATGTTTCATTTACGATTGAACGTTTTTCTTTTAATTCTACTGAAACGAGTGTCAAAAATATGAATTTATTACAGGAGGGATAGAAAATGATTCCACATGCATTCCACATCTCAGTTGATTTATTTTATTCTACTCTCTTTCGCAACTTATTTCAATCATTTACATATTTTTCCATTATATTATTTTGATCAATTTCTAGGCGATGTTTCACACTTTCATAAATTTTATGATATAACATGTCGTTACTTAATTGATGGAATAAATATCTAATGTTTCTAACATAAATGTTATTCGGCTCGAGGGTTATTTCCGGAATTATCTCACCGACTCATCACTGATATCATTGTATAAAAAAAAGAGGGCAAAAATGGTAATTAGACCGTTCTCAAATTATCATTAGCGCAAAAATCTATCAACGCGATCCGTTAACTCAGGGCACAATGTAACACGGCCTGCAATTATATAAAGGCGCGAAGGAACTATAATTACGACGTAAAAAGATTGAACTTGAGACAATTCGAATGTACACGAATAATAGTCGCGTTAATTTTCCTCCGGTGGTGTTTATTTTAATATAATATCAATGACGAATCGTGGTAAAAACAGACGTCATTTATGAAATTGATCGAAGCTCGGCTCTGCACAGTTTTTCAACGAATTTGCATTTCGAGGCCACGCTGTCTCTCGTTCGCAGAGGTGGTTGTGGAAAAGTAGTTCTGTAATTTGTTCGAACAACAAAATATAATTATTAAAAATGTACGATGGATTATTGTGTGGAAATAAAAACAGCTCGGATATGTGCAATAACCCGGGTTTATTATATAGATTTATGTGTTAACATTTGATTTAATTGGGATTAAAATATTGTAGTAACGTTTTTTCCGTATTGGGCGTTTCTAGTTTCCGTATTCATCATTGTGCTGGATGCTGTAAAGAAAAGTAAACGTTTGTTCGTCAAAATCTATTTGAATCTCATTCTCGCAGTAAACGAGACATATTACGATCAGAATAATAATCGATAACGTACGTGCTTCTCGTAAAAACACACGCCAATTGCGTGAGCCGTTTCACATTCATTTTCACCCTCTGCGAATAAAAAAATATATAAAAAATAAAATAGATTTAAAAAATTGTAAAACAACAATAAAACATCGTAAAACGATACGTACTCTTGGCGCTACATTCTTTGATTGCCTCGACGACCTTATCCTGATTGCAGATAATCGGTGGCAGATTTTCAATCGTTTTCTCGATATTCATTGTTCCATCTGCGTTCGACTACGAAAAAAAGTTACCGTTTTTCAAATCTTGTACTACTGTATCGTTGATGGGAAAACATTTCACGTAGGTGAAAAGCATTTTTCTACTATTTAACTCACAATTCCGAACTCCTTCATCAAGCATGCTTGGTAACACTTCGTTTTTGGATTATATGGATTCATAAGTTGTATGAGACTTTCAGTATCGTTTACGTGTACCGCAAAGCATTTCTTTACGGCTGCTACAAATTTGTCTTGTCCCGGCCAGAGGACATCCTATGACAGACCGCAGAACGTTATTTCAATGAAAATACAAATTTTTAAGAACCGACAGTCTTAAAAATGTCTTTCCAACGACAAAAATCCCATTGAAACTCCCAATGGCATTGCCGTTGCTGATGCCTATGGCAAATTAATGGTAAATTTACGATTCATTTTCCATTAATGGTAAATTAACCATTCATTTTCCATTAATGGTATATTTACCATTCATTTTATATTAATCGTAAATTTACCAATCATTTTTCATTAATGGTAAATTTACGATTCATTCTCATTAATGGTAAATTTACGATTCATTTTCCATTAATGGTAAATTTACCATTCATTTTCTATTAATGGTAAATTTACCATTCATTTTCCATTAATGGTAAATTTCCATTCATTTTCTAATAATGGAAAATTTACCATTCATTTTCCATTAATGGTCAATTTACCATTCATTTTCCATTAATGGTAAATTTACAATTCATTTTCTACTAATGGTAAATTTACGATTCATTTTCCATTAATGGTAAATTTACCATTCATTTTCCATCAATGGTAAATTTACCATTCATTCTCCATAGGCACAAGCAATGGCAATACCACTGGGGGTTTCAATGGAATTTTTGTCATTGGAAAGAATGCCAAGGCAGTTTTGCCAATGACAAAATTTTACCATTCAATTTCTCATAGGCAGCAGTGGAAATACGAAGTGGGATTTTGAATGGAGTTTTTACCATTGGCAAAACTGCCTTCAATTGCCATTGCATCTGAAGCAATGGAAATTCAATGGCATTGACTACCGAGCGGGTGAGGCAGTTTTTCTAAGTTTGTGATGGTCATAGAACCGAAACTCATTGTGATCAAAATAATAATCGATGACTTACGCGCTTTTCGTAAAAACACGTGCCAATATCGACAACGATGTGACATCCACGTTCTTCCCCTGGGAATAAAAAAAAAAGTAAAAAATATAATAGATTTAAAAAATTCTAAAACAACAATGAAACATGGTAAAACGATACGTACTCGTGACGCCACACTCTTTGATAACCTCGACGATCTTATCCCGATTGGGCATTTTCTCTGGGAGAGCTTCCACCGCTTTCTCTATATCCATGTTTTCATCTGGGTGGAACTAAGAAAAAAAGTCACCATTTTTGTATCTTCTATTATTGTATTCTTGGTGGGAAAACATTTCACGTGGGTGAAAAGCATTTTTCTACTATTTATATCTCACATATTCGAGCTCCGTCAACAAGCATGTAACGAAACATTGCGTCTTCCAATAGTATGGATCCAGAAGTCCTTCGCCATCGTCAGGATCGATTCTGTTTTTCGCGATGCATTTCGTTATGGCTGCTACGATTTTCTCTTGTCCCCGCCAAGCGAAAGCCTATGGCAGACCGCAGAATGTTATTTAAAGAAAAATACAAATTTTCAAGGACCGACAGCATCGGACGGGCGGTCATTGTGTGGCTTCGACGATCTCCCATGTTAATCAATTTCAGTACTGAGATGGATGACCGCTTAGCCGTGCACTGGCTTGTACGCCGGCTACCGAGCGGGGGAAGCAGTTTTTTAAGTCTATGATGGTAATACAACCGAAACTCATTGTGATCAAAATGATAATCGATGACTTACCAGCTTTTCGTAAAAACACACGTTAACTGCGTGAGCCGTTTCACATTCCTTTTTACCCTCTGGCAATAGAAAATGAATTGAAAAATATAATGGATAAATAAATTTCTAAAATAAAAATGAAAGATCGTAAAACGATACGTACTCTTGGCGCCACACTCTTCGATCAATTCGATGACCTTATCCCGATGGGGCATAACCGCTGGCAGATCTTTAATCGTTTTTTCGATATTTAAACTTCCATCAGTGTTAGACTACGGAAAAATAAAAATAATTATAATTCCTTTGCGTTGTATTACTGTTGTAAACATTTCACGTGGGTGAAAAGCATTTTTCTACTATTTATCTCACATATCCGAACTCCTTCATCATGCATGCAGTGAAACACTTCTTGCTTGGATCAGGCGGATTTATCCAGAATTGTTGGACGCTTTCAGGTCTCATTCCGAGTTCCATGGCACATTTGTAACTGGCTGCTAGGTAACTGCTATGTACCGGCTGACCGAGAGCCTATAACAAACGGCAGAACGTTATTTCAATAAAAATACAAATTTTCAAGAACCACGAGCAGTGGATGCGCGGTCGGTGCGCGGATTCGGCAATCTTCCATGTAAAGTATCGCTCACATAGAAGATCGCTCAGGACTGGCATGGGGTGACCATTAGCGTGCACACCGACTAACGAGCGGGAGAGGCCGTTTTTCTGAGTTTCGGATGTTAATACGAACTGAAACTCAGAAAAACGTATAGAAAAAAGGCCTATGTATCGGCATGGGTTTTCCGTAGTTTTTCCGTGTCCGCGACGAGTACGACACGGTGTAGCTAAAAAGCAGTTGCGGATGCTACGGAAGTTAGGTTAGTTTAGCATAGTGCCGGTAGGGAGTAATAGGAAAGAAAATTGGGAAGGATTACACGTAAAAATCGTTAAGGGTATACGTTGGCACACACAAATAAATAAATAATACGAATTTCAGGATCAAAATATATGAAAATAAAAAAAGTACTTGTTTTTACATACGAACAGCGTAAAGGCGATCAGAACGAGAATAGCAACGTTGCGATACATTGTCGGACCGTTTATTTCACTGTTCTGACACGATAGACGCAATTTTCTCACTCTTAATATACAAAACGATAACAATGTTCAACTTGGAGCTTCATATTATATTCTAATATCGCAAGCGGGAGTAGAATAACAATTCGATTATTAAATATCTAGTATCGAGATATTACCGCAGCGAGAGCGTGATTACGAACGAACTCGCGTGATAATAAGCGACGTTTTGTCGTCGGATATTATCCACGACTTCCTTCGAAATGCGACACGAGTATTCTGTTTAATTGGCAGCTGAATTTTTCAATAGAATATTTCGCGGAAGTGTTGACGTTTCGGCATAACGCATATCGCCAATCCCCATCAAAATTGAACTGAATACGATGGAAAATTAGACGAGACCTTGACGAGAGCACTTAGTTGCACGAGGTGACGTTAGTAGCGTTCCTGTAATTCGTCCAAATTACAGAAAACAAAACAATGTCGTAATGAACGAAAGAAGACAAAAAAAAACGAATGATATTATATAACAAAGGAAAAATGGTAGAGTTCCATATAGGCATGATTTCGCAATTGATTTTAGAATTGAACGCGCGATGAACGTTCGAGGAACAGTTTTTGAACTCATCCCTGCTTCATGTTAATGTAGTAGTCTGGTAACTTAAGCCGATTTTCATGTCTTTTTTGGAGGGCGTTTTTTTGTAGGAAAATGTGTGAATCGTTTTGGATATTTAGGATGTTTTTATTTACATATTAAAGATACAAAAAAAAATTTGTTTGAAAAAATTTAATAGTATATTATTATTATTATTATTGATCGAAGTTGGCACCTCGAAAAAAAGCGCGTGGGTGGCCCCGGTGATTTTGGCTCTTGATGTTATCTGAAATCAAAAATTCTTGATAATCCTTAATCTATAGACATGTCATTCTGGTCGGAACTACTGAAGTTAAATTTCATGGATAAATAACAAAATGGCGGACTTTGGAAAAAAAAGTTTTTTTCCAAAGTTCGCCATTTTGTTATTTATCCATGAAATTTAACTTCAGTAGTTCCGACCAGAATGACATGTCTATAGATTAAGAATTATCAAGAATTTTTGATTTCAGATAACATCAAGAGCCAAAATCGCCGGGGCCACCCACGCGCTTTTTTTTCGAGGTGCCAACTTCGATCAATAATAATGATAATAATAATAAACTATTGAATTTTTTCAAACAAATTTTTTTTTGTATCTTTAATATATAAATAAAAACATCCTAAATATCCAAAACGATTCATTTTTATTTTTCTACAAAAAAACGCCCTCCACAAAAGACATGAAAATCGGCTTAAGTTACCAGACTACTACCTTAATGGAAGCATGTTTATTTTTATCCATCCATGATTCGTATGTGGCAACTGTGCTAACGATAAAAATGGAATTAAATTTTTCACTGAATTGATACCGAATGCGATATGAACGAGATATGACAATCTGACCAACGTGGCCAACGATCATTGACACGAAAGTTCTTATAATTTACTTGTAGGGACTTTTTTACTTCCGCATATTAACTTCGTGAAAAAAATGTATTACAAACAATCAGAAAATCCCAATTGGAAGAAACAACTAGACGTACGTAATTTCGTAAAAGTTACTCTGGGGGGTGACGACTTTTATGGGAATTTGAATTTTCCGCGGATTATCAGTGATCACTGTAATCTTTCGCTAAATTTAAGGTAATCGAGCGCACTCTATTGTAGAGAAATAACAAAATTCCTACGTAAATTGTACTAATCCGCTAGGGGTCATTCCGAAGCATTTTTCGTAGGTTATCCAGTGTAGCTGACGACCACTCTGGTAGAATCAACTTTTATTTTACGCTGTGCGAGAAACAATTACAAGAAAAATTTGTATCCATGAGAAATTAGACATGACGTTGACACTTTACGCGTTAAGGTTGCGAAAAATCACCTGACTCGAATGATCCTCATTGTAATCATCCGAAACGAAACATCCCTGTTGTCATAGCCATGAGTGTTTTCGCGAGGAATCGGATAAAATTGCTGACTTGTTGGGGCACGTTGTCGGCACTGTGATAAATATTGTCAGTTTGAATTGTATCTATGCATTGGAACGTGGTATTTTTCCCACGTTATTAAAAGGAGAGAATATCGAACGTTTTAACTTAACATATGGTGCAGCACGGTTGCTTATGACCGAACTCCCCGAGGCGATCCAACAGGGCATTAGGGTCAGCATCCTGGCATTGTTATTAATTATTTTTTCGTATTGTTTATACATTTCCTCTTATACTGATCCTACCATACTGACACGACGACGAGGAGCACCCTAGACTCTATATTCGGCACAACTAGCTTATACACAGAAATAAATCAACATAAAAGAAATTATTTTTATGATAATCAATGAATTTTAACATCTTAGTGAATATTAGCTATCCCAGTATTTTTTATTTATTTTTCTCATACGATTGAGACCACAGCGAATGCTGTAGCCATAAGCATATCAGTGCTATGGCGTTTTTCTCATCGTACGATCCGTGAAAAAGTATCGACGATTTCATCGCTCTCGTCTGTATTCATCTCAATCAATGGCGATGCGTTGTACCTCGGACCATATGTGTCTTACATGTACATATATACTATGCGGACTTCGCACTCCTGGGCGCTTCGCGCGCCAACCCCCCTGACCTTGGTCTTGTATACAGGTCTGGAAACTCCCTTAAATTTCAGTGATGGAGGGCGGCCCGTTAACGAAGCTGTTTTTAATTTCTGTAACAGCCACTAATGGCGTTGCGATCAGATAATGCAGATAGACATAACCTGAAAACCCCTCGATAGTTCTCGCGGTTGTCTGTCTCTGTCCCACTAACGGACACCGCGTTACACATATTTACTATATGTAATTATAAGTTATTAATCCCGTCAGCTTTAATGAATATACTGAATAAATATGCTCTTAATTTGAATCGGGTTTTAAACATTCTAACTGTTAATCGAGCACGATAAATATAAACTATTTGTAAATATCTGTCATATGAATATATATTAGGCGAACTAGTTGTCTACCTCTTGATCGATCGATCTCCGTTAGACTTTTTTTTAAATCCGATAAAATAAACAAAAGTTTTCATTTACAAAAATTGAAATACATAGAACCGTTTCATATATTTAATTTGATCCTTTTTCATTATATTTTTGTGAAAATTGCAGGTACTCAAATAAAGATAAAAGTTGAAGAATTTATTTTCATTCATAGTTACT
This sequence comes from Oxytorus armatus, assembly GCA_958009045.1. NCBI lineage: Eukaryota > Metazoa > Arthropoda > Insecta > Hymenoptera > Ichneumonidae > Oxytorus > Oxytorus armatus. The sequence continues at coordinate 2,466,673 of OY253748.1, read as the reverse complement.
TGATTTTGAAAACTCGAACACTTGCAAAAACTTAACATAAGATTTCTTCAGTAGTTAATTTCGACAATTTTTTCTTAACAACAAATTTCTTTTTGGGTCTAAAATTTTCCTGGTGCGCATATTGCCTCATTTTTAATCTTACATAGTAAATTATGGCGTCTGATGAGATTTCAGATGCATGGTCTTTACAGGGATAAGCGAAGGTGTATGAGTGAAATACTTCATCTAGAATTATATCGAAGACATCGATACGAGAGGAATATTTTGTAAATGATGCTACGATATGACGGATCAGATGAACGAAATGAGGATTTGCGTGAATCAGGCCACCGCGTGATTTCATTTGCACCAGTTGCGACTCTGAAGGTCCGCAGCTGGTTTTCAAATTGACAGCTTCTCGACACCCTGGACAGGATTCATATTTTTGACGGAACTTCAGGGATATCTGAAATATCAATAGAAGAAATTTATGTATGTTTAAATAACTTTTCTTTCATCTCTTTTATATACCAAAAATGCGATAGATACATTCTGTTAAGGAAACTTACCAAGGCGAGTACTGATTCCTTGACATGACGATTTCGTGACTGTGAAGGACGGAAAAGTGCTTGGAGAATTTCTTTCAGAATTCGAAACTTGTTTCCCATATCTATGCTCTGCCACATAATTTTCCTTTACTACTGAGATGTCATCGAATCTCGTTCGCACAGCAAACTCTTTGTGTCGCATTGTTTTTTTTTGGAACCTTACATATTGAAAATACACGATATGAGTAACTATCTTCTTAAACTATGTTTAAAATCCTTTCATTAAACTTACCCGTGCAATTACTTGGCCATTTGCGTCGAGCTTGACCTAGTCGCGAACTATGTCTTCATTGTTAAAATGTCACATCCACGATTCGTGTGTCGTAATTTTATAATGCCTGGAATAGATTGTTCCCACTTTTTCCACATATCAATGTTCTTAGGCACTCGGAATGTACAACATTTTTTGTTTATTTCGCTACCGGTTTTACAATGTGGCACTACACAACGATTCATCATTCTTAATATAATAATCACTAAAAGACTGGGTTCCCAAGACCGTGCTGAGATCTACACCAAACAAACATAATATTCAGGCATAGCAATATCGAAGGGTTTTCAGGTTATGTCTATCAGCATTATCTGATCCGCAACGCCTCTAATGACTGCTACAGAAATTAAAAACAGCTTCGTTAATCGGCCCATTCTCGGCGGAGGAGTTTCCAGACCTGTATACAAGACCGTGCCCCTGACCACGATTTTGGACACCCCCTAACCGCAATTTTGGACACCAATAACCTCGATATTGGACACCCCTCAACTCTTGTACACGGCGGCAGCGAAACATTTATATGGATTATTGAACAAATCAAAGATGCTTTGCGAAAAATCGACAAAATCTTCTAAAAAACACCAATAATGGTGTACAAAAATTGGAGACAAGTACATTTACAACGGTATATTAATTGCACCTACCTTTTCAAAAAGTTGTGAAATAAGTTAATAATAACCAAAGCACGTCTCGCCAAGTACATACAGTTTCCTAATTAAACATCGTGCCTTTTTTGTACGAACACTGATTATTTATTTAAGTTAGCGGTCGAAATTCAAAACCATCAAAACATATTCGATGCCTAAAATGTAAACAAAATCAAAACAATAAAAAATTTAAACAATTTTTTCTTACCCCAAACAGAATGAAAAAAATAAAGAGTACTTGTTGAGTTTGGTTCTTTCACTGCGCATTTAAATAAATTGACTGTGTGTTCCACCATTAGTTACATACTATAAAATGATTTGAATATTATATAGATAGTCAAAAAAAGGAAACACGATAAGGTACTCTTTTTTTTCTTCATTCTGTTTACGTTAAAAAAATTTGTTGACAGATATATAGATTTATCTCCATATGTATGGCGTCCTTCGCCTTTTACAAATCATGTTTACAAACTTCTCTTTCCGCTCATATTTACAAACTTCTATTTCCATTCATGTTTACAAACTTCTCTTTCCACTCGTGCTTCTATACAATTCAACCCTCTTCTCCCGCGTCTCTGTCCACATAGCCACCGTAGCACTCTCTACACCGGCTGTTTGCGTGTTACACTTTAGTTGTCGTTGCCGTAGACTTGTACTGCCCCGACGTGCGCGATACCCGCCCAAGCTCCCCCCCCGTCCCGTATCCATTAACCGTTCTCCGTTTTACGTGTTTCCAAATTTTCGATTTTCCACTTTCCAGTTTTCCAGGTTTCCAGTTTCCGAATTCCACTTTTTCCAGTTTTTTAATTCCAGATTTCCCGTTACCAGTTCCCCAACTTCCGTAATTCCAGTTTCCAAGCGTTCACTTTCCAGATTACCCCTTTTCAACAATATTCAACTTTGGGCTTCATAATATATTCTAATATCACGAGTGGGAGTAAGATAACAATTGGATTATTAAATATCTAGTACCGAGATATTACCGCATAGCATAAGCGACGTTTTGCCGTCGGATATTATCTACGACTTCCTCCGAAATGTGACACGAGAATTTTGTTTAATTGGACGCTGAAGTTTTCAATAGAATGCTTCGCGGAAGTGTCCGCGTTTCGGCGTAATGCATATCATCAATTCCAATAAAAATTAGAATATATACGTTCTATAATTAGACGAGACCTTGACGAGTGCACTTATTCCTAATGGCACGAGGTGACGTTATAGCGTTCCTCGAATTCGTTCAAATTATAGAAAACAGAACAATGTCGTGACGGACGATAAAAGACAAACGAAAACGAATTTTATTATTTACCAAACAAAAAATCGTAGGTTTCCATATCGACATGATTTCGCAATCGACCACTCTGGCAGAATCAATTTTTATTATACGCTGTGTGAGAAACAATTACAAGAAAAATGTATACCCGTGAGATATTAGACATGACGTTAACACTTTATGCGTTAAGATCCCGAAAAGTAACCTGACTCGGTCGATGAGGTATTGAACCGCCAGTGCTTGAAGTATCGTCATTGTAATCGTCCGAAACAAAAGCCCCGTTGTCATAGCAATTAGTGTTTTCTCGTGGAATCGAATGAGGCTGCCGATTTGCCACGGACCCGTTGTCGATTGTGCGATCAATATCATCGGTTTGACGTCTATGTACGCGCGTTTGTCGCTGATCGGCCACCATCGTCGAATGACGTCGTCCGAATGCCTCGAATATACTTGGTGGCATCCGCGTTGACATGAGTCGTGAGATTTCTAAAATACACAATAAATATCTTAATCTTTTTGCTCCGCCGAATTAAATTTAATTCGAGCTTCTCGTTGTTGCTGTTGTTTTTTTTTATTATTTAATCCAAATATGGAATCTCCATCAATCCAGCTACGTTTTTTTTTCAATGAATTTTCCTTGATGTAACAAGAATGAATATAACAATTTTCTCCACACATGGACCGACGTCTGTACACAAATTAATTTCGTTGTACCGATGTGACGATAAATGTAGCAAATTTTTCGTGTTTCTCAGATTATTAGCCGCTATTCTTCTGATTTTTACATTTTTCTTTACAATTTTTCAGTTCAATCCGGGGAGGCAAATCTCCCCAATGAAATGCCGTTTGCAAACGTCGAAAGTTCGCATCCGGCTACTTGGAATCGTGGCAAGAAGGGAGCAACGCGTGGGAGTCTTCGACGCTCACTATACTCATTAATTATTAATATTTTTTTAACGAATACCAATGATTTTCATCGACAAAAGTGTGATAAACAACTTAAAAATAAGAACAATTGTGGATGTCGTTCTCAATTGCTCATAAACGCCATTTGAATTTTTACTCCATTTTCAGCCGTTAAAGCTTTCGTACTTCTTTTAAAAACGGTGATAAAATGACGGAATTGGTGGAAAACTCTTGACACCCCGACTCCGCCAATTTGTATTGAGGCCGACGGTGCGGCGGTAACAACCGGAGTCAAATTTTGTGTGCTTTACCTGAGCGGGAATCATTCAAATTTCTGCGAAACAGAATATCGATGCTCGCCGGCAATTTGGTTCTTTTGTCCTGGGATTCGGCTAATTCGTGAACAGTTTTACGTTTTCTCGGGGCGACAGCGCTCGTTCTACGGGTTATTATCGAGCCCGCATTATTTTCAACGACCCGTTGCAAACCGTCGGCAATATTGTCCGCGTGTTTTTCCAAATCCGCTTCGTCAGTCAGATCAGCGGGCTAAAAGCAATGACGACCGGTGAAAAAATTCAATTGCACGAAATTTTTTCGTGAAAAAAGAATAAATAAATTACGGATACCCACTTTGTTCCAGCACGGCCATTCGACCCTCGTATTCGCGAGTATGTGAGTGAATGTATAAAATCGATGAAACAACATTGCGATAAATTGAACGCCTAGTATAACGACAAAACCGATTATAAATAGGCAGCCAATTGGCTCGAGCTTCAAGTAGTCCTTCTGGATATGTACCTGCAAAGAGCACGGTATACGACTATCATTTTGGAGTCATAAGTGCTTAGCTGTACCGATTAACGTTCAATATTATTATTATTACTTGTGATGGCTACTTATGCGTTATATTCTTATCACTTTTGGGCATTAACATGTAAAAAGTGAAATTTTAAACGCTCAATGACTTGGAAGTCGCGGGATGCGCGTCTGCATACACCATGGGGTTCCCTAACCTCTAAATTGCTTTTTCCTCTAAAACGCTTCGAAAAATTAAAAGTAGTTCGGATTAACGAATAAAAATTGTTATCTAGGCATATCGAACCATCTTTCTATTCCTTTTACCGCGTTATTTCAGTGATTCATCACATTACGGAATCAGGTTCGTCTTCTAATTTTCATTACAAATAATTTCATTTTTATTATACATAAAATTTGGAAGCGGCGGGGGGGGCAAGCGCTGGCAGCGTGCGGACGCGTCCCTGGGACGGCTGAGCATTATTTGTGGAATAAAGAGTTTTATCGAGGAGAGAAGTGGCAAAAAGTAGCGGAAAGTGACGAGATAAGGCCAGGGAAGAAGTGAAAGTGTTATCCAAGGAAAAGTTGAAGAAACAGGAAAGGCAGGGTCCTCTCTGGTGAGCACGCTTCCGTGGAGGTTAAACACAGTGGATGGAAAGGCAGCCTACGCAGTTAGCGGAGAAGGCGGTGAGAGGGCGAGAGAGACGGTAGATGGCAGAGCAAACGGAAGCCCGACGGTCGGCACAGTGGAAAGAAAGAGCGTCGAGGCATTATCACGTGGCGGGAAGTGCTGGATCTTCAAAACAGGAAACAAAATTGGAAATCGGGAAAATCGGCAAATCTGGAGAGTGCAAGTGCAAATGTCAAAACTCAAAAACTAGAGATGCGAAAATCTGGAAATTGAAAATTGGAAATCTGGAAAAGGGAAATTAGGGGGAAGTGTTGGACTTTCAAAACAGGAAATAAATTCGGAAATCGGAAATCCGAAACCTGGAATCGGGAACTTGAAAATTGGGAAGCTGGAAATTTGGAATTTGCTCACTGAAAATCGGGAATTTGAACACTGGAAATCTGGAACCTGAAAACGGCAAACCTGGAAAACTCGAACGAGGGATAATCTGGAAAGTGAACACCTGGAAACTGAAAATGCGGAGGTTGGAAATTGGGGAAATGGTAACGCGAAATCTGGAATTCGAAAACTGGAAAAGTGGAATTCGAAAACTGGAAACCTGGAAAGTGGAAAATCGGAAACTTGGAAACTCGTAAAACGGAGAACGGTTAATGGCGACGGGGCGGGGGGCTGGGCGAGTATCGCGCACGTCGGGGCAGTACAAGACTATCAACTCAAGTGTAACACGCAAACAGCCGGTGAAGGAAGTGTCTACGGTGGCTATGTGGACAGAGCCGCGGGAGAAGAGGATTGAATTGTATAGAATCATTAGTGGAAAGAGAATTTTTGTAAACATGAATGGGAATAGAAATTTGTGAATATTGGCGGAAAGAGAAGTTTGTGAATATGGGCGGAAGGAGAAGTTTGTAAACATGATATGTAAAAGGCGAAGGACGTCATACATTTGGAAATAAATCTATACATAAAATTTCCTGCTAAATTATACAATGCCCGAATTTTATTTTATTAAGAATAATTTTATTTTGATTAAGGTCTTACATACGTCGAGAATTTTCAAAAAATCGATTTTTTTTGTTCACAGATTATTATTCCTTATAGTCTTAGGCGTATTTCTGTGTAAGCTGATTGTAAAAATTCCCCATAGTTCAAAAGTTATTGTAGATAATGTGACTGCCCGACGAAAGGACAAAGGTCTGACGCGCGCCTACCTGAGTTGAGTTGAGAACAATTCGTCGATTAGAAAAAAATAAACAACAACAATTTTTTACTGACAAGGAAGGCGTACAATATGAAGCTGGAATGGGAGATTAGACGTAAGTTAACTAAATAAATTAAAAAAATTCATAAAGTTCTTGCTCCAGCCGTGCGCGACTTCGAGCGAAACGCGCTTGAAACTTTAAACGCGTTTTTCTCAAAACTACTTTTTCTGACACGGTCGGCATGATAACTCGTACGGTTTTTAATATTTTTTGATGATTTTTTTTTTTAATATTCGGAATTGTTTTTTCTATAGTCTGTCGAGCCGGATTTTTTAAATTATAATTAGAAAATTTTATAAAAACAATTAAAGTGTGACTTTTTTGACACAAACTTAACATTTTTTTTTAAATTACCGTAAATTGTTTAATTTTTCGAATTTCAAAAATCCGGCTCGACAGACTATAACTACTACCTTATTTTACAAGAATTTCTTTACATTTTGCAGATCCGTCAACATTTGAGGAATAAATACTGCCGACCGTGGAGCAACTTTTTTTTTACAATGCTTCAAAAAATGTGATTTTTCATGTTGTAATTTTTGAAAAAAAAAAATTGAAATAAATTTTTTTACAAACTTAACACAGTAATAAACAATGTGCAAGAATTTTTGTTATCAATTTCTATTTCTATCCCTCCTAAAAACAGTTTTTCTTTTGGTACGTTTTCGGTACCGCTGGACGTATGTAAGGCCTTAAAAATAAAATTTCGTCGTAAATTATGGAATGCCCGAATTGAGAAAAAAAATTCTACTAAACTTTTTACTTGATTCCAAGTTCTAAAATTACTAAAACGTCGATTTGCTTCAAATCCCGATTTTTTAAATGCCAACTCCCGTTGGCAATGAAACAACTTGCGTTGATTTTACATGATAAAAATCTCTTTAACATTACCTGTAACATTATTCTTTACGTACCTCCATATTAACGGCGATGTATGTTATATTGTATGTTTCACCAAGAGGCCATTCCAAATGAAGAATTTCCTTGCTGAGTTGCATGAGAAAAACAATGAGTACGAACAGAGCGTTGAGCATGAAAAATTTAAAAAGGTACTCGTCGCGCAAGTTTTTCAGCCCTTCCGCCGTTTTTGCCTGAATAAAAAATAATTCGATTAATACTTCGGCGAAAAAATAGGTTAATCAGCATTTTTTGTGAAATTATACGAGAAGTGAAGATAAAAAAATTGTGCAATTATGTTTCTTCGACCTAGAAAAGGTACAACATAATTACATCATTTTTATTTAGCCAATCTTTTTCCGAGAAACTCGTTCCTTTAGAAATTTCTCGATCATTCAAATCATTTTAAGTATTTTGTTTTTGACATCGTAAAAAACAAAGTTTACTTTGAGAAAAAAAATGAACCCAGACAAACGTCTAACGAAGTATTCCTACGGTCTACTTTTTATTTTGTTTTTCCGATTTTTATCAACGATCAAAAGTTTCAGAGTGTCTTGCCGAGGTATTTTGGTCCATTTTTAGAAATTAGTTCCACTTTATATCCCAACCTTGTTTTTTCTTTACAATTAATAGTTTACAAATTTTTAATCGGGGAAAACAATTTTCCGATTTTTTTCCACATAAATTATTCAATTTAAAATTCTGAAAAAAATTACAACGTTTTGCGACAGTTATATCTGCGATTTAAAAAATTATCAACAATTTTTTGCGACGTAACGGAAAGATGTGCCGTTAACAGCGCACTTGAGTTGACTTTAAATATAATTTACCAATTGCTTCTTATCCTCCTCGATGGGATGTAGATATTTCTCGATTAGATTTTCCCAAAATCTTTCTTCCGCGCGCGACAAAAATTCGACGCCTCCCTTGCGCAATCTCTCGTCCTGCAGCCAGTACGGAGAAACGAGAAAGTTTCCGGATTCTCGTGCCGACGCGTTCCGATAGATGTCAGACTCGGTTACCGAAACATTACCGTCATCATTGTCGTCATAGTCGTCCGTATATTCCTCGGAATCGCCTTGCATAACCTCCAAATTTACCGGACGCCCATCATTTCCGTCCGAATGTCTGAAAGCATTATTTGTTTTTCATCCCCGTGTTTTCTTGATTGTCACTAGCCGCACTGTCAGTGACGAATATATATGCGAAATAAAGTCGTGTTACTTTTTTTTCCTTTTTCACGCGTACGTGCGTATTTGAAGAAAACAAAAACAAACGCGTTTACACCGTAACGAATTGATTGTGCTTCGATATTTTCTCGTACAGTATGGCGAAATAAATTTTTTTTTAAACTGAATTTTTATTTGAAAAAGGATGTACTTGCTGAACGGTTTTTTTGAGTAGTTCGAACCTAATTTCATGGTATATTTGCAAAACTCAAAATGGTGGATCAAACTGCGATAAAATAATTGTATTTTAATGAAAAATCAATATTTTATGGTTTTTAATCGCTGAAACATAATTAGATGTTACATTTGGAAGATTTAAAAAGCGGATTCAATATAGTTGATCAATTCATGAAAATTTTTTACATATTTTACTTCAATAGCAAAATAGCCGATATTGAGGTTTTTCCGGTCACTAAATCGGCATCTGTTGTAAATATTTTTTCGAATTTTGTTCCGTCATTGTGACTTTTGATAATCTGATATAAGATTTTATGCACGAAAGGTTTTTTTTTCATCCTCGACAGCGAAAGGGATTAATACAATATTGTCCTCGATTACTAACTTTTCGATAGCGTCCAATCGCGAAGTGATTCGATCTAAAGAATCGGAAATTACATCCAATTTCCGCTCCTCGTTCGACTTACTGTCCCGTGTGCACAGCATGCATTTGAATAGACCGGCCAATGAAAATTCGATAGCGCCACTACTTTTGGCGCTTTCACTACGAACATTGTTTCTATTCGTAGATTTTTCGTCCTTACAATCTCCTTTCCCAGTTTGTTCGCTCTCGTGCTGCAATAGCGTCATTTTTACATCAGTATAAAAAAGTCCAAACGGCATCCTCGATATTTCGCGCAAATATAAGAAAAAATTCTTGCAAGCGCATACATTTGCGCATGCTCAAGCGTTTCATGCGCATGCGCGTAATTTTCTCGCGCATGCGTTCTTTCTTGCTCAAACGTAACCTTACAAAAATTACCGCTGATGAATATTTAAACGATTCTTAAGAAGATGGTGGACATGTTACACGTGACACATAAGTGCGAGAGGGATTGCTGAAAGTTCTTATCGACACTTTCTTCAAAACGGCAGAACCGATCGGAATGAATTATGCTTAGTGACCTTTTGCCAGCATACTGCAGTGGCTAAGCTTATTTCATGCCGATCGGTTGTGCCGTTTCGGAGAAAGTACATTTGGCGTTTTCGAAGTGGTCGGAGAGTGTGATACATTTCCTTGAGGGGACTAGGAAGGCTTAAAATCTCAAAAGATTGTATTTCTTGTTATTGCCTGATTCTATTAGTACAGTCGTTTACGAACGTTTTGGCGTAGGAAAAACTGGAAAATTTGCAAAATTGACCTTAGCAGAACCAAAAGTATGCAAGTGTGTGTGACTACGAACACTTGTTTGAAAGCAGAGAAAGAATTGCTGGCAAAAAACAAAGGAAGCTAGGGCACAAAAGAACCGACGTTCCGCGATTGTTGATGAATGAGACGCTACCCTTGAGAAGTCATTTTACAGCGCGGCTAATTTTTGAGGTAAATAAGTTACGGTTTCGTACAGTAACACTACGTCCGAACTTTAAACGCGCTTTTCTCAAAGCAACATTTTTTTATTGGTCTCGCCACGATAACTCAAGAACGCCTGAAGATATCGCATTGACTTGTTTTTTTTAATGAATGTAAATTAATGAAAAATGATTTTTTTTTTGTACTGATATAACGATAAATGTAACGCATTTTTCGTGTTTCTCAGATTATAAGCCGGCATTCTTCTAAATTTTACGTTTTTTTCACAATTTTTAGATTCAATCTAGGGAGGCAAATCTCCACGATGGAATGCCGTTTGCAAAACTTTGAAAATTCACATCCAGCTACTTGGAATCGCGGCAAGAAGGAAGCAATGCGCGAGACGCGCGGGGATCTTCGACGCTCAATATATTCCTTAATTGTTAATATTTTTTTAACGAATACCAATGATTTTCATCGACAAAAGTGTGATAAACGACATAAGAATAATAAAAAATTCGTATGTTTTTTCAAATTGTCCATAAACGCCATCTGATTTTTTACCCTATTCTCAGCCGTCAAAGGCTTCCTTCTCCCCTCAATCTCGAGAATAATAATTTATACGATTGTTACCGCAACTGGCGTCTTGGAGTCTCTGGTGCCCCATGTGACGTTGTTGACGTTGAAGAGGGAAAATATTATGAGCAGCATGTACATAGATGGTACAGTGACGTAATAGATAAGACCGCAAAGAAGGCAGCTCCATTCTTGTGGATGTAGCAAACCCGCGATAACCAATTGACCAGCGACAACGAAGAAAAGAATTGTACTCGGTGCTGCCCAGCCATCCTCGGCTATTTGAATCATTATGCCAACCAGCACAACGACCATCACGAGTCCGTAAAATGCCGATATGACACCGGCCACTATTAACTGTAATATGGACAATAACATTTGTTATTTTTAATTTTTTTCAAATCTATCGACCATCGATTATTATTTGGAACGATGCCTCTTCGCGCTGTGAGTCTCGTCGTATTCAAGAAGCTACCGTGTTTCTCGATCGAATTGTGAAATGTTGTTTTGTTTTTGACGCAACTCTCGATGCTCACCTGTATGCGCGCCGTGCACGCAAAACATACGGCGACGAATATCACAATGGGAACCAAATTGTAGCCGAAACTGCTCCAGTTATCAATGCGAAAAGCAGCAACGAAAGCTCCGACCAGCATAAGAAAAATTGTACCGGGTCCAAGGACGGTACTACCTGAAGAGTCCAAGCAATATATTTTTTTAAATTCATTCTCAAACGTAACATCGAAAAAGTCAATAACTGACATTTTATTCACCGACCCTTGTGCATTTAATCGTTATACCCGATTGTAGTTAATAAAATCATCGGCGTCAATTATAATTGTGTTCGTTAAAAATAATTCGATAATACTTGCCCATTAAGACCCACTGATATGCTATGTACAGCCAAGAAATATCGTCGTTAGCCTTTCTCGTTTCTGCCGATGTACTTAGTAGATCGAATATATTAGCGATAGTCGATGGTATCCATCGTCTGCGTTGATTGTAAAATTCGGTAAAAGTCTCCGGTGCGTGAGTGTAAGAATCACTCGCGGCCGAATATTCCACCTAAATTAATAATTCATCGAATATTATCGTGCGTTATTAATTTCCTCCTGCCTATAAAAAAGACATGGTCACGAAATATCTCGAAATTGCGATTTATTTCTGATGCCGACTAACTCGTCATTATGATTGGCTGCCGATGTCTTGCTCGGGGTTCATTCATGTGCATACTTCAGATCGTACGATGAACATAACCTAGAAAAGCGGTGCGCGCGAAGCGCGTACAACTGATTCTAGTTGACGTAAAATTGTCATGATCGCGAGACACCGTCGGCGAAATTCACTTCATCTTTAAGGGAGAACACCACTGTGACCCCTTTTTTTTTCACATTTTTCAAGAATTTTTTTTTGCGGGAAAAAAAAGAGATATTCGAAAAATTTTTTTGGGTTTTGTTCTTTGATTATTAATGTATCGAAAAACATTTTTTTCACATTTTTCACGCTGCATGGCGGCGCTGGGGAAGCTCTCGCATCAGGTGCTGTCATTTCCGCGGCACGCAGCAGAACTCTCTTCAACGTCGATCTAAAAAAAAATACCGAGTGTTTTCGTTAATAATATGATATTTTGAAGAGAAGTACACAGGGATTTGGAACAATATTAAAAAAAAAAAATAGGCACGCCTTTGAAATTAAAGTTAATTTCAAAGGCGTGCCTATTTTTTTTAAAACAATATTTTTCCAAATCCCTGTGTACTTCTCTTCAAAATATCATATTATTAACGAAAACACTCGGTATTTTTTTTCAGATCGACGTTGAAGAGAGTTCTGCTGCGTGCCGCGGAAATAACAGCACCCGACGCGAGAGCTTCCCCAGCGCCACCATGCGGCGTGAAAAATGTGAAAAAAATGCTTTTTGATACATCAATAAAAAAGGAACAAAACCCAAAAAAAAATTTTCGAATATCTCTTTTTTTTCCCACAAAAAAAAATTCTTGAAAAATGTGAAAAAAAATCAGGGGGTCACAGTGGTGTTTTCCCTTAAGGCAGCGTCGAAATCCTGTCCAGATCTTCTCAACTATCTCGAATTTGGAATTCAACTTTTTTCGGATTTCAAGTGACGATTGATAATCGTAAGATTCTGTATTTTCTCGAAATTACAGTGGAATTTCGAAGATGAATCGATTATACAGTTTTTATAACTCAGGGAGTTTAACATCGCCTCAAATAGCACGAATGAAATTCTCCAAAGAAACGCGCTTGATTTATCGACAAAATTCCGATAATTTAAGTCCAAGTCACGGTTTTATATATTGGGAATTACCATTTAGCAACCTGACATCTGTCGGTCAAATTTCAAAACACCGTCTCCCAGTCGGTGCCCGATGATTACGGTGCAAATATGTCACGCTTTAATCACAATTAAAAGTGTACTGTTTCATAAGAGGAACGATATAATAAATAAAAATCGGATCAAAATCCGTTTCATTTGTGTTGTGCAAACAACAAAAGGTTCCCGGTGCTAACTAGTGCCGGCTAACTGGGAATGAGCGGCCATGTTGAATAGGCTGAGGTAATTGCCAATAAGAACGCGTGGTCTAAGTGAAGATAATCTACCGCGCATGAGCTCTTGCGCGCTTATGCGCCGGTCGATAATACCAGCCAATGAGGACTCATCTGCGCGATCGGAGTGGGGGATCAGAGCGTGAGTGAAGACGGGAGTTGAATCGCGACAATTGTTAATTATTTCAAACGGTTAAACGACGCATAAAGTTTCAGGAGCGATTAGGAATCAATGATATTGAACTGAAGTACATTTGAAAAATAAAAAAATACTCACGCGATAACCAACTTGGAGAATTAACGTGCAGAGCCATCGATCTTCACCCTGATCATACTGTACATAGTGTATGGGCTCGGTAGACTGGGTGGCATATTTTCTCATCACATTATGCTCCATGAGGGCCTTTGCTCTGAAGAGTGAGAAACATCCTGGACTGCAGAGCACGCTACCGATCGTGTGCTCCGTAGATTTTTGTAACCAGTGACCGATCGCGTATTCGAATTTTTGGAACCAAACCATCGGGCCTTTTGACATTTAATTTTTGTTATTCAGCTACAGATATTCAAAACGCGGACCTTGATTTTAAAAAGTACGGAAAACGAAATTATAATGGCTATAAAATTTTCTAAATTCAATCATTCCCTAAATCGTTTGAAACGCATTAAGCCACGACGCATTGCGTCACAACGGCCAGGATCGTAGTCGTATTTCTCTTAAAAGCCATTGAGGCCCTTTTTGGTTAGGTTGTTTCCACGTTGATACAACGTACTGTATTTATGTAAAAAATATGGACGAACATAACCGAAAACATGACGAGAAAGGGCGACACGATCGGTATGCCATAAAGGCTTAGCAGCCTCGATTATTCGGACTTCAGGTTCCAGTCTTTTCTTAAAATCGAGATCCTGCCAATCAACGGACGGATGGTTTATCAAAAATTGAGATTAGGTGTGTCCTTATATCAGCCGACTCGAATATTCAATATCACGAAGTTGCGTTGACGTTAGATGACCACGTGACTAAAAACCACCCTCTGATTCGTCCTTATTACAACGGGGCTGCATTTGTTCGATATTACCCTATCCAAGTTCGATCTTCGAGTGTCACAACTTTTTTTTTGAAGTGAAACTTCTTAATCGAATATAGTCGTTTAACGCGTTATGCGTGACCGCTCAAGCGTGGCATTCAATGCTAGCGTGTACATTCAATAAGGAAAGCGAGTTGGTTGACGCATGCGTAGAGGGGATAGAAAGATACATACGGGGGGAATAAGGATAGAGAGTCGGTGCGAGAGAGAGGGAGAGAGAGAAACCAGACGCAATATCATTGCGTCCGACGCAAAACCGAAGCGTAATGAAAAAAGAAATTCAGGCGTTACCATTTATCATAATCAAGGAGACAAGTGTCATATTGTTACGCCTCATCTGGATATAAAGGCTCTTTACATGAGTGACGCTGAAATAACGATTTCAACATCAGCAAGAATTGGTGACTTGTGTGCGGTACAATGTCAAATCAGGAATCGCGAACATTTAACACAAAAACTGATTTTAATAGCAGTCTACATATCACCCAATTCTGCAATCCGTGACATCAAACTGTTCCTCGGTAAATCTTTATTGCCACTGTCGATTACAGGTTCCCAAGCACTCGCAGAACTTATTGGAGAACCTGTAGATTACGCAGAATAACCAGTAATTCTTGCTGGAGATTTCAACGTCAATTTTTCCAACCCAGAGTCTCAAGCATTACTAGACTTTCTAAATGACAAATTTGCATTTAAAATGATTAACGGTAGAAATGATCCCACGACAAAAGGTGGCACAACAATCGACGCGGTTTTTGCGAAAAATGTGCACAATATAGAGCTGAAACATTTTATTTCATACTTCAGCTATCATAATCCAATTGTTAATGTTGTACATTTAAATGCACCGCTGACGGATAACCCAGTCGGAAATACGTGAAGTTTTTTCCGAAAACAAAATTCTCAATGAAAAAATATCAATTAATTACCATTTGTTGACTCAGTGATTTAATGTATTTTTTAATCTCTCTCCAGCTCACTATCCTCTTCAACATCTTACCCCTTCCCTCTACGAATACATACAAGAAGTATCACTTCAATCGTCCGTCACGACACACTAGATTTTTTTTAACACATTAAAGTAATCAGGCACTAAGTACTACGGAAATGTTACCTGTTCCCATGGGATGAATACGACCGCACGCGGCGCCAAGATCCCTATCCCTTTTCATCAGATCAACGAGTACCTTAACGGCCGACGGCCGAAAATCAATATCGCCATCCAGCGTCAGGAGATACGTATTTTCAGCAATTATTTCTTTTCTATCCTGACCGATCGGTTGATCCATCAGACGATGTCCCAGAAGATAATACATATACATAACCTGTATTAAGCACGAATCGTTTTTGTACACGTGGCAATATTTTTTCCTCGATCATCTGTTGATTCACAGATACTCACCTGGCTCCAACGTTTTCGGTGTCTTATTTTATTCTTGTCCTTAAGATGAACAATCAGACTCGTTTTTCCGGGTAAACTCCACTCTAAACGGCCGCCGTAAGGCGCCGGATACTTCATCGGTGGTGTCGCGAGGATGTGAAGGCTCTCAACCGATTTTTGCATCGTGTTTATTAACGACATTACGTAATCGTTAACCTGCGTCTCATTTTCGTCATGCTTGCATCTGACCTCGCAACCGTGCATGCAACGAAAAGCGTCGTCGAAGAATATGTGAGCTTCGAACGCGCAACGCGCGAAGCGAATTTTCAAAATGACCAATCAATTTCTTCCGTTCGTTATTCCTAACTTCACGCTCCCTCGCGATTGGTAGAGAAAAACATAACCTCAAAACTCACTCTCAAGCTCGTAATAATCACGCATCCGAAGGTTATAATATCCCTGTGTAAAACGCTTTGTTCCCTGTTCCATGTCCAGTCTGAGTATACTCCCGACGAATTCCGTCATCTCGTCCTCGGTTTCGTGCCACATTGTCGCGCACACGATGATTCTCGTAACGCGATCGCTTTGCTCGATCTCTGACAATCCGCTCCTGGACGAATAATCGGAATAAGTCGTCTCGATCGGGGCTTCCTCCGTCGTCTGAACCGTCTGCATTTCGTCGGGGGCAAAATGATGTCGAAAGATCATAGGACTATAACGTTTTCATTCGTTAATCGTTTGAAAACAAGAATTTTAGTGGAATTTATGGAGTTCGGATGGCAATTCTCTGTTTGGATCAATAAAATCTATTTATCTTCCGGAAATTAGATTATTGAATCATGGTGTGTTTTTAGCTAGTCCATAATCGTTAACAGAAGAAAAAAAAATCCGACATCAGGATTCGATCCTGCAACCTTTTTTACTAGCCTTCATTCCCACATTGGACCCAAAAGAATTGAAAAAAAATTGTTATTATTCCAACAGTAATTTTTTATGAGAAAATGAGAGGATGAAAAAAATGTTAGGCCAGCCTTGTTAGATCGACAATCTTTGCGCCACGTACGCCTTAGCGGTACCTGATCCGGTTCTGATATATGTAATGTAAGATTAGCCTGACAATTCACGACGTACCAAAATATGATCCGTCCCTCATCTGAGCGTGATCCAATTAGCCTGATCAGACGAATCTTATCGATACTTGAACATAACCTGATCCGATATCAGGCCACCCGGAACAAATTTCTCCTCGGGCAAGTATTTAATTCTACATGTTTCACGTAAATTATCAAATCATTTAAAAATCATCGCACCTCCGTCATCGAGTCGTCATCTAGAACCTCGTCGATTCGTCTGTTGAGCACGAGCGATTGATCGATAATCAGTGAATCGTAAGTTGGCACGACGAATATATGTTCGGTGGCTGCGAGCCTCTCGGAGTGTGGTGACCAAATGTGGATCGTGATCCAAGCTTGAGACGGTAGTGTCACCAGCCAAATCCAAGGGTACCAATGATTCAAATAATCTGATGGTCTAACGACATTATCGGGCGCGTAAAAGAACACGTAATCGGGAAGGAATTTATGAAAAATGCACGTATCGTTATTGCGTAAGGCGGAAGCCATAATTATTGTTGCGACAGTGGCAGGTACGATCAGATTAACGGGCAAAGCGAATCCGTATGCCTGCATCAATGTCCTGTAGGCGAATTTTCCTGATGATATAAAACACGATTAATTCGTTTACGGACATTTTACCGTTTAAGGGATAACGCCACACTAGCGGCAGAAAAGAGGCCTAACTTTGACGATTTATTTTGCCAGCATGAAAAGAGGAATAGGATTTCTTTTCTGAGGGTTTATTTAAGGCCTTACAAACGTCGAGAATTTTCAAAAAATCGATTGTTTTTTGTTTACAGATTATTATTCCTTATAGTCTTAGGCGTATTTCTGTGTAAGCTGATTGTAAAAATTCCCCATAGTTCAAAAGTTATTGAAGATAATGTGACTGCCTGATAATGTGAAACACGCTCGAATCAACGCTACCAAAGCAACAAAAGAGGCCAGAACAATTCGTCGATTAGAAAAAAATAAACAACAACAATTTTTTACTGACAAGGAAGGCGTACAATATGAAGCTGGAATGAGAGATTAGACGTAAGTTAACTAAATAAATTTAAAAAATTCATAAAGTTCTTGCTCCAGCCGCGCGCGATTTCGAGCGAAACGCGCTTGAAACGTTAAACGCGTTTTTCTCAAAACTACTTTTTCTGACACGGTCGGCATGATAACTCGTACGGTTTTTAATATTTTTTGATGATTTTTTTTTTAAATATTCGGAATTGTTTTTTCTATAGTCTGTCGAGCCGGATTTTTTAAATTATAATTAGAAAATTTTATAAAAACAATTAAAGTGTGACTTTTTTGACACAAACTTAACATTTTTTTTTAAATTACCGTAAATTGTTTAATTTTTCGAATTTAAAAAATCCGGCTCGACATACTATAACTACTACCTTATTTTACAAGAATTTCTTTACATTTTGCAGATCCGTCAACATTTGAGGAAGAAATACTGCCGACCGTGGAGCAACTTTTTTTTTACAGTGCTTCAAAAAATGTGATTTTTCATGTTGTAATTTTTGAAAAAAAAAATTGAAATAAATTTTTTTACAAACTTAACACAGTAATAAACAATGTGTAAGAATTTTTTTATCAATTTCTATTTCTATCCCTCCTAAAAACAGTTTTTCTTTTGGTACGTTTTCGGTACCGCTGGACGTATGTAAGTCCTTAAGACGTATGAAAAAAAAATTGTTTACTTTTATTTTGATACAAAATGGCGGCGACAGAGCCCATCTTGAAAATCGTATTTTTCAAACTGGGAGGACGTATTACTTGAACACCGTTGCATGGCTCGATTTGAAATTTTGACAGTAGCTTAACAATTACATTCTCTATCGGAGTACGCAGCCGTTTTTAAATTTAATGTCAACTTTTTTTTTTATAAACAATTTACTGTTTTTATGTTTTCGAAAGTGTACCATTTCTACAAAATTTGATAAAAAAAAATACCCTACGTAGTCCCATAGCCAATAGTATATAGATTATGAAATGTTTTGGTTTTTTGTTCCAGGTCTTATACTTTACGAGAAAACCATCCTCCGGTGTAGGTGTTGTAAACAAAGACGATTTTCAAGATGGGCTCTGTCGCTGCCATTTTGTATCAAAATGATAATAAAATTTTTTTTTTCATACATCATTATGTGTTAAATAAACCCTCTGAAAAGAAATCCTATTCCTTCTTTCATACGCCCAAAATAAATTGTCAAAGTTAGGCCGTTCTGCCGCTAGAGTGGTGTTCACATACCCCTGCGCGCGCTGAAAACCAAGTAAATTTGAAAAATTATTATAAAGGTTATATGGTGGAAAAAAAATTGAATTGTTGATTTCACATTATTTATTAACTTTTCAACTATAAGAAAAAAATTACAAATTTTTTTTTTTCAAATATTAACATTATTAAATGCGTTTCTCTCGTAACTATGTTTTTCGACAGTGTCAGCACGATAACTCAGTCAATTTTCAATATTTTTTAACTTTTTTTCTTTTGTTTTAATAATTATTTTCTCTATAGTCTGACGAGAGGTTTTTAATTTTGTTCGTTGGACAATTTTTTATAAATTATTAAACTCTAACTTTTTTTTTAGTTGCATACTAAACTTTGAGATACCGTAATATCATTATTTTTGAAAAAGAAAAATAATTGCCTTCGTCAGCCTATTACTACTACATTATTTTACTAGATTCTTTTTCATTTTTGCAGATTGGATAATTTTTGGTGAAATTATTATGTCAACAAGTAGGCGCCATGCTTTTCATTTGTGGTCCATTTATATCCGTAAAAAATAATGTTAATATTTTTTTTTTTATGTAAAAAATTTTTTTCTTATAGTTGAAAAATTAATAGAAAATGTGAAATCAACAATTCAATTATTTTTTCACCGTATAACCTTTGTAATAATTTTTCAAATTTATTCGGTTTTCAGCGCGCGCAGGAACACGTGAGTCCTTAATTCACCGAGGATTCGAGGTTATGAAAATGTATCGATATCGCTCTCACCTGACGAGTAGGTAATTAAAGAAGCAGTGACGTGTACAACGAAGACCATTAAAGGTAAATAATAAGAATTGATCGTGAGATACCCGGCTCGACCGTCATCAACGGTCACACTTTCGAAAAGTACACTTTCCACCCCCGACGACGACACGCGCGACAAATCGACCAGCGTAACGTTGTGCTCCCCGATCAGAATACTTTTATCGAAGAAACTCGCCATTTTGACACCTTTGCAGTGGGCTATCAAGATGGAGGTGGCAAAAAATACGACTGTCCTCCAGATAGCTGAGCATCCCTGCGTTACGGATCTATCACTTTCCAATCTTTCCTTAATTCTCGACAAATGTCTAACAAAACCTGCGGAATGTAATGGCGTTTAATTTTTCAACGATACGTTGACCCGGCAATTGTACAGTTACAATGAGACATCCGAGAAGTTAAAAATCCCGTGCAGAAATTGTAGTAGGGATCCAGGTCGATTCCTGTGATTATTCCTAATCTCTGGTAAGGATTCGACTAGATAACGTATCGGAAACCATCACGGAAATGTCACGATCGTAAATTGTATCCCGATAGGGACTCCCAACTGGATTCCTAACTGTTTCCAGCGCGGATCCTACAGGATTCTTAACGGTTAACATCACTCTAGGATTTTAGAAAAATCGTTTTGTCTTTTTGGCTTAAACAATACTTTAGGATCATAAAAACAATATGCAGTTGGCCCTATAGTGGAAAAACATTTTTAACAGGTTCAATTATCGATTTTGCCGCAGCGCCTCGAAGCGCGCGCTGAGCACGAACGCGACTTTAAACGCGTTTTTCTCGACACCACTTTTTTCAAACTAGGAAGACGTATTACTTGAACACCGTTGCATGGATCGATTTGAAATTTCTACAGTAGCTGCACAATTACATTCTCTATCGGGGTAGATAGCCGTTTTTTAATTGAATGTAAACTTTTTTTGTTATAAACAATTTGCTGCTCATTTTTTGGCAAAAAATCGATTAATTTTTTCAAAAGTCCACCATTTCTACAAATTTTGATAAAAAAAAAAACCCTTAGGTAGTCCCGCAGCGAATGGTATATAGATTATAAAATTTTTTCGTTTTTTATTCCGGTCTTATACTTTACGAGAAAACGGTCCTTCCGTGAAAGTGTTTTCAAAAAAGACGGTTTTCAAGATGGGCTCTGCTGCTGCCATTTTGTATCAAAATGGTAAAAAAAATTTTTTTTTCATCTCTTTATATTATATAAATATTTCGCCGCCGTCGTCGCCGCCGCCGCCGTGTACAAGAATTCAGAAGGTCAGCTTCACCAAACGGGTTAGGGTTTCCCCGTTTCGTGAAGCTGACCGATTTCCCATCACCACAAGAGAAAACGGTCAGCTTCACCAAACGGAGCAACTTTAACCCGTTTGGTGAAGCTGACCGGATCGAAAATGACCGCTAATGCACCCCTGCATTTACGGTCATTTTCGGCGGGGTCAGCTTCATCAAACCGATTTCCCTTTACCACAAGGGAAAAACGGTCAGCTCCTTTAAACAGGGCAACTCGAACCCGTTTGGTGAAGCTGACCGGATCGGAAATGACCGCTAATGCACCTTTGCATTTGCGGTCATTTCACCAAAACGGTCAGCTTCACCAAACATGGCAACTGAGACCCGTTTGGTGAAGCTGACCGGACCGAAAATGACCGCTAACGCACCGCTGGACCTCGGGGGGGGCTCCGCCCCACAAAAAAAATACAAAAAGAATTCTCAAAAAGAAACGACACGACGAAATTTCTGTTGTTTGAAAAAAAAACGCGATATTTTTTTCTTGATTGTTTCGTCGTCTAAAACTTTTCCCGTTTTTTTTTTAAACAACAGAAATTTTGTCGTGTTTCTTTTTGCGAATTCTGTTTGTATTTTTTTCCCCCTCATTATAATCGAGAATTCTTTCATAACATCAAAGAATCATAATATCCATATGTTCATGTTTTTAATTTATGGAGAACACTGACACGGGGGGTTGGCGCCCCCCTAGTACTTCAATATGCGTTAAATAAACCCTCTGAACAGAAATCCTGTTCCTTTTTTCATCCCCCCAAAATAAATTGCCAAAGTCAGGCCTTTTTTTCTGCCGCTAGAGTGGTGTTAACCCTTAACCATTTCCTCTTCTCGATCCTTCAATAGGTGCAACACGCGGCTCGATTTGCTCCTCACACACCACCGGACAAACATTGACAAACGGAATTACGTTGAATTATTAATCGTACGAAATTTTCGTATGGTTTACCAAAACTACTGTGCGAAGACACGTAATTGCCCCACCAACGGCACGAAGCTAGTGCCAATGCTATCGGTAAGATTCCTTTCGACTCGGACGTCATTGTGACACGACTGTCCGGCAATAACCACACGAGTACGCCGCAAAGTTGACCCGCAAACGCGACAATGTCGCCAATGAGGGTGAAAAGCTTGCCACTGGGATATTGTTTTTTGTTCCGTGAAAGAAGACCTGCCGAGGAAAAAATTCAATGACTAAAATAATGAATGCGTTATATTGCCAATTAAGGGATGACACCATTCTAGCGGCAGAAAAAAAGGCCTAACTTTGACAATTTATTTTTGGAGTATGAGAAAAGGAATGGGATTTGTTTTCAGACAGTTTATTAAACACATATTGAAGTATGAAAAAAAACAATTTTATTATCATTTTGATACAAAATGGCAGCGACAGAGTTCATCTTGAAAATCGTCTTTTTCAAACTGGGAGGACGTATTACTTGTACACTGTTGCATGGATCGATTTCAAATTTTGACAGTAGCTTCACAATTACATTTTCTATCGGAGTACATAGCCATTATTTTATTTAATGTAAACTTTTTTTTTATAAACAATTTACTGCTTTTTTTGTCCAAAAATTGATTGATTTTTTCAAAGGTCCACCATTTCTACAAAATTTGATTAAAAAAAAAACCCCTACGTAGTCCCATAGCCAATAGTATACAGATTATAAAAAATGTTGGTTTTTTGTTCCAGGTCTTATACTTTACGAGAAAACCGTCCTCCCGTGAAAGTGTTTTGAAAAAAGATGATTTTCAAGATGGGCTCTGTCGCCGCCATTTTGTATCGAGAAGGATAATGAAATTTTTTTTTTTTATACTTCAATATGTGCTGAATAAACCCTCCGAAAAGAAATCCCATTTCTTTTGTCACACTCCCAAAATAAATCGTCAAAGTTACGCCTTTTTTTTCTGCCGCTAGAGTGATGTTAACCCTTAAACTAAGTTTTTTTTAACTGCTTTTTCGTCCGTTGTTCTTGTACCGAGTAGTCCAGGCACCAGACAAGTACAACTGCTGACGACGACAGCCTGAATCGAATTCAATTCCGGCAGCACGAAGAGAAACAGCAGAGCCAATCCGACGGTATGAAGACCATCGACAACGAGCAATACAATAATATCCATTTTTTGTGGTACCAATCGTTTTTTGAAAAACCAGTGATAAATCGCATTAAAAAGGCCCGAAATTTCGGCAAACGCAAACGCCAGAAAGACGCACCAGTACCACGCGACGCGAGATTTATCGGGGACCGTGGCAGATAATTTTCTTCCCGAAGGTCTTCCCTCTACGAAAAAAAAAAAGAAAAAACAACGAAGATGAAAAGCGTAATATTTTTTTTACTCGATCGAATAAAAAAATAAGAAAATTTGAAAAAAAAAACAAATATTCTCCCGCGAAAAGAATGTCAGTTGTTCGTAATAAAAATAATTTTATTTAAAAAATGTAAAAACTTGAAATAAATTGTACACTTTGATTAATTAATCGAGTATCGTTCTTACCGATAGCGTTAAAATCGCAATAACGTAACGGACCGTGATCGTTGATCTGAGAGGCTGCAAATATTATCGTGGCCTTAGCGAGAATTCCTCCGGCCACAATTAGGACGAAGAGAACGAAATAAGTTACGACTTTTGTCACTTGAGCAGCACGATCGAAAAATATTGTATTCGCGTTCGATCCCGTTTTGCGCTTCAGTGGAAAATATTTGAAAACGTCCCAGCCCTCAATTTCTTCCTCGGGTCTGAGGGAGTTAAATTTAACGAATTAAATTTAACATACAAATTTTACGAAATGTGGTTAATGGTAGTTTACAGAAAATCATGTAAACGATGTATGTACGAAATTTGAAATCGTGTAATAAACTTTTAATAAAATCATGGCCCATCGGATCAAAGGACGATAGAGCCTGATTAATCAAGCAGCATTTTAAGGTAGGAGATAAGTTTAGGACTACGTTTGTTTTTTTTTTGCGATTTTCATGAATTTTCTTGGCAAGAAATTAATGTCTATAATTTATTGTAACTTTCAGAACATTTTATACATATATTCAAATAAATTTCTGGGAAAATACGGACTGCCACCCATCGGTAGTCACCATCAGACGTAGCTGTTTGTGTACATTCTGGTGCGGTGGCCACAATTTTCATCTGAAATAAATAGAGTTTCAAATTTACTTTAAGAACATGTCTTGCTTCTACAAGAACCTAACTTCCCCCAGCAAAATTGAACATTTCATTTTTTTAGAGGTGTTTAAACAGAAGAGCATGATTTTTTAAATTTTGCTTTTAAAATTCAAAATTGCATTTTTCAGAAGTGTTCAAACAAAAGAGCGTCATTTAAAAAATTATGATTTAACTTGAACATTGCATTTTGTTCAAACAAAAAAGCATAATGTAGGATTCAAGATGTTGTTAGAATCCTTAGATATGAAATAAATCGGGAGAACACGTGATGAGGGTATAAAACGAAATAAAAGCATTTATTAAAGATAATTAAGATACAAAAAAGGTCGAAAATGATTTGCGTCGTTATCGCGTCTGTACTCGCGTTTCAATAATCGTGCGTCGTTCTTCAGCATCGACTCTCAACTGACTGCTACCGGCTCTCACTCGCCTCGTGGGCCTCTCCCCACTCTCGCCGAGCCGTGGTCGCGACAGTCGAGTTTCGCCTACTCGCACTCCGGACACATGCGTGCCAAACGAAAAAAATCCCACAATAATTTAGAAAATTATGCTCTTGTTTAAACACCTCTAAAAAATACAATTTTAATTTTAATTGAAAATTGCATTTTTTAGAGGTGTTTAAACAAAAGAGCATAATTTAGAAAATTATGCTTTTGTTTGAACATCTCTAAAAAATGCAAGTTTCAATTTTGCTGGGGTGAGTTAGGTTCATATAGAAGAAAGACATGTTCTTAAAGTAAATTCGAAACCATATTGATTTGAGATGAAAACTGTGGCCTCTAGAATGTACACAAACAGCTACGTCTGACGATGACTTCCGATAGTGTGGCAGCCCACATTTTCCGAAAAAATACTTCGTAAAAATTACGATATTTATTTGAATATATGTACAAAATGTTATCAAAGTTTCAATAAATTATATACATTCCTTTCTTGTCAAAAAAATTCATGAAAATCACTTTTAAAAAACGTAGTCCTAAACCTATTTCCCACCCTTAAAGCGCAATCATCGGTGAAGCAATACTAAAACCAAAAATTTCGCACGAAATCGTTATTACGCACAACACAATACACAGACAATACGTTCGAGGGTAATTAACGATTTAACCTCAGAAAAAAAAAAAACATTTTAATATTTATATTTTGAGAAAACAAATTGTAACAACTGTCCCAAAAGGAAGATTGTTCGAAGTAACTTTTCTGCCTATTAAACGTAAAATTCACGTCGTTGTATAAAAACTTCTACGAGAAGTTTCATTTTTTTTTTACATATTTGTTGTTTTTATTTCGAAAATCACGCGGCATTTTAAGGGGGAAAATAGGGTTAGACGGTTCAAAAAATCGATTTTTTTTTATTTCATGAATTGTTAGTAAAACTATTGAAAAATATGTTCCCAAAATTTTTAATGAAAATTCCGACTCGTTCTATTGTTATAAGCCATTAAGGGGGGAAATAGAGTTAGGACAGCGTTTTCTCAATGATTTTCATGAATTTTTTTATAGTATAAAAAATGAATATAATTTATTGAAACTTTGAGAATATTTTATACATATATTTAAGTATATACTATAAAAATTTTATACATATATTTAAGTATATACTATAAAATATTAGCGACCCCATATTGCTTGTTTTTCTTGGTAAAGTTTTCAACCAATCGTTTTGAAAATTGGCAGCTACTTTCTTCATAGTATTACGCTCTATATGAACCTAAAATCGGAATATTATCGTTATTCAGAGTAATTTTTTTTTTGCAAATAAAGTTGTAAAAAATGGCAAAAAATCATGCTTTTTTGTTTTGACCCCTGTAAAAAATTCAATTTTCTATTTTTTTGATAGCATTTAGGTTCATATAGAAGAGAGACATATAATAAAAGTAAATTACAACCTTGTTTGATTTCAGATGAAAATTGCGACTTCAAGAATGTACGCAAAATGCTGAGTCTGATTGTGACCTGCAATATGGGGTCGCTAATATTTTATAGTATATACTTAAATATATGTATCAAATATTCTCAAAGTTTCAATAAATTATATTCATTTTTTATACTATAAAAAAATTCATGATCATCTCAATGAATTCATGAATTCATTGAGAAAACGCTGTCCTAACCCTATTTCCCCCCTTCAAGCGCTCACGGTTTCGAGGCAAATGAGACTGAAGTGAAGTTGCGAGCTGATCGGGAAGCAATGCTAGAACCGAAAACACGCAAAAATCGTACGAAATCGTTATTACGATTCTTCGAAAATGTTATAACTTTTTTTATTTCACAACTTCTTGTAACATCATTTAAACAAAACATTGATTGATACATTTCGGAGACAAAGACAATACGTTCGAGGATAATGACGCTTTAACCTCCGGAAAACAAAATCGTTTTTATTTATTATATTTCGCAATGAAAAAAATTGCAATGACTGTCCCAAAAGGGATATTGTCCGAAGTAACTTTTCTGGATGTTAAGCAAAAAATTCAAATCGTTGCATAAAAAATTCTACGAGATATTCTATTTTTTACATATTTTTTTATTATCCCGAAAAAAAACTCAATTATATTTTTTTACAGATTCGAGGCTGAACGTTTGATAACGCGATCGTAGAAGCATTTTTTTTCGTCAATTGCGTCCGTTTGGGATTCTAACAAAACCGTTTGAATTTTGGTCAATACGATACACGTGTTATACGATCGCACATTGAACGAAAGTAATTTACAAATGCAAGTGAAAAAAGTTAATTTTTACATACCCTCGATCTCTTTCGTCTTCTTCGTCGGAGTCAGTTTTTTGATAGCCATTTAGATCTGGCAAATAACTCATTCGAGTTTTATTGTCACCGAATCGCTGCATTTCGATGAGCGAAAAAAAAAAAAAACACACCCGCGCTTTCAGAACACTCGCTCGAAACGTTTCGGGAGATGCGTCATGTAGGTACTTGGTTGTGTTGTCACCCCGCGCATCGTCCGATAGGGGAAACTCTTATCGCGATAAGATCGATAAGATTCGGACATCCATTTATTTCACGCGTTCGTGGCTAATCATTGAAACTACGGACGGAAAAATATATATCAGTTGTTCGTAGGTTTCGTTATATAGTTATGAGTGAACTATTTCATTTTCGACATTTTAACCAATTAGTGGGCGCGACAAATCGGTGTTAAATTTTTATTATCGTCTCTACAATCGATTGTCAGGGTAAAAGAGTTTTAGGTTCGTTTCTACAATCGATTGTCAGGGTAAAAGAGTTTTAGGTTCGTTTCTACAATCGATTATTTAAAAAATTATTTAAAAAAAACGATTTTTAATTGATTCTATCATTGATTATTTAGAAAATCGAACTTGAAAATCGTTTTTTACAGTGGATTGTTAAATAAACGTTTCTTAAAATCGTTTCTACAATCGTTTGATAAAAAAATCGATATTTTAAATAGTTTTTACAGTCGATTATTTAAAAAACCGACGTATAAAATCACTTTTACGATCGTTTATTTAAAAAAATCCATATTTGAAATCGTTTTTACAGTGGACTGTTAAATAAACGATTTTTAAAATCGTTTCGATAATCGATTGATAAAAAAATCGATATTTCAAATAGTTTTTACAATCGATTATTTAAAAAGCCGACGTTTAAAATCACTTTTACGATCGATTATTTAAAAAAATCGACATTTCAAATCGTTTTTACAGTAAACCTGTTAAATAAACGATTTTTTAAATCGTTTCTACAAACGATTGTTTAAAAAAATCGATATTTAAAATCGTTTTTACAGTGGACTATTAAATAAATGGGTTTTAAAATCGTTTCTATAATTGATTGATGAAATAATCGATATTTGAAATAATTTTTACAATCGATTATTTAAAAAACCGAAGTTTTTAAAAACCGGTTTTTAAAATCGTTTCTACAATCAACTGTTAAAATACCGAATATTAAAAGTAGTTTCCGCAATCGATTGTTAAACAAACGATTTTTAACATAGTTTCGACAATCGATCCTTAAAGAAAACGATATTTGAAATCGTTTTTACAACATATTCTTGTTAAAATCGTTTCTACGGTCGAACGTTAAAAAACAACGGTTTATAAAATCTTTTGAATAATTCTCTTTGATTAAACAGAACGAAATTACACCTCGTTGGAAATTAACACCAAACCATACGTTTTATTTCTTTTCAATCGCGCGCGACAAACTTGTTTATAGGTTAATGGCACATATGGTAATATAATCGATCCTTTATGACTGTCGATTGATCCCCAATAATTCCTAGAAACGATTTACAAAAGTTCAAACTAATTTGACGAGTGTGGCTTGCAGTAGATACCGTAAAACGTCTATGCAACTCTAACACTAATGTTTAAATATTAATGTATTTTTTATCGATGAAATCGAACGAATTTTTTAAATATTTCATTTTCGTCGTACTGTTATCAATCAATTGCCGTTGTTAAACTTAAAAAAATTAAAATCGACAAACGTAACGACAATTTGTAAATGCTTCTCTGTACTGATCGACGTATCACACGGTTTCACCTTTCC
This sequence comes from Oxytorus armatus, assembly GCA_958009045.1. Classification (NCBI taxonomy): domain Eukaryota; kingdom Metazoa; phylum Arthropoda; class Insecta; order Hymenoptera; family Ichneumonidae; genus Oxytorus; species Oxytorus armatus. The sequence goes on along the minus strand of OY253748.1, from coordinate 2,437,902 downwards.
CGCACGGTTGCACAAAAACTGATTAACCGGAAACTGGCGAGAACGAGTCAGCACATAATCATTTACAAGCATATTACATCGGTACGATAAAATAAAAATGTACGATATTGTTTCTCGATATTGATTAGGACTTTCGATGAAACTTGACTGTCATGCCGAACGATAATCTGTACATTAAACGTCCATAGATATTCTCTGATAAGGGTACAGTAATTGTGCTCGCGTTGACGAGTGATTCTAACTTATTCCCACAGACTCGGAAACATCGTTATTTTTTTAGAGTTCCGTAACTTTAAAATGATAAAGGATTAATCGCTGGGAATTTTGGTAATATGTAAAAATGTTGTTACCAAGCCTATCTAAAATTATACCAAGTTGAGAATTCAAGGTGGCCATTGCTTCGAGTAAGAGGTTATTCGAGAATTATAGAACGAACAAAAAAATACGTAACATTTTTTGAGGGGCTCGCATACCCTTGAAATTTTCAAAAAATCGATTTTTTTACAGATTTTTGTTGTTTATACTTTTAAGAATTTTTCAAAAAACAACTTTCAAGAAAACTCCACTCCGTTACAAAGTTATAGCGTTAATATGACCGGACATCCGGTTGGGACGGCTACCTACCAGAAACTTTAAACGCGTTTCTCTCGACACTATGTTTTTAGTTGGACAATTTTTTTTTATTATTAAAGACACATTTTTTTTTTAATTGCACACTAAAATTTTAAATACTGTAATTTCTTTGATTTTGAAAAAAAATAAAAATTCCCTCCGTCTGACTATTACTACTATATTATTTTACTAGATTCTTTTTTATCTTTGCAGATTGGATAATTGTTGGTGAAGTTATGATGTCGACAAGGAAGCGCCATGGTTTTCATCGGTAGTTCATTTATACCCGTAGAAAATAATGTTAATGTTAAGTAAAAAAAAATTTTAATTATTTTTCTTATGGTTGAAACGTTAATAAAAGATGTAAAATCAAGAATTGAATTTTTTTTTCACCATATAACCTTTATAATAATTTTTCAAATTGACTCAGTTTTCAAGGCCGCGCAGCGATATGTGAGCCCTTAATAAACTTACAAAAGGAAATATTTTAATTATGCTCTGCAAAAATTTTAGTTTTAACAAACAATTCACTTTTGTGGTTGATTCTTTGTGGTTTTATGGACTTCAAGCAGCGTTAACCGAACATGTCACACCCTCCGACCACTTCGAAAACGCGACATGTACTTTCTCCGAAATTACCCAACCGATCGGGATGAAATAAGCTCAGTCACTGCAGGCAAAAAGTGGCTGATCTTCTTTTATCGTGATCGGTTGTGCCGTTTGCGAGAAAGAACCGATAAGAATTTGCAAGTATCTCTCTCTCGTACTCATGTGTGACGTGGTATATTTGCGCTTTCCTCCGCCGCCGCGAACGAAGTCTAGGATTCAGTGAGAAAAATGAACAGTGCGCTATCCCGAAGAACCTTTGATAATTAAGAAGAAACAATTTTCGGGATTATTCGGGAATGATTGTAGCCTTTATTGGAGGTTGGGCTTTTCCTCGTGTATGTAGTTTATTCACAGAAAATACTCGAGAGCAAAAGATCGTGCCAGTTTAACGAGGCAAAGGAGAAAATATAGTTACTTGTGCGCTTGGGGCTGGCTTGGGCAGCTGTATAAAAGCGATCCTACTTTAAAAAATACATGTACTACGTATAATGATAAACAAACAGCAATTGGGATCCCAGTAATGCAATAAAAAAGTCTTTTATTTTTATTTCAAGCTTACGTAGACGCGTGAAAGGAAGTAGAAAGGCTTTGAACGCCCCAATCCATTTCTGTACCGCTAGACGATGTCCTTGTGTCGCAGAAAATACGAGAACGAAATAAAGTTCTCGGTCGTTTGGCGTTGTCCTAACCTACCGTGTTTTTAGAGTTAGACGGTGGCGTCCAACAAGCGCGCCAATGACGTACAGGGGAGAGTAGCTGCGCGGCTTCGCCGAATCCGATTGGTGCGCCGGTTGGAATAAACTGCGCTTACCCCCCACTCTCAACCACCATTTGATTGGCGCTCTGGTCAGTCCGCGTCCTCGTATAAATAAGGGTCAGCAGCAAACAGCTTCATTCTACTGCGACTTTTCGCCATCAACTGATAAATCGTAGTAACTCGTTCTCACGATCAATACGTCAGCATGCCGCCGAAAGCAAGTGGTAAAGCCGTGAAAAAGGCCGGAAAAGCCCAAAAGAACATAACGAAAACCGACAAAAAGAAGAAACGCAAGAGGAAGGAGAGTTACGCTATCTACATTTACAAAGTGTTGAAGCAAGTTCATCCCGATACCGGCGTTTCGAGCAAAGCCATGAGCATCATGAACAGCTTCGTCAATGATATTTTCGAGCGCATTGCTGCTGAAGCCTCCAGGCTTGCTCATTACAACAAGAGATCGACCATCACCTCTCGGGAGATCCAGACTGCTGTGAGGCTTCTACTACCCGGTGAACTGGCCAAGCACGCCGTCAGCGAAGGCACTAAAGCAGTCACAAAGTATACAAGCTCCAAGTAAAAAAATTTGAACGTTTGAAACTAACGGCCCTTTTCAGGGCCAAAAAAAAATCTAACCGTAGAAACGATATCTCCGTACAAATCAGAATTCCGTTTATTCGACATGAACAATCTATCACGAATAAATGTGAAAAAAAATTGACCTTTTTAAATTATTGTGAAGATAACGAATTCACTGATATCAACGACATAATGTGCCGGCAAGCTATATATTGTGCAAAAGAGCACGAAACAAAGATTCAAACGAATAAGAACAGATGTCGCTACGGTGGCTCCTAGCCGAATGACGACAGTTGCTTTCTTGTTGAACAGACTGTATATTAGTCCTGGGCAGCGGAGGACTAATAACTGCTCAAAAAATGTACATTATGTAATGAAGCTCGTGAAGATCCTACTAGATAGCACTACCCATCGGGGGCTCCATATCTTGGGCCAAGGAAACACACCAAGTTTGAGCAGAATCTGTGACCCGTGATACGCTCCTAGTACGTCAGAGTAACCGCTATGAGTGCCTGACAACCTTTAAAACATCGTGTATAAAAAATTCAGTTCAACGCCATTGCCTATTAAGGGAGTATATCACATCCTCTGTTCACTTCGAAAACGCAAAATGTACTTTCTCCGAAGTTAGAAAACCGATCGCGATGAAATCCCCTTACCAGTTTCAGTATGGTGCCAAAAAGTGGCTGACCTTATTTCATCCCGATCGTTTGTGCCGTTTGGGAGCAATGACCGATAAGAATTCCCAACTATCTCTCTCGCTCTCATGTGTCACGTGGCACATGTGCGTCTCCCGTTTAATATTCAGTTTTACGTTCCTCATCATGATGCATACTTTAGTATTAAATTGGCACATAAATTTATAATTTTGTGTATTTGTTACGTTCCTTTACAGTTTTCTGTATTGATAAACTTTTCTGAGCAGAATCCTGATCACGACCGAAACGTATAAAGGTCCATATAACGCCTCGCACAATAGTTCTCCATGTGCATGGCCGTTGCATAGCCGCAGATTCATCGACATTTTAAACTATTGGTAAAGTACATCCAATAATTCGTGTTTACTGCAGTACTTTGATTTTTTACACCACAAAGTTTTGGATGTTTATATTCGATGTACTAAAAAATAGGAATTGATAAGGCCTCTTCCACATTCACGAGTGTGTATCAGATTTTTGCCATGGGACAAAATTACTGCGAGGGATTGCTGCAAAATACGATTTGAATTTTGTCGAAAATGGTTAATATTGTCCAAAAAATTAAAGTGCTCTGCCACGATTGCGGGTTGGCTGAAAAAAATGTCCATCGTGTCCGTTTTTAACAGTCCCAAGGTGTGGTGCATCGCACTGGAAAATCGTCGCATCAAAGACCTACAACACAGTTGACTATAAACTTGATGAAAATTCAATAATTCAAAGATCAAAAAATATAAAAGTCTAAAAAAAGGCAATTCTTTTAAAGGAACGACTCGAAGAGAACTAATAATTTGATAGAAGGTTTCAGCCTTGCAGCCCTTATCCCCTCCACTTTCCAACCAACCAATGAAAGTCCGGTCCGCTTTGCTAGGGCATCGCCGGTAGCGTCGTCCCCTCCACCTTAGCCCTAACCAATCCAGATCGTTCTACGTGCCTATAAAGACGCGTCGCAATTGGCGTTTTTCATCAGTTCATCGTTGACTCTGTCAAAGTCTTCATCTATCGTGGAACAAGGACAAAATGGCTCGTACTAAGCAAACCGCTCGCAAGTCTACTGGAGGCAAGGCTCCGAGGAAACAGTTGGCAACGAAGGCAGCTCGTAAGAGTGCGCCCGCAACCGGAGGAGTTAAGAAGCCCCATCGTTACAGGCCTGGAACCGTCGCGCTTCGAGAAATTCGCCGTTACCAGAAGAGCACCGAACTTCTTATTCGCAAATTGCCCTTCCAACGTCTCGTTCGTGAGATCGCTCAAGATTTCAAAACCGATCTCCGTTTCCAGAGTTCCGCTGTAATGGCGCTTCAGGAGGCTAGCGAGGCCTATCTAGTCGGCCTTTTCGAAGACACCAACTTGTGCGCTATTCATGCCAAGAGGGTGACTATCATGCCAAAGGACATTCAGCTTGCTCGTCGCATCCGTGGAGAGCGTGCTTAGGTTTCCACCGCCAAAACAAAAACGGCCCTTTTCAGGGCCAACAAACATTAACGAGGATTTACATGATTGCAAAAAAATTCTGTCAATCGATACTACGTTATTATACATACAGTCCTTAAAGTATTTCGTTGCAATAAAATATATCAACTTAATACAAGATCCCTCTTGATTATTGTAAAAAGTGATCTGGTCTTTAGCAACATTGGACTAATTTGAAAACCTTTTTATTGCGCTCTGCCACACTTGTTATATCTTTATGTAGTTTTCAATTCGTCCAAATTGGCACGAATGGCTTTTCAGACCAACCACTGGAATTAATGTGTCAACGCCGAAAAATTTGTTTTTGTATTGAGCCTACTATTAGATATCTATTTAAAGTGAAAGTACAAATAGGTATACATTTATAAGTACTGCCGAAGGTATTCGCGACGCTTTGTCGACCGTTACTGAAACTATTAAGTAAAAGCTTAAGGAATAAGAAAGTAAAAGCTCGGATATTTATTTATTTTTCTAAGCAAAGAGTTGCAGAGGTCCTACATTACTACACATAATCAAAATTGTCGACTGCGGAGACCAAGAAAGCTCGTTTAGTGCATTTCACAAGAGACGTTTTTTATTACTCAACACTTTTGAGTCTCGACGCTGATATGTAAAAAGCGATCGGTAATATTGTTTTCAGAACAATTTGTTATGACGTTTGTCGTTTTGAAACAGCTAACAATAATAAAAATCACCTAGATATCAATACCTCCTCGCTCTCATTTTTATTTGCGATTATGCATATTAGTAAACTCATATTGCGTTGATCTTAAAACATTGTTGCCAAGACCTATTGCAGATATGATAAATAAAAATTCGATGAACTCGACAGTAAAGACGTCGTGTGTTAGGCTAGTATAGCCCTGTTTTCACCCCCATGTGACCGACTCGCTCGCAGCGCCTCTATCGATCGTGAGCATTGCGAATAGTTTTGCTGCGTGAAACTATTTCTATGCAAATTAACAGAAAAAGTCATTCAAGTTTTTCCTAAATTGCTTAATTGTGCGTATTTAATTTTATGTTTAAACACATAGCGCGCACTGGACATTAAAATGAATACTACGTTTAAAAATTGCTGTTAGTAATGATCAGAGATTTAGTATTATAAAATTACTAGATATTCGTCAAACGTTCAGCTTTCTTATTATCATAAAAAATTAGTTCTTCGGCGATTCGAAAGAGTAATTTGATATTATTAGGCGATATCGACCCTAAAACGAGACATCTCAATAAACCCATTTTTCCACTCGCTTCAAATTCGCATATAAAACTAACAATTTTATGAATAATGGCATTTGTAATACGAGGTATTTACAATTGTTATATTATTTGACACCGATCATTCTATTTACTTTTTGAGCAGATATGTAATGCTTCCTCGTATAAGCAGCAGTACTGCGAAAATATGATGGGATGTGGGATGAAGGAGTGGCGCCATAACGAAGCGCGTACCATAGAGAGAGAGAGAGGCTCCATCGCACTTCTACGTCCGCGGTACAGTTAGACCGTCAAGGTGGAACTAATTTTTTACAATATGATTTTTAAACACGCTACCGACTTTAAAAAAATCTGCAAATTGAGAATCGTACTCCTAGAAGTTAATGTCAAGTTCTGCTATACGTTAGCTTCTAGGAGCACGATTCTCGATTTGCAGACTTTTTTGAAATATTATAAACAGTATAAACTGTTTATAATATTTGCAACTTCCGAATTTGTGAACCGAGTCTAGTATTTCCAGGACCCTAATGGCGAATCCCCCAACTCTGAACCCAATCTGTTTTTCTTTTCCTAACGATTATTTCATCCTTTAGAAAGTAAAAGGAGGCTGCGTATCTTCGGAATTGGTGCAAACTAGGATTCAACATGACAAAAAAAGTATAATTAAGCGTATAAACGAAATTTCAAAACTTACATTTACGTACAACTTAATAATTCCAACTGTTCCACTAGCCGTGCGTCCATTCCATCACGGATGGGAGTGGGGGTAACAGTGGCTCGTACCAACGTGCGCACCAATCAGACGCAGCGAGGCCTTGCCGACGTCACGCCTAGAGCGTTAGTCGTGCGCTCGTGGTACCGCAAGGTCTATAAATAAGCAGGTCCGCCAATGCTTCTCCATCACTCGATCTTCGGTCTCGAACCGAGCATCACGTTATTCTTGTACGTTTCCCGCAAACTCGAATCAACATGTCTGGACGTGGAAAAGGTGGCAAAGTAAAGGGAAAGTCAAAGACTCGTTCCAACCGTGCTGGGCTTCAGTTCCCAGTTGGTAGAATTCATCGGCTTCTTCGGAAAGGAAACTACGCCGAGCGCGTTGGTGCTGGAGCTCCCGTATATCTTGCCGCGGTTATGGAGTACTTAGCTGCTGAAGTTCTTGAGTTGGCTGGTAATGCCGCACGTGACAACAAAAAGACTCGAATCATTCCTCGTCATCTTCAACTTGCTATTCGCAATGACGAAGAATTGAACAAACTCCTCTCGGGCGTCACCATTGCTCAAGGCGGTGTCTTGCCTAATATTCAGGCGGTTCTTCTCCCCAAGAAGACTGAAAAGAAAGCTTAAATCAAGTTTTACAACAAACAATCGGTCCTTTTCAGGACCACCAATTACTCTAACGAAGGTCGTACTCCCTTGCCCTGTATATATGTTAAGTCGCTATAACCGTGGCCCACCAATCCGAAAAAACACGAATTCACACGTAAACGCTTGGAACCACATAAGATTTCTTGAATGTCCAGATTATTCTCAGCGTCAATTCTCTGTTAATTTTTCGACCATAAGCAAATTGTTGATTTAAAAAAAAATCATTTTTTATGGGTTAAGTGGACTACTGATGGCGCCTCCTTGTGACGTCATAGCTTCCCTAAAAATTATCGGATCTGCAAAAATAAAAAATAATCTAGTAGTTATAATATGACAGAAGGATTTTTTTCAAAATTACAGTATCTTCAACTCTAATAGGCAATTTAAAAAAAATAGTGTTATAATAATTTATAATAAATTGTCCGACCAAGAAATCAAAAAACCTCTCGTCAGACGAGAAAATAATTATCGAGATTATAGGAAAACTTAAAAATACTAAAAATTTACTAAGTTATCGTACTGACACTGTCTAAAAACATAGTTTGAAGAAAAACGCGTTTAAAGTTTCTCGTAGGTACAACGTGAATTTACGGCTACTCTTCCACTTATTGCTATAACTTTGTAACGGAGTGAAGTTTTCTTAAAAGTTTTTTTTTTAATTCTTAAAGTTTAAACACAAAAAATCGATTTTTTGAAAATTTCAGAGGTATGTGAAATTAAATTCATTATTTTTGTTCATGAAAATAAAGATGCATCTATGCTACCGTAAAATTTGTGACGACTCATTAATAACGATGCGCTATTTCCGCTTTACAAAAATTCTCGTTACATCAAGGATTCGTGTTTCGTACACACCGAAGCGTGTAGGTTGAAATAATTATTTAGCCGCTTGTTTTTTCTATTTCTTTTTTATTTTTCTATTTACGTAATACCTCTGATCTATGTGACATAAATAAGTTGAACTTTATCTCTGTTTCGTGGAACGATATTGTTAAATCGCGATAAATATTAAGAGACGCGGCAACTATCTCAATAGCAAGTAATAAAATGGAGATTTTTATTTTAATAACACGGTGATACTCCTGTTACTTTTTCGACTTAATTTTCGGTCACCAAATCGATTCGATGAAATGGTTTAACTTCATGAGTTTAAAATTTTCGAAAAACCTGTCATCCATCGAACTTCAGCAGACATCAGTAAACATGAAACTAAAGACAAAACGACATAACAATGAAGGAAAAAGCTGCAAGTTGAAACTTGCCAATTACCTCTTCGAAATTTCACAACACGCTCAAAGCGTTCCTTTATGAGATGGCCAAAATCGAGAAAAATTACTTTCCTCGCAGGGCCATTCAGCAATTTTTTCCACAAAATAAAAGCTTACTCTATGATAACACGAGTCACGATAAATATCGTTGTATTTCATGTAAATATTAGGAGTACAAATTAGTTCGGTTCGTTATTTGTAGTAAAAAATGCTCTTATACTTTTGAATCATTCCCATGGATTTCAATCGTATGGAAACTGCTTTTTTACCCGTCAGAACGAGGCTTGTCTTCAATGTTGAAATCACCATTCTCGAAACGTCGAAACCAATTTCGTCCAATGAAAGCAGAAAACTAAAATCTCCCGCAAATGCTACTTAGTTAACACAAAATTTGACATATTCAACACAGTAAAAAACAAGGTTTTTGTATGAAACTTAAAGTGATATAAACTGAATAATATTGGTCTAACCTCTCTGAAACCACCGGGATCAGCTGTCAACATGAAACATTTATAACAGCGCTATTTTTTGAAAACGAACCGAACTAATTTGTACTCCCAATATAACGCGTTCATCCTCCAGAATCAGAAGCGGTATCACGTTATTTGTGAAGGTTAAGGGATGTATCACACCCGACGATCACTTTGAAAACTCAAAATGTACTTTCTCCGAAATGACAACCGATTTGGATGAAATAGGCTTAGCGACTGAAGTACGGTGGCACAAACTGGTCAAGCTTTTTCATCCCGATCGATTGTATCGTTTGGGAGAAAGTACTGATAAGAACTTTCAGCTGTCTTTCTCGCACTCACGTGGTGCATGTGCGTCTTTCTCTTAAGGTTCGGGAACGCAACACTTAAAAAAAAATGCTAAGCGCAAGTAAGATTTCTAAGATACATTTCAGTAGTTTAGACATTGAAGGAGCTAAAGAAGTTACATTTTTATAACTTCTTTAGCTTCTAATTTTTCCCACACATGTGTCTATCAACTTTTTCGGTTAAGCCAAAAGTAGGGAACGTAGAATTCGTGTTGAAAGGTTGTTATACGCTTTGATTTTTTGTTGGCCCTGAAAAGGGCCGTTATAATGATTAGATGTGCGAAATGTTTATTTGGAGCTCGTATACTTGGTGACGGCCTTCGTGCCTTCACTGACAGCGTGCTTAGCGAGCTCGCCAGGCAGCAAAAGTCTTACAGCAGTCTGGATCTCCCGAGACGTGATGGTCGATCTCTTGTTATAATGAGCAAGCCTGGATGCTTCAGCAGCGATGCGTTCGAAAATGTCATTTACGAAGCTATTCATGATGCTCATAGCCTTGCTCGAAACTCCAGTATCAGGATGGACTTGTTTAAGAACTTTGTAGATGTAGATAGCGTAACTCTCCTTCCTCTTACGCCTCTTCTTCTTGTCAGTTTTCGTGATATTTTTCTGGGCCTTGCCAGCCTTCTTTACGGCTTTACCACTCGCTTTCGGGGGCATGATTGAAAGATCAAATATACTTGGTTTCAATACAGAAACAAAATGGTCTGAAACTGATGAGAACTCAGAGTCGAATGAATTGTACTGTTACGCGACCTTTACTTAAGATCAAACGGATACCAACCGGCGCGCCAATGGGATGGAGGTGGTGGGGATTCGTACATATTGTACCGCCGACCGCTGTGCCAAACAATAATACGCTGCAGTGGGGGTAAGTACATTCGTTCCAACCGGCGCACCAATCAGATGCCACCAGGTTCTCTGCGCACTCATTGGTGCGCCGGTAGTCACCATTCGTTACTCGATCTAAGATCGAATAATAAGTTAAGTCTCCGATCTTTTTGCCACTTTTAATCTGTATTCTCGTGTAGAAATTTGAAAATTCGACTTTCATTCCGTTCTTCGAATGATGAATATCGTCGCTATCTAGTGTGTGTGACAGCTGTTGGCTCGCACAGTCGAATAAGCAAACCGGTATAAGCAAATTGTTGGAAAATGACTATGTCAAATTACTATGAACATTAGGAGCACGATTCTCGATTTGCAGACTTTTTGGAAATATAAACAGTCCAAACTGTTTATAATATTTGCAACTTCTGGACTTCTGAATTTGTGAACCGAGTCTAGTATTTACTGCACCCTGATGGCGATCCCCCAACTCTGAACCCATTCTGGTTTTCTTTTCCCAACGATTAATTCATCGTTTAGAAAATAAAAGGAGGATGCCTATCTTCGGAATTGGTGCAAACTGAGATTCAACATGACAACAAAACGTCTAATTAAGCGTATAAACGAAGTTTCAAAATCTACATTTACGTGCAACCTTAATAATACCAACTGTCCCACCAGCCGGCGCGTCCATTCTATCATGGATGGGAGTGGGGGTAACAGTGGCTCGTTTCGACGTGCGCACCAATCAGACGCAGCGAGGCCTTGCCGACGTCACGCCTGGAGCGTTAGTCGGGCGCTCGTGGTACCGCAAGGTCTATAAATACGCAGGTCCGCCAATGCTTCTCCATCACTCAATCTTCGGTCTCGAACCGAGTATCACGTTACTTTTGTCCGTTTCTCGCAAACTCTAATCAACATGTCTGGACGTGGAAAAGGTGGCAAAGTAAAGGGAAAGTCAAAGACTCGTTCCAACCGTGCTGGGCTTCAGTTCCCAGTTGGTAGAATTCATCGGCTTCTTCGGAAAGGAAACTACGCCGAGCGCGTTGGTGCTGGAGCTCCCGTATATCTTGCCGCGGTTATGGAGTACTTAGCTGCTGAAGTTCTTGAGTTGGCTGGTAATGCCGCACGTGACAACAAAAAGACTCGAATCATTCCTCGTCATCTTCAACTTGCTATTCGCAATGACGAAGAATTGAACAAACTCCTCTCGGGCGTCACCATTGCTCAAGGCGGTGTCTTGCCTAATATTCAGGCGGTTCTTCTCCCCAAGAAGACTGAAAAGAAAGCTTAAATCAAGTTTTACAACAAACAATCGGTCCTTTTCAGGACCACCAATTACTCCAACGAAGGTCTTACTCCCTTGCACTGTATATATGTATAAACCGTGGCCCACCAATCCGAAAAATACACAAATTCACATGCAAGCGCTTGAAACCAATAAGATTTCTTGAATGTACAGATCATTCTCAGCACCCATTTCACTGTTAAATCCTTAATTATTTTGGCCAGTTAATTTTTCACTCGAAATCAAAGTTATCCATTCCCATTTGAACGTGATTTCGTTACAAATGACAATTTTATAACGCTGTATTCCTTTTTTTAATATTTTCTTTTTTTTTTTTCATTTCTCCAAAATTGGATCTAAATATTTTTCACCGTGATTGTAAGAAGCGTTTCGAACAATCCCTCGTACGAGATTGAGAATATGGCTTTTTTCTAGCAAGTTCAAAACTTGTCCGCAGTCAGCGCTGCAAATATATTTACATCTTAAAATTTACTGTTTTCGTCGTATATAATATATCAGCTAATAGTATGAACATTTCAGAACATCAGGAGATTGGAGTTGGCTTTCTCTGTTATGTTTATAGAATTAGGGAAAAGACAGTTGTGGTTTCTCATAAAGGGAGCTTTTTTCGTGATTAAAATTTGTTTTCAGTTTTTAACGTCAATGAGTTTAAACTGTACCAACATCGGAAAATCACATCTGGAAACATGTCCGTGTTGCGTGATAGCATTCACAAAATTCAATTTGTTAAATCTCGAGAACGACTTGACCGATGTAAACTTGCAAATTTCGAATGAATTTTGGGTATCGAATCTTCAATGTTTGATGAAATTTCAACGGAAATTTCATCAAATTTTCGGTTCTAACGAGAACCGAAAATTTCTACCTTGGGGTTAGAGATTTTACGAAATTTTCGAAAAAAAAAAAAAAAATTTTAATTGATTCAAGTTCCATAAGTTTTGAGATCGTGGATTCATTTTTCTTTTGTGAATGGGGTATGATTGAAGGATAACTGTTACTGAATTTAATATGAATCGGTCAATAGGTTAAGCTTTTATTAAATTTTTCATCCAAAACATTTTTTATATTTTTGGGAAAGATTTACTGCATCAATTGGGTACTGCGAAAGGATATTTGGTATTGAATTAAAAATTAAAAAACAATAAAATCATTCTATATTTATATAGTATTTTCCTCTTGTCGAAAAAACTCCATTATAATCGAGCAGCCTTCACTATAAAGTTAAGGGAGAGAAAAAGGGTGTAAATTGAAATTTACATATAGCTTCCTCATCTTTTAGCCCGTGCACAAAGTTTCATCGATGAGGAACCCAAAAATTCAAAAAGCGTCTTGCTCAGGGAGGAAGATTTGTGATTGGACGATATTAATGAAAAAGCAATTTGTCAATTATAATTCACCCCATTTTTTTAAAGCCCGAATTAAATAAAATTGTTCCGCCCGATCAGGTAATCTTTGTATCAAAAATGAAACATTGAATATTAGTACTCAATGCTTGCGATTCGTTTGTCGTTTTTTTACGTATTGTGTTTCTGCGACCGTAAGTTCATTCAACGTTCGGAATATTTAGTGGCCCTGAAAAGGGCCGATCGAGCTTAATCGGCTCGGAGCAGTGATGACATTCACTTCTTCGCGACGTTTGCTTTTTTGGGTGAAGCTTTTTTAGTAGCTTTAGCGGCAACGGTTTTCGTTTTCTTCGTCGCAGCCGGTTTGGTCTTCTTGACGGTAGTCTTAGTCGCTGACTTGGATTTTGTAGTTTTGGCTTTCGGCGGTTTGGCAGCGGGTCCCTTGGGCGATTTTTTCTTTTGAGCAACAGTCGTGGCGGCTGGCTTCTTGATGGGTGCTTTTTTCGTAGCCGCGGGTTTCTTCGCAGCCGGTGTTTTCTTCGAAGCCGCTGGTCTCGCGGTAATTTTTGCATTTGGTTTAGACGCGTCAGTCTTCGTTGCCGCGAGCTTGAACGAACCGGTAGCGCCTTTGCCCTTGGTCTGAACAAGGACACCGGACGCGACCGCAGCCTTCAGATACTTCCGGATGAATGGCGCTTGTTTGTCGGTGTCGATCTTGTACGTGCCGGCCATATATTTTTTGATCGCTTGAAGCGACGAACCACCTCGTTCTTTCAGTTCTTTGATCGCCGAATTTACCATAAGCGCTGTTTTCGGATGAGACGGAGCGGCTCGTGGTTTCTTCGTAGAGCTTCCCTTCTTTGTCGCTTCAACCGTGGCGCCACCTTCCGGCACTATCATGGCGGCTGGTGACGACGCTAACTCGACGTCTTTGCCAGCCTTCGATTGTTTCGCCGATCGACCCCTCCCTTTCGGTCCTTTTTGATCCGCGGAAGCTTGGCTCGTTGTTTTTGTATTTTCCATATTCGACGCGAATGCTGTACGTTGTTGTCGATACGTGCTTCTAGGCAGAATGCTGAAGAACGCGCCCAAAACTTTGAAATTCGAATTTTAGGGAAAGTTCGATATTGTTTGAAACGCCAATGGTCTTACGGAATATCGTTCAAGACTCTTCTCTATCGTGAAGCGAGTAAACAGAGTAATCGACTGTTAACTAGGCGGGTCGTTACGGAATTGAGAATATGGTCGGACAAACGAGTAGCTCGGGTGCCATAGCGAAGCGCGTACCATGGAGAGAGGCCCCCCACTGTACTTGTACGTCCGTGCTCCAGCGTTAGACCGTCAATGTTGAACAAAATTCATAATTTATTAAGCATTTTTCATGACTTAATTATGTTTAATTTCATTGAAATTGTTGACATCGCATTACACGATAGTCTCGTCGAATATGGCAAACTAGTTTAACCTTTCGGGACGTTAACAGTGTCTCCATGCGCATTGTTCCATTAACTCCTCCGGTTGCAGGAGCACTCTTACGTGCGCCTTTGTTGCCAACTGCTTCCTTGGGGCCTTGCCTCCGGTAGACTTACGAGCGGTTTGCTTGGTACGAGCCATTGCACGAAAGTTCAGTAAGAACTTGACGAGGCCGATAGGTGGCAGACACGATCGCGCGGAATGATGAAAGTGAGCGACCGCGGCTTATATAAAATCGCCATACACGGCTGGTGACTCTCGATTGGTCGAGACCAGTAGGGTGGGGGACTCCAACTTAACCATCAGCCTTAACGCGAATGGACCTAGAAGATTTTATACTAGGGACGCGTGCAGCTCGCACCGGGAACTCTCAACGGCCCGACTCGGCCGTCGTACTTGTTATTTGGAAGAAGGTTCGTGTACCTATCTCCACGTATTTTTAAGTTTCAATTATATGTTTTGTCAGTTTTTTAAATAATTTGCGGATGGAATAGTGCATCTGTTAGGGCTAGGAGCGCTATGAGCCGCATTAGCAAAGTCATTCTCGACCTTCTCCTTTTTCGAACGATATGATAGCTCAATAAACTGTTATTAGATATGACGCCATCTTACAATTAGATAGAATGATGATTACTGGCGCAACAATGACTGCGCAGAGAACTTGGCAGCATCTCATTGGTGCGCCGGTTAGAACAAATGTATATACCCCACTCTAACTATCTTTACTTGGTCGGTTCGATGCGTTCCAATCCCCTCCACCTCACTTCATCTCATTGGTGCGCCGGTTGGTATACGTTTGATCTTAAGTAGGGGTTTCGCAATGGTGCATTTTATTCGACTCCCAGCTGTCATCAGTATTAGACCAGTTTCCTTACGTATTGAGACGAGGTATATCTGATCTTTCAATCATGCCTCCGAAAGCGAGTGGTAAAGCCGTGAAGAAGGCTGGCAAAGCCCAGAAGAACATCACGAAAACCGACAAGAAGAAGAGACGTAAAAGGAAGGAGAGCTATGCTATCTACATCTACAAAGTTCTTAAGCAAGTCCATCCTGATACTGGAGTTTCGAGCAAGGCGATGAGCATCATGAATAGCTTCGTAAACGACATTTTCGAACGCATTGCCGCTGAAGCATCCCGACTCGCTCATTATAACAAGCGATCAACTATCACCTCTCGGGAAATCCAGACTGCTGTAAGACTTTTGCTGCCTGGAGAACTCGCCAAGCACGCTGTCAGTGAAGGCACGAAAGCTGTTACTAAGTACACGAGCTCCAAGTAAACATTTCGACGTCCAACCATTATATAACGGCCCTTTTCAGGGCCAATAAAAATTCAAAACGTAAAACAACTTTTCGCCATAACTTCTGATTTGCACGAGCTTTATTTTATAGATTACTGATAGCGCTTTGGAGATACTACTGTTGGGCTCCATAATAAGTACACTACATTATGCTGACGTGTCAACAACCTAAGCTAAAAAGGGCCCCAATGATTTAAGAGCAATGTGATTACGTTCCTGACCATTGATCATAGGAGCGATGATGAAAATTCTGTGTCATTTTTTGCAGTATGCGAGAAGAAATTGTCGCAATCGGCGAATCGTTGTGAAACGGATAACTCCGGTCTTTTTGCCCGGCGGGCAATCGGGAGTTAAAAATGTCATGAACGACCCCAAATACTTCCGCACTCCTCAATATGATTCACGAAAATTATAATATCACATGCTTCCGATCGACCGCACGCGGAATAGCGTTGAACAATACAAAAAAAGAAGCACTTTACCTGTCTTATGTTATATTTATCTCTCGGATCTACTACGTTACTGAAGCATTATTTAAAACTACTTAGAAGCATAAAAGGTCATGCACGGTCATCGGATTTTCGGACCGATAAATATATAAATCTTAATGTTGATACATTACGCGAAGTCTCCTATTATTGCCATCGATTCCTGCGCAACAATATGTGTGGGAGATTTATAAATCAACCTAGTATAATATGTAAAAGACGGAACCGTTGGTAGCACACGTTCAGTTCCGTACATGCGATTGACTAACGAAGTTACATTTCTTGCACGCCAAAATTGTTTTTCCGTAAATTCTGTATGCACTTCTCGCGATATTTGGATATGATATTACACGCGATTTGCTCTGTCCATTCTACACAAGAAAATTGATAAACACACGGTCATGAACCTAACGAGATTTTGAGTTACTTTTTCTAATTGCTCAACTGATTGTGACGTCATTATGCCTTAAAAGAATTATCATCAAACCATCAAAATCTGAAGAATCTTGGAATCTCGTCGAAGCGGCGGTGAAAAACGCGTTTAGAGGACCCCCCTCCGATTCCGTTGGTAATAGGCTCTTCCGACGGGTATTCACACGCGAAACAACTTTTTCCCCTGACAAAATTGGGGGACGTTATTTATTAAAAAGGTATTAACAAATAAAGTTAATAATTCATATAGCCATTTTCCTTATACTAGCCAGTCCCAATCATCTCGTCTTTCACATGTGTTGTTAAGAATACCCCTTGAGTAAAATACAAAAAGTATTATCCTTCGCTCAGTGTTTTTAAAAAAGTTATTAACAAAAGAAGTTTCATAAATCAAACATGAAATACTTAAACTTGAGTATGGCGAATACACGTATGAGCGGGTCGGTTACGTCCCCCTGCAGCCCCGCGTGACGGCACCAAAATAACCCAAAAACAACCCGCAAACAAACCAAAGCTTTCCTTACGTCAGGACGCTAGTGTTGGAAAGGTATGCTTGGGAGGCGAGGTTTTAGGTTATTGGAAAAGGGATATATCCCTTTTCTACAAATTTAAAACCTCGCTTCCCAAGCATCCTTCCCCGCGCTAGCACCGTATACTTTCCGAACCACCAATTCATTCTACGGTCAAACCTCATACGAATTTTGTATTAGGGAATGCTATCTTTAATAAATTTATTCAAACGGAATAAGATTTTGGCATCTGATGTTTTAATTGTAATTGGCGGAATGATCTATATATCATGGTTTTTGCCGAAATTTGTCGAGACTTTTACGCCTGCTATCTCATCGGGCAACATTTTTAAATAATCCAATTTACTAGTGCGTATGTCAGCTGCAAGCAAAGGAGATTCTACGGAGTAGAGGGGGAAATTCCAACCGCCGCGCCAATGGGACATCGCATGCGTGCACAGCAGAATGCCTGCTGCCATAGGTGAACCAGCGGGGTGAAAAAGTGTATGAATAGGCTCGTCAGAACATGGTTGGTAACATTCTTCATTCGGTCTAGAGCCGATTAACTCTTTGAGACTCTATTCTATTTTCTCCACCCTGCGGGGAAATCCGGAGCTCCATTTCCTGTACAAAAATGCCGAGAGTAAGCAAAGTTTCGAGAGAAGACCGACAAGGTGGAAGGACTTATTTGTGTAGATCAAAAAAAGGGTTTAATCCGAATGAAATAATTAAGGATAAGGCTACCACAAAAAGTGCTTCATCGAAGAAAATCAAACTAAATACCAGTGCAAGTGTACCAGAAGACGTTGAAAAACATTACAGAATCATCGATTTTTTGCTTCTTTTCTCAACCATCGCAAGTTTAGCGAAATGTGCTGAGTGTGATGGTTCAGTTGAGTTCAAAAGCTGCAAAAAAGAAAGCCTTGGCTTCCACATCCAAGTCAAATGTGCAAATTGTGGTCCACGCTTTATACCGTCGAGTGAGAGAACTGGTCATCGCTATGAAATCAACACTCGTTTTGCCTTTGTAATGCGTACATTAGGTTTGGGTTTAGCAGGCTGCAATAAATTTTGCGGGCTCATGGACATAGCAAGTAGTTTTTTTATCAAAACCATATTATTTGGATCTCATGAAATCTATTTGCTGCAGCATCAAAACGACTGCTGAAAAATTTCTTGTTTCCGCCGCAGACGAAGAAAAACAGCTAACACGTGCAAATTCGGAGTCAGACACTTTGACCGTTTCTGGTGACGGCACGTGGCAGAAGCAAGGCATACCTTTGACAATGTTGTGTAATTTTTTCATGCAGAAAAAATGAAAAAGCTTCCCCCAGAACGTCTTGGAAAAAAAACAATTTGCGGTGTTCACTATAACTCGGCCGGAAATTATCTGAAAATGAAAAACCTTGAAAATTTAGTCAAATTATAATCAAATCTTCCCCCCAACGTTCTCTGATAATTTTTTTTTTCATTTAAACATTTTTGGCGGCCATCTAAAGTGTGAACTGTTATTTTCCACGAAAAATTCCGCCATTTTTTGGGTGGGAAACACCCTTATTGTAAAAAAAAATGTAACTAAACGTTGGGGGGGAGGTATTTTATATGTAGAAAATGTGTACAAAGTTTGAAATGAATCGGTCAAGTAGTTTTTAAATGGCAGTGAACACGGACTTTGAAAAAGTAGTTTCGAGAAAAACGCGTCTAAAGTTTATGAAGTAAAAAAGTGAAGAAAAAAATTTTTTTTCCAACTTACACAGAATCATCGATTCCAGCTCCATACAGCAGACTTCCTGCGGCATTGTCGATGTCTTCAGCCTCTTTTCTCTCAAGTCTTCGTTTTATTCTGGCTTCTTTGCTCTGCTGCTCAGCTTGAATCTCGGCCCTGTCAATGCGATTGCTGTCCGTAAATGATGCATAATCATGAGCGCTTGGGCCGACGCTGACGTTCATGTCAGACAAAAAGTTATAAAAGCACCAGCACCTTCATTGAGCGTGAATGCAGCTACATAAGATGCAAATTCAACAATTTGTCTGCTGCCAGATAATTTTTTCGGTGCAATTCTCCAAATCAGCTGGTTCAAACTTTCGTTGGCATTTTGAGTAAAGCCTCCAAGACACCGTTCTAGAAGTTCGTCTTTACTCAAATCTTCATAAATCGGTTTGATCGCTTCTATGACATCTTGTGGAAGTAGAGTGTAGTCATGTTTGAAATTTTCCACTCCTGTTGTGGCCAAAGCTTTTTGATATGAACACCACGAGTTCTCACCGCTCATGCACTTATGGTGTTGAGGGTATCGTCTGTTGACTGCTGGTGGTAGAACGTTGCCCAGATTGCATTTTTCATTCCTTCCAGCGAATCACAATTATGTCTGATTGCTGCTCCGTAGTATCGACTCAAATTATCAATGACTTTTCCAGTGAGCTTTCCTTTGCCGCCATCATTTGCGAACCATCACACTGAGCACATTTCACTAAACTTGCGATGGTTGAGAAAACAAGCAAAAAATCGATGATTCTGTAATGTTTTTCAACGTCTTCTGGTACACTTGCACTGGTATTTAGTTTGATTTTCTTCGATGAAGCACTTTTTGTGGTAGCCTCATCTTTAATTATTTTATTCGGATTAAACCGTGTTTTTTATCTACACAAATAAGTCCTTCCACTTTGTCGGTCTTCTCTCGAAACTTTGCTTACTTTCGGCATTTTTGTACAGGAAGTTTTTTAGATGATTATAAAATGGCAAGCGCACGGTCGAACGTCTAACGACAAACTGACGCTCGTTTCTTCTTTTAAAATATTGTAGTGTGTAGTATACACTATATACTATATACACAATAGCAATGAATAAATTGTATACCTGTTCGACAGCTGCACTGCTAGCCCGACCGCCCGCAGCTGTTAGAGGTATAGTGTTAAAGGCCAGGAGATTAATAAGACAATAACTTCAAGAATATTGCTTAGATCGGTTTAAAATTTTAAGGACATATTCTTGAAATGTTAAACAATAAGATAAGACAAAAAAATTCGATTTTTCGAAAGTGAAAACCCTTACCCCGCTCTTAACGTCGGAGGCATCGGACGTATGAGTTTTCGATAATTTTAATGTTTCTCGTCGTCTATTACCGAAACAAGGTTCTTTACTCTCATTTGTTTGAAGAAATATTCGAGATGTCACGATTGTGGATACGGTAATAGAT
The DNA here is from genome assembly GCA_958009045.1 of Oxytorus armatus. Classification (NCBI taxonomy): domain Eukaryota; kingdom Metazoa; phylum Arthropoda; class Insecta; order Hymenoptera; family Ichneumonidae; genus Oxytorus; species Oxytorus armatus. The sequence continues at coordinate 2,417,635 of OY253748.1, read as the reverse complement.
AAATAAAAAATCGACAAATTTTTTCATAACTTCGTCGGGGAATGATATTGAATTACTTTCTCTAGCGCCGTAATTTCGTCGAGCAATCGTTCTTTTTACGATTTCTCCCATTCGCTACGATGAATATATGATTTAATATTATTTAATTTTATATTATTAAAATTATTTTATTATATCATACGTATTACTAATAGTAGTAGTTTATTTCCATGTCCACCCTTCCGGGTTTTTACATTGCCCCTCCCTGTGCATATCCCTCTTTTACATATCTATTTACACTCTTCCGTTCTATTTACATCCCTCGTTCCCTGCTTCCTTGCATCCTTCCATTCCATGGCCTCAATATCTACTTCCCTCTGGCTCTCTACTCCATTACATTCCTTCCATCTTATGTCCTTGTCCGGTTTGTTTCCTTCTCCCTAACCTCTCAAATTTCGCTACGTAGTCGCAGAGGGCCACCACCGGTCTCTCTCCCCTTAGCGCTGTCTCTATTATCTGTTTGGTGTTAGTTCCTGGGCCTAGCCACCTCCTGAGCCCTTCTACCACCTCCCTTCCCGCTAACACTTTTCCATCCTCGCATTCGCATATGTGCACCAGCGTTTCCTCTCTTTCCCCGTATAGGGAGCATTTCGTGTCCTTGAAACCCTTTTCCTTCTCCTTCCCTATATTCCCGCATATCATCCTTGCCCATGTTTCGCTCGTTTCTCCGCGAATATCCTTGTCCTCCCAATATTTTTCCAATCATACGTATTATTTACATTTCTAATTTTCCTTCCTCGCGAAGGAAGCTCTACTTTAATGAACAAAAAACCATATTTTTAACGTCAACTCATATTTAGAAAAAATGTCCGGATGGAAGTACGGATGTGCGCATGTGATGGGGCGCGAAAAATTGAAACCGCTGTCACGTCGAATTCGTTTGAGGTTTCGGGCTGAAATTAGTCTCAGTAATCAGTATTGGCCCTTTGTTCACTGTGACTTTTGTAACAATTCCCAAATTATTTTAGATATTATGAGATTTTGAAAATGTTCAAAAAAGTTGGCTTAGAGAATAACTCGGACAATTGTCGAGCTATCGGGTTAGAACTTTTTGCACAAATAGACTATCTTAAAATACAGTTCGCTGTTGAATTTAGGAAAAATCGTTCGAGGCGTCCCGAAGTTATGGACTTTTGAATTTTTCGAAATATAGCCGTTTTCTAAGGCGCTAGTTCGTGTAATTTTTGGACTGAAAATTTCATACCCCTCGGAACGAACATCATCCACGTTCTCTCGATTTTCTATTTATTATATTATCGCTGTGATAAAGTAGTATATTTTTAACTATGATTAAAACGTGACACATTTGCACAGTAATCATCGGACACGGACTGGGAGAGAGTTTGGTTTGAAATTTGGCCGAGGGAGGTCGGGTTACTAAATGGTAATTCCTAATATAGAAAACCTTGTACGCGAAAAAATTATGACAAAGCAATGTGCCACATTTAATTTGCCCGTTTTTAATAATAACCATTTTCATATAAAATATTATTTGAAACAATTTTTGCTCTAAACCCTTTTTAGACTTGTTTATTAAATATTCTGTAATAAAATTCATCAACCAGCCAGTTTTATAAGAAATTTTCAAAATTACGATTACGAAAATTATACTGAAAAATAAAATAGTCGTAATTTTAACATACTGGTTGCTAAATGATAATTCCCAATACAGGAATCCCTCTACGCGGAAGAATTATAACAAAGCAAAGTGCAACATTCAATTTATCCATTTTTAATAATAACTTTTATAAATATTATGTACATTGAATAATATTTGGAACAGTTTTTGTTCTAAACCCTTTTTAAACTTTTTTATTAAATATTCTGTAATGAAATTCATCAACCAGCCAGTTTTATAAGAAATTTTTCAGTTCACAATCGAGAAAATTATATTGAAAAATAAAATAGTCGTAATTTCAACGTGCAGGTTGCTTACGCGTATAGCAAGCTCAATAAGTGATTTTTTTCGATTTTTGACTTTTCGACAATAAATTGGCGTTGCTAAATGATAATTCCCAATGCAGAAAACCTTATAAGCGGAAGAATTATGACAAAGCAATGTGCAACTTTCAATTTGTCCCTTTTTAATAATAACTTTTTAAAATATTTACGACAAACACATATGTACTTAAAAAAAAATGTACATAAAAATAAGAAGATAAAAAATCTGTACATAAAATAATATTTGAAACAATTTTTGCTCTAAACTCTCTTTAAACTGGTTCATTAAAAATTCTGTAATAAAATTCATCAACCAGCCGGTTTTATAAGACATTTTTTAAATTACGATTACGAAGGTGATATCGAAAAAAATAGAATAATCGTGACTTCAACACACATCGAATTGGCCGGCAACGAAAATGTTAAAAGTCGAAAATATTAAAAATCGTCAGAATCGTTTCGGCAATGGCTTTACATATTCTTATCTAAATTGCCTCAGATGTGCGCCGGTTAGTTCTTGATCACCAGATATCATCCACGTATTTTATATCTATATACGAAAGAAAAAAAACGAAGGACTTACGATAAAATATTGAAATAAAAGTAATTCGTTAAATCGTGAAAAAGTTATCGTTGAAAAGTTAATATTGAAATAAAACTGATTCACAAAACCTTGATGAAAAATAATCGTTGCTTTATGACGTTGATTTTTTTTTTCCACCGGTCTTATCAGTCAGTTTGAGAATAAATGATAAGCGGGATATGTAGATGGATAAAAATGGGTTTTTTTTTGGAGGATGGTCCCACGTCGAATGTGTGTGTGTATGTGTGTTTTTTTTGTGTGCGGAAGAAAAATTTCCTTATACCGCTGTTCATGAATATAGCATTGATGTTAAACATTGTTTATTTTATCGATCAACAGCAGACTCAGCTATCGATGAAATGGGAATAAATCATTTTTTTTTATCAGAATTTACCAATCATACATAAATTGTTAATCGCCTTTGTGACATTGCGACGATTTAAAGATGTATATAAAGTCGGACGATTTTGGCAAAAAGCGTAATACATTAAATCATCAGGATCAGTCAGGATGATCGGAGAGAACGGATTATTCGTCGTGTTGACGATCGCTCTTACAGCAGCGGGTAAGTGTCAAATGTTGTCATATTGATCACATTTATTCAATGTACATTAAATTTAATACTTACGAATTTTTTTGTTACAATATCATGCAAAAAATAGGTTTTTTTTTGTTTTCGTTGGACAGTCGGTAAATACTTTTTTTTTAGCGAATGATTTATTGTGATTTACAAAATATTAAGATTAATTATTCATTGGTTATTCGTTGAATAATTCATCTTTATTATTAATAGAAAAAATATCATTTATTTTTATTTTTCCCTAACAATTAGATACAGTTGTTTATTTAAAATAAGGATTACAAATAGTTTTTCATTCGAACGGTGTCCATCTCCGTCGATTCGGCAGAGAGCCTCCGACATTAGACTTTTCGAAAGTTTCATATACATTTATCCCCATAAAAGTGATAAAAACTTCTACGAATCCTTTCCTTTTCCCTTTAGTGGTAACACCATTCTAGCGGCCGAAAAAAAAGGCTTAAGTTTGACGATTTATTTTGGGAGTATGAAAAGGGGAGTAGGATTTCTGTACAGAGGGGTTATTTAACACATATTGAAGTATGAAAAAAAAAGTATTATCATTTTGATACCAAATGGCGGCGACAGAGCACATCTTGAAATTCGTTTTTCTTTAAACACCTACGCGGGAGGACGTTTTTCTCGTAAAGTATCAAACCTGGAACAAAACCCAAAAAATTTTGTAGTCTGTATACTATTGGCTATGGGTCTACGTAGGGCTTTTTTTTTAAATCAAATTTTGTAGATATAGTGCACTTTTGAAAAAATGAAACGATTTTTTGCCGAAAAACAGTAGTAAATTGTTTATAAAAAAAAGGTTTACATCAACTCAAAAAACGGCTATGTACTCCGATAGAGAATGTAATTCTGAAGCTACTATAAAAATTTCAAATCGATCCATGCAACGGTGTTCAAGTAATACGTCCTCCCAGTTTGAAGAAGACGATGTACAAGATGGGCTCTGTCGCCGGCATTTTCTATCAAAATGATGATAAAAATTTTGTTTTCTTACTTCAATACGCGTTAAATAAACCCTCTGAAAAGAAATTCTATTCCTTCTTCCATACTCCCAAAATAAATCGTCAAAGTTAGGCCTTTTTTCTGCCGCTAGAGTGGTGTCATCCCCTTAGTAACGATGTTGCCTTTAGTAAAAAAAAGTGATGACACTCGAAGATCGAACTTCGATAGATTAATTATCGAAAAGGTGAAGCCGCTATAACGGCCAATCAGACGATCACTTTCAATCACGTGGTCATCCAACGTCGAAGCACTTCGCTCTGTTAAATCTCGGTTGTCTTCAGTGCTGAGATTCTGCACTCGTCTACCGACAACTATTGGTGTCGTTGGCGAGCGATAGCCTATCAGAGTCGCGCCTTACCGCTGAAATCTTCCTCGCAATTGGCTGTCGAGCGATATCCTATGAGAATTGCGCCCTTCCCTTGGTTCTTCTTTACAATTGGCTGTCGATAGCTAGCAACACGACAATCGTCGCTAGAAACTTGCGGAATTCCAGCACAACGGATAAGAACACACCTAACCTAAAAGCATGATACGGACGCATGAAGCGAGCTTTTGATACTAGTCCTTTTCCCTTCAGTAAAAAAAAGTGATGACAATCGAAGATTGAACTTCGGACTTCGCGGTTATACAACCTCAACACACTTCACTGTGTTGAAACTCGAGTCAGATGATAGGAACACACCTAACCTAAAAACTTTACGATACAAGATCCCCGAAGCCCTTCCGGTAATACTAATAGGAACGGAACACAAGTTTTATGAAGGCGAAAAAAATTATATTCTCGGTTTTATTAAACATTCTACAAGTTTTCAACGTTCAACGTTAACCAATCTAGATTCAACAATTAAATAAACAAATAGTGAATATAATAAAAACAGAATCATTTGGGATTATTTCGTTAATACCATTTTTGTAGTTCGATTTATTAATCATTTTTTTGCAGTATTTTTCTGTTATTAAACTGTCCTTAGTGGTTTGAATGTTTGGAAAGACAGATTACAGATGTCGACACCGAAGCGTATGAAATGTTAATCGAAGAACATCGCGTTAAAAAACATCGGAAATTTGTAATAAAAAATGAATGGAAATTATGTTGAGTTATTAAATACAATAATAATCATTAATTTATACTATAGGAACTACTAAATATGTATTTAAGAATTAGAAACAATTAAAAAACTGTTCTAACCCAATTTATAAATGTAATTTATGAGTGAGCACAGATGTATACGCAATAGCAATTTAATTACACTTATTTCAATTTTCTTCATGTCCAATTTTTTTGCCCTATGTTTGTCATCTTTAAAGTCGAATTCAAGAGGCTATATTGATTACAACACAAAGTGATTCTGGCTCATACAGTTCCACGTGATTCTACGAATTGAAATGAGGCTGTCGAACTCTTTATTGAATTCCGAAAAGTGTCATATTCTATAGAATTCATGTGACATTCTTAACCCTTAACTGGTAACGTCGGGTCACCCGTGCCCTGACGAAAGTGACTGTGTCCTGTAGCTCGAAGGGTGGGGTGATGGGCGAGGCCAAACTATTTTTGAAAAAATTGTATACTAGTAGACTACTAGCACCCAAAGTACCGACGGTTCAGTGCGTAAACAGGCGTTGTGAGAGCTAGTTGAAATTTGAAAAGTGCACGAGTGACCCAACGTTACCAGTTAAACGTGTCGAATAAGACGTTACCAGTTGAGGGTTAAGTATCCTATTGATTCATACAAACTTTTTATATTTTTTTCTTAAAAGTACTATTCTTCATCTTCAATTTCCCGTTGGATTTTTTAAAAAATGTTAATTTTTGTCAAAGTAATGATTTTTTGAAAATAATGATCCTTTTTTCACGTTTTCATTTGTTTAAACAACTATATTGTTTAAACAAATGAAAAAGCGGCAGTATAGCAATTGGTTCTTAAACTACGATAGTTAACGAATTTACATGATTTTTTTCAGATTTTTAAGAGCACTTTAAAGTACTTTTTTAAGCGCCGGACACGAGTGAAAAAACGTGATGTTGATGCTCAAAACTTAAGTATCCTATTAATTCATACAAACTTTTTATATTTTTTTCTTAAAAGTACTATTCTCCTTCTTCAATTTCTCGTTGAATTTTTCAAAAAATGTTAAGTTTTGTCAAAGTAATGATTTTTTGAAAATAATGATCTTTTTTTTCACGTTTTCATTTGTTTAAACAATTATATTGTTTAAACAAATGAAAAAGCGGCAGTATAGCAATTGGTTCTTAAACTACGATAGTTAACGAATTTACATGATTTTTTTCAGATTTTTAAGAGCACTTTAAAGTACTTTTTTAAGTGCCGGACACGAGTGAAAAAACGTGATCTTGATGCTCAAAACTTAAATATCCTATTAATTCATACAAACTTTTTATATTTTTTTCTTAAAAGTACTATTCTTCATCTTCAATTTCCCGTTGGATTTTTTAAAAAATGTTAATTTTTGTCAAAGTAATGATTTTTTGAAAATAATCATCTTTTTTTTCACGTTTTCATTTGTTTAAACAAATGAAAAAATCGGCAGTATAGCAATTGGTTCTTAAACTACGATAGTTAACGAATTTACATGATTTTCTTCAGATTTTTAAGAGCACTTTAAAGTATTTTTTTAAGCGCCGGACACGAGTGGCCCGACGTTACCAGTTAAAGGTGTCGAAAAAGATGTTACCAGTTAAGGGTTAATTATCGATCATTAACGTTTTTTTATTGTTCCAGTTACAAATGCTGAACCACCGCAAAAAGTCGTCGGTGGTACACCAGCCTATCCCGGTGAATTGCCCTATCAGGTTTCGTTGAGGGTCCAAGGCCGACATATTTGCGGAGGATCCATTATCACCAAACGGCACATCCTGACCGCTGCCCATTGTATCAGGGACGTTGCCGACGTCAATACCCTCGTCGTTGTCACTGGCTCGGTCAACGTCAACGGAGGTCAAACTCACAAAGTCCGGACAGCCCTCTACCACGCTCAATATAATCCACATGCTTCCGGTGTTCCCAATGACATTGCCATGCTTGTGGTACGTATACGCAACATTTCATCTTCTTCTCCTATGGGTGAAGCCAATAGGCCGTCGCCATCTTGCGTTGCCATGCACCACACATAATGGCCGTTGAAGTACTTAATCAGCACTGGTACTCAATCTTATTACTTGAAACAAAAGTTTTTAGTACTTTTCTGCTCGATACTCGATTGCTCGAATCACAGTCGTAAAAACTCTAGGACGTTGCTAATGAAATAATATCTTACGCCGGCCATTTTGTTTCAGTTCCACGGTGGTGGAATATTTTTTTTGCCAAGAGAAGAGTATATTTTTTCTACTTGCCAAGTGATAATATGTGTTTGTTGCATTCTACTTTCAGCTCGCCTGGGACATAGTCTTCAATCACTATCAAAACAAAGTCAAATTGCCGGTTGCACTAGTGCCTAGTCACGCTACTGCTACTGTTTCCGGATGGGGCGCAAGACCCAATCAAAATGGCTACGTTCCAGATCTCACCAAAGCACAGGTTTACACACTGAGTTCTTCCGAATGTCACGCGATACTTCAGAAGACCAGCACAATCTATACATCACAGATATGCTCGTATAGCACTGTCGGACATGGCATCTGTATCGTAAGTCTATCGATGTTTTTATTTCACTCACGCAACAACGAAATGAAAATATATATGTGTTCAGACATGAACGCATATACATATCACATTCGTTATAACGCGACAAAGCATTTTGGACAAATATATTGACATATCCTCAATCGAAACTAAAACATTCTTAACAAAATATCTGCTGACATAGACATCGCGATAAACACCCTTGAAGTATTTCGTGCTCATTGTTTAATATAGTATCCCGAAAGACCTTCAAAGAAAATCCACATCTCTTAATATGTTTGCCACATATTAGGAAAGGAAACAATGGGTCCGAATGGTGATATGGCGGTGAAGAGTAGAGGCACTTTTACTCAATGCGCCTGCGCGTTCAATACGCGTTCAATACGCCGAACTTGAAAGTGCGAAAAAACGTTAAAAATCGCATTATTTCGACGTTCCTAATATCCTATATGTAAAATGCCGTTATATAAATGCTGAATTAACGCATCTTACGTGCAAACAACATTAACAACGTCGATAATTTCTTATTTTTTAACGACTTTCCTTGACTTGAATTCAGCTCGTTGTATGGAGGTCTACTATGAGTAGTGTTGAATTTAACCACCAGGTGGCGAAGGTCCACTTTCCAATTGCTGACCACCATTTTCAATCATTATTGTAAAGGATCGTCCTGATGTTTCGAACTGTTTAATAAATGCTTCTGCAGTCTTGAAATACACCAAATTATAATTGTAAAAAAGAATGGCAGAATAAAAAAAAGCTCTCGGATCTTTGGATCTGTGGATTCTCAGTATGATCGTCGATCCAATTAGTGAGCGTTACCAAAATTGTTCGAACTTTCAAATTGAAAGTTCCTCACTCCCTAGAATTTCATTCTATGGAAAATTCATCTGTAGAATGATGTCGATAATTTTTTCGGAGGAACGTGAGTGTTTTTTTGTCGGTTTTCCGGTATTTCATTTTTTTACCACGGGAAAAATGGCATCGCGGGATATTATTTTGTGAATATTTTGTTGTGATAGTCATTATGATGTTTTAACATTTTACCAACGAAATAACGATATTTTTTTTATTTTTCTCAGGGTGACGATGGTGGCCCACTTGTTTATAATGGTCAACTGGTCGGTATCGTATCTTGGGGATTTTATTGCGGCCAGGGATATCCCGATGTGTACACCAGCGTACATCACTATCTACCCTGGATTAACCAGTATCTGCAATCCACGTAATTCCATTTATTTTGCGCTACCTACTCAACTTATTCTAATGAATTATGTAACCTCGTAAAACAACGATTTTTAACATCTAGTGACGCATTCATTTAATTGCGTCTTAAAAGTTATGTACCTCTTGAATAAATATTTTATTTAACAACGATTGTACAATGTACTATTTATCGGCTATCCTTAAAACATTCGGTAGTCATGAACAGTTTTAAACGGCTAAAGTCTCGCAGATAACTGAAGAGGAGGTCCAGGATCCTATTCGATTTTCCGAAAAAAAAAAATCGTATCGATAATCCCAAATGAACGACTTTCGGAAATGTTTTTACGATCTTGTAAACAAATATGTAGAACCGAATCTAAAAAAAATCCTCGAAATGAAACGAATATTTGAAAAAACAAATTCACCTTACATATTTTTATATACCGTGCTGAAACTTTTTTAACACGATCAGAAAATCAACAACCTCTCATTTGGGATTTGCGATACAACTTTATTTTTCGCAACGTGACAAAAATACAACAAGATTCATTCGACCTTTAAGGGAGGAAATAGGGTAAGACGGTTCAAAAAATCGATTTTTTTTTAATTTCATAAATTGTTAGTAAAACTACTGAAAAATATGATCCCAAAATTTTAAATGAAAATTCCGACTCGTTCTATTGTTATAAGCCATTAAGGGGGGAAATAGGGTTAGGACAGCGTTTTCTCAATGATTTTCATGAATTTTTTTATAGTATAAAAAATGAATATCATTTATTGAAACTTTGAGAATATTTTATACATATATTTACGTATATACTATAACATTTTTGAAGAATTTTCTTGAAAAACACCGCAGATATTAGCGACCCCATATTGCAGGTCACAATCAGACTATTTTCACATCGTGAAAATAGCCTTTTTTTTGCGCGTCTGATTAGAGTAGACGCCTTAAATGCAGAATGAATTTATTCTCATCCAAATGATGCTACAATAATGTATGCAAGTAAATGCTTAATTCAAGTAAATTACTCCTTCCCTTCGAAATCAGCATTGTGCGAAAAGTTTAACTATGATCCGATGATTATACCATCAACCGTAACACTTTCGTAAAATATAGGGCATTAATTTTCAATTCGTGAATATTTATCTAATATCTTCTATTCTACATGCAGCGTATAAGAGAGCTGGGACACACTCGATTGGCTAGGGAAAAGGTAGAGGGGATCGCGCTGTCGGCAGTATACGATAAGCTCGTGCAATAGCAAAACGGATTCTGATTGGCTGTTTGAATGGTGGAGGGGTTAGGTTTGCAGAATGTATAAAAAAGGCCGTGCGACGTTCGTTGGAGCATCACAACTCTTTGAGTTGTTTCGTCGAGATTTACGTACCAGGTTTGTAAATATGAAATCGGAATTTGTCCATAGATCGCTCTAGCTGGTCAATCTATTCAACCGTTAAACCGTCTCATTAGCGCCATTTCCTTGTTGACATCTGACAAAGGATTTGCAACTCGAAACAATACAACTTTAATGCAACAGTGTAGTTTGTAATAGCGTTGAGCATGTCGGAGTTTGTTCCTGAAAGCTATGATTTGCGGTCAGCATTGATTTTCTGTTACCATTTGAAGAAAACTGCTGCGGAATCGCATCGAATGCTTGTCGAAGCTTACGGCAAGCATGCTCTCGGTAAAACACAATGCTTTGAATGGTTTAGAAAATTCAAAAATGGCGATTTCGACGTGAGAAACCAAGAACGTGGAAGACCACCGAAAAAGTTTGAAGACAGCGAATTGCAAGCGTTGTTGGATGATGATGACGCTCAAACGCAACAACAACTCGCCGATCAATTAAATGTGGCACGAGAAGCCGTCTCTATACGTTTGAAAGCCATGAGAAAGATTCAGAAAGCGGGAAAAATGGGTAGACGCGAAAAAAAATGACCGGTCGTGAAAAGGCTAGAAAGGGATTCGGAAAAAGGAGGAGCGAAGCGTCGTAGAAAGTTTTTTCGTGATAACATCCGAGGAATAACGAAGCCATGCGTCGTTTGGCCCGTTGTGGCGGAGTAAAATGTATTTTTCCGGCTTGATCTACGAGGAGACACGTGGATTTCTCATGGTATTGCTTGAGAACATTATCCGCGATTTGGTCACATAACCACGCCAAGAGAAAAACCGTCACCGCAATGGCCGTTGTCTATGCTCTATGCTATTTCAAACTATGCTTCAACCCGAGGAGATCCTTCGCAAACCTAAACGGCCCTTCTTAGGGCCAAACAAATTCACAACGTAACTCAATTCTTTTCTAAATGCTACCTCGAATAAGTTTTTCAGATTGCTCATTAGTTCCGTCGAGTTAGTAACATTTCGTAATTTAAAACATTTCTAACGAAAGCGTACTAACGTTGATAAAAATTATTGAACGGATCAGAATTTCTTGAAGCTTTTACCATCTATTACAAAACGAAAAGCCCAGATTTCATCTTCAAACAATTGACCATAAAAAAACTAGGACCTTGTAACATAAGACTGGTCATAGGGTGGTCGAGGTTACCGAATTTTTGGCATGCAAACCCTTTCGGACATACATATACAAATATTTGACTCAGAGACATTACTATAGTTATGTTTCGAATACGTATCGATGCAAAGAAGATATTAGAATGTAGTACAAGTTATACGGGAGGTTAGGCGATCTTTTTGTTAGATAATTTAAGGATAAAAGACAAGTTTTGAAGTTATGTACGCTACTATCAACAAAGAGGAATAGGACTCTCTTCTTTCTTAATACTTTCGCACATTGCTCGCGACGATGACCTATATCGCCTCAAGTCCATTTTTCATTGTGGAGTGAGATGCAGTCAGGGGCGCGAAAAAAAGAGTTGTTTCAATAATTTTTTTTTTTATTAATTAAGTTCATTTCATAAAACTGATTACACAGAGTTTTAATATCATGTTTCAACTTGACTTTGCCAAAATTACAAAAAAAAAAATTAATTATTTATAAAAATATCGCTATCTTTGTGGACCCTCTTTCCAAGTAGCGCTTCGCGGTGACCATCATAAAATTGTACTGGATCATCTGATGTCAGAAAACCAAATAAAAATCATTAGTTTAATAATAAATCTAGTCTTTAATCGTGGCTTTTTGTTTTTTTTTAAATTAACAAAATGGCGGCTATTGACAGAAAACTATCGATTTTCCACCAAAAAATCACTCGTTTATTGTTTAAAAAAATAGTAATTTTCAACAAAAATCAAAAACCTATGATCAAGGACTAGTTTTTAATGGTATTAATAAGCAATAAAAATCCATCGAGTGGTTGTTGAATTATGGTGTTCACCGACTTGAAAAACATAGTTTCGAGAAAAACGCATTTAAAGTTTTTCGATGTATATTTTCGTAAAATTTTGAGCTCGATGGATGAAACTAAACTTTTTAAATGTATTTTGATCCACTGAATTCGAATATCACAATTTTTTGCCGAAAAGTCGAGCATTCAATTGTTTATAGCCAATTGTTTAACCAATTTTTCAAAAAATTATAGTTTTTCGGGGTGAATTAGTTTTTCTTAAATATTTTGGGCAATTCCGAGGTTAACCGCAGGTGTAGAGGCCCCCCTCCGATTTTTTTTGTAATAGGCTCATGCGACGCGTTTTCGCACGCGAAACAACTTTTTCCTTTGACAAAATTGCGGGACGTTATTTATTAAAAAGTTATTAACAATTAAAGTTAATAATTCATATAGCGATTTTCCTTATATCAGCGAGTCCCAATCATCTTGTCCTTCGCAGGTGTTGTTAAGAATACCCACTGAGTAACATACAATAAGTTTTATCCGTCGCTCATTGTTTTTTAAAAAGTTATGAACAAAAGAAGTTTTATAAATAAAACATGAAATAATTATACTAGTGTATGGTGAATAGTACATGTATGAGCGGGTTGGCGGCGCCCCCCTGTATCCCCCACACGCCAGTCCAAAACAACAAACAACAAACAACAAACAACAAACAACAAACAACAAACAACAAACAACGAACAACGAACAACGAACAACGAACAACGAACAACGAACAACGAACAACGAACAACGAACAACGAACAACGAACAACGAACAACGAACAACGAACAACGAACAACGAACAACGAACAACGAACAACAAACAACAAACAACAAACAACAAACAACAAACAACAAACGACAAACGACAAACAACAAACAACAAGTTTGTTGTTTTTGGTTTGTTTTGGGTTTGTTGTTGGTTATTTCGGGACATTTTTGGGTTGTTTTTGGGCTGGTGTGTGGGGGATACAGGGGGCGCAGCCAACCCGCTCATACGTGTAATGTTCACCATACACTAGTATACGTATTTCATGTTTGATTTATCAAACTTCTTTTGTTAATAACTTTATAACAAACAATGAGCGACGGATAAAACTTATTGTATGTTACTCAGGGGGTATTCTTAACAACATCTGTGAAGGACAAGATGATTGAGACTCGCTGGTATAAGGAAAATAGCTATATGAATTATTAACTTCAATTGTTAATAACTTTTTAATAAATAACGTCGCGCAATTTTGTTAAAGGAAAAAGTTGTTTCACGTGCGAAAACGCGTCGGATAAGCCTATTACGAAAAAAAATCGGAGGGGGTCCCCTACACATGAGGTTTACCAATTTCGAAACGAAAGTATTGTCAATAAAATCTTGCTAAAACTCACAGTTTTTGAGTTATAAATTTATCCAAACTAGCTGATCGAAGCATCGTTACTGTTTTGATTGGAGCCCTGCCATGGAAACCCGAGGCCCCTTCACTAATTGTGGGATATCTCCGAAACTATTAATCGGATTAACTTGAAATTTTCAGAGAATATTTTCGAAACATAATACTTCAAGAAAAATAAAGAAATCGATTTGTTGAAAATTCTAACTGCATCTCGCCCCTTAATAAAGACTTTAAAATAAGAAAACGCTTTATAGTTTAGTTTTTGGGGTTATGTTCAATAAATATTGTATAAGCGACGAATTCTATGGTTGCTGTCGCGTGTTCGCGTAAGCTCCATGGCCCTCACGCCACTCACGCCCCAGTACCAATATATATATTTCAATGTGGCAACAACTTGGTGAACTTAACCTCAAAATTTCTAGCCGTTGTTTTGATCTCAGCTCGATTATTAGTTGCTAGTTATATATGTGTAACGACATTGATCAATTGTTATAACCGCCAACAGACTATTTTTCAAACTATAATGAATATATAAATATGTAACTCCTCACGTAAGTTCAAAACAAATCATATAATTTGTTGAGCGTATCATTTGTTCGTTATAACGCCGTCGATTTTTCCACTTTGCAATTCAACTACGTGGAGGCTATGTCTCGTATTGCAACGATATGTTGGGAATAATGCGTTTAACGTCACGTGTACACGGTGAAAAAATAAATTTCGTTTATACGATAAGAAAAAAATTCACCAAAGGCGAGGTATGTAGGAGATTGATGAAGGAGTACAAACAAAGCTTTGGCAAGCTGCTCGAGACTAAAAAACAAAAAATTCAAAGATTAAAGCGTCAGGGGACTGAAGTGGTCGATGAAAATGTTGATCCTAACGGTGTTTCGGAATTTTCTTGGATGATGAAAGTTTCAGACGCGCGTTTGAGAAGGATCAATGTCAGCGGCGGTGACAAATTATCCGCAGCGTCCACTGAAATACCAAGGAAAATTTTTATTCCAATAGGCCAAATAATTCAGGAAAAAGCATGCTCCCATGAATTGGGAAAATCTATGCGCAAGATGTACGAGAATGAATCGTCCGACAAGTTAATATCGAAAGAAGAAAAAATTGCTAGACTGATAAAAGAGACGGAATTGCCCAGAGTGCAAACAAGAATTATTCACAAAAGTTCGGAATTAGAAACAACGATTGAACATCGATCGGGCTTTGTAGTTGCCAAAAAAACTCTGATCCAAGTTCCCAGACTGCACAGGCCAAAATTTACTATGCAAGTTTTACGCAACCCAAAACCCAGTAAAGAGCGTCGAGCAACGATGGAATCGAAGGGGCGTGAAAAAATTGTTGCTACCCAAGTTGGCACGTCCGAGACGACTACGCCAATTTCTTCTTTATCCTCAAAATCATCCGACAAAGATGACGTTACAACAGAGACAGAATGTCAAAGGGACGATGAGCCAATGCCAATGACTTTACTACCCGAAAATATCATTCAAAATATAGACAAAGCGGAATTATTTCACAACGACGAGGGTGACTCGGATCATTCGTGGCTTAGCTCAAAAATTCTCTCTATATCTAGAACGGAAGATAAAGAGTGCTTGGAATTTCCAAGCGTAACGAAAATTCTCAGTGTCACAATGCCCAACAGCACCAAGAAGATGCTGGAACTTTGGATGGCTAGAATGATCAATCAAATGGGGGAAGAGGCGTTCAACGAGTACAGGACAGGTAAGATTCAGAGGGCAAAGGAAAATACAAATTTATGTGTTAGGGTGGTACAATACACCGCCTTTGGGTACTGGAACAAGATTTTTTTTCATGATACCATAAACCACAAATACAAAGAGAAACTTGCGTATTGCTTCGTTGTAATTTTGGCGCATTTACAAAATTTCCTCAATTAGCGAGAAAGTTTTTCATCTTTGGCTTTCTCATAGCGAAAGTTTTTAGTATATGTAATAACGATGCGGAAGCAATTTGCAAGTTTCAATCTTTACCATTTTTTCTCCTCATTTTAAGCTTTAGTTTAAGCTTGCTTGATTTTGAATGGATTTTTCAAATACATTCATAAAGTACAGTTGTTATCGTAGTCGAGACTCGTTAACGAACTAATTTCAGTACATTCCTGTTCTGTGATAGAAAAAAATATTTAATGAACCATGAGCAATCGCGTTTATTTTTAGGGTTACTTGAGAACGGGAAACTGTTGCATTCCTCGATCGATAATTCCCTGAGAAACTTGCCGGTTTACATACCGGAAAAGCTTAAACCTTGTTTCGACAGTCTGCGAAATGTGTTAGGAGAGGTGGAGGATGTGAGGGCGATTGAATCTCACGTCGTTCATCGTAGTCTCGGTTACCGAGGTGTACTGGACTGCGTGGCCTCGTATAGGTAAGTCAGAGCACCATTTTACCAACGACTGAAATTTTCTCTACCTCCAGGTAGCGCGTGCTAATTTTCTTCCAAGTCCGTGAGATGTCGTTCGTTGTACATTTTTTGTTACTCTACTCTCGCGCGGCGACTTCGTCGGTAACGAGAATTTTCGAGGACACTTTTTTGTTATCATTCGTCGGTAAACTGATTTTCTGTTACCTTTATTTTCTTGTTATCATTCGTCGGTAAACTGATTTTCTGTTACCTTTATTTTCTTGTTATTATTCGTCGGTAAACTGATTTTCTGTTACCTTTATTTTCCTAGCATGAGTGTAATTGTTTCTTCGTGTTAGTAATAATTCAAACTACAGATGTCATCACTTCATCTTAGGAAACTACCATTCGAGAAATATTCTAATTTTTGGCGTACTTAACCCTTCGTAGTCACACATTTTAGAAATAACACGTTTGTCACAGGGGGTCGCAATGACCCCAGCCATGTTTAAACAATTGTCGCGTTGCCAGTATCGTTCCGAACGACTTATAACAATTCAGGATACTAGTTTGAACCTTTCAGAATGAGAATATCATGGCAAAAATTTTTTATCAAATTTTCAAAATGGCGAAAAAAAATCAGCAAGGAGGCAATGCGTAAAAAAAAACCATTTTTTACTAAAAAAATCATAATTCTGGCAATTTTTAATATTTTTTCATAAAATTTTAGGGTGATACTCTTGAGATATCATAGTTTACGGAAAAAATAGCTCCATAGTGGGCGTTTCGAAAAAGGTATTTATTTTGATATCTGAAGAGGGTTCATTTTGGAGTGAAATAAAGTATGATAATATTGAATAATGAGCGATTTATTACAAAAATTGGTTTGAAAAATGTATAGATAATTGTGTATATACGAGGGTCGTTCAACAAGTACTTAGCCTACAAAAGAAAAACGAAAATTTTTGAGAAGTGGCGATTTATTTTTCAACATAGTCTCCTTTTAGGTCTATACACTTGGCCCAGCGATGCTCCAACTTTTTTAACCCGTCTAAAAAATAATTTTTGTTGAGGTCTGCAAAATAGTCCTCCGTGGCGGCGATGACCTCCTCATTCGACCCAAATCTATTCCCAGCGAGTAACTTTTTTAGGTTTGGAAACAAATAAAAGTCACAAAGGGCCAAGTCTGGTGAATAAGGTGGATGGGGCAGCAATTCGTAGCGCAGTTCAACCAATTTGGCCATGGCGCTTGTTGTCCGGCGTAAGCAAACGCGGCACCCATCGCGCTGACAGCTTCCTCATGCCCAGTTCTTCGTGTAGAATATTATGCACCGTTCCTTCTGCGATGCCTACAGTCTCAGCTATGTCGCGAACCTTTAATCTGCGGTCAGTCAACACGAGATTGTGGATCTTTTTTACGTTTCCCTCCGTAGAAGCCGTTTTCGGGGTACCTGGGCGTGGTTCATCAAAAACCGACGTGCGGCCACGAGCAAACTCGTTAAACCAATTCTTCACGGTCGCCATCGACGGAGAAGAGTCACCGTAGACAGCATCCAAGCGATCTTTGATTTCGCTGCGCGTTTTCCCTTCCAAAAACAAGAATCGAATCACCGAACGTTACTGCTCTTTTTCCATTTTTGTAAAACTGACTGACACGCTCGCTTCCAAAGGCTATCAAAACAGAACTAATAAAGGGAATTGAATGAAACTTTCACAGTAGGCTACTAAAAGTATGTACTGCACGATGGTAACACTGATCTGTAATAGCAGCGCCTTCGGGCGGTGAGGCTAAGTACTTGTTGAACGACCCTCGTATACATAATTTATTGTTCTCCACCACAGTCAACGCAGATAAACATTCTGTGCGTGTCGCACATAGGGCGACTGCACGAGGAGCACAGCTGTTCAGTTTTGCGATCCTCATGTCGTTTACACAATCCGCAGCGGATCCTTTTGTGCGAATACTGCCGCTCTCGGGACTGTTGTATAGGCGTTTCGGAGCCAAGAATTCCTGCGATTCCTTGTTTGAGGTCGTTTCGGACGACCTCAAACAAGGAATCACAAACAAATTAAAAAAAAAAAATTTAACGATTCACATAGTCATACTTACATTACGGGAAGTAATCCCACGCAGAAAAAAAAATCACTTTTCAAGAAATAATTACGCGATGGTCACACAGCGGGACAAATTGACCCCAGCTCGCGCACGGTCTTCTAGGATCGACTGCCACGAAGGAACTGCTGTCGCGATCCGGCTAACCCTAGTGTCTCCTTACAAAGGGAACCTAAAAGCACCTTTGGTAGGGAGGCCAATCGTCTCGGGCGCCAATAACTTATAGTAATTTTAGCTTAAAGTTGCGCATGGGTCACCTAGACCCCGCATGACCAAGAAGGATTAATGGAGGTTCATCTAAACTTGGGGATAGGCTAATTAGCGAAAATTTTCTTGCAGAGGAAATTTGTGCCTGATCGATTGGAAGAAATCTGACCGACCGAAGCGCGTATTGAGTGCGACGTATGACGCACCGTTGCAGATAGCATCGTACATCGGTGCACTGAATGCGGACAAAAATTATCCGTTCCAGGTAAATTGCCGTTCGGGCAATCATGATTATAAATGTTGTTTTGCAGTTGTCGCGAGGACTAGATTCTGTACATACGTGAGTTTATTTGCGACTTCGCGAAAACGATAATCTGCACATGTGATGCCTATCTTCTTTCGCGAATGTTCCATGGTATAGAAAGAAAATTTCTCGCTGTTTCCGCTCACAGGAAAAAGAGATTCCTTGTTTCCTCGTAATAATTTTTAAGAAACTAATCTTCACGCCGCTCTGGTGGAAATAGTCGAAAGTTTGAAGAGCTAAAAAAAGAAGAAAAAAAATAGGAGAATACTCTCTCTTTGCAGATAAAATCGGGCGTCATCGTGGTAGCTTACACGGCGGGCCATTCACCGACGATTTATCAATGCGACGGGACGAAATTGCAGTACTACTGGAACAAGTGGCTCGGAAGATTGAAGAAATATTATACCATGCAAAATACTTGATTAAACGTGCGTTAATTTAGCCTAGCGTAAATTAATATTGTTATCAGACCCAGAAAGTTCGTGAAACTTTCGTCTAATAACGTATTACGAGCACGGTATCTGTGGTTAACCCTCAAAACTTCAATGTTTTGAGGGTTAGAGAACGCGACTGGTCCTTTGGTATTAAATTTTGGCCTAGGCGAATTATCGTTAGCACCCTGCTTAGGGTTAACGCGCCCGTGATATCCCCCTCGTCAACGATTTCGTTGAATAAGAGCGCGGAAAATTGGAAACGTATACGAAAATTGGCCGCCTATGACCGTTTTCCCTCGAAATGGAAATTTTCTCGTGGAATTAAGTGAGCCGAGCTTGCGAGAAGTTTTCATGAGAGAGGCAACCTCGAGTGGAGAGAGACCGTCCACGGAATCGCCGAGCCATAGTATGAGAACGGATAATGTAATTTTCACCGTAGTGTTCTATAATTCGTGGTTTGTTGTAAAATGGTTAAAACGGCTCGAAGGACGAAAACTCTTGTAAAGTTTATGTTTCTAGCAGCAATGCCGAAATAATAAGTAAAACATGTCGAAGAACAGATAATTTACTATGAAAAAAATGTATATTGAAAATTCTGGACAAAGCGCGATTTTCCGGACAAAAGTAAGTATATGTTACGATTGAACCGCCATTTTTTCGTATAAGGGATCCTCGAATGATATTTTATGACAAATCCGGATTCCTAGGACAATTTTGGGCATAACGTACAGTTTGTTTAATTTTTTTGCCTTTTTCAACAGTTTACACTTTCAAGAATATCCTGGAAAATGTCAAGGCCGTCCCTCTAATACTCCCCGAATGGCAGCTTTCTAAAGGGCAACCGCTCGTAGGTATAAAATTGATAGTTAAATCTTTAAAGGCGTTTTTCACGAAATGAGATTTTTCAAATTTGCTGATATTGTAACTCAAAGAGCAGTTATCCGATTGACTTGAAATTTGAGATGAGTACTCTTGAATGTATTTACTCTACAACGACGTAGGATATTTTTGATTGGCTGAAAATTGACGATTTGGCATTGAAAAAAACGACCATTTTATAGTCAAGAAAACAGACTTTTTTTTCATAACTACGCGCTTTTGTTAGATTTTGATATTTTTCGAAAATCTTACGTTATTGTTCAGGAAATACCTTCCAGTTTAACGACATTTTTTCCTTTTTCGGTTTGGGCTACTCAATCGGCCGGAATTATGTCAGCAGTGGGGGACCTTTTTTTTTTGTGGTCTCCGAAGGCAGCGCATAAGTCGCTTGGATCTCAATATTTTTCGATGAAAAAATTATGTAATATAGGTCAAATGTAGCCAAATATATTCTTAATTTTCCGAAACATTTAATTAAGTACTTTTCTTCCGAAAAATTCCCGAAAATCACCCAAATTTTCAGCGTTCACACTGGTATGGCCCCTTAAGGGCTCACATATCGCTGCGCGCGTTGAAAACCGAGAAAATTTGAAAAATTATTATAAAGGTTGTGTGATGAAAAAAAAATTAAATTGTTGATTTCACATTTTTTATTAACTGTTCAACTATATTTAAAGCAAAAAAGTGTTGATTTTTTTTCTTTAAATATGCACATTTTTTTTTACGGGTATAATTGGGCTACTGATGAAAACCATGGCGCCTCCTTGTCGACATCATAACTTCACCAAAAATTATCCAATCTCCAAAAAAAAAAAAGAATCTAACAAAATAATGTAGTAGGAATAGTCTGACGGAGGGAATTTTTTTTTCAAATTTTAAACGAAGATATTACAGTATTTCAAACTTTAGTATGCAATTCAAAAAAGAAAAATTAGTATTTAATAATTTATTCAAAATTGTCCAACCAAAAAATTAAAAAAACCACTCGTCAGACGATAGAGAAAATAATTATCAAGATTAAAAAAAAAACAAACGTTAAAAAATATTAAAAAATGACTGATTTATCGCGCCGACACTGTGTGAAAACATAGTTTTGAAAAAAACGCGTTTAAAGTTTCGGCCAGGTAACCGTCCCAACCCGGTGTCCGGTCGCATTTATTACTATAACTTTGTAACGTAGTGGAATTTTTTTAAAAGTTTTTTTTTTAATTCTCAAAAGTATAAAGAATAAATTCCGTAAAGAAAAAATCGATTTTTCGAAAATTTCAGGGATAGTGAGCCTTTAAGGCGTACCGTGTGACGGCTGTATTTTTTCGCTTTTCTTTGTGATTTTTTTGTAACGAACCATGAAGATAGAACATCTTGAAATTTTTACAATATATTTATTCACATTTATACAGTCACTCGGAATTTTTTTAAGCGAAAATATAGATTGGAATAGACTTTACACCGTTCGAAACATAGACATGTGAAAAATAAGTACTTTGACAGCGATTCTGGACAAAGTACGAGGGGGGACCCAAAAAAAACGGGAATTGCGCTGCAGCGGGGAGGGAGAGTGGCGGAACCCATTGCTCGACCAGGTGTCCGTTGGGGACACGTCTCCTGAGTTAGTGTGCGAAGTTCTGTCGCCGTGAGTGCATCAGTTCGCCCGTGGGAATTTTTCTAGTGAAATAAAAACCAATGCTCTCATTCATGAAGACCGTCGCCGAACCATTGATCAACTCTGTGAGATGTCTGGGATATCATGGAGTTCAATGCAGAGGATTTTATCTAAAGATTTGCACATGACCAGAGTTGCAGCCAAATTTGTCCCTCGCCTTCTCACAGACGAGCAAAGGGAGCGTCGACTTTAGGCATGTTTTGAACTTCCAAATCAGCTCGAAGAGGACCCTCAACTTTTTTCCAAGGTGATTACTGGTGATGAATCGTGGTGCTATGGATACGACCCCGAAACAAAGCAGCAATCAAGCGTTTTGCCACTGTGGAGGAGGTAAAACAAAAATCGCTGGAAGGCCTAAAGAACATCCCGATAAGTGAATTTAAAAAATGTTTCGAACATTGGAAGGATCGTTTGCAGAGGTGCGTTGTGGTCAAAGGAGAATACTTTGAAAGTGATCAAAATTTGGTGTGAAAATATTAAAAAATAAAGAGACTATGACGAAATTCCCGTTTTTTTTGGGTCCCCCCTCGTATATATTACGATTGAAGCGCTATCTTTTTTTCCTATAAGGGATCGTCAAATGATATTTTATGATAAATCCGGATTCCGAGGACAATTTTGGGTACAAAACATACACTTTGTTTAAGGCGGCTGTACCGTGTGACCGCTGTATTTCTTCGTTTTTTTTTGTGATTTTTTTATAACGGATCATGAAAATACACCATCTTGGAATTTTTACAATATATTTATTAACATTTATACAGTCACTCGGAATTTTTTGAAGGCAAAATATAGATTGGAATCGACTTTATAGCGTTCGAATGACACACATGTAGAAAAATAATTAGGTTGACGGCTGACATGACTCCGGTTGTTCTGTTCATTTGAAATCAACAAAAGAAATGGCATTTTAATCTGTAAACGCGTGGCTATATTCGGAACTAGGACTTAAGATGATCGTATCGCGTGAGTGGAAAAAAATGACAAAAATCGGAATTAAATTTTCAAAACCGTGACAAAACTTTAATTGCCAATATTTTCATTTGATCCTAGTTCCGGCTATGGCCACGGGTCTACAAATTAAAATGCCATTTCATATTTTGTATTCAGATGTCGGTCCAGCATTACATACAGCTCGGACGGGAGAAACATATTATAGGTGGATTTTTCTCCTCATAACGTTGTTATTATTGATGCTATCCCGAAAAGTTATGAATCAAAGTTGTAGATAATCGTATTATCTACAAAATTGCTTTGTACAAAAATTTTGTCAGACTCATGGTTACGGAGATAAACGAAAAAACACTAATTGCACCCTTATTTTCAAGATGGCGGCGGAATGAAACCACCACCAGTCCCAGAAACTTAGTTTACGGTCACGGCTGACTCCCCTACGAAATAAACGACAAAAAAGCTGCTGCCTACTCATAATGCACGGTCTCATGCCGGATTGACTGTAATATTGAAAAAAGTCCTTCGAATTCTCTCTACGCGGATAGAATTTGGATTCTATTCGGTTATAATGTTATATTATTTGTTAACGGTATTTTAATCGCATTCTCTTCTAGCGGATCGTCGAAATTGCCGAGATGTGCACGTTACTTGGAGGAAATCGGAGATTAAAAAAGAACCAAGTTCCTTTTGCGGTTCCTGTTTTGTTTATCGAAAGTCGGACAACTGTAACGAGCATTGTGGCACGAGTACAACACGATATACAATTTCAGTGTACACTCTGTGCACTATTGTCGTCAGTTACCGTTACTACTGTCTTTTTGCACTACCTGCATGAGAAAAAAAATGGCCGGTGATTATTACAATGGACCTGTACGTTGAAAATGGAATTTTGTGGTTAGTCGTCCTTCCACCGAGTCTTTCGCGCTTTCGACTCATTCCTCGTTCCGGTTATCCTGTAACCAGACACACGAGTACACACATAGCAATTATAACTTTCGAAGGCCGCGAGTAAACACCCCCCTGTGATAGTAGCCGCTCGTGCTACAACAATGGTGCGCCACCCCATCGGGCTTATATCGCTCGGTTGGCTCCCATAAACATCGTGCTTCAACCCTTCCTTTGGTGGTCCTTGGGGATTGTAAAACAAATGGCGTCATGGCGGAGTCACCTTTCGCTATGATACGTGTGGCTCCTACCTTGTACCTGAAATACCATAAAGGTTATTTTGCTACTGCCGCACATTACGCACGATTGGGCAAAAGTTTACGTTAAAGCGATCGCAATGCCGAGGCTTGGTACATGGGTAACGTTGTAAACTGATTTTTTTTACGCTCACAATGTCACAGCCCTGTAGACAGTTAAGGAATGACACCAATCTGGCGGCAGAAAAAAGGCCTAACTTTGACGATTTATTTTGAGAGTATGAAAAGAGGTAGAGGATCTCTTTTCAGAGGGTTTATTTAACACATATTGAAGTATGACAAATTTTTTTTATTTCCATTTTGATGCTAAATGACGGCGACAGCACCCATCTTGAAAATCATATTTTTTTGAAACGCCTTTACGGGAGGACAGTTTTCTCGTGAAGTATAAGACCTGGAACAAAAACCCAAAACATTTTATAATCTATATACCATTGGCTATGGGACTACGTAAGGGGTTTTTCTTTATATCTAATTTTGTAGAAATAATGCACTTTTGGGAAAGTGAATCGATTTTTTGCCAAAAAAAAAGCAGTAAATTATTTATAAAAAAAAAGTTCACGTTCAATCAAAAAACGGCTACGTACTCCAATAGATAATGTTATTGGGAAGGTACTGTAAAAATTTCAAATCAATCCATGCAACGGTGTTCAAATAATTCGTCCTCCCAATTTAACAAAGACGATTTTCAAGATGGGCTCTGTCGGCGTCATTTTGTATCAAAATGATAATAAAAATTTTTTTTTTCCTACTTCAATATGTATTTGATAAACCCTCTGAAAAGAAATTCCAGTCCTTCTTACATACTCCCAAAATAAATCGTCAAAGTTAGGCGTTTTTTTCTGCCGCTAGTGGGGTTATCCCTCACGGCTCACACACCGCTGTGCGCGCTGGAATCCGAGTAAATTTATAAAATTATTATAAAGGTTATATGGCGAAAAAAGAAACGTAATTGTTGATTTCACATTTTTCATTGTCTTGCTAACTATAAGAAAAAAAATTTTAACAAATTTTTTAAAAATATTAACATTATTTTTTACGGGTATAAATGGACTACTGATGAGAATCATGCCGCCTCCTTGTCGATATCATAACTTCACTAAAAATTATCCAATCGGCAAAAATAAAAATGAATCTGATAAAATAATGTAGTAGTAATAGTCTGACGGATGGATTTTTTTTTTTTAACAAAAGAAATTACAGTATTTCAAACTTTGGTATGCAATTTAAGGTAGTAGTCCGGTAACTTAAGCCGATTTTCATGTCTTTTTTGGAGGGCGTTTTTTTGTAGGAAAATAAAAATGAATCGTTTTGGATATTTAGGATGTTTTTATTTACATATTAAAGATACAAAAAAAAAATTTTTTGAAAAAATTTAATAGATTATTATTATTATTATTATTGATCGAAATTGGCATCTCGAAAAAAAAGCGCGGGGGTGGCCCCGGTGATTTTGGCTCTTGATGTTATCTGAAATAAAAAATTCTTGATAATTCTTAATCTATAGACATGTCATTCTGGTCGAACTACTGAAATTAAATTTATTTTTATTTTACAACCCCTTCTTTGCTAAAATAAAAGGACTTTTTTTTCCAAAGTCCGCCATTTTGTTATTTTTTCATGAAATTTAACTTCAGTAGTTCCGACCAGAATGACATGTCTATAGATTAAGAATTATCAAGAATTTTTGATTTCAGTTAACATCAAGAGCCAAAATCACCGGGGCCACCCACGCGCTTTTTTTTCGAGGTGCCAACTTCGATCAATAATAATAATATTAATAAACTATTAAATTTTTTCACCAAAAATTTTTTTGTATCTTTAATATGTAAATAAAAACATCCTAAATATCCAAAACGCTTTATTTTTATTTTCCTACAAAAAAACGCCCTCCAAAAAAGACATGAAAATACTACCTTAAAAAAAGAAATTGGTGTTTAATAATTTATAAAAAAATGTCCAACCAAAAAATTAAAAAAATCACTCGTCAGACTATAGAGAAAATAATTATCAAAATAAAAAAAAAATATTAAAAAATATTAAACATTGACTTAGTTATCATGCTGACACTGTCTAAAAACATAGTTTCGAGAAAAACGCGTTTAAAGTATCTGGTAGGTACAACGTGAACTTACGGCTAGTCTCCCATTCCAGCTTCGTACTGAATACCTTCTTTCTCTTGTGTCTTCGTGTTTTTTATGGTTTTCCGCAATCTCTTGTCAATTCTAGTTTCTTTACTAATATCAACATGCGAACAAACGAAATACGAAACGCAGCTGTCGAGAGGTGCGCACCAGTTAGCCAGGTAGCCCGTCCCAACCCGATGTCCGGTCACATTTTATTCCTATAACTTTGTAACGGAGTGGAATTTTCTTTTTTTTTTAAGTTTTTTTTATTAATTTTTAAAAGTATACAGAATGAAAATCTGTAAAAATAAATAGATTTTCTGAAAATTTCAGGGTTATGTGAGCCCTTAAAAAGTTTCCTGCATACATTTTTTTTCTTCTTAAATATATTTTCTTTCGTTTCATCGAATAGGCGATCATTTTTCGTGGGATTTAAAGACACATTAGTCACAGCATAATGGTCGATATAAAAATCTCAATTTGACTCTGGCGTATCGATGCGCGCGCAGTGTAATTCGCCAAGAAGGACAATTTCCCGGAAGATAACTACGGTACAGGAGAAAACGGATCTTAAATAGGATCTATAAATACGGATCAGACGTTTAGCGAGTCTCCGGCTGACTGCCATCTCGCGCGCGGATCATTCTAAATCTTTTGGACTAATCCTCGCCAATCCTCTCGTACACCAAGCCATATTCCGGAACGAAACCCTTGGCAGGGGGTTCGACCCGCCCTTCCCTTATTCTTGTTCTTCTTCATCCCCGTGCGACGCGGAGTTATGAAAACGATAACTCGGCGAAACGCTCCGCAATAGCATCAGGCTCGTTGAATTATCACTGTATCGCGCGCAAAGGGTGGGCCCAAAAGTATTGTCGTTTCTTTGAACGAGATTTCAAGGGGTAAAAACCGTCCCATAGGGAAACATATTTTTTTTCAGAAAGTTTCGCCCTTTTTACCTGGACTAGGATTCTTGTATTTTTTTGTCAGGTCGTCGGTAAGACGTAGAAATAATGTAAAAAAGGAAATTTGTTAATTCATGTAAATTATCGAATTATTGATTAATTAAGATCTCGAAAGCCTCGAAAGACTTTCGAGGCTGCGAATTTTCATAAAAATTCCTCAGACTACATGCAATGAGATGTCAAAATGGCGGACCAATCAAAACGGTGATTCTGGAAAAAAGTGACTGAATTGATAAAGATCCCATATAAGAAAGAGTGTAGCAGTCATTATTTGTTTCTCTCGATTCAAAGAAACAGTTTATGTCTTCTACAGCGGTTCACTCATTGCGAACCAGACTGTCAGATTGTTTTTAGAGCACTGATGAGATTTATAAGGAGAAAGTTCTATCGTACCGACAGAGCGTAAGGGTTAGGTTGAAGTAGACCGGCAGTCGGTATGATGTCGACTCGCTACACGGTTACGTTGGTTCATAAAGTTTCGACTCTCTCGACAAGCGCTTATATCATAGTCTAAAAAATATATACGGGAGTATATCGAACTATAGTCATTTTAAAAACTCTCTAGTTCCACGATTCCCGGCAGTCTGTGCGCGAGACCGCGGTTAACTTTTCAAATATCCATCCGTGCTTTACGTGCCAGCGGCAATACGGTCGAGAAAGTGAGCAAGAAGTATAAAACAAGCGGAACGACAGAGATCGAGGGAAAGTTTGGTGAGCTATAAAGCTCCTTCCCCTTTATCCACGTAGCGGGCAACCGATTGACAAGATTTTTTTTTCCCTTCGACCGTTCAGCGGTTACCGAGGGTACACAAAAACGTTTTTGATCACGTAGGGTATAACGGACATGTGGCGATGGGTCGCGAGAAGGTATGCTCGATGAGGCTTGGTATATCCGTCGAAAATCCTCCCGTGCATAAATTATTGATCGAGTTGTTTAAATATAGGAACTCGGGCCACGTGGGGCTCACGACCGTGTACAGGGCTCACGATATTAATTGATAATTACAGAAGGAGTCAACGGAGCGTCATCCCGTTTACCGCATGTGTGTGCGTGTGTGGGATGAGTGCGCTATCCATAGTGGCCACAAAGGAAATATTCCGCTATACGCTAATATCAGTGCTGTCTGTTGTATTGTCCGGTAGCGTTTGTTCGCTATATCCGTCTATATTGCGCTATACGAGAGAAATAACTGACGCGAAACGTGATTAAACGACGAGACATTATCATTAAAAAAAAAAAGGGAATCTGGGCAAAGAAAGAAATGTTTGGTTCAGGGGCTTCGGAGATCGGAATTACAAATTTTAATCTTTCGTTCACTTCAAATTTAACCAAATTTAAAGTGTCACTTTTCCGAATACTCATTATTCTGTAATTATTCATTTTGTCACATTTTTAAATGAATTTATGTGCGCCAAGGAGATTTTTTCGTTGTTAAGGAATAACACCACTCTAGCGGCCGAAAAAAAGGCCTAGCTTTGACGATTTATTTTGGGAGTATAAAAAAAGAAATAGGATTTTATTTCGGAGGATTTATTTGACACATATTGGAGTATAAAAAAAATATTTGGATACAAAATGGCGGCGACAGAACCCATCTTGAAAATCGTCTTTTTCAAACTGGGAGGACGTATTACTTGCATGGATCGATTTGAAATTTTGATAGTAGCTTCACAATAACATTCTCTATCGGAGTACGTAGCCGTTTTTTAATTTTTTTTTGCCAAAAAATCGATTCATTTTTTCAAAAGTTGCACCATTTCTACAAATTTTGATTAAAAAAAAAATCCCTACGTAGTCCCATAGCCAATAGTATATAGAATATAAAGGTTTTTGGTTTTTTGTTCCAGGTCTTATACTTTACGAGAAAACCGTCCTCCCGTGAAGGTGTTTTAAAAAAATGACGATTTTCAAGATGGGCTCTGTCGCCGCCATTTTGTATCAAAATGATAATAACATTTTCTTTTCCTTACTCCAATGTGTGTATTTCATACTTACTAAATGAACCGTACGAAAAGATATCCTATTGCTTTTCCATACTCCCAAAATAAATCGTCAAAGTTATTAGGCCTTTTTTTCTGCCGCTAGAGTGGTGTTACCCCTCAATCAAATGTTAAATGACTTTCGTACAATTAGGGTAGGGTATTCTCCAAAGAGAATTAATATCAAATAAATTGTGGAATGAGTAAGCAGCCAGAGCGAGTTAGAATGTAATGACAGGTTTACAACTTCGTTTAAGGTCGTAGTCTGGTAACTTAAGCCGATTTTCATGTCTTTATTGGAGGGCGGACTTTGGAAAAAAAAGTCCTCCGCCATTTTGTTATTTATCGATGAAATTTAACTTCAGTAGTTCCGACCAGAATGACACGTCTATAGATTAAGAATTATCAAGAATTTTTTATTTCAGTTAACATCGAGAGCCAAAATCACCGGGGCCACCCACGCGCTTTTTTTTCGAGGTGCCAACTTCGATCAATAATAATAATATTAATAAACTATTAAATTTTGTCAAACATTTTTTTTTTTGTATCTTTGATATGTAAATAAAAACATCCTAAATATCCAAAACGATTCATTTTTATTTTCCTACAAAAAAACGCCCTCCAAAAAATACATGAAAATCGGCTCAAGTTACCAGACTACTAACTTAATGCTAGAAACATGTAACCATGGAAACCGAACGGTGGGAGTCAAGATAATTTGTAAGAAAGATTCACTAATACGGTGGGGGAGCGAATTATTTTTGGCATTGTCAGTAATGTGATACGTGGCCGAGCGAAGCTTGCGAGCAGTTGCACGAGAGAGCATCCATTGTTTTGAGGTAGGGTTTCCCTCGGATGAGTGGACAATGGAAAAAGGTAAAGAGGCTTTGGCGTGAGGTGGCGCAATATGGCACCGACGAGAAAAGTTTGGAGGTTCTATGCGGAGGGTGAGGGGAAAAGTAAGAGCTAACCCGGGAACAGATTCCGAGGGAGTTCCAGGGGTTTCTTTTTTCCCTCCGTGCTTTCTCGGTCATGGACCAAGGGTTTTCTCGCTCCGTGAAAGAATAAAGGGCAAGAAGTAGAAGTGTAAGAGGAATAAAACGAAAACACTGGAGGTACGATTTAACCTTTCGTATAACGTTAGTTCATCTCACAAGTTTTACTAGCTTCAATTAACGAACGTGGTTTCAATCGCTTTTCCAAAATTACGAACGATCATAGGGTGGATAATTTTTCTGATAAGAAACATTTCAGTGGATTAAGTTTATCGTGTCCAATTGCAGAAAATATTCAATCCTCAATGACAAATAATTCATCGGTTGAATTCCGAGAAAATACATAATAAGAAATTATCATTTGAACTTTTCTTTAGCCATTATCATCGGGTACCTTTTCTTGGGGAATTCTTCATTAACCATGATAATTGGGTACCTGTTCACGGTATGAGCAAGAACAACTTTCCGCCATTCTCCGCCCTCAAGCTCCACACGTTAATACCACTACCAGCCACAAATACAATCCAACCGGTGCTGTTTAGGTCTGTTGATTCCTGTGCTGCTGGTGATGCTGGGCGCGGTCCCGAGGCAAAATCGATTTTGGAAAGACGAAGAGAGGGGGAGGGGTGTTAAAGCTGTTCGGAGCGAGAGAAGTTGCTCAGTAGACGGAGAAAGATGTGGATACGGATTACGAGAGACGATGGCCCGGCCAGGGCCACATCCGATCTCCTATCGGAAGGGACCAGCGTCCCTCTTTGCCTTCTCCTTCTTAAGTTTGGGGTGGAAAACTCCCCGAACGAAATAGCACACGACGCGAGAGGG
This sequence comes from Oxytorus armatus, assembly GCA_958009045.1. Classification (NCBI taxonomy): domain Eukaryota; kingdom Metazoa; phylum Arthropoda; class Insecta; order Hymenoptera; family Ichneumonidae; genus Oxytorus; species Oxytorus armatus. Next base: position 2,386,883 of record OY253748.1, on the reverse strand, counting down.
AGGAAGGAAGGAAGAGGAGCGGATTGGGAGAAGTTGTGCGAGGACCTCAGCGAGTGCGGGATGCTCCGCGGGGAGTTAAGGGCTGATTCAATATATAAGGTTGGATCGACGTCCTATTGCATTGATAACATACTGATAAAAAAAACTCCAGCGTTATTGCGTCCCGGTTATTATCGATAACTCCAAAAATACGAAATCCCTTCAGGAGGGACAGGGTAATTTTCGTTTTCCGGGAATTATTTGTCTACCCTGTACGAAGATGCTGTATTGATTCAGGGGGTGACCTTTAGTTACGTGGTCCGGTTGATACGAACGCACGGCAAGTAGAAACTTCACGATCCAGGACGTTCGTTGATACTACTTTCGTAAAAGGTATCTTACCATCAGTCGGTACGCCACATTGCCATACCCCTTCCCCTAGAAAAAAGCCATGTCACGAAATATCTCGAAGTGCGATTTATTTCTGAAGCTGGCCAACTCGTCATTATGATTGGCTGTCGCTGATCGTATGCCGTGCTCGGAGTTCATTCCTGTGCGTACTTCAGATCGCACGATCGCAGACGACGAACTTAGCTTATAAGTCAGCGGGCACACCGATTCTAGTACAGTAAATAAAACGAAATCAGACGACATGCCAGACTACCCGGGTGGTACCAGGTTACCGTTTACCGCTTTCTAACGATTGTCCATTCGGATTTTTCTTCATCATTTATTCCACGCTTCGTTGGATGGTGGCTTTTCCGTCAGATATTGCCGCGGATGTCTTTCATCACGAAACACTTTGTTACAGAAGTATCTTGTAGTAAAGCTTTTCAGCTGCCTTATAGGTTAGGTTCGTTGTTTACGATCGTGCGATCTGAAGTATGCACATGAACGAACTTTAAGAACGACATCGTCAGCCAATCGTAACGACGAGTTAGCTGGCGTCAGAAATAAATCGCATTTAGAGATATTTCGTGACATGTATTTTTTCTGGGGGGGGACAAACAATTTTTGAGATTTTTTGGGGTCCTACCTGGCAAATTAGAAGTTACAATACGAAAATATATTGTAAATCGCTTCTGGCACCGTTAACTTGTATATTTGATACATGTTCCTTGAATTTTACCCAGATTTCGAAGGTTCCTACTTTATCGACGCTGTCCAAGTTTCTCATCATCTTTCACACGCTCTTAAGTGCCATCCTTTTGCATACAACGAACGGTTCCGTGAAACTGTTTGCATACTATTGGAACCAATTACGAGATTGAAATAAAAAATCCTAATTCACAACTTTCTCCGTCGGCTTCACGGTTTAATGGAATCAGCCACTTTCGGGGATCGAACAGAAAGGCTTGAATAAGGTTTTAGACTTTCAAAAAAATAACAATATTTTTTGATAGTCCTAGTTTCAAGATTATTAAAACTTTCAAAAAATAACAATATTTTTTAATAGTCCTAGTTTCAAGACTATTAAAACTTCACAGATTAAAATGCCGTTTGGTTTTTCTGTTTCAGATAAGCGGAACGCCCGCAATCGTGGTAACCATTTTTTGAAAATGAGTGTTTATGTTGCCGTGTACCTCAGCAATGGCCGACGATTTCGGACTGAAAAAATTGTAAAGTGTGCTCAAAATGTGAATAAATATGTGGTAAAAATTTTGCACTTGTACCATTATTTAGTTCACCAAAAAAAAATCCCCAAAATGTCGCAATCCTTGACGATTCGTGCTCTTCGCGAATATCTTTTTCTTCTTCTTAAATGAATTCAACACGGTTATAAGAAACGAAATCTTTATTAAACGGATCTTATTGTTACGCGAACACGCCCACGTAGAAATTGCCAGTATAATTCTACTGGCCAAGCTTTGGGCCAATATTGGCGGCCAAACTTTGACCGCCAGTACTGGCCCCGTACTGGCTGACTATCTGGCCATACTATGGGCCATACTACGGGCCGTACTACGGTCCGTACTACGGGCCATACTACGGGCCAGTATAAAATACAGTCTTATGCCAGTAACGGTTGAATTCTACTGACCAAGCTTTGGGCCAGTATTGGCGGCCAAACTTTGGCAGCCAGTATTGTTTCAGTACTGGCTGACAATCTGGCCAAGCTTTGGGTCAGTATAAAATATCGTCTTGTGCCAGTATTGGTTGTCAATCTGGCCGCACTACGGACCGGTATAATAACCAGATCTGGGCCAAAATAGGCTATAAAATACGGCCAAGCTCTGGCTTCGATACAGGCTTAGTACTGGGCTATAGAAAATGCCAATACCGAGAGTATTTCACTTTAACAGTTGCGTTCTGTAATGTAATTGTAGATTAGGTCATTCTGATCGAAAGTCCATTATTTTGCAAACAATCAAATTGTTGAATTATAATTTGCCCCGAACTTGAAATTGCACGATTAATACAATATTTTTTAGTGTAATATTTGCTTCATATAGCCTATATTTTATAAACACTGTTCTATAAACATTTAAGTACGTATTTTAGACCTGTATATGTACTTAGTCTCTCATTAATAAAAACTACTCCGAGTATTTAGTATATATCAAGTGCGTTTAATTATCAAACATTTATGCATAAACAACCCAGACAACACGGACATCCAAAGGACGTCCTAAAAACATCCGCAGAACGTCCTTACGTCCAAAGTACATCCTTTGGACGTACTTGTGCTGCTCGGGAAACATCTGGTAACGTGGTAAAAAGAAATATAAATTACTCCCAGAGAGAAATAGAATTTAAATAGACATTGGATCGGCGTCCACTAGACGTCAAAAGTGTCGAAAAGACGTCGATTCGATATCTATTTAATTTGCCATTTCTCGTAGAGATGTAATTTGCACCGTCGGCAAAATCGTCTGCCAAGATCCGGCCCAATGAAATAACCAGTATTGGTACGACCGTTGGTGCCAGTAGTAAGCTAGAAGTTTGCCAGATGTGGGCCAAAGTCTGGGCCAAAGTCTGGTCCAACGTCAGAGCCAAAGTACGGGCCAAAGTCCGGGCCAAAGTTCGGGCCAATTAAATAACCGGTACTGGCCCGACCGTTGGTGCCAGTATAACGGCCGGCTATTACACTCCTGTACCGAATCTGTACTGGTCGAATACTGGCAGCCAGTACCGGCACTACGGCAACCAGCATTGGCCCAACGCTCGGCCGTTACAATTTTTCTACGTGGGCGTCTATCTTTTTCGGGTCTACTTCTTAAACTGTCTCTTTTTATATTTTATTTATTATTTATGGCAACGCGCTTAGCAATGCCGTTACTGGGTTCACTGATACACATATCTCTCTATATTATATAAATATTTCGCCGCCGCCGCCGTGTACAAGAGTTAAGGAGAGCGAGCGGGATCGAGTAGGCTGGGTGAGCGGATCGAGCGGCGGCGGGGGAGGCATGGGCGTGGGTGGGGGGGGGGGCAGAGCCCCCCTAGTATATATATATATATATGTACGAGGGGGGACCCAAAAAAACGGGAATTTCGTCATAATTTCTTTATTTTTTAATATTTTTACACCAAATTTTGTTCACCTTCAAAGTATTCTCCTTTGACCACAACGCACCTCTGCAAACGATCCTTCCAATTTTCAAAACATGTTTTAAATTCACTTATCGGGATGTTCTTTAGGCCTTCCAGCGATTTTTGTTTTATCTCTTCCACAGTGGCAAAACGCTTGATTGCTGCTTTGTTTCGGATCCGTATCCATAGCACCACGATTCATCACCAGTAATCACCTTGGAAAAAAGTTCAGGGTCCTCTTCGAGCTGATTTTGAAGTTCAAAATATGCTTGAAGTCGACGCTCCCTTTGCTCGACTGTGAGACGGCGAGGGACAAATTTGGCTGCAACTCTGCTCATGTGCAAATCTTTGGATAAAATCCTCCGAATTGAACTCCATGATATCCCAGACATCTCACAGAGTTGATCAATGGTTCGGCGACGGTCTTCATGAATGAGAGCATTGATTTTGTCGACGTTTTCGTCACTTCTTGACGTTGAGGGGCGTCCTGAACGGTGTTGATCTTCGATTGACATTTCTCCATTTTTAAAACGTGGTTTTACTTAGAGCAGCATCTCCATAAGCAGTCTTAAGCCCTACAGTAGTTTCCGCGGCCGATTGCCCCAACAGGAAACACGTTTTCGCCGAAATGGAAAAAGTTGTTTCACTACAAAAATTCCCACGGGCGAACCGATGCACTCACGGCGACAGAACTTCGCACACTAGCTCAGGAGACGTGTCCCCAACGGACACCTGGTCGAGCAATGGGTTCCCCCACTCTCCCTCCCCGCCGCAGCGCAATTCCCGTTTTTTTTGGGCCCCCCCCCCCCCCGTATATGCGGACAAGCACATATTGCGCTTGATGAATTAACGTAAATCTCCTTCAAAAAGAGCGTAAACAACAGCCTTCACACGGGATGACGGCCTTTAATGGCAATGGTAGCGTTACAATTTCGCCTTTTTCCGAAATGTCAATCGTCTCTAAATGGCATTGTTTTTGTTACGGAGCGCGGTCGATAACCCAGCACAACATTACACGTTGCCTCGACACCGAAGTTTTCCCGTGAGAATTTCCACGGATTTTACCAGCCCCGCGAGACTCCTCGACAAAGTTTGCTGTCTTCTCAATAGCGTAGCTTCGCCCCGCTCATTCTGCCTCGCTGATGTTGTCGCACCGCGAATTCTCTGCAAATGGTATAATCTCCGACGACTGATCTCTCTCGGGAATATTTCCTTCGTCTATAACATCTAACTACAGTCAAATCTACTTTGTCGGATTCGTGAATCGCGTATACGACAATCTTGATCGTAGTTAATGCGACGAGTTTGTCGGCTGTTATCCCGCTCTGCTCCGCTTCACTTAAAAAGCTACATTTTCTTGGGTCTCGGAAGCGTATTACTCTACGAGACAGAAATTTTCATACGCCATATATACACGACAGAGACGTTTCTTGTCTCGATGAAGAAATTCCTATAAAATTCCTCGTGAATCGTCACGTCGTTATTTCGAGGAAAATAAACGTGAGTTCGGCAAACAATTTCTTTCCACAATAATGTACTATTTTATTTGGTGCAAATAAAAATACTGTAAATGTCGATAATCAATTAGGGGCTCGCATATCCCTGCGCGCACTGAAAACCGAGTAAATTTGAAAAATTATTATAAAGGTTATATGGTGAAAAAAAACTAAATTGTTGATTTCACATTTTTTATTAACTTTTCAACTATAAGAAAAAAAATTAAAAATTTTTTTAAATAATATTAACATTATTTTTTACGCGCTTTTCTCGAAATTATGTTTTTAGAAAGTGTCAGCATGATAGCTCAGTCAATTTTTAATATTCTTTAACTTTTTTTTTTTAAATCTTGATAATTATTTTTTCTATAGTCTGACGAGAGGTTTTTTTTTAATTTTTTGGTTGGACAATTTTTTATAAATTATTAAACACTAATTTTTTTTTTTTTTTTTAAATTGCATACTAAAGTTTGAAATACTTTAAATTCTTTATTTTTGAACAACCAAATAAATTCCCTCCGTCAGACTATTACTACTACATTATTTTACTAGATTCTTTTTTATTTTTGCAGATTGGATCATTTTTTGTGAAGTTATGATGTCGACAAGGAGGCGCCATGTTTTTCATCAGTAGTCCATTTACGCTCGTAAAAAATAATGTTAATTAAAAAAAAAACGTTTTAATTTTTTTTCTTGTAGTTGAAAAGTTAATAAAAAAATGTGAAATCAACAATTTAATTTTTTTTTTCATCATATAAACATTATAATAATGTTTCAACTTTGCTCGGTTTTCGGCGCGCGCAGAATGTGAATCCTTAAGGGGGGAAATAGGGTTAGACGATTCAAAAAAACGATTTTTTTTTTATTTCATAAATTGTTAGTAAAACTATTGAAAAATATGTTCCCAAAATTTTAAATGAAAATTCCGACTCGTTCTATTATTATAAGCCATTGAAGTGAGTAGCTCTCCTTCAGGCCCCGAGCGCGCCACGTATATAACCGAGCGGTACTATTTTTTCAAACGCGTTTTTCTGTCAACGACTTTTTTTGAACTTGCGTACACGCTAGTTTGAAAAGTTTTCAACCAATCGTTTTGAAAATTGGCAGTTACTTTCTTCATAGTATTGCGCTTTATATGAACCTAAAATCGGAATATTATCATTCTTTAAAATAATTTTTTTTTTGCAAATAAAGTTGTTAAAAATGGCAAAAAATCATGCTTTTTTTGTTTTGACCCCTGTGGAAAATTCAATTTTCTATTTTTTTGATAGCATTTAGGTTCATATAGAAGAGAGACATATAATAAAAATAAATTCCAACCTCGTTTGATTTCAGATGAAAATTGCGGCTTCCAGAATGTACGCAAAATGCTGAGTCTGATTGTGACCTGCAATATGGGGTCGCTAATATCTTCGGTGTTTTTCAAGGAAATTCTTTAAAAATTTTATAGTATATATTTGAATATATGTATAAAATATTCTCAAAGTTTCAATAAATTATATTCATTTTTTATACTATAAAAAAATTCATGAAAATCATTGAGATAACGCTGTCCTAACCCTATTTCCTCTCTCAATTCGTAAACACAGTAGTTACACGTACGACTCGAGATTACGTTCGATAATCATGAAATTTACAGGCAATTCCAGATAATGGTGTACCAAATCGATTAATCAACTATTCACCCACGAATTCCCATGCACGGAATTGTTATTAATTAAACAATTCATTGGTAACGATGCAACGGATGCATCTGCCTGAATGAATAATTGATAAATCGATTCGGGACGTTACCATTTGAATTATTAATCTGTAAATTGCACTACGCTCGACCTGGACCCGTGAGATTGTCTTGAACGGTAAAAATTCGCTTATCCGGCAAATTAAATGATTAATAACAGTTCGATAGATCCACCGTGTGAATATTTTATATTTCGGTCGCACATTAATACCTAAGTTGTCCGCACATTTCGTGACAGACGTTTATTGTTTACGAGATGTGGATAGCGGAAAACCGCGTTTTTTTTAATTGTTCAAATTAGGATAATAAGTTATGGCGATAAAATTTGTTGCTTGAACCTAACTTTCGTTCGCTCAAATTTACAACGTAAATTAATTTCAAAACGACAATTTCGGAAGTTCTCCGTTCAGACGAACGCCGGTACCAGCTAATTCTGCCTCGCGGATTGACAGTAAATAAAAAACAAGCGAAGCAGTTAATATTAAGGTATAACATCACTCTAGCGACAGAAAAAAAGGCCTAACTTTGACGATTTATTTTGGGAGTATGAAAGACGGAATAGGATTTCTTCTTAGAGGGTTCATTGAACACATATTGAAGTATTAAAAAAAAATTGTTATCATCATTTTGATACAAAATGGCGGGCTAAGAGCCCATCTTGAAAATCGTCTTTTTATAAAAACACCTTCACGGGAGGACGCTTTTCTCGTTGACTATAAGACTTGGAACGAAAAATCAAAATATTTTATAATCCATATACTATTGGCTATGGGATCACGTAGAGATTTTTTTTTTAATCAAGTTTCGTAGAAATGGTGCACTTTTGAAAAAATGAATCGATTTTTTGCCAAAAAAAGCGGTAAACTGTTTATGAAAAAAAAAGTTTATATTAAATAAAATAAACGGCTACATACTCTGATAGAGAATGTAATTGTGAAGATACTATTAAAATTTCAAATCGATCCACGCAACGGTGTTCAAGTAATACGTCGTCCGAGTTTGAAAAAGATGATTTTCAAGATGGGCTCTGTTGCCGCCATTTTGTATCAAAATGTTGATAAATTTTTTTTTTTTCATACTTCAATGTGTGTTAAGGGGTAATATCCACCAATTTTTTTTTTTTTGTCATTTTTTTTTATTGGCTTAAATCATGCTAAAACTATCCTAGAATCAAAATCTACAACGCCCAAGTACTGATCTAAACTCAAAATTCGTTTAAATCAATTTTTACCGAACAACTTTTATGCTCCAAAATCACATTTTTCGCTTATTTTAGCGATGCTCGTTTTTTTAAAATTTCGCGGCTTTGTAAATTAGTAGAAGTTACCTATGATCGATATCGTGTTTTGAATTTGAAGTATAGAGGTCGCTGCATCAAATTTCGACCGTTACAGCGTCTGTACAGCACGTGTTTACTCACAATTTCCCTTTGTTTAGTCGATCAGCCGTTCTCGTTGTGTACGTTCTTAGTTTGAGTTTCGCTATACTTTTTAACTGTGAATTATATTCAAAAGTACCGTTTACGATGCTCTTGAGTTAACCGTTGGACCGAACATGTACGAGTTTTGCGTGGGATCGGACGCCAATCGCGTCAAAGTCGCTGAGCCTCGTATGTCCGATATCGCGAAAGAGGCTAGGCGCAGCCTTACATCAGACAAAAAAAAGGAAGAAGAGGAAAATAAGGCCCGGGAAGGACAACTTTACGGTGCAGGGATAGCTGACTGGAGGTAAAAAAATTATTAAGGTCTATATTATTGCGATTCTTAAGATTTATAGCATTTTGAAACTTTAAACGCGTTTTTCTCAAAACCATGTTTTCAAAATCGGCGAGCAGTAGAACTGAAAAAGTTTACATCCGATTGACTTGAAATTTTAACTGTAGCTTCTTCATTAGATTATCTAGTGAAGTACACACGATTTTAGCGATTTATTAACAACAAAAAAAGTTATAAACAATTAAAGTCGATTTTTTTTGTCGAATTTTTTTTTTTTTTTCAAACCGTCGCCATTTTGCGAAAAAAAATTCTAAAAATATAATCATGTGTACTTCACTAGCAACACTCATGTAGATAATGAAAAAAAATTTTTTTTTGTTATAGGTGGAGTTGGGCACGACTTCTACTGCTCGCCGCGGAAGAACTTTTTAAAAAAACGGTTCACGGCAATCGCTGCACAGCCGCCATTTTGTAAAAAAAATAACAATAAAATTTTTTTTTCCATTCTCCAAGAGTTGCTTAATCCAATGATATATTATTTATATACCTTACATCTCAAATGTCCTTGAAAAAAAATCATGAAAAAGCCTTGTTTTTTTGAGCATTTGGTGGATATTACCCGTTAAATACGCCCTCTGAAAAGAAATCCTATTCCTTTTTTCATAATCCCAAAATAAATCGTCAAAGTTAGGACTTTGTTTCTGCCGCTAGAGTGGTGTGACCCCTTAATGTATAATATTACATGTGCGTAAATGACGACACAAATGTCGGATCCACTCTTCACAGCCTGTTTTGTTAATACAAAAAATTAATTAATTATTTCATCATATCGGTTAAGCATGATCTGATCAGTCAAGTGCGTGCTATACATATATGCGATATATATACGACCTTGATCCCAACAGGTGTTGGTAAAAATCCATGAAGTGTTATGACAACTTCGTGCGAGTAATCTTTGCGATTGTTTCGTTGTTCAGGTTTAACACGATGTATCGGCACGAATATATTTTATGGTTCACGAATATATCACATGGTTCAGTCTGGATTGATTTGTTACGTTAATAAAAAATATATATGTTGATTATGCCAAAAAAACGTATAGCAGTTTAGCACGTCACGTTTATACGCATTGCTGTTTGATTCTTGAGGGGAGTAGGAACGCTTTGACGACTGAAAATGGGGTACAAAGTCAAAGGGCGTTTATGAACAATTGAAAAAACATACGTAATCATTCTTATTTTTATGTTGTTTATCACATTTTTGTCGATGAAAATCATTGGTGTTCGTTAAAAAAATCTTAATAATTAAGGAATATATTTTGCGTTGAAGACCACCGCGCGTCTCGCGCATTGCTCCCTTCTTGCCACGATTCCAAGTAACTGAGTGTGAATTTTCGAAGTTTTTAAAACGGCATTCCATTTGGGAGATTTGCCTCCCTAGGTTGAATCTTAAAATTGTGAAAAAACGTAAAATTCAAAAGAATAGCGGTCATTAATCTAAAAAACACGAAAAATTTGCTAAATTCATTGTTATATCATTAAAAAAAAATTAATTTTCCTATATAAACGTCGGTTTAATGTGTGGAGAAAATAGTTATATCAATTTAAAAAAAGAAAAGTCATGGCGATATCTTCAGGCATTTTTGAGTTATCGTGGCAAAACCAATAAAAAATGTTGTTTTGAGAAAAACGCGTTTGAGGGCAGTAGGAAGGCTTTGACGGCTGAAAATGGGGTAAAAATTCAAATGGCGTTTATGAAGAATTGAAGGAACATACATGATTTTTCTTATTTTTCTGTTGTTTACCACATTTTTGTCGATGAAAATCATTGGTGTTCGTTAAAAAAATATTAATAATTAAGGAATACATTGAGCGTTGAAGACCACGGCGCGTCTCGCGCATTGCTGCATTCTTGCCACGATTCCAAGTAGCTCAATGCGAATTTTCGAAGTTTTAAAAACGGCATTGCATTCGGGAGATTTTCCTCCCTAGATTGAACCTGAAAACTGTCAAAAAAACGTAAAAATTCGAAGAACGGCGGCTAATAATCTGAGAAACACGAAAAGTTCGCTACATTCATTGTAATATCGTTACAAAAAAATAAATTCTAAAAGAACTAAAATTACTAGATTCAAAAAATTCAACTTGCTATATCTCGAGAACGAATTGACGAATTTCTTCCAAACATTGTACAGATTAAAATGATCGAATCTCCGTTGTTTGCTGGAATTTTCGTTGGTATTACTCGAGGCTTTGAGATTTTACGCGATTTTGAAATTTTTGAAAGCAGTCGATCGCTTTCGTAAATTTTGTGCCATCGAGTGAAAACTTTTTACATAAAACGGTTAGGTGACAATGATATTTGATATTGAATTTGGCAATAATCGCTTTAGCACGAATCGCATAAATTATTTATTCTATGGAATGACTAGAGTCGTCGTAGTGTCAATAATTTGTCGGCAATCAATCGGAGGCTTTTCTCCGTTATTTCAAATTTTATTAGAAGATCGACAGAATTTATTCTCGATCATAAAGCCACGAGAGATTTACGTGGTAGCTAAATCGCTGGTATGCTTTCGTTAACGAGCGAACCCGGTCACGCCTTGTGGCATACGATCGTGGCGAATATATAGGGAGAGAGAAAACAGCGAAGCGAGCTGTGACCAGAATGATACGGCCACCTATGGAGGCGGGAGTACGTGTGTCGTTCGGGTCAGGCGGAAGGTCAAAGAGCCACCAAACTCGGCCGGTGTAATTCGCCGGGTTTTAGGACCACGGGTCAACCGTACAGTCTTCGGGATAGGCCATAAAATCATTTCCCCTCTACACATAGAGTCACAGAGCGGACTCGCTTGATCTGGACTGTGCGGAAAATACAGTGGAGCTTTTCATAGTTTCCATAATTTGGAGACACACAGGCCGTGTGAAGTATCATATCCTCCTCGAATTTTCTCGTTCAAGCATTGCCCTGCCACCGGAGAGTTACGCATCCAATTGGTCCTGGAGTAATGTTAATCCGTGTTTGTAAACCTTTTGTTGGATACCATATTTACCCTCTATCGGATCCACAACCCTTAAGTCACGAGGTCAACGGATCACCCGATTTTCCACCCTTCGACATTTTCGTTGCGCACATGCACAATTGTTGATCAATCTCAATGGGACCCGTTTCGTTCGAAAGATTATTACATTTTCTTGAATGTACTTTTTTGACATTTTCAAATTCGTCCAGGTTTCGAAAGAAATTGGCGAAGATATCCGTATTTCACTTCAAAAGATCTCTCGCTTGAGGCATTTTTTCAGCACGCGTTTGTACGCTTCGTGAAAGTAAACTGTCCTACGATTCACTGTACAAGGTTGATATGGCCAGTGTCAGTGCCAATACCATGCCAATCCACCGACTCATTCACCCGTGGATTCCTATTTTCTTTCTCTTAGTTACTTAATTTTCTAGTCCCCGTTTCATGGAAACGATCTTATCCCTGCCGTATTACTCCTATTTATTTTTTTATTTTCTCGCACGACCCATCCTGACCTTTTTATACTGCCTTCACGGAATTACGATAGTGGTGGGAAGCATAGATAAAAAAGTTAATCTCGCAGAGGCATAAATCAGAGTAACGCCATCTATATACGAGATATGTTGGGAATTTACATTCAGCGGCATCTAGCGGCCAAACTTCAAACCACCCTCTACCAGTTGCTGCTCGATTATTACTGTGCGAATGTGTCACGTTTTAATCACAATTCACAAATCGTACTGGTTTATTACAGTAACAATATAATGAATAAAGATCGGGAAATCACGAACGACGTTTGGAAAATTCCGAAAATCCTATACTGATGAAAAACTTAAGTGGTGATAGGTTTTGTTGTGAAAGGTAGGAAAGGAAAAATAGCATATATCCGAGATTACGAAATAATAAATAATACGAGAACGGGGATCAGGAAATTTCGAAAATTCTATATCGGTAAAATTTTATATTGACAATAAATAACACTGACATTAATTAACTGGTGATAGGCTTTGAGTGAAAGGCATTCTGGGCTCATCTTTCGAGTCTTTGTTAAACAAGGATGTTGAAAATTAATTTTTCGTATGTAAAACGAATCTCGTAATTATTCGAAAACGGCGTTTGCTATAGTCGCTTCAGTTTTTCCGGCCCTCTGTTATGAATAAAAACCACAAAATTTCAAACCAACGCGCCATAGAAGGATACTACTGCAATGGCCCTCAATCATTAATTTATGCTTCAATACGCTGGTTCATAAATAAATAGGAAACACGTGGTTATATTAAGGGCTCACATACCGCTTCGCGCGCTGAAAAACCGAGTAAATTTGAAAAAATTATAATAAAGGTTATATGGTGAAAAAAAATTAAATTTTTGATTTCACATGCTTTATTAACATTTCAACTATAAGAAAAAAAATTATAAATTTTTCTTTTAAATATTAACATTCTTTTTTACGGGTTTGAATGGTCTATCGATGAAAACCATGTCCTTGTCGACATTATAATTTCACCAAAAATGATCCAATCTGCCAAAATAAAAAAGAATCGGGTAAAACAATGTAGTAGTAATAGTCTGATGAAGGGATTTTTTTTTTTTCAAAAATAAAGAAATTACAGTATTTCAAACTTTAGTATGCAATTTAAAAAAAAATTAGGGTTCGATGATTTATAAAAAATTGTCCAACCGAAAAATTAAAAAAACCTCTCGTCAGACTATAGAGAAAATACTTATCAAGATTAAAAAAAAAAAAAAGGTAAAAAATATTAAAAATTGACTGAATTATCGTGCTGAAACTGTCTAAGAACATAGTTTCGAGAAAAACCGCGTTTAAAGTTTCCGGACATCGGGTTCGTGACCCGATGTTCGGTCACATTTATTGCTATAACTTCCTAACGGAGTAGAATTTTCTTAGAAGGATTTTTTGGAAAAATTCTTGAAAGTATGAAGAATAAAAATCTGTAAAAAAGTTCGATTTTTGAAAAATTTCAAGGGTATGTGCGTCCTTAAGGGGAGATATACACCTAGGAACCGCAAAAAAAGGATCATTTTTGAGAATTTTTTTAAGGAAAACTATTTGAAATTTCGGATTGGGAGATTTTCTATCTAAAAGTATACACATTCAGAAATATGTTCAATTTTTTTCATAAAAAAAAATAAAAAATTGACGAGGTTGTTGTGTAATCTTCGGAGCGCAACAAATCTGGGTAAACAGTACCCACTGGCGTTTTTTAAAAAATCATCTGAAACAAAAAAACCAAAAAGCTTATTAAATTAGATACTAAAATCTAGTACTTGACATAGTCAATTTTGAAAATATCGATTTATGACAAAATGGCGGACGTTTGAACATAACATAGCGATTTTTCGACTAAAAGTTAGTTATTATTTTGCCTATAAAACAAAAACTAAGCAACGAAAAAAAAAAAAAAAAATCCTATGACAAGTACTAGATAATGATGTATAGAATAACCACAAAAAAATTGAAGGTAGTCGGTTCATTGGTTTTCGAGAAGTTTTGGGTAGCGATTTGAAAAACGTGGTTTTGAGAAAAACGCGTTTGAAAATTTGGGAATGAATAAATCATGAAATTTGTCAACTTACATGGAATCATCGATACCAGGCCCATAGTGTAAGTCTTTCGCGGTCGACGGAATGTTCGTGTCTTCTAAATTTTGTTGTCGGCGCCGTATTCGACCTTTTCTCGTCTGTTCTTGCGCTTGCAGCTCGGCTTTCGCTATGCGAGTTTCGTCTTCTTGCGCAGCGTACAAATGCGCGCCCGATCCTACCGATATTCCTAACTCGTTCATGACTGCTTTCGAGTGCTTTCTATTGAGAATCGAACATCACTATCACTCTGCATTTTACACATTCCGATAAGGCAGAAAATATTGTCAGAAAATTGAAAATTCCATACCCGATGTTTGGATCTTCTGGTACGGATGTGTCACGTTCAGTCTTCAATTTTTTCGGCACTGGAACTGATATTCTCGTCGAAAAGCTCTACTTTTTCGGCAGTATGCGGATTTTTAGGCGGTTTTTTTTTTACTTCGATCTTTGCGAAAAGATCCGGATCGATGATCTTTCCGAGAACCTTTATATCTGTTATCCATTTTTCCCAGAATATTTATTCACAGACGAAATCCGGCGCGCTCTCGGAGGCGGTTCACTCTCTCAGCTGTAACTTCGTTATTTATCGAGATATTGACTTGCAATTTTCACTAGACATTCTTGAGACCTCAAGCTTCAAGAAAATGCAAAAAAAAATCGATTTTTTCGACCATGCTAAGTTTATATCTCCCCTTAAGACGTGCGAGTCACTAAATTATGTTACAAATGCCAAATTCCATTTTTCCGCCATTGTATTGAGATTATCAAGAAAAAATGGAAATTTCCGTGAGATAATTTTATTCCCATCCAAAATCTATTTCGTCGATATTAAGAGGGGAAAAAGGGTTAGGACAGCGTTTTCTCAATGATTTTCATGAAATTTTTTATAGTATAAAAAATGAATATAATTTATTGAAACTTTGAGAATATTTTATACATATATTTAAGTATATATTATAAAATTTTTATACATATATTTAAGTATATACTATAAAATTTTTATACATATATTTAAGTATATACTATAAAATATTAGCGACCTCATATTGCAGGTCACAATCAGACTGAGCATTTGCGTATATGTCTCTCTTCTATATGAACCTAAATGCTATCAAAAAAATAGAAAATTGAATTTTTTACAGGGGTCAAAACAAAAAAGCATGATTTTTTACCATTTTTTGCAACTTTATTTGCAAAAAAAAAATTATTTTAAATAATGATAATATTCCGATTTTAGGTTCATATAGAGCGCAATACTATGAAAAAAGTAACTGCCAATTTTCAAAACGATTGGTTGAAAACTTTTCAAACTAGCGTGTACGCAGGTTCAAGAAAAGTCGTTTTCAGAAAAACGCGTTTGAAAAAATAGTACCAAGAAAAACAAGCAATATGGGGTCGCTAATATTTTATAGTATATACTTAAATATATGTATACAAATTTTATAGTATATACTTAAACATGTGTACAAAATATTTTCAAAGTTTCAATAAAATATATTAATTTTTTATAGTATAAAAAAATTCATGAAAATTATTGAGAAAACGCTGTCCTAACCCTGTTTCTCCCCTTAATGGCTTATAACAATAGAACGAGCCGGAATTTTCATTTAAAATTTTGGGAACATATTTTTCAATAGTTTTACTAACATTTTATGAAATAAAAAAAAAATCGATTTTTTGAACCGTCTAACCCTATTTTCTCCCTTAAGACGAGTCGCGTCGCGTTCGTATTGTAGAGAGAACGAGCTGTCGTTGAAATATCTCGACGATGACGTTGTCGAAAATTAGTTCACGAAGGGAAAAGTCGAGAGGCTGGCACGTCAAATTCTCACCGCCTCACGAAACGCGTGACGTCATTAGTAATACAGTGCTCGGCAGCTGTAGGAGTGGTAGTCTATAGAAGGGCGTGAATTGACAGTAAATAACTCTGCCGTCGAACACGCAGGGGGATTGCCTAGTCGGGGTAGCACTTTGCGAGAAAGGGATCGTTAATTCATCATACAGAAGGTATCGAAGCACTGGTAGTGAATGGAGTCGAATGAACTGACGTAAATACAAATTGTATCAACATTTAATCGTATGTCCATCAATCATTTCCACTATTGTTGTTCAATGACATTCTCGCTTTTTCCACATCTCTTTGACTTTTTCCCGTAACTCACGTCACCTTACAGTTGATCCTTGGGCAGCTTAGCTACGAGCAGTTCGGTGATGTGAGCAGCGCGAACATTAAAAAATTACTTACCATTATGTTGATCCTATTTTGGTTACGAAACGTTATGGAAATTGACAACACCGTCGTATTTTTGTAACATAAATATGCACACGACGGCAATAAAAACAACGATAAATTACGTTCTCGTCGAAAGATAATCGAGCTTCATTCATGAAGAAATGATTCGGTTTATATTCCAGACCTCAGCGTCATCGGGATCAAACACAGGTGTTGTCGATCAAACAAGATGCCCCGCGTTACCAAAACATTCGTTTGTATGCTCCCCTGCAAAAAGAGATTTACTTGATATCGCGATGTTTTTATCCAACCGTAGCCATGAACCGCCTGTGAAGTTAATTTTTGTTTTTGTTATTGCTCGTTTTCAATGAACAAACAGCCATTGTTTTGTTATTGTACAAATTGTGAGGACTCCGGGCCGTATATAAATATGTGTATTCGATCTCGGTCATCAGACAATCAAAGCCACCATTCGAGCCGACATGTCTGGTGTTCACCAATTACTCACGCTTCTTTCGGTACTTGTCATCGCCGGTGGTGAGTAAATCGAGTGAAAATAGTGTTACCCATATTCGATCTATGTCGATATAAATTCTCATCTTTGATAAATACAGTGGGAAATGCTCTGCCGCAAGAACGTATCATCGGTGGTACCGAGGCTGCTCTTGGTGAATTTCCATACCAGGCTGCGCTGAGGATACGCGGCAGTCATTTGTGCGGCGGTGCGATAATCGGCGAGCGACACATCATCACTGCTGCCCACTGTGTCGTCGGTGTCGTTAAACCTCCTTATTACGACTTTCGGGTTGCAACTGGCACGGTCCGGAGAACCGGTGGTCTAACTCGCGCTGTCAAATCGGTCGTCTCTCATTCAAAATACAACGCCCATGCTGGTGCCAATAGTGCCAATGACATAGCTATCATTGAGGTAAGTCATGAGAGTTCCCATCACTGATATAAGGGCTCCGATCGAGCGCTGCGATCGTAGCGGTCGAAGGGAAACCTTGCCAAAGGTTTCTGGACAATGAGAAACATTTCAGAGTAAGAGAATAAACATGTAGAGGCAACCGTGTAGCCTGAAAATCCTTGTCCACCAAGCAGCTGTACTGCATCTTCTTTGTTCTCAATTATCTAGATATCCTTATTGTCACATGTACCAAGATAGAAGTGGTGAAGTGGTCTTTTTAGTCCTGATCATATAACTTCATTGATAGAAGCGTAGTTCTTTAGAAAGTAGGTGACTCCCGAGTTTAAATCCCGTGGACCACGGGCCCCTGCTTGAGAAAAATCGTAAAGGTGATGGAGGATGATAGCAGTAGTAGTTAATCGGCGTTTCGCAAGATGGCGTTGATTGTTAAAGACCAATGGCTCTCGTTCATTGGCCGCGCCACTGAGATCGAGGAGCGAAGCAACCAATCGGACGAGACTCGGGAGCCAGTTAACCATTAACGCCATCTAGCGAGCTACCAAATTGCTACTACCGCTATTACATATCATCGCCCTTGTGATTTTTACAGAATAGAGCTCCTGGTCGGATTTTCAACCCAACAACGATGAGATTTTGTTTTCATTAGTTTATCCGTGATTCCGGTGGTTCTGATCCCACCTTTGATGGTATTAATGTCCCACACCTTAGATATTCTTATTGTCATACGTAACGAGATAGAAGTTGTAAATGTCTGGTTAGCCCTGATAATGTAACTTCATTGAAGGAAGCGTAGTTGCTCAGAAAGTGGATGACACTCGGGTTCAAATCCCGTGGACCAAGGGCCCCTGTTCGAGAAACGTTGTAAGGATGATAGTAGTCGTAGTTAATCCGCGTTTCACAAGATGGCGTTGCTGGTTGAAGACCAATGGCTCTCGTTCATTGGCCGCGGCACTGACCTCGACGAGCGAAGCAGCCAATCAGACGAGACTCAGGAGCCAGTGTCTAAACTAGTAACGCCATTATTGGCATTAACGTTGACATTCAGATGTAATAACTCACTCAGCGACATAACGGTCGAAAGTGATGAACAAGAGTATGGGAAATCATAATGGAACAGTAATGCTAATGCTGATTTGATTTAGCTGGTTGTATAAATTCATCGATAACTCGCGTTTTTATTTGAAACGATTATTTAACAATCACGAAATTCGCTTCCTTTTTCATGCTTCAGCTACTGGACAAAATAAATTTCGACAAGAACCAAGATAAAATTGATTTGCCAACGAACAAGACTAGCAGCGGAGTTGATGTAATTGCCACGGGATGGGGTTACGTGGATGTGAAGCAACGGAAAACCTCCGAAACGCTCATGAAAGTAACGCTGAAAACACTTGACCCTACCGACTGCAAGAAGTATGCTCCTTCGTTCAACTTAAACTCACATCAGATCTGTTCGACTGCCCCACCTGGACGCGGTGTCTGCCAAGTAAGTTTTCCATCAATATTATTATCACCGTACACCGAAAATGGGACGCAATGTGACAATAAAATCATTGCAATAATCAACGGTGTTTTCCAATTCATCGTTGGAGTAATTTTTTTTTATTGGCTTCTACGATGGACATGTTTTGTGCGTCATATTCACTGTGTACCGCTCTTAGACTCGAACGGAAAAAAATTGTATATGCCACCAATTGCAAGATGAAGTAAACACATTTTCGTCATTTTTCCAGGGTGACAGTGGCGGTCCTCTCGCTAACAAAAATGAACTGGTCGGTCTCGTATCTTACGGTGTACCTTGCGCTCGCGGAATTCCTGATGTCTACACCAGTGTTTATCATTATCTCGACTGGATCAAGAAAACCATGGGCAGCTCCTAGTTTTTTTGGAAATGTATTAATTAACGATACACTGACTATTGACCTTCTGCCTCAACGATAACGGGTCTGGCGTTCGTTCAACTGTGCAATTCACTAATGTACAAAAGGCGGCACTCGCGTCGGTCAGTAAAGATCCGCCAGGATCGCAACGTTCGTTCAAATGTACAACTATTTTCTGAACCAGTTGACAGTGATTCGAGGTTAGATGGTATCGCTTGGAACTGTTATCGCTACGTGATTTTTATGATTTAATAAATATCCTTTAATATACGTGGAGCGCCGTTTCGAGTTCTATTTAGCGAATACATTCCCTCAAAACTGTAATTGGTTAAGACCGCTCGAAGAAGGCAAAACCTCGAAATGTGGAAGTATAATTTAAGTCGCCGCGTCCGCACATCATCGAGTTACGCGACGATAGTTGCTCATCGTTGTCACAGCAAAATCGCACTATACATTCCACTTTATACGATGGGGTATATAAAAAAAAAACGGAATGTGTGCTGGGACACATAGTAGAAGTAAAACTTCAACGGACAAGTGGAAAAACGAATCGCAACAAAATTTTCACTTGAAGTTTTACGGGCAGTTTGTTAATGTACTTGTCCAATTTGAAAACCTGCCCGTAAAACTTCAAGTGAAAATTTTGTTGCGATTCGTTTTTCCACTTGTCCGTTGAAGTTTTACTTCTACTGTGTGTCCCAGCACACATTCCGTTTTTTTTCACAGGTTTACTGAAAATTATGATTTGGTTA
Source organism: Oxytorus armatus (assembly GCA_958009045.1). NCBI lineage: Eukaryota > Metazoa > Arthropoda > Insecta > Hymenoptera > Ichneumonidae > Oxytorus > Oxytorus armatus. The sequence continues at coordinate 2,367,002 of OY253748.1, read as the reverse complement.
GGTTAGGTACCTTTTAATGAGTGCATTTTTTATTTAAACATATTTTATTTTACCGAATGGATTATCATGGAATGCCTTGACAAATTGTTCATGTGCTAATTTATTTCGGACGAACGCTGCGTATGGTAAATTAGAGGCCGCTCGTGGAATCACCGCTGTGCTGACGCTGGAAACCTGCCTCGTACTCGGCCCCGTTACTTGACTTTGAAGTTGTCCTCTCGATTCCATCTCACTAACGCGCCTTGCCAGTCTAGCCTTTGATTGTCGCTGGGCTGCTGATTGGGCTTGTTTTTTCACCGGTCCTTGGGCTTTTTTCCGAGCCCGATATTCTCGCTGCCTCTCAGCGGGCGTCTTCCCCATTTTAACGTCGGTCAGTTTAATTTACTGTTAAAAAAAACAGATTAAAAAATAAATCTTTAGATAAAAAATATTTCCAACAAAAATATTTCCATAATATTATGTTAACAAAAAAATTAGTCATAATAAGATATGTTGAAAAAAAATATTTAAAAAGAATATTTAAAAACAAATATTTCAAAGAAAAATATTTAAAAAAAAATATATACTTAAAAAAATATATTAAAGAAAAATATTCGAACAAAATTATGTTAACAATAAATATATATGTACTTACACACCGCGGAGAATACCAACAGAGCAGATTTAACACCTCTATATATATATATATATGTTGTGTCTGTATAGTGTAATACGCTACACACGCACCGACCATATTTTTTCCGTCAACACTTTTGTCGTTCGTTGTCGTTCACTTTTGTTGTGACTTTGAAAAAACTGAACCGTCGGCAAAGTTTTCTTGTTATTAATTTGTTTCCTTCACAAACTCTATTTATTTATTTATTCATACGTTTTTTACACAGACCGCAAATAGAGGCAATGATGCTCAGCCACGTGGAGAGCAGAGGTAAAAAAACAACAGTTGAGCTCAGCACACACTGCCGGGACTCTAGCGGACTCCCCGCTCTCCGCGCGGCTGCGCATTATATCTATTCAGTGCAGTCGTTGCCCTCTCTCCGCCGCTGCCGTCTCTCACTACGCGATATACCGTCTACCCCCTCCACACGGTTGTAACGCTTTTTCGTGACAGAAAATATCGTAATACCCCCCGTCTTTATAGAAGTTTCACTTCAAAAACTACTGAGTGCATGTTGGCACTGGCAAAAGATCCCGTGTAGAAATTGTGATAGGGATCTAGCTGAATTCTTGTGATTATCCCTATTCTCTGCTAAGGATCCGACTAGATATCGAATCGGGTCATAACACGGAAACGTCACGCTTATAAATTGGATTCCGAAAGGGACTCCTGACTAGATTCCTAACTATATCAAGCCCCAATCCTACAGGATTCTTAAAGAATTGTATGGAATCTGATAGGATCCTTACATGATTTTACACGGTCATGAAATTGATCATGATTGTTTGATCTGCAATATGAGTGTTTCAGTAGTATATCTTTTCACATTTGTACGGCCCTTCCCATTTGTTACTGGTTCTATGATCTGGAATAATAATATGTTAGAGTAAAAAAACTGCGGCGACGAAATAAAATATTTAATAAATAGGAACTCGGGATCCGGTAAACAAATTAAAAATAAGTATTTATTTAGCTTCTGTCGGTGTATATCACTTAAACCGCGAAGTAGGTACTCGCTTACTTAGTATAAATCTGAGCGAGAGGCCTTCATGTCTTCGGCCCTCAACTCTACAGATGCAATACTGCCCCGTCCGTGGCGAGAAAGTAAAACTGCCCCGAGCGTGGCAAGAAATTAATACTGCCCCGAGCTTGTCACGAAAAGAAGACTGCCCCGAGCGTGGCAAGAAATTAATACTGCCCCGAGCTTGTCACGAAAAGAAGACTGCCCCGAGCGTGGCAAGAAAGTAATACTGCGCGGCAAGTGGCAAGAAATTAATACTGCCCCGGAGAGCCTCTCGAGGCCCGCTGGGCCTCGAGGGACGTTCACGGCCCGACGCCACTGCACCACTCCGACGCAACGTTCGCGCGCGATGAGAACGCCTGGGAGCCCGGTAAAACAACGTTCTGTGCCATGTGTGGTTTAATTCGTTAAATGCTCATAATTCATAACTTTCGAAAAAATCGTGTAATTCATAGAATTGATTAAATTTAATAAAAACATTTGGCAGCGAGCGGGACACTTACCCTTTTCAGCTTCGTAATGTAATCTGCTTATGAAGTTGATGAATTATTTATGAATAATATTTATCATTGCAAAACACCCATTTGATGGACAATTAACAGGAAAAAAATTACCAATACAGTTAAATTTGTGCGTGTTTTCCTGAAATATGAAGTTTCAGTTCTTCATTTTGGATATACCATTTTTAAAGTGTTTCCCAATACCATTGTTTTTTTTTATACACATATAAAGTAAATTGTTATCCAATCTTAACAAATGAAATTTAGAAATGTGAACAGTCATGTGGTTTCAATTTAATTAATAATTGAGATGATCGACGTGACGAGTTACCAAGAAACGTACGAGGAAACGTGTCAGGTGAACATATAGTCAGATGGATCGACGGAAAGTCGGTAAGTATGAGTTGTCATTCATACAAATGTTCATATTTTACACGTTCGTTCCGTAATTTTTTACAATCCCCTTTTTCTAAAATTTGTATGTTTCTTAATTTGCGACCTTTTGTGGATATTGACAACATTTATACCGACATTGAATGTTTTCTATGATCATTCAAAGAATTATTACATATCAGTATATGTGGATAGATACATAAGGATTGCAGCAACGGGCGTTTACTTTTATAACGAAGACTGATGAATGAGTTTCATTCGATTCGACATAGTGTACAATGTTTTATTTTTAACCAAAATACACTATTTTAACAAGGCTTTGCCACACGTGTATCGGTTGGTTATAATATTACTGCTAATGTCATGGTGGTTACCTGCTCATCATACATCAATTTTAAGGTATGTGCATTCGTATTTTCATTATGTTAACATACGGAATTCGAACTTACATTAGTAAATAGATATCTTTCCTTAATATCACTATGATGCGATAATTTAATGTAGCTCACTGTTGACTAGTATTCACAGATTTAAATATTCTTAATAACATTTATTTATAGCTTCGCAAGTCATGAGATTTTTCTATTATAAACGATTATAAACGAAATTTCTATTATATGGCCGATGAAAAGTATTGCACTGCGTAGTGAAATATTTCGTGCGTAAAACATCGTGTGTAGTCAACAACAAGCTTATAGGTAAAATCTCATTTATTTCTGTGAAGCTTGAGCAAGGTACAGGTTCTCGTGTATTTTTCATCTACTTTACGTACTGTATGTCCTCCGATCATTTCATGAGGCTATTCGTCCAGAAAGTCGTGCACCCACCCTAGCTATCGAACCCGATGACACGATGATCCATCCAATTGAAAATTAATCGGGTTCTATTGGAATCAATTTCGGAAGAGATGAGTTAATAGAAGAAAATCAACTTCACGTAAAAGCTGAAGGCTTGTCATATGGGCCTGGTATCGCTGATTAAGCCGTAAGTAATTTTAATCATTGGTTTTTTACGTGTCGAAACTTTAAATGCGTTTTTCTCAAAGCTGCCTCTTCGACATTAGTGTGTGGGATTATTCAAAAGCTACCGATTGAGTTCAAACTTTGTAGAAATGTTGATAATATCATTACCTTCTAGTTGACGGAAATCGTTTGTGAAAAATCATTAAAAAAACTACTTTTTTAAAACAAATTTTGCAGAAATGCGTGAAATTTCGGTTTTTTCCTTCAAATGCGTGCCGTTGTTTTAAATTTGCATTTTATTCATTTTAATTACCGTCAAATAGAAACTGCACATGTTCTAACTGAAAAAATGCTTGAATTTTGTTGCAGATAAAAGTCTACGGGAAGCTAGATTGCACGTCGTTTCGGAACTCCCGCCGCAACCTTGCCTTAACACTCTGTCACAGCTCCGGCATTTTGATAATAAATGAATTGAAAAAATTGTTTTACATAATTAAAGGTACTATCAAAGTATGCCTACAGTTTGATAAATATAGAATATTTCTTAGTTAAAAAAATTGTTCAAAAATGACTAATTGTTTTTCCCGTCTAATTGTATATGTCCCCTTAATAGGGAACATCCCTATCCCATCCCATCCTCAGCGATAGTCCGATGGATAGACCGATAACTCGGAAAATTCCATGAGTTGTGCTATTAAGGTACATTTTTGAAAATTTTCAAAATATTATAGAATCTAGTAAAGTCGTGGTAAACAAAGGATTGTTACTTATTCACTTGTGTGCCAAATTTCAGCCTAAAAGCCTACACCGATTCGTAGTTACAGCAATTTTTACGATTTTCGCTCCGATCGCACACACGCGCACAAATCCAGCTATTTTTTCGAAAAGTGATTTTCCTATGTTTCGAAACATTTTGAACACAATGGTATTATAAACAAGATTAATATTTTTTTCGTAGAAATTAAATCTCTATGAGTAAGCAAAATAAAATAATATTCGGAATGGAAAGAATTATGACGGTGGATTTATGATGAAAATGACGGATTTTCTTGGGTACGTTCTGAGTGGTGTATGTTTTTGAGTCATGTCGACAGGTAGAAAGTGCAGCCTCGTAGCCTGCAGTTAAAGAGTGCACGGACGCCGATCGTGGCATTCACCTTATTCGAGGTATTCATGTAATTCATTACGTTATGATACAAGCATACAAACGATGAAATAAAAATAACTGTACGACATTTACGTTTATATTAAAAATTCGCTCAGGTTCATCAATGAGGCAATTATTCGGGTGTACCAGGTCCCACCGTCTTCGAGATCAAACACAGCTGTTGTGTTATTTAAACAAGAAGTGCTTTATCAAAACACGCAATTTGTTTTGTCCGCTGCAACGGAGTTTACTGCATCGCCTTACGTCTTGTTCGTGATGCAGTCGTGAAACAGACGTGAATTAATTTGATGTTATCGTACGACTTCAATGATCAAACAATCGTTGTTATTGTCAAAATCGTAACGATTCAGACCGTATATAAAGATCCGTCATTGCGATCCTCGCAACGGTCTAAGCTACCAGTTGACCAAAACCATGTGCGGGCAACACCAATTACTCGCGTTTCTGACGGCTGCTGTTATCGCCGGTGGTGAGTAATATTAAGTGCATGTAACCTATTCGATTCGAAATCTGTATCGATCTCAATGGTGAATTGTCCCTGACAAATACAGTGGGAGATGCTCTGCCGCCACAAAGAATCATCGGTGGTACCGAGGCCGCTCCGGGTGAATTCCCATACCAGGTTGCACTGAGAATACATGGTCGTCACGTGTGCGGTGGTGCCATAATCGGTGAGCGACACATCATCACTGCGGCTCACTGCGTCGAAGGTTCCGTAAATCGTCCGTATAAAGAACTTCGCGTAGCCAGTGGCACGGTCTCAAGTAGCGGTGGTCAGACTCATGCCGTCAAATCGGTTGTCTCTCATGCGCAATATGACACTCGGTTTGCCAGTTCTCCCCATGACATCGCTATCATCGAAGTAAGTGTACAGCAACAGGACATTAACGGTATGGTAACGGTACAGTAACGGTACATTAATGGTGCATTAACGGTACATTAACGACACATTAAAGGGACATTAATGGTGCATTAACGGTACATTAACGACACATTAAAGGTACATTAACGGCACATTAAAGGTACATTAACGGTACATTAAAGATACATTAACGGTACATTAAAGATACATTAACGGTATATTAACGGTACATTAACGGTACATTAACGGTACATTAACGGTACATTAACGGTACATTAACGGTACATTAACGGTACATTAACGGCACATTAACGGTACATTAACGGTACATTAACGGTACATTAACGGTATATTAACGGTACATGAACGGTACATTACCGGTACATTAACGGTTCCTTAACGGTACATTAACAGTACATTAACGGTTCCTTAATTGTACAGTAACGGTACATTAACGGTATATTAACGGTATATTAACGGTACATTAACGGTACATTAACGGTACATTAACGGTACATTAACGGCACATTAACGGTACATTGACGGTACATAAACGGTACATTAACGGTACATTAACGGTACATTAACGGTACATTGACGGTACATAAACGGTTCCTTAACGGTACATTAACAGTACATTAACGGTTCCTAAACGGTACAGTTACGGTACAGTAACGATACAGTAACGGTACATTAACGGTACATTAATGATATATTAACGGTACATTAACAGTACAGTAACGGTACATTAACAGTACATTAACAGTACAGTAACGGTACATTAACGGTATAGTAACGGTAACTGTATCCTCGATAAAATGTTCCAGTCGAATATCGGGGATTAGCGGGATCATCCGTTACAGATATATTTGGGCACATCTATTTTATTCGGAACGTTTAGTGGACTGATATTTTTTGGGGGTATTTTAACTTGACACCGTTTTACGATGAAATGCCACTTAATTTATCATAGACATTTGCCGAATTAACATAAAGTACATTAACGTTGATGTTCAGTTACAATTTTTCCCATTCATTAACACAATCCTTGAGGGTGTGATGCTTCAGAATGGGAAAATGCAACTGAACGCTAACGTTGACGTTTATTTATTTCAGCTTATCGTATATTTACCGGTAATTCGGATTACAATTAAAAACGATTTTCTACCAGTTGCTAATTTTTTTTGTGATTCGTACGCCAGCTAGCCAACGCCATAAAGTTCGACAAGAACCAAGACAAAATTGATTTGCCAACGGGAAATGCGACCAGCGGGGTTGACGCGATCGCCACGGGATGGGGTTTGCAGAGATCGTCTCAACGCGCGCCCACCAGTAAACTCATGAAGATTACATTAAAAACACTCACATACGAGCAGTGCCAGAAGCACTTACGTCTAGCCACCCTACACCCTCAGCAGATCTGCACGATGAGCGGTGCTGGACTAGGTGTCTGCCAGGTGAGTTGCACTACAACCCTTGTTGAAGTTTGAACTCTTTCGCGGGCTTCAAGTTTATCCAAGCTTAGAGTGCAAGAAGTCTAAAGATTTTCCGGACCCTCAGTCGAGTCCCCGAATCATATTTCGTTAACTTTCCAGGGCGATAGTGGTGGTCCTCTCGTTTGCGACGGTAAACTTCTCGGTCTCGTGTCATTTGGCATACCTTGCGGTCGTGGATACCCCGATGTCTACACTAACGTCTACCATTATCTGGACTGGATCAAGAAAACCATTGAGAGCTTCTAGTTCTTTTACGCATATACATTAATACTTCATGCGCCGATCATTGTCATTCCACATTACCAATAAAAACACTCGAGTCTGAACAGCAATTGCCCCATTTTTATTGTACATATGGTAGATTAAGAACAGTATGTCTTTTGTGTAGATGGTACGACACGTATCGATATTTCGGCCAAAAGTCACCTTTACTGACAATCGTTTGTTAACGATTAAAGGCTAGGTGGTTGTCAGCTGGAATCTCTTCCGTTGGTTTTTAGAAATATAATTGACAATTCCAATAAAAAAAAAATGCCGCAGTTGATTCTGTCCACACACAAACATCAACGGTAATAATCCTGGTTATCAGAACATAGTAAAAACATTACGTTTGATCAAAAAATGTACGATAATCAAGGGTTTACTACCGCGTCCCATGGGAAATAGCGCCGGCTGACTTGGGCTCACTGGGAATGACCGGCCATATTGAATAGAACACGCTTCCGCTTCATGGTAATTCACAATAGCAGAATTTCAAGAAAAACGGGCATTTGAAATTCAATGAGTATTTTCTTGTAAAAATAAAATTGTCACCACAGTGGACTTTATTACGATAAAAGCATGGTCGCTGTTTCATTCAGAAATAAGTAGTCCCAAACCCATTCTAAATTAGTCCTGCAAAAATCCTTACGATTTCTGCAAGATTCCTCACCATTTTTCAACAAACTCCACATATTTTTTTGCAATCGATTACAAGCAATAACTTTCTGTAAAATTCTTCGATGTGTGTCTATTTTTGGTTATTAAAATACCGAGAAAACACGAAACTAAAGGATTTTCTTCTCGATAAATTTGAGGGTTATATGTATAAGATTTTGCGTTATTCCGATCGACTGAGCTTCGTAGCATATAGTGGCCTTCAAACTACGGTTAGGAAATCCTTATTTGTGTTATTCCTTCCATTACGACATAAGTATACACAGAATTCTAATAAAGATAATCGAACGATACGTGCGTTTGTATTGAAAGGCAGCGGAGCTTCATCAATGAATAAGTCAATTCGGATCTTCGAGGATTAAACACAGCTGGCGTGTTTAAACAACGAGCGGCTTGTAAAAACAGTACCTCCTTTTCGTTTTCACCGATGAAACGAAATTCATTGCATTGCATTATGATTTATAAGCGACGTATTCACGAGCCGGTTATGAATTTATTATTATAGATTAATCGCTCGATTTCAATGATCAAACAAACGTGACGATTCAATCGGTATATAATGACCTGAATTTCATTTCGTTCGTGAGAACCGTCAGAGTTACCGATCCCATCCAAAAGATGTCTGGACTCTACCAATTATTCGCACTTGTGACGCTAGCGGTTATCGCCGGTGGTGAGTACATCGAATCGCATATACGAGGGGGGATCCAAAAAAAACGGGAATTTCGTCATAATTTTTTTATTTTTTAATATTTTTACACCAAATTTTGATCACCTTCAAAGTATTCTCCTTTGACCACAACGCACCTCTGCAGAAGATCCTTCCAATGTTCAAAACATTTTTTTAATTCACTTATCGGGATGTTCTTTAGGGCTTCCAGCGATTATTGTTTTACCTCCTCCACAGTGGCAAAACGCTTTCCTCTCATGTCCCTTTTGAGTCTGGGGAACAAATAAAACTCACAGGGGGCTAGATCCGGTGAGTAGGGGGGGGGGGTGGACAATTGGTGTCATGCAGTTTTTGGTCAAAAACTGCTTAACGGAGAAAGCGGCGTGGGCAGGCGCGTTGTCATGATGGAGGAACCAGTCACTTGTCCGCCAAAGATCTGCCCTTTTCTTCCGGATACTCTCCCTCAATCTTTTCAAAACCTCCGAGTAGAACTTCTGGTTGACAGTTTGACCCGGGGGAACGAACTCCGCGTGCACAACACCACTGCAATTGAAGAAACAAATGAGCATTGTCTTGATGTTTGACTTCACTCGCCGAGCTTTTTCCGGACGAGGAGATCGAGGTGTCTTCCACTGGTTTGATTGCTGCTTTGTTTCGGGGTCGTATCCATAGCACCACGATTCATCACGAGTAATCACCTTGGAAAAAAGTTCAGGGTCCTCTTCGAGCTGATTTTGAAGGTCAAAACATGCCTAAAGTCGACGCTCCCTTTGCTCGTCCGTGAGAAGGCGAGGGACAAATTTGGCTGCAACTCTGCTCATGTGCAAATCTTTGGATAAAATCCTCTGAATTGAACTCCATGATATCCCAGACATGTCACAGAGTTGATCAATGGTTCGGCGACGGTCTTCACGAATGAGAGCATTGATTTTGTCGACGTTTTCGTCACTTCTTGACGTTGAGGGGCGTCCTGAACGGGGTTGGTCTTCAATTGACATTTCTCCATTTTAAAAACGTGAAAACCACTCGTAGACTCTGGTATTACTTAGGGCAGCATCTCCATAAGCAGTCTTAAGCATTACAGTAGTTTCCGCGGCCGATTTCCCCAACAGGAAACAAATTTTCACAGCCGCGCGTTGCTCTCGACAATCGGCCATCACTTTTTCGCCGAAATGGAAAAAGTTGTTTCACTAGAAAAATTCCCACGGGCGAACCGATGCACTCACGGCGACGGAACTTCGCACACTAACTCAGGAGACGTGTCCCCAACGGACACCTGGTCGAGCAATGGGTTCCCCCACTCTCCCTCCCCGCCGCAGCACATTCCCGTTTTTTTTGGGTCCCCCCTCGCATTACGGATACAGATTCGATTTAAGATCGGTATAGGACCAAGTGTTTAATCGTATCTGATTAATACAGTGGGCGATGCCTTACCGCCGCAAAAAATCATCGGTGGTACCGAGGCTGCTCTTGGCGAATTTCCATATCAAGTTTCGCTGAGGATACGCGGTCAGCACTTCTGCGGCGGTGCTATAATTGGTGAACGACACATCATCACTGCGGCTCACTGTATCAACGGTATCGTAACACCTCCTTATACCGATTTTCGGATTGCCATTGGCACGATCTCTAGTACCGGTGGTCCAACTTACGCCGTAAAATCGGCTGTCGCTCATGTGGAATATGAGACTGGTAACCCGGAGTCGCCCAATGACATCGCTATCGTTGAGGTAAGTTCGGAGCTTTCGTATCGTCGTGAATATATGTACGTAATTGTAAACGCGAATAATCTATGCGCCCGCGGGCGTCAGACCTAAAACTTTACTTACGACGACCAACTTTGTTGATAAAAATCAACTTCATTAACGAAGAGCAAATCCGTCGATGAAGAGTAACTACACTCTTTGATAAAGAACAACTTCATTGAGAAAGAGTAACTTCATTGAAACTCCATTGACGAAGTGTAACTCCATTAATGAGAACAACTTCACAAATTATTAACAACTTCATGAATAGCAAGCGTGTTGTCGGGAGCAAGTTTATTGAGCCCGTGGAAGGCAAAGCTAAAACTTTACTGATGAAGACCAACTTCGTCGATGGAGAGGAACTTTATTGAGAAAGAGTAACTTGATTGACGAAGAGTAACAGCATACTTTGATAAAAAAAACAGCTTCATTGATGGAGAACAACTTCACAAATTAGAAAAAAACTTTATTGATGAATAGCAAGTTTGTTGTTGGGAGCAAGTTTATTGTACCCGTGAAAGTCAAAGCTATAATTCCATTCATGACGGCCAACTTTGTCGATGAAGAGCAACTTCATTGAGAAAGAGTAACTTCATTGAAACTCCATCGACGAAGCGTAACTCCATTTATGAGAATCTATCAATGGCCGAGAACAACTTCACAAATTATTAACAACTTCATGAATAGGAAGCTTGTTGTCGGGAACAAGTTTATTGAGCCCGTGGAAGTCAAAGCTAAAACTTTTCTGATGCAGAGCAACTTCGTCGATGAAGAGGAACTTTATTGAGAAAGAGTAACTTGATTGACGAAGAGTGACAACATACTTTGATAAAAAAACAGCTTCATTGATGGAGAACAACTTCACAAATTAGAAAAAAACTTTATTGATGAATAGCAAGTTTGTTGTTGGGAGGAAGTTTATTGTACCCGTGAAAGTCAAAGCTATAATTCCATTCATGACGGCCAACTTCGTCGATGAAGAGCAACTTCATTGAAACTCTATTAACGAAGCGTAACTCCATTGATGAGAATACTATCAATGGCCGAGAACAACTTCACAAATTATTAACAACTTCATGAATAGGAAGCTTGTTGTTGGGAGCAAGTTTATTGAGCCCGTGGAAGTCAAAGCTAAAACTTTACTAATGTAGACCAACTTCGTCGATGAAGAGGACCTTTACTGAGAAAGAGTAACTTGATTGACGAAGCGTAACAACATACTTTGATAAAAAACAGCTTCATTGATGGAGAACAACTTCACAAATTAGAAAAAAACTTTATTGATGAATAGCAAGTTTGTTGTTGGGAGCAAGTTTATTGTACCCGTGAAAGTCAAAGCTATAATTCCATTCATGACGGCCAACTTCGCCGATGAAGAGCAACTTCATTGAGAAAGAGTAACTTCATTGAAACTCTATTAACGAAGCGTAACTCCATTGATGAGAATACTATCAATGGCGGAGAACAACTTCACAAATTATTAACAACTTCATGAATAGCAAGCTTGTCGTCGGGAGCAAGTTTATTGAGCCCGTGAAAGTCAAAGCTAAAACTTTACTGATGCAGACTAACTTCGTCGATGAAGAGGAACTTTATTGAGAAAGAGTAACTTGATTGAGAAAGAGTAACTTGATTGACGAAGAGTAACAACATACTTTGATGAAAAAAACAGCTTCATTGATGGAGAACAACTTCACAAATTAGAAAAAAACTTTATTGATGAATAGCAAGTTTGTTGTTGGGAGGATGTTTATTGTACCCGTGAAAGTCAAAGCTATAATTCCATTCATGACGACCAAGTTCGTTGATGAAGAGCAACTTCATTGAGAAAGATCAACTTCGTCGATGAAGTTACTCTTCATCGACGAAGTTGGCCGTCATGAATCATCCATTGACGAAGAGTTGCCAAACATGCGATGTTGTCACTGAACGATACGACATTAATGTTAAATTCCATCGGCTTACGACAAATAAATTGATCGATAATTCGCGTTCCCATTTGAAACGATATTCCACCAGTCATTAATTCGTTCTTCATTTCGCAACGACAGCTAGTAGATGCCATAAAGTTCGACGAGAACCAAGACAAAATCAAGTTGCCGACGGCAGATGTGATCAGTGGGGTCGACTCGGTCGCCACGGGTTGGGGTGTAGACAGTTTGGTCAATCCAAAAGTTTTCAGCAAACTCACGAAGATCACAATGAAAACGCTCGAGTACAGGCCATGCCAGAAACTGTACCGTTCAGCGGTGTTGCACCCTCAACAGATGTGCACGGTCGGCGGACGCGGACGCAGTGTTTGTCGGGTGAGTTTCACCAGCAATATCATGATTCCTGCCAAAGTGTTGATCGAGAGCGGGCAACAAGTTGGAGCGCGACCTGTCGCCAGTTGGAATAAACATATTTTCCTCATTTTCCAGGGCGACAGTGGCGGTCCCATCGTTTACAACGGCGAGCTCGTCGGTATCGTCTCTTTCGGAATAGGTTGCGGCGCCGGACTCCCCGATATAAACACTAACGTCTATCAGTATCACGATTGGATCAAAACAACCATCGCCAGCTTGTAGTTCATTTACACATTATTCCAACACCATTGATACTCCATTTAACTGCCAATTGCGGGACTCATCGGGTGGGAATCATGGTGGGACTCATCGTAATGGCAATTCGAAAAAAATCCACCAGGATCGCTGATCGCCGTTTCTGTGAATCGTTTCTTAACCACGTTCCACGTTCAATACGAAATTGCGTAATGATGTTTATTAAAATGATCCTTCGCAACATGAAATTTATAAGATACGTCGTGTGTCCTGTCAATTTTTATGTCACCAATTCATTTACCTGGAATGAACGCAAACCTTGTAACGAAAGTGGGAAGATCGTCGTTGCAAATCGATTATCGTGGGTACTTGACAGCCGCCATCGTCGGAAATTTCCAATGGACGAGCAGAGCGTTTGTTATCCTATCGTGTACCTACTTTCCCCCTTACTTTCAACCCTTAAACCCGTTTCGGTACAGTTTAGCTTGGTTCAGGGCGTAATCTAATATATAGCTTCTGAAAACACACAATATTTTTACCAGTGGTATCTTTCATTGGTAGAGACGTTCACGAAAAAGTTCGGGGAATCACGTGGACACAAACAAATAAGATCCACGTCGGCGGTGAAGCTTATCTTGAAGATTAGCTGTTGGGGTTTCCGGAGGTCGATCAGTATACGCCGGAAATCCGCAGAAAAATGACGTTGCTCGAATGAGATAAAGAGAGAGAGTCCTATGTTTCGAAACATTTTGAACACAATAGTATTATAAACAAGATTAATATTTTCTCATAGATATTAAGTCTCTACGAGTAAGCAAAATAAAATAATATTCGGAATGGAAAGAATTATGACAATTTTATTGTCCATATGTAGATTAAGAACAGTATGTCAATTGTGTAGATGGTAGACACGTATCGATAGTTCGGCAAAAAGTCACCTTTACTAACAATCTTTTGTTAACGATTAAAGGCTAGGTGGTTGTCAGCTGTAATCTCCTCCGTTGGTATTTAGAAATATAATTGACAATTTCAACAACAAAAAAATGTCATTCGTTACAAGGAAATGTGTTCGGTTTTTTAAGGTAGTAGTCTGGTAACTTGAACCGATTTTCATGTCTTTTTTGGAGGGCGTTTTTTTGTAGGAAAATAAAAATGAATCGTTTTGGATATTTAGGATGTTTTTGTTTACATATTAAAGATACAAAAAAAAAATTTGTTGAAAAAATTTAATAGTTTATTATTATTATTATCATTGATCGAAGTTGGCACCTCGAGAAAAAAAGCGCGTGGGTGGCTCCGGTGATTTTGGCTCTTGATGTTATCTGAAATCAAAATTTTTTGATAATTCTTAATCTATAGACATGTCATTCTGGTCGGAACTACTGAAGTTAAATTTCATGGATAAATAACAAAATGGCGGACTTTGGAAAAAAAGTCCTTTCATTTGGCCCGCCATTTTGTTATTTATCCATGAAATTTAACTTCAGTAGTTCCGACCAGAATGACATGTCTATAGATTAAGAATTATCAAGAATTTTTTATTTCAGATAACATCAAGAGCCAAAATCACCGGGGCCACCCACGCGCTTTTTTTCGAGGTGCCAACTTCGATCAATAATAATAATAATAGTAAACTATTAAATTTTTTCAAACATTTTTTTTTTGTATCTTTAATATGTAAATAAAAACATCCTAAATATCCAAGATGATTCATTTTTATTTTCCTACAAAAAAACGCCCTCCAAAAAAGACACGAAAATCGGCTCAAGTTACCAGACTACTACCCTAACTGTTATTTTATGAATTCATTTCGAACCTCAGCGTGAACTTTGTAACGAAAAAGCGCAAGACGTGATGTCACAGGTATAGTAACGGGAGCACTTACCAGACCTCACCATTGTGTACCAGACCTCACCATTTAGCAACCTGACCTCTCTCGGCCAAATTTCAAACCACTCTCTGCCAGTCGGTGCCCTATGATTATTGTGTGAACTTGTCGCGTTTTAACGCGGTAGTCTGGTCTAGAGCGAGATTTTTGACGTCATTTCCAATGTGCAATAACGTTTAAACCGTTGAAGTTGTCTTGATGAAAATTTACACGTGCATTCATTGATCCTTAGAGAATACTTGTACATTAAAAAAAAAAAAATATTTCAAATATTTTCATGTAGTTTTTTGCCTTGTTGCAACATGGTGCGCCGAAAGCCGCCTCAATCGGCGCCCACTCTGGACGATGTTGTATGCATCTGAAAAAAAATAAAAATATATATTCTCAATCTGTATGAGTATTCTGAGCACTGGTAGCAGAATTGGTAATTAAAAAGAATTTTTGACAAAATGGCGGCCTGTTGAACTTTCATTAATGATATTTCATACATTTTCGGGTATTCGACGAGTTATAAAATGTCGGCAAAATTATTGTTCGACTCAATTCTGCTACCAGTCCTCAGAAACAGGCTACCTAAGGTACGTGCAAAATTTGAGCTCGATCGGTCCATTAGTTATCGAGATATCGTGGGCGCCGATTTGTAAAACATAGTTCTGAGATAAACGCGTTCAAAGTTGCTTCCCGACCGCGCTACCTGAGCGCGCGACTTGCTTAGAATTTTTATTTCTCGGCTAACTTTTGAAATATCAATGAACGGTTTTCAGGAGCGTATGAAGAAAGGTCTAAGGAATAAGAAAATGAAAAACAAAAAAAAAAAATCGATTTTTTCAAATTTCTAGACCAGACTACCGCGTTAATCGCAATTAAAAATGTACTGCTATATTACAGCGACAATAGAATACATAAAAAACGGGAGAACATGGACGATGTTCCGTCCGAGACGTGTGAGATTTTCAGCCTACGCGAAAGATCAGAAACCGTTTTTATTAGTGTCGTGTAGACGCCAAGATGCACGATTGAAATTGTATAATTGCCAAAAAATGAACGATTTATAAATATAACATTATGTCATATGTGATAGATTCATGTTATAAGTGATAGTTTATTGTTCGAAGTCATTTTTTTAGCCGTAGAGCCGGGAACAATATTTTTTAGATTTTTAGGTTAAACATGGCGCGTCATGTACGTCCACCGTATTCTTATCGCCATGACGCACTCCGTCTGTATCCAATCGTCGCTCTTGATTCTGTCCACGCATAAAAATCAACGGTAATAATCCTGATTATCAGATGGTAGTAGAAACATAACATTTCGCGCGAATAATATGTTCAGTCCGTGGGGTATGAGATTTTCATTCTACGCGAAAGATCAGAAGCCATTTTGTTCGTGTCGTGTAAGTACCAAAAGGCACCACTGAAATTGCACAATTGCTGAGAAATGTACACTTTATAAATATAACATTATGTCATGTGATGGATTGATGTTATAAAGAATAGTTTATTGTTCGAAGTCATTTATTTAGCCGTAGAGTGGAGGGAAATATTTTTCTGCTTTTGAGGTTAAACATGGCACGTTATATAGGTTCGACGTTATCTTATGCGTCTTATGGCAATAATGCACTCCGTCTGTGTTCAATTGTCGATTGATTCTGTCCACGGACAAACATCAACGGTAATAATCCTGAATATCAGAACATAGTAAAAACATTACTTTTGGTAAAAAAATGTACGATAATCAAGGGTTTACTACCGCGTCCCATGGGAACTAGCGCCGGCTGACTTGGGCTGACTGGGAATGAGCGGCCATATTGAATAGAACACGCTTCACCTCCGTGGTAATTCCCAATAGCAGAATTTCAAGAAAGGCGGGCATTTGAAATTCAATGGGTATTTTCTTGTAAAAATAGAATTGTCTCCACAGTGGAGGTTATTACGATAAAAGTATGGTCGCTGTTTCATCGGACTGTTGCTCTTATCGTCGTGTTCAGAGATTACCAGGGGTGTTAGTTGAAATTTGCCGGTTTTTTCGACAAAGAAAACACTTAATTTTCAGAGGAATCTCAACATTTTTTTATACAAAGTATTGACCATTGGTTTCTACACATTTCGCCCATCTCTCAGGCAAGTTATGGATACCATCCCAAAAAAACTTTTTCTCTTTCGAGGTAAACCATTCGACGAGCCATTTTTCGACTTCTTCAAAATTAGCGAAGCACTGCTCCGCAAGGGAGTGTCCCATCGATGCGAAAAGGTGATAGTCGGACGGGGCGAGGTCTGGAGAGTACGGCGGGTGTGATAATATTTCCCAATTAAGTGTTTTTAATGTGTCTTTCACCAGTTTAGCGGTATGAGACGGCGCGTTGTCATGTTGCAAGATAACTTTGCCATGTCTTCGGGCCCATTCCGGCCGTTTTTCGATCAACGCATAATTCAAATTGATCATTTGTTGTCGGTAACGATCCTTGTTCACCGTTTCACCAGGTTTTAACAACTCGTAGTACACCACACCACACTGGTCCCACCAAACACAGAGCATTGTCCTACGGCCAAAGCGATTTGGCCTTGCAGTCGATGGGCCGGCTTCACCAGGTGAAAGCCATGATTTTTTTCCGCTTCGGGTTCTCAAAATAAATCCACTTTTCGTCCCCCGTGACAATTCGATGCAGAAAAGATTTCCTTTCGAATCCTTGAAGCAGCATTTCACAAACGGTTTTTCGATTTTCCATTTGTCTATCGTTCAGCTGGTGTGGCACTCATTTTCCATACTTTTGGATCTTTCTCATGGCTTTTAAACGTTGGCAAATTGCTCCTCGAGTCACATTTAGTGTTTCTGCCAATTTTTGTTGCGATTGGGTTGGATCAACATCCAATAACGCCTGCAATTCCTCGTCTTCGAACTTTTTCGCTGCACCAGGATGTTCATTGTCTGTCAAATCGAAATCTCCACTTTTAAATTGACGAAACCATGTCTCACATGTTCTAATCACTGGAGCATGTTCACCATAAGTTTCTACCAGCAACCGGTGAGCTTCGGCTGCTTTTTTCTTTTGATGAAATAAGAAAAGCAACGAATGCCGCAAATGCGATTTACTTGGAACGAAACTCGACATATTCACTGAGGTAAACAAATATGACGCTATTATTTTGGCGGAATGTGACTTGCGTATTTTTGTAGGTTAATGTCAATAGAAAAAAATGACATACATGCCAAATCATAGAAATGTATACATATTTGCTAGCGACATCTACTGGTAAAACCGGCAAACTTCAACTAACACCCCTGGTATATACGAGGTCTGTTCAAAAAGTATTGCGAATTTTGAATTTCCGCGGTCTACGTATATTCGATTGTCGATTTTTTTGTGGCGTTGGGTTGGTACTCGTGTCCCTCACTTATGCTGAAAAAATCGGCCATTTTGAATGTTTAGTTAATTGTTGACAGCTGTTTGGGTTAGACGTGTTTTGGCTTGTCTTCGATTTTTGCCTATTTCAAAAAAGCAGCTTCCATTGCGACGATTGAGCTTTAGTTTGCACGTCATAACCATAAACCCATGATTCGTCACCAGCTCCGGCGGACTTTGGAAAAAAAAGTCCTTTTATTTTGCCCGCCATTTTGTTATTTATCCATGAAATTTAACTTCAGTAGTTCCGACCAGAATGACATGTCTATAGATTAAGAATTATCAAGAATTTTCTTTTTCAGATAACATCAAGAGCCAAAATCACCGGGGCCACCCACGCGCTTTTTTTTCGAGGTGCCAACTTCGATCAATAATAATAATAATAATAATAAACTATTAAATTTTTTCAAACATTTTTTTTTCGTATCTTTAATGTGTAAATAAAAACATCCTAAACATCCAAAACGATTCATTTTTATTTTTCTACAAAAAAACGCCCTCCAGAAAAGACATGAAAATCGGCTTAAGTTACCAGACAACTACCTTAAGGGTTATGTATTATTCGCGCCCAAATTGCGATTCCTCACCTATTTTCAACAAAGTCCACATTTTTCATCGTAACTGATAAAAAAACAATAATTTGTTGTAAGATTTTTCGATGTGTGTCTATTTTTCGTTATTAAAATACCGAGAAAACACGAAACTTAAAGATTTTGTTATCGATAAATTTGAGGTCTGTTCAAAAAGTATCGCGAATTTTGAATTTCCGCGGCCTACGTATATTCGATTGTCGATTTTTTTGTGGCGTTAGGTTGGTACTCGTGTCCCTCACTTATGCTGAAAAAATCGGCCATTTTGAATGTTTAGTTAATTGTTGACAGCTGTTTGGGTTAGACGTGTTTTGGCTTGTCTTCGATTTTTGCCTATTTCAAAAAAGCAGCTTCCATTGCGACGATTGAGCTTTAGTTTGCACGTCATAACCATAAACCCATGATTCGTCACCAGCTCCGGCGGACTTTGGAAAAAAAAGTCCTTTTATTTTGCCCGCCATTTTGTTATTTATCCATGAAATTTAACTTCAGTAGTTCCGACCAGAATGACATGTCTATAGATTAAGAATTATCAAGAATTTTCTTTTTCAGATAACATCAAGAGCCAAAATCACCGGGGCCACCCACGCGCTTTTTTTTCGAGGTGCCAACTTCGATCAATAATAATAATAATAATGAACTATTAAATTTTTTCAAACATTTTTTTTTCGTATCTTTAATATGTAAATAAAAACATCCTAAACATCCAAAACGATTCATTTTTATTTTTCTACAAAAAAACGCCCTCCAGAAAAGACATGAAAATCGGCTTAAGTTACCAGACAACTACCTTAACGGTTATGTATTATTCGCGCCCAAATTGCGATTCCTCACCTATTTTCAACAAAGTCCACATTTTTCATCGTAACCGATAAAAAAACAATAATTTGTTGTGAGATTTTTCGATGTGTGTCTATTTTTCGTTATTAAAATACCGAGAAAACACGAAACTTAAAGATTTTGTTATCGATAAATTCGAGGGTTATGTACGATTTTACTTTATTCCGATCGACAGAGCTTCGTAGCATATAGTGGCCTGCAGACTACGGTTAGGAAATCCTTATTTGTGTTATTCCTTCCATTACGACATAAGTATACACAGCATCCTAATAAAAACAATCGTACGATACGTGCGTCTGTATTGAAAGGCAGCGGAGCGTCATCAGTGAAGAAGTCAATTTGGATCTTCGAGGATTAAACACAGCCGGCTTGTTTAAACAACAAGCGGCTTGTAAAAGCAGTACCTCGTGTTTTTTTATTCACCGATGCAACGAAATTTACTGCATTGCATTATGATTTATTCGCGACGTATTCGCGAACCGGATATGAATATATTATTATATATTAATCGTTCGTTTTCAATGATCAAACAATCGTTGTTATTGTCCGCGATAGTGACGATTCAATCGGTATATAAAGACATGAATTTCATTTCGTTCATCACAACCGTCAGAGCTACCGATCCCATCCAAAAGATGTCTGGACTCCATCAATTATTCGCACTTGTGACGCTAGCGGTTATCGCCGGTGGTGAGTACATCGAGTCGCATATATTACGGATAAAGATTCGATTTAAGATCGGTTTAGGACCAAGGGTTTAATCGTATCTGATTAATACAGTGGGCGATGCTTTACCGCCGCAAAAAATCATCGGTGGTACCGAGGCTGCTCTTGGCGAATTTCCATATCAAGTTTCGCTGAGGTTACGCGGTCGGCACATCTGCGGCGGCGCTATAATTGGTGAACGACACATCATCACTGCGGCTCACTGTATCAACGGTATCGTGACACGTCCTTATACCAATTTTCGAATTGCCATTGGCACGATCTCCAGTACCGGTGGTCCAACTTACGCCGTAAAATCGGCTGTCGCTCATGTGCAATATGACACTAGTAAAGCCACTTCGCCCAATGACATCGCTATCGTTGAGGTAAGTGCGGAGCTTTCGTATCGTCGTGAATATATATTAGGGTGGTTCTTAATTTGGTGATGTTGGAAATTCTTTGGTATTGTTCCTCAAAAGTAATCAACATATCTAGAAAAAAAATTGGGCGCAACCGGAACTTTGTCCAACAATTCTAACCCACCCCACCGAGCTGTCGAATTTTTGTATGAAAAAATGCATGCATTCAAAATTTTGTTAAGAAAATTGTTTATTATTTCAAAACTATTTATGATAAAAGAATTTTATATAACGTTTCTGTAGGAAATATAATGCTCTACAAAAAAGGTATCTTGTGAAATTCTCGTGAATCTAATATTTATCACGTAATTAGCAAAAAACTGTCATCATTTATTCCAAAAGTCGATCAGTATGGTCAAAACAGGAGTTTGACGTCGAATAGCTGCAATTTATTTTTCGTATGTATATAAGATTATGAAGAAATACGTAGCGCACTCAACAATGAAATGTAAACAATATTCAAATTTTCAATTTTATCAATTTTATTGTGAATTATAATGAATGATGTCATATATTTTAAAAATCAACTTACAATAATGAATTACATCGGTTGGAGCAAAGTTGCTTTGTTAATATCAGGATATTTTTTTTTATATTCTCCAATTATTTGTACAATGAATTGTTTCTGATCTTCATCATAAGTGAGACGATCATTGTACTCTATAATAAGTTTCACTCCTCTTTCTGCAGCGTCGTTAACCACTTTAATTTCTTTAACTATTTTTAAGCCTTATAAATAATTTTCATTAGAAATCCACTTGCTCACATCGATATAAAAAAATGAGGAGTTGATTTCAAATCTTTCGAAAAAAGCCATCGATTTGGAACTGATAAAGAAATCAATGTCCTTATCGATCAAAGAAGAAAAATTTATCATGAAAGATAATAAAATTGATAAAATTGAAAATTTAAATATCGTTCACATACTGTTATTGAGTGCACTACGTATCTCTTCATATTTCTAATAGCATATGAAGAATACATTGCAGTTTTTCGATGTCAAACTCCGATTTTGGCCATAATGATGGACTTTTGGAATAAATGATGACAGTTTTTTGCTAATAACGTGATAAATATTAGATCCACAAGAATTTTACAAGATACCTTTTTTGTAGAGCATTAAATTTTCTATAAAAAGACAATATAACATTTTTTTATCATGAATAGTTTTGAAATAATAAACAATTTTCTTAAAAAATTTTGAATGCATGCATTTTTTCATATAAAAATTCGACAGCTCGGTGGGGTGGGTTAGAATTATTGGACAAAGTTCCGCTTGGGCCCAATTTTTTTTCTGGATATGTTGATTACTTTCAAGGAACAATAGCAAAGAATTTCCAACATCACCAAATTAAGAACCACCCTAATATATATGTACGTAATTGTAAGGGCGGATAATCTATGCGCCCGCGGGAGTCAGACCTAAAACTTTACTTACGACGATCAACTTCGCTGATAAAAATCAGCTTCATTGACGAAGTGTAAATCCGCTGGCAAACAGTAACTACATTCTTTGATAAATAACAACTTCATTGAGAAAGAGTAACTTCATTGAGACTCCATTGATGAAGTGTAACTCCATTGACGAGAATAACAACAATTGCGGAGAACAACTTCACAAATATTCAACAACTTCATTGATGAATAGCAAGCTTGTTGTCGGGAGCAAGTTTATTGAGCCCGTGGAAGTCAAAGCTAAAACTTTACTGATGCACACCAACTTCGTCAATGAAGAGGAACTTTATTGAGAAAGAGTAACTTGATTGACGAAGAGTTGTTACTCTTTGTCAATCAAGTTACTCTTTCTCAATGAAGTTCCTCTTTCTTTATCAAAGTATGTTGTTACATACTTTGATAAAGAAACAACTTCGTCGATGGCGAACAACTTCACAAATTAGAGAAAAACTTCATTGATGAATGGCAAGATTGTTGTTGGGAGAAAATTTATTGTACCCGTGAAGGACAAAGTTAAAATTTCACTCCTGATGGCCAACTTCATTGATGAAGAGTAACTCCATTGACGAAGAGTTGTCAAACATGCGATGTTGCCACTGAACGATACGACATTAATGTTAAATTCCCTCGGCTTACGACACATAAATTGATCGATAATTCGCGTTCCCATTTGAAACGATATTCCACCAGTCGTCAATTCGTTTTTCATTTCGCACCGACAGCTAGTAGATGCCATAAAGTTCGACAAGAATCAAGACAAAATCAAGTTGCCGACTGCAGATGTGATCAGTGGGGTCGACTCGGTCGCCACGGGTTGGGGCGTAGACAGTTCGGTTAATCCAAAGGTTCTCAGCAAACTCATGAAGATCACAATGAAAACGCTCGTGCACGATCAATGCCAGAAACTGTACCGTTCAGCGGTGTTGTACCCTCAACAGATGTGCACGGTCGGCGGACGCGGACGCAGTGTTTGTCAGGTGAGTTTCACCAGCAATATCATGATTCCTGGCAAAGTGTTGATCGAGATCGGGCAACAAGTTGGAGCGCGACCTGACGGAAGTTGGAATAAACATATTTTCCTCATTTTCCAGGGCGACAGTGGCGGTCCCATCGTTTACAACGGCGAGCTCGTCGGTCTCGTCTCTTACGGAATAGGTTGCGGCGCCGGATACCCCGACGTCAACACTAACGTCTATCAGTATCTCGATTGGATCAAGAAAACCATCGCCAGCTTGTAGTTCATTTACGCATTATTCCAACACCATTGATACTCCATTTAACTGCCAATTGTGCAATCATGGTGGGACTCATCGTAATGGCAATTTGGCAAAGCATCCACCAGGATCGCCGATCGCCGCTTTTGTGAATCGGTTCTTAACCGCGTTCAACGCTACGGCGATGTCATTCGGTGACTCTCCACGCATGAGATTTTACGAAATTGCGTATTGATGTTTATTAAAATGATCCTTTCGCAACATGAAATTTATAAGATACGTCGTGTGTAGTGTCAATTTTTATTTCACCAATTCATTTACCTGGAATGGACGGAAACCTTGTTACGAAAGTGGGAAGATCGTCGTTGGTAATCGATTAACGTGGCTACTTGTCAATCGCCATCGTCGCAAATTTTTAATGAACGAGCAGAGCGTTTGGTATTCTATCGTGCACGTACTTTCCCCCCTACTTTCAACCCTTAAACCCGTTTCGGTACAGTTTAACTTGATTCAGGGCGTAATCTAATATACAGCTTTTGAAATGACACAATTTTTTTCCCGGTGGTATCTTTCATTGGTAGAGACGTTTACGAAAAAGTTCAGGGAATCACGTGGTGACGAACAAATAAGACCCACGTCGGCGGTGAAGCTTATCTTGAAGATTAGCTGTTGGGGTTTCCGGAGGTCGATCAGTATACGCCGGGAATCCGCAGAAAAATGACGTTGCTCGAGTAAGATAGAGAGAGAGAGAAATATCAACAGGCAATGTGATACAGTCGATGAAAGAGTAAGAGAAATAAAAAAAGTGAAGATAGCCGAAAGAGTATGAGGACGAGAAAGAGTGAAATGAAATGAAGGAAGGCGCAAAAGTAAAAAAAGAGTCAATGGGGAAGCCCTATTAGGTAATTGAACACGTCTTTCTCGACAAAGATGGCACCCAAATGTACCAGCATCACCCAGCATCCGACACTTTGCCTGATTTATTTTAATCAGTCACTCTGATATGCTGTACAGTCTTTCATCGACCCTCGATAAAGAGCTTTCGTCTTGAAGTCACAGCGCCCAACCATCGGGCCACTTCAACATAATATTCATCTCTGTCCTCCTTCAGCCTTCATTTTATTCTACAAAAATCCTCGCTACCGTAATTTCTTGTTTTCCAAGTGTATTACACTTTCCGCAGAGACGAGAACAAAGAGGAAAAGTATCGCGATTAAAGTAGAACGAAAAAAGGGACATTGTACTCCTGAAGCGATTAGAACCGAGGGTTTCGTAGGCAGGATGCTGAATTAATGCAACGTTGAATGAATTAAATTAATTTTGGGTAGGTTGATAGACGACGAAAACTTGAGAATTGCCGTCTGGAAGAAGTCTTTCTTTGATGTCTTCTACAATTACAGTTTGCACAAAATATTCATGCTATTACGAGAGTTTTTCCCAATCCCGTCTCACCCCACACGATTCTGTAGGTCTTATTGAATTACCCATTTAAACAGTGAAATCGACAAAGAAACAATTTAGGATAGTATTATGGAACGAAATGCAACTCAGTATTACGGATTTTCAGCTCAAACGGGGCCATCATCTGCACGCTTTGAAGTGCTATATTTGCAATATCCCCCTCCATGATTCTTATGGTCCGTTTATTAAGTCTACGCCTGAGTAGTTCTGAATTTACACTGCATAAAAACCTGCTGCAAAATATAGCGATCCCTGTAGCCTTATTTATAACGAATGTATAAATGATACGGATTTCGAAAAAAAATTGATTAAGTTAACTTCACCACCTACCTGGTGGGTGGAACCACCTATATTAAGCGTGCGCGATCACAAACCTCGCGAATGGGCCTGCGTGGTCACGAAACTGGCGACTGCGCATGCGCAATCGCGAAGCTGGCGACTGCGCATGCGTAATCACGAAGCTCGCGTTTGCGCATGCGCGATCACGGAGCTCGCGTTTGCGCATGCGCGATCACGGATCTCGCGACTGCGCATGCGTAATCACGAAGCTGTCGACTGCGCATGCGTAATGACGAAGCTCGCGTTTGCGCATGCGCGATCACGGATCTCGCGACTGCGCCTGTGCATCAGTTTAAAGTTGGCCAAACCGAAGTCTGAGTAGATGCCTGGGAAATGGTAGCTATAGTGACCGTTTAAGATATTCTTACGGTTGAGAAATGAGGAGTTAAAGAGTGACGACAAGATATGTCATTCTACATGAAATGATTGATGACATGTTACATGAAAAATTCTACCGTTGTGGAAATTGACTCGGGACTATCCTTTAGGCATGGCACACCAAAGTATGCGCGAAAAGACGATAGAATCTTTTGTTCTCGTGGTGCTGGGGTCTGTCATGCAGCAACCCCGAGCTTCGATCTGACGCTGACGACGATAGATGAATAGGAAGGGTGATTCGGTGAAAGGGTGGTATATACTAGGCTATGAAAAAAAAACGAAGAAGAGTCGCGAAGGAAAAGGTTGTGAAGAGGATAAGACGAACGGAACTGCGAAGCTGCACAGATGTCGCCCGCGAGTCGTGAGCGAAAGAAGCGACGATATTGGGGAGACCAGACACTCGCGATCCTCCAATACTTTTGTGTTGTGCTGCTGCTTTCGTTTTTTCTTTCTTTCTTTCATTCTTGGCTTCTCCTATAAAGAGTGAAAGTAATCAGTTGGCGGTATATAAACGACATACAACTCAGCGCCGTTCGTCAAGTATTCCCCTTGTTCTTCTTCCTCGTGGCCTTTCATCGCATGAAAGAAGCAATTAAAGAGATCCCGTTAACTTTGAAATTGAATTATGAAATTTAAAAGATCACATGTCAAATTGGATGACTCGCGGCACCATCTTTTACATTATTATTTTTCATCGTAAGTTCTTTAAGATTGCTAACGGCAAATTAATATCTAATATCCAATATAGCGATAAACGATGATCCTAAATTTATTCCTCGTTTTTATTTCGATTTATCTCGGCTTCACGATTATTCAACTATATCTACGAACTTTCAAAATATCACGTAGCGGCATACGGATTAGTACGCTTTCCGTGAGGATGATGCGGAGGTTGAACGTGCTAGCCGAACGAAATAGCAAAGTTCGTAGGTGAGTAAATTTGCGGAATTCGAAAGCCCGGGAGGAAGAGAGAGTGTGTGAGCTTGAGTGCTCGAGGATTGCTTTGGACGGAAGGAAGACACGGTCACGGCATGCGAGAGAATGGGCGAGATAGTTGGCTCGGAGATGGGTGAACGCGAGAACGTAGTCTAAACCATCGGATCCCTGTAATCGGAGGACTCCGAGGATTAGTGGTCGAGCTTAAGTCCACGGGTACATTACCCCCTGTCATAGCATTGGTACAGTGGATCCTTGCTTAGTTTGCCGTTAGACAGCTACGATATAAGGGGTATCGCATCGGCGAAATACCACCGACACAATATTCCTTGTAAAATGATATCTGTAACCGAAGTTTACGCTCGTCTCTAATATTCTCACTGCGCCGCTGATTCACGGTAATCGCGAAAAAATGCACTAATTGCAGACGCAAACGCGAGATTTTACAAAATTTCACTAGAACGATTATTCTACGGGTTCGGGGTCCGCGATTTAAGGGATAACACCACTTTAGCGGTAGAAAAAAAGGCCTAACTTTGACGATTTATTTTGGGAGTACGAACAAAGGAATAGGATTTCTTTTCAGAGGGTTTATTTAACACATATTGAACTATGAAAGAAAAATGTTCATTATCACTTTGATACAAAATGGCGGCGGCAGAGCGCATCTTGAAAATCGTGTTTTTTTTAAACACCTTCACGGGCGGACGGTTTTCTCATAAAGTATACAAAAAAGCCTGGAACAAAAAAGCAAAAAAAAATTATAATCCATATACTATTGGCTATGGGACTACGTAGGGGTTTTCTTAAATAAAATTTTGTAGAAATGGTGCAATTTTGAAAAAATGAATCGATTTTTTGCCAAATAAAAGCAGTAAATTGTTTGTAAAAAAAAAGTTTACATTAAATAAAAAAAAAACAGCTACGTACTCCCATAGAGAATATAATTGATAAGCTACTATCGAAATTTCAAATCGATACATGTAACCGTGTTCAAGTAATACGTCCTCCCAGTCTGAATAAGACAATTTTCAAGATGGACTCTGTCACCGCCATTTTGTATCAAAGTGATAATAAAAAATGTTTTTTTCACTCGTCAATATCTCTTCAATAAACCATCTGAAAAGAAATCCTATTCCTTTTTTCATACTCCCAAAATAAATCGTCAAAGTTAGGCCTTTTTTTCTGTCGCTAGAGTGGTGTTACCCGTTAAGGTAGCAGTCTGGTAAGTTAAGCCGATTTTCATGTCATTTTTGGAGGGCGTTTTTTTGTAGGAAAATAAAAATGAATCGTTTTGGATATTTAGGATGTTTTTATTTACATATTAAAGATACAAAAAAAAATTGTTTGAAAAAATTTAATAGTTTATTATTATTATTATTATTGATCGAAGTTGGCACCTCGAAAAAAAAGTGCGTGGGTGGCCCCGGTGATTTTGGCTCTTGATGTTATCTGAAATAAAAAATTCTTGATAATTCTTAATCTATAGACATGTCATTCTGGTCGGAACTACTGAAGTTAAATTTCATGGATAAATAATAAAATGGCGGACTTTGGAAAAAAAAACTTTTTTTTTCTCGAAAAAAAGCGCGTGGGTGGCCCCGGTGATTTTGGCTCGTGATGTTATCTGAAATAAAAAATTCTTGATAATTCTTAATCTATAGACATGTCATTCTGGTCGGAACTACTGAAGTTAAATTTCATGGATAAATAACAAAATGGCGGACTTTGGAAAAAAACGTCCTTTTCCATTTTGTTATTTATCCATGAAATTTAACTTCAATAGTTCCGACCAGAATGACATGCCTATAGATTAAGAATTATCAAGAATTTTTGATTTCCGATAACATCAAGAGCCAAAATCACCGGGGCCACCCACGCGCTTTTTTTTCGAGGTGCCAACTTCGATCAATAATAATAATAATAATAAACCATTAAATTTGTTCAAAAAAATTTTTTTTTGTATCTTTAATATGTAAATAAAAACATCCTAAATATCCAAAACGATTCATTTTTATTTTCCTACAAAAAAACGCCCTCCAAAAAAGACATGAAAATCGGCTTAAGTTACCAGACTACTACCTCAAGATCTTTAGGAATATCGTTTTTTTAGCCAATTTATAATACGCGAACTAAAAACAAAATCGTGAAAAACATTTTCAATGAAATTGGGCTTGAACGAATGTATTTTGCCGAAATAATTTAATAATCTTCGTCGGATCGAGTGGGATATTCAATTTCCAACGAATTACGGTGCAACTACATTCCCGTACTCGTAATGATGTCAACATCAACGAAAAATATGCGCCAACTGGCGATTATCGACGTAGGATAAAATCGTCATCCGATTAGATAACCTCTCTCGTAGATTTTGATACTGAACGGTGAAAAAAAAGTGTGCGAGGTACGAGGAAATCGCTCGATGAAGATTTGGAACGAAGTGCACACGAGATAGTGGGCATAAAGCCCATAGCAAAATTGGCCCGTTCCAACGTTTGTGCGATCAAATTTATCGCCTATCGACCTACTTAGGACTCCTCACAGTACATCCCTGCAGCTTTTCTTGTCTCCCTTCTTCTCTCTCTTTCTCCTGTGGTGCAAAGACTCACCGTGAGCTACGAACTTTTGTAATTGTTCCAAGTCCTTTTTTCCCAACCCTGCCCTTTATAGTTCGCCCGAGACACCATCAAGGGATCCACGAAGAAGTAGAAACAGAGAGTAGAATCTTCTTTCGCTCCTCTCTTGGATATCGCCAGCAAAACGTTATATTGCCGCCAAACCGAAAGTAGAGACCCTCCCGCTCTCTCCCGAAAGCTGTACGAGCTAGAGAAAGAAAAAGTAATTTATGGTTTCGTAGTAAGGAAAAGCTTCTGTTGCCTTGGTGCGCACTCGATCTTCCGCTCTGCACGCCTCTCGCGGCACCAACAGCAGGCGGTTTTTCTAAATTGAACGCCACCATTCGCGGAGACAACCTCGAAGTTTCGGGACGCCCCAACCTCTACCCATTCCCAACCATACCCTCCCCAATTTCGACGCAGGAACTTTTGTCGACTTACATTTCGTAATATAATATTTACTTTACTAGAATCGATGTGCGCCCCGCGCTCGCTGCTTTTTAGGTTAGGTTCGTTGTGTACGATCGTGCGATGTGAAGTATGCTCATGAAGAAATTCCAAGCACGACATCGATAGCCAATCATAATGACCGGGATCTCGGTGTTCTGAAAACAATCTGTGACAGTCCGGCTCGCAATGAGTGACTTGCTGAAAAGGCATAGACTGTTTCCTTGAAACGTGAGAATCAAAAGTGACTCCGGCACTGTTTCATATATTGGGTCTTCATCAACTCGGTCACTCTTTTCCCGGACGAAAATTTTGAACGTCGTTAGAGTTACGAACGTTCTGGCAAAAAAAAAAACTTAAATGTGCTTAATTTAGAGAAAATGTACTCTTCAATTGTACGGGAGTATTCATTCGTACAAACACCACATGATTTAGATTCTTAATAGGCTTAAGAGGCGATAAAATGAAGCTCCGGCTCGGTTCTGTTAAAAACAAAATTATTTTTCGTCGTCCAAGCTCATGTCCTGTTATTTGATTATTCACGGAGACTGATAGGACTCTCTAGTCCGTGAAAAAAGATAAACCGAGATATTTTGGATTACATCGATCAACGCTGGTCAGAACGATCATATTCTGTTCGGCCGTTCGTCAAGCTTTCTTTTCGAAATATTTTCGTTTATATATTTTTAACATAATAGAGTGTCCTATCAGTGTCCTCGAAAAATCAAGAAAAGTAGAATACGAGCTTGGAATTGAAGAAACAATTTTTTTTACCACACAATTGAGCGAGAGCTTCATTTTATCGCCTCTTAAGCGTATTAAGGGGGGAAATACGGTTAGACGGTTCAAAAAATCGTTTTCTTTTATTTTATGAATTGTTAATAAAACTATTGAAAAATATGTTCCCAAAATTTTAAATGAAAATTCCGACTCGTTCTATTGTTATAAGCTATTAAGGGGGGAAATAGGGTTAGGACAGCGTTTACTCAATAATTTTCATGAATTTTTTGATAGTACAAAAAACGAATCTAATTTATTGAAACTTTGAGAATATGTTATACATATATTTAGGTATATACTATAAAATTTTTGAAGAATTTTCTTGAAAAACACCGCAGATATTAGCGACCCCATATTGCAGATCACAATCAGACTCAGCATTTCGCTATTTTATCAGAAGCGTTTTTCTGAAAACGACTTTTTTTGAACTTGCGTACACGCTAGTTTGAAAAATTGTCAACCAATCGTTTCGAAAATTGGCAGTTACTTTCTTCATAGTATTGCGCTCTATATGAACCTAAAATCGGAATATTATCATTTATTAAAATAATTTTTTTTTTGCAAATAAAGTTGTAAAAAATGCAACAAATCATGCTTTTTTGTTTTGACCCCTGTAAAAAAATCAATTTTCTATTTTTTTAATAGCGTTTAGGTTCATATAGAAGAGAGACATATAATAAAAGTAAATTCCAACCTCGTTTGATTTCAGATGAAAATTGCGGCTTCCAGAATGTACGCAAAATGCTGAGTCTGATTGTGACCTGCAATATGGGGTCGCTAATATTTTATAGTATATACTTAAATATATGTATAATAATTTTATAGTATATACTTAAATATATGTATAATAATTTTATAGTATATACTTAAATATATGTATAAAATATTCTCAAATTTTCAATAAATTATATTCATTTTTTATACTATAAAAAAATTATTGAAAATCATTGAGAAAACGCTGTCCTAACTCTATTTCCCCCATTGACAGACTAAATCATGAGAATTTTGTACGAATATATGTTCCCGTTCATTTAAGGAGTAAGTTTCCTCTAATTAACCGCATTCAATTTTTTTTTGTCAGAACGTTCGTAACTTTAACCACATAATTTCGATTGGTCCACAATTCTCACATCTCATTGCACGTAGTCTGAGGAAATTTTGTGAAAATTTGCAGTCCCAAAAGTCAACTGGTTTTCGAGATCAAAATTATTTAATATTTCGATAATTTACAAAAATTTACAAATTTTCTATTCTCCATTATTTCCACGATTTACCGACGATCTGAAAAAAAAAACAAAAATTCTTTTTCATATAAAAACGTTCAAATTGTCCGAAATAAATATTAGTTTCTCCATCGGGGCAGTTTTCACCCCTTGAAATCTCGTTTTCACGAAGAAAAAGTCGCGAAACTTCAAGAATCAGATTGCAATCCAGAGTTTGAAGGGCCCAACATTTTTTTTCGATACAAACCGATCGAACGACCAGCGAATATGTACGAAAGGTACGGTATCAACAATCGTGTTTGTTCGTTAGTTTTTTTTTTTTTAGCGACACTGTGCATTGCCGTTTTACAACAGAGAGTTTGAGTCTCGTGGCGATACCAACTTCGCATAAAAATAATGATATTCGCGGTAAAAGCTCGGCGTATGTTCCCTCGCTACCGTTTTTCGTTTCCGAGGGTTATTTATTTTTATGGGATTTTCTCTCTTTACGTCGTCCAGATACGGTTTTGGCTCAACGACCCCCAGAGTAAAGGGACGGGGGAGCCTCCCAGTTTCGGAGGACAGGACTCACGGGACTGTGGAAATGATCCGCGAGAGTCTTGCGCCTGGTGACCTCTGGAGCTTGCATTATCGTGAGAACGAGTGAGAAAGAGTGACGGAAAGACGGACAAAGAGAAGGAGAAAGAAAGAGCAAGTGGGAGCGCGAGAGAGTGAGAGGGAGGGGGAATGACGCAAGCTGTATGTGTTCCGTGGAGTTGGGAAACCTCCGTGAAAAGCAAGAACGCAAGCGGCGAGAGGAAGCGAGTTGGGGAATCCCCGTGCTCGCTTAATGGCGTTACGGGGTTGCCATGACAACGGGAAACCCCCATGGAACGGGAGATAAAGAAAGAGAGGGAGAGAACGAGAAAGCTCACAACGTCGAAGCGCACAGGCGACCCTGGCCAAAAGCCCATTTATCCTGAAAAAAAAAAAAAAAAAAAAAAACATTGTAAAAACTCTCATATACATAATATACGTTGTCACGTTTCGGATGCGTGAGTTCTTTCCATTGCCATATATCTCCGCGTTTACTATTCGTAGTGTAAAGTTCCACAATGATACATTTCACGATATTATACTGCAAGGCGTTTGCACACGTGACTAACTCCTCGCCTCTTTCACTTCCACTTTCGCTCACGAACTTTGGTTATATTTTTAAACTATAATAACCTCAGCGGAAGTTTAGCTGACTGGACTACCAAGTTAACAAAAAATTGTTTCAACTTTGGCCGTACAATGACACGAAGAATCGTTTATACCGAAATTTCATTGGGGTTGAGCACCGAGATAAATAATTTGTCCCCCCCGACCCTGCCGCCCCTTAGTTTAAGGGCTAACACTAATCTAGCGGCAGAAAAAACGGTCTAACTTTGACGATTTATTTTGGGAGTATGAAAAAAGGATTAGGATTTCTTTTTAGAGGGTTCACTCAAGGAGGGAAATAGGGTTAGACGGTTCAAAAAATCGATTTTCTTTTTATTTGATAAATTGTTAGTAAAACTATTGAAAAATATGTTCCCAAAATTTTAAATGAAAATTCCGACTCGTTCTGTTGTTATAAGCCATTAAAGTGAGTAGCTCTCCTTCAGGCCCCGAGCGCCACTATTTTTTCAAACGCGTTTTTCTGAAAACGACTTTTTTTGAACTTGCGTACACGCTAGTTTGAAAAGTTTTCGACCAATCGTTTTGAACATTGGCAGTTACTTTCTTCATAGTATTGCGCTCTATATGAACCTAAAATTGGAATATTATCATAATTTAAAATAATTTTTTTTTTGAAAATAAAGTTGTAAAAAATGGCAAAAAATCAGGCTTTTTTGTTTTGACCCCTGTAAAAAATTCAATTTTCTATTTTTTTTTATAGCATTTAGGTTCATATAGAAGAGAGACATATAATAAAAGTAAATTCCAACCTTGTTTGATTTCAGATGAAAATTGCGGCTTCCAGAATGTACGCAAAATGCTGAGTCTGATTGTGACCTGCAATATGGGGTCGCTAATATTTTCGGTGTTTTTCAAGGAAATTCTTCAAAAATTTTATAGTATATACTTAAATATATGTATAAAATATTCTCAAAGTTACAGTAAATTATATTGATTTTTTATACTATAAAAAAATTCATGAAAATCATTGAGAAATACCCTTTAAGGTGGGTAATAGAGTTAGGACAGCGTTTTCTCAATGATTTTCATGAATTTTTTTATAGTATAAAAAATGAATATAATTTATTGAAACTTTGAGAATATTTTAAACATATATTTAAGTATATACTATAAAATGTTTGAAGAATTTCCTTGAAAAACACCGAAGATATTAGCGACCCCATATTGCAGGTCACAATCAGACTCAGCATTTTGCGTACATTCTGGAAGCCGCAATTTTCATCCGAAATCAAACGAGGTTGGAATTTACTTTTATTATATGTCTCTCTTCTATATGAACCTAAATGCTATCAAAAAAATAGAAAATTGAATTTTTTACAAGGGTCAAAACAAAAAAGCATGATTTTTTGCCATTTTTTACAACTTTATTTGCAAAAAAAAATTATTTTAAATAATGATAATATTCCGATTTTAGGTTCATATAGAGCGCGATACTATGAAGAAAGTAACTGCCAATTTTCAAAACGATTGGTTGAAAACTTTTCAAACTAACGTGTACGCAAGTTAAAAAAATGTCGTTTTCAGAAAAACGCATTTGAAAAAATAGCAAAATGCTGCGACTGATTGTGACCTGCAATATGGGGTCGTTAATATCTGCGGTGTTTTTCAAGAAAATTCTTCAAAAATTTTATAGTATATACTTAAATATATGTCTAAAATATTCTCAAAGTTTCAATAAATTATATTCATTTTTTATACTATAAAAAAATTCATGAATATCATTGAGAAAACGCTGTCCTAACCCTATTTACCCCTTAATGGCTAATAACAATAGAACGAGTCGGAATTTTCATTTGAAATTTTGGGAACATATTTTTCAATAGTTTTACTAACAATTTATGAAATAAAAAAAAATCGATTTTTCGAACCGTCTAACCCTATTTCCTCCCTTAACAAACTTTTGGAACACGTTATCATCTCGGAATAATTTTAATTAGGTTCTCATCAGGCTAACCATCTGTGACAGTCCGATTCTGTACCTGATCCGAAATCAGTCACCGATTTGGCGGTCCATTTGTGTCAGTCTGATCAGCACCGAACTCGATTATGTATTTCCAATTATAGGAAATCAGGTTGTCAATATACAACATCCCGTCAACATTCCGTAAACGAAAATTTTTTGGGCCAAGTCCTTCGATACGAAAGATGCGTGCAAATGAAATTGCACTTCGAGGATGCACCTTCCCACCGATCCCGGCGAACGATAACGTCAATTTATTTTCCCAAGATCATAGACCCTCGTGAATAATACATCCACGATAAAAATGAGCTCAATCGGTCCAACAGTTTTCGCGCTAGCCGCGATAAAAGATTTCCACTTTAACCCCCTCCCCTGCCGCCGGGAGGGTTGCGCGTCCGATTTCTCCTGGAGTAGTTTTCATCCCTGTTCGTAACCCTTCAGTTGCATACCATATTTACCCTCTATCGTATCCGCAACCCTCAAATGACGAGGTCGACGGATCACCTGATTTTCCACCCTCCCACATTTTCGTTGACCACGTGCGCAATTGTTCACCAATCTCGATGGGACCCGGTTCGTTCGAAAGATTATCAAATTTCCTTGAATGAACTTTTTTGAAATTCTCAAATTCGTCAAATTTTCGGGGAAATGAGTCGAAGATATCCGCATTCCACTTCGAACGTTCAACACTGTGTAACAACCTGATTCATATTTGCTTGATGACACCGCGGTTATGCGGATCCATTCTCATGGATATGGTCATGCATCCTCAATAAGGCTAGGATCGGGCTATCTACCGATTCCAATCTGCCTCACACCTGATTCGAAGACGTGAATATGTTTATGCATTTCCAATCAAGTGGCGATTAGCGTGCCACTGTTCATTCCAGGTATCCAGAATCACCCTAACCATTGTTCTTTGTTAACTTGAACGAATCAAGCTCCAACATGAAACCGTATTTCCGTCAAACCATTCAGTATCAAACCACTCCGGCGTTAGGAAAGCTTGTTTCAACGTTTACCCTCGCGGTTAACACAGTTGCATCACGAAGTTTTCGAACCCGCCGAGTTTATCCCCCGCGGCCCTGCTGTAACAGGATCAACCACGAAATATCTGTACCTCTCGGGTAGTAACCCTATACATCCCATCAGCATCATTTCCCCTTGTTATTATTCAAATATTCCACGCTGTGGGAACGAGCTGTGATCCGAGCCACGAGCATCGGATGAAGTCGGATTTCTTGGGCGCTTCTTCATTTTCCATTAGACCTTCAGCAATATAACTTTATGCACATCCGTTAATTAAGACAACATTTCCACAGTAGATCGCCTGGGCATATGGGTGCAATTAGAACAGTAGGTTTGACGACCACTGTGGCTTTGGTAGTGTTCAAAAAAGTCCCTCGTTGAATCGAGATGATCCGCTAGTCAACCCCTGCCTAGCAAATGTCTTTGGCAGTCGTTTCATCCTACACAGTAGACATCCTTTTTCATTTCATCACCTATTCACCTTCTACCCGAACGAGTGCTCTGGGAAACTCGGCGAGAGGGTGAAGTGTCTTCGATTTCGATGGAGGGTTGTTCTTCGCCCGGCTGGGGAGTCGCTCTTTCAGCCCCATACCCATTGCACAGCAGGAATACATACGGTTCTTCATGGAGAAAACTACTTTGTGGAATTGGGAATTATGAGGACGTACTTACTCTCCCCATTTGTGTTTCTTCATTATTTATTTAGCTCGATCTCACTAGTAGTCGTGAGCTTTTAATAAAAAGGTCCATTTAAATGGTCATCAGCCAACGTCCAAATGAATGACGATAAATGGTTTCCCATTAAATCTTCTATCCCTTTGTTCTGTATACTCGGAATATATTGTGCAGCCTCCAACGTCGTTACATGGCCCGGGCCTCTGTAAGAGAGGGTGATAGCCAATAAGGTAAAAAAGAACAGGGCTCTATCCACGATGTAAGTGTGTAGCACCAGTTCAAAGGGAATACTTTTGAAAATGTTGCATTTGCAAATGAGCCTAGTCTGTTATAGGACAACGATTTGCCGTTGTTTATTTAACATCAGTGCAATTCAATATCTGCGAAATCCGGCATATACACTTCCAAGAGTCCTTCAATTTGCTTGTTCGTTTCAACTGATTTAGGAACCCGTTCTCTCGGGCTATAACTTGCTGCAGCATCAGCCTTTACACGCTAAAACCCCTGTACGATTCTTCCCTGCGGCACAGGTAATATGTGCGGAAAATGGAGTTTTCCGCGAAATTTGTGTACGCTTTCGTAAACTTTCGTAAACTGTGATAGATTTTCATAGATCTCTGTAGGATTTCGTTAGGCTTGAATAAATGCGCGTCAAGATAGACTCATTAGAAAAAAGAAATAAACTAAGAATCATTTTAGTCAGGTGATATTTTGATTCTTCAACCAATTACATGATCGTTCATCGATTCGTCGGTTGTATTTTTTTTCTACTTAAGCATCACATCCAACATAAGCAGAATGCCGAATTGGGGGGAGTGTAGAATGAGGTTATGTAGCCCTATGTTTGATTTTACAAACATGGGGCTACAATTTTTTCATGAATGATTTTTAATCAAAGACGAGAAGATAGATGAAATCGATCATTGACTTACCTTTCGGAAATCTACACTGAATGAATATAGTTTCAAAAAAAAATTGTTTTTCCAAACCGACGGCATAAATAGTTTGTCTTCGCTATTCACTGCTATAGGCCTGTTGCGTATCTCCTGCAGCGCCGCCCTATCGGTAAGATCTGGCAACACAAGGGTGAACCAGCTGACGAAACGTTCATTATGGCTTCGAATATCAGCGAAATTATTCGCTCAAATGGAAATTGCAGCTTTGTCGATTGCTTCAATACTGAAGCTAAAAATCCGGAGTTAAAGTTCTATTGTTTTCCATCAAAAAGTTATGAAATAGAAAGAAAGAAACGATGGATTCAAGCCGTTAAGAGAAGGTAAGTTAATGTATGATTATTTAATATATAAATAAGGTAGAGAATTATTTCAATAAAATTTTTATTATGTGGATATATAATTGTTATAATATTTTTATAGAAGTTCTGAAGCTTCTCGGGACATTTAATTCTTTTTAGAATTATCTTCAATCCTTTATCTTGTGAAAGTCATTCATAACTGTGATATGTAGCACCAGTTTGGAATTTTAATAATTCCTCACACACAAAACGCAATTCTTCCAGATGCTTCTCTTTTTCTTGCCTGTGAAGAGCTCATTCTGATTTAGTTAATTTCCCAGTTTGTACGTATTTCGCAAATGAACACTCTAGCAGCATAAGTTTTTCTTGTACGTGTTCAATTTCATCTACCGAGGAGCATTTTTCCGAAACAGCTATTCTTTGTGAAATTAAACTGCCTATGGTGTATCCTTTTTTGTATTTTGCAGATTGGAAGTTACTAGGCTTATTCCACATTAGCGGCTGTTCAGTTTTGGTTGTAGTACATTCTTCATTGACATAAATGCACACAGCTGCGACGTTTTTACACCCTCGTTTAGATAGACCAGCCTTACAAGCGCAATTACTGTATGAAATCGAACGATAGTTTTGCAACTGAAAAATATTCATAAATTCTTTCATAGCTGACATTTAATTAATTAATAATTAATTAACAAATTTAATTAATCAATTATATTATTTATATACAGTAGTTTTATTTAACTTACCGTTTATTTCCAATATTTTTAAAAAAATTACCTACAGAAAATGTCGATTAATTTACAAATATAATAAACTTACTTCAATTGTGATTTCATATGGAGGATTATTTATTTTAGTTTCAGGTAAAACTTTCCCTTTTGTGATCCGCGGAGCACCGTTGTCGTCTACAATCTCTCTGACTTCACTAACGTGATTACTTCGGAATAATTTTATTCGTAATATATTAAGGGAAATAGACATAGAAAACGTGGTATTTTTTCATAAGTAACAGTTAATGTAACGTTAAAATTTTATTTAGCATTATCCGTTTGAAATATATTGCGTTTTATACGTTAGCAAAATTTATTTATCAATAACCTCGTTCTCATTCAACGCGTATATTCTTACAAATACAATACCTTTGGAGATAGATTTTGGACGAAACAAATTGTTCTTAACATTTTGAAAACCGCAATAAATTATAAGGGAGGTCATTTTGTTGAATAGGAACAATAAACGTTTCATTTTCTCTATACTTGTGTTTACATGTCGTATTTTTGCGCCAGCCGACCACCTTCGTTATGCCTTCTGTGGACCGATAGACGGCGCGTCGATCGACCACGGGAGATACGCAACAGGCCTATAACTTGTTGGCACTCGGCGATGCTGGATTCGGGTCTATCGTTCCCGTGCGGCAACATCGCAAATCGGAGACTCGCGTGGGGATGACCCGACCGCGGAGACGGAACGCAGAGCCGATCGCAAAGTGGCACGTGATTGGTC
Organism: Oxytorus armatus; assembly: GCA_958009045.1. Taxonomy (NCBI): domain Eukaryota; kingdom Metazoa; phylum Arthropoda; class Insecta; order Hymenoptera; family Ichneumonidae; genus Oxytorus; species Oxytorus armatus. The sequence continues at coordinate 2,327,739 of OY253748.1, read as the reverse complement.
GACGCTGTGTTAACGTCGTTTCATGTGCGAGGGCCTTTGCACTTCCGGTTTGTCCTCGGCGTGACGGAACGAATTCTTCGTGTTTATACTATGCGGCGAGCTCTCGACTTATCTCGACCTCGATCGATTTTTTTTTACGACACCGACGTGCGGGCAAGTTTGTCGACACTTCGTAGGATAGAACTACGATCTTTTTTTTCCTTTTTTTAAAGTCTCTTTTTTATTTTTGTATATTCTTGCTGCTGACTCGGTGGGAACGAGAAAAACAAGCAGATTGCAGTTGCAGTGCAACACCAGAGCCCGTACATTTTACGTGATCCAGAATTTTACAAAATTTTCCTTGCACACATCCGGCGACACTTGTTTTCGAACAATTTCCGTTACTCTCGGCTGACTTATCGCAAAGAAAAAAAAACGATCTCGCGCAAACGCCTGGAGAAAATGCTTACCGTTGCTTCGCGAAGGGTTTTTCGAAATTTCGTGAAAAAATCGCCACTTTTCGAATGTTCCAACCGTTCGACCATATTAGCATATACAATCGCGTAAACTTATTGGTCAAATCTCGTTCGCATTAAGACTAATTATTCTTCTCGTTTTGTTTTTCTCTTCAATTTATCGTTGCTTCCCAAAATCATTCCTCTGATCATTATTATAAATAATTGTAATAATCTGAGTAAAAATGTTTGTTCGTGTAAATAACGTATGGGGAAAAAAATGGATTTAATGAAACTTTCGCTGAAAATGTTGTTATATTTTTTCGCAATTACATCCAGCGCTTGAAGTAATAACGGTAAATAAAAATTATAATCCGTCTGTGCAACGTATATATGTATGGATTACGTATGAAGTAAGGAAAAATACATTTTTTTCATACATCTTCTCAAATCGATCGCTCTTCGCCTTTTTGATCGACGTCACAACGTACAATTCAGCCATACTGGTCGAAACGAAATCGCGACCAGCGATCGATTAAAGAAGATTAATGAAAAAATCTATTTCTCCTTATTTCACACGTAATGCAGCATATACAATAGCATAAAATTATTAGTGAAATCGTTTACATTAAGACTAAGCAATCTTCTCGTTTTTTTTCTTCTCTATTCAGTTTATCGTTGTTTCTTAAATTCATTCCTTGTGTGAATCTTCATTGGACATTGATTTCGGGACTGAATGCGAGCGACGTATTCCTGTAAGGAGCTGAACGTACGTCACGAAGCAAACCTGACTGTGGTTCTTATCGTCCATGAGATTGAAATCCAGTCCTACCTCTCGCGTGACGAGCTGTTCAGTAGGGGGTTTAGGAATGGTAATGTTTACCCGGTAAGTTACGTCCTGACATTGATTCAACGGACACCTTCTGTTTATCAAACTTTCGCAGGGATTTGTCTCGGACATCTTGAACGGCAGAAATGCACCACCCGAACCGTCAGATATCTTGAACGTTAAGGGGTAATATCCACCAAATTTTTTTTTTTTTGTCATTTTTTTTTATTGGCTTAAATCATGCTAAAACTATCCTAGAATCAAAATCTACAACGCCCAAGTACTGATCTAAACTCAAAATTCGTTTAAATCAATTTTTACCGAACAACTTTTATGCTCGAAAATCACATTTTTCGCTTATTTTAGCGATGCTCGTTTTTTTTTAATTTCGCGGCTTTGTAAATTAGTAGAAGTTACCTATGATCGATATCGTGTTTTGAATTTGAAGTATAGAGGTCGCTGCATCAAATTTCGACCGTTGCAGCGTCTGTACAGCACGTGTTTACTCACAATTTCCCTTTGTTTAGTCGATCAGCCGTTCTCGTTGTGTACGTTCTTAGTTTGAGTTTTGTTATACTTTTTAACTGTGAATTATATTCAAAAGTACCGTTTACGATGCTCTTGAGTTAACCGTTGGACCGAACATGTACGAGTTTTGCGTGGGATCGGACGCCAATCGCGTCAAAGTCGCTGAGCATCGTATGTCCGATATCGCGAAAGAGGCTAGGCGCAGCCTTACATCAGACAAAAAAAAGGAAAAAGAGGAAAATAAGGCCCGGGAAAGACAACTTTACGGCGCAGGGATAGCTGACTGAAGGTAAAAAAATTATTAAGGACTATATTATTGCGATTCTTAAGATTTATAGCATTTTGAAACTTTAAACGCGTTTTTCTCAAAACCATGTTTTTAAAATCGGCGAGCAGTAGAACTGAAAAAGTTTACATCCGATTAACTTGAAATTTTAACTGTAGCTTCTTCATTAGATTATCTAGTGAAGTACACACGATTTTAGCGATTGATTAACAACAAAAAAAGTTATAAACAATTAAAGTCGATTTTTTTTGTCGAAAAAAATATTTTTTTTTCAAACCGTCGTCATTTTGCGAAAAAAATTCTAAAAATATAATCATGTGTACTTTACTAGCGACACTCATGTAGATAATGAAAAAAAAATTTTTTTGTTATAGGTGGAGTTGGGCACGACTTCTACTGCTCGCCGCGGAAGAACTTTTTAAAAAAACGGTTCACGGCAATCGCTGCACAGCCGCCATTTTGTAAAAAAAATAACAATATAATTTTTTTTTCCATTCTCCAAGAGTTGCTTAATCCAATGATATATTATTTATATACCTTACATCTCAAATGTCCTTTAAAAAAAATCATGAAAAAAGCCTTGTTTTTTTGAGCATTTGGTGGATATTACCCGTTAAGTTCAAGTTGTCGATGTCGTTGACTGATAAACACCGAGAGACATCATTTTGTTATGTGGGATTATTGTGACTTTGGAAGATTTCACGAAAACTATTGATTAGCCCAACAAATTGAGGTTTCAATTTATTTGTTTTATTTTTCATTCAATAACGTAGAAAGATCTGGCTCGTTGAAATATTCTTTAAACTACATACGGTCTTCTCACATTCTTAAATAGCTCGAGAAAAATCTTCTTTTTACGAAAAGAAATAAAATAAATAGGAACATTTACTCGATGAGTAAGGAGAATGTATACATTGAATAATTGAATGCAAAGTTTTGAATCTTTTTTTTTTCTTTTCATTTAAGATATTAATGAGTAAAAAAATATAACTCACCAGCTGTAAAATCAACTCTGATCTCGGTTTCATTATCAAAGAGCATGTCACAGTCTGGGGGTGTGCAGTTATTGATTGTCAACAGATCGGGTTTTGGACAAGCTGCCATAGTCGCAGCGATGCAGAAAATTGCGACGATGAATGCTGTAATTTTTTTCCGAATCTTCAATTTTACATATGTTCTCGAGTTTTAGGGAATATTGTAGCGAATTATTTCAAAGCATTATCATTTTGTCGAATAATTCCTTTTTAATTTTTTGTCTATTAGTCACAACGACAAATACTCAGCGTACAGTAAACGGGCTATTTAATGGAAAGAGTATTTTTCAAATCGTATTAATATTTTCGGAAAATAGCGCGTTCGAATAAACGGACAAACAAACTCTCCAGCCTCATTATAGTAGTAAGATTGGGACTCACCTTTGCCCTCGAACATTTTTGATAATCTTGAATACGAGGAGTCGGAAAAATTGAGAATCCTCGGGACGTCAAACGCGATGGATTGAATGAGCCTGAAAGTTTGACGAAGTCGCGTTATTTGGGCGATGCTCTGGACAATATCTAATCAAGTATTTTTGTATTTTATCAATAAAAAACGAACGGTAATGGCACATCGTAATTCGTACTTTAGAAATGTTTGTACTCGGTGAAATGAGTGATCGCTTGAGAATACAATTTAACGTTTGAATCGAAATAAAAGCTCTCGATTCTTCGATTTCGGGTCTTTGACAACGTGGATTTATCCGCAACCGATTGGTAATTATAGAATTTTATTTTTCTAATTTTGAATTGTCATCCGTAAGCATCGCACGTTTTATTTATTTCGTATTACCTCCCTCCCTTCGATACCTTTAAACAATTATTTTTTTAATCTGAAATTTTCTGTTCATTTTATTAATTATCCATACCATTGATTATCCAAGTTTCTTTTAGACTTTTTTAATATCCCTCACTTCTTAACCATCGGACGTATTTCTATTATTATTTCCCTCAATTTGCCCAATTTTTCATAATAATTCTTAATAATGTGATGAAAATTTTGTTCTTGTAAAATAATGTAAGGGACAAAAATGGGTTTAATGAAATTTTTTTTGAACATTTTTTATATTTCGTCACAATTACATCCAGTGCTTAAAGTAATGATGGTAAATAAAAATTATTATCCGTCTGTGCAACGTACGAATTTATTCATTAAGTATGAAATAAGGAGAAATTTGAAAGGTTGAATCCAATAAATTGTTTAAAAAATATTCGAGCCCTAGATGTGGACGTTGGGGATTAAGCGGGTATAATAGTTACCATTATTCTGTTGTAACGTTCTATTCTTTTATAAAAAATGTGGACAACGAGAAGGTATTGATTGATGAATTGAAATTGAAACACTTACTACGGTTTCGTTGAAACGGTGAGCGTCAAAACTGGGATTGAATCAGGATAAGTTCTTCACTCCGTAGATATAAAGTAACTAATTGAAACTTCCGGAAAATAGTTGTCTGACTAAACGTATTTCGGTGGCTTTTTATATCCGTTATTCGGACAAAGAAACGTGAAAACTGGGGGCGGTAAGGCCCGACGATTCGTTCAACGGCAAGCTCGAGTGTTTTCCGAGTTCGAGTTGTTTTGAAAGTTGCCGTCAGGTAAAGAAAATCAGCGATGAGTGGTAATACGCTACTCTGGCATGCAAACAAAAAAGTATAATTGAAGAATTTTATAATGGAGACGGTAACAATAATATTTATCATGAAAAGGAGGGATATGGGCGATAGGAGGAAAGTTTGTGCAATAGAAACATTTTTCTTACCTTTCTATATACCTGTATTCTATTCAAATAATCATAACGGTACAGAGTCGTCCACATCGCTGGATTCGGCGCAACATGGTTATAAATCGGTGAATATATAATTGTTGAAGAACGCGCCGACGTACACTAATAACCTCCTGCAATACTGGCCGCAGAGACGTCGCGTTTACTTATACTTTTTGTTTGCATGGTAGAGTAACGTGTTACCACTCATCGCTGTTTATCTTTACGTGACGGCAACGTTCATTGCGCTACAACTGAGCAACTATTGATTTTACAAAAAAAAGTTTTATACAAAAATGGTAGAAAATTTCATGCTCTACAACTTTGATTACAACATTTTTTTTGGTATTTCCAAAAATTATCGACATATTTTCCAAAAACAAAAATGTAATTTTTTAACCAACTATATCTCGGAAAATATTAATAATAGGGAAAAAAGTTTTTAATGAAAAAGATGGGAAATTCTATCCTCTACAAAAAAGGTCTCTACTATTTTTAACGTAAAACTCACCGTTTCCGAGATATTTGCGCAAAGGCGTTTTTAAAGATGACAGCTAACGCTTTCATTGCGCTAGAACTCAGCAACTATTAATCTTACAAAAAAAAGTTTTATACAAAAATGGTAGAAAATTTCATGCTCTCCAACTAAGATTACGACATTTTTTCCGGATTTCCAAAAATTATCGACATATTTTCCAAAAACAAAAATTTAATTTTTTAACCAACTATATCTCGGAAAATATTAACAATAGAGAAAAAAGCTTTAAACGAAAAAGATGGGGAATTTTATCTTCCACAAAAAAGGTTTCTACTATTTTTAAGATAAAACTCACCGTTTCCGAGATATTTTTAAAAAGGCGTTTTTCAAGATGGCGGCTAACGCTCGCGGTTTCGGACGACAGAAACTTGGTTTTATACTCAGGGGGCACTCTCTGACATAATCCAATCAAAAAATCAATTATCAGGATTTTATGCAGAGCGAATGTCTAAAAATCTTGGACTAATATAACTTCATGCTATAACCCTAAGGATCGACAGCGGCGTCGGTTTATTTTTTAATGATTGGTCCTTTCATTTTTCCACATAAGTTCGACATAACGGAAACAATTTTTGAAGTCGTAAGTTTTTTTTTTCTAGATTGGACACATTTTCTGATTACTTGGCGTCCATTTTTAACTTTTTAAGTTTTTAACGGGATTTCGCGATTTTACGAAAAGACAAACGGAGGTCGTTTTTAAGCACGTCGTATATTCATTTATACGACTGTGGAAATGCATAAAATGTTACGTAAGACTTCGACCGCGCGATTGCCACTGTATCAAAGCTGATGGAAAAAACTAAATGACAAGTGTACATATGTAAATTTATAACTAACAATTTTTCGTCGATGTAAGAGTTACCATATTACAGGACCGAATACAGGATAATTAAAGTGCCTACCACTATTTAATTTTATAAAAGCGATCCGAATTTCCGTCTCGTTTATTAAGTAATAAAATCCACGACAATGATGGAACTAAACTGTCTTAAAGTATTTTGCTGAAAGATTCTTCAAAATATCCACGCACGCAGATGTTAACATTGATCGTTGAAAAATTGAGAGCCAAAACTTATTCGAAACTTTTATATATAATGTTGATTTTTTCAGGATTTGGCGTCCATTTTTAACTTTTTAAGTTTTTAACGGGATTTCGCGATTTTACGAAAAGACAAACGGAGGTCGTTTTTAAGCACGTCGTATATTCATTTATACGACTGTGGAAATGCATAAAATGTTACGTAAGACTTCGAGCGCACGATTGCTACCGTATCAAAGCTGATGGAAAAAAGAAAATGACAAGTGTAAGTATGTAAATGTATAATTATGATTTTTTGTTTGATGTAAGAGTTACAATATTACAGGACCGAATACAGGATAATTAATGTGCCTACCACTTGTTAACTTTATCGAAACGATACGAATTTGCGTCTCGTTTTTTAAGTAATAAAATCCACGACAATGATGGAACTAAAATGCCTCAAAGCATTTTCCTGAAAGATTCTTCAAAATCTCCACGGACGCAGATGTCGAATAACATTGATAGTTGAAAAAATTGAGAGCCAAAGCTTATTTAAAACTTTTATATATCGACGCTGCTTACGAAAAGTAGCACGATTCAAATTTCTTACGAAAACTAACACGTCTCGAATTCCACCACGAAAATCAACGCGTTTCGATATTCGACGCGAAAACTAGCATGTTTCGGCTTTCATAGCGAAAACTAACATATTTCGAATTGCACTGGAAAAAGTAGTATATTTGCCGAACTAAATCGAATAAGATTCAGAACTTTCACAAATGTTTCAATACTTTTTTCGGGAGCACTATAAGGAAATGATTGTTTATAACAAGTAGATTCTACTTACAGTCTGAAGAATCGTTCATTGTGTTTTTATCTCATTAAAAAAAAACACAATCTTAAAGTGATCAACGATGATCTACTGTTAACTTTTCAGCTATTCACCACACCAAAAACTCCAATATTCTAATTTAATAAAAGTACTGTAGTCGTTATACTCGTCAGAAAGCTTGTGACAGATTAACAATGGGGTAAAGACAATTTTGAACGGCAGCAATATCGGGGGAAGGGAACTAAGGGAACTAAGGGATAGTATTATGATGCCCTTCGTCAAAATGTCTCTCATATAGTGTTTACTTTGCGCGAAAAAACAAAACATACACTCTGCACTTTCTCGGACTGTAAACAAACTTTTCCATATTCATCGAAAAATAGTAGTACAACGGAAAGGTTTGTCGGAGTTATACACTCCTGACTAAAAGTATAAAGTACAGTATAAGTATAAAGTACAGTTGACAAAATCTTCAAAACAATCGATTGAGATATCTCGAGAAATGTCAGGTTTTGGACGAAGTAGCAAGAGGGAAAAAGCTGACATTGTTAACTTTGCATACATTGCAATTGTTTACGATTTTCTCTTCTCTAATTTTTTTTGACCATGGTTTTTTTTACTCCAAAATGACGAGGCATTTGCCGTTTGCCATCTTATGATAAGCCTAGCAGACCAATATTCAAACAGTAAAATATGTATGAAATAAATTCAAACAAAAAATAAAACAGTATAAAATGACAAGCATAAATATTTCGTCAATTTGGAGTAAAAAAAGATGTTCAAAAAACGCGGAGTAAAAAATGAGAAACACTTCCAGTGATACTGAAACGCGCTAATTTTCGCGGTGAAAGTCGAAACCTGCTAGTTTTCGTGGTAAAAGCCGAAACATGCTAGTTTTCGCGCTGATATCAAGCGTGCTTGTTTTCGTACGAAATCTGAAACATGCTAGTTTTCGTAAGCAGCGTCGATATAATGTTGATTTTTTTATTCGATTTTTTTGTAGAAACTGAACATTATTCGATAACAGCCTTTAGAAAAATTATAAAGATCATTTTGGCACATAGAAAGAAACGAGAAGAAATAATTGTATACAATTATTCTGAATTTTGCATTTAATGAATAAATTTAGAAAATATTGCTAAGCAGTTTTGCAATAATTTGAGAGATCTATATATGTGATTACACTTGTTTATAATGTTTGATAAATAATCGCTAAATCGAACATAAGTAATATCTTAGCGATCGTGAAAACACCGCAAAGTAAATTTTTGTAAATTATGTATGTTATAGACGATTTGTCTACGGACACACACGATTCCGAGATTTTGCGATTTTACGAAAAGACAAACGGAGGTCGTTTTTAAGCACGTCGTATATTCAGTTATACGGTTGTGGAAATGCATAAAATGTTACGTAAGACTTCGAGCGCGCGATTGCCAACGTATCAAAGCTGATGGAGAAAACCAAATGACAAATGTGTATATTGGGGCGATTTTTTTTTCACAGTCCCCACTTGAAATTTTGTTGGATATGTCGAAAAACAAATTCCCTGAAAGTTACAGCCCTTAATATTAATTCTAAGTACTCTCCCTTAGCGTGAAAAAACTTGCTATCTAAAATACACGTAAATCGAATTTTTTTTCTTTTCAAATTTCTATAACCCAGCCGCATTTTATGCTATCATATTGTTCTTGATTTCGATTTACTCAGAATAAAACAATCTAGAAAAGTGCCTATTGCGGCGATAGTGTAAATTGTAATGGTGAGTTGGTACGGGTCACTGAAGTTGATTTTTACCCAAAATTCTCGTTTTTTTTGGTGTTATCTCCGAAACAATTAACTTTAAGAAAAACATGTGAATAAAAAATTTGTTGGAAATTTAATTTCCTACAAAAAAGGTCCTATCGACCCAATTGCTTAGATTAATATTTCTTGAGACATTGAACTTTAACTTACGAGTAGTATACTTTTTTTACGGTTTATATTACCGTAAACATTTTATACTACTCATAAATCAAAGTTCAATATCTCAAGAAATATTAATCTAAGCAATTGGGTCGATAGGACCTTTTTTGTAGGAAATTAAATTTTCAACAAATTTTTCATTCACATGTTTTTCTTAAAGTTAATTGTTTCGGAGATAACATAAAAAAAAACGAGAATTTTGGGTAAAAATCAACTTCAGTGACCCGTACCAACTCACCAGTACAATTTACACTATCGCCGCAATAGGCACTTTTCTAGATTGTTTTATTCTGAGTAAATCGAAATCAAGAAAAATATGATAGCATAAAATGCGGCTGAGTTATAGAAATTTGAAAAGAAAAAAAATTCGCTTTACGTGTATTTTAGATGGCAAGTCTTTTCACCCTATATAAGTATAAAGTATATATTTATGAAACATAAAACGTCTCGAAAAGAGTATTGAGCCTATGCCAACCTTCCATGTACAACGCCATTCAATCCTTTCGTACCCAACGTCGATGACGCCGCCGCGCCGATCCGACTCAGCTACGCCATCTCACGCTCTCCCTCAGTGTACCGAGATCACTTACGACGGTATTTCTCTCGTACTCGTAGGAGCTGGATACGAGGTGGTTTCGATTAATGTTCACACAAATGACACGCGTTAGATCCGGTTCAATCTACTGCAGGCACAAAGAGGCGGCGGCCCCTTCGCCAAGCTTATTGTTCTTAACCACGCACGCCAAGTTTTTGTACAGCATTTTTCATAGACTTTTGTGGCATACCGTGCGAAAGAGGGCAGGTTTATTGGCGGAAGGAGTAGTAGTTTACTTGGCTAATTTATGAAATGATTTCTTTTTACTTTTTATTAGATATTAGAAAACAATTTTTGAAGTCGTAAGTTTTTTGTTTCTAGATTGGACACCTTTTCTGATTACTTGGCGTCCATTTTTAACTTTTTAAGTTTTTAATGGAGATCTCATATACAAACCAGGGCGTGAGGACGTAATAGTTTCGGCTTGGCTTTTTTACCCTCGTTCTCTCGCTATAAAACGTAATTTCGTGAGCATTTCCGCTTTTTCGGGCGATTCAGATGACGAATGATATCCTTTTAATTCCGAACCGTTATTCTTTAAGCGCTATATGACTACCTCGCTATTATCAAATCGCATATTTGAGGGGAATATCATTTTGCGATACGTTTCGTTTCGCGATTTAAAATCTTTTACATTCACTAGTAGGACTAGGATTTGTGTCATGAAGTTTTTAGGTAAGGCGTGTCCCATTGAGCTGAGACAAGATTTAATAGACTGAAGCGTGTTATGATGTTAAATGACCACGTGAGTAAAAATCCACTTCTAAATCGTCCTTATTGCTACTGCTATTGCTACTGTTATTACTATTGCTGTTGCTACAACTTTTGATATTGCTATTGCTTTTGCTATAGCTATTGCTATTGCTTTTGCTTCTGCTATTGCTATTGTTATTGCTATTGCTATTGCTATAGCTATAGCTATTCCTATTGCTATAACTATTGCTATTGCTTTTGCTTCTGCTATTGCTATTGTTATTGCTATTTCTATTGCTATAGCTATGGCTATTCCTATTGCTATAACTATTGCTATAGCTATTGTTATGCTATTGTTATTACTATTGCTATTGCTATTGCGATTGCCATTGCCATTGTTATTACTATTGCTGTTGCTATAACTATTGCTATTGCTATGGCTATTACTATTGCTGTTGCTATAACTATCGCCATTGCTATGGCTATTGCTATAGTTATTGCTACACTATTGATATTGCTATTGCTTTGGCTATTGCTATTGCTATAGCTGTTGCTGTTGCTTTTGCTTCTGCTATTGCTATTTTTATTACTATTGCTATAGCTATGGCTATTCCTATTGCTATAACTATTGCTATTGCTATTGTCATTGCTATTACTATTGCTATTGCTATTGCGATTGCTATTGCCATTGTTATTACTATTGCTAATGCTATAACATTTCTATTGCTATGGCTATTGCTATAGCTATTGCTATAGCTATTGCTATTGCTATATCTATTGCTATAGCTATTGCCATAGCTATTGATATTGCTATTGCTATTGCTATGGCTATTGATATTGCTATTGCTATTGCTATTGCTATTGCTATTGCTATGGCTATTGTTATTGCTATTGATATTGCTTTTGCTATTGCTATGGCTATAACTATTGCGATTGCTATAGCTATTGCTATTGCGATTGCTATTGCCATTGTTATTACTATTGCTATTGCTATAACATTACTATTGCTATTGCTATTGCTATAGCTATTGCCATAGCTATTGATATTGCTATTGCTATTGCTATGGCTATTGCTATTGCTATTGCTATCGCTATGGCTATTGTTATTGCTATTGATATTGCTTTTGCTATTGCTATGGCTATAGCTATTGCTATTGCTATTGCTATAGCTATAACTATTGCTATTGCTATGGCTATTGTTATTGCTGATGCTATTGCTATGTCTATAGCCATAACTATTGCTATTACTATGGCTATTGTTATTGGTAATGCTATTGCTATGGCTATAGCTATGGCTATAGCTATGGCTACAGCTATGGCTATTGCTATTGCTATAACTATTGCTATTGCTATTGTTATTGCTATTACTATTGCCATTGCTATTGCTATTGCTATTGCGATTGCTATTGCCATTGTTATTATTATTGCTTTTGCTATAACATTGCTATTGCTATAGCTATTGCTATTGCTATAGCTATTGCTATAGCTATTGCCATAGCTATTGATATTGCTATTGCTATTGCTATGGCTATTGCTATTGCTATTGCTATTGCTATGGCTATTGCTATTGCTATTGCTATTGCTATTGCTATTGCTATTGCTATTGCTATTGCTATTGTTTTTGCTATTGCTATGGCCATAACTATTTCGATTGCTATAGCTATTGCTATTGCTATAGCTATAACTATTGCTATTGCTATGGCTATTGTTATTGCTAATGCTATTGCTATGGCTATAGCTATAACTATTGCTATTGCAATGGCTATTGTTATTGCTAATGCTATTGCTATGGCTATTGCTATTGCTATAACAATTGCTATTGCTATTGTTGTTGCTATAACTATTGCTATTGCTATTGCTATAGCGATTGGTATTGTCATTGTTATTACTATTGCTAGTGCTATAACATTGCTATTGCTATGGTTATTGGTATAACTATTGCTATAGCTATTGCTATTGCTATAGCTATAGCTATTGCTATAGATATTGATGTTGCTATTGCTTTTGCTATGGCTATTGCTATTGCTATTGCTATTGCTGTTGCTGTTATTTATTATTATAATCATTGCTATTAATATTGATATCATTATTATTATTGCTTTATTCCATCTGTTCAAAAACCATTTCGTAATTACGTAAGCTGATTAACAATCTCGACCGATGGACCCTTTCAATCATTCGTTCGGCTTCCCTCCACATCCCCTCTCATTACCGTACATTGGCCATAGTACAGTACACTATTCGAGTGGGTTGAAATATAATCCGAATGATAAACTCATTTTCGTGTGTACATCAATTTTCGTTGATGATCCATTCGTAATGTTTACACAAAATTTACAACAGACTGTACACAATCATATACAGTCCACATATCGAGTCATCATAATGAGAAAGACAATGGCTAGATGGGTTAGCACGGAATAGGGTCGATAAACGCCATAATCGTACACAAACGTTTTGGCGCGATAGTCACGAGCTCTCGGACCAATCGTGTGGGCTCGAAACACTGTTCCGAGGGGGGGAAATCCCTTCTCCGCGGATATCTCTCGCGTCAAAACACGGGGCAATTAACCCCCGAGGGGATTCGAGAGAGCGACGATAGAGTCCGACGGCAAAGTGTGTATTTGTCTGAATATATATGTAACAGTGCACATATATGATGTAGCAATGTGCTATGGGAAAGTATATGTACATAGGAACCCAGTAGAGCTTCATCGAATTCCCAAGGGGGTCCTTCAAAGTATCCCGAGCCACATAGGGACTCACGCACAGGCTTGGGTTCCTTGCACGACCGCAGGGGAATTACCTCGAGGATTACATGAAAATTCTATTATCGTCTTACCGTGCCAAGCGCATATTGCACGCAGCGGGCACTCTTATCCATGCGCGTTCGCCCTAAAACTGTCGCAGCATAAAATAATGTCAAGAACGTGAATGATAATGCCGATGCGGTGGGGTCGAGAATGTGTATTGCGGGGGATGACTGAGGGTGTCACGACGACGACGACGCGTGAGAAAAATGAGGATTAATTCTGAATGTATGAAAGCTGTCGTTTTCATCACGGTTATCGGCGAAGTTTTCACACTTTAATTCACTAAAAACTAGGTTCAGCTAGCTGTTCCTCGTGCAGTTCACTTCTTGCTGACATCACTCGGGAACTTTGCGACGATCGCGACGCTTTTGGCGAAATCTGAAACCATTACACGTCGGATTTCTGAGGACGAATTGTTCGCACGTTCCCCACTTGAGATCGGACTCCTCTACTCTAGTCTTCATGGTTTGAATAAATAAACGATGTGTTTTGTTAAAATCTCTTATCGTCTTATAATTATTTATGGCCACAAAAATAGCTTGGGGTACGAAGAATCGGTGTGTCAAGTGCGGATAATTAATTTTTATTAAACAAAATCGTCCGGATCAGCACTGATCACAGTAAAGCACGTAACTCCCGCCTTTCTGGCCGAGGGGCAGCCGGGAGTTAAAAACCAAAAAGTTCCGTGCGTGTATCAGCAATATCAACAACAATAACAATTACAAACTCAGTGGCCATCTTCTCGAACATTCGGAGCTTCCTAAAATGGCGTCTCTCTTTTTCTTCTCCTTTAGTCGCTATCGCCATCTGTTGACCGCATGGGCCACTAAATGGCGTCTCTGGCGGTTCATTCGGTATTATATCGGGATATTTTCATGGAAATTTTCCGAGATTCATAATCACCCAACAACTTTCCATCAGTAGTGGTGTAAGAAGGACAAATCGAAGAGAACGACTGAGGTCGCGACGGCCACACAATTCAGTGAGGCTCTTTGAAACCATTTAATATACGCGTGCACGACACGTGTGTCGACGTGTGAAGTGCAGAGGAATCGGGAGGTTGCACCGAGAGATAGAGACAAAAAGGGAGAGACGATCTCGTGCTCGAATTTCCAAATTTTCCAAACGGATGTATATTTCAAAGGGTTCGGCCGTTTTGTAGTGCCCCATGCGGTTGTGAGAACCGCGTTGATACAGAGGGTTCACGACTAAAGTGCGTCGAGAGCTCCATCTAGCGATCGTTCCGTTGACCCTGGGTGTGCAGAGTCCTTCGCACATGAGGACGTGTATCCTCCACTCGCCACGGCCAATTAAGCGAGGACCCTCCCATTAATCCGGCCAATTAAGGCTAACACGGAGATTCTATTACCATCTTAGCGCTTTGGAATTTCGATCGGTAGCCCATGTATCACGGACAGGTATCTCCGATGGACAACCCCCGTTCGCGAAGCGTTGAAATTACATCGACACACGATGAAATAGCAGTGAAGAATTCCGAGTTAAAATGTAAGGGGTTAAGGGGGAAATAGGGTTGGACAGTGCAAAAAATCGATTTTTTTTAAATTTCATAAATTGTTAGTAAAACTATTGTAAAATATGTTCCCAACATTTTTAATGAAACTTCCGACTCGTTCTATTGTTATAAGCCATTAAGGGGGGAAATGGGGTTAGGACAGCGTTTTCTCAATGATTTTCGTGAATTTTTTTATAGTATAAAAAATGAATATAATTTATTGAAACTTTGAGAATATTCTATACATATATTTAAGTATATACTACAAAATTTTTGAAGAATTTCCTTGAAAAACACCGACGATATTAGCGACCCCATATTGCTTGTTTTTCTTGGTACTATTTTCAAAAAATCGATTTATTTTTATTTCATAAATTGTTAGTAAAATTATTGAAAAATATGTTCCCAAAATTTTAAATGAAAATTCCGACTCGTTCTATTGTTATAAGCCATTAAGGGGGGAAATAGGGTTAGGACAGCGTTTTCTCAATGATTTTCATGAATTTTGTTATAGTATAAAAAATGAATATAATTTATTGAAACTTTGAGAATATTTTATACATACATTTAAGTATATACTACAACATTTTTGAAGAATTTCCTTGAAAAACACCAACGATATTAGCGACCCCATATTGCTTGTTTTTCTTGTTACTATTTTCAAAAAATCGATTTTTTTTCTTTCATAAATTGTTAGTAAAACTATTGAAAAATATGTTCCCAAAATTTTAAATGAAAATTCCGACTCGTTCTATTGTTATAAGCCATTAAGGGGGGAAATAGGGTTAGGATAGCGTTTTCTCAATGATTTTCGTGAATTTTTTTATAGTATAAAAAATGAATATAATTTATTGAAACTTTGAGAATATTCTATACATATATTTAAGTATATACTACAAAATTTTTGAAGAATTTCCTTGAAAAACACCGACGATATTAGCGACCCCATATTGCTTGTTTTTCTTGTTACTATTTTCAAAAAATCGATTTTTTTTTATTTCATAAATTGTTAGTAAAACTATTGAAAAATATGTTCCCAAAATTTTAAATGAAAATTCCTACTCGTTCTATTGTTATAAGCCATTAAAGGGGGAAATAGGGTTAAGACTGCGTTTTCTCAATGATTTTCATGAATATTTTTATAGTATAAAAAATGAATATAATTTATTGAAACTTTGAGAATATTTTATACATATATTTAAGTATATACTACAAAATTTTTGAAGAATTTCCTTGAAAAACACCGACGATATTAGCGACCCCATGTTGCTCGTTTTTCTTGGTACTATTTTTTCAAACGCGTTTTTCTGAAAACGACTTTTTTTTAACTTGCGTACACGCTAGTTTAAAAAGTTTTCAACCAATCGTTTTGAAAATTGGCAGTTACTTTCTTCATAGTATTGCACTCTATATGAACCTAAAATCGGAATATTATCATTATTTAAAATAATTTTTTTTTTGCAAATAAAGTTGTAAAAAATGGCAAAAAATCATGCTTTTTTGTTTTGACCCCTGTAAAAAATTCAATTTTCTATTTTTTTTATAGCATTTAGGTTCATATAGAAGAGACACATATAATAAAAGTAAATTCCAATCTCGTTTGATTCGTTTGGTTCAGATGAAAATTGCGGCTTCCAGAATGTACGCAAAATGCTGAGTCTGATTGTGACCTGCAATATTGGGTCGCTAATATCGTCGGTGTTTTTCAAGGAAATTCTTCAAAAATGTTATAGTATATACTTAAATATATGTATAAAATATCCTCAAAGTTTCAATAAATTATATTCATTTTTTATACTATAAAAAAATTCATGAAAATCATTGAGAAAACGCTGTCCTAACCCTATTACCCCTCTTAAACCACTCTAGCGGCAGAAAAAAGGCCTAACTTTGACGATTTATTTTGGGAGTATGAAAAAAGGAAGAGGATTTCTTTTCAGAGGGTTTATTTAACACATATTGTAGTATGAATTTTTTTTTTTTTATATCATTTTGATACAAAATGGCGGTGACAGAGCCCATCTTGAAAATCGTCTTTTTCAAACTGGGAGGACATATTACTTGAACACCGTTGCACGGATCGATTTGACATTTTGACAGTAGCTTCACAATTACATTCTCTATCAGAGTATGTAGCCGTTTTTTTTATTTAATATAAACTTTTTTTTTATAAACAGTTTGTAATGAGCATTGTGTGAGATTACGAGAAAGCAATTTGCAAGTTTCAATTCGCATCTTTTGGAAATTGAGCCTCAACATTTTTTTTTACGGTTCGGATTTTTGAATCGATTTTTTTTCCGAAAAGTTGCAATGTAACCCCGTTGAGTAGCGAAAAAAACCAATCAAAATCGTCAATATTCCGATCTACAGAAATTATTAATGAATTGCAGATTTAAATTTATCTCTACGAAAAAACTAAAATGGGTCACTAAAAAAAAAGTGGCTCGTTTGATGATAAAAATGAAAAAATGCTTCACAATATATTTGAAGAAAACCGAAGTAAAAGAGCTACTTTTCTGACGAGTAGCTAGGTACTCGAGACAAGTATACGCAACCTTATGGACGGAAAAAAAAAACTTCAAGTTGCCAGCAAACAGCATAGAGTACTCTCTCGAGTACACGGCAGGGTTTCAATCGCCTTCTGTACGATTTACCTCTGTATCAGTTGCCTCGAACGATTCCCATCTGTAAAATCTCCGTCGTGAACGATTGCCTTCTGTACGATTGCCGTTGTGAACGATTGCCTTCTGTACGGTCTCCGTCGTGAACGATTGCCTTCTGTACGATCTCCGCTACTTCAGTTCTGGAAATTCGTTCGGTCGGGCCCGAGATCTGCTTAGTCAGGCGCTTAACGCTTAACGCGGGGATTGTACGCCTTTGCGTACAATCCCCGTCGCGTACGATCCCCGTCGTTCGGAACTCTTTTAGCGGACAAGTGGGGGTATACTTGGGGCGCTCCACTAAATACTCCAGTGATTCTCAATTATTAATTTCGACAGTCGTAATGTCGAATTTCAACCGATCATTTGGATCAACTAACTATACGAAATCAATGAATTCAAGAAAGGTCTTATGTATTATTAAGCTTAAAAAAACGACCTTGTAAAATTCAAACGGATATAGCTCGAATACTGCTTGAGCAACCGTGCTGAAATTTTGCAAAAAAGCAAAGCTTTAAGCGCTCCTTGTTTGCAGATTTTCTTGTAAAATTTACTCAAGCATTTTACATTTCCTTGAATTTTTCAAAATAAAAATAAAAATAGCGCTGTAATTTTCGTAAAACTTTGAAGTACAATAAGACTGCAATTTTTTATTCCAATAGAGCATCATTAATGAGATAGTCGAAATTGAAAAATGCATTTGCTCACAGAGGAAACTTTATACTAATTCCCAAATAGTCTTTGCGAAAAATTTCGGGAATCGGATTTTCAATGGATCAAAGAGGAAAGCAAATTAATAAATTGGTGAGCGCTGATTAGGCGGAGTGTTTGAGATCACCAATGCGAAGTATTGAAAGTATCATGTTCTTGATCTGCATCGTATCATCGAAAAATTTCTTCTATCGCATTAGATTTTGGTTTGAAGATATTTTTTTCTTCACAATTCACATTAGTATGAATGTTCAACTTCAGCACACCTCTGCGTTATTGAAGTTATGCGCGCTACTATAATTCTCACTATACACATATGTACTTTCCTCGACCGTTAGTCGAGTGGAAAAGAGATTTCCGCCATCCATAAGTAAATAAATAATTAAATGAATAAGTCCACATTTATTTTTAACCGTCTATAGACCAGGTCGAATATTCCATAATTGATATGTATCTCCTCTATACTGATTAAAATAAATGGGATAAATATTTACAGTATGTTTGTCTATACCGTAATCCAAGCGAAGACATTTTTTAGAGCTTCAATGAGAACATTCATACTAATGTGAATTGTGAAGAAAAAAATATCTTCAAACCAAAATCTAATGCGATAGAAGAAATTTTTCGATGATACGATGCAGATCAAGAACATGATACTTTCAATACTTCGCATTGGTGATCTCAAACACTCCGCCCAATCAGCGCTCACCAATTTATTAATTTGCTTTCCTCTTTGATCCATTGAAAATCCGATTCCCGAAATTTTTCGCAAAGACTATTTGGGAATTAGTATAAAGTTTCCTCTGTGAACAAATGCATTTTTCAATTTCGACTATCTCATTAATGATGCTCTATTGAAATAAAAAATTACAGTCTTATTGTACTTCAAAGTTTTACGAAAATTACAGCGCTATTTTTATTTTTATTTTGAAAAATTCAAGGAAATGTAAAATCCTTGAGTAAATTTTACAAGAAAATCTGCAAACAAGGAGCCCTTAAAGCTTTGCTTTTTTGCAAAATTTCAGCACGGTTGCTCAAGCAGTATTCGAGCTATATCCGTTTGAATTTTACAAGGTCGTTTTTTTAAGCTTAATAATACATAAACCTTTCTTGAATTCATTGATTTCGTATAGTTAGTTGATCCAAATGATCGGTTGAAATTCGACATTACGACTGTCGAAATTAATAATTGAGAATCACTGGAGTATTTAGTGGAGCGCCCCAAGTATACCCCCACTTGTCCGCTAAGAGAGTTCCGAACGACGGGGATCGTACGCGACGGGGATTGTACGCAAAGGCGTACAATCCCCGCGTTAAGCGTTAAGCGCCTGACTAAGCAGATCTCGGGCCCGACCGAACGAATTTCCAGAACTGAAGTAGCGGAGATCGTACAGAAGGCAATCGTTCACGACGGAGACCGTACAGAAGGCAATCGTTCACAACGGCAATCGTACAGAAGGCAATCGTTCACGACGGAGATTTTACAGATGGGAATCGTTCGAGGCAACTGATACAGAGGTAAATCGTACAGAAGGCGATTGAAACCCTGCCGAGTACACTCTTGGTAGCGTATAGAACCCGCGTGGAGTTCTCGTTTCATTTCATGTACAGTCGGTCAGTGTAGCAGAATTATTTATGTGTGTGTGTGGGGCACATGGTTAAGTGTACGGGAATTCTTATCACGCGGACTTATCCTTTAACTGTGTTGGCAACGCCTCTGATACCTGTGCAAACATTTGAGACCCAAGCACGTGCACTCGAGGCTCTCTCTCTCTCGAACGTGCAACTCCTGAATCCGTCCGTTGCGTTTTAAGGGGGCAAATAGGGTTAGACGGTTAAAAAAATCGATTTTTTTTTTAATTTCATAAATTCTTAGTAAAACTATTGAAAAATATGTTCCCAAAATTTTAAATGAAAATTTCGACTCGTTCTATTGTTATAAGCCATTAAGGGGGTAAATAGGGTTAGGACAGCGTTTTCTCAATGATTTTCATGAATTTTTTTAGAGTATAAAAAATGAATATAATTTATTGAAACTTTGAGAATATTTTGTACATATATTTAAGTATATACTATAAAATTTTTGGAAAATTTCCTTGAAAAACACCGCAGATATTAGCGACCCCATATTGCAGGTCACAATCAGTCTCAGCATTTTGCTATTTTTTCAAATGCGTTTTTCTGAAAACGACTTTTTTTCAACTTGCATACACGCTAGTTTGAAAAGTTTTCTACCAATCGTTTTGAAAATTGGCAGTTACTTTTTTCATAGTGTTGCGCTCTATATGAACCTAAAATTGGAATATTATCTTTATTTAAAATAATTTTTTTTTGCAAATAAAGTTGTAAAAAATGGCAAAAAATCATGCTTTTTTGTTTTGACCCCTGTAAAAAATTCAATTTTCTATTTTTTTTGATAGCATTTAGGTTCATATAGAACAGAGACATATAATAAAAGTAAATTCCAACCTCGTTTGATTTCAGATAAAAATTGCGGCTTCCAGAATGTACCCAAAATGCTGAGTCTGATTGTGCAATATGGGGTCGCTAATATTTTCGGTGTTTTTCAAGGAAATTCTTAAAAAATTTTATAGTATATACTTAAATATAAGTATAAAATATTCTCAAAGTTTCAATAAATTATATTCATTTTTTATACTATAAAAAAATTCATGAAAATCATTGAGAAAACGCTGTCCTAACCCTATTTCCCCCCGTAAGGAGCAACACCACTGTAGCGGCAGAAAAAAAAGCCTAACGTTGACAATTTATTTCGGGAGTATAAACAAAAGGAATAGGATTTCTTTTCAGAGGGTTTATTTACCACATATTGAAGTATGAAAAAAAAAATGTTTATTATCATTTTGATACAAAATGGCGGCGACAGAACCCATCTTGAAAATCGTCTTTTTTTAAAACACTTTCACGGGTGGACGGTTTTCTCGTAAAGTATAAGACCTGGAGCAAAAAACCAAAAATTTTTAGAATCTATATAATATTGGCTATGGGACTGCGTAGGGGGGTTTTTTTTAAATCAAATTTTGTAGAAATTGTGCACTTTCGAAAGCATGAATCGATTTTTTGCCGAAAAAAAGCAGTAAATTGTTTATAAAAAAAAACGTTTACATTAAATCAAAAAACGGCTAGGTACTCCGATAGATAATATAATTGTGAAGCTACTATCAAAATTTCAAATCGATTCATGCAACGTTGTTCGAGTAATACATTCTCTCAGTTTGAAAAAGACGATTTTCAAGATAGGCTCTGTCGCCGCCATTTTGTATCAAAGTGATAATAAAAAAAAAAATTTTCATACTTCAATATGTGTTAAATAAACCCTCGGAAAAGAAATCCTATTCCTTGTTTCTTACTCACAAAATAAATCGTCAAAGTTGGGCCGTTTTTTCTGGCGTTAGAGTGGTGTTATAAAAGGTGTAACGAAACGTACTGGTTCGTAGAAGGTACTCCTCGATTATTTACTTTAGTACGATGATTTTCGAGTTTTTGAGAAATTCCAGTGATAACTGTACCAGAGTCCAGATCTCTGTGCTCTAAAAACAATCTGGCAATCCGGCTCGCAATGAGTGTCATAGACTGTTCCTTTGCATCGAGAGAAACAAAAGTGACTCCTGCAACTCGTTCTTATATGGGATTTTTATCAACTCAGTCACTTTTTTCCAATACCAACATTTTGATTTGTTTAACATTCTCACATCTTATTGCATGTAGTCTGAGTAATTTTCGTGAAAAATTGCAGCCCCAAAAGTCAACTGGCTTTTGAGAAATAAATTATTTAATATTTCGATAATTTACAAGAATTTACAAATTTTCTTTTCTACATTATTGCTATGACTTACCGACAACTTGAAAAAAATAAATAAAATCCTTGTCCATGTAAAAAGGTACAAATTTTACGACAAAAATATTAGTTTCCATGTAGGGGCGTATTTTACCCCTGGAAATCTCGTTTAAAGAAGAAAAAGTTGTGCAATTTCCCCGAATGAAAGTGGAAGTTTATTTTTTTTATCCTAAAAATGCACATCTTTTTTTTTTCTACAAACTGATTTTTCTAGAGAGGGTATTGAATGGGATGATAATGAAATCGACACAATTACTGTCAAAGTCGAGATCGAGAGCGAAAAAAAAATAAAAATAAAAGAATCGCGACGAGGAACGAAGTCTGCACGAAAAAAAAAGTTTTTTTAAATTACATTTAACCCTGTCCAAAATGTATACGCAGTTGTGCTAATTGGCTGATAACGTACGACGCTATCAGCGCATAATTCCATGCCAACTGGCTTTCGAGAACTAAATAATTTAATATTTCGATAATTTACAACAATTCACCAACGTCCTCCTTTACATTATTTCTACGACTAACCGACGACTTTAAAAAAAAAATAGAAAAATCCTTGTCCATGTAAAAAAGTGCAAATTGTCCGAAAAAAATATTAGTTTCAATGTAGGGGCGGTTTTTACCCCTTGAAATCCCGTTTAAAGAAGGAAAAGTTCTTTATCCTAAAAACGCACATCTTATTTTTTCTACAAACTGATTTTTCTGGAGATGGGGTCGAAGGGGATGATAATGAAATCGACATAATTACTGTCGAAGTCGAGATGAAAACGGAAGAAAAAAAAAATGTCGCGCAGTCTCGGTAGAAAAGTAAACGAATCACGACGAGGAACAATGTGTACAAGAAAAAAAGTTTTTTAAAATTATAACCATGCCCAAGGTGTGTACACAGTTGTGCTAATTAGCCGATAACGTACGACGATATCAGCGCCGAATTCCATGACTTTTTCTCGATCATCGATCGTGAACGTGGCTTTAAGAGGGGAAAAAGGGTTAGGACAGCGTTTTCTCAATGATTTTCATGAATTTTTTTATAGTATAAAAAATGAATATAATTTATTGAAACTTTGGGATTATTTTATACATATATTTAAGTATATACTATAAAATTTTTGAAGAATTTCCTTGAAAAACACCGAAGATATTAGCGACCCCATATTGCAAGTGACAATCAGACTCAGCATTTTGCGTACATTCTGAAAGCCGCAATTTTTATCTGAAATCAAACGAGGTTGGAATTTACTTTTATTATATGTCTCTCTTCTATATGAACCTAAATGCTATGAAAAAAATAGAAAATTGAATTTTTTACAGGGGTCAAAACGAAAAAGCATGATTTTTTGCCATTTTTTACAACCTTATTTGCAAAAAAAAAATTATTTTAAATAATGATAATATTCCGATTTTAGGTTCATATAGAGCGCAATACTATGAAGAAAGTAACTGCCAATTTTCAAAACGATTGGTTGAAAACTTTTCAAACTGGCGTGTATGCAAGTTAAAAAAAAGTCGTTGTAAGAAAAACGCGTTTGAAAAAATAGCAAATGCTGAGTCTGATTGTGACCTGCAATATGGGGTCGCTAATATCATCGGTGTTTTTCAAGGAAATTCTTCAAAAATTTTATGGTATATACTTAAATATATGTATAAAATATTCTCAAAGTTTCAATAAATTATATTCATTTTGTATACTATAAAAAAATTCATGAAAATCGTTGAGAAAACGCTGTCTTAACCCTATTTCCTCCCTCAATTGCTTATAACAATAGAACGAGTCGGAATTTTCATAAAAAATTTTTGGTACATATTTTTCAATAGTTTTACTAACAACTTGAACGCGTTTATCTCAGAACTATGTTTTTCAAATCGGCGCCCACGATATCTCGATAACTAATGGACCGATCGAGCTCAAATTTTGCACGTACCTTAGGTAGCCTGTTTTGCGACGACTGGTAGCAGAATTGAGTTGAACAATAATTTTGCCGACATTTTATAACTCGTCGAATACCCGAAAATGTATGAAATATCATTAATAAAAGTTCAACAGGCCGCCATTTTGTCAAATTTTTTTTTTAAGTACCAATTCTGCTACCAGTGCTCAGAATACTCATACAGATTGAGAATATATATATATTTTTTTTTTCAGATGCATACAACATCGTCCAGAGTGGGCGCCGATTGAGGCGGCTTTCGGCGCACCATGTTGCAACAAGGCAAAAACTACATGAAAATATATAAAATATTTTTTTTTTTAAATGTACAAGTATTCTCTAAGGATCAATAAGTGCACGTGTAAACTTTCATCAAGACAACTTCAACGGTTTAAAAGTTATTGCACATTAGAAATGACGTCAAAAATCTCGCTCTAGACCAGACTACCGCCTTAAGTTCGTTGGTTCAGCTGCGGTATAAAATCAAGTGGAACTACGTGTATATATCGCGGGGGTATAAGGAGCGGCGCGATTACGGTACTCTTGCTAATAGCGAATTGAAGTTCTTTCAAGTAGTGTTCCGTGTGCTGCCCCCTGCTGTTCAGTGTAGAGACAGTAAGCGAGAGAGAGAGAGAGAGAGAGAGATCGGTCAAGTAGGAAACGAGCAGTCTCCGGGATAAACCACACTGCATCTCTCGGCTACACTGATATTCCCTTCAATGAATGTTGAATCAGAGTGAAATTACGACTCAGAGAAAGATGGAGAAGAGCGAAAGTTCCAAGAGGAAGGGCAAGGATGAAAAATTGTAATTGAGAAAATTACTCCATTTATCCCCATGTCAAATGGCACGCTGAGTGGTTTTGTCAGCGTGTAAGACATATTATAATACAACGAGCAACAAAAAGGCCCATCCCTCTTGAACTGGTCCCAAAAGCTGCTTAGCCATTAGCTTCGAGAAAGGAAAATTAAACAGCGCCTCTTGTGGCACAATAATGGCGGTACAAGCAAGTTTTAAAGGATTTACAAAAGATGGCGTTACGGGTATTAAATCGCATCGAAACATAACCTAACCACTTTCATGTTAAAGCGTCATCAGTAGGCTTTAGCATTCAGTGTGTGTGTCATTTCGTCAAAGTCTAAAGAACATTGTTTTTTCGAACTCCAAATATGTTGACTTTTGTGCCAACGAAACGCAACTTGCGGGAAGCTTTACTTTTCCCGCTTTTATTTGAAGAAAAAAAAACAGCTGAAGGTCATCGATCGTTGTGTGAGGCTTATGGACGTTATGCTCCTTCAATTTTAACTTGTCATTACTGGTATAGACGGTTCAAAAGTGGTGATTTTGACACGGAGGATTAAGGAACGTGAAGGAAGGCCAGAGACGCTTGAAGATGCAGAATTGAAGGCATTATTGAACGAAGACTCGTGCAAGAAGAACGTGCAGAATCTTTGGGAGTGACTCAACGAGCAATTTCATGAAGCAAAGCCCCAATTTTCACAAGAAATCCTTTAAGGGCTCACATGCCGCTGTGCGCGCTGAAAACCGAGTAAATTTGGAAAATTATTGTAAAGGTTATATGGTGAAGAAAAAACTAAATTGTTGATTTGACATTTTTTATTAACGTTTCAACTATAAGAAAAAAAATTGCAAATTTTTTTTTTTTTATATTAACATTATTTTTTACGAGTATAAATGGACTACTGATGAAAAATATGGCGCCTCTCTGTCGACATCATAACTTCACCAAAAATTGTTCAATCTGCAGAAATAAAAAAGAATCTAGTGAAATAATGTAGTAGTCATAGTCTGACGTAGGGAATTTTTTTTTTTGTCAAAAATAAAGAAATTACAGTATTTCAAACTTCAGCATGCAATTTAAAAAACAAAAATTAGTGTTTAATAATTTATAAAAAATCGTCCAACCAAAAAATTAAAAAAAACTCTAATCGGACTATAGAGAAAATAATTATCAAGATTTAAAAGAAAAAGAAGTTAAAAAATATTAAAAATTGACTGAGTTATCGTGCTGACACTGTCTAAAAACATAGTATCGAGAAAAACGTTTTCATAATGTTAATATTGAAAAGAAAAATCAACAAATAAGAAAAAAAATTGCAAATTTTTTTTTTACAAATATTAGCATTATTTTTTACGAGTATGAATGAACTACTGATGAAAAACATGGCGCCTCCTTGTCGACATCATAACTTCACCGAAAATTATCCGATCTGCAAAAATAAAAAAGAATCTAGTGAAATAATGTAGTAATAAAAGTCTGACGCAGGGAATTTTTTTTTTTTTTTCAAAAATAAAGAAATTACAGTAGTTCAAACTTTAGTATGCAATTAAAAAAAAAAAATAGTGTTTAATAATTTATAAAAAATTGTCCAACCAAAAAATTAACAAAACCTCTCGTCAGATTATAGAGAAAATAATTATCAAGATTTAAAAGAAAAAAAAATTAAAAAATATTAAAAATTGACTGAGTTATCGTGCTGACACTGTCTAAAAACATAGTATCGAGAAAAATGCGACAATAATGTTGATATTGAAAAAAAAATTAAAAAAAATTTCTTCTTACAGCTGAAAAGTTAATAAAAAATGTGAAATCAACAAATTAATTTTTTTTCTACACATATAACCTAATAATTTTGCAAATTTACTCGGTTTTCAGCGCGCGTAGGGGTATCTGAGCCCTTAAGGGGTGAAATAGGGTTAGACGTTTCAAAAAATCGATTTTTTTTTTATTTCATAAATTGTTAGTAAAACTATTGAAAAATATGTTCCCAAAATTTTGAATGAAAATTCCGACTCGTTCTATTGTTATAAGCCATTAAAGTGAGTAGCTCTCCTTCAGGCCCCGAGCGGTTACTATTTTTTCAAAAGCGTTTTTCTGAAAACGACTTTTTTTGAACTTGCGTACACGCTAGTTAGAAAAGTTTTCAACCAATTGTTTTGAAAATTGGCAGTTACTCTCTTCATAGTATTGCGCTCTATATGAACCTAAAATCGGAATATTATCATTATTTAAAATAATTTTTTTTTGCAAATGAAGTTGTAAAAAATGGCAAAATTCAAGCTTTTTTGTTTTGACCCCTGTAAAAAATTCAATTTTCTATTTTTTTGATAGCATTTAGGTTCATATAGAAGAGAGACATATAATAAAAGTAAATTCCAACCTCGTTTGATTTCAGATAAAAATTGCGGCTTCCAGAATGTACGCAAAATGCTGAGTCTGTGACCTGCAATATGGGGTTGCTAATATCTTCGGTGTTTTTCTCGGAAATTCTTCAAAAACTTTATAGTATATACTTAAATATATGTATAAAATATTCTCAAAGTTTCAATAAATTATATTAATTTTTTATACTATAAAAAAATTCATGAAAATCATTGAGAAAACGCTGTCCTAACCCTATTTCTCCCCTTAAAACTTACTTGTAGCACCAATATGTAAGTGTAGTGATCTCTGATAAACACTGACCGCGTATTTATTTATATATCGTTGCATTATTTATGACAAATATATATAGATATATTGTATTTTTCTATATTTATGTTCACTCGCTTATCTACTCCAGCTCGTATTCATTTTTGTTCCAGGAGACGTCATAAAAAACCTGAGAGATATCTATTAATATTTCAATCGTCGTAGCTTCCCCTGCTTTGCATTGTGTGGCATTTTTAGTCATTCCTTTTACGGAATTTCTTTTATCGTCTTGTGTCACTCGTTTCCCCCTAACATGTCAACTGTCTAGCACACAAAAAGGCTCAACAGCCACCACATTACGCTTTAAATCGAGTGTTTTTTGCCATTTTGTTTGCTAGCAGTGGATGTAAGCTTTTTTTTGCCACCACGAGAGCACAAGTGAGCGGAGTAAGACGAAGGCACACACGCGCGCACTATGTCTTTTTCTTCATTTCCTTTCGGCGTTCACAGGAGGATTCTCCGCTCCCACTCTCTCGTGCTACAACTCGGAGTTGAGGTTATTGAAATTTTTGTCATATTCACCGGGCCACATAAATATTCTGCTACGCAGACGTTGCATACCCCCGCCACTCCTTGTCTTGTGACTTTTATGCCAGCAAATATGTAGCCGGAGCAAGAGTTTTTGCAACTTCTTGTTTTCCTTATTATCGCACTGTTGTCTCTTCTGGCTGAGTAACAATTGATCAAAGATCAAAATAACGACGATAAGAAAAAGCTCCAAGGCGAAACTTGTCAGTTACTCTCTCCGAATGTCACACAAAGCTCAGAGCTTTGGCTATGAGGAATTTTATATTTTCCAATATTGACTTTCTCGTAGAAGAAATTTTGAACTTTAGTTATGTAGAGATAGGAGTTTTTACCATTTGATATTCCATACCACCAGCAATGACAATGCCAATGCGATTTGGAGTTAAGGATATAAATTCCTGAATGGAGATTTTATCTTTGGCAAAAGTGCCTTCAATTACCATTGCGTCTGAAGCAATGGAAATTCAATGGCAGCAATGAATGGTAAACTTTCCTGATAAATCACAAAAAATGAACACAAACATGATCAAGTAAAAACTGAAATATAATAGGAAGTATCTGAGAAGTTTGCGAACAAAATTACGACTATATAAATTTATGAAGAATGCCTCGTATATATATTATGTCCTTTCAGTATTTATAGCAATTTTTTTAAATCAATGGAAAGAAATAACAATATTATAAGAAGAGATAAAAATATTATAAGTTCATAATATTAGTAGTATATATAACATTATTACATACAATATTTTATAGAAAAAAAAATAAATGCTATACGAATTTACTATTCACAATGAAACCGAAATGTAATTTTACCATTCAGTCTCTATGGAAAAAAACGGCTATTAGAGTTTGCCATTGACTTATCATTCAGTTTGTATGAAAAGAAATTGCCATTCAAGTTTGCCATTGACTTACCATTCAGTTTGTATGAAAAGAAATTGCTATTCAAGTTTGCCATTGACTTACCATTCAGTTTGTATGAAAAGAAATTGCCATTCAAGTTTGCCATTGACTTACCATTCAGTTTCTATGAAAAGAAAATGCCATTCAAGTTTTCCATTAGCTTACCATTCAATTTCTATGAAAAGAAATTGCCATTCAAGCTTACCATTGACTTACCATTCAGTTTCTATGAAAAGAAATTGCCATTCAAGTTTGCCATTAGCTTACCATTCAGTTTCTATAAAATGAAGTTGCCATTTAAGTTTGCCATTGACTTATCATTTAGTTTCTATGGAAAGAAATTGTCATTCAAGTTTGCCATTGAATTACCATTCAGTTTCTATGAAAAGAAATTGCCATTTAAGCTTGCCATTGACTTACCATTCAGTTTGTATGAAAAGAAATTGCCATTCAAGTTTGCCATTGACTTACCATTCAATTTCTATGAAAATAAATTGCCATTCAAGTTTACCATTGACTTACCATTCAGTTTTTATGAAAAGAAATTGCCATTCAAGTTTGCCATTAGCTTACCATTCAGTTTCTATGAAAAGAACTTGCCATTTAAGTTTGCATTGACTTATCATTCAGTTTCTATGGAAAGCAATTGTCATTCAAGTTTGCCATTGACTTACCATTCAGTTTCTATGAAAAGAAAATGCCATTCAAGTTTTCCATTGACTTACCATTCAGTTTCTATGAAAAGAAATTGCCATTCAAGCTTACCATTGACTTACCATTCAGTTTCTATGAAAAGAAATTGCCATTCAAGTTTGCCATTAGCTTACCATTCAGTTTCTATAAAATGAAGTTGCCATTTAAGTTTGCCATTGACTTATCATTTAGTTTCTATGGAAAGAAATTGTCATTCAAGTTTGCCATTGAATTACCATTCAGTTTCTATGAAAAGAAATTGCCATTTAAGCTTGCCATTGACTTACCATTCAGTTTGTATGAAAAGAAATTGCCATTCAAGTTTGCCATTGACTTACCATTCAATTTCTATGAAAATAAATTGCCATTCAAGTTTACCATTGACTTACCATTCAGTTTTTATGAAAAGAAATTGCCATTCAAGTTTGCCATTAGCTTACCATTCAGTTTCTATGAAAAGAAGTTGCCATTTAAGTTTGCATTGACTTATCATTCAGTTTCTATGGAAAGCAATTGTCATTCAAGTTTGCCATTGAATTACCATTCAGTTTCTATGAAAAGAAATTGCCATTTAAGCTTGCCATTGACTTACCATTCAGTTTGTATGAAAAGAAATTGCCATTCAAGTTTGCCATTGACTTACCATTCAATTTCTATGAAAATAAATTGCCATTCAAGTTTACCATTGACTTACCATTCAGTTTTTATGAAAAGAAATTGCCATTCAAGTTTGCCATTAGCTTACCATTCAGTTTCTATGAAAAGAAGTTGCCATTTAAGTTTGCATTGACTTATCATTCAGTTTCTATGGAAAGCAATTGTCATTCAAGTTTGCCATTGACTTACCATTCAGTTTCTATGAAAAGAAATTGCCATTCAAGTTTGCCATTGACTTACCATTCAGTTTCTATGAAAAGAACTTGCCATTCAAGTTTGCCATTAGCTTACCATTCAGTTTCTATGAAAAGAAGTTGCCATTCAAGTTTGCCATTGACTTACCATTCAGTTTCTACGAAAAAGAAATTGCCATTCAAGTTTGCCATTAGCTCACCATTCAGTTTCTATGAAAAGAAGTTGCCATTCAAGTTTGCCATTGACTTACCATTCAGTTTCTATGAAAAGAAGTTGCCATTCAAGTTTGCCATTGACTTACCATTTAGTTTCTATGAAAAGAAATTGCCATTCAAGTTTGCCATTAGCTTACCATTCAGTTTCTATGAAAAGAAATTGCCATTCAAGTTTGCCATTGACTTACCATTCAGTTTCTATGAACAGAAGTTGCCATTCAAGTTTGCCCTTGACTTACCATTCAGTTTCTACGAAAAAGAAATTGCCATTCAAGTTTGCCATTAGCTCACCATTCAGTTTCTATGAAAAGAAGTTGCCATTCAAGTTTGCCATTTACTTACCATTCAGTTTCTATGAAAAGAAATTGCCATTCAAGTTTACCATTGACTTCCATTCAGTTTCTATGAAAAGAAGTTGCCATTCAAGTTTGCCATTGGATTACTATTCAGTTTCTATGAAAAGAAGTTGCCATTCAAGTTTGCCATTGACTTACCATTCTATGAAAAGGAATTGCCATTCGAGTTTGCCATTGACTTTTGAGTTTGGTGCCATTAAAAATGTTCCTTTGACTTTGCGATATAATTCTCATTGGAAGTGTACGGTAATCAGCCGTAAGGGTAAAGGATCCCTAGTGGGTGAAGGATCCCTTCGCTAAGGGATCCTTTATCCACTTCCGTTACAGTCACGGCGTTCCTGTCGCAAGAATTTTAGGGACCGGGATTGGGGCACTAAAAAATAATGTTTATGTAAAAAATAATGAACTAGATATTACACGAACCTTCGTTACGTCCGCTTAAAAACAGCGCCCATTGATCATTAACATAAAGAGGTACCCGAAGAAGGGATCATTCAGTAAGAAAATCTGCAGACCACTAAATTGGATCATGAACAGAAAGAGGGATGTTCCCCTTTATTTTCTGGATCCACGTGAACATCGTGGAGAATGGTCGAAGCCTTTCATCGCGAATGGACGACAGCATTGCCGGGGGTGGAAAAAAGCTCCGTTATATTCCGGGAACGAGAAGTGTCGTATAGGAGCCGAGGGATGCTCTCTTGGATGCTTGTTTTCTTTTTATGGGGTGCGTGTTCGACTGGGAATGGAATATATGCATGAGATCAGGAGAGAAGGGTGCGTTGCAGTCGTTCCTCTCGTTACTTCCCATCATCGTTGAGGCTCCTGAAATTCGTTTAGACGTACCGGACGGCGGAGGGTGCTGAGGAAAAAAGAATTACCCCTCGAAACATTCCGATGAAAAGTTCAACTCACTTGTGTACCGATCGATCGAGAAATAAAAAGAGAAGGAATTATGGGACACGCATTTTCAAGTAAATGGACCCCTGGAGACCATCATCAACCCCTCGGTCCACCACTTACTCCATCGGAGGCGGTCTCCGATGGAGTAAGTTCAATTCCCCATCAACGTAGAAATGTCTGACATGTTTTACGGATAATGGTAGCGACGTATCAATGAAAATGGTGAAATGTCGAGCGAAAGACTCTCACGGATCAAACGAAGATTCAAAGGACAATTTGTAAAAGCCATTATTTCCCGGCATTTGATTGGGAAGAGACGTTCAGTCTAACGGACATCACCACGCTTTTCCGGATTTCCCGCGAGGTGGACGAATCCCATGGACCAAAATTGGGCACGACACACCGAACATTTTTTTGGTCCCTTCTTCACGGAGACGAAAATTAAATTTCAACGTTTCTACTTCATGACGGCGAAAGATTGAATAAAATTGAAGGAATTGTGGTTTTTAGTTGTTTACGGTACCCCTAGTGAGAGGGTTATGGAAAGAAGTGGTTCTGGAAACTTCAAAGAGAGCGTTTTTTTTTAACACTTGGGGATGATTTCTAGGAGGCTTCTTTGGTACAGTCTGCCAATCGAGGAATGGACCGTGTAAATTTCAACAAAAATTTCTTAAGGTAGTAGTCTGGTAACTTAAGCCGATTTTCATGTCTTTTTTGGAGGGCGTTTTTTTGTAGGAAAATAAAAATAAATCGTTTTGGATATTTAGGATGTTTTTATTTACATATTAAAGATACAAAAAAAATTTTATTGAAAAAATTTAATAGTTTATTATTATTATTATTATTGATCGAAGTTGGCACCTCGAAAAAAAAGCGCGTGGGTGGCTCCGGTGATTTTGGCTCTTGATGTTATCTGAAATAAAAAATTCTTGATAATTCTTCATCTATAGACATGTCATTCTGGTCGGAACTACTGAAGTTAAATTTCAAGGATAAATAACAAAATGGCGGACTTTGGAAAAAAAAGTTTTTTTTCCAAAGTCCGCCAAGAATTATCAAGAATTTTCGATTTCAGATAACATCAAGAGCCAAAATCACCGGGGCCACCCAAGCGCTTTTTTTTCGAGGTGCCAACTTCGATCAATAATAATAATAATAATAAACTATTAAATTTTTTCAACAAAATTTTTTTTTGTATCTTTAATATGTAAATAAAAACATCCTAAATATCCAAAACGATTCAATTTGATTTTCCTACGAAAAAACGCCCTCCAAAAAAGACATGAAAATCGGCTTAAGTTACCAGACTACTACCTTAATCCCGCTTTTTTTTTTATAAACAATTTACGGCTTATTTGTTTGGCAAAAAATTGTTTAATTTTTTTCAACAGTGCACCATTTCTACAAAATTTGATTGAAAAAAAAAATTCCTACTTAGTCCCATAGCCAATAAATATATATTTTTTTTCATACTTAAATATGTGTTAAATAAACCCTCAGGAAAGAAATTCTATTCCTTTTTTCATACTCCCATAATAAATCGTCAAAGTTGAATCCTTTTTTCTGCCGCTAGAGTGGTGTTATCCCTTAACGCAACCGTACGAATTTTCGACAAATCTGGAAATTGGTGAGAATCATTTTTTTTTTGTAACACCCTGTAACCAATTTGAAAGAAAAAATTAATAAAATATGCCCTATATATATAAATATATATATACATACACATACATATACGAGTATATATATATCGCTTCCCAGATAAATGTAAATGTTATTGTTACGTTTAATGACTCACCGACCAGGTTCCAAGAGCAGGCATTCGCAAATAAGCGAGCTCTCGTCACCGTCGAGAATTGAACGTAGAAAAGTCACATATACACACACATATATATATATATATATATATATATATATATATATATATATATATATTTCTACCAGAAATATATATCACGTACTTAAAAACTGATTGTGGCGACGGTCGAACGATTTGTTTAGACTTCGTGTCAGCTCGCCCGGACACGTTTCCCGTTGCTTTCGCGTGAAGGGTACAATTCTGTCGCGCGTGTAATTTGAGTATTAAATTGTTTCTGTTGACGAAATATCGATGTGCGTTAACGACCACTAAAATGAGAAACGCACCTTTTATCAAATCGTCGTTTTTTGTTTGTTTCAATGGTGTTTAAGCGGGGAAATAGGTTTGGACGGTTCAAAAAATCGATTTTTTTAAATTTCATAAATTGTTAGTAAAACTGTTGAAAAATATGTTCCCCAAATTTTAAATGAAAATTCCGACTCGTTCTATTGTTATAAGCCATTAAAGTGAGTAGCTCTCCTTCAGGACCCGAGCGCGCTATTTTTTCAAACGCGTATTTCCGAAAACGACTTTTTTTGAACTTGCGTACACGCTAGTTTGAAAAGTTTTCAACCAATCGTTTTGAAAATTGGCAGTTACTTTCTTCATAGTATTGCGCTCTATATGAACCTAAAATCGGAATATTATCATTATTTTAAATAATTTTTTTTTGCAAATAAAGTTGTAAAAAATGGCAAAAAATCATACTTTTTTCTTTTGACCCCCGTAAAAAATTCAATTTTCTTTTTTTTTGATAGCATTTAGGTTCATATAGAAGAGAGACATATAATAAAAGTAAATTCCAACCTCGTTTGATTTCAGATGAAAATTGTGGCTTCCGGAATGTACGCAAAATGCTGAGTCTGATTGTGACCTGCAATATGAGGTCGCTAATATCTTCGGTGTTTTCTAAGGAAATTCTTCAAAAATTTTATAGTATATACTTAAATATATGTTTAAAATATTCTCAAAGTTTCAATAAATTATATTCATTTTTTATACCATAAAAAAATTCATGAAAATCATTGAGAAAACGCTGTCCTAACCCTATTTCCCTCCTTAAGATACGAGTCCCGAATTCCATTGTTATGTTAAAAATGTGTTTTATTTTAGTTAATTTTTTCGTTTTCACATTAAACTATTCGATGATACATTGAATTGCTTTTAAAAAGCATTTTTCCATCATTCTTGCAGCATCGTTTTTCAATAATTATTTTTATTTATTTATTCTTTTTCATTTTATCTTCTTCTCGTCTGTCTAATTTTTTCTGTCCACTCCCGTAGTCACTCAACTACTGCACATGCACATCGTTGTTTTCTTGCTTTCGTTTCTCTTCGTTCGTTTATTTTTCAAATATTTCCCCTTCAACGTTTTTTTCCTTTATAATTACACGAAATCGAGGCGTTGGTGCCTTTCAACCAGTACAAAAATTATTGGTGCAGCGAAGTGAGATCCGAGAGTGCATTCGATACATTATGAAAAAGGTTGGGGCAAAATGGCCCATCGTGTAGCGAACACAGGATGTTTCAAGCGCGTAAAAAGGACAATGTAATAAAATAGATGGGATGAACTTACAAAAAAAAAAATATATGAGTGCATTCCAATAAAAGAAATGCAATGCAATAAATATATTTCGTTTTTTTTATTTACGTATTATTATTCGAATTTTTCCGTCTAGTCAAAAGTTCCATTTTGCTCCGAACGCTTGCAAGAATTTCAAGCGGAAAAATAAAACTTTTGTCAATGAATGAAAATAATGTTGAATCCTTGAAAATTGTAGCAAATTCAACGGTCTCCACGATAAATATTATTATTTATTGTAAATTGATTATTATCATACGTTTAAGGGCTGCCGCCGCGCGCACTGAAGACCGAGTGAATTTGAAAAATTATTATAAACGTTATATGGTGAAAAAATAATTAAATTGTTGACTCCACATTTTTTATTAACTTTTCAATTAGAAGAAAAAAAATTAAAAAATTTTTTTTTTCAATATTAGTATTATTTTTGACGGGTATAAATGGACTACTGATGAAAACCATGGCGCCTCCTTGTCGACATCATAACTTCATCAAAAATGATCCAATCTACAAAAATAAAAAAAGAATCTAATAAAATAATGTAGTAGTAATAGTCTGACGGAGGGAATTTTTTATTTTTTTTCCAAAATCAAGTAATTACAGTATTTCAAACTTTAGTATGCAAATTAACGAAAAAATTAGTGTTTGATAATTTATAAAAAAATTGTCCAACCAAAACATAAAAAAAAACCTCTCGTCAGACTATAGAAAAAATAATTATCAAGATGTAAAAAAAAAGGTAAAAAAATATTAAAAATTGACTGAGTCATCGTGCTGACGCTGTCTAAAAACATAGTTTCGAGAAAAACGCGTTTAAACTTTCTGGCAGGTAGCCATCCCAAATTCGATGTCCGGTCACATTTATCGCTGTAACTTTGTAACGGAGTGGAATTTTATTAAAAGTTTTTTTTTTTTAAGGATTCTCAAAAGTATAAAGAATAAAAATCTGTAAAAAAAAAATCAATTTTTTGAAAATTTCATGGATATGCGAGTCCTTAAGGGGGGAAATATGGTTAGACGGTTCAAACAACCGATTTTTTTTATTTCATAAATTGTTAGTAGAACTATTAAAAAATATGTTCCCAAAATTTTAAATGAAAATTCCGACTCGTTCTATTGTTCTAAGCCATTAAGGGGGAAAATAGGGTTAGGACAGCGTGTTCTCAATAATTTTCATGAATTTTTTTGTAGTATAAAAAATGAATATAATTTATTGAAACTTTGAGAATATTTTATACATATATTTAAGTATATACTATAAAATTTTTATACATATATTTAAGTATATACTATAAAATGTTTATACATATATTTAAGTATATACTATAAAATATTAGCGACCCCATATTGCTTGTTTTTCTTGGTAGTATTTTTTCAAACGCGATTTTCTGAAAACGACTTTTTTTTAACTTGCGTACACGCTAGTTTGAAAAGTTTTCAACCAATCGTTTTGAAAATTGGTAGTTACTTTCTTCATAGTATTGCGCTCTATATGAACCTAAAATCGGAATATTATTATCATTTGAAAACATTTTTTATTGCAAATAAAGTTGTCAAAAATGGCAAAAAATCATGCTTTTTTGTTTTAACCCCTGTAAAAAATTCAATTTTCTATTTTTTTGATAGCATTTAGGTTCATATAGAAGAGAGACATATAATAAAAGTAAATTCCAACCTCGTTTGATTTCAGATGAAAATTGCGGCTTCCAGAATGTACGCAAAATGCAAAGTCTGATTGTGACCGGCAATATGGGGTTCCTAATATCTGCGGTGTTTTTCAAGAAAATTCTTAAAAAAATGTATAGTATATACTTAAATATATATATAAGATGTTCTCAAAGTTTCAATAAATTATATTCATTTTTTATAGTATTAAAAAATTCATGAAAATCATTGAGAAAACGCTGTCCTAACCCTATTTCCCCCCTTAAAAGAAAGCTCTCAAAGATCAAGCTTTCTCAAAACGCAAGCTGACGTAGAATATAAAATATTTCATACACTCTTACCACCGTTCCGTAATACACACCTAACACGAATGGAAAAACCAATTTTACAAGAAATTACATTTTTTATGGTGGTCCATTTTACCCCGGATGGTCCATATTGCCCCAAATTTGTCATTAATACGATTTTACGTGTGTGCGTTCATTCTGTTCACAGAGCTTTGCTCGTAGAACCGCACAAAGGACCCCTCTGTGCCACGGAATTCTGTGTCTACCGTTTAATATATATGTACAGAGATCTCGTCACACTGAGCCCCCGGTGTGCCGCGTTCGTTTCTGTTGCGCCCGTTTATGAATTCTCTCGTTCGTTTTCATACACGAGTTGTGTATATTTATGGTGTATCGAACGCCAGGGCAATCCTCTTCACGTGCCAATGGACCGGGAATCGCTTTTATCACGTGTGTAATACTCGAAATATGTACAGTTATTGGCATACTTTTCTTTCTTTCGATCTCAAGCAATTTATCAACGAACCTGCCAATCACTAAACGCTCAACAACAACTGCGATACAACATGGAGCATGCCTTGGGGGCATCGGTCCACCGAGACTAATTGCATTCGATCGTGGCCATTCGCTAATTAAAAACAAGAGAAGGATAACAAAAACAACAACAACAAAAAAAAACAAAATTTCGAACAAAAAGACACATTATTATCAAGGTAGTAGTCTGGTAACTTAAGCCGATTTTCATGTCTTTTTTGGAGGGCGTTTTTTTGTAGGAAAATAAAAATGAATCGTATTGAATATTTATGATTTTTTAATTTACATATTAAAGATACAAAAAAAAATTTTGTTGAAAAAATTTAATAGTTTATTATTATTATTACTATTATTGATCGAAGTTGACACCTCGAAGTTGGCAGCCCAGGTCCTAACTTTTTTTCTACCTAACCGATTGCTTTCAAATTTTAACAGGCTACTCTACACACTTATAGTTCTCGTCGGAACTACCGAGAAATTTTTTCACCCCTAACTTTTTATTTTACAACCCCTTCTTTGCTAAAATAAGAGGACTTTTTTTCCAAAGTCCGCCATTTTGTTATTTAACCATGAAATTTAACTTCAGTAGTTCCGACCAGAATGACATGTCTATAGATTAAGAATTATCAAGAATTTTTGATTTCAGATAACATCAAGAGCCAAAATCACCGGGGCCACCCACGCGCTTTTTTTTCGAGGTGCCAACTTTGATCAATAATAATAATAATAATAATAAACTATTAAATTTTTTCAAAAAAAATTTTTTTTGTATCTTTAATATGTGAATAAAAACATCCTAAATATCCGAAACGATTCATTTTCATTTTCCTACAAAAAAACGCCCTCCAAAAAAGACATGAAAATCGGCTTAAATTACCAGACTACTACCTTAAGGGAGAACACCACTGTGACCCTCTGTTTTTTTTCACATTTTTCAAGAATTTTTTTTTGTGGGAAAAAAAAGAGATATTCGAAAAAATTTTTTGGGTTTTGTTCCTTGTTGCCTAACTTGCCTTTAATTTCAAAGGCGTGCCTATTTATTTTTAAAACAATATCTTTCCAAACCCCTGTGTACTTCTCTTCAAAATATCATATTATTAACGAAAACACTCGGTATTTTTTTTCAGATCGACGTTGAAGAGAGTTCTGCTGCGTGCCGCGGAAATGACAGCACCTGACGCGAGAGCTTCCCCAGCGCCACCATGCGGCGTGAAAAATGTGAAAAAAATGTTTTTTGATATATTAATAAACAAGGAACAAAACCCAAAACAATTTTTCGAATATCTCCATTTTTTCCCACAAAAAAAAATTCTTGAAAAATGTGAAAAAAAACAGGGGGTCACAGTGGTGTTCTCCCTTAAACGACTTGTCGATCGCTTCATTACGTAGTTTCAAAGGAAAATTTATTGAAGGCACTTTTCTACTACGGTGTACATAACAATTTATAATATTATCGTCGTCATTTATTTATTTATTTTTTCACCGTTCGATAATTCCAAACGATCGAAACTTTGAACGGAGAACTAATAGAATTATTGCAATTACGCTTTAATTTTATTGGTAAATGTATAATAATAAATGTGTTTTTCTTTTGAATATATATTGTACGAAGGATTGAACGGCTCACATGCCCCTGAAATTTTCAAAAAATTGATTGTTTTTCACTGATTTTTATTCTTTATGCTTTTAAGAATAAAAAGAAAAAAACTTTTAAGAAAATTCCACTCCGTTACAAAGTTATAGCAATAAATGTGATGGAATCGGGTTGGAACGGCTAGCTGGCTAAACTTTAAACTCGTTTTGAACCTACGTTTTTAGACAATGTCAGCACGATAACTCAGTCAATTTTTAATATTTTTTAACTGTTTTTTTTTTGAATCATCATAATTATTTTCTCTATAGTCTGACGAGAGGTTTTTTTTTCATTCTTTGGTTGGACAATTTTTTAAAAATTATTAAACAGTAATTTTTATTTTTAAATTGCATACTAAACTTTGACGTACTGTAATTTCTTTATTTTGGAAAAAAAATAAAAATTCCCTCCGTCAGACTACAACTACTACCTTATTACACAAGATTATTTTTTATTTTTGGAGACTAGATAATTTTTGGTAAAGTTGTGATACCGACAAGCAGGCGCCATGGTTTTCATCAGTAGTTCATTTATACCCGTCAAAAATGATGTTAATATCTGAGAAAAAAAATGTTTAATATCTTTTTCTTATAGTTGAAAAGTTAATAACAAATGTGAAATCAACAATTTAATTTTTTTTTCGCAATATAACCTTTATAATAATTTTTCAAATGTACTCGGTTTTCAGGGCGTGCAAAGGTATGTGAGCCGTAAAACAATTTTGCTTCCTCGCAAGCTTTGATTTCGCAAAGCTTTATTTTCATGAAACGAAAAAAAAAAAACAACGTATTTTCAATGCCATTATGATCAAAATCCGAATGGATTTTTGTGTCTCTACGATAGGGGATGCAAATTTGAAATCGCTTTCAGTTGGAATCGGTTTGAGCTTTTTATAAAAAATTTTATAATCTATATATTACTGGCTATGGGACTACGTAAGGGTTTTTTTTTATCAAATTTTGTAGAAGTGGTGCACTTTTGAAAAAAATGAATCGATTTTTTGCGAAAAAACCAGTAAATTGTTTATAAAAAAATGAGTTAACATTAAATCAAAAAACGGCTAGGTACTCCGATACAGAATGTAATTGTGAAGCTACTATAAAAATTTCAAATCGATCCATGCAACGGTGTTCAAGTAATACGTCCTCCCAGTTTGAAAAAGATGATTTTCAAGATGGGCTCTGTCGCCGCCATTTTGTATCAAAATGATAATAAAAATTTTCTTTTCCATACTTCAATGTGTGTTAAATAAACTCTCCGAAAAGAAATCCTATTTCTTTTTTCATACTCGCAAAATAAATCTTCAAAGTTCGGCCTTTTTTCTGACGCGAGAGTGGTGTTACCCCTTAAGGAGGGAACTAGGGTTAGGACAGCGTTTTCTCAATGATTTTCATGAATTTTTTTATAGTATAAAAAATGAATATAATTTATTGAAACTTTGAGAATATTTTATACATATATTTAAGTATATACTATAAAATTTTTGAAGAATTTCCTTGAAAAACACCGAACATATTAGCGACCCCATATTGCAGGTCACAATCAGACTCAGCATTTTGCGTACATTCTGGAAGCCGCAATTTTCATCGGAAATCAAACGAGGTTGGGATTTACTTTTATTATATGTCTCTCTTCTATATGAACCTAAATGCTATAAAAAAAATAGAAAATTGAATTTTTTACAGGGGTCAAAACAAAAGAGCATGATTTTTTGCCATTTTTTACAACTTTATTTGCAAAAAAAAATTATTTAAAATAATGATAATATTCCGATTTTAGGTTCATATCGAGCGCAATACTATGAAGAAAGTAACTGCCAATTTTCAAAACGATTGGTTGAAAACTTTTCAAACTAGCGTGTACGCAAGTGCAAAAAAAGTGGTTTGCAGAAAAACGCGTTTGAAAAAATAGTGACCGCTCGGTTATACACGTGGCGCGCTCGGGGCCTGAAGGAGAGCTACTCACTTTAATGGCTTATAACAATAGAACAAGTCGGAATATTCATTACAAATTTTGGAAACATATTTCTCAATAGTTTTACTAACAATTTATGAAATAAAAAAAAAATCGATTTTTTAAACCGTCTAACCCTATTTCCCCCCTTAATAAAAAATAGAAAAATCGATTTTACGGAAATCGATTATAATCGAGCCATCTCTTCCAGAAATATTTACAGTATCATTACGTAAGGTAGACTAGAAAAAAAGGTGAGCTCGAAACATGTACCGGGATCGATTCCATATTTCTGTAAATCGACACTGACAGTAGTCATTCCGCCGTCATGAATCATTACGATTTTTTCCCCATCAATTATCGTGTCATTGTGCGTTTAATCATTGAGATTTTGTTTTTCTTTTCATGTTTTTCCGTCGATATTTTATGCATTCGAGGATTTGTTAGGCAGCCGTGAGCGGCAACACGGGAGATTTGATGAAGCCTCGGCTGATTACATTTCCGTACCACGGGTACGTGTGTACGTAATGCCTGAACGCTTGAGGGTTTATTCGCATTGAAAGTATGCAAAGCGTCGTTCCGCGACGCTGGAAGCGAACGGCGTGTCCAGGGATAGGGTTATATATTCCGGGGAATCCCCTCGACCGCAGATTGATGCGTCGAATTATATAGTCTCGTGGCGTAACGCGCGCATCTGCCTTTCTCTCCCACCCGCGCGTTATCTGTTTTAGTGTGGGGCCTCTCACCCTTTCTCTGTTTCTTTTTACTCCTTCTCAAGCGGTGCGTGCTGAATTATGCGCTTGATTTGGGCGTACGCACGGGAGTGGATGCATCCTCGAACGGGCACTTCAACCTGTTCCCTTAATCAGTCCGTTTCTCGCTCAGCCTCGTTTTCGAACGCCCTTCGTTAACGCGGCGGTTGGTAACCGCGCCGTGGCGCTCGCGCGCGCCCGATACTCCGCAGGGATTCGGACAAATTCGATTCGAACGCGATTTTTCAACGGACACGCGACGTATTCACCCTCGGACTTACTCGGCGGGGGCGATGGGAAAGAGGGCGGGGGATTTACATACGATCAAATTAGGGTTTTAATTCTTGATTTCATTGACAGGTTACTTTGTGAAGTATCTCCGCTTGAACAATGGTACTTTTCATGGCGGTCGAAAATTGTTCGCAACCATGACCGGGGTAAAGTACACGAAAATTCCGTCAATCAACAACAGCACACAGAAATTCTAGAACCACAAAATACACGGGACGATACTTGAAGCAGAATGCGAGTACCGCTACTGTTTTGAGTGGAAGACACAACCGCTGTTTTAAGTAAAAATTACGAGTACTAAAACGAGTACTAAAATTACGAGTAAAATACGAATACTTTTTCAAGTAAAACGGTGCGAGTACTTTTTAAGTAACGTACATGTAAGGTTTCAAGTGAGGATTACGAGTAACGTTTTAAACAGAAGATACAAGCTCCTTTACAAGTGGAAAGTACTACTTCTTTTTCAAGCATCTAGTTCGAGTACTTTTTAAAGTAAAAAGGTACGAGTACTTTTTTAGTAACGTACGTGTAAGGTTTCAAGTGAAGATTACGAGTAACGTTCCAAACAGAATATACAAGCTCCTTTACAAGTGAAAAGTACTACTTCTTTTTCAAGCCCTTAGTTCGAGTACTTTTTCAAGTAAAAAGGTGCGAGTACTTTTTTAGTAACGTACGTGGAAGGTTTCAAGTGATGATTACGAGTAACGTTTCAAACAGAAGATACAAGCTCCTTTACAAGTGAAAAGTACTACTTCTTTTTCAAGCACTTAGTTCGAGTACTTTTTCAAGTAAAATACGAATACTTTTTCAAGTAAAACGGTACGAGTACTTTTTTAGTAACGTACGTGGAAGGTTTCAAGTGAAGATTACGAGTAACGTTTCAAACAGAAGATACAAGCTCCTTTACAAGTGAAAAGTACTACTTCTTTTTCAAGCACTTAGTTCGAGTACTTTTTCAAGTAAAATACGAATACTTTTTCAAGTAAAAAGGTGCGAGTACTTTTTTTAAGTAACGTACGAGTAAGGTTTCAAGTGAAGATTACGAGTAACGTTTCAAACAGAAGATATAAGCTCCTTTAAAAGTGAAAAGTACTACTTCTTTTTCAAGCAAATAGGTTGAGTACTTTTTCAAGTATACCGTCATTAATGTTTTAAGTAAAAAGTCCGAGTACTCTGTCGAGTCCCCAGTCATTTTTCCAGTAAATATTTCGAGTACCATTTCAAGTACAGTACGAGTACTTTTTCAAGTAAAAAGCGCGAGTACTCTTCAAGTAAAACTGCGCGAGTACTTTTTCAAGTAAAAAGCACGAGTACTTCTTCAAGCAAAGAGGGCGAGTGCTTTTTCAAGTGAAAAGCGCGAGTACTTTTTCAAGTGAAGAGTACGAGTACTTTTTCAAATAAAGAGCGCAAGTACTTTTTCAAGCAAAAAGCGAGTGTACTTTTTCAAGTAGAGAGCGCGAGTACTTTTTCAAATAAAGAGCGCAAGTACTTTTTCAAGCAAAAAGCGAGTGTACTTTTTCAAGTAGAGAGCGCGAGTACTTTTTTCAAGAAAACAGCGAGAGTACGTTTTCAAGTAAAAAGCGCGAGTACTTCTTCAAGCAAAGAGGGCGAGTACTTTTTCAAGTAAAAAGCGCGAGTACTTTTTCAAGTAAAGAGCACGAGTACTTTTTCAAGCATAGAGGGCGAGTACTTTTTCAAGTAAAAAGCGCGAGTACTTTTTCAAGTAAAGAGCACAAGTACTTTTTCAAATAAAGAGAGCGAATACTTTTTCAAGCAAAAAGCGGAGGGTACTTTTTCAAGTAGAGAGCGCGAGTACTTTTTCAAGAAAAGAGCGAGAGTACGTTTTCAAGTAAACAGCGCGAGTACTTCTTCAAGCAAAGAGGATGAGTACTTTTTCAA
The DNA here is from genome assembly GCA_958009045.1 of Oxytorus armatus. Taxonomy (NCBI): domain Eukaryota; kingdom Metazoa; phylum Arthropoda; class Insecta; order Hymenoptera; family Ichneumonidae; genus Oxytorus; species Oxytorus armatus. The sequence continues at coordinate 2,283,345 of OY253748.1, read as the reverse complement.
GCAAAGAGCGGGACTACTTTTTTAAGTAACTAGTAAAAGGAATCGGTCACGACAGACCGGACGTCACTCGGATATCGAAAGATTCAAATTTGCATATTACCAGGTAAACGAAACGACGCAATTATTATTTTTGTTTTCCTTGTAATTATCGAGTGTGGAAGGAAGGAAAAAAACGTGGTCGAAGGCGCTAACGTCGCGGCGGGTTTACGTCAGTTCGCGTCGAGTAAACGATGTCAGTTCGATAACGAAGCTCACGTTGACACGTTGTTTACGCGAAGAGAAAATCGAAGACGCCAGCTCTCTCTCGACATGTACATTGAGAGCGGAACCTTCCCGCACGACGACGACATAGAAATACGAACGGCCTTTTTAAAGGGGACGTACTACTTTGTTCGCGTGCAAAATTTGCGTGCAGAATTGCAGCTCAAGCCGTTCTCGAGATACAGAAGTTTGAATTATGCAAGGCCGTTACCAAGGCCAGCGCCACGAACAAAATTATTTTACTTTTATGAGAATCTTCCCCCGGAAGTATTGTAAGACTGCAAATTTCAAATTGATGATGAATACTTAAAAATTCAAGATGGTTGTATCAATATGGCGTGTCGAAACAGCAACAATATTGATATTGATGAAAATCGCTACTCGGAGATTTTTTGAGATTGTTTATTTTCAATTAAAAATAAAAATTTCAGAATTCAAGATGGTGGACCCATCGCAATGCCCACCAATTTGAAATGTTTCGATTTTGATGAAGTTTTATGTTTTTCTTTTTTCGGCTCGTAGATTTCGTATTCGATGGAAATAATTTTTTAATATGAAATAACAAGCACCGATTGAGGTTCGGGCGTTGTCGAAAATAGACGGTAAACACAATGATATGTAAATAATAATAAAATTAATTTATCGCGTAAAATAGATGATTAATTATTTATGGAGTAGTTTTATGATGGTTTCAAGCGACAGCGCTGTAGCTGCATTGACAAGTCTCTCGTCTACGTCATTCCCGGGACAGCGTGGACGGCGCCGCGGCGTCGTTATAAAGGGTCAACGAATTTTCCGACCGCGACGCGAGCGCGACGTTCCGGCACTTTCAAACGACTCAACGTCGACGACAAGGCGTGTTTCAAGTCGTGGGAGTGAAAAGAGGAATCTAGAGCAGAAACGAACGGGGACGAAGATGGGTATAAGCTTCCGCTTCCTCGGCTCGATACGCGATACCTTTTTTGTTACTGCTGCGCTGGCACGCGCGTTTTTCTTCTTTCGCACGAGCAAAACTTAACCTCTATTTCCATTCGCCGGCCAACCGGTCCGTATTCGTTTCGGATCTGCAACCGGGAACTTGCTGTCGGCTTCCTCGCAACCCCTTCACTGATTTTAATGATAGTCTATTTATATTTTTAAAAATTAGCCCGATATCTCAAAATTTGGGGAAGGCAGAGCGTCTACGGATATTTTTCGATGACTTGGAAAAACAATCATAATTTTTTTAGTGTGAAAAAAAGTCCGCGCTAACAAACTCATTGATGAAGACACTCGCATTAAGATATCGGGGATGATAGTCAGTAAGCCATCGAGGAAGTCAGCAAAATATCGAGGAAGATAGTTAGCAAGACATCAAGGATGATTGTCAGCGAAACATCGAGGATGATTGTCAGCAACACATCGAGGATGATAGTCAGAAAAATATCAAGAAAGATAGTAAGCAAGGCATTGCGGATGATAGTCAGCAAAACATTGAGGATGATAGTCAGCAAAACATCGAGGAAGATAATCAGCGAAACATTGAGGACGATAGTCAGTAAGACATCGAGGACGATAGTCAGCAAGACATCGAGGAAGAAAGTCAGCTAGACATAGAGGATGATACTCGGCAAGACAGCGAGGATGATAGTCAGCAAGACAGCGAGGATGATAGCAAGCAAGACATTGAGGAAGAGAGTCGGCCAGGCATAGAGGATGATAGTCAGCAAGACATCGAGGATGATAGTCAGCAAGACATCGAGAATGATAGTCAGCAAGACAGCGAGGATGATAGTCAGGAAGACATCGAGGATAATAGTCAGCAAGACGTCGAGGACGATAGTTAGCAACATGTCGAGCAAGATAGTCAGTAAGACATCGAGGATGATAGTCAAGAACATATCGAGGAAGATAGTCAGCAAAACATCGAGGATGATAGTCAACAAGACACCGAGGATGATAGTCAATAACATATCGAGCAAAACAGTCAGCAAGGCATCGAGGAAGATAGTCAGCAAGACATTGAGGATGATAGTCAGGAAGACATCGAGGATAATAGTCAGCAAGACATCGAGGATGATAGTTAGCAACATATCGAGGAAGATAGTCAGTAAAACATCGAGGATGATAGTCAACAACATATCGAGGAAGATAGTCAGCAAAATATCGAGGACGATAGTCAGCAAAACATCGAGGATGATAGTTAGCAACATATCGAGGAAGATAGTCAGTAAGACATCGAGGATGATAGTCAACAACATATCGAGGAAGACAGTCAGCAAGACATCGAGGAAGATAGTCAGCAAGACATCGAGGATGATAGTCAGCAAAACATCGAGGATAATAGTTAGCAACATATCGAGGAAGATAGTCAGTAAGACATCGAGGATGATAGTCAGCAAGACTTCGAGGATAATAGTCAGCTAGACATAGAGGATGATACTCGGTAAGGCAGCGAGGTTGATAGTCGGCAAGATAGCGACGATGATAGGCAGCAAGACATCGAAGATGATAGTCAGCGTGACATCGAGGATAATAGTCAGCAGGACATCAAGGAAGATAGTCAGTAAGACAGTGAGGATGATAGTCAGCAAGACATCGGGAAAGAGAGTCAGCCAGACATTGAGGATGATAGTCAACAAGACATCGAGGATGATAGTCATCAAAACATCGAGGATGATAGTCAGCAAAACATCGACGATAATAGTCAGCAGGACATCAGGGAAGATAGTCAGTAAAACATCGAGGATGATAGTCAACAACATATCGAGGAAGATAGTCAGCAAAACATCGAGGACGATAGTCAGCAAAATAGCGAGAATGATAGTTAGCAACATATCGAGGAAGATAGTCAGTAAGACATCGGGAATGATAGTCAACAACATATCGAGGAAGACAGTCAGCAAGCCATCGAGGAAGATAGTCAGCAAGACATCGAGGATGATAGTCAAGAAGACATCGAGGATAATAGTCAGCAAGACATCGAGGATAATAGTTAGCAATATATCGAGAAAGATAGTCAGTAAGACATTGAGGATGATAGTCAGCAAGACATCGAGGATAATAGTCAGCTAGACATAGAGGATGATACTCGGTAAGGCAGCGACGATGATAGTCAGCAAGATAGCGACGATGATAGTCATTAAGACATCGAGGATGATAGTCAGCAAGACATCGAGGATAATAGTCAGTCAGATATAGAGGATGATACTCAGCAAGACATTTAGAAAAATGTTGAGCTAGTAATTAAGCCTGTTTACACGGATATACGTTTACGCTAAGCAGAGATAATCATGGCTTCGCAAACATCGTTCATCTTCTCTCGATAATTATTTATTATATTGTGGCTGTAATAAAGCAGAGCATTATTAATTATTATTAAAACGTGACACATTCGCACAGTAATCATCGGGCATCGACCGGGAGACAGTGGTTTGAAATTTGGCCGAGAGACTTCAGGTTGTTAAATGGTAATTCCCAATAATCGTCAGGACAAGGAAAAAATCCAGGTTCGACATCTATTCTGAATCATCCTACGTGTACGATACCTGCGCTGGGCTATAACGTCGCATCTACAAAAGTACAGGATAATAATAAAATACATGGGTAAGCAAAAACAGCGAAGTAGTACAAACCACCCAGTGGACAAGTGTACGAGTATACATAGGCTTCCTTCCTTCCTTCATTCTCACTCGACGCTCTATGAATTATGTATATATATTTCCCGCGATATGAGTGGTTGAGCGATGGCTCAACTCGTAGCTACGACGTGTTGTAAATTGGAGCTGGCTTCTCGTGCATCCCTTCTTCGTACAATTTCTGCTCCAGAGGTGGTTGTTTTTATTCGGGTAGCTTTTGTTGTTTTTATTCGGGTTATAGCTTTTGTCCTTCCCATATCGTCGTCTCCTGCGATGAAAGATTTTTCGAAAATGCCAAATTTCATTAAAACTAAACGGCCTCATATACGTTTTCACGAAATTCCATATGAATTATTATTCAATTATACTCTATTTGTTCAGAATTTACGCATGCACCCATCCACACTATTAAATGCGAAATAGATTGAGAAAAACTTGCTGAAGCATTGTTCTTAGAAATAGATTAATCGAATGGAAAAAAATAGTGAGGCCGTCTCCGTAATTGATAGATGCAGATCGCCCCACTATTTTTTTCGTCATCGAATAAGCCGTCTCCGAGAAAGATGGGTTAGGACGTTATTGAGATTATGTTGACCTTTAACCTCTCGTTAAGGTCTTGGCGCTCGAAATTTATCACCAAAGAGGAAGACGGACGCAATGTTGGGGAACAAAAAGGAGTCACTATCGATTATCACGCGAACAAAAACATGTTCCGTTACGTGGGATGTTATCTACTTTGGTGATAATTTGGCATGCGGACAAACGTGCTTCGTGATATTATTCTTGTACCTATGGTTCGCTGTGTATACGTTGTGAACGTTAACATGTAGTATGGATATTGGATATGTATTCGATAGTATCTAGGGTTTCGTGTGTATCCCCCCCTCGTGGCTAGATATTGCCGGCCAATAAGCGTAAAGTGTGAAATATTGCTGATCGGTTTTGCCGGGGGAGGAAAGCTGAGGGTGTGAAAGCGGCGCAGAGGAGGGAAACGAGAGAAGAGGTATGATGAAAAAGGAGGCGGAATACGAATTTTATAGTCACTTTGCCCCCCTGAAATATCGACCGAGGGGAAGAAAAGCCTTTTCCGTAAAAAAAGGAGGAAGGAAATGAGAATAAGAGGATATGACGTATGGAATATATAGATTTCACGCTGAAGGAGCACTCAGCCATTATCATTAATGCTGACACTTAAGATGCGAGATATAAATGTATGCTTTGTTATTTTTTTGATCCTGAAAAATGTTGACATTTTTCAGCATTATATTCCCATGTTCTGAATCGCATGAATTCCTCGTAGGGAAAGTTCCAACAAGAAGTGGTACATCAGGAACGATTCATCGAACTTAGATGGGATTCCATTGTGGGCTTCAATCAAGCCAGATAGGGATCCATGTTGAGATTAAGGAAGCCAGATTGGGATCGATGTTGAGATTCAAGGAAGCCAGATGAGGATTGATATTGGGAGTCAAGGAAGCCAGATGGGGATCTATGTTGAGATTCAAGGAGCCACGTGGGGATCCATGTTGGGATTTAAGGAAGTCAGATGAGGATCCATGTTGACATTCAAGGAAGCTAGATGGGGATCCATGTTGCGATTCAAGGAAACCAGATTGGGATCCATGTTGGGATTCAAGGAATCCAGATGAGGATCGATATTGGGATTCAAGGAAGCCAGGTGGGACATCATGATGGGATTCGAGGAAGCCAGATGGGGATCCATGTTGGAATTCAAGGAAGTCAGCTGGGAATCCATGTTAAGATTTAAGGAAGCCTGATGGGAATCGATGTTGAGATTTAAGGAAACGAGATGGGGATCCATGTTGGGATTCAAGGAAGTCAGATGGGAATCCATATCAAGAGTCAAGAAAACCTGATGGGAATAGATGTTGAGATTCAAGGAAACCAGATGGGGATCCATGTTGGGATTCAAGGAAGCCAGCTGAGGATCCATGTTGATATTCAAGGAAGATAGATTGGGATCCATGTTGGGATTCAAGGAAGCCAGATTGGGATCCACATTGAGATTTAAGGAAGCCCGATGGGGATCCATGTTGAGATTCGAGGAGCCAGATGGGGATCCATATTGGGATTCAAGGAATCCAGATGAGGATCGATATTGGGATTCAAGGAAGCCAGATGGGAAATCATGATGGGATTCGAGGAAGCCAGATGGGGATCTATGTTGAGATTCAAGGAGCCAGATGGGGATCCATGTTGGAATTCAAGGAAGTCAGATGGGAATCCATGTTAAGAGTCAAGGAAGCCAGATTGGGATGCATGTTGGGATTCAAAGAATCCAGATGAGGATCGATATTGGGATTCAAGGAAGCCAGGTGGGACATCATGATGGGATTCGAGGAAGCCAGATGGGGATCCATGTTGGAATTCAAGGAAGTCAGCTGGGAATCCATGTTAAGATTTAAGGAAGTCTGATGGGAATCGATGTTGAGATTTAAGGAAACGAGATGGGGATCCATGTTGGGATTCAAGGAAGTCAGATGGGAATCCATGTCAAGAGTCAAGAAAACCTGCTGGGAATAGATGTTGAGATTCAAGGAAACCAGATGGGGATCCATGTTGGGATTCAAGGAAGCCAGCTGAGGATCCATGTTGATATTCAAGGAAGATAGATGGGGATCCATGTTGCGATTCAAGGAAGCCAGATTGGGATCCACATTGAGATTTAAGGAAGCCCGATGGGGATCCATGTTGAGATTCGAGGAGCCAGATGGGGATCCATATTGGGATTCAAGGAATCCAGATGAGGATCGATATTGGGATTCAAGGAAGCCAGATGGGAAATCATAATGGGATTCGAGGAAGCCAGATGGGGATCCATGTTGGAATTCAAGGAAGTCAGATGGGAATCCATGTTAAGAGTCAAGGAAGCCAGATTGGGATGCATGTTGGGATTCAAAGAATCCAGATGAGGATCGATATTGGGATTCAAGGAAGCCAGGTGGGACATCATGATGGGATTCGAGGAAGCCAGATGGGGATCCATGTTGGAATTCAAGGAAGTCAGCTGGGAATCCATGTTAAGATTTAAGGAAGTCTGATGGGAATCGATGTTGAGATTTAAGGAAACGAGATGGGGATCCATGTTGGGATTCAAGGAAGTCAGATGGGAATCCATGTCAAGAGTCAAGAAAACCTGATGGGAATAGATGTTGAGATTCAAGGAAACCAGATGGGGATCCATGTTGGGATTCAAGGAAGCCAGCTGAGGATCCATGTTGATATTCAAGGAAGATAGATGGGGATCCATGTTGCGATTCAAGGAAGCCAGATTGGGATCCACATTGAGATTTAAGGAAGCCCGATGGGGATCCATGTTGAGATTCGAGGAGCCAGATGGGGATCCATATTGGGATTCAAGGAATCCAGATGAGGATCGATATTGGGATTCAAGGAAGCCAGATGGGAAATCATAATGGGATTCGAGGAAGCCAGATGGGGATCTATGTTGAGATTCAAGGAGCTAGATGGGGATCCATGTTGGAATTCAAGGAAGACATATGGGAATCCGTGTTAAGAGTCAAGAAAACCTGATGGGAATCGATGTTGAGATTCAAGGAAACCAGATGGGGGTCCATGTTGGGATTCAAGGAAGCCAGATGAGGATCCATGTTGATATTCAAGGAAGATAGATGGGGATCAATGTTAGGATCCAAGGAAGCCAGATGAGGATCCACGTTGAGATTTAAGGAAGCCTGATGGGGATCCATGTTGAGATTCAAGGATGCCAGACAGGAATCCATGCTGACATTCGTGGAAACCAGATGGGTACCGTTGCTGGGATTGAAGGAAGCCAGATGGGGATCCATATTGGTATTTAAGAAAGCTAGATGGGGATCCATGTTGAGATTCAAGGAGCCAGATAGGGATCCATGTTGGGATTCAAGGAAGCGCGATGGGGATCCATGTTGAGATTCAAGGAAGAGAGATGGGAATCCGTTGCCTGCATTTAACATTCCCTTGAAGAGTGTTGGGCCTGAGTGGAGATCCATACCGCATAAGAGGCTTATTCCCACATGAACTACCATCAGTGCATTCTAACCTAGATTGCTTCCGTCCAATTGACTATATGATTATTTCAAGGAATTCTTCATTTACTTGCAGCCCATATCTCGTCCGGACACTGCGTAGTTCGTTGTTCTATAGAACGTTCGCGCATAAAAAAAGAAAGACAGAAAGAGAGAGAAAATGGCCGAGCTCTGTACCATATCGTGGCTATATGAACGCGCGTAAAACGAATTATCACGGTACATCGAGCCACGCACGGTATATCGATGCACGTTCGACGTTCAGTATAACATCATAAATAACCTACAGGCCGCGGGGTACGAACTATATATGGGGATGAGACTATACGTGTATACATAAATATATATACAAGTATAATGCCTAGGGGCCACGTGGGGTGCACGGATGTAGCCACAGCGGAACATATCCCTGGCTCCAGTATAGCCCCGGAGCGAGGAATATGTAGCGTGCATAAGCAACAAGAGCAGCGTGTTGCACTTCGTTTATATTTGTCGGGTGTAGCAACGCCCGGGACACGAGAGAGAGAGAGATGGAACTTATGCCATAGCACACTAGACTTTACGCCACATTTCGTCGATATTATGTCCTTCAGTTGAATATTTTATTGTGCCGAATGCTTAGATGGCGAGAAGGGATCTTTCAGGGATGAAGCGAATGAAGACGCAGTGCTATTATTGTAGAGGGCAAAAAGAAACTAGCAAGGTGCTTTTTTGGAGTTTGTCGTTCGAAAAGACAGGTCTACCAGGCCGCGACCTTTCAGATCGCGAAGTTACTAGCATTAGAGCTGTTGGGATTGCTCACAACAAACTTTTTCGAAGTTAGTTTCTACAACTCTAAAGCCTATGCAGATAAAACTTGATTACAGTTAGTTGAATGAAAATTAAGTTGAAAACTGGAAGGAAGGACTTGTAATGACGCACTTTATGACTGGCAAAAGGAGCCGGCTGCACGACTTAAAAGAAGAAGTTGGAATGGACGACTTAAAAATTGATTAGAGGAGTTGGTTGAAGAGTTCGGTTAATGGAAGTGGTTAGAGGAGTTGGTTTAGGAATTAGGTTAAAGAAAGTGATTAGAGAACTTGGTTAAAGAATTCAGTTGGAGAACTTGACTAAAGAATTTTGTTAGAGACCTTAGTTAGAAAATTTGGTTAGGGAACTTGGTTGAAGAACTTAGTTAGAAAACTTGGTTAGAGAATTTGGTTCGCGAACTTTGTTAGAGAATTTAGATAGAGAATTTGGTGAGAGTACTTGGCTACAGAACTAGGTTAGGGAACTTGGCTAGAGAACTTGGTTAAAGAACTTGGTTAGGAAACTTGGTGAGGAAACTTGATTAGGAAACTTGGTTAGAAAACTTGATCGGAGAACTTGGCTAGCGAATTTGGATGGAGAATTTGGTTAGAGAAATTGATCGGAGAACTTGGCTAGCGAATTTGGATTGAGAACTTGGTTAAAGACCTTGGTTAGAAAACTTGGTTAGTGAAATTAGTTAGGGAACTTGGTTAGAGAACTCAGTTAGAAAACTTGGTTAGAGAACTTGGATAGTGAACTTTGTTAGAGAACTTAGTTAGGGAATTTGGTTAGAGAACTTAGTTACAGAATTTGGTTACAGAACTTGGTTAAGGAACATGGTTACAGAACTAGGTTAGGGAACTTGGCTAGATAACTTGGTTAGAGAACTTGATTAGAGAACTTGGTTAGAGAACTTGGTTAGGGAACTAGGTTAGAAAACTTGGTTAGGACACTTGATTAGGGAACTTGGTTAGAAAACTTGATCGGAGAACTTGGCTAGCGAATTTGGATGGAAAACTTGGTTAAAGACCTTGGTTAGAAAACTTGGTTAGTGAAATTAGTTAGGGAACTTGGTTAGAGAACTCAGTTAGAAAACTTGGTTAGAGAACTTGGTTAGTGAACTTTGTTAGAGAACTTAGTTAGGGAATTTGGTTAGAGAACTTAGTTACAGAATTTGGTTACAGAACTTGGTTAAGGAACATGGTTACAGAACTAGGTTAGGGAACTTGGCTAGAGAACTTGGTTAGAGAACTTGATTAGAGAACTTGGTTAGAGAACTTGGTTAGGGAACTAGGTTAGAAAACTTGGTTAGGACACTTGATTAGGGAACTTGGTTAGAAAACTTGATCGGAGAACTTGGCTAGCGAATTTGGATGGAAAACTTGGTTAAAGACCTTGGTTAGAAAACTTGGTTAGTGAAATTAGTTAGGGAACTTGGTTAGAGAACTTAGTTAGAAAACTTGGTTAGAGAACTTAGTTAGAAAATTTGGTTACAGAACTTGGTTAAGGAACTTGGTTCCAGAACTGGGTTAGGGAACTTGGCTAGAGAACTTGGTTAGAGAACTTGGTTAGAGAACTTGGTTAGGGAACTAGGTTAGGAAACTTGGTTAGGAAACTTGATTAGGGAACTTGGTTAGAAAACTTGATCGGAGAACTTGGCTAGCGAATTTGGATGGAGAACTTGGTTAGAGAACTTGATCGGAGAACTTGGCTAGCGAATTTGGATGGAGAACTTGTTTAAAGACCTTGGTTCGAAAACTTGGTTGGTGAAATTAGTTAGGGAACTTGGTTAGAGAACTTAGTTAGAAAACTTGGTTAGAGAACTTGGTTAGCGAACTTTGTTAGAGAACTTAGTTAGAGAATTTGGTTAGAGAACTTAGAGAATTTGGTTACAGAACTTGGTTAAGGAACTTGGTTACAGAACTAGGTTAGGGAACTTGGCTAGAGAACTTGGTTAGAGAACTTGGTTAGAGAACTTGGTTAGGGAACTAGGTTAGGAAACTTGAATAGGAAACTTGGTTAGAGAACTTGATCGGAGAACTTGGCTAACGAATTTGGATAGAGACTTGGTTAAAGACCATGGTTAGGAAACTTGGTTAGAAAACTTGGTTAGTGAACTTGGTTAATGAACTTGATACTGTTTTGAAACATTTTTACGGCACAAAATAAAATGTTAGCGCGTCCGAGTTGTCTTCAAATTTCAAGCCGGATCTAAACAAATTTAGATTATCAATTAAAATTAGTCTGATCGTTTGGAATTCCAATTGATTCGCGAATGAAACGCATTTTATCCAATTCAGTAAAGAAAAATATTACATCTTCGCAAACACCCGAATCGTTCGATAGATAACTTCTGGCTTCCATTATTTCCATCCTCCGCAATATCTCGAAGAGAGAACACCATTATCTCCGGGTTCACTGGACTAACGCTCAAATATTCAACCGAATTTCGCCTAGAACGTCTTCGCCAACTAAACTACTGCTATCTTATGGTTCAAAGTATCACGACTCCGCGACACCATTTCTCGCGGCAGCGTTAACCCACTTCGTCCTTTTTTTTTTTTGATCGTTTGGTAACGTTCCAGAATGTCAAGTCGAGCGAGCTCTATTTTGTTGCCAAAAAATTCGCGATCGCCGAGAGTTCACGTCACCATCTAGGATCCGCGGTCCCGTTTTGGCTGCAGAGGGATGGCCAGTGGGGACGATTATGTTCGTTCCATATAGAGAAAATTTCCGCGTAGATTTTCAACGGACGTTTCAGAAAGACTTCTTCCATCGTTCTCATAACGAATGCTGGAGCAGCAATTTTTCCCCCTACCACTCAACCCAGATAAGAGATTGAAGTAATTCCCAATACTAAATCTTCACTTAGTCCGCACCACTAGTTTCGATTTTTGCACCCTTATTAGGAGTTCAAGAAGGGCGAAATGACGATCGGAAAAGCCTTAGTGGGTCACACCACTCTAGCGACAGAAAAAAAAGGCCTAACTTTGACAATTTATTTTGGGAGTATGAAAAAAGGAATATGATTTCTTTTCAGAGAGTTTATTTAACACATATTGAAGTATGAAAAAAGAAATGTTCATTATCATTTTGATACAAAATGGCGGCGACAGAGCCCATCTTGAAAATCGTCTTTTTCAAAAACATCTTCACGGGAGGACAGTTTTCTCGTAAAGTATAAAACCTGGAACAAAAAACCAAAAACCTTTCTAATCTATATACTATTGTCTATGGGACTACGTAGGGCGTTGTTTTTAAATCAAATTTTATAGAAATGGCGGGCTTTTGAAAAATAGAATCGATTTTTTGCCAAAAAAAGCAGTAATCGGTTTATGAAAAAAAAAGTTTACATTGAATCAAAAGACGGCTACGTACGCCGATAGATAATTCAATTGTGAAGCTACTATCAAAATTTCAAATCGATCCAAGCAACGGTGTTCAAGTAATACGTTCACCCAGTTTGAAAAAGACGATTTTCAAGATGGGCTCTGTCGCCGCCATTTTGTATCAAAATGATAATGAAAAAATATTTTTTCATACTTCAATATGTGTTAAACAAACCCTCTAAAAAGAAATCCTATTCCATTTTTCATACTCGCAAAATAAATTGTCAAAGTTAGGCCTTTTTTTCTGCCGCTAGAGTAGTCTTGTCTCTTAACAGGGTAAACAGGGTTAGGACAGCGTTTTCTCAATGATTTTCATGAATTTTTTTATAGTATAAAAAATGAATATAATTTATTGAAACTTTGAGAATATTTTATACATATATTTAAGTATATACTATAAAATTTTTGAAGAATTTCCTTGAAAAACACCGGGGATATTAGCGACCCCATATTGCAGGTCACAATCAGACTCAGCATTTTGCGTACATTCTGGAAGCCGCAATTTTCATCTGAAATCAAACGAGGTTGAAATTTACTTTTATTATATGTCTCTCTTCTATATGAACCTAAATGCTATCAAAAAAATAGAAAATTGAATTTTTTACAGGGGTCAAAACAAAAAAAGTATGATTTTTTGCCATTTTTTACAATTTTATTTGCAAAAAAAAAATTATTTAAAATAATGATAATATTCCGATTTTAGGTTCATATAGAGCGCAATATTATGAAGAAAGTAACTGCCAATTTTCAAAACGATTGGTTGAAAAATTTTCAAATTAGCGTGTACGCAAGTTCAAAAAAAGTCGTTTTCAGAAAAACGCGTTTGAAAAAATAGTGACCGCTCGGTTATACACGTGGCGCGCTTGGGGCCTGGAGGAGAGCTGCTCACTTTAATGGCTTATAACAATAGAACGAGTCGGAATTTTCATTTAAAATTTTGGGAACATATTTTTCAATAGTTTTACTAACAATTTATGAAATAAAAAAAATATCGCTTTTTTAAACCGTCTAACCCTATTTCCCCCCTTAAAATGTCATCCCACCCGAGCAAACATTTAATCCAAAAGGAGCGCGAATTAGAATTTAATACACAAATGGATTCGGATACCGAAGCCCGTTAGGTACATGTCCGGAAGAAAATAATTGCGTTAGCACTCGAAAGCCCGATACTCGTGTTTGAAAACTCTCGCGCACCGCAGAGTCTTCGCGAATTCGTACACGCTCGTGCTATAACTCAAGAAACGGTTACTCATCAATTTCCCAGAGTCGCCTCGTTCCGCTTCCCCGGGAATCTACGGATGCAACCCCTCGACTATACATCGCACACGGATTCTCGCCCTTGCAGGTTCGCACTCCCCGTGTTCTTAACCGGGACGGTACATTACTGGTACGCGCGTGTACGTTTTCATCCGTAACTAAATGCCGATGAGCAAGAAGATCCTGGGTATCGAGTCACTTCGATGTCTGGCAGACAAAAAAAGATATATATTATAGCTTTGACAGAACGAGAGGGATAACGGTCTGTGAGTACTTTCGGATTGAACGGAATTACAAAAGCTATAATTAAATACGCTTTGAGAAGATTTATATTTTTCTATGTACCAAAAATACGGCTTAACTCAATATAACGAGTCGTCAAATAGGTCAAAGACTATGACGAATCGGTAAATAATATTTATTTCGATGCAGGAATATAAGGTTTTGCTAAAAGCAATTTTTTAAAATTTTATTTATTTTTTTTTGAATGCTCTCCTATTTTATGCAAGATCGTATTTTTTGCATATTTTTTAAGGGGTTTTTTTTTAAATAGATAAATATTAGTGTGGCGTTATAGAAATTATGGGTTAGTACGAAAATTAATGAGAAAAAAATGACTTATGTCTTCTCGATATCGGTGAAATCGGGGCAAAACGCCAACCTTCAAAATTATTCAAAAAAAAAAGAGTCTTAGACAGAGTCTTAACAAATACGTCTATAGCTAGAATCTTAACAAATACCTATATCACTATTCAAACTTGTATAAATTCATAAGGGCTTGAATTAGAATTTCTCTAAATTCAGTAGTGAAAGTTTTAGTCCGATAGTTCGAAAATTCCATGAGTTATGTTATGAGGGCACACTTTTGTAAATTTTCTAAATCTTGTACAATAGAATACAAAAAAAAAATTGTTAATTGTCAGAAAAATTGCAGTGAACAATTGGCCTTTACCGATTAACTTGATGTGTGTCGAATTTCAAAACAGAAAACACAGAGACACTCCCAGCCATCCGGATATTTTTTTCTAAACGCGTCTTTCTGTTATTTTAAAATACTTAGAACACTGACGTTAAAAACGAGACTTTTTTGAATTTATCATCAGAATAAAACGTTCCACCACGAGGAAGCAAAACAAAAATATTTTAGAGAAGTTTATAACAGACGTAACTAAAAAAAATCGCAAACCGTATACCGGTTAGTTTTTGAGATATCGTGAGTTTAAAGTGCGACGGCGTATTGAATGAGTGGCGCTGGTATCGGTCGAACATAACCTCCTCTGCGCAGTGCGCAACTGCGCATCTCGCTATGGAAGTTCTGGGTCCGAGACTAAATCGGAACGAATTTGAATTCGAATACACGCCTAGAACGAACATGAATGTGTACTTGCGATCGTGGTAACGAGACTGTCGAGTCGAAAGTGGACTTATCGGAGAATCTATCAGGATCTCACAAAGCCATAACGACGTCTTTAACGGAGGGGGAGTTTTAAACGTTGAAAATGTGTTCTACCGGACGTTTAGGGTCGGCAGGTTCGTTTCGTGCGAGTGGAGGGCATAGCATTGACAGCGGAAAATATCGATCTCTCGGACTAGCCGTCGAGAGACAGGCGTATTTCATATCTCTTTCATACGTATCTTCTTCGCTCTTTCGCACCCTTATCCCGTCTCGCTCGTGTGCGTACCACTGTCTCGTACATATACACATATAGATATGTAACGGCGTTTAACATGCGCATTACGCTGGCCCCTTTTAAAAGATCGCACTTCTGACTTCAATGGGCCGTGTAATCGGATTAGGAACGGGCACAATGCTACGAACGAGTAGAGATGCATCCGAGAGCTTCTCTCAATTCGTGGTACATGCATATATATATATATATATTAAACATTGTATTGACGTTGTATATGAATCGGTGGGTTGAAGGGTGTCTGTGTACGTGTATCAACACAACGACGTGTAACGTTCCGTACAGTTTCCATCTGTCCCGGATCAATTCTCTCTGCTGGACACTCGCACATGTTCATTCTTACGCGTAACAATGTTATATTGTAAATTCTGTATGCTAGGGTTATACGCCGTACCCCACATCGACCGGAATACGGTTTATGTACAAAAGATATTGGACGATAGAGAATCGAGAGAGCGAGATTCACGGGGGCAAAACCATTCAGCCCCCGAGAGATCCGATTAAAACGATCCCGCGCGCCCTTGACACTAAACCGCGTGCGTTTTTGAGGTTATACACGCTCTGGGACAATAATACGAGCACAAGAGGCACAGACTATCTGTCGTCTAGATTTCAGTCTGGAGGAAATCACGAAAAGAAGTGGCAAATAGCTCTTACGGTTAGAATATAATCCGAACGACGTGCTACGACGATTTTTCGCCTTTTCAAGACCGATACCATTTGACTTTGGCGTCCATTGATAATTTTCGGAACGAACGGAAATCCTAAAGGAAGCAGCTGACAGCTCGGACATGCAAAAGTGTGTTTATGAATCCATTTTCCTTCCGTGAGATCCGATTAAGGCCTCATATATGCGAAAAATTTCAAAATTTTTCCTTTATTTATTAATTTTTGATTCCATTAGCCTGAATGGTTAGGAATATTTTAAGGTAGTAGTCTGGTAACTTAAGGCAGTCGTCTGTTCTAGAGCGAGATTTTTGACGTCATTTCTAATGTGCAATAACGTTTAAACCGTTGAAGTTGTCTTGATGAAAATTTACACGTGCATTTATTGATCCTTAGAGAATAGTTGTAGATTTAAAAAAAAAATTATTTTCAATATTTTCATGTAGTTTTTTGCCTTGTTGCAACATGGTGCGCCGAAATCGGCGCCCACTCTGGACGATGTTGTATGCATCTGAAAAAAAATATATATATATATATTCTCAATCTGTATGAGTATTCTGAGCACTGGTAGCAGAATTAAGTAGAACAATAATTTTGCCGACATTTTATAACTCGTCGAATACGAAAATGTATGAAATGTCAAGTTCAACAGGCCGCCATTTTGTCAAAAATTTTTTTTAAGTACCAATTCTGCTACCAGTGCTCAGAATACTCATACAGATTGAGAATATATATATATATTTTTTTTTTTCAGATCCATACAACATAGTCCAGAGTGGGCGGCGATTTCGGCACACCATGTTGCAACAAGGCAAAAAACTACATGAAAATATTTAAAATAATTTTTTTTTTTAATGTACAAGTATTCTCTAAGGATCAATAAATGCACGTGTAAATTTTCATCAAGACAACTTCAACGGTTCAAACGTTATTGCACATTAGAAATGACGTCAAAAATTTCGCTCTAGACCAGACGACTGCCTTGAGCCGATTTTCATGTCTTTTTTGGAGGGCATTTTTTTGTAGGAAAATAAAAATGAATCGTTTTGGATATTTAGGATATTTTTATTTACATATTAAAGATACAAAAAAAAAATTTTTTGAAAAAGTTTAATAGTTTATTATTATTATTATTGATCGAAGTTGGCACCTCGAAAAAAAAAGCGCGTGGGTGGCCCCGGTGATTTTGGCTCTTGATGTTATCTGAAATCAAAAATTCTTGATAATTCTTAATCTATAGACATGTCATTCTGGTCGGAACTAATGAAGTTAAATTTCATGGATAAATAACAAAATGGCGGACTTTGGAAAAAAGTTTTTTTTTCCAAGTTGGTACCTCGAAAAAAAAGCGCGTGGGTGGCCCCGGTGATTTTGGCTCTTGATGTTATCTGAAATAAAAAATTCTTGATAATTCTTAATCTATAGACATGTCATTCTGGTCGGGACTACTGAAGTTAAATTTCAGGGATAAATAACAAAATGGCGGACTTTGGAATAAAAGTTTTTTTTTCCAAGTTGGCACCTCGAAGAAAAATCGCGTGGGTGGCCCCGGTGATTTTGGCTCTTGATGTTATCTGAAATAAAAAATTCTTGATAATTCTTAATCTATAGACATGTCATTCTGGTCGGAACTAATGAAGTTAAATTTCATGGATAAATAACAAAATGGCGGACTTTGGAAAAAAGTTTTTTTTTTCCAAGTTGGCACCTCGAAAAAAAAGCGCGTGGGTGGCCCCGGTCATTTCGGCTCTTGATGTTATCTGAAATCGAAAATCCTTGATAATTCTTAATCTATAGACATGTCATTCTGGTCGGAACTACTGAAGTTAAATTTCATGGATAAATAACAAAATGGCGAACTTTGGAAAAGAAAGTCCTTTTATTTTAGCAAAGAAGGGGTTGTAAAATAAAAGTTAGGGGTGAAAAAAATTTCTCGGTAGTTCCGAAGAGAACTATAAGTGTGTAGAGTAGCCTGTTAAAATTTGAAAGCAATCGGTTCGGTAGAAAAAAAGTTAGGACCCGGGCTGCCAATTTCGAGGTGCCAACTTCGATCAATAATAATAATAATAATAAACTATTAAATATTTTCAAAAAAAATTTTGTTTGTATCTTTGATATGTAAATAAAAACATCCTAAATATCCAAAACGATTCATTTTTATTTTCCTACAAAAAAACGCCCTCCAAAAAAGACATGAAAATCGGCTTAAGTTACCAGACTACTACCTTAATGGCTTATAACAATAGAACGAGTCGGAATTTTCATTTAAAATTTTGGCAACATATTTTTCAATAGTTTTACTAACAATTTGTGAAATAAAAAAAAATCGATTTTTTGAACCGTCTAACGCTATTTCCCCCCTCAAATCGATATAGCTCTTTCGGCTAGGATAGAATCCGAACGATGTGCTACGACGATTTTTCGCCTTTTCGGAACCGCCACCGACTTTGGCGTCCATTGGCAATTCTCGGAACAAAAGGAAATCCTAATGGAAGTACAGCAGCTGAGAGCATGAACATGCGAAAAACGGTTCACGGATCGTATGTTTTTATTTCTACAAATATATCTCTTGTTATACTAGAATCGGTTAACGGGTTTCGCGCGGGCTGCTTTTGTAGGTTAGGTCATCGTGCGATCTGAAGTATGCACATGAACGAACTTCGACTACGACCTCTACAGCCAATCCCAATGACGAGTCAGTGGCGTCAGAAATAATTTGATGTATTATCGTTATTTCGACCACTTGACTTTTTTTGGTCTTTTACTATTTCAGCCCTTACCCCATAAAATATAATAGACTATTGGACGACGAAAAAATAAGTATAACATTGTGCGATAATTTCTCACGTCATCACTGTTCTTTTTTTTAAAACATGATCCAATAAAAGAGCGCGTTCAACCCTGGTCACGTTTCCGGTATCGCTCATCCAGGGATTTTTCCTTATCGCACACACACACACGTGCATACACTAAAGTACAATGCTGGGCATAATAAACCCGAGCCCGTGAATGCTCTGTGCAGTAATACCACATGCATATGTCGTAGAGTTCACGAGGTAATGACGTGCCCTCGCTAAAACAGAGAAATGTTTCACGAGCGGGAGCCACGGTCGACGTGGAATTAAACTTTCCACTTCCGGTGTGTATAGTCGGTTGGCATATACACGTACTCTTTTCTGGCTGTATCGCGTAAGAGTAAAAAAAGAAAGAAATAAAAAAAAAGAAAAGAGTAAAACAAGGAACGGGTTACGAACGATGGAAAGGGGCTAGCTACGTTATAACCCGCGGCAAGAGCTTCGCGATGGTTCTCTTTTTACGTAAAGAAAAAACACAACGGCGCAGTGTGTTCTAACGGTCTAACCGAGAGTCGTAACTCGATTTTCACCCACCTTGGAAAAATAGAACGCGCACCTTACCACAAGTGAACGAATATAAACGTCACTGTGGATACACTAGGGTGGGTCAAATAAAATGACTGATTTTTTTTTTCCTCGATATAATGAAAAATGTATTGTTTGACATCTCAAAAAAAAATCCTCTGCAAGTATGAGCCCTTCATATTTAAATTAAGAGGTCACTCATCGCCAATTTTCATTTCCCATTTAAATAACATGGAAACATTTTTTTTTTAACTTTGGAATTTTGTAGACTTAAACCGTTGATGTTACGAGAGTTTTTTAACACATTCTTGTGGAACATTTGATTCTCTACAAAAAAGCTCTCTTGTGTCTAATCGATAAAAGTAACGATACAAAAAATAATCGGTGATAATTAGCTCTGGATTCTCTCATATTTGTTTGTAAACAATTAGTAATATATTAGTTGTATATTAGTATATTAGTAATATATTAGTAGTATATATTAGTAGTATATTTATTCATATTGATAACTAACATTTTTTTTAATTTGAAATTTATTTACTAATAAACGAGATAAGTAGAATCCAGAGCTAATTATCACCGATTATTTTTTGTACGGTTACTTTTATCGATTAGAGACAAGAGAGGTTTTTTGTAGAGCATCAAATGTTCTACAAAAATGTGCTAAAAGACTCTCCTAACATCAACGGTTTAAGTCTAATAAAATTTCAAAGTTAAGAAAAAATGTTTCCATGTTATTTTAATGGGAAATGAAAATTCGCGATGAGGGACCTCTTAAGGCCTTACATACGTCCAGCGGTACCGAAAACGTACCAAAAGAAAAACTGTTGTTAGGAGGGATAGAAATAGAAATTGATAAAAAAATTCTTACACATTGTTTATTACTGTGTTAAGTTTGTAAAAAAATTAATTTCAATTTTTTTTTTCAAAAATTACAACATGAAAAATCACATTTTTTGAAGCACTGTAAAAAAAAAGTTGCTCCACGGTCGGCAGTATTTCTTCCTCAAATGTTGACGGATCTGCAAAATGTAAAGAAATTCTTGTAAAATAAGGTAGTAGTTATAGTCTGTCGAGCCGGATTTTTGAAATTCGAAAAATTAAACAATTTACGGTAATTTAAAAAAAAATTTTAAGTTTGTGTCAAAAAAGTCACACTTTAATTGTTTTTATAAAATTTTCTAATTATAATATTAAAAATCCGGCTCGACAGACTATAGAAAAAACAATTCCGAATATTTAAAAAAAAAATCATCAAAAAATATTAAAAACCGTACGAGTTATCATGCCGACCGTGTCAGAAAAAGTAGTTTTGAGAAAAACGTGTTTAAAGTTTCAAGCGCGTTTCGCTCGAAGTCGCGCGCGGCTGGAGCAAGAACTTTATGAATTTTTTAAATTTATTTAGTTAACTTACGTCTAATCTCCCATTCCAGCTTCATATTGTACGCCTTCCTTGTCAGTAAAAAATTGTTGTTGTTAATTTTTTTTCTAATCGACGAATTGTTCTGGCCTCTTTTGTTGCTTTGGTAGCGTTGATTCGAGCGTGTTTCAGCCGGTTCGCATTTTCTCAGTCACATTATCTACAATAACTTTTGAACTATGGGGAATTTTTACAATCAGCTTACACAGAAATACGCCTAAGACTATAAGGAATAATAATCTGTAAACAAAAAAAAATCGATTTTTTGAAAATTCTCGAGGTATGTAAGGCCTTAATTTAAATATGAAGGGCTCATACTTGCAGAGGGTTTTTTTGAGATGCCAAACAATATATTTTTCAGTATATCGAGGAAAAAAAAATTAGTCATTTTATTTGACCCACCCTAGGGTACACGTATATATAAAACTGTTGCATAACGTACGAAAATCCTTTTTTTCGTTCGACTCTCGTCTTGTCGATTCCTTTTGTACTCGAGTTGGGACCCTGGGATTGGGAAACACCTCGATGAAGAATCCGTGTCTTTACTCGCGTAGACATAATTTCCTGGATGAGAGAAAAATTATAATAAACACGTTGTTACGTTTAGTATTAATTAGGGGTGGATTTTTATGCGAAGGCTCACTTACCGCTGCACGAGCTGAAAACCGAGTAAATTTGAAAAATTATTATAAAGGTTATGTCGTGAGAAAAAAATTAAATTGTTGATTTCACATTATTTATTGACTTTTCGAGTATAAAAAATAAAATTAAAAAAATTTTTTTTTACAATATTAACATTATTTTTTACCGGTATAAATGAACTACTGATGAAAACCACGGCGTCTCCTTGTCGACATCATAACTTCACCAAAAATTATCCAATCTGCAAAAATACAAAAAGAATTTAGTTAAATAATGTAGTAGTAATAGTTTGGCGGAGGGAATTTTTTTTTTTCAAAAATAACGAAATTGCAGTATTTCAAACTTTAGTATGCAATTAAAAACAAAAAATTAGTGTTTAATAATTTATAAAAAATTGTTCAGGCAAAAAATTTAAAAAACCTTTCGTCAGACTATAGAGAAAATCATTATCAAGATTTAGAAAAAAAAAACAGTTAAAAAATATAAAAAATTGACTGAGTCATCGTGCTGACACTGTCTAAAAACGTAGAGTCGCAAAAAACGCGTTTCAAGTTTCTGGTAGGTACAACGTGAACTCACGGCTAATCCACATTTATTGCTATAACTTTGTAACGGAGTGAAATTTTCTTGAAAGTTTTTTTTTTCAATTCTTAAAATTACAAAGAATAAAAATCTGTAAAAAAAAATTGATTTTTTGAAAATTTCAGGGGTTTGTGAACCCTTAATATTTCAAAAACTCTTTTTTTTTTATTGACCTATTTTATGGATACAATCTTTTATGCAACGTTTTGGCGCCAGGAAAACGGAAAAATTTGCAAAATTGAGGGTAGGAGAGACAAAAGAGTGCAAGTGCGTGGAAACGTGCAAGTTGCCTGACAGCGAACGCTCGTTGAAAGCGGAGAAAAAATTGCTGGCATTAACAAAAGACGCTTGGGCACAAAAGAACCGACGTTCTTCGATCGCTGCTGAAGGAGAAGCTGCCCTCGAGAAGTCATTTTACATTGTAGGTAATTTTCGAGGTACATAAGATACAGTTTTTTACAGTAGTTACTACGTCCAAACTTTAATGGGGTAAATAGGGTTAGGACAGCGTTTTCTCAATGATTTTCATGAATTTTTTTATAGTATAAAAAATGAATATAATTTATTGAAACTTTGAGAATATTTTATACATATATTTAAGTATATACTATAAAATTTTTGAAGAATTTTCTTGAAAAACACCGGGGATATTAGCGACGCCATATTGCAGGTCACAATCAGACTCAGCATTTTGCGTACACTCTGGAAGCTGCAATTTTCATCTGAAATCAAACGAGGTTGAAATTTACTTTTATTATATGTCTCTCTTCTATATGAACCTAAATGCTATCAAAAAAATAGAAAATTGAATTTTTTACAGGGGTCAAAACAAAAAAGCATGATTTTTTGCCATTTTTTTCAACTTTATGTGTAAAAAAAAAATTATTTTAAATAATGATAATATTCCGATTTTAGGTTCATATAGAGCGCAATACTGTGAAGAAAGTAACTGCCAATTGTCAAAACGATTGGTTGAAAACTTTTCAAACTAGCGTGTACGCAAGTTAAAAAAAAGACGTTTTCAGAAAAACGCGTTTGAAAGAATAGCGCGCTCGGAGCCTGAAGGAGAGCTACTCACTTTAATGGCTTATAACAATAGAACGAGTCGGAATTTTCATTAAAAATTTGGGAACATATTTTTCAATAGTTTTACTAACAATTTATGAAATTAAAAAAAAATCGATTTTTTGAACCGTCCTATTTCCTTCCTTAAACGCCTTTTTCTCAAAACAGCATTTTTTATTAGTTTTGCCACGATAATTCAAGAACGCCTAGCGATATCGTCTTGTTTTTTTTTTTTCTAAATGAACAAAACAATTTTCCGCACACATTGAATCGATGTCTGTACCGAAAAATTCATTTTCTTATACTGTTATAACAATAAATGTGGCAAACTTTTTGTGTTTCTCAGATTATTAGTCGCCATTCTTATAATTTTCACGATTTTTTAATAACTTTTAGGTTCAATCTATGGAGGCAAATCTACCCAATGGAATGCCGTTTGAAAACTTTGAAAATTCGCACCCGGCTACTTGGAATCGTGGCAAGAAGGGAGCAATGCGCGAGACGCGCGGGGTTTTTCAACGCTCAATATATCCCTTGATTATTAATATTTTTTTAACGAATGCCAATGATTTTCATCGACAAAAATACGATAAACAACTTAAAAATAAGAAAAATTGCGTACGTTTTTTCAAATCTTCATAAACGCCATTTGAATTTTCACCCTATTCACAGCCGTCAAAGCCTTCCTACTCCCCTTGAACGCGTTTTTCCTAAAATAACATTTTTTATTAGTTTTGCCACGATAATTCAAGAATGCCTGGAGATATCGCCTTGTTAATTTTCTAAATGAACATAACAATTTTCTGCACACATTGACCAGACGCCTGTATAGAAAAATTAATTTTCTTGTAGTGATATAAAAATAAATGTGTCACATTTTTCGTGTTTCTCAGATTATTAGCCGCCATTCTTCTAATTTTCACAATTTTTTAATAACTTTTAGGTTGAATCTAGGGAGGCAAATCTCCTCAACGGAATGCCTCTTGAAAATTTTGAAAATTCGCATCCGGCTACTTGGAATCGTGGCAAGAAGGGAGCAATGCGCGAGACGCGGGGGAGTCTTCAACGCTCAATATATCCCTTGATTATTAATATTTTTTTAACGAATACCAATGATTTTCATCGACAAAAATGCGATAAACAATATAAAAATAAGAAAAATGTCGTATACTTTTTCAATTGTTCAGTGTTAATGATAGGATCGATGACGTAATTAAGCTGTAGTTTTTATTCCAAAACAATGATTTGCAAGGTTATTCACCGAAAGAATCGAGAAATAACGTTCCATAATACGTGTTGTGTCAACATAACCTAAAATCCTAAACGCCATTTTGATTGCCGCGAAGCCATTTTGTGACGCTACACTCAGATACAATATTTAGCGTTACGAAGCTTGTGGAAACGTTGTTTCTTGATATTTTTACTTCTACCGAAGTGAAAATTACGATGTGACGACCATAACAATTGTGTTACTCTTTTTAAATCACGTGAAATCCCGAAAGCACGTTCGTAAAAGCGTCCGCCGGATAAAATGTAAACTTTTCGTTCGATAATTTCCACGAAAATTAAGCAAATCGAATAAAGCTCAATATGTTGTTGATTTATTTTATTTCTATAATAAATTATCGATTTAATTATCGATTATTGTAAAAATACACAACGTCAATCCATCCTCCATGATTTTAGTAATCGTCATACCACTTTATACATTGTTTTGGTAATGAGTACTGACGACAGTTCATTATTTTGGTAATGGTTTTGTCGCGATAAATTAATTTGTTTATTATTATGATAATGATCAATAAAGCAAGTGGAAAATTGTCTATTATATTGGAAATAGGTATTGGCCACTAATCCATTGGGCATTATTTTGTTGGTGGACGACACAAAATGGCAACTAACTAATTCACCAATATTTTGCTAATGTGTAATGGGACACTGATCCATTATTCATCTTTAGGTATATTTTTAATGAATAATACATTATTTTTACATATCGATTTTTATAACCCAGTTCTCACATATCACTGGTCAACTTTTTGTTAAACAAACGTGAGTTTCTCATTTCCCGATGATCCCCATTAACCCGATCTACCCTGGGCGCTATATTTATATTTAAGGGAGTGAAATAGGGTTAGGACAGCGTTATCTCAATGATTTTCATGAATTTTTTTATAGTATAAAAAATGAATATAACTTATTGTCGAAATCAAACGAGGTTTGAATTTACTTTTATTATATGTCTCTCTTCTATATGAACCTAAATGCTATTAAAAAAATAGAAAATTGAATTTTTTACAGGGGTCAAAATAAAAAAGCATGATTTTTTGCCATTTTTTACAACTTTATTTGCAAAAAAAAATTATTTTAAATAATGATAATATTCCGATTTTAGGTTCATATAGAGCGCAATACCATGAAGAAAGTAACTGCCAATTTTCAAAACGATTGGTTGAAAACTTTTCAAACTAGCGTGTACGCAAGTTAAAAAAAAAGTCGTTTTCAGAAAAACGCGTTTGAAAAAATAGTACCAAGAAAAACAATGTCAAGTTTTCTTCGGTGTTTTTCAAGGAAATTCTTCAAAAATTTTATAGTATATGCTTAAATATATGTATCAAATATTCTCAAAGTTTCAATAAATTATATTCATTTTTTATACTATAAAAAAATTCATGAAAATCATTGAGAAAACGCTGTCCTCACCCAATTTCCTCCCTTAATGGCTTATAACAATAGAACGAGTCGGAATTTTCATTTAAAATTTTGTGAACATATTTTTCGATAGTTTTACTAACAAGTTGTGAAAAAAAAAAAATTGATTTTTTGAACCGTCTAACCCTATTTCTCCCCTCAAATGGTCGCATCAGTTCGTCGTTCTTTCGACCCAACGACCCTCGAAGATAAGTCGCACACGCAACTGCTAGAGAACTCAGCAGCTCTTTTACCGGGACTACCCCCTTTCGCTCTTTTTTTTCTCCCTCTCTCATTCGCGTTCTTTTCACCCCACGGCTCTAAGTACACCCGTCAACGTTGTCGTCGCCTTCGTCGTCGCGCTTATCGATTCGTGTCCTCTCTTCGTTCTATCTCGGCAGGTCGACCGTATTGTTCCAGCATTCTCGTCGAATTCCCGTTGCCCCTCTTCGCGCGCACACCGGTTGCCAAAAACTTTCTTTTCTTCTCAGGCGCCATTTTTATTTATAAGCTCGCGGGAGGGAGGCTTGGGACAAGCGGCCAAATTAAAATTGAACGGAGGAATTGATTTTTGGTATTCGAATTTAAATGACCTGCGAATTATTACACTGGCAGTTTTAATTATAATTCATTATTATTAATTATTTCGACAAAAATCTAATTTTCTTTATAAACAAATTGAGAAATGTAATATTGTAATATTTGTATTTTACAAGGACTAAATTCAAATTCGCACGCAGTACTTAAGGACGAACTTGAGTTTGAACATGGGTATTAATAAGTTGGATTTCAATGATTTTCTATAAATTTCGAGTCAAGTGAGTTTAGTTTAGGTTCATTGTTGAATTTGCCATTTATTTAGTGATCGGAATTTGAATTTAAGGAACATGCTATTGAAGAAAATCAAGTTTCAAAGTTTATACGTAAGTTGAAGTTTCCGGGTAAACCTAACGTAAGAATCAAGTTATATCTTACATTTAAACGGAAGTTTGAACTCGATTTTGAACTTGAGTCTGAACTAAAGTTTGATCTTAAACCTGAATTTAAGTGTGAACGTAAATGTGAACCCAAGTTCAAACTTAAAGATTCACAGTACTCTAACGGCAGAAAAAAAGGCCCAACTTTGAGGATTTATTTTGGGAGTATGAAAGAAGGAATAGTATTTCTTTACAGAGGGTTTGTTTAACACATATTGACGTATGAAAAAAAAAAAATTTATTATAATTTCGATACAAAATGGCGGCGACAGAGCACATCTTGAAATTCGTCTTTTTTACACGAGGAGGACGTATTACTTAAACACCGTTACATGGATCGATTTGAAATTTTGATAGTAGCTTCACAATTACATTATCTATCGAAGTACGTAACCGTTTTTTTATTTAACGTAAACTTTTTTTTTTATAAACAATTTACTGCTTTTTTTAAGCAAAAAATCGATTCATTTTTTCAAAAGTGCACAATTTCTACAAAAATTGATTAAAAAAAAAATCCCTACGTAGACCCATAGCCAATGGTATATAGATTATAAAATGTTTAGTTTTTTGTTCCAGGTCTTATACTTAACGAGAAAACCGTCTTGCCGTGAAGGTGTTTTAAAAAAAACCGATTTTCAATACGGGCTCTTTCGCCGCCATTTTGTATCAAAATGATAATCAAACATTTTTTTTCATACTTCAATATGTGTTAAATAAATCCTCTGAAAAGAAATCCTATTCCTTGTTTCATACTCTCAAAATAAATCGGCAAAGTTAGGCCTTTTTTTCTGCCGCTTTTTTTCTACCTCTTGAGTTTGAACTAAAGTTTGATCCTAAACATGAATTTAAGAGTGATCCCGTGAATCTTAACTCAAGTTCAAACTTAAATCGAAACACCAGTTTGACACTGCCCATTTGTTTTCAATTATTTCGTGTAAATAGCAATTCCGAAGTGTGTTCATCAGCGAAATTATATAGTATAGACAAAATTACAAAATTTCTATTGCAATACGGAGATTTTCTTTTTTCTCTGCTCTCATTTGTTATTGAATTGAATTTTTTTCCCATTGCTCTTTCTTAGTCATCGTTTCTGCATCGTTCTCGCAATTCCGGTATTCGCGAGAGCCTCTCCGGATTTTTCTCGTCGTTTCTGGGGCTTCGGCGTCGCGAGACGCCGCATTTCGTCCGCGACCGATACTCCCCATCTCACTTTATCAAACGTGACCCCAATAGAACGCTTCTCCGTCCGACCCGAGAGGATTTTATCCGTACTGCTCGTCGCACGGTGGAGCGCGCGCTTCGAAACCCTTTCCAGGCGAACATAGGCGCCCGTCTGGCTGACTGCCGTCCAGGCGCCAGTGAACCTGCCCCGATACACACAAAATCGTCGGCGTCATTCATTTTCCACCCTCTCTCGCGCACCAACCTTCCGCGAAACCGTCGCACCGTTTCTCTCTATAATCCCGAAGCAAACCTCCCCATCCACCAACAACCGACGGCGCAGCATCCCCGAGCGAGATTGCTACGTTGCGCGAAGCATCTTCCTTTGGTAGTTTCCTTTACCTCCGTCTGTACTCAATTTGTCGTCGTGTTAAAAAAAAAAAAAAAAAAAAAAAAACAGTGTACCAATTATCGACGGGGATAATTTAATAAGAATAATAATTCAAGAAAACCCAAGGGAAACCAATGAAACGTTGAAAAATCATGTACTGGCCTCCAAACGTGTTTAAGACTACGAATCGCCTGTCGTTAGCATTAACTCAAGTTCAAACTTGAGTTCGAAATCCAGTCTCAATTTTTGGCGTAAACCCAACTTAATTAAAAATGTTACTTAACTTGAACTTAAAATGTATTTTGTCCTTAGGTTCGCACTTTACAAATTAGGGGAATGAACTTGAGTCTTAAATTTAAGGGGAGAGATAGGTTCGGGACTACATTTTTTTTTAGTGATGTTCAAGGATTTTTTTCCGCAAGAAAGGAATGTATATAATTTATTGAAACTTTGAGAACATTTTATACATATATTCAAATAAATATGCAATATGCACAGCTCCAAAAAATGCAATTTTCAATTTTTTGGAGGGAAGTTAGGTTCATATAGAAGAAAGACATGGCCTTAAAGTAAATTCGAAACCCTATTGATTTCAGATGAAAACTGTGGCCTCCAGAATGTACACAAACAGCTACGTCTGATGGCGACCTCCGGTGGATGGCAGCCCATATTTTCCGAGAAAATATTTCCGACAAAAAAAAATTATGATATTTATTTGAATATATGTATAAAATGTTGTCAAAGTTTCAATAAATTATATACATTCCTTTCTTGCAAAAAAAAATCACGAAAATCACTGAAAAAATGTCGTCCCAAACCTATCTCCACCTTTAAGTGAGTTAAACCCAAGCTGAAACTCAAGTCTTAATTACATCGCACAATGTTACTTGTGTATAAACTGAACTTAAAATGATAAAATGTATTTTGTCCTTAGGTTCGTACTTAATTACAAAATAGGGGAACGAACTTGAGTTCTAAGTATAAGCAAGTCAAACCTAAGCTGAAACTCAAGTCTCGATTTAGATCGTACAACCTTACTATTTGAGTATGAACTTGAACTTAAAATGTATTTTCACCTTAGGTTCGTACATAATTACGACCTCCGGGAATGAACTTGAGTCTTACATTTAAGGGATGAGATAAGTGTAGGAGTACGTTTTTTTAGTGAATTTCATGAATTTTTTTTGACAGAAAGGAATATACATAATTGATTGAAACTTTGAGAATATTTTATACGTATATTAAAATAATTATGAAATATTCACACTTCTAAAAAGTGCAATTATCAATTTTTTTGGGGGAAGTTAGGTTTATACAGAAGACAGACATGTCTTTAAAGGAAATTTAAAACTCTATTGATTTCAGATAAAAACTGTGACCTTCAAACTGTACATAAACAGTTACATCTTATGGCGAACTCTCGTGGGCGGCAGCCCATGTTTTCCGGGAAACTATTTTAAAAAAAATGCCGATATATTTATTTGAATATATGTACAAAATGTTCTCAAAGTTTCAATATATTATAGACATTCCTTTGTTGCCAAAAAAATTCATGAAAACTACTAAAAAACGTAGTCCTAAACCTATCTCCGCCCTTAAGTGAGTTAAACCCAAGCTGAAACTCGAGTCTTGATTTAGATCGTACAATGTTACTACTTGCGTATAAACTTGAACTTAAAATGTTAAAATGTATGTTCTCCTTAGGTTCGTACTTTACTAACTAGAAGAATGAACTTGAGTTCTAAGTTTAAGCAAGTCAAACCTAAGCTGAAACACAAGTCTCGATTTATATCGTACAATGTTACTACTTTGCGTATAAACTTGAATCTAAAATGTTGAAATGTATTTTCTCCTTAGGTTCGTACTTTACAAACTAGGAGAATGAACTTGAGTTCTAAGTTTAAGCAAGTCAAACCTAAGCTGAAACCCGAGTCTCGATTTATATCGTACAACCTTACTACTTGCGTATAAACTTGAACTTAAAATGTTAAAATGTATTTTCTCCGTAGGTTCGTACTTTACAAACTAGGGGAATGAACTTGAGTTCTAAGTTTAAGCAAGTCAAACCTAAGCTGAAACCCAAGTCTCGATTTACATCGTACAATGTTACTCCTTTGCGTATAAACTTGAACTTAAAATGTTAAAATGTATTTTCTCCTTAGGTTCGTACTTTACAAACTAGGGAAATGAACTTGAGTTCTAAGTTTAAGCAAGTCAAACCTAAGCTGAAACTCAAGCCTCGATTTATATCGTACAACCTTACTACTTGCGTATAAACTTGAACTTAAAATGTTGAAATGTATTTTCTCCGTAGGTTCGTACTTTACAAACTAGGGGAATGAACTTGAGTTCTAAGTTTAAGCAAGTCAAACCTAAGCTGAAACCCAAGTCTCGATTTACATCGTACAATGTTACTACTTTGCGTATAAACTTGAACTTAAAATGTTAAAATGTATTTTCTCCTTAGGTTCGTACTTTACAAACTAGGGAAATGAACTTGAGTTCTAAGTTTAAGCAAGTCAAACCTAAGCTGAAACTCAAGCCTCGATTTATATCGTACAACCTTACTACTTGCGTATAAACTTGAACTTAAAATGTTGAAATGTATTTTCTCCTTAGGTTCGTACTTTACAAACTAGGGGAATGAACTTGAGTTCTAAGTTTAAGCAAGTCAAACCTAAGCTGAAACTCAAGCCTCGATTTATATCGTACAACCTTACTACTTGCGTATAAACTTGAACTTAAAATGTTAAAATGTATTTTCTCCTTAGGTTCGTACTTTACAAACTAGGGGAATGAACTTGAGTTCTAAGTTTAAGCAAGTCAAACCTAAGCTGAAACTCAAGTCTCGATTTGGATCGTACAATGTTACTATTGTGCGTATAAACTCGAACTTAAAATGTTAAAATGTATTTTCTCCTTAGGTTCGGACTTTACAAACTAGGAGAATGAACTTAAGTTCTAAGTTTAAACAAGTCAAACCTAAGCTGAAACCCAAGTCTCGATTTAGATCGTACAATGTTACTACTTGCGTATAAACTTGAACTTAAAATGTAAAAATGTATTTTCTCCTTAGGTTCGTACTTTACAAACTAGGGAAATGAACTTGAGTTCTAAGTTTAAGCAAGTCAAACCTAAGCTGAAACTCAAGTCTCGATTTAGATCGTACAATGTTACTACTTGCGTATAAACTTGAACTTAAAATGTTAAAATGTATTTTCTCCT
Organism: Oxytorus armatus; assembly: GCA_958009045.1. NCBI lineage: Eukaryota > Metazoa > Arthropoda > Insecta > Hymenoptera > Ichneumonidae > Oxytorus > Oxytorus armatus. The sequence goes on along the minus strand of OY253748.1, from coordinate 2,252,095 downwards.
TAGGTTCGTACTTTACAAACTAGGAGAACGAACTTGAGTTCTAAGTTTAAGCAAGTCAAACCTAAGCTGAAACTCAAGTCTCGATATAGATCGTACAATCTTACAACTTGAGTACGAACTTGAACTTAAAATGTATTTTGTCCTTAGGTTGGTACATAATGACGAACTAGAAGAACGAACTTGAGTCTTAAATTTAAACAAGTTAAACTTAAGCTCAAACTCGAGTCTTGTTTTAGATGTGGAATGTTAAAACTTCACTATGTACCCGAGTGCAAAATTGACGTTGTGCTTAAGTTCGTACTTAATTACAACTTTTTAATTCTCAAATTGCGTTTGAACCTAAATACGAAAGGAATTTCGGTGGGCATCTTAATTTTTGACTCAAAGTAAAACTTGATCGAGCTGGAACGTTGAATTATAAATTCAAGTTCGAGATTGACTAACTTTATTAGTTTTGTACTTCAATTTCAAATACGAATGTGAAATAACGTCGAAAATTATATTTAAGGACGAAAGTGAATGCGCACTTGATGCTTGAGTTTCGACGAAAGCAATGTACTGGATTGTATCAAGAACAATGTTACTCGTTGGTTTTCACACACATCCACCCTTGCGGGTATACTTCCCTTTTGTATTTTTTTTTCTCTCTCGCTCTGACGGTACATTTGTGCGATTCCCACACCCTCTTACTGCCTGCGAAATCCTTCTCTCGGTGAATTGTTTTATCAATTCTCCTCACCACTCTCTCCCTCTATTCTTCCTTCCGCGTTCAAGCTATGTGCTTTCGCGTGTGCTTCGGTATACTCCGCACAATTTGCCAGTCCCTCGTGAATCCGGAACCGCACAAAGGAAGACAATTTCAAGGGATGTTAATTGTTGCTGAGACTCTCGTGCCAGAGCAGATTCGCATCGTTTGATTTTTTTTTCTTTCGCTTCTTTACCCCATTACTCATCATCCTTCACTTCGTATATACTCTCGCGAACGTAATTTACGAAACAATCGTAAAATTAAATATTTCGTATTAAGACCACTCTGTCTCTCGTTTACCGAGACACTCTCCGAATCTGCCTCGTGTCTCGAGTTTACAAACCCTTAATAAAAAAAAGAATTCACTTCAATTTAAGCTCTCGCTTTTGCTTCGATCCTCTTTGTATCTTCGTCACTTTTATACTTTTTCTTTGTTGTTTTTATAAGAATATCATTGCGCGTCACCGTCCTCGGGACTCGGTGAGATTCGAGTGTTTAAATCTGCACTCACAATCAGTCAGTTTATATATAATAACGAGAAAACCTGAGGGAATTATCGTTTGTTTTACCGGTCCCAGTGCTGCGAGAATAACCCTCCGAAATTCCGCGGGGTTGGTTTAATAAATTGTACCTCAGGCGATTTTCATTCTTAGCAGCTGTGACGGATATTTTTTTTTTTATTCTCCCATGGAGTAAGCTTCACTCCCGCGAAGAAATAAGTATAATTCATTTTCTAAATTGCTTTACTTCTTAAAGTTTAACGAAAATCATCGTTCAACGACTAATTTTAAGTTTTAGCAAGCTTTTAGGGGTTGAAAAGATTGTTGAACGTAAATAAACTGTGATGAAAGACAATTGTTATAATAATAATCAGGAGAATCGGTAATTAGCACAGTCATTGGCCACGATAATCAAATAATACGGCAGTCGGTACAGTCATTAGCCACCCACCTTCGATGCCTTTGTGTGTAAACGGTGTTCGGAAAGAAAGAGCCACTGCTATATGTGAAAAAATGGCTCGATGGGTGGCCAATCACTGTATTGTAGACGCTTTTCATGACGTTGGGACAAATCTGTCGAGGCTCGTTAAAAATTGTTTATTCACGTATTTCAGATGACGTGTGGTTCGATTCATTTGCATCTCAAAGTTTTCCAACCGTTATAATAATTATTTATGCCACATAATCTTCATTTGATGAAGTGACAATTTGTCTTATTTATTTTACTAATATTTACCACATAGATATGCGTTATAGTGACGGGAGAATTGACATTTTCACGTGAGAATGCTGTTGAAAGGGTTTGTTTTCCGATCTGAAGATGAATGGCCAATCACTATTGTCAAGCTTACATTTACTGTTTTGTTTATTTAATATTTTGCTGTTGCATCAAAACATTGGAATATTTAATAAAATCGATAGAAGTAACCGAGAAACTTTTTTTTGTGAATTCAACATTGGCGAAACTTTTGCGTTCATTAAATTACGTGCTGAAAACTGTTGATTAAGGCATACGTGGCCAATCACTGTGTCAATAGCACCTTCTTTAAATGGCCAATCACTGTGTCAATCGCAATTTCTTCAATTGGCCAATCATTGTGCCAAAATCATTTTCCTTCGTTCTTAAGTGGCCAATCACTGTGCCAGAATTACTTACCTTCGTTCTTAAGTGACCAATCACTGTGCCGCGCGGCATAACCGGCCCTATCATCATCGGGCGTGAGACGATTTAAAATTTGAGGATATCCTTATCGTCCACTGGATCGCGTGGGTTAAAATAGCTGGGGAGTGGGAAAAAGAGAATATCAACGAACTCCAGTAAACCATTGATTTTTGTAGTGTAAACCCTGTAGTGTAAACAAGGGGTTGAGAGACGACAAACAAAAATAAGAAAAGCTGCGGGTGCCTTAGAGGGATTTGAAGTAAAGGGCGTTGAACCGAACGAAATGCACACGTATTACTCTGTCGCGTTATGATATAGTGAAGACACATGCGGCGCTGAGTTGATCGAGGCTCGTGAAAGAGATCATGTTGGTGTTGTTTGACGAAGAGGGATGCTTATACCCATTTTACTATCGGGGTGCGGAGATGGTTAAAGAAACAGGCTAGGGTCCTCTTTTGCGCATGGTAAAGTAAATTGGTATTTTATAATTAGTAATTAACAAACATATTCATTAAATCGACCTTTTTAAATTGTTTACTTACGAAAACAAAATCTGTTCATTAAAGTTTTTGTACGATAAAATTGTACATGGTATAAAACATACTTCTAAAGTATTAAAAAATTAAAAATACCATTAATTATATGATAAACGATAAATTACGCGTTTACAAATTTCAACAAAATCGAAACGTACGTAATGAAAAGAATGATCGACAAAAAAATCAAGCACATACATTTACTTACGAAAACAAAATCTGTTCATTAAAGTTGTTGTACGATAAAATTGTACAGGGGATAAAACATACTTGTAAAGTATAAAAAAATTAAAAATACCATTAATTATATGATAAACGATAAATTACGCGTTTACAAATTTCAACAAAATCGAAACGTACGTAATGAAAAAAATGATCGACAAAAAAATCAAGCACATACATTTTTTTCCTTTCCCAATGAAGCTCACGAGTGTCGACGACCCTCACGAGAGTGAAATAAATATTAAAGTTCGCTTTGACCATTTTGAGGGAGGAAATAGGGATAGGACAGCGTTTTCTCAATGATTTTCATGAATTTTTTTATAGTATAAAAAATGAATATAATTTATTGAAACTTTGAGAATATTTTATACATATATTTAAGTATATACTATAAAATTTGTGAAGAATTTTCTTGAAAAACACCGGGGATATTAGCGACCCCATATTGCAGGTCACAATCAGACTCAGCATTTTGCGTACATTCTGGAAGCCGCAATTTTCATCCGAAATCAAACGAGGTTGGAATTAACTTTTATTATATGACTCTCTTCTATATGAACCTAAATGCTATGAAAAAAATGGAAAATTGAATTTTTTACAGGGGTCAAAACGAAAAAGCATTTTTTGCCATTTTTTAAAACTTTATTTGCAAAAAAAAAATAATTTCAAATAATTATAATATTTCGATTTTAGGTTCATATAGAGCGCAATACTATGAAGAAAGTAATTGCCAATTTTCAAAACGATTGGTTGAAAACTTTTCAAACTAGCGTGTACGCAAGTTAAAATAAAAGTCGTTTTCAGAAAAACGCGTTCGAAAAAATAGCGCGCTCGGGGTCTGAAGGAAAGCTACTCACTTTAATGCCTTATAACAATAGAACGAGTCGGAATTTTCATTAAAAATTTTGGGAACATATTTTTCAATAGTTTTACTAACAATTTATGAAATTTAAAAAAAATCGATTTTTTGAACCGTCCAACCCTAATTCCCCCTTAAAGGATAACACCTCTCTAGCGGTAGAAAAAAGGCCTAACTTTGACGATTTATTTTGAGTGTATGAAAAAAGGAATAGATTTTCTTTTTAGAGGGTTTGTTTACCACATATTGAAGTATGAAAAACAAATGTTTCATTATTATTTTGATACAAAATGGCGGCGACAGAGCGCATTTTAAAAATCGTCTTTTTTTAAAACACCTTCACGTGAGGACGGTTTTCTCGTAAAGTGTAAGACCTGGAATAAATAACAAAAAATTTCATAATCTATATACTATTGGCTATGGGACTACGTAGGTATTTTTTTTTAAACCAAATTTTGTAGAAATGGTGCACTTTTGAGAAAATGAGTCGATTTTTTGCCAAAAAAAAGCAGTAAATTGTTTATAAAAAAAAGTTTACATTAAATTTAAAAAAACGGCTACGTACACTGATAGAGAATGTAATTGTGAAGCTACTATCAAAATTTCAAATCGATCCATGCAACGGTGTTCAAGTGATACGTCGTCCAAGTTTGAAAAAGACGATTTTCAAGATGGCCTCTGTCGCCGCGATTTTCTATCAAAATGATAATAAAAAAATGTTTTTTCATAGTTCAATATGTGTTGGATAAACCCTCTGAAAAGAAATCTCATTCCTTTTTTTTATACTCCCAGAATAAATCGTTAAAGTTGAACCTTGTTTTTCTGCCGTTACAGGGGTGTTGCTCTTTAATCTGGCTTTAAAGCGGGAATAGGGTTAGACGGTTCAAAAAATCGATTTTTTTTTCTATTTCATAAATTGTTAGTAAAACTATTGAAAAAATATGTTCCCAAAATTTTAAATGAAAATTCCGACTCGTTCTATTGTTATAAGCCATCGAGGGGGGAAATAGGGTTAGGACAGCGTTTTCTCAATGATTATCATGAATTTTTTTATAGTATAAAAATGAATATAATTTATTGAGACTTTGAGAATATTTTATACATATTTTTAAGTATATACTATAAAATTTGTATACATATATTTAAGTATATACTATAAAATATTAGCGACCCCATATTTCTTGTTTTTTTTGGTACTATTTTTTCAAACGCGTTTTTCTGAAAAGGACTTTTTTTTAACTTACGTACACGCTAGTTTGAAAAGTTTTCGACCAATCGTTTTGAAAATTGGCAGTTATTTTCTTCATAGTATTGCGCTCTATATGAACCTAAAATCGGAATATTATCATTATTTTAAATAATTTTTTTTTTGCAAATAAAGTTGTAAAAAATGGCAAAAAATCATGCTTTTTTGTTTTGACCCCTGTAAAAAATTCAATTTTCTATTTTTTTGATAGCATTTTGGTTCATATAAAAGAGAGATATATAATAAAAGTAAATTCCAACCTCGTTTGATTTCAGATGAAAATTGCGGCTTCCAGAATGTACGCAAAATGCTGAGTCTGATTGTGACCTGCAATATGGGGTCGCTAATATTTGATAGTATATACTTAAATATATGTATAAAAACTTTATAGTATATACTTAAATATATGTATAAAAATTTTATAGTATATACTTAAATATATGTATAAAATATTCTCAAAGTTTCAATAAATTATATTGATTTTTTATACTATAAAAAAATTCATGAAAAACATTGAGAAAACGCTGTCCTAACCCTATTTCCCCTCTTAAGGCGCAAAAAATTGATTTTCGACAAGAGCGACATCCGCGATGATTGTCAAAACAAAATACACCAAAGTTCTACCCCGCAAATTCTTCAAACACCGACGGAAAAAATGAACACAATTTCTTGGCATGAAATTTTTTTTAAATCAATTTTTTCAACCACGATAATTATTGAATAATTTATAAAATGAGAAGGGACGTAGAAAAAAATCTGAAAAAAATCACAGATGCTCCGTTCGGTGGTAACAACTGTAGGAAAAAAAAATCAGAAAAATCAACATTACCCAGACTCATTTATGTGAATTGGCACGAAATGGCCCACATATCACGTTAATAAGTTTGTAGATTTTCCTTGTGAGCCAATTTACCCGACAAAAGGAATGACACAGCGAAAGCTCGATGGCGTCCAGAGTCGTAAAATCATTAGAAGAAATCTAAGAGGAATTATAAGAGAACAGGTATCCCTTGAATATAAACGTGTCATAAAGACGAACGAAGGAAATTTGGGCCCGCTCTTCATTATCTTCGTCGTTCTCTTCTTCCATTCCACAATTTGTCATTGTGTCACATTTTATCTCTTGCTTGTTCGTTCTTATCGGGGAAAAAGAAAAAAAGAACGAGCATTTTTATTGCGAACGTTTACGTATGTACGCGGGGACTAAAGAAAATATTTGTACGTGTATTAACTGCGTACCGAGTCGGGCAATCAATCTTTGGATTCTCATTTTACCTCGCGGCATTTGAGAAGATAAGTATGTTACGTTTTGGAACGTTTTGCCCGATTAGGAAAGCGCGATTGTGTCCCGGACACACACGTGTGCAGCGCGCCAGAGAGTCGGTGGGACGAGCCTATTGAACTTAACGAGAGGGTTATGCGATTCGAATAAAGTAAAAATAATGAAAATGAAATGTGAAATTTATTATTAAAAAAAAAAAAATCCTACCCGGAAATTCGAAAAAATAATTAACCATCTTGATACTTAGGATCATTTTTTTTACAATTCATTTTCGTCGTTGCAAATCTGTAATTTTCAAAACGTAATTTTTCCCATAAATAATAGCTTACATTTACATTCAATAATAATAATAATTATTATTATAATATTGTTATTATTATTTACCAAGAGACGGAGCAGCGTTTTGACACCAAATAATGGAAAAAAAAAAAAAATTTTAACATCTTATATTTGGATTTTTTACAATCCAATTTCATCGTTACAAATCTGTAATTTTGAAAACGTAATTTTTCCAATAAATAATAGGTTACATTTACAATCATTAATAATAATAATAATAGTTATTATTATTTAATAGTAATTATTGTTATTATTATTTAATAATAATGATAATATATTATTACTATTATTATTATTATTATTATTATTATTATCATTATTATTATTATTTACCAAGAGACAGAGCAGCGTTTTGACGCCAAATAATAGAACAAAAAAAATTCAACATCTTATATTTTGGATTTTTTACAATCCAATTTCATCGTTACAAATCTGTAATTTTCAAAACGTAATTTTTCCCATAAATAATAGGTTACATTTACAATCAATAATAATAATTATTATTATTATTAATTATTATTATTAATAATATATTATTATTGTTATTATTTCTTACGAAGAGACGGAGCAGCGTTTTGACACCAAACGATAGTAAAAAAAAAATTTCACAATCTTATATTCTTCAAAAAATATTGCTTTCCAGTGGTTTTACATAACAATCATGAGTTCTTAATATACATTTTTCTCTACGGAGAATACTGCACTGTATAATCTCCACTGATAGTAGAGATAAGGTCACAGAACGTGACACCTTTTCGAAACGACTCGCGCCTCTCTAAATTCTATTGCAAACAAATGAAAAATAGTTCTTCAACGTTACGCAATATTGTGCCATATAGCATCACGGTGTCTCTACTAAAACCCGCTTCGCATTGAAATTCATTACAAATTAACGATAAATTAAGATGAATTCCTTTGTTTCACGAAAATTCCAAGAAAACGAGTCTTTTGTTTTGATCCAACAAAAATTTAACTGACAATAATAAATTTAAGTCAATAACCGTTTCAACTCGTAATCATAAATAAAATCTGATTTTTTTAACTGTGTTTTTGTCTCGTAGAATCTTGAACAGGTGATCATAAATTAACGCTGATTTTTTAACATTTTTTTTCTTCATCTCGCAAAAACTACAAAACGTAATCGTAAATTATATTTGATTTTTTAACTTTTTTATTTTCTCGTAAAACTTTGAGAACGTAATCGTAATTTAAAGTTAGTTTTTTAACATTTTTTTTCGTATCGTAAAAACATGAAAACGTAATCATAAATTAAAATTGATTTTTTAACTTTTTTTATTTTCTCGTAAAAATTTGTAAACGTAATCGTCAATTATGCTGATTTTTTATACCTTTTTTTTTGTGTCGTAAAAACTTGAAAACGGAATTGTAAATTATAATTCATTTTTAACTTTTTTATTTTCTCGTAAAAATTCGAAAACGTGATTGTCAATTATGTTGATTTTTTAACATTTTTTTTTTGTGTCGTAAAAACTTGAAAACGTAATCGTAAATCAAAATGGATTTTGTAACTTTTTTATTTTTTCGTAAAAATTCGAAAATTTAATCGTCAATTTAAGTTGATTTTTTAACTTTTTTATTTTCTCGTAAAAATTCGAAAACGTAATCGTAAATTAAAGTTTATTTTTTAACATTTTATTTTTCGTATCGTAAAAACATGAAAACGTAATCGTAAATTAAAATTAATTTTTTAAACTTTTTTATTTTATCGTAAAAATTTGAATACGTAATCGTAAATTAAAATTGAGCCTTTAACTTTTTTATTTTCTCGTAAAAGTTTGAAAACGTAATCGTAAATTAAAGTTTATTTTTTAACATTTTTTTTTTTCATATTGTAAAAACTTGAAAACGTAATCATAAATTAAAATTGATTTTTTAACTTTTTTATTTTCTCGTAAAAGTTTGAAAACGTAATCGTAAATTAAAATTGATTTTTTAACTTTTTTTTTTTCATATTGTAAAAACTTGAAAACGTAATCGTAAATTAAAATTGATTTTTTAACTTTTTTATTTTCTCGTAAAAGTTTGAAAACGTAATCGTAAATTAAAATTGATTTTCTAACTTTTTTATTTTCTCGTAAAAATTTGAAAACGTAATCGTAAATTAAAGTTTATGTTTTAACATTTTATTTTTCGTATCGTAAAAACATCAAAACGTAATCGTAAATTAAAATTGATTTTTTAACTTTTTTATTTTCTCGTAAAAATTCGAAAAAGTAATCGTAAATTAAATTCTATTTTTTAACATTTTATTTTTCGTATCGTAAAAACATGAAAACGTAATCGTAAATTAAAATTGATTTTTTTAACTTTTTTTATTTTCTCGTAAAAACTTATAAACGTAATCGCAAATTAAGGTTGATTTAAAAAAAAAAGAATTTTCGTATTGTAAAAACTTGAAAACGTAATCGTAAATTAAAATTGATTTTTTAACTTTTTAATTTTCTCGTAAAAATTCGAAAACTTAATTGTCAATTACGTTGATTTTTTAACATTTTTTTTGTGTCGTAAAAACTTGAAAACGTAATCGTAAAGTAAAATTGATTTTTTAACTTTTTTAATTTCGTTTCGTAAAAGCTTGAAAACCTAATCGTAATTTAAAGTTGATTAAAACAATTTTTTTTGTCTAATAAAACCTTGCGCACGCGATCATAAATTAAAATTGATTTTTCAACTTTTTCTATTTTGTTTCGTAAAAACTTGAAAACGTAATTAAAGTTGATTTCTTACCATTTTTTTCTTCTTTTTTCATCCCGTAAAAACTTAAAAACGTAATTATAAATAAGCGTAGATATTTATTTTGTTTGCGAAAAAAAAAGAAGCTTAAAGAACAAGCTTGAAAACCGCTCGAAAGAGTAACTTTTCCGTGCCTCAACTGTGTGAGCGGTTGGATCCTACCTTTGATGACGATTATGCCCGCGCTGGTTTTGTAAGCGCGTTAGGCGCGCGCGCGAGAGAGAGAGAGAGAGGAAGGCCGTAGAATCGTAGAATCTCCGCGTAAAAGTCCGAGAACGTCCGATCGGAACCGAACGGCGAGAGCCGAACATTCGGGCGAACTTCTCCCGTCTCAGTCTGAAATCGGCCAGCGTGACGATACGACGCGCCCGCACAAGCCGAGCGTTTCTAAACCGGGGAGAAAATAAATCACACGGCAAAGATTCTCCGAAGTTTCAGTAGCGCCCGATGCCTCGTCCGATCAGCACAACAAGTTTTCGTTGTTGTCGTCGTTAAATCTTACCCGGCCCGATAGTTCATCGTTTGCTCACGAGTTCAAACGCCCCGGAAAGGAATTTTACAAATTTTAGCGACGAGCCGTGCGGCAAAAGTGGTCAAGTGATTATAATCGGGTGCGAGTTTTTTTGTTTTTGTTTTTTTCTTTTCTCAAATTAATCGAACAATTGTAAAGTAAAATTTTTTGTTAGTAGTAAGAAAATAAACGTCGATCGCACAAGATCGATATCTCGTGGATTGGAGAACATTTTTTTTCCGCCACGATGGCAGCGAGTGGGACCTCGATTGCTACGATCATCCTCGTGCTGTTACAACTTTCAGGTTAGTCTCCGCGATTATATATTCCCGCTCACTTTTCCACGATGACTTTCCGAAAGATTTCAATTTTCTTATATTCTTTCTTTCTTCCGTTCTTTTGTTTCTTTTATTCCTACCTTTCTCTTTTAAATTTGATACTTGGTGATTTTTGTTTTGCGCCCTTGAACTTGGCAAAAGAAGATGAAAAAAGAGTTTTTACGCGATGTTTACGAGTGAATGTTCGACGTTTGTGTGTTTGATGCATTTTGCATTGGATAACTAGTACGATGCGCGGCGTGCACGCCCGATTGTTGTGGATGTCCCATCGCACAGTTGGAATTTCAGGTGAAGTGAGTCAGAAAAGGCCGTTACACGATCTTACAAGTTGGAGGGTGGGGAGGAGAGTGTCGCACGTAGTTTTTCTTATCCGCCATTGTCGGTACCACTTGAGTCATTGTTTTTCGCGGTAAAAGACATTTCGCGTTTGATTCTTCATCACAAATGTCGTCAGTTTTGGCGTTTGTGATGATACGTAGTTTTTTTTTTTGCTCTTTCATGAAAACTCACTGTGAACGATAGGAAATTCGTTTTTGGGTTCAATACATCGGGTGGTGAAATTGTGCGTTTGGCAAAAAATTTGGAACATTATTGATGCGGCTAGTAGGGATCGGAATGTCAACGAAAATGTCGCTGGCAACTGCTTTTTTTTCTTCTTTAATTCAATTATATTAAGGGCTCACGTACCGCTGCGCGCGCTGAAAACCGAGCAAATTTGAAAAATTATTGTAAAAGTTATATGATGAAAAAAAATTAAATTTTTGAGTTCACATTTTTTATTAACTTTTCAACTATAATAACAAACATTTTTAAATTCTTTTCTTAAATTCTAACATTATTTTTCACGGGTATAAATGGATTACTGATGAAAACCATTGGTGCCTCCTTGTCGACATCATAAATTCACCAAAAATTATCCAATCTGCAAAATTAATAGAGAATCTCGTAAAATAATGTAGTAGTAATAGTCTGACGGGGGGAATTTCTTTATTTTTGAAAAAATAAAGAAATTACAGTGTTTCAAACTTTAGTATTCAATTTTAAAAAACAAAATTAGTGTTTAATAAAATATATAAACTTGTCCAAGCTAAAAATTGAAAAAACCTCTTGTCAGACTGTAGAGAAAATAATTGTGAAGATTTACAAAAAAAAAAAGTCGAAAAACATTAAAAATTGACTGAGTTATCGTGCCGACACTGTCCAAAAACGTACTTTCGAGAAAAACGCGTAAAAAATAATGTTAATATTTAAAAAAAACAATTTTTTAATTTTCATTCTTATAGTTGAAAAGTGTACAAAAAATGTGAAATCAACAATTTAATTTTTTTTTCACCGTATAACCTTTATAATAATTTTTCAAATTTTACTCGGTTTTCAGCGCGTGCAGTGCTATGTGAACCCTTAATGTGACGATAGCAAATAATTCGCTTTTCGGTTCAATACTTTAGGAGACTTATATTGTGAAATTTTGCGTTTGGCAAAAAATTGGGAACATTATTGGTACGTTAATAAAGATCGGAATGTCAACGAATATGTTGCTGGTAACTGTTTTGTTTTTAATTAATTATATTAAGGACTCACCTACCGCTGCGCGCGCTGAAAACCGAGCAAATTTGAAAAATTATTGTAAAAGTTATATGATGAAAAAAAATTAAATTTTTGAGTTCACATTTTTTATTAACTTTTCAACTATAATAACAAAAATTTTTTAATTCTTTTCTTAAATTCTAACATTATTTTTCACGGGTATAAATGGATTACTGATGAAAACCATTGGTGCCTCCTTGTCGACATCATAAATTCACCAAAAATTATCCAATCTGCAAAATTAATAGAGAATCTCGTAAAATAATGTAGTAGTAATAGTCTGACGGGGGGAATTTCTTTATTTTTGAAAAAATAAAGAAATTACAGTGTTTCAAACTTTAGTATTCAATTTTAAAAAACAAAATTAGTGTTTAATAATTTATAAAAAATTGTCCAAGCTAAAAATTGAAAAAACCTCTTGTCAGACTGTAGAGAAAATAATTGTGAAGATTTACAAAAAAAAAAGTCGAAAAACATTAAAAATTGACTGAGTCATCGTGCCGACACTGTCCAAAAACGTAGTTTCGCCAAAAACGCGTAAAAAATAATGTTAATATTTTTAAAAAACAATTTCTTAATTTTCATTCTTATAGTTGAAAAATGTATAAAAAATGTGAAATCAACAATTTAATTTTTTTTTCACCGTATAACCTTTATAATAATTTTTCAAATTTTACTCGGTTTTCAGCGCGTGCAGTGCTATGTGAACCCTTAATGTGACGATAGCAAATAATTCGCTTTTTGGTTCAATACATTAGGAGACTTATATTGTGAAATTTTGCGTTTGGCAAAAAATTGGGAACATTATTGGTGCGTTAATAGAGATCGGAATGTCAACGAATATGTTGCTGGTAACTGTTTTGTTTTTAATTAATTATATTAAGGACTCACGTACCGCTGCGCGCGCTGAAAACCGAGCAGATTTGAAAAATTATTGTAAAGGTTATATGATGAAAAAAAATTGAATTGTTGATTTCACATTTTTTATTAACTTCTCGACTATAAGAAAAAAAATTAAAAAATTCTTTTTTTAAATATTAACATTATTTTTCACGGGTATAAATGGATTACTGATGAAAACCATTGGCGCCTCCTTGTCGACATCATAACTTCATCAAAAATTATGCAATCTGCAAAAATAAAAAAAGAATCTCGTAAAATAATGCAGTAGTAATAATCTGACGGAGGGAATTTATTTTTTATTTTTTCAAAAATAAATAAATTACAGTGTTTCAAACTTTAGTGTGCAATTTAAAAAGAAAAATAAGTGTTTAATGATTTATAAAAAATTGTCCAACCGAAAAATAAAAAAAACCTTTTGTCAAACTGTAGAGAAAATAATTGTCAAGATTTACAAAAAAAAAAGTTGACAAATATAAAAAATGTACTCAGTTATCGTGCTGACACTGTCCAAAAACGTAGTTTCGAGGAAAAACGCGTAAAAAATAATGTTAAAATTGAAAAAAAAATTAAAAAATTTTTTTCCTTATAGTTAAAAAGTTAATAAAAAATGTGAAACAAACAATTAAAATTTTTTTTCACCATATAACCTTTATAATCATTTTTTTAATTTACTCGGTTTTCAGCGCGCGCAGTGGTATGTGAGCCCTCTAAGGTAGTAGTCTGGTAACTTAAGCCGATTTGCATGTCTTTTTTGGAGGACCTTTTTTTTGTGGGAAAATAAAAATGAATCGTTTCGGATATTTAGGATGTTTTTAGTTACATATTAAAGATAAAAAAAAACTTTTTTGACAAAATTTAATAGTTTATTATTATTATTATTGATCGAAGTCGGCACCTCGAAAAAAAAGCGCGTGGGTGGCCCCGGTGATTTTGGCTCTTGATGTTATCTGAAATCAAAAAATCTTGATAATTCTTAATCTATAGACATGTCATTCTGGTCGGAACTATTGAAGTTAAATTTCATGGATGAATAACAAAATGGCGGACTTTGGAAAAAAAAACTTTTTTCTCCAAAGTCCGTAAAATAAAAGGACTTTAGCAAAGAAGGGGTTGTAAAATAAAAAGTTAGGGGTGAAAAAATTTCTCGGTGGTTCCGACGAGAACTATAAGTGTGTAGAGTAGCCTGTTAAAATTTGAAAGCAATCGGTTCGGTAGAAAAAAAGTTAGGACCCGGGCTGCCAACTTCGAGGTGCCAACTTCGATCAATAATAATACTAATAATAAACTATTAAATTAAAAAAAAAATTTTTTTTTTGTACCCTTTAATATGTAAATAAAAACATCCTGTGGCAAATTATTCGAGTAGTCGTTGCATTATAAAAGAAAAAAAATATAAGCGAGCGTAACTAAGAAGTTCGGAAAATAACAAAAATTGAACAAAGAAAAGAACAGAAGAGAGAGTCTCAGACTACACCTCGAAGAGAAACACCACGTATTCTGTATTTGTAATAAAATAGTATATTCAATCATTGATAAACGATTGACTTGTTTTTCTTAACGCGAGACCTCTTAACAACCGTGTCGCCGGAGAGTGCGACAATCCTAAATATCCAAAACGATTCATTTTTATTTTTCTACAAAAAAACGCCCTCCAAAAAAGACACGAAAATCGGCTTGAGTTACCAGACTACTACCTTAACGCGTCGTCCGCAGCGCGTGCCTGCGACTAATAGCGGTACTAAGTACACCGCCATTTCGTGGACGATTAGATTTTCGTTGTTTCGTGCACCTGGCGCCACTACAAATCCCGGCACGAACTTGCGAACGTTAAAACGGCCTGTTCCTCGAATATACGCGATGCTCTTTAGGGCGGGAAATTTAATTTAATTAAAAACCGACGGATAATAATATAATGAGACGTCTAACGAGAATTATGCAGCCACGGAAGAACCATTTTGATTAAAGTACAAAAAAATTATTCAATCTTCCTTTGCCATCAGTATTATTATTTTTATTTTTTTATAGCTTTGTAACATCGTTGTAACTTTCTGGGTTTTATATGGGTATTCGACCACTCCACATTCCATAAAAAAAAAAAATTACCGAATAAGTGAAACAAAGTGTAGACGAAGTGATGCACTAAAAAATACAGCGAAAAAAATTGAAACTAAAAATGACCTAAAAAAAATTCAAACTAAACAATTGTAGATGAATTTTAAAAAAATTGAATAAATATTCTTTAAAAAATGTTACTACTCTCACAATTATTTATGTAACGATCTGAATATTTTTTTACACGACCGGAAGAGCATTTTGAATAATCTTTCATTTGGGATTTTTGATACTTAATTTTTTTTTTTCGCAATATAAAAGAAAAATGAAACCGAGGTTTTTTTGAATTTTCATCGTGGACCCCTCCCTCAAGACGAACATTTTTCATAGAGCTTTATTTCGATTGGTACGAACGAAGTATTTCACGACAATGTAATTAAGGTAGTAGTCTGGTAACTCAAGCCGATTTTCATGTCTTTTTTCGAGGGCGTTTTTTTGTAGGAAAATAAAAATGAATCGTTTTAGATATTTAGGATGTTTTTATTTACATATTAAAATAGAAAAAAATTTTTTTTTGAAATATTTAATAGTTTATTATTATTATTATTATTGATCGAAGTTGGCACCTCGAAAAAAAAAGCGCGTGGGTGGCCCCGGTGATTTTGACTCTCGATGTTATCTGAAATCAAAAATTCTTGACAATTCTTAATCTATAGACGTGTCATTCTGGTCGGAACTACTGAAGTTAAATTTCATGGATAAATAACAAAATGGCGGACTTTGGAAAAAAGTTTTTTTTTCCAAAGTCCGCCATTTTGTAATTAGTTTTTTTATGGAAAAAAAAACTTTTTTTTCCAAAGTCTGGTAACTTAAGCCGATTTTCATGTCTTTTTTGGAGGGCGTTTTTCTGTAGGAAAATAAAAATGAATCGTTTTGGATATTTAGGATGTTTTTATTTACATATTAAAGATACAAAAAAAAAATTTTTTGACAAAATTTAATAGTTTATTATTATTATTATTATTGATCGAAGTTGGCACCTCGAAAAAAAAAGCGCGTGGGTGGCCCCGGTGATTTTGACTCTCGATGTTATCTGAAATCAAAAATTCTTGACAATTCTTAATCTATAGACGTGTCATTCTGGTCGGAACTACTGCAGTTAAATTTCATGGATAAATAACAAAATGGCGGACTTTGGAAAAAAGTTTTTTTTTCCAAAGTCCGCCATCTTGTTATTAGTTTTTTTATGGAAAAAAAAAACATTTTTTCCAAAGTCCGCCATTTTGTTATTTATCTATGAAATTTAACTTCAGTAGTTCCGACCAGAATGACATGTCTATAGATTAAGAATTATCAAGAATTTTTCATTTCAGATAACATCAAGAGCCAAAATCACCGGGGCCACCCACGCGCCTTTTTTTCGAGGTGCCAACTTCGATCAATAATAATAATAATAATAAACTATTAAATATTTTCATAAAAACTTTTTTTTGTATCTTTAATATGTAAATAAAAACATGCTAAATATCCAAAACGATTCATTTTTATTTTCCTACAAAAAAACGTCCTCCAAAAAAGACATGTAAATCGGCTTAAGTTACCAGACCACTACCTTAACTTTAGAATACGCTTATGGCGATAACGATTTCCCGTATGAATCTGGAGAAAAATAAAGAATTCTTGTCGCACTCTCCAGCGACACGGTTGTCAAGATGTCTCGCGTTAAGAAAAACAAGTCAATCGTTTATCAATGATTGAATATACTATTTTATTACAAATACAGAACTCGTGGTTTCTCTTCGAGGTGTAGTCTGTGACTCTCTCCTCTGTTTTTTGCTTTTTCAATGTTTGTTATTTTTCGAACTTCTTAGTTACGCTCGCTTATAATTCTTTTCTTTTATAATGCAACCGACTACTCGAATAATTTGTCACATTCTGTGTTTTCAATTTAGAAAAAAATGAAAAAAAAAAATACAACATAATTATGAAAAAGATATTTTTTATAATTACGCATATTCTAAGAACGATTTTTCACATTATTTCGTAATATTACAAAATATTAGGTCTTTCCGGGGTGGGGGATTTTGAATTTCGAGATGTACGAATAGCGAAGTTGATCGCTGTAACGGCGTATGTCCAGCGGTTTTACGGCTGTTTCGTTCGTCGTCCGTGAACAGTCCGGAAAGCCACTTCAAACGATCGAAACTTCTGTATTTCACCGCGGAAGGGCGTTGGCAACCATTTGCTCATGGGCGCGTCCATTTTGTCGTTATTTGCGCGAATAGCCGTCGATTTCGGACGGTCGACATTTCGGCAACTTTGCAACGTCGGAAATGAGTAATAGTTTCCGGAGTCGCTGGCCGCTTTGGTCTGAAAGTTTTATTCGTTACGGTGGCCACACGGTCGACTCGGAGTTTTGTCTCTTCGGGCGGTTCGGTCTCGAACTTCGGTACTTCGATGTGTTTTATTTTCTTTCTTTTCGATTCCTTTCGCGCTTCGAGGACACTCGTGGATATTTGTTTCTTTTCGGCGACCTGACGAATCCGTTATTCTATATTCAGCAAGTAGTTTTGACGAGCCGTAGAACGGATCAAATCGATTATAACCTCAAATTCTTGTTTTTTTTTTCCCGCCAATTTTTTAATTCAGCGATGGATACTAGTCAAATCAGCAAATACGATGAATTTTCTTCTTTAGACACTTCCAAATCGTGAACAAAATTATTAGAACCGGGTTTCGATGAACTAATGTGTAATTTCGAGCCTCGAATTTTCGTATCCCGTAATATTCGTTGGAATTACTTGGTAATTAGGAATTTCGAAAATTAGAAAAATTTCCTTGCTCGTTTTATTTTTCGTTAGTTCTCAATAGTTTTTTTTTTTTCCACAAATGGATCAGAGAACAAGGATGTTTGATATTGAATTTCGCGAGAATCGCTTGAGGGATTCGGGTATTCATGAATTTTTGAATTTTTCGAAAAACCTTTTAACTCCAGTAAATTTTTAATTATCGATGTATCGTCATTTATTAATAATCATTTATTGATAATAAATATTATTATTATTTGTTTGATTTTCGTTATCGAAATTATTTCGGAGTTTCAAGTTTTTCAGTGTTTTTGAGAATTTTTCCTCGAAATATGATGAAATTATTTCGTAGAAGAGATGATAAATTTATTTTACACGTGTATAAGTAATGTAGCGGGACAAGGGCACTTTTTGTGACTCTTATCTTCGTTCGTCACGACACCTGAGCAAACGGGATGACGGTCAAAATTCGACTACTATTTTGGACGGCCGAAATGTGGAATTTCAAAATAACGAACGTTCAATGGTTTGAACGTCTTTAAATAAAAAAAGAAATAGTGAGAACACAAAAACACAAAACCGATAAGCTCAATGGGGTGAGAGTCAAAATTCGGAACGACCACTATTTTGGACGGCCGAAACGTGGAATTTAAAAATAACGAACGTTCAATGGTTTTAACGTTTTAAGAACGTCTTTAAATCGGAAAAGAAATAATGAGAACACAAAAACACAAAACTGATAGTTAATGGAGTGAGAGTTAAGATTCGACTTCTATTTTGGACGGCCGAAATGTGGAATTTAAAAATAACGAACGTTCAATGGTTTGAATGTCTTTAAGAACGTCTTTAAATCAGAAAAGAAATAATGAGAACAGAAAAAAAAACAAAACTGATAGGTTCAATGGGGTGAGAGTCAAAATTCGACTACTATTTTAGACAGCCAAAACGTGGAATTTCAAAATAACGAACGTCCAATAGTTTGAACGTTTCATATAAGAACGTCTAAATCAGAAAACAAATAATGACAACTCAAAAACACAAAACCGATAAGTTCAATGGGGTGAGAGTCAAAATTCGACTACTATTTTGGACTGGCGAAATGTGGAATTTCAAAATAATGATCGTCCAATAGTTTGAACGTTTCATATAAGAACGTCTAAATCAGAAAACAAATACTATGAACAAAAAAACACAAAACTGATAGTTCAATGGGGTGAGAGTAAAAATTCGGAACGACCACTATTTTCGACAGCCAAAACGTGCAATTTCAAAATAACGAACGTTCAATGGTTTGAACGTTTTAAGAACGTATTTAAATTAGAAAACAAATAATGAGAACACAAAAACACAAAACCGATAGTTCAATATTGTTTGTGTTCTCATTATTACTTTTCTGATTTAAAGACATTCTTAAGTGGGGAAATAGGGTTAGGACAGCGTGTTCTCAATGATTTTCATGAATTTTTTTATGGTATAAAAAATTAATATAATTTATTGAAACTTTGAGAATATTTTATACATATATTGAAGTATATACTATAAAATTTTTGAAGAATTTCCGTGAAAACCACCGAAAATATTAGCGATCCCACATTGCAGGTCACAATCAGACTCAGCATTTTGCGTAGATTCGGAAAGCCGCAATTTTTATCTGAAATCAAACGAGGTTGGAATTTACTTTTATTCAATGTCTCTCTCCTATATGAACCTAAATGCTATCAAAAAAATAGAAAATTGAATTTTTTACAAGGGTCAAAACAAAAAAGCATGATTTTTTGCCATTTTTTACAACTTAATTTGGAAAAAAAAAATTATTTTAAATAATGATAATATTCCGATTTTAGGTTCATGTAGAGCGCAATACTATGAAGAAAGTAGTTGGCAATTTTCAAAACGATTGGTTGGAAACTTTTCAAACCAGCGTGTACGCAAGTAAAAAAAAAAGTCGTTTTCAGAAAAACGCGTTTGAACAAATAGTACGCTCGGTTATACACGTGGCGCGCTCGGGGCCTGAAGGCGAGCTACTCACTTTAATGGCTTATAACAATAGAACGAGTCGGAATTTTCATTTAAAAATTTTGGGAACATATTTCTCAATACTTTTTACTAACAATTTATGAAATAAAAAAAAATCGATTTTTTGAACCGTCTAACCCGTTTTCCTCCCTTAAGGTAGTAGTCTGGTAACTTAAGCCGATTTTCATGTCTTTTTTGGAGGTCGTTTTTTTGTAGGAAAATAAAAATGAATCGTTTTGGATATTTAGGATGTTTTTATTTACATATTAAAGATACAAACAAAATTTTTTTTGAAAAAATTTAATAGTTTATTATTATTATTATTATTATTATTATTATTATTATCATTATTATTATTATTATTATTATTATTGATCGAAGTTGGCACCTCAAAAAAAAAGCGCGTGGGTGGCCCCGGTGATTTTGGCTCTTGATAATATCTGAAATCAAAAATTCTTGATAATTCTTAATCTATAGACATGTCATTCTGGTCGGAACTATTGAAGTTAAATTTCATGGATAAATAACAAAATGGCGGACTTTGGAAAAAAAATTCCTTTTATTTTAGCAAAGAAGGGGTTGTAAAATAAAAAGAAATTTAACTTCAGTAGTTCCGACCAGAATGACATGTCTATAGATTAAGAATTATCAAGAATTTTTTATTTCAGATAACATCAAGAGCCAAAATCACCGGGGCCACCTACGCGCTTTTTTTTTCGAGGTGCCAACTTCGGCTATTTTGGCCTTCCAAAATAGTGGTCGTTACGAATTTTTACTTCTCACCCAGCAAACTTATAAATGTCAACTATTGTTGTATCATTATTCAATCATAATCATTTATTGCTAATAAATATAATTATTATTTGTTTGATTTTTGTTATCGAAATTTTTTCTCAATTTCACGTTTTTCAATGTTTTTGAGAATTTTTCGTCGAAACATAATGAAATTATTTCGTAGAAGAGATGATAAATTTATTTTACACGTGTATAAGTAATGTAGTGGGACAAGGGCACTTTGCGTGACTCTCATCTTCGTTCGTCACGACACCTGAGCAAACGGTTTGTGAAAGGTATATGTATATATATATATATATATATATATATATCCTATATAAATGTGAGCCAGGTTTGCCACCTGCCGCACATTCGCCTGGGGACCCCTTTGCTCTTCGTGTCAGCTTGCACTGCCCAAAGAATTCTCAAACCCTTCTATCTTTCTCCCTCTTCAGGTACAGGAGAACACTTGAAGATTGTTGTCTCGGTTTTATTTGAATTACATTTTTGTTTCTTTCTTCTCGTTTAGTTTTCGCCATTTGTTTTTTTTTTCTAAGGAGTTATAAGCAATCGGAAGACCGAAAAAAGCGATTTTTCAAGACTTTTTCCTGGAAAGAAATTTTTATTTATTAAGAGGTTAGGCCACTCTAGAGGCCGAAAAAATAGACTTTTTTGGGGATTTTTTTTCAGAAAAACTACAAAATCAATCGAGATTACAAAATAGGGTGTTTATCATACACATCAGTGACTGTATACAATAATTTTTTTGGAGCAATTAATTTCAAAATGGCGGCTCTGCAGCATTTTGCGATGACGTCTCGCGTTTTTGTTGGCCGGAAACATAACTCGGACAATTTTCAACCGATTCACTTGAAATTTTCAATATATCTTTAAAAATACATTGTCTATGGAAGTGCGTAGGCTTTTTTTTCGATATATTGATGTTTGGCCAAACGGCGCACTTCTAAAGTGAAATGTGAAAAAATTTCTTAAAAAATCGTCAGAAAATTGTTAATAACAAATGAAATATGCAATATAATAAAAAAATCCTACGCACTTCCATAGCCAATGTATTTTTATTTTACAACCCCTTCTTTGCTAAAATAAAAGGACTTTAGCGAAGGAGGGGCTGTAAAATAAAAAGTTAGGGGTGAAAAAATGTATCGGTAGTTCCGACGAGAACTATAAGTCTGTAGAGTAGCCTGTTAAAATTTGAAAGCAATCGGTTCGTTAGAAAAAAAGTTAGGACCCGGGCTGCCAACTTCGAGGTGCCAACTTCGATCAATAATAATAATATTAATAAACTATAAAATTAAAATATTTTTTTTTTCTAACTTTAATATGTAAATAAAAACATCCTTAATATCCAAAACGATTCATTTTTATTTTCCTACAAAAAAAACGCCCTCCAAAAAAGACATGAAAATCGGCTTAAGTTACCAGACTACTACCTTCAAGTACGCGCGGTGCGTATTAGCTGCGCTCAGGTAGCTAAGTAAACGTCGCTCAAAAGTACACTTATACTGCTCGGATCTTTATAAAATTTTAGTATGATAACTTTTGAATATGTATACTTTCTAAAAATGCAATAAAAAAAAATTGATTAAAAAAAAATTCTAATTAGGGTAGACCCCTTTTAAACAAAGATTGCGCGGTGATTATTACGAAATATTTGCCGAAAAATATATTTTTAAAATAAATTCATTTGCTGAAGAAAAAAATAACATGGTATATTTAAGTATGAAATTTTTATATTTCTATATGATTTTCATAAAAATATTTTCGCTCCGCTCCAATTTCGGGAAAGCCAACGGAAGAAAAATGTTTACGTTCGAGAAAAACGCGTGTTTTTACCTCCGGATTCTCTGTGCCAATGTTTTTATAATTTTTTTTTCTTATTCCTCGTCCAAGCTTACGGGAGGAGTACGGAATATTTGTAGAGAAAAAATCGCTTTTATAAAAATTCTTCGATTTGTAAAGATTTTCTCGTGCGCCAACTGTCGCCACTTTGGGTCAACAATGTAAATCAACGTGTTCACAGAAACTCAGGTCTCTCTCTATCCCTCTCTCTCTCTCTCTCTCTCTCTCTATGAGAGCCAGACTTTCTACCGTTCGGACCGTAAAGTAAAAAGTTTCCGAAGAGAAAGAGAGAGAAACAGTGTCCCCTCTTTCTCGAGAGAGAGTGTGCACTTGTCGAGGGACTCTTTTGTCTACCTGTCACGCTCCTGTCGTAAATTTGTTGACCGTGGGTCTACATCCACGATTTTTTCCTGACGTACCTGCGAGAAGAACGACGGAATTTTCCGATTTTCAGAAAAAAATAAAATAAAAATGAAAATTTACCGTCGTTCAACCATAATAACGTTTCGATTTTATATTTCTCTTTATTTCTCGGGTAAATATGGAGCAAAGGGGACCCACTTCCGATTGACTTGCCTTTAATATATGTTGTGTAGGGACCCTTCCCGAACAACTTTTTCCTCTGACACAATTGGGGGTCGTTATTTATTAAAAAGTTATTGACAAATAAAGTTAATAATTCATATAGCAATTCTCCTTATACCAGCCAGTCCTAATCATCTTGTCCTTCACATTTGTTGTTACGAATACACCCCTGAGTAGCATACAAAAAGTTTTATCCGTCGCTCGTTGTTTGTTAAAAAGTTATTAACAAAAAAAGTTTCATAAATCAAACATGAACTACTTGTTCTAGTGTATGGCGAACAGCACACGCATGAGAGGGGCGGGGGGGGGGGGGGGGGGGGCTGCGCCACCCTGCAATCCTCCACTCACCAGCCCAAAGACAAACCAAAGACAACCCCAAAACAACCCAAAAACAGCCCAAAATAACCCAAAAACAACGCAAACAAACATATAAACAAACAATTATTTGTTTTATTCATTATTCATATTATGAAGCGGATACATGGTACTCATAATGTCGAAGAAACTGTCGATACGCTGGGCGAAATCGTATTTTTTTTAAAAAGAAAACTCTGCGCGGTAATGCGTAAAATGATAATCGCGTATCCTATGGGATACGCGCTCGTGGGATTTTGGGTTTTGGTTTGGGTTTATTTTGGATTTGTTGGGTTTGTTCGTTTAGGTTGTTTAGTTGGGTTGTTTGTTTGGATTATTTCGGTTGTTTTTGGTTTGTTTAGGTTATTTGGGTTTTTTGTTTGTTTATTGGGTTTGGGTTTTTGGTTTAGGTTTGTTTTGGATTTGTTTGTTATGCGCATTACCTCTGCGAGGTAATGCGTAAAATGATAATCGCGTATCCCATATCGTGGGATTTTGGGTTTTGGTTCGGGTTTATTTTGGATTTGTTGGGTTTGTTCGTTTAGGTTGTTAGGTTAGGTTGTTCAGTTGGGTTTTTTCTTTGGATTATTTCGGTTGTTTTTGGTTTGTTTAGGTTATTTGGGTTTTTTGTTTGCTTATTGGGTTTGGGTTTTTTGGTTTGGGTTTGTTTTTGATTTGTTTGTTGGGTTTGTTCGTTTGGGTTTTGGGTTTGTTTTGGGTTTGTTTGTTTGTTGGGTTTTTCTGTTTGTTTCTTTAGGTTACTGGGGTTGTTTTGGGTTGTTTTTGGTTTGTCTACGGGCCGGTATGCGGCGGGGGCAGGGGGGCCGCAGCCCCTCCGGTCATACGTGTACTGGCCACCATGCAAGTATTTCATATTCTATTTATGAATTTTCTTTTGTTAATAACTTTTTAACAAACAATGAGGACGGATAAAACTTTTGGTATGTTACTCAGGGGGGTATTCTTGACAACACATGTGAAGGACAAGATGATTGGGACTGGCTGCTATAAGGAAAATAGCTATATGAATTATTAACTTTATTTGTTAATAACTTTTAAATAAATAACGATCCCCAATTGTGTCAGAGGAAAAAGTTGTTCAGAAAGGCTCACTAGACAACATATATTAAAGGCAAGTCAATCGGAAGTGGGTCCCCTTTGCTCGATATTTACCATTTCTCGTACTCTCTCTTATTGGTTGACACGAGACTTTCGTTATTTTACGGTTAATTTGGAAAAGAGTCGTTTGCTTATGGATAAAATCAGAAAAATAAAAACAGCAATCCCCGCGTTCACTCGAGAAGAAAACTGCGAAGTTTCGCAAATAACAATTCGTCAATTTTTCGTTTTTTCTCGAATGTTATTCTAAAGTTTGATGATTTTTTTTAAATCTAAAGATGCATAATAAAAGATTGAAAAAACTGTCGAGTTTTTTACGTTCGTGTGTTTAGAATGTGTTAAAATATTAGAAAATCACCACCACGAAAAAACTAATTTGTGTGTGCATGCGATAGGTATGAAGATGTCTTTTGTTTTTTTTTTTTCGTTTTTTTTTTCTCTCAATTTCACCGGTTACATCGGATCGTAAAGAGAACCGGAAGGACGTAACGTTCGACAATGAGATTATTTTTTACCGCGGTCATTTGTCACGTTAACGTATGTCCGGTCAGTTTTCCTCGCTCTCCTGCTGCCGCGCGGCGGTCAGTTCTTGCGATACGCGACCGAACGAGAATGGTGTGCGCACGCGCGTCCGTCATGCCTTGCGCTACCCGATTGTGGTTGAATACACATTACGGTATCCCAGAGAGTGAACCGTAATCGTGTAAAAACAATGGTGCATCGTTCTTGTTTCACCGTTCTACCACTATAATCCTTCTCTGTGTTCTTCACTTACCAATCTGTTCGTCCAGAAGCGTCTCGTTCCAACGGACACACAACCGAACGTCGTGTTTCCAAACTTTCGCCAGGTATTCTTCCGTTTAGCGAGTTTACGGTTGAATGATCGGCGATCGTTCTAATTTTCCGCTATCGACGTCAATATTTTTTTGTACAAATGGATCAGAGGACGATGATGGTTGACATTGAATTTCGCGAGAAGCCCCTGAGAGGTTCGGTATTTATGAATTTTTGAATTTTTCGTAAAAAAAAAAATGCTCGTCAACGATTTAATTCGTTGTAAATTCTCCAATGATTGATGCATTACTTTCTTTTTCACAATTAAATTGACGTCCCCTGAAAAGGGAGCAATGTTAACAGAGATAAAGTTAGAGCGTTGTTAAGATAGTAGTCTGGTAACTTAAGCCGATTTTCATATCTTTTTTGGAGGGCGTTTTTTTGTAAGAAAATAAAAATGAATCGTTTTGGATATTAAGGATATTTTTATTTACATATTAAAGATACAAAAAAAAAATGTTTGAAAAAATTTAATAGTTTATTATTATTATTATTATTGATCGAAGTTGGCACCTCGAAAAAAGCGCGTGGGTGGCCCCGGTGATTTTGGCTCTTGATGTTAGCCAAAATCACTGGGGCCACCCACGCGCTTTTTTTTCGAGGTACCAACTTCGATCAATAATAATAATAATAATAAACTATTAAATTTGTTAAAAAAATTTTTTCTTTGTATCTTTAATATGTAAATAAAAACATCCTAAATATCCAAAACGGTTCATTTTTATTTTCTTACAAAAAAACGCCCTCCAAAAAAGACATGAAAATCGGCTTAAGTTACCAAACTACTAACCGTTTGCCCTTCGATTTAATGATTTATAGAAAATTTATAACTTTTCCACTCGGTATCGCGTCGTCTTCGACTCATTTTTACTTTTTTTTTTTAAATCGTTAAAATCACATGCAGAATGATGAAATAAAATTCGTTAACGTTAGCTAATTATTGACAATTAATTTGAAAATAATTGTATACTCAACGGTTATTTTATGTTCGAAAAGAAAATTATTGTTGTTGCTTTTATTTCTCTAAGATCACCTTAAAGGGAATCTCGTTCATCTCATTCTCAATTTCTCTCTGGATTTCTCGCTCTTACTATCTCTTTCTTTCTCTCCCCGTCTTGGGTCGAGACCGTTTAAGACACGTCTTCTCTCGCGATCCCCCCGAGGCCACTGATCTCTCTTTCTCTCTCCGGTCCGGTTCCATCGAGGGGCAAAGAGAGTTCAGCTCGCTCGACTTCAGGTTTTTCATTCCTCTTTACTCGCGTTGCACTCCACCACGGGCTTACTTTACAAGCGTGTCCTCTCTTCCCCCACTCCTCCATCTACACCCCCCCCCCCCCGACCGCCTGCGATGCTCGTAATTTATAAAACACAAAAGGCACGGCGAAGTAGGGGGGGACTCTCGGGTTTGCCCAAGAAACAGAGAAGAAGAGAAGAAACGAGAGATGGAAGATGAAGATGGGTCGCTACTGATGGACGAACAAGACTGCGGGATAGAGACCAAGAGGAGTGACGGCAGTTATACCGTTGGACGAGAGACGGTTTCACTTTCCCCGTGGATTTTGCCTCGACGTGCACACACGCTGAAAACTCGTTTGTGATACTCGAAACGATTTAAATGTCGCTGCCGACACGGCGTGTAATGTGGCTTGGGACCGTTTGGACAATCTCAGGGTTTTTTTTGCTATCGTGTTAATTCCCCTTGTAGGGAAGAAACGATTTTCAAGCTGATTTTCAAGTATCCAGATGGAACAACCGAGACGCTAACTTAAATTTAGAATATAAGTTTGATCTAGAACTTGAGTTCGATTTAAAACTTAAGTTCGATCCAGAATTTCAGTTCGATCTAGAACTTGAGTTCGATTTAAAGCTTAAGTTCGATCCGGAATTTCAGTTCGATCTAGAACTTAAGTATGATTTGAAATTTAAGTTCGATCTAAAACTTTAATTTGATCCAAAACTTAAGTTTCATTTAAAATTTAAGTTTGATTTAGAACTTAAGTTGATCTAAAACTTAAGTTTGATCTAAAACTTAAGTTTGATCTAAAACATAAGTTTGATCTAAAACATAAGTTTGATCTGAAACTTAAGTTTGATCTAAAACATAAGTTTGATCTAAAACATAAGTTTGATCTGAAACTTAAGTTTGATCTAAAACTTAAGTTTGAACTAAAACTTAAGTTTGATCTAAAACTTAAGTTTGAACTAAAACTTAAGTTTGATCTAAAATTTAAATTTGATCTAAAACTTAAGTTTGATCTAAAACTTAAGTTTGATCTAAAACTTAAGTTTGATCTAAAACTTAATTTTGATCTAAAACTTAAGTTTGATCTGAAACTTAAGTTTGATCTGAAACTTAAGTTTGATCTGAAACTTAAGTTTGATCTAAAACTTAAGTTTGATCTAAAACTTAAGTTTGATCTAAAACTTAAGTTTGATCTAAAACTGAAGTTCGATCGGGGTTCAGAGTGACCCGTATAATTTTCCGTCATTTTTCGTGTGATTATTTCTCACGATTTTCCTACGAGTATACACAAGTGTTCGACGCCGCTAAATACACATTTAATAAAGACCACCTTATTTTTCCAACAATAATTTCAACTCAGGTGCGAGTCAAAATGTTAATGAATATTATTTGTACGCGTCGAATAACACGAATAAGCGTCCAATTACATTGAATATGACGGAAGAGTGGTAATTTGATGTTTTCGTATCCCCAATTCAAAGTCATTGTGGTAAAAAATTCTCGACTCGTGTTTTCATTAATATCGGATAATATTTTTTTATCTTTCATCGCTCGTATCGAATCCGCCATTTCGAAAACTGACATTTCAATTTTTAATCCGTAATATTAGTGAGCACAAAAAGGCTGCTCTCGTACGAATTTTCGTTCCGCTAGAATCCCTTTTCGATTAGTATTTCTTCATATTGAATCCGCCATTATTAACCTTCAAAATTTCACTTAGAATTCAAAATGAATGACATGAAAAACACTCGGGTAGCAGTTTTTTTTTAATCAGAATCGATTAACTCGTTCATTTTTTTCTCCGATCGTCTTACAAGTCCGCCATTTTGTAATAATTCGACATCCTCGAATTTAGCGATGTAAAAACTTCCGGGAAATGAGTATCCGATGGAAAAAAAAAATTTGTATCGAGCGTATGATGTTTGATCGTCGATATCGACTCCGCCATTTTTAATTTTCAACTTATTCAATTTTTCACTCTATACGACAATAAAATATGCTTCCTATCGTCAAAATTTCGAATATTTTGGCGCCTTTTTTCAATGCGCCAAAAAAAAAAAGCGACCCACTTTTTCCCCGACGTTTGCTCTCTCGCCGGAGCGTTGCAAACTTTTGTATGTACAAAGTGCCGACGTTGGAAAAAAAAAACAAAATGAGGTGCAAGAGTTTCCTTATATTCTTGCCGCTTTTATGTACAAGCGAAAAGCCGTGATAGAGATTCTCGCGCGGCTTCTATGCAACGCAGAAAAAGAAGCGAGATGCGATCCGCAGCGCGAGTATTACTGTGATATAGCTTAAGAGGGGCGCCACACATATTCCTATGTAAACTCGTCTCTTAGCATCCACCAACAGGCCTTTCTCACTCGGGCACGGGGCCGTGTAACATTAGCCGAGAGCGAACGAGATGCCGCTCGTCATTATATCCACTAGCCGACTTCTTCATCGTTTAAGAAAAAAAGAGAGAGAGAGAGAGAGAGAGAGAGAGAGAGAAAAAAAAGCGATGAAAGGAACGGAGCCAGAGAGACCTTCATTTCTGCAGTCTCTTGTAAACGAACGATCCATTACCGTCTCTCTAAAAATTCGTTTCATTCAACCTCGTGTCTTAGGCCAGTCCAATTAGACATCGAACCCTTTAATTAGTCCCCCCAATTTGCAATTGCAGTATATTTGGCTTTGGTTTGAAGTGCTGCAAGGGGGATTAATTTTGCTACTGAAAACTAACGGGGAATACAAAGTTATTAACGATGTTGCGGTTTTTTTTCGTTTTTCTCGAAATATCTCGATAACCAAGCGAGATAGGGTGAGAAACAATACGTATCGTTTTCGTAGAGTGTAAAATTATCTACAATATTAATCCGGGGAACATTTGTCGTCGAGTCAGTCGTTTAGCCGCTACGCACTCGACAAACCGAGACTCGGTTGTCCGTCCGTCCGTCCGTCTGTCTTTCTGTCACAGGCCTCTACTCGTAAGCGGTTCAACGTATCATCTTGAAATTTGGCATCCAACTAGAGTGAGATGTTCCGAATATGTTTCCAGAGTCACTTTTGAAGAATACATTTTTCGAGAAAATGGAGGGGTCAAAATGTGTTTTTCCCAGCAAAAGATTAAAAATTCCTACCCTGGCGAGTAGGGTATCTTTTCAAAGAGCTCACTTTAAGTATTAATAATCTTCTAATTTTTTTCCCCTTCGATCAATACTTTCACAAATCATAAATGAAAAATTTGTTCATCGTTCCATTCATCGTAGTGGCATTAAAAAAAAGAATACCTCCTACTCGTGTACTGGTACCAGCCAATTTCGGTGAAATCGACGGGTCGCGATGGAACAAAAGAAAAAAAACAGAAAGAACAATAATAATAACGCCACTGTATGTCCCCAATGGGGGGAAAGAAGCCGCGAAGAAAAAAGACCGTCGAGAAGAGTAGACGCGTCGAAGAGATAGAAACTAGGGCTGTTACTTTATCCAGGTTAGCCGGATACCCGAAAGTATTCGGGTATCCGGGAAATCGGATCCAACACTCCAGATTCGAATACTCGAATATCCGGGTATTCGAGTACCCGAGTATCCGGGAAATCGGATCCAACACTTCGGATTCGAATACTCGAATATCCGGGTATCCGGGTATTCGAGTACCCGAGTATCCAGGAAATCGGATCCAACATTTCAGATTCGAATACTCGAATATCCGGGTATCCGGGTATTCGAGTACCCGAGTATCCGGGAAATCGGATCCAACACTTCAGATTCGAATACTCAAACATCCGGGTATCCGGGTATTCGAGTACCCGAGTATCCGGGAAATCGGATCCAACACTTCAGATTCGAATACTCGAATATCCGGGTATCCGGGTATTCGAGTACCCGAGTATCCGGGAAATCGGATCCAACACTTCAGATTCGAATACTCGAATATCCGGGTATCCGGGTATTCGAGTACCCGAGTATCCGGGTACCCGGATATCCGAATAATCACGGATCCGGGTAACCGGGTAATAACGAATAATGTCGGGTAATTACCCGATTTTTCGCGTACAGGCTCAAATGGGACCGCCGGCGTAAAAAAAATAATGATATTGTATTAGTCTGGTCAACAAATAAGCCGAAATATAGGCCGTTAATAGTTACCATTGAAAAAAATTGGAAAATAACTTGTATCAAATTTGCTCTGTTCAAAGAAATTGTGCAAAACTACAGTAAAAATGAAAACTTAGTGCTGACGAATCAAACGTCACGGTTTTCCAATTTATAATAATTGTGTGTTTACTCGGGAAAACATTTTACATGTGACTCCCACAATTTTTTAGAATCTGCCGTTACGATCACAATTTCTTGCCTGCGCATATTAGGAATAGCCGAGATCTGCTCCTTCACATTCTATATTTTCTCTCCAACTCTAAAGTTCATAAAAACTTCACACACGCCCACAAAGCAAATATACATTTCAGAAACTAAGGATATTTATTGAATAATAATAAATCGTGATGAAAAAATAATATTAAAGATGCAAATAGTGCAGGTCAACGTTGATTAAGTTCTTATGAAATGATCATGTGTTTCCCTAACATTGTATAGAAGATTATGTCATTGCTTTTTTAATCTACACAAGAATGTTTTATTGAAATTGTAGTTTTTGTCGGATGTGAATTACGGTAAAGAAATAGTTTGGTAATAATAGTAAATAACGCCTGCAAGATTCTTTCCAAGAATCTTCGTTATAATGATAATCTAATTTGTTTAATATTGATATCAGTCGGTAAAAAAAAAAAATGGTTAACCAAATGATCGTACATGAACACCGATATAATCCCGGTTTCTCAATCTTCCGGTAATGATTAATTATTCGTCTTATAAATGTACTTCGCAAACATTGTTCTTGGCAACACCAACGCATGCCTCACAAATAGTGTAAATTGAACAATTTTTTTCAGCATTCTCGGCATCAATTATCGGCGGTAATTGCCCGATATTATCCGTTATTATCCGAGTACCCGGTTACCCGGATACCCCGAAACTATCCGCATACCCGAATCCGTTATTATCCGGATATTATCGAGTTATCGAGATATACGGATTTCAAGCGTCGGATCCGTGAAACCCGAATTACTCGGGTATCCGGACACCCGGAAAAGTTCAAGCTCTAGTAGAAACAGAATAGTTTTACGGAGTACGGAGAAACGTAATCGCGTACGTCAGGGTCACGTGCGACGCGACCTCGCGAAGAAAGAATGAACAAAAAAAAGGAAGAAAATCCGACAAAGAATATTCCATCGAGAGATACCGAGTGGAGAATTAAAAAAAAAAAAACAAACGGAAAAAAAACGAGAAAAAATGGTACAGTACGACGTAACCGGTAGTTATTGTCCCACTCTCTCGGCGAAACGTTCGTTCGTCACGAAAAATAAAAAATAAAACCTCTTTCCAATACAAAAGCTTCGTGCTGTCCGCGACGGAAATAAAAAAAAAATGTATACAAACGTACGCAGTTCACGAGCGAGGCCAAAAGAAGAAATAAATAAAGACGGAGACGGAGGAAAATATTCCTTCTAACCTCTAAGTCGTGTTTTATTTTTTATTCTTCGTGACTCGTGTCAACCTCTCCGCTATGAAGGTCGGTGTTTAACCTTTTTTTTTTCTCCGTCTTTCCCATTCTCCGTTGATCTTTTTTTTTCGTTCCCACCGTTTACCATCTCATCTTCTCTGCGTTTTTTTTCTCCTTTGACTTCTACCATCTCTGTCCTTTCCTGCTTATTACTTTGTTTGTTTTCTTTTTCATAAGTTCCCCCCCTTCCATTGGTAGTTGATCTCGGGCATTCCGTTGGACAATTCATTTTCCTTTCTTATTCTCTCCTTTTGGCTTCTCGTTCGCCTCCCTCGGGATGTTTTTCGTCGATCCCACAGATACAGAGCGGCATCGGAACCGGAAATAAGCTCGTAGATGCACGGAATTAACTCGTCGAGGAAAATTGAAGATTTCATTGAAAAACTTGGGCTGAATCGTGGATCAATTAAATTCTTATTTTTTTTACTGAGATTCACTTGTGCGGTCGAGGGAAAAATTGATTTATAAAATCGTCAAATTACGAATTTTCAATTTATTCGAATGATTTTGTCGTTTCGTTTCGGCCATACTGATTCCGCCATTTTGAGTTTCTAAACTCGTGCAACCAGGGTGCACGAGTTCGAGAGAGATAGCCGACGATTTTCGGGCAAAACATTGTCGGAGAAAGGTCGACATTCGATAGCGGAGCCGATAAAGCATTTCGACGCTGCTCACGAAAAGTAGCACGATTCAAATTTCTTACGAAAACTAACACGTTTCGAATTCCATCACGAAAATCAACGCGTTTCGATATTCGACGCGAGCATGATTTGGTTTCCGCCGCGAAAACCCACGTAGAAAAATTGTAACGGCCGAGCGTTGGGCCAATACTGGTTGCCGTAGTGCCGGTACTGGCTGTCAGTATTGGGCCAGTACAGATTCGGTACAGGAGTGTAATAGCCGGCCGTTATACTGATACCAACGGTCGGGCCAGTACCGGTTATTTAATTGGCCCGAACTTTGGCCCGGACTTTGGCTCTGACTTTGGGCCAGACTTTGGCCCGGACTTTGGCCCAGATCTGGCAAACTTCTGGCTTACAACTGGCACCAACGGTAGTACCAATACTGGTTATTTCATTGGGCCGGATTTTGGCAGACGATTTTGCCGACGTTGCAAATTACATCTCAGCGAGAAATGGCAAATTAAATAGATATCGAATCGACGTCTTTTAGACACTTTTGGCGTCTAGTGGACGCCGATCCAATGTCTATTTAAATTCTATTTCTCTCTGGGAGTAATTTATATTTCTTTTTACCACGTCACCAGATGTTTCCCAAGCGGCACACGTACGTCCAAAGGATGTACTTTTGACGTAAGGACGTTCTTCGGATGTTTTTAGGACGTCCTTTGGATGTCTGTGTTGTCTGGGTTGTTTATGCATAAATGTTTGATTATTAAAGGCACATGATATATACTAAATACTCGGAGTAGTTTTTATTAATAAGAGACTAAGTACGTATACAGGTCTAAAATACGTACTTAAATGTTTATAAAACAGTGTTTATAAAATATAGCCTATATGAAGCAAATATTACACTAAAAAATATTGTATTAATCGTGCAATTTCAAGTTTGGGGCAAACTATAATTCAACAATTTGGTTGTTTGCAAAATAATGGACTTCTGATCAGAATAACCTAATCTACAATTACATTACAGAACGCAACTGTTAAAGTGAAATACTCTCAGTATTGGCGTTTTCTATAGCCCAGTACTAAGCCTGTATCGAAGCCAGAGCTTGGCCGTATTTTATAGCCTATTTTGGCCCAGATCTGGTTATTATACCGGCCCGTAGTGCGGCCAGATTGACAACCAGTACGGGCACAAGACGATATTTTATACTGACCCAAAGCTTGGCCAGATTGTCAGCCAGTACTGAAACAATACTGGCTGCCAAAGTTTGGCCGCCAATACTGGCCCAAAGCTTGGCCAGTAGAATTCAACCAGTACTGGCATAAGACTGTATTTTATACTGGCCCGTAGTAGGGCCCGTAGTATGGCCCGCAGTATGGCCCGCAGTATGGCCCATAGTATGGTCCATAGTATGGCCAGATAGTCAGTCAGTACGGGGCCAGTACTGGCGGCCAAAGTTTGGCCGCCAATATTGGCCCAAAGCTTGGCCAGTAAAATTATACTGGCAATTTCTACGTGGGAAGTGGCATGTTTCGGCTTTCGTCGCGAAAACTAGCATATTTCGATTTGCACTGGGAAAAGTAGCCTATTTTGGCCCAGATCTAGTTATTATACCGGCCCGTAGTAAGGCCAGATTGACAACCAGTACTGGCACAAGACGATATTTTATACTGACCCAAAGCTTGGCCAGATTCTGAGCCAGTAGTGAAACAATACTGACTGCCAAAGTTTGCCCGCCAATACTGGCCCAAAGCTTGGCCAGTAGAATTCAACCAGTACTGGCATAAGACTGTATTTTATACTGGCCCATAGTATGGCCCGCAGTATGGCCCATAGTATGGCCAGATAGTCAGTCAGTACGGGGCCAGTACTGGCGGCCAAAGTTTGGCCGCCAATATTGGCCCAAAGCTTGGCCAGTAAAATTATACTGGCAATTTCTACGTGGGAAGTGGCATGTTTCGGCTTTCGTCGCGAAAACTAGCATATTTCGATTTGCACTGGGAAAAGTAGCCTATTTTGGTCCAGATCTAGTTATTATACCGGCCCGTAGTAAGGCCAGATTGACAACCAGTACTGGCACAAGACGATATTTTATACTGACCCAAAGCTTGGCCAGATTGTCAGCCAGTAGTGAAACAATACTGACTGCCAAAGTTTGGCCGCCAATACTGGCCCAAAGCTTGGCCAGTAGAATTCAACCAGTACTGGCATAAGACTGTATTTTATACTGGCCCATAGTATGGCCCGCAGTATGGCCCATAGTATGGCACGCAGTATGGCCCATAGTATGGCCAGATAGTCAGTCAGTACGGGGCCAGTACTGGCGGCCAAAGTTTGGCCGCCAATATTGGCCCAAAGTTTGGCCAGTAGAATTATACTGGCAATTTCTACGTGGGAAGTGGCATGTTTCGGCTTCCGTCGCGAAAACTAGCATATTTCGATTTGCACTGGAAAAAGTAGTATATTTGCCGAACTAAATCGAATAAGATTCAGAAATTTCACAAATGTTTGAATCATTTTTTCGGTAGCACTATAAGGAATAGATGAAAAACATTAAGGGTGTATCGCCCGTACACCTTTAAACATTTATATTCGTTTTCTATTAAAAAAATAATAACATTATTGAAAATACGATTCGCAAATACGATACGCAATATTCCACCACTCAAAAACTAAAATTGTTCATCAATATTTTTCATGACTTCAAGTTTCAGAGTCATCGATGGAATTGAACAAAATTATTGTTTATAAAAAGTATATTCTACTTACAGTCTGAAGAATCGTTCATTGGTTTTTATTTCATTAAAAAAAAAACTCACTCTTGGAGTGATCAACGACTAAAGTATAAAGTACAGTATAAGTATAAAGTACAGTTGACAAAATCTTCAAAACAATCGATTGAGATATCTCGAGAAAAGTCAGGTCTTGGACGAAGTAGCAAGAGGGAAAAAAAACTGACATTGTTAACTTTGCATAAACTGCAATTGTTTTCGATTTTTTTTTCTCTAATTATTTTGACCATGGTTTTTTTTACTCCAAAATGACGAGGCATTTGCTGTTTGCCATTTTACGATAAGCCTAGCGGACCAAAATTCAAACGGTTAAATATGTATGAAATAAATCCAAACAAAAAATAAAACAGTATAAAATGACAAGCATAAATATTTCGTCAATTTGGATTAAAAGAGGATGTTCAAAAAACGTGGAGTAAAAAATGAGTGACACTTCCAGTGATACTGAAACAACGTGTTAATTTTCGCGGTGAAAGTCGAAACCTGCTAGTTTTCGTGGTAAAAGCCGAAACACGCTAGTTTTCGCGGCGAATATCGAAATGTGCTAGTTTTCGTGGCAAAAGCCGAAACATGCTAGTTTTCGCGCAGATATCAAGCGTGCTTGTTTTCGTAAGAAATCTGAAACATGCTAGTTTTCGTAAGCAGCGTCGATTTGGTCTTGGAATGCATGGACACGTAACCTTAAAATAACGGAAGCGTAGGTATTGTTTTATACATTGAAGGGGACGAGGACGAGAGTGGAAATTGATCGTAAATAATGTGAAAGCGCGGGCGAGTGTTCTCGGCGTTCCATGGAATAATTTGTCGGGTAATTGGGGCCGTTGAAAAGCGCATAATTAGGGAGGGAGTAGTGAGGGAACGAGGGGCTCGCGGTTTATTGTGGGGTGCGGTGTGGACACACTTAGGATACCGTAATACCAGTAAATAGTATGTATAAACGGGTGTAAAACTCGGGACGGTGGTTGAACTATAGCGCAGACTGTGGCGCCGCTTAATGAGTCGTGTCCAGGTTTAAAAAGAAAAAAATACTTCTTCCTTCCCCCTCACTCGTTTGTACTTCCACTTACTCCCGTTGTGCCCGCCATCTGACGGTGGGAAGGCTTTTTCTTTTCCGTTTCCACTCTTTGTCCCGGACGAGGAGAGCGTTGAGAGAAAAAGAACGACGCTTAACCGTGCCTTTGTGGTTCCAGAAAAAGTCGGCGGGTCAATGAGCGTCACCGAGCAACGGATAGCATTGTTATGACGAGTTTACAATTCAAAACAACGCTTATCACGTGTTTATTGGTCATAAAAACGATCCTATTGAGCAACGATCTTTTTGCGATTCGATGTATTTCAAAATGGCCGATCGTGCGGACACAAAATGGCTTCTGGTAACTGAGACGTAATTTGTGAGGTTATATTACCATAATACGGATACTTGACCGTGATTTTTTTCATCCTTTAGCGAATAATCGTTACGTGCTCTGATTTTTAGGTAAAAGTCTATGTCATCGGTGTCATCGATATTTTATTAAGGGCTAACACCAATCTAGCGGCAGAAAAAAAAGGCCGAACTTTGACAATTTATTTTGGGAGTATGGAAAGAGGAATAGGATTTCTTTTCAGAGGGCTTATTTGACACGTATTGAAGTATGAAAAAAACATTTTTTATTATCATTTTGATACAAAATGGCGGCGACAGAGCCCGTCTTGAAAATCGTCTTTTCTTAAGTGGGGAAATAGGGTTAGGACAGCGCTTTCTCAATGATTTTTCATGAATTTTTTTATAGTATAAAAAATGAATATAATTTATTGAAACTTTGAGAATATTTTATACGTATATTTAAGTATATACTATAAAATTTTTATACATATATTTAAGTATATACTATAAAATATTAGCGACCCCATATTGCAGGTCACAATCAGACTCAGCATTTTGCGTACATTCCGGAAGCCGCAATTTTCATTTGAAATCAAACGAGGTTGGAATTTACTTTTATCATATGTCTCTCTTCTACATGAACCTAAATTCTATCAAAAAAATAGAAAATTGAATTTTTTTCAGGGGTCAATACAAAAAAGCATGATTTTTTGCCATTGTTTACAACTTTATTTGCAAAAAAAAATTATTTTGAATAATGATCATATTCCGGTTTTAGGTTCATATAGAGCGCAATACTATGAAGAAAGTAACTGCCAATTTTCAAAACGATTGGTTGAAAACTTTTCAAACTAGCGTGTACGCAAGTTCGAAAAAAAGTCGTTTTCAGAAAAACGCGTTTGAAAAAATAGTACCAAGAAAAAACAAGCCATATGGGGTCGCTAATATTTTACAGTATATACTTAAATATATGTATAAAAAATTTATAGTATATACTCAAATATATGTATAAAATATTCTCAAAGTTTCAATAAATTATATTCATTTTTTATACTATAAAAAAATTCATGAAAATCATTGCGAAATCGCTGTCCTAACCCTATTTCGGCCCTTAATGGCTTATAACAATAGAACGAGTCGGAATTTTCATTAAAAATTTTGGGAACATATTTTTCAATAGTTTAATTAACAATTTATGAAATAAAAAAAAAATCGATTTTTTGAACCGTCTAACCCTATTTCCCCCCTTAAGGGAGGAAATAAGATTAGGACAGCGTTTTCTCAACGATTTTCATGAATTTTTTTATAGTATAAAAAATGAATATAATTTATTGAAACTTTGAGAATATTTTATACATATATTTAAGTATATTCTATAAAAATTTTGAAGAATTTCATCGAAAAACACCGAAAATATTAGCGACCTCATATTGCAGGTTACAATCAGACTCAGCATTTTGCGTACATTCTGGAAGCCGCAATTTTCATCTGAAATCAAACGAGGTTGGAATTTACTTTTATCATATGTCTCTCTTCCATATGAACCCAAATGCTATCGAAAAGATAGAAAATTGAATTTTTTACAGAGGTCAAAACAAAAAAGCATGATTTTTTGCCATTTTTTACAACTTTATTTGCAGATAAAAATTATTTTAAATAATGATAATATTCCGATTTTAGGTTCATATAGAGCGCAATACTATGAAGAAAGTATCTGCCAATTTTCAAAACGATTGGTTGAAAACTTTCAAACTAGCGTGTACGCAAGTTAAAAAAAAAGTCGTTTTCAGAAAAACGCGTTTGAAAAAAATAGTACCAAGAAAAAACAAGCAATATGAGGTCGCTAATATTTTATAGTATATACTTAAATATATGTATAAAAAATTTCTCGTATACTTAAATCTACGTATAAAATATTCTCAAAGTTTCAATAAATTATATTCATTTTTTATACTATAAAAAAATTCATGAAAATCATTGAGAAAACGCTGTCCTAACCCTATTTCCCCGCTTAATGGCTCATAACAATAGAACGAGTCGGAATTTTCATTACAAATTTTGGGAACATATTTTTCAATAGTTTTACTAAAAATTTATGAAATAAAAAAAAATCGATTTTTCGAACCGTCTAGCCCTATTTCCCCCCCTTGGAATACATTCACGCGAGGACGATTTTCTCGCAAAGTATAAGACTTGGAACAAAAAAGCTAAATTTTTTAAAATCCATATACTATTGGCTATGGGAGCACGTAGGGATTCTTTTTTAAATCATATTCTGTAGAAATGGTGCACTTTAAAAAAAAAATTAATTGATTTTTTGCCAAAAAAGCAGTAAATTGTTGATAAAAAAAAAAGTTTTGACGTCATTTCTAATGTGCAATAACGTTTAAACCGTTGAAGTTGTCTTGATGAAAATTTACACGTGCATTTATTGATCCTTAGAGAATACTTGTACATTAAAAAACAAAATTATTTTCAATATTTTCATGTAGTTTTTTGCCTTGTTGCAACATGGTGCGTCGAAATCGGCGCCCACTCTGGACGATGTTGTATGCATCTGAAAAAAAAAAATATATATATATATATTCTCAATCTGTATGAGTATTCTGAGCACTGTTAGCAGAATTGGTACTTAAAAAAAATTTTTGATGAAATGGCGGCCTGTTGAACTTCCATCAATGATATTTCATACGTACATTTCATACATTTTCGTATTCGACGAGTTATAAAATGTCGGCAAAATTATTGTTCGACTCAATTCTGCTACCAGTGCTCAGAATACTCATACAGACTGAGAATGTATATATATATATTTTTTTTTCAGATGCATACAACATCGTCCAGAGTGGGCGCCGATTTCGGCGCACCATGTTGCAACAAGGCAAAGAACTACATGAAAATATTTAAAATAATTTTTTTTTTTAATGTACAAGTATTCTTTAAGGATCATTAAATGCACGTGTAAATTTTCATCAAGACAACTTCAACGGTTTGAACGTTATTGCACATTAGAAGTGACGTCAAAAATCTCGCTCTAGACCAGACGATTGCCTTAAATCCAAAAACGGGTACGTACTCCGATAGAGAATGTAATTGCGAGGCTACTAACCAAATTTCAAATCGATTCGTGCAACGGTGTTCAAGTAGTATGTGCTTCCAGTTTGAAAAAGACGAATTTTAAGTTGGGCTCTGTCGCCGCCATTTTGTATAAAAATGATAATAACAATTTTTTTTTTATACTTCAATATGTGCTAAATAAACCCTCTGAAAAAAAATCCTATTCCTTTTTTCATACTCGCAAAATAAATCGTCAAAGTTAAGCCTTTTTTTCTGCTGCTAGAGTGGTGTTTCGTGGCGGGCGTCATGAAGTTCGCTTGGAAATTTATTTTATTGAAAAAAAAAACGTTTGTTTCTGAGAACAGTGTACTAACTCGTTGTTGGGTTGAACCTCGTTCACCCGCTCGCGCAATAATACGTTTTTTTTCACATTAAATTACCGGCTACGCTCTATAACCACAAAATGAAGTGCATGCACCGTCGAATAGAAGCCAAGGCGTGGGCTCGTTTGGTCGTTTATTTTATTTTTTTTTTCGTTTCCCGCTATCGATTCACGAGAAAAGAAGCGTGCTAGCTGATAATGGTAAAATAGAGGGGACGGAAATGATAATAAGAAGAAAAAAAAGTAGCCCGTATACCGTGAGCAACGGTAGAGGGTTGTAAAACGCCGGATGGCGAAATTTTCAACGATCCGTGACCATTGGCTCCGACTTCATTTCCTCCACTTGTTCCGTTCGTGGGTTTTCGGTCGTCTTTCTGTATCCAATCGTATACCAATTCATAAATCACTGTCACCCCCGTCAGCGGTTTTATCTGGTAAATTAGATTTCAGAAAAATTCCCATTTTTTTGAATTTTTTTTCCTCAAAAAGAAATCTCTGTTTTTACGAAGAAAACACATCGTCAAATTACACGGTGAATGTGTTTAAAATGTGGCAAAATATCGGAAAAAAAACATTTCCACGCGTAAGTATGTGCTATCCAAAAATGTGGCTTTGCAAAAATTCAATTTGTTATCGAGAACGACTTGACCGATTTTTTGGAAACTTTTCACGGATTCGGAGCATCGAATCTTCGTTGTTTGCTGCAATTTTCGTTGGAATTACTGGCGTTCGATTAGTGATTTTACGCCATTTTGAAATTTCCGAAAAGTTCGTCTCGTTGCTCGAATTTTCGTAAATTTTCCAGCTATCGATTCGAAACTTTTTGCACAAAAGGTTTTGGGGTAGAAGGATGTTTGGTATTGAGTTTGGGAAAAATCGCTCGAGCGTCACAGACTTTATGAGACTATGAATGTTACAAAAAGATATTTGACATTTATTTAATTTCCAAGTTTCTAATTTGCATATCATTGATTTTTGGCCATTCGATCATCAATATTCCGGATCCAGGCAACGTGCGTTGACAGGAGTAGCGCCTTTTTTATTTTGCTGACATTGGTAACGCGATGTTTTACGAATTTTAAAATTCGTTTATGTTGTCGCGATAATGGGCTCTGAAATTTTCAATTTATTTCAATTTAAAAAATCGTGACTTTGAACGAATGCGAAGAAAATAACAAATTTTAAACTTGTAACGCGACATTGATAGTACAATCAATAGGTAATATTGTGACGCACTAAATTACAGGAGTTATTTTTTTTAAATTAGGTTCAGCATCACGTACTGAATGTAAATGAACAAAATCCTCACAAATTAAGTGAGCGGAAGTGCCGCCATTTCGAGGAAAACCGTATCGGCCAATATCTCCGTTACCTTGCACTTTAGGACAAAAATGGTAATAACCTTTCTTGTAGATAATTAAATTTCCTATCTTTTTTTCGAAATAATTTTTTTTGTATCACTTACCGTTTACGAGTTATACGACTGTTGAAATGTATTTATTCACTTTTTGACCTGTATCTCTCCTAATAATTGTTTAGACAATAAAATGCTAATAACTTATCTTTTAAATCCATATATTTTTCACAACTTCTATTTCAAACTTTTTTGTCTAAAGTTAATATTCTCAAAGTTATAACGCGTTTTTATTAGTCTTAGTAACGGAGACATTGGCCGATACGGTTTTCCTCAAAATGGCGGTACTTCCGCTCACTTAATTTGTGAGGATTTTGTTCATTTACATTCGGTACGTGATACTGAACCTAATAAAAAAAAAAAATAATAACACCTGTAATTTAGTGCATTATGGACAAGAGTAACGGGCTCCCTATCGATTGTACTATGACTGGAAAATCGAGAATCCGTCAGTTTGCCGATATAATTTAACGTCACAACACGCGCCTCCGAAGATAATCAATTGTCATTCTCCTCGCACGTCGACGATTCTCGCTGACTGGACATGGCAATGGGCACGTGATTTATGTGCAATCTTATCGAAACTCCCGGGACGCTTATCGACTTTAAACGCAGAGAGAGAAAAAGAGAGAGAAAGAGCTGCGGCGATATCGCGTTTAATCTCGTGATCAATGAGAGCACACGATTATAGGTGTGCTCGCACACTTTGCAGCTAGCGAGAACGGGGGGGTGTGAAGGGGATAGAAAGTATGGAGGAAGAAAAAAAAATTCGAGACTAGGATATAGAGTTACGCGATTCGTGTTCCCGGTATTTACGCTAAAGTACCGTTGTAGATTATATACGAGACGCAAACTTCCTTCTAGCACAAAATATCCACGCGGTAAGTTCTTCCTTCCAAATGGTGCCACCATTGTCGATCGACTCGCTTAAATAGTGTTTTAGTACTTTCAATTTGTCTTATCACTTGAGAGAAGCTTCGATGATTTTTCTTTGACTTTTAGACCCAACAGTTAACATTTTGTTATGCCAAATTGCCGAACGGAATTGTTCCGGTATCTGACGATATTTACATCCACTTTTCAATCACCATCTATTCATAATACGACCAGCAATGAAAATTCTCAGTAGGAACAGAGAGGTTCATTTGTTTGCCGGATAATCAGATGATCAACAATTTTCATCAAGTTCTACGGTACGATAAATTGTTCGTCAAGATCTAAATGTAGCAGTTACCGTTTTTTTAAATTATGCCACTATGATGCTTGACATCACCGTAGACTGATAAATTAACGACAATTATATTCACGAGGTTAACCGAAAGAAAAATGGCCCAGTTGACTAAGAATGGCCCATACATGAATCATTAGATTACAACCTAGAATCTTTCGAACATGATACATATGCACGCCCGCTTATGATTTCCTACGTGCATAACAACCATAGCTTCGTGCGAAAGCCTACGCGCCGTCAGAGTGTGTTGTTATTTCGCGGGGTGGGCGTGAAAACGAGGATAAACATTCAAGTGCACGCGGCACCGGTAAATATCGTACGGTCACGTTACTTTTCTCTCATTCCACCTCTCATCATTCTCAAACTCCTGGTTTCTCATGTTTTCTCATAGTGCCCAGCAATGTGTGCTGGACGCGAAGCGAAGAATGTACTCCATTGACGCTCTGTAATTGTTGAGTCTAGACTCTTAAAGACCCTCATTTACAGCTGGTAACATTGGAATTAAGTACAATGATCAGAGACGACGAGGACAAAGGATGAACGAGATGAGACTATCCTGTCTCGTTTTAAGGACAGTTGAAGTCCGCGTAGTCAGAGGCTTCAGTTTGACCACATATTCATCCGACGATCACGTCCTCTTGACCTGGGCAGACAAGCCACCAGAGCGAAGTATGGAAAAAAGCTTTCCTATACTCCCTCTGATTGGTAACGATATGATTCCCATTCGGTATGTCCTCTTGACCTGGGCAGACAAGCCACCAGAGCGAAGTATAGAAAAAAAGCTTTCCTGCACCTCCTTTGATTGGTAACGACATGATTCCCATTCCACATGTCCTCTTGACCTGGGCCGACAAACCACCAGAGCAAAGTATGGAAAAAAGGTTTCCTATACTCCCTTTGATTGGTAACGATATGATTCCCATTCGGTATGTCCTCTTGACCTGGGCAGACAAGCCACCAGAGCGAAGTATAGAAAAAAAGCTTTCCTGCACCTCCTTTGATTGGTAACGACATGATTCCCATTCCACATGTCCTCTTGACCTGGGCCGACAAACCACCAGAGCAAAGTATGGAAACAAGGTTTCCTATACTCCCTTTGATTGGTAACGATATGATTCCCATTCGGTATGTCCTCTTGACCTGGGCAAACAAGCCACCAGAGCGAAGTATAGAAAAAAAGCTTTCCTGCACCTCCTTTGATTGGTAACGACATGATTCCCATTCCGCATGTCCTCTTGACCTGAGCAAACAAGTCACCAGAGCGAAGTATGGGAAAAAAAGCTTTCCTGCATCTCTTTTGATTGGTAGCAACACGATTCCCATTCCACATGTCCTC
This sequence comes from Oxytorus armatus, assembly GCA_958009045.1. Lineage (NCBI taxonomy): Eukaryota > Metazoa > Arthropoda > Insecta > Hymenoptera > Ichneumonidae > Oxytorus > Oxytorus armatus. The sequence goes on along the minus strand of OY253748.1, from coordinate 2,207,651 downwards.
GTGACCTAGGCAGACAAGTCACCAGAGCGGAGTATAGAAAAAAAACTTTCCTGCACCTCTTTTGATTGGTAACAACATGATTCCCATTCCACATGTCCTCGTGACCTAGGCAGACAAGTCACCAGAGCCAAGTATGGGGAAAAAAGCTTTACTGCATCTCCTTTGATTGGTAACGACATGATTCCCATTCCACATGTCCTCTCGACCTGGGCAGACAAGCCACTAGAGCGAAGTATGGGGAAAAAAGCTTTCCTATACTTCCTTTGATTGGTAACGATATAATTCCCATTCCGTATGTCCTCGTGACCTGCACAGACAACCCACTAGAGCGAAGTATGGGAAAAAAAGCTTTCCTGCGCCTCCTTTGATTGGTAACGACATGATTCCCATTCCGCATGTCCTCTTGACCTGGGCAAACAAGTTACCAGAGCGAAGTATGGGGAAAAAAGCTTTCCTGCATCTCTTTTGATTGGTAACAACACGATTCCCATTCCACATGTCCTCGTGACCTAGGCAGACAAGTCACCAGAGCAAAGTATGGGAAAAAAAGCTTCCCTGCACCTCTTTTGATTGGTAACAACATGATTCCCATTCCACATGTCCTCGTGACCTAGGCAGACAAGTCACCAGAGCAAAGTATGGGAAAAAAAGCTTCCCTGCACCTCTTTTGATCGGTAACAACATGATTCCCATTCCGCATGTCCTCTTGACCGCATGTTGACAAGCATAGGGAAGCAAGCTTTCCTATGCTCCCGTTGATTGGTAACGACGTGATTCCCATTCCGTATGTCCTCTTGACCCGGGCAGACAAGCCACCAGAGCGAACTATGGAAAAAAAAGCTTTCCTGCACCTCCTTTGATTGGTAACGACCAATTTGGATCACCATGCCCAGCAGCCTGCGGTGTGTTGTCCGGCGTCCCCTATTGGCAAGCAGTTAATCGTTGACTTCCTTACCTATCCCCTCGAGCCTTTTCTTTTGAGCCAGGTTCTCTTTCTTACGGTGGCTTTGTCAGGTCGAAAGAAGGCATATCACATCAAAGGAAGACACACCCAACTCTTGCAGTTGTGGAGAACTGGCGCGTTGACTTCAATCAGGTCTGATGTTGTACGGAAATAATCGTTGGACGTGTTTTCCGGTCGAGGTTGCCTGTTTGCTGTAGGAGGCATTGAAGATCACCTCAAATTGTACAAAACTTGATGCTAAACACCTTGAAGCCCTAGTTTAAAGAACAAGACCTGGTGTTTTTATCTGATCGAATCATGAACCCGCTAGCTGTATTGTTATCTTGACCGGGGCCAGGAAATTTAGTTTTCAACAGTAATGACGTATCGAAAATGTTGCAAATCTGCCATCACACATAACTGCGCCAGCTGTGGAGAACTGTGCCCTTCACCTAAATGAGGAATTTGCACGGGTGAAAGTTAGGCGTCAGGGTTCTTGAAGGTGGGACCTAGAAGCTAGATGAGAATGGCTGTTTGCAATAACATGCTCAAAGGCGTTCGCCCACAAGTTAACGCTAAAGGGCTGGAAGTCCTAGATCATCGAGCAAGACCTGGTACCTTCATCAGATCGAATTACGATCGATTCATCTGAACAATACAATACTTTCTTTGCGTGTCGAGTGACTACTTCCAGCGGAATCTTTTGACTCACAATGAGCCCGGGCAGTGTCCACGCAGGTTCGAAGAGCCAAAACCGATTGCACGAATGAAAAGGTCGTGACGAAGGGTACGCGCGACTTTGCACTTGGGCTGGATCATGTTTCCACATGAAGGTTGAATTATGCTAACGCGTTAGATCCCGAGCAAGAGGTTTAATTACGAGAAGTTATACTCCAGCTGGTCAGAGACTCCGGAACGTCCGGTTCCAATGTTACTCTGACCCTTGCCAAACGTAAACAGGCTCTTTCGCTGGAGGTCATTAACGATCCTTCAAACGCATTCGCCGTGACGTCACGGGCCGCGATGGCAACGGAATGAGATTAAATAGATGTGAATATTGCCGAGTGACGTGAATTAATACCGCCCACCCGCGGATCTCAAGAAGGGCCCAACCCACTTGAATCACTAAAATAACACCAGTACTCTGTATGCCCACGGAGTATCTGTGCTCTTTCTTCATGAATCCCAACTGATCTATCTATCTTTGTCCCCCCCCGTTCGTTCGGCGCGTCTGCTGTGCATCCGAGTGACTCTCGAGAACCCAGTTGAACAGTAGTGCCCTGTAGTGAAGAGAGACGATGTCCACTAGGGGGAATATCTTCGAGAGAACGAGATGGAGGCCTCTTGACTTCTTGAATTATTTAGTCTGGTCCGGCTAGACTCTGTCTTTTCGTCCGTTTCTCAACCATCGGGAAATCCCTTTCCACTGCAGACTCCGCAACTACCATTTATTTTACTGCTCCCTGCTGAACGCTTCGGGGCAAACTCCGCGAATTCTTTGGTCTGAAAAATAAATCAGTTAACGGAAAGTCGCCTGAATTTGCGCGCAAAGAATCCCACGTGGAATCCTCTTCGGAGAATCATGCTTTTTCTCTCGCTCTCTTTCCGGAATGGACGATCAGAAAACAGATTTTTTTTCTCGTTACTATGATTGGAGTTGGGGCGGAAAGGCAAAATTGTCCAGGTATAGATTTGGCGAAAGGAGCAAAATGAAGGAACCAGACGGGACCAGACGGGACCAGACGGAAAATCTCATTTTTTTTTTCCCCTCATTGTCACCGGTTCATTGCTCTCCGGCTCTTCTGTATCTCTTCATTTGTCCCCTTATTATTCGCGACTGAAAATTCTGCGAAAGAGACTGAAAGAAATTCCTCACTCGTTCTCTCACTCTCACCGTTCACTTCTCTTCCATCTCGGGCAGTACGAATTAGCATGCAGTGAATGTCTTGGACCAAGGGGGATGGGGGCAAGGATATATTACTCGGAAAAGGGTCTACGATGAATGGGCGATGGGACGAGTGGGGGGGGGGGGGGGGGGAGGGGAGGAAGATGCAAAAGAAATGCGAGGAGTCCCTCCTGACCGGAGAACACGTCACTCCCTTTGGCCGTTCGTTGGAATTTTTGCTGTCTTCTTACGATCGAAGGAATGAGACTGCGGAAAGAAAATCCATCATTTCGCTGCCCGTAGAAAATTTAGCGACGGATTGCGATCGTCATTTCTCTTGTCAGGAGTTCCGATCGGTGATCAAGTTAGTTTAGGCTCGTTGGGGCAGTTGTTTCTTCCGTGAATTGTACGATCTATTGCAATAAAATAATTCTGGCGATGATAATCTATTTCCTGTAGCGTCACATGATCAGAATTCCAATTGTCGAGCAGACACATCGGAGCACATGACTTAATGGCTATTCATGATCGTTACAGATGGATCCGGGTTTCCGGAACAGAATCAACATCAATGTCCATGGGCAACAACGCATTATCGGCTTCCATTTTCGTCGATTCTGCCGTATATCAAACAAACGAACGGTCCGAACGACATCACACTTCGATATTTTTCGTACAACATGTTGGATGTTCATAATAACCTTTGGATCGTATCTTCCTGATGTCGCGCTTGAAGGTCATTTTATAGATTCGCTCGAGTACGAAGTTTCGTGATCTCACATGGTCCGCCTAACTCCGCGGCGTTACTACTCGAAAAGATTTAATATTGCCTAAAGTATAAAATGCATTTAGCTGATTAAAATTTGTTTACACGATCGGTGGACCAGACATTTGTTCCATCACTCTCTCTCTCTCTCTCTCTTTCATTGACGCTCACTCAGACGCAAAGGATATTCAGCAAATTCGCTAAAAGATTGATCCTTTTTTTTTTATTTCGTAAAGGAAGCAGTAGGGAGTTGAATACATGAGATCCAGAGATTCGCGAAGCTTTTTCTTTTGTTTTGTTAAAACCTGTTCTCTCGGCCACTTGAGTCTGCTCTATTCTTCTTCTATATATTCGAGCTGTGAGGCTCGCCCGGTCTCCGGTGAAGTACCTGCCGACCGTTGTCGGCGAGGCCCAGCTCTCACCGGCCCGAGAGCACCTGTATCCAAGAGAGCCGGGACAAAGGGCCACTTCTTCAACTTTACTTCCCAACCGACCACACACACACACACACATACCGCACACCGCAGACCTTTCCTGTCCACCTTTTTCCAGGCCTCCGGACTCTCGCTCTTTCCGCCATTGCCCAAAAGCTGAGAGACAATCGAAAGAGCGGAATTATTCTAGGTTATTGCCTTTTTCACGGAGACTTGAGTAATGGAGTTTGATCTTCGTATTTCTGGAGCAGAATCAGAAATCCGAAATATTTGGCTTGTGCCAGCCAGACACTGTGAGACGCCCCCCCCCCCCCCCGGATGTTGACTCATCTTAATTCTATAATTCGTAATATAGGTCGGGCAGTAATTAATAGTTTTATGTAATTTTTATATTAATAACTAGTAGGGTGGTTCTTAATTTGATGATGTTGGAAATTCTTTGGTATTGCTCCTTGAAAGTAATCGACATATCCAGAAAAAAAATTGGGCGCAAGCGGAACTCTGTCCAATAATTCTAACCCACCCCACCGAGCTGTCGAATTTTTATATGAAAAAATGCATGCATTCAAAATTTTGTTAAGAAAATCGTTTATTATTTCGAAACTATTCGTGATAAAAAAAATTTATATTGTGTTTTTATAGGAAATTCAATGCTCTACAAAAAAGGTATCTTTTAAAATTCTTGTGGATCTAATATTTATCACGTTATTAGCAAAAAACTGTCGTCATTTATTCCAAAAGTTCATCGTTATGGCCAAAACAGGAGTTTGACGTCGAAAAACTGCAATGTATTCTTCATATGCAATTAGAAATATGAAGAGATACGTAGTGCACTCAATATCAGTATGTGAACGATATTTAAATTTGCAATTTTATCAATTTTATTATCATTCATGATCAATTTTTCTTCTTTGATCGATAAGAACATTGATTTCTTTATCAGTTCCAAATCGATGGCTTTTTTCGAAAGATTTGAAATCAACTCCTCATTTTTTGATATCGACGTGAGCGAGTGGATTTTTAATGAAAATTATTTACAAGGCTTAAAAATAGTTAAAGGAATTAAAGTGGTTAACGATGTTGCAGAAAGAGGAGTGAAACTTATTACAGAGTACAATGATCGTCTCACTTATGATGAAGATCAGAAACAATTCGTTATACAAATAATTGAAGAATATTTAAAAAAATATCCTGATATTAACAAAGCAACTTTGCTCCAACCGATGTAATTCGTTATTGTTAGTTGATTTTTAAAATATATGACATCATTCATTATAATTCACAATAAAATTGATAAAATTGAAAATTTGAATATTGTTTACATTTCATTGTTGAGTGCGCTACGTATTTCTTCATAATCTTATATGCATACGAAAAATATATTGCAGCTATTCGACGTCAAACTCCTGTTTTGACCATAATGATCGACTTTTGGAATAAATGATGACAGTTTTTTGCTAATTACGCGATAAATATTAGATTCACGAGAATTTCACAAGATACCTTTTTTGTAGAGCATTATATTTCCTACAAAAACGTTATATAAAATTCTTTAATCATAAATAGTTTTGAAATAATAAAAAATTTTCTTAACAAAATTTTGAATGCATGCATTTTTTCATATAAAAATTCGACAGCTCGGTGGGGTGGGTTAGAATTATTGGACAAAGTTCCGCTTGCGCCCAATTTTTTTTCTAGATATGTTGATTACTTTTGAGGAACAATACCAAAGAATTTCCAACATCGCCAAATTAAGAACCACCCTAATAACTAGCTGACCCAACGAACTTCATACCGCCTAACAGTCAATGAATGTCATGTTAACTTTGAGCTAAACCTAATTTAGGATTTTATTAACGTAATAAAATGAATACTAAACATGTATTAAGTTCAATAGTTTATTAGGATAATATACATAAAAAAAATAAAAATTCCATAAAAGTACAAAAATCAAGTATCTCAATGGAGTGTCGGCAAGACATTTGCTTTATTGAAGCTATGTATTTTCCTGCATGGGTTGCACTCGGGTTGATTCTCTTCAGTGAAGCACCTTGTGATACACGACAATTTTTCGTTTTGTTATCAGGCGCGAGAACAAATAAAGCGTATGGTTTACGGACACGTGAACATGCCACGTTTTAATTAAATGAGCTCGACGGGGATTAAACGCAACATTTCTACGTTGTTCATTTTGATTCCATCGATTCCGTTCAACTTTATTTCGCGCTTCGCGTTGCTCGTCAGTTTGACTTGTTCGTATGTATCGTTGACTTGCAGCATTGCGAGTTCGGCGACCTAAGTTGGTATGTCTAATTGGTGGCATTTTGAAGAACCAAATTCAACTAAAAAAAAATAAAAAATTGACTCCCTTAGTGTTTCTGTATAACCATGTATACCGCGTGTTAGTCTATCAAAACTTACCAATAATCGATATTAAATTAAACTTTTAATATAAGGCGTGATTGCGGTGAACTAACTGCGATGAACAAACACTTCTCAAAAAACTCACTCAACAAACTCAAAACTGGATAAACGTTCAAATCGAATGGACTGTGCACTAAGAAATGAATAAATGAATTTTTTTTATCGATAGACGCCGACCGATGCATCAATCACATTTGCTTCGTGCGAACTGTCAAACGCGCGAAGGTTAAGTAGTCGTTAAGTCTTCTGAAATTTGTCCAATTTTCTGCGTAATTTTCTTAATTTTTCATTCCGTAAGAACTTTCTACTGAGTATTAGAAAACTTAAAAAAAAAGGTTGAATAAAATTGGTAAAGTCGTTCTCAAGTTATGGCGTGACCAAGGGAAATGGGGGATCCATTTATATATAAATAGATTACGTGTGATTACACCAAAGAGTCGTGTGTTTATTTACTGTGGTTGGCTGAGTTCAGCTAGGTTCCACGCGCAGTCGCGCAGTTCACTTCTTTGCTGACTTCACTCGGGTACTTTGCGACGACAGAGACGCTTTTGGCGAAATATGAAACCATTAAACGACGAATTTCTGAGGACGAACTTTTCGTACGCTCCCCACTAGGGTTCGGACACCTTTACTCTTCTCTTCATGGCCTTTTTTCTTCTTACTCGCCTCCTTTTTATTTCTTCATTCAACACAGCCGCTCGAGCATTAACCTGAAACGTATAAAAAATTCAAATTTAGGGCATCACGTCAGGATCATAATGAATTCATGATATTGGTGTAATGGCACCCTTTCGTTATTCCGGTTTCTGTCAAGATAACTTATCTATCAAGATAAGTAAACTTCCTGCTAACTTCACTCGAGATCTTTGCGACGACAGAGACGCTTTTGGCGAAATATGAAACCATTAAACGACGAATTTCTGAGGACGAACTTTTCGTACGCTCCCCACTAGAGTTCGGACACCTTTACTCTTCTCTTCATGGCCATTTTTTCTTCTTACTCGCCTCCTTTTTATTTCTTCATTCAACACAGCCGCTCGAGCATTAACCTGAAACGTATGAAAAATTCAAATTTAGGGCATCACGTCAGGATCATAATGAATTCATGATATTGGTATAATGGCACCCTTTCTTCATTTCGTTTTTCCACAAGATTCTTCGAGTTCTCGCACTGTCGCGATTCAAGGGCATAACTTTGATGGGATCACTTTGTGAAAGACCGGCGGAAAAGAGAACGAAGAAATGTCAAAGATAAATTGTCTTTGGGGTCGTACAGAAATACTGAAGAAGTCCCTCCGAGCCACTTTACAAACGGAACGTCTTGATTAGTGACGAAGAGAGAATACGACTGCCGAAATTGTGAGGTTTTAATGGGCGGCACAATCTCGTTTTCTGAGTGCACGAACTTGATCTTCGCATGGATGACCTGGATCAACAGGGTCAACTTCCCGAGAGACGTTTTACGATCCTCACCTCTGTCCTGACATCTGTAGAAATTCCAAGATTTCATCATTGTCTTCGAGCCTACACTAACAACAAGATGGCTTCCCTTCGACACTTCCTCTGTGTCTTTTTGTTGGCATTACTTTTTCTTCCTTTGTTTTGCGAATACTCAAAACAAAACTGGTTTTAACCGTCGCTAGGTACCGTAGTTGGCTTTTAAATTAAAGATTCAAAACGCTCGGTTATCGCGACGAGCGGCTTAATGTAATTGATGCCGGCCTCGAAAAAAAAAAAACATGTGATGAAATATCTCGAAATGCGATTCATTTCTGAAGTCCTGATTCTAGTCCCGAGAAATATTTCAGTTCCGCAAACTCAAAAAACCAACAAAAGAACGTGAATTGTTTAGGGCTCACATACCGCTGCGCGCGCTAAAACTCCGAGTAAATTTGAAAAATTATTAAAACGGTTATATGGTGAAAAAAAAATTCAATTCTTGATTTCACATTTTTTATTAACTTTTCAACAGTAAGAAAAAAAATGCAAAAATTTTTCTTTTTAAATATTAACATTATTTTTCATAGGTATAAATGGACTAATGATGAAAACCATGGTGTCTAGTTGTCGACATCATAACTTCACCAAAAATTCTAGTAAAGTAATGTAGCAGTAATAGTCTGACGAAGGGAATTTTTTTTTTTTTTTTCAAAATAAAGATGTTACAGTATTTCAAACTTTAGTATGCATTTTAAGAACAAAAAATGAGTGTTTAATAATTTATAAAAAAATTGTCCAATCAAAGAATTAAAAAAACCTCTCGTCAGACTATAGCGAAAATAATTATCAAGATTTAATAAAAAAAAAAAAGTTAAAAAATATGAAAAATTTACTGAGTTATCATGCCGACACTGTCTAGAAACATAGTTTCTAAGGTAAACGCGTTTACGGGGGAAAATAGGGTTAGGACAGCGTTTTCTCAATGATTTTCATGAATTTTTTTATAGTATAAAAAATGAATATAATTTATTGAAACTTTGAGAATATTTTATACATGTATTCAAGTATATACTATAAAATTTTTGAAGAATTTCCTTGAAAAACATCGCAGATATTAGCGACCCCATATTGCAGGTCACAATCAGACTCAGCATTTTGCGAACATTCTGGAAGCCGCAATTTTCATCTGAAATCAAACGAGGTTGGAATGTACTTTTATTACATGTCTCTCTTCTATATGAACCTAAATGCTATCAAAAAAATAGAAAATTGAATTTTTAACAGGGGTCAAAACAAAAAAGCATGATTTTTTGCCATTTCTACAACTTTATTTGCAAAAAAAAAAAATTATTTTAAATAATGATAATATTCCGATTTTAGGTTCATATAGAGCGCAATACTATGAAGAAAGTAACTGCCAATTTTCAGAACGATTGGTTGAAAACTTTTCAATCTAGCGTGTACGCAAGTTCAAAAAAAGTCGTTTTCAGAAAAACGCGTTTGAAAAAATAGCAGAATGCTGAGTCTGATTGTGACCTGCAATATGGGGTCGCTAATATCTGCGGTGTTTTTCAAGGAAATTCTTCAAAAATTTTATAGTATATACTTAAATATATGTATAAAATATTCTCAAAGTTTCAATAAATTATATTCATTTTTTATACTATAAAAAAATTCATGAAAATCATTGAGAAAACGCTGTTCTAACCCTATTTCCCCGCTTAATGGCTTATAACAATAGAACGAGTCGGAATTTTCATTTAAAATTTTGGGAACATATTTTTCAATAGTTTTACTAACAATCTATGAAATTTAAAAAAAATCGATTTTTTGAACCGTCTAACCCTATTTCCCTCCTTAAAGTTTCTGGTAGGTACAACGTGAACCCGATGTCCGGTCACATTTATCGCTATAACTTTATAACGGAGTGGAATTTTCTCAAAAGTAATTTTTTTCGAAAAATTCTTAAAAGTATAAAGAATAAAAATTTGTCAAAAAAATCGATTTTTTGAAATTTCAGGGGTATGTGAGCTCTTAAACTATAACTATTGGTTAGGACACTGTGTCAACCCTTGGACATCCTCATGAATGAAAAATGTCTTCGTGAGAGACGAAAATACGATTCATGATCCACGTCCGGCACAGCGTTCGCGAATGAACTCACCTTATTGGTGATTCCCATCTTATCCGCTATATTATCCGATTTGTAATTGCACACTCGATCAACGTCAGCCATATTACTTTTTGTTAATATCGGCCGAGGATACGAACTTTCTTCGCAATCATTATCCGATCAATGATCGTTTCGTTCTACATTATTAATTTTTTTTTTCGTTTTACAAACATCTTAGTTGATATTTTGTTGGCTAGAGACCTTATTCCGTCGAATCGAACGGAAGGAAAGTTGGCATTTCGCGTGTGTTGTCTTGCGTATAGCGTATCGGTGTTGCTGATCTTCAATCTTTCGTTCGTTCTGTCTTCTCATCGTCTTCTTTTTTTTCATTTTTTCTTCATTTTGTGTATCTCTCATTTATATCCGGAAACTCGACGCTCCGCAGTCGGTTAATTCGTGAGGCCAGGCGTGTCTGGAGAAACTTCCGTTAGGTTCGTTTTCGTTACTCGACCGCCCGAGAACTGGATTAGACGAGCGATGACCGTGCGCTGGTTAGAGGTCATCAGGTGTACCAAGCTTGAACGCGCCCTTCCCTCTCCCCCCACTCTTTCGCTCGCTCGCCACTTATCTCTTTCTTTCGCTGCCGGACTGACGCGCAGCGAAAGAAAGGTAATAGCTACGATTTGGGGTAGGGGGGACGTACGGATTCGTGGGAACCTCCGTGAACGTAGCAGAGAGCTCGCGATTTTTTTTCTTCGGTTCCGTAGGGAGAGCCGCAGTGAGCGTAGAACTGAGTTTCCGGGATTGTGGGTGCGCAGCTCGGCCGTCATCTTGAATACAATCATGCAATTCGCTTTTTTTGTGCTTTATCCCCGTAACCGTGAGTCTGACAAAAATTTTGTAGAGAACATTTTCGTAGAGAAGCTTATTATCTGCAACTTTTATTCGCAACTCTTCGGGGTAACGTTAATAATAAAAAAAACGTTGAACAGAAAACGATGAAAAATGAGAAGATGAAAAACTTTGAGGTGAAATCACTCTTGAATTTTCAATTCTACAATAAAAATGCATCTTACCTTTTTTGTAGAGAATTCCTTCATAAACAATTTCACCTATTCACTTTTTTTATTCGGTTTATTTTTATTGACTTTTTAGCGTCGCCAAGGGAGGAGGACGTGATTCTCTTTGCTGTTCTTTATAAAAGTACAACTATGTGCTGCTTCCAGTTCGATATAGAAACATACCCATATCGATTAATGGCACAGAGTCTTAATCGGCATAAATTTACTTATTAAATCATTGGAGGTTAGGCCTTTGTGGTTGTGGGCGATAAATATTTATACCGTACCTTTGTCATTTCTTGTCTGTCTTGTAGTATAAAATTTTTACGGTAATACAAACCGTACAAATGTTATACTACTCATAAGTTAAAATTGAATATCTCGAGAAATATTAATCTAAGCAATTGGGTCGATAGGACCTTTTTTGTAGGAAATTAAATTTTCAACAAATTTTTTATTTACATTTTGTTCGTAAAGTTAATTGTTCCGGACATAACAGCAAAAAAACGAGAATTTTGGGTAAAAATCAACTTCAGTGACCCGTACCAACTCACCAGTACAATTTACACTTTCGCCGCAATAAGCACTTTTCTAGATTGTTTTATTTTGAGTAATTCGAAACCGAGAACAATATGATAGCATAAAATGCGGCTGAGCTATAGAATTTTGAAAAGAAAAAAAATTCGATTTACGTGCATTTTAGATGGAAAATCTTTTCACGCTAAGGGCTTATTATTAAATTAATATTAAGGGCTGTAACTTTCAAAGAATTTGTTTTTCGACATATCCAACAAAATTTCAGGTGGGGACTGAGAAAATAAATAGTCGGAAAAAAAATTGCCCTAATATATATACAGGGTGAGGCACTAACTGTTGCCACGTAGAATAACTCCGAAAGTACGATAGTAGTAGAACATTTTTTGAAACAAAAGTTGCATGGGACAACGGGGGCTTATTTTATTACAACGGGGGGTTTACTTATTACAACGGGGGGTTACTTATTTTCTGGTAGTGGTTATCTAGACGAATCCAATGATGTTTTTTTTTATTTTTTTTGATTTTTTTACTACTCGGGGTGCTCCGCCCCCCCTTCGGGCCATTACATTCGGCGTAACACCCCCCCCCCTCCCCCCTCGGGCCATTCCATTCGGGGCACCCCCCCTCGGGCCATTCCATTCGGGGCACCCCCCCTCGGGCCATACCATACGGCGTACCCCCCCCCCCCGGGCCATTCCATTCGGCGTAACCCCTCCCCCCCTCGGGCCATTCCATTTGACGTAACCCCCCCCCCCCCCCCCTCTCGGGCCATACCATACGGCGTACCCCACCCCCCGGGATATTCCATTCGCCATACCCCCCGGGCCATTCCATTCGGCGTAACCCCCCCGGCTATTCTATTCGGCGTAACCCCCCCCCCCGCCGGCCATTCTATTCAGCGTACCCCCCCCCGGCTATTCTATTCGGCGTACCCCCCCCCCCCCCCGGGTTGGGGGGCGGGGGTACGGTGAAGGGAATGACCGCCTCAACTCTTGTACACGGCGGCGGCGAAATATTTATATAATATAGAGAGATATACCGGGCAAGCACATTTTTTCTCTCATTCTACGGTCCACACATAACGAGCGCGAGTCTCGAGCTGTCTGTTTCGGTCCTCGGGCCGGAGGGGGGGTGATTGGAAACCTGAACGAATTCGATCTTCGACTCCAAACACAACGGCGCGGGAGGAAAAAGAGAGCTGGAATTCGTTCAGGCGTGAAGCTCGTTAACGTCCTTGTTCACCGATTCAATTGAGAATGGCTTCCTCTTTTCCACACACATATATATATATATATATATATATATATATATATATATATATATATATATATATTAGCGAGGATCCGTTGATGGTTCTCGAGAACTCTGAGAATGATTGTACGAAGTCTTTGTTATCCAGTGGAATTTTCAAATCAACCGTGAAATCAGATACGACGTGTTTGCCCAGTAGTAAAGATTTATCTGATTATCGATCGGAGTCAACTGTCAGTAAATATTTATCGCTCGCTGTTTACTTTTTGTTTAATTCTTAAAGTGAACACACAGTTGCAGAATCCAGTTTCTAGTTTCTGGACTTTATTCACAAAATTTTCCCCCATGAGCAAGAAGCTTTTACTATTTTAACGCGTTATTTTTTTCGTATCTTCATCATATTTTCACGATTGATATATATTTTCGAACGTGATTTTGCAATTATTTCGCGAATCACTGACAATGATCAATACAAGTGCCTGGAGTATTGCGAAGCAAATATATTTCGCGGAATATAATACCGTATATAGACACAATATTTTGTTGTACTAGACAATGTACGTGTTTATTATGATCGAGAACATTGAACCCGCCCGTATAAATTAGTCACGCGAACGTAAAATTCCAACTGAGCTTCCGTGACGTTAGACACCGTAAAAACGTGCATTACGTTTACGAGTGTGCGCGTGTGTGCAATCGTTCGAAGTGGAAATTGTGTGCGCGAGGCTCCGTGAAAGCTTCGGATAAATTCAATGGTTATGAGTGGTAATAAAATGTGTAAAAAAATGTATATAAAGTAATTAAATTTTACCTTTGTTAGTGAAAAAAAAAATCGAAATGTTCGGCCCTGTCGCCCGATAAAAACCTGTATCCGATTTTTCGAAAAACTTTAAATTAAACAAAATTCAAGATTAATCCAAGAACGCCTCGATGGATTTTTTCCAAATTTCATACGAAATGTCCGGTAATGGTACTCGATTGATGTGCGCAATTTTGGCACAATTTATCAAAAATTACAGGAGACAGAGCCTTGATAAAAATGTATAACGATTTTTTGAAAAAATTCAAAATTTCATAAATCGAAAACGTCTCAATCGATTCCGTTCAAAATTTATAGAAAATGTCCTTCAATAGTACCCAATCGATGTACAAAGTTTCGGATTTAGCGCCCAAAAATTACCCGAGTTAGACGCTCAGTCAGTGCCCATATCGATTTTTCGAAAAATTCAAAATCCGATTAATCCAGAATGCCTCGATGGATTTTATCAAAATTTTAAACGAAACATCCGTCAATGGTACTCAATCGATGTGCGCAATTTTGGCTTAATGAACCAAAAATTACAGGAGCTAGAGCTTTGACAAAAACGTATAACGATTTTTTGAAAAAATTCAAAAATTCATAAATCAAAAACGCCTCAATCGATTTTGTTCAAAATTTATAGGAAATATCCTTTAATAGTACCCAACCGATGTACAAAGTTTCGGGTTCAGCGCCCAAAAATTACCCGAGTTAGACGCTCAGTCAATGCCCATATCGATTTTTCGAAAAATTCAAAATTCGATTAAACCAGAGCGCCTTGATGAATTTTATCAAAATTTCATACGAAACATCCGTTAATGGTACTCAATAGATGTGCGCAATTTTGGCTTAATGAACCAAAAATTACAGGAGCTAGAGCTTTGACAAAAACGTATAACGATTTTTTGAAAAAATTCAAAAATTCATAAATCAAAAACACCTCAATCGATTTTGTTCAAAATTTATAGGAAATATCCTTTAATAGTACCCAACCGATGTACAAAGTTTCGGGTTCAGCGCCCAAAAATTACCCGAGTTAGACGCTCAGTCAGTGCCCATATCGATTTTTCGAAAAATTCAAAATTCGATTAAACCAGAGCGCCTTGATGAATTTTATCAAAATTTCATACGAAACATCCGTTAATGGTACTCAATAGATGTGCGCAATTTTGGCTCAATGAACCAAAAATTACAGGAGCCAGACAAACCATTACAGGAACCTTGACAAAAACGTATAACGAATTTTTGAAAAAATTCAATAATCCATAAATCAAAAACGCCTCAATGGATTTTGTTCAAAATTTACATAAAATATCCTTCAATAGTACTCAGTCGATGTAGAAAGTTTCGGGTTCAGCGCCTAAAAATTATCCGAGCTAGAAGCTCAATCAGTGCCCATATCAATTTTTCGAAAAATTAAAAATTCGATTCATCCAGAATGCCTCGATGGATTTTATCCAAATTTTATACGAAACATCCGTTAATGGTACTCAATCGATGTGCGCAATTTTGGCTCAATGAACCAAAAATTACAGAAGCCAGAGCCTTGACAAAAACGTATAACGAATTTTTGAAAAAATTCAATAATTGATAAATCAAAAACGCCTCTATCGATTTTGTTTAAAATTTTTAGGAAATATCCTTCGATGGTACCAAATCGATGTACAAAGTTTCGGATTGAGCGCCCAAAAATTATCCGAGTTGGACGCTCAACCAATGCAGATATCGATTTTTCGAAATATTGAAAATTCCATAAACTTAAAACGCCTTGATTTTCTTCAAATCCAACAGTGATGATTCTGTGGCGATAGCCTATTGTACAATATTGTATCCCGATAGTTCGAAAATTACCCGAGTGCTGTTGGCCAATTTTTTGAATTTTTAAAAAATATTGTAAAATCCAAAAAAAAAAATCCAATCGTGACAAAAATCATAGTGAACAAAAGGCCATTATTGATTCACTTGTGTGCCAAATTTTGGCCCGAAAGCTCGAGCCAATTCGATGTTGAAGGGATTTTAATTTTGCACCCCTAATTACACGCGTACAAGTTCGTCTAAAAAAAATTTCTAAATGAAAACTTTTTGGTCTTTCGAAACATTTTCAACGCAATGTTATTGAAACACGATTTTTCTTCTTTGTAAAAATAATGCGGGTGAAAGGAAAACACGCTTTTTCAAAAAAAAATTTCTTTTTTCCAACCCATGACGGCGAAATGGTGCTAAATAATTTTTATCACGATTGTTTTTTTTGCACATTCATAAATTCAAATGTCGAGGATCCTTGAGAGGAATTTGAGCGTACACGCAGAGACGAAAAATTTGTTCGTTCCGTTTGGCGAATCCCGATGTTTGCGGAACATTTTTTTTTTTACTCCCCTTGACGTCTGACGGAAAATTAAATAAACGAGGACGAATAAATAACGTGCATATGCACTTGTTTACGCGTACATGCATATTTCATGCATATTTGCAATATACACGGTGTACGAGGCGTTCCTTCGAAAATCCATCAGCCTCACAGTCTTTCATTCGATTAAACAATTTTTGTTTTTAATTCTTCGAACATTTTCGTCGGTATTTTTTCGAAAATTAAACCGAAAAAACGAAAAGAAAAGTGAATACATTTTTTTGCCAACGAAGTGAAACAAAAATTGGACCGGAAAAATTGATGCTTATTGCTTTGATCTTGCAAAAATGACTCGTGATTTTTTTTATTTTATTTTTTTTCGTACATTCACACTTAGGGTAAAATTTACGAACGTGATGTTCGAAACTGAAGATTCATTGCGATATGATTTGTCATCGATAAAATATCAATTAGTGAAATTTGATTGCTCCAAAAATTCGGTAAATCTGAAACCATGAAAAATGGAACAAAAGTCAAATGGGACAAATAACAATAAGAAATTATTCAGGGAGGAAATAGGGTTAGGACAGCGTTTTCTCAATGATTTTCATGCATTTTTTTATAGTATAAAAAATGAATATAATTTATTGATACGTTGAGAATATTTTATACATATATTTAAGTATATACTATAAAATTTTTGAAGAATTTTCTTGAAAAACACCGAAGATATTAGCGACGCCATATTGCAGGTCACAATCAGACTCAGCATTTTGTGTAAATTCTGGAAGCTGCAATTTTCATTTGAAATCAAACGAGGTTGGAATTTACTTTTATTATATGTCTCACTTCTATATGAACCTAAATGCTATCAAAAAAATAGAAAATTGAATTTTTTACAGGGGTCAAAACAAAAAAGCATGATTTTTTGCCATTTTTTACAACTTTATTTGGAAAAAAAAAATTATTTTAAATAATGATAATATTCCGATTTTAGGTTCATATAAAGCGCAATACTATGAAGAAAGTAACTGCCAATTTTCAAAACGATTGGTTGAAAACTTTTCGAACTAGCGTGTACGCAAATTCAAAAAAATTCGTTTTCAGAAAAACGCGTTTGAAAAAAATAGCAAAATGCTGAGTCTGATTATGACCTGCAATATGGGGTCACTAATATCTTCGGTGTTTTTCAAGGAAATTCTTTAAAAATTTTATAGTATATACTTAAATATATGTAGAAAATATTCTCAAACTTTCAATAAATTATATTCATTTTTTATACTATAAAAAAATTTATGAAACTCATTGAGAAAATGCTGTTCTAACCCTATTTCCCCACTTAATGGCTTATAACAATAGAACGAGTCGGAATTTTCATAAAAAATTTTGGGTACATATTTTTCAATAGTTTTACTAACAATTTATGAAATAAAAAAATCGATTTTTTGAACCGTCTAACCCTATTTCGCCCCTTAATTCAATAGAAAATGTTGAACAGCCGAGTTGAGGCTTTGCATATAGGCGAGATTCCGTGCAAAATTGATTAACGTTTTTTTTGCTCCTTAAAACTTTCGCTTTTCGTTCTGATTTTATTTTTTATTCCGTTCCTCACGATGTAACGAGTATGCAGAATTTTTTCTCCGATTTTTAACTCGATTATTTATCGAGAAATGATTTTTTTTCTTCAAGCTCATTATTAATTGATTATAACGTTTTAATGACAAAGTCGATGGATAAAATTTGACTACAAAAATTGTTCGTCGTGAAATTATTTATTTGAAAAGAAAAAAAAAATGTTTTTTTTAAAATCGTAACAAATGACATTTGACGGATATTTCATCTGGAATGCTCCATGTACGAAATATGATATGTTTACATACAACGAAGTATATACCCACGCAGCTGCGTCCTAATGTTTATTCGTTCGCGATTCGAGGAACGTTACCATTTTAACGATAAATATTTGGCTGTTTTGCTCTCTTGGAACGAGCCCGGTGAGAATATCGAGAACTGTTCGTTGCTCCCGTCAATTTCAGATATTCGCAATGTAATCTAAAAAGGCGTTATTTTTTTTCCTTACGGGGGGAAATAGGTTTAGGGCAGCGTTTTCTCAATGATTTTCATGAATTTTTTTATAGTCTGAAAAATGAATATAATTTATTGAAACTTTGAGAATATTTTATACATATATTTAAGTATATACTATAAAATTTTTGAAGAATTTTCTTGAAAAACACCGAAAGTATTAGCGACCTCATATTGCAGGTCACAATCAGACTCAGCATTTTGCGTACATTCTGGAAGCCGCAATTTTCATCTGAAATCAAACAAGGTTGGAATTTACTTTTATTATATGTCTCTCTTCTATATGAACCTACGCAAGTTAAAAAAAAGTCGTTTTCAGAAAAACGCGTTTGAAACACGTGGCGCGCTCGGGGCATGAAGGAGAGCTACTCACTTTAAGGTAGTAGTCTGATAACTTAAGCCGATTTTCATGTCTTTTTTCGAGGGCGTTTTTTTGTAGGAAAATAAAAATGAATCGTTTTGGATATTTAGGATGTTTTTATTTACATATTAAAGATACAAAAAAAAATTTGTTTGAAAAAATGTAATACTTAATTATTATTATTATTATTATTGATCGAAGTTGGCACCTCGAAGTTGGCAGCCTGGGTCCTAACTTTTTTTCTACCAAACCGATTGCTTTTAAATTTTAACAGGCTACTCTACACACTTATAGTTCTCGTCGGAACTACCGAGACATTTTTTCACCCCTAACTTTTTATTTTACAACCCCTTCTTTGCTAAAATAAAAGGACTTTAGCAAAGAAGGGAACTATAAGTGTGTACTCTACACAAAGAAGGGGTTAATGAAAGTAAATTCCAACCTCGTTTGATTTCAGATGAAAATTGCGGCTTCCAGAATGTACGCAAAATGCTGAGTCCGATTGTGACCCGCAATATGGGGTCGCTAATATTTTATAGTATATATTTTAATATATGTATAACAATTTTATAGTATATACTTAAATATATTTATAAAATATTCTCAAAGTTTCAATAAATTATATTTATTTTTTATACTATAAAAAAATTCATGAAGATCATTGAGAAAACGCTGTCCTAACCCTATTCCCCCCCTTAACAAAATTGCAAAAAAAAATAGGATCTTTTTCAGTCATCAAAGCGAAAACATCGGATATTTTTTTGTTATTTTTTTGTTTGTTAAAAGAACGAAAAAAAATAAGATCAATCTCTCTACAATTTTATCACTAATTTTTCACACTAAAATTGGATTTTTCGTTGAAACAAAAAGCAAATTTTTTTGATTTTTTTTAATCATATTTCCAGACACCCTCCTATTGCCTGACGAGGCAATAGAAAGCAAGAGAGAGAGAGAAAGTACATGTATATAACGCTCGGTAAAGCCTCGCCCGTGGCATTAATTACCCGCACCGATGAATTTATCATCGTTCGTACAGGGAGCTCATGCGAACGAATTCTCGTTTTGCCAAATTTGCATCGAGTACACGAGAGCCGCGTTATCACGAGAAAAAAAAAACAAAAAAAAAACAAAATCTATATATATCGATATATCCGCGTTTCCACCAGTATTTTCATATTCAAACCGCGAGTTTGACCTGAAAATTGTGCAAATTTCTCTCTCTCGTTCTCCGGGGAAATTTTGCACGCTCGAAATGTTCGCGAGCATCGACGAGCCGGTTTTGCGGTTTAATGCCGATTTACTAATTATCATTTTGTCGAGTTCGGAAAAGCGCCCGCGATGATCCATTATTACATTAACGAATTCCGGCGAAATCATTTTCGAATAATTGACGTTCCCATCCGTTTACGAATGTTTTACAAGGACAAAAGAAAAAAAATTATTAAAATGAAGTGAAATCATTGAACGGGAAGAGATAATATCGAGACTGAATTTCCGACGTAATTCCACGAATTTATTTTAATCCAATTGAGGATTATTGGTTTTTTTTTAAATCATTCACAACATTTTCAGGTATCGGGCTATTTTTTTTTTTTATAAATTGAGTCTATCATTGGCGGATCACATACCGCTACGCGCGCCGAAAACCGAGTGAATTTGAAAAATTATTATAAAGATTATATGGTGAAAAAAAAATTTAATTGTTCACTTTACATTTTTTAATAACTTTTCAACTGTGTGAAAAAAAATTAAAAGTTCTTTTTTCCTAATATTAATATTATTTTTTACGAGTGAAAATGGACTACTGATGAAAATGACGGCGCCTCCTTGTCGACATCATAACTTCACCAAAAATTATTCAATCTGCAAAAATAAAAAAGAATCTAGTAAAATAATGTAGTGGCAATAGTCTGGCGAAGGGAATTTTTTGTTTTTTTTTTCAAAAATAAACAAATCACAGTATTTCAAACTTTAGTATCCACTTTAAAAAAAAAAATAGTGTTTAATAATTTATAAAAAGAATGTCCAACCAGAAAAATAAAAAAACCTTTCTTCAGATTATAGAGAAAATAATTATCAAGATTTTAAAAATATTAAAAATTGACTGAGCTGTCGTGCTGTCTAAAAACATAGTGTCGAAAAAAACGCGTTTAATTAATGTTCATATTTTTTTTAAATAAAAAATTTTTTTTTTTTCTTATAGTTGAATAGTTAATAAAAAATGTGAAAGCAACAATTTAATTTATTTTTCACCATATAACCTTTATAATAATTTTTCAAATTCACTCGGTTTTTTTACTCGGCAGTTTAAAAAAGAAATTAGCGTTTAATAATTTATAAAAAATTGTGTGGTAAATTATTCGAGTAGTCGTTGCATTATAAAAGAAAAGAAATATAAGCGAGCGTAACTAAGAAGTTCGGAAAATAACAAACATTGAAAAAAGCAGAGAAAGAAAAGAAGAAGGAGTCGAAAACTACACCTCGAAGAGAAAGCACGTATTCTGTATTTGTAATAAAATAATATATTCGATCATTCATAAACCATTGACTTGTTTGCTTAATGTGAGACATCTTGACAACCGTGTCGCTGGAGAGTGCGACAATTGTTGAACCAAAAAATTAAAAAACACCTCCCGTCAGATTGTAGAAAAAATAATTATCAAGAATTAAAAAATATTAAAAATTGACTGAGTTATCGTGCTGTCTATAAACGTAGTTTCGAGAAAAACGCGTTTAATTAATGTTCATATTAAAAAAAAAAAAAAAAAAAAAAAAAAAAATTTCCTATAGTTAAAATGTTAATAAAAAATAGGAAAGTAAAAATTTAATTTATTTTTCACCATATAACCTTTATCATAATTTTTCAAATTCACTCGGTTTTATTACTCGACAATTTGAAAAAAAATTTAGTGTTCAATGATTTATAAAAAATTGTCGAACCAAAAAATTAAAAAACCTCTCGTCAGATTATAGCGAAAATAATTATCAAGAATTAAAAAATATTAAAAATCGACTGAGTTATCGTGCTGAAAAACATAGTTTCGAGAAAAAAGCGTTTAATCAATGTTCATTTTTTTTTTAATTAAAAAAAAAATTTTTTCCTATAGTTGAAATGTTAATAAAAAAGGGCAAAGTAAAAATTTAATTTATTTTTCACCATAAAATAATTTTTCAAATTCACTCGGTTTTTTTACTCGGCAATTTAAAAAAATAAATTAGTGTTTAATAATTTATAAAAAATTGTCGAACCAAAAAATTGAAAAAACCTCTCGTCACACTATAGAGAAAATAATTCTGAAGATTTAAAAAAAAAAGTTAATAAATATTAAAAATTGACTGATTTATCGTGCTGACACTGTCTACAAACATAGTTTCGAGAAAAACGTGTTTAAAGTTTCTGGTAGGTACAACGTGAATTTACGGCAACTCTCCCATTCCAGTTATAACTTTGTAACGGAGTCGAATCTTCTTGAAAGTTTTTTTCAATTCTTAAAAGTATAAAGAATAAAATCCTGTAAATAAAAATCGGCTTTTTGGAAATTTCAGGGGTACGTGAGTTCTTAAAGGACATTCGGCATTTAATTTAGGGGAATATCGGTTAAAGGATTTTATGAACTTTAGAATTTTCCGAAAAATGCTCGTGGTCACCTGTATCTTCCGCAAAGTTTGTGGTATCAGAGTCAGTTTTTTTTTGTGTATCAATATGCGTATCGTTAAAGAAAGGTCGATACCGATCGATACGTTCCAATAACGTCGCTAACAGAACGGCCCGGAAATCTACATCTGGCCTTCCCGGATGAATCCGGCAAATCGAGAAATCAAATCAGGTTTAACCGGTATGAAATAGAGAATGAATGAAAAAAAAAGAAGCAATCTCGTAGCGTTTACAAATATAGTTTGTGACTTTTCGAATGATAAATATCGAAATATGGTCAGGATCAGTGCCGAAGATCTGGCACAAGTTTATATATGGGCTCAGTGAATGGGCCGTTATGAGATTTTATGGTACGGTACGGTAGACATTTTTGTCTAAATACTTAATCTCGTTCACCGCGCCAGGTGGCCTGACTGTAATCCCTGAAATGATGACGATAAAATGTATCGAAGCCAATCTCACGTGATCACCTTTATTGGCATCATTTATTTTCCGGTTTAAAACTAAGGCGGTTCGTGAGCGAAACATAGAGGAGAGTGTGGAATGAGACAACAAGTGTTATCAATGTTCTATTTCCCCTGTGTTTGCGTCTTAACGGTATCTCTTAATAAAATTACGTTTTTTCACATCTGACGAAAGAGTTTTTTAAGTACTTACTAAAATATTTTTTAATACGTTTCTAAGTATCTGAATATCGTTAATACTTCTAAGTACTTCCGTGCCTTCTAAGCACTTCCGAGTACTTCCAAGTACGTATAACTACTTGTCATTACTTTTGAGTACTTCTAAGTACTTCTACGTACTTCTAAGCACTACCGAGTACTTCTAAGCGGGTATAACTGCGTTTGAGTAATTTTGAGTACTAAAAAGCACGTATCACTACTGCTCCTGAGTACTTTTGACTACCTCCAAGTACGCATAACTACTTCTGAGTAGTTCTGAGTACTTTTGAATACTTCTAAGTATGCACAACTACCTTCGAGCCGTTTTCAGTAGGTTTGAGTACTTCTAGGCACGCATAACTACTTCTGAGTAGTCATGAGTACTCGTAAGCACTTCTAAGTGCGCACAACTACTTCTGAGTAGTTTTGGATACTTTTGAGCACTTCTAAGCTCGTCTGAATAATACCGAGTACTTCCGAGTACTGCCGAGTACCCCCGAGTACTGCCGAGTACTTCTCAGTACTCCCGAGTACTCTTGAGTACTTAGTACTCCCGAGTACTTCCGAGCAGTATCGAGCAGTTCCGAGTACTTCAGAGTACTTCTGAGTACGTATGACTATTTCTGAGTACTCTTGACTAGTACTGAGTAACCTTGAGTATTCTCGAGTACTTTTGAGTACTCTTAACCGCTTTTGAGTGGTTTGCAGTACTTTAGGGTGTTTTTAAGTGCTCTTAAGTTTTTTATAATTCCTTTGAGTACCAATAACGGTATTTTTCAGCTTTCCATTGAAAACTTAGAAATCACCGTTGTTTAACTCAAACACAGAGTATGCAGCGCACAAAAAATACTAACAATGTCGACCAATCGTATGAAAGTTCAAGTGATAATTTTTGTTTTTTTTCTCATGTTTCAGGTGAGTCATAAATATCGAAATTGGTAGTCAACATCCCGTACACCGTCAGCGAGACCTCCGCAAGTACAAAAATTAATTAGTCCCCCCCCCCCCCCCCTTAAATTCTCACGATGTATCATTTCGACGAAACATGTACAAGTCCCCTTGCTTGATCCCCATAAAGTTCATCGAGAACAATTAAAAAAAAACGACGACGAATGAAAAACAATCGGTCGCACTACTACTTCAGCGTCAAAAAGTTATGACTTATTTATTCCCCAGCGCAAATATTTACCCCCGTATAGTTAGGAAAAGGGATTCTCGTTGAGCGCTCGAAACACGGTATCCACGTACATCAACAACCCCTGGGGACCAAAAGTTCCATGCAACATGTACGCATCACAAAATTCATATATTCACGACACCCAAAGGCCGCACAAGCCTCGTGTTGATTCGCGAGTGAGGCTAGGTCATCGTAATTAATAGTTCGGGCCGACTGGCAATAGCTTTGGCCCCTCCCTCCAGGCATTTTTGCTCAATGGATCGTGATTCAGGTGCGAAGGGTGTGCGATCCTTCTTATGAATAGAACCTTAATTCGCACTCGCCGCCCCATGCGTAGCTTACCTCCTACAAGGAAATTATCGTGAGCACCAGCTATTCCGTCCCAAAACCACGACATTCCGACGCTCGTCGTCCCTTTATTTTGATAAAATTTGTTTACACCATTCACACAAGTCAGCAGAGTGTATGCAAATTTTGTACGATTTTTCACGTTACGAGTTTCAGGGACGACATTTTTCGCAATTTATTTTCATTTAACGACCCTTTAATCGCAATTTATTCCCGCGAGACGTTCGACAGCACGTTGAAACTTGGACGCCGTCGTCTATCACCCAAAATCTCCATTCGTCGATGTATTATTTTCGCGATGAATAAGAAAATTTATTGACATTGCGAAGAAATATCATTCAGAGTTTGATACTGGAAAAAAAATTATCACGATCCTGTAACTATTCTGTGCCCCGTGTATTCCGCATTAAAGTACACTTCGAGACGATTAATTTGACCTGGTACTAATTTCCGGTACGGTTTATAATCTATGAGATATCTTACGTTCAGATTCTGTTTCTAGAGAGCTCGGAAAAAATGTAACGCCGAAACGGTGAGGCACAAAAGAATCTTCAGCTTGTATACAGTCCAGTCGTGTTTGGGTGAGGGATCCAAAAATTGTGGATCGGAAAAAAAACGGTCAGGATTGGAGTTCGATTTCGATGGAAATGCGCCGTGCAATGTTATACTCGATATACGGTCCAGGATACGCTAGGTCACGATGTGGTTCGGAGCCACGCCATCTTGAAATTGCCTCCCCGAGGGGGCTGCCCTCGGCGAGGGATGATTTTGATGGATCGCCCTTGAGGGGGAGCCCCCGAGGCCGCAAGACTGGAATTTATACCGGTATCCCGCACATACATATACATATGTACACATGTACCTCGATCTCCGGCCCGACAACTTCCAGCCACAATTTTCCCTATCCATCTTCTCTCATTCTTCGCTAACTTCCGGTAGACACGTGTCGGAAGCGAGCGCAAAATGACGTTATAATTATCGGCCGTGAATCGCATCCGCTTGCGTTGAATCCCGACCGAGGGCGCCCTAGGGAGTTTCCGCTTGTGCAGCTTACCATCCCTTTGCTCAGTCACTTCGCCATTAGTGACTTAAGTCTATTTTTCTTTTACTTCTCTTTTGCACGCGTCAATCTCGATAAAAATACGTTCCAAATGTTCATTGTAACGACCGGAACGTATGATATCGACGATTGCATCATTGGAATGCAACGAAAATAGATTTCTTTGTACCATTTATCACTTTTGAGGTTGGATTTTCGAAGACAAAAATCTATAGAACCTTTTTGGGATCTCCTTCAAGGAAATGGTCCTAAATGGGCAAGAGAAGCGAGAGCAATACTGAAAATAAAAATTTAACAAGCCTATTTTCGTTGCTTCCCAACGATGCAAACTTAAGCATCATCCGGACGGTAAATGATTCGAAAGTTCTTCAGATATTGTCCGAATGGCGCAACTCTATCGCTTTGTGATTTTTTATTACCAATCTCAAACGTTCTTCAGCGACGTAAACAAGAAATCTGTATTCGGAATTCACGCAACCTGACCTCTTACGGTCAAATTTCGAACCATTCTTTGCCAGCAGTTACCGTCCGATGATTACTGTACGATCGGTGGCGCCCTTTCTCGTCATCTTTTGGGTTATGTACGTCCATATTTTTTACATAAGTACACCACGTTATGCTACGTGCAAGTAACCCGAAAAGGGTCCCACTGACTTTTGGGGGGTGACACCACTCTAACGGCAGAAAATAAAAGTTCGAACTTTGACGATTTATTTTGGGAGTATGAAAAAAGGAATAGGATTTCTTTTCATAGGGTCCATTTAACACATATTAAAGTATGGAAAAACATTTTTTTAATATCATTTTGATAGAAAATGGCGGCGACAGAGTCCATCTTGAATATCGTATTTTATTAAAACACCTTCACGGGAGGACGGTTTTCTCGTAAAGTATAAGACCTGGAATAAAAATCCAACAAATTTTATAATCTTTATACTATTGACTATGGAACTACGTAGGGTTTTATTTTTTTAATTGAATTTTGCAGAAATGGTGCACTTTTGAAAGAATGAATCGATTTTTTGCCAAAAGAAGCAGTAAATTCTTCATAAAAAAAAAAGTTTACATTAAATGAAAAAAACGGCTACGTACTCTGATAGAGAATATAATTGCGAAGCTATTACCAAAATTTCAAATCGATCCATGCAACGGTGTTCGGGTAGTACGTCCTACCAGTTTGAAAAAGACGATTTTTAAGATGGGCTCTGTCGCCGCCATTTTGTATTAAAATGATAATAACAACATTTTTTTTCATACTTCAATATGTGTTAAATAAACCCTAAGAAAGGAAATTCTATTCCTTTTTCCATTCTCCCAAAATAAATCGTCAAAGTTGGGCCTTTTTTCTGCCGCTAGATGGGGTTGACGCGTCCCATCGTGCGCAGGCGCGGCAAAAGAGCGGGAATTTTCCTTGAAATTGAACACCTTAGAATCCGGTGGAACTGGCGCACCGAGACGCGCGAAAAATCTACGCCCCGGACGAATAATAGGGGAAAGTTTGAAAGTCAATTACCCGCCGTCATTGCCACCACTTTGACGCGAGAAAGATTATTGCACGGATATAATAGGGAAAGCGTGTGAATCTGACCGTCACGGATGCTACGAATTCTTTCTCTTTTATTTTCTCCCTCTCTCTCTCTCTCACTCTCACTCTTATTCTCTTTCTTCGTAGAACGATTTGCCAATTTTCATTCACCTTCGCTCAATTACTCGATCTTTAATTAATGTTATCTCAATTCATTAATCTGCGGCAATCCAATTTCACGGTGCTCGATTCGCTGCAGACCTTTAATGGTAATCGATTAGGTTTTATTTTTAAAAAATCACTTTCATTATGCTCGAGCTGTAATTTATTATCTCGAAGATATCCCGACGATTTCACCGTTCGGTGATTTTTCTTAATTCGTCATTTCACAATTACACGCGTCCCGGAAGACGTTTTGTAATTTTGTTGTTGTTTTTTCACATCCCCGGTTATATTCCATTTTTCTTTTCGCATCCACAATATCCCGAAATTTTTTATACGAGACTCTATGGTCGGGCGGTAAAAGTGCAATTCAAATGTTCAACAATGAACTTTTTTTTCTCAACAATAATTAAGCAGTTGTACAATTATTTAAAAATTATTGTCAGATCGCAGAATTACTATAATTACCATTTTTAACGATCGACGAATTGTAAAAACAAAATTTAACTTACCTCAATTGTGTGGATTCATTTTTATTTATTATATCATTTTTATTATTTTTTTAAATCAATGACTAGTACTGAAATTTTTATATTTTCCACGTGTCAACCACGTGAGATTCTTAGACAATCGTTGTTTTTTTTTTCTCTTCAATTCAGCCGGCTCATGGAAATAATTGAAAATATATGTCGCAAGTTTTCAAACATATGTGACAATCTTTGTGATACAATCCCTCTCTTACATATCTATTTACACTCTTCCAATTTTCAGGTTTCCGCACCTTTGTATTACGAGATTCCTTCGAGTTTTCCAGGTTTCCCGTGTCCAAATTCCAAATTTCCAGCTTCCCCATTTCCAAGTTCCCGATTCCAGGTTTCGAATTTCCGATTTCCGAATTTATTTCCTGTTTTGAAACTCCAACACTTCCCCCTAATTACTCTTTTCCAGATTTCCAGATTTTCAATTTTTCAATTTCCAGATTTCCGCACCTCTAGTTTTTAAGTTTCCACATTTGCACTCTCCAGATTTGCCAATTTTCCAATTTTCACTTTTTCCAGTTCTCATATTCCACATTTCCAGTTTTCAGATTCCAGATTCCTAGTTTCCCGTTTCCCAATTTCCAACTTCCCCATTTCCAATTTCCAGGTGTTCACTTTCCACATTATCCCTTTTCCAAGTTTCATTTCCCAGATTTCCCAATTTCTTCCGCTTGCCACACTCCAAGCCTCCACAATTTCCAGATTCCCTGATTTCGCCATCTCAGATTCCTTCCAATTTCCAGATTTCCGCGCCTCCAGTTTACGAGATTCCAAATTTCCATTCTCCAGATTTCCCAATTTTCTGATTTTCCACTTTCCAGTTTTTCAGGCTTCCCGTTTTCAAATTCCCCGGTGTCGAAATTCCAGATTTTCAGTGTCCAAATTCCAGATTCCTAGTTTCCCGTTCCCCAATTTCCAACTTCCCCATTTCCAATTTCCAGGTGTTCACTTTCCACATTACCCCTTTTCCAAGTTTCATTTCCCAGATTTCCCAATTTCTTCCGCTTGCCACACTCCAAGCCTCCACAATTTCCAGATTCCCTGATTTCGCCATCTCAGATTCCTTCCAATTTCCAGATTTCCGCGCCTCCAGTTTACGAGATTCCAAATTTCCATTCTCCAGATTTCCCAATTTTCTGATTTTCCACTTTCCAGTTTTTCAGGCCTCCCGTTTTCAAATTCCCCGGTGTCCAAATTCCAGATTTTCAGTGTCCAAATTCCAGATTTCCAGCTTCCCCATTTCCAAGTTCCCGATTCCGGATTTATGGTTTCCAATTTTGAAATTTCCGCCACGTGATCTCGTGTACTCTCTTGATAATGCCCCGACGCTCTTTCTTTCCGTTGTGCCGACCGTCGGACTTCCGTCCGCTTTGCCATCTACCGTCTCTCTCGCTCTCTCACCGCCTTCTCCGCTAACTGCGTAGGCTGTTTTTCCATCCGTTGTGTTTAACCTCCAAGGAAGCGTGCTCACCAGGGAGGACCCTGCCTTTCCTGTTTCTTCACCTTTTCCTTGGATAACCCTTTCACTTTTTCCCTGGCCTTATCTCGTCACTTTCCACTACTTTTTGCCACTTGTCTCCTCGAAAAACTCTTTTTTTCCACAAATAAATACTCGGCCGTCCCACGGACGCGTCCGCACGCTGCCAGCGCTCGGCGCGCTCATGGATCCACAAGGAATTAAGTATTTTCGCATCGAAATTTTGTCCGTTGAGAGAAAATGATTATTTTTTTGTATCTCGTGACTGGAAACAGTTTGCGTTAACACACTTGACCGGTAAGTTTTTTTTTCCCCCCATTTCATTGCTTTAGGGGAGGAGACCGCGATAAATACGGGAATAATGAGGGATGCCATTGATGATAAAAGTGCCCTTCCAGTGACTACGACCCTTGAGGGTCATGTGGCCAAAAGAGCGAATTGAATAATTGAATTTATACGTCGAAGGGTTTTGTTTCGTTCGTGACGATCTCGACTCGTGCTATTCACTCTCTTTCGATCTCTCCGGGCTCTCTTTCTATTTTCTATGTATCTAGCACGGTATTATAGAATTTTACTCCGAAGTAAACTCATCGTCCCTCCTGCTCGACTCCCTCCGTACTTCCTCGATTAATTTGTGAGGCTTCTCGAACGTTCACGAAACTCCCGCCGTTCCTTGCTCGGGCCCGTTGCTCTTTTTCTACCCCCTTTCGACGGGGATCCGTTTCTTTGTACCCGTGTTCATTCCCTTGTAAGACTTCGTTGCTTTAAAAAAAAAAACAATCACCAGCGACAAAACAATTCTACGCGTAATGTAGAAAAAAAAACACGCGTAATGTAGAAAAAAAACAGCACAATGAAAAACCAAATATAATTTATGACAGTCTGACACCTTATCAAAATTGACTGAGAACCGAGTAAATTTGAAAAATTATTATAAAGATTATGTGGTGAGAAAAAAATTTTATTGTTGATTTCACATTTTTTATTAACGTTTCATCTATAAGAAAAAAAAATTAAATAACGTTTTCTTTCAAATATTAACATTATTTTTTACGGTTATAAATGGACTTCTGATGAAAACTATGGCGCCTTCTTGTCGACTTCGTAACTTCGCCAAAAATTATCCAAGCTGCAAAAATAAAAAAGAATCTATTAAAATAATGTAATAGTAATAGTCTGACGGAGAGAATTTTTATTTTTTTTCAAAAATAAAGAAATTACAGTATTTCAAACTTTAGTATGCAATTAAAAAAAAATTAGTGTTTAATAAATTATAAAAAATTTACCAATCAAAAAATAAATAAAAACCTCTCGTCAGACTATGGAGAAAATAATTATCAAGGTTTCAACAGAAAAAAAGTTAAAAAAACATTAAAAATTGACTAAGTAATCGTGCTGACACTGTCGAAAAACATAGTTTCGAGAAAAACGCGTTTAAAGCTTCTGGTAGGTACAACGTGAACTTGCAGCTAGTCTCCCATTCCAGGTATACATTTATAACGGAGTGGAATTTTCTTAAAAGTTTTTTTTTTTAATTCTTTAAAGTATAAAGATTTTCTTTAAAAATTTGCAAGCAGTGATTGTTAACCCCGCGTGTGTACACTTTTTGGGGATTTTTTTTTTCCAGAAAAACTACAAAATAAATCGAGATTACAAAATACGGTCTTTATCGTGCATATCAGTGACTGTATACAATAATTTTTTGGAAGCGATTAATTTAAAAATGGCGGCTGTGCAGCGTTTTTGCGACGACGTCTCCGCTTTTGTTGGCCGGAAACATAACTCAGACATTTTTCAACCGATTCACTTGAAATCTTGAATATATCTTTAAGGTGGGAAATAGAGTTAGGACAGCGTTTTCACAATGATTTTCATGAATTTTTTTATAGTATAAAAAATGAATATAATTTATTGAAACTTTGAGAATATTTTATACATATATTTAAGTATATACTATAAAATTTTTGAAGAATTTTCTTGAAAAACACCGAAAATATTAGCGACCCCATATTGCAGGTCACAATCAGACTCAGCATTTTGCGTACATTCCGGAAGCCGCAATTTTCATCTGAAATCAAACGAGGTTGGAATTTACTTTCATTATATGTCTCTCTTCTATATGAACCTAAATCCTATCAAAAAAATAAAAAATTGAATTTTTTACAGGGGTCAAAACAAAAAAGCACGATTTTTTGTCATTTTTTACAACATTATTTGCAAAAAAAAATTATTTTAAATAATGATAATATTCCGATTTTAGGTTCATATAGAGCGCAATACTATGAAGAAAGTAACTGCCAATTTTCAAAACGATCGATTGAAAACTTTTCAGACTAGCGTGTACGCAAGTTCAAAAAAAGTCGTTTTCAGAAAAACGCGCTTGAAAAAATAGTACCAAGAAAAACAAAGTCAAGGCAGTCATACATTTTCTTCGGTGTTTTTCCAGGAAATTCTTCAAAAATTTTATAGTATATACTTAAATATATGTATAAAATATTCTCAAAGTTTCAATAAATTATATTCATTTTTTATACTATAAAAAAATTCATGAAAATCATTGAGAAAACGCTGTCCTAACCCTATTTCCTCCCTTAATGGCTGATAACAATAGAACGAGTCGGAATTTTCATTTAAAATTTTAGGAACATATTTTTCAATAGTTTTACTAACAATTTATGAAATAAAAAAAAATCGATTTTTTGAACCGTCTAACTCTATTTCCCCCCTTAAAACTACATTGTCTATGGAAGTGCGTCGGATTATTTCGATATATTGATTTTTGGCCGAATCGCGCACTTCTAAAGTGAAAAGTGAAAAATTTGCTTAAAAATTGTCAGAAAATTGTTAATAACAAATGAACTATGCAATATAGAAAAAAAAATCCTACCCACTTCTATAGACAATGTATTTTTAAAGATATATTGAAAATTTGAAGTGAATTGGTAGAAAATTGTTTGAGTTATGTTTCCGGCCAATAGAAACGGAGACGTCGTCGCAAAAACGCTGCACAGCCGGCATTTTGAAATTAATCGCTTCAAAAAAATTATTGTATACAATCACTGATATGTATGATAAACACCCTATTTTGTAATCTCGATTTATTTTCTAGTTTTTGTGAAAAAAAATCCCTAAAAAATCCTATTTTTTCGGCTTTTAGAGACCCGTTAAAGGAACAGTCGAAATTTCAAACTCCTATTTCTCTCCGCTTTTTTAAACTATTTGTCAATTTTCATTAACAACGGTTTTAAACTTTGGACTTTGGTAACTTCTAGGCCATGTATTAGACACTTCGAGAAGTAATTTAGAATTTTTTCAGATTTTTTGAAAGCCTAGAAAACTCTAAAAACTCAACTGTTCCCTCAAAGACCCAGTGTACACGTCGTGTCTCGAAAAAATATATTGTACACACGGGGTGGTTAAAAATCAAAATAGCTGCATGCTCAATTCGAAATATCGCAGTGTGATGTGTTCACATCGGAATATCGCATAAATTTGGTGCGGACAAAAAAAAATTTGTTGTCTACTTGTGTGATAAACAAAAGAACGGAGCTTGTCTCGTTTTTCTTTGAGCTTTCTCTACTCCTCTCCTTTATCTCTATAATCTTCTGTATTTTTATTGCATATTCGCCCTTTCGACGACGCACACAGGGGGGCAAACGACGCATTATGCAAACGTCGAGTCGACGTCGTCGACGGGAAACGTTTCTCCTTGTTATATCGTCGCCCACGACGTCCCACTCGACGGCTCTTTGTGCTCCCGATAACAGAATCAAAGCGAAGTAGTCTCCCGCGTTTACGAGCACACACCCCTCTCGTTTCATTTCTCTTCTCTCTCGGTCGGACTCGCACTTTTATTCAATTTCCGCGTTTTGTTTGATAACAGAAAAATTCAATCAGCGACAATCAGAGCGAATCTCGGTCTACACGGGAACGTGTCTCATTACACAGATATATATGTGCATATGCCGGCTTATGACGACATTAGGGCATTTCGCGACCTAAGACCGTGTGAAAGACACCGAGAAACTTCGAGAGCGTCGGTAAAGTAGGGACCATAGAAATTTGGATAACATTTAAAGTACAATAGCGCCAGCAGAATCCAATTGAACTAAATAACTTTTTCCCGATTACTTTGTTGTCTTTGTCCAAATGCCATTCTGTTAATTTTACCGATACAGCAAAAGATAAACGCTCGTTAGTTTGGGTCTTCATTCGGCCACATCGTAAAACTAAAATTTCTCGAAATTCACGCTACGCTGTAATAATTACGCTTATTTTTCTTGCACGATAAATAGTTTGCCGTGTTGACAAAAAATTAGCGAAACGATATTTCACGTATTTATCGCTAAAGTACGTAATTTAAGGCAGTAGTCTGGTAACTTGAGCCGATTTTCATGTCTTTTTTGGAGGGCGTTTTTTTGTAGGAAAATAAAAACGAATCGTTTTGGATATTTAGGATGTTTTTATTTACATATTAAAGATACAAAAAAAATTTTTTTTGAAAAAATTTAATAGTTCATTATTATTATTATTATTGATCGAAGTTAGCTCCTCGAAAAAAAAGCGCGTGGTTGGCCCCGGTGATTTTGGCTCTTGATGTTATCTGAAATAAAAAATTCTTGATAATTCCTAATCTAGAGACGTGTCATTCTGGTCGGAACTACTGAAGTTAAATTTCGTGGATAAATAACAAAATGAAAAAGGAACGTTTTTTTTCCAAAGTCCGCCATTTTGTTATTTATCCATGAATAACGTTTTCATTGCGCTAGAACTCAGCAACTATTGATTTTACAAAAAAAAGTTTCATACAAAAATGGTAGAAAATTTCATGCTCTACAATTTTGATTACGACATTTTTTTTCGTATTTCCACAAATTATCGACATATTTTCCAAAAACAAAAATTTGATTTTTTCAACCAACTATATCTCGGACAATATCAACAATAGAGAAAAAAGTTTGAAATAAAGAAGATGGCAAATTCTATCTTCTACAAAAAAGGTCTCTACTATTTTTAACATAAAACTCACGGTTTCCGAGATATTTGCAAAAAGGCGTTTTTCAAGATGGCGGCAAACGCTCGCGGTTCCGGACGACAGAAACTCGGTTTTATACTAAGGGGGCACCCTCTGACATAATCCAATCGAAAAATCAATTATCAGGATTTTATGCCGGGCGAACCCATTTTTGGTGCTCAAATTTCTGGACTAAAGATCTTGCGAACGTTCGCAATGTGTGTGAATGACTTGCCAACAAAATATGAGCACTTTTAGAACGATGAAAAGTAGAGTGACTGACTTGAGTTGAAAAGGCACACGTAAATATCTAGATGGACCAAAGTTACTACTCGGAGTATTTCGTCGACATGGCTTTTCACCTTTGTTTTAGGTCGGGACTCTGATGTTTTGACAATTCAATGCCTCATCGTCGAAAACATTGTTTTTTTTTTTTTTTTTTGGTCATTAACAGAAGGTTAATTTCGATGTCTATTTTATCTGTCGTTTTCTCTTCCCTCCTGCCGGGGGAAAAAAGATACTCGTTAATCACCGAAGGGGCCACTCAAGCGATGCTGCGAGTCGCGAGACGTTGCGCGAGGGCCACATAAGTATAATCTACCCCAGAAATAGCCTACTCACAAAACTGCGCTGGTTCCGTAGCCGCGCAGTGTTAAAGTACTTTCTGGGTGATATTCTCGGGAGAGAGAAAGAGAGAGAGAGTAACGGGAAACAGTTTGGGATGGGACGATGAGAATTCGCCCTAAACTTTTCCGTGAAACGTAGCAGCGTCTGCGATATGACTGCGATATAATTCACGTAGGCGAATTTATAGTTATACGGCGCGCATGCACGAGAGGAGCGATTAATAAGAGTGCGAGATCGTTAAGGAGCTGCTGGAGGGTGGTTTGTGGAATACGAGGGTGGCTTGCGTTACACCGCGGGGTGCCATTACAGGGCCCGTACACCGTGCTGAAATAACTCAGTGACGAAGAGAAATTACCGGCGTTTTCTCGGCCAATCGACTTTCCTCCTGTCTCTGATATCGTACACGGGAAATTAACGGGGGGAAATAGGGTTAGGACAGCGTTTTCTCAATGATTTTCATGAATTTTTTTATAGTATAAAAAATGAATATAATTTATTGAAACTTTGAGAATATTTTATACATATATTTAAGTATATACTATAAAATTTTTGAAGAATTTTCTTGAAAAACACCGAAAATATTAGCGATCCCATATTGCAGGTCACAATCAGACTCAGCATTTTGCGTACATTCTGGAAACCGCAATTTTCATCGGAAATAAAACGAGGTGCGAATTTACTTTTATTATATGTCTCTCTTCTATATGAACCTAAATGCTATCAAAAAAATAGAAAATTAAATTTTTTACAGGGGTCAAAACAAAAAAGCACGATTTTTTGCCATTTTTTACAACTTTATTTGCGAAAAAAAATTATTTTAATTAATGATAATATTCCGATTTTAGGTTCATATAGAGCGCAATACTATGAAGAAAGTAACTGCCAATTTTCAAAACGATTGGTTGAAAACTTTTCAAACTAGCGTGTACGCAAGTTTAAAAAAAGTCGTTTTCGGAAAAACGCGTTTGAAAAAATCGTACCAAGAAAAACAAGCAATATGGGGTGGCTAATATTTTATAGTATATATTTAAATATATGTATAACAATTTTATAGTATATACTTAAATATATGTATAAAGTATTCTCAAAGTTTCAATAAATTATATTCATTTTTTATACTATAAAAAAATTCATGAAAATCATTGAAAAAACGCTGTCCTAACCCCATTTCCCCCTTAATAGCTTATAACAATAGAACGAGTCGGAATTTTCATTCAAAATTTTGGGAAAATATTTTTCAATAGTTTTACTAACAATTTATGAAATAAAAAAAAAATCGATTTTTCGAACCGTCTAACCCTATTTCCGCCCTTAAGTTTCAAATATAAATTTCGCGATGTCGCAGTTGCGAGAAGGGGGGTGGGTGGCTAAATGTTTAACAAACTAGTTGTGAATAAAAGCGTGACAGAAAGAGCGCCGAGTAATCGGAGATCTGCGAAGTAAATTTCGCAATACTCCCTTTGGAGTCTCAGGCGGCCTGGAGTCAAGTTAGAAGCAACCAGTAGCAGAAATGACACACGCAAACACAGACACACACCCTGTTGGGATTAGTTGCGGAAGTAAACAAGAGCTAGAGGAAGACGTTTGCCTTCAATACCGGAGGCTCTGAGGCGTCGACTTTGAGTCAAAGAACCGGGTGGCTTGAGAGAGAAGGAGGAAAGAGCGAGAAAGGAAGCTTATCCCCCTGCGTACAGCACATATTCCGTACAGTTGCCTGCTAAAACGACAGTCGCTATGTGCTTTACTAGGCTTATCGCTTTCGCGTCAAAGCAAAGAGCCGGGGTTTCCTCTTACCTCACGCATATTATATCTTGAGGAATGTATACGCGCGTGAATGTAAAAACATAACGTCGTACGGTTCAAGCCTCGCGCATCATCCTCGGTACTGCCTCGCGTCTTTTGTTCACTCGTCCTCCTGACTCTCTGGGGGTCGAGTGTAAGCGGAAGGCGTTCCAGAGGCTTCGTGGAACGTGAAACGTAAACTATCCTAACAACTGTTATTATCTATCTCTTTCTCGTGGTATTGTTATTGTTATCCATAAGAGGGCTATTGTGTATACCTGAATATCGACGAGAGCATCTGGGTCAGAGTTTCGCGAATTAAGGGGATGCATCACACTCTCCGACCACTTTGAAAGCGAGAAATGTACTTTCCCCGAAATGTACAATACCGATCGGGAGAAACGACCAAATTTTCAGGTCTATCTCGCACTCATGTGTCACGTGGTACACGTGCACGTTTCTCTTAAGAGGGGAAATAGGGTTAGGACAGCGTTTTCTCAATGATTTTCATGAATTTTTTTGTAGTATAAAAAATAAATATAATTTATTGAAACTTTGAGAATATTTCATACATATATTTAAGTATATACTATAAAATTTTTGAAGAATTTCCTTGAAAAACACCGAAGATATTAGCGACCCCATATTGCAGGTCACAATCACACTCAGCATTTTGCGTACATTCTGGAAGCCGCAATTTTCATCTGAAATCGAACGAGGTTGGAATTTACTTTTATTATATGTCTCTCTTCTATATGAACCTAAATGCTATCAAAAAAATAGAAAATTGAATTTTTTACAGGGGTCAAAACAAAAAAGCATGATTTTTTGCCATTTTTTACAACTTTATTTGCAAAAAAAAACTTATTTAAAATAATGATAATATTCCGATTTTAGGTTCATATAGAGCGCAATACTATGAAGAAAGTAACTGCCAATTTTCAAAACGATTGGTTGAAAACTTTTCAAACTAGCGTGTACGCAAGTTAAAAAAAAGTCGTTTTCAGAAAAACGCGTTTGAAAAAATAGTACCAAGAAAAACAAGCAATATGGGGTCGCTAATATTTTATAGTATATACTTAAATATATGTATAAAATATTCTCAAAGTTTCAATAAATTATATTCATTTTTTATACTATATAAAAATTCATGAAAATTATTGAGAAAACGCTGTCTTAACCCTATTTCCTCCCTTAATGGCTTATAACAATAGAACGAGTGGGAATTTTCATTAAAAATTTTGGGACCATATTTTTCAATAGTTTTACTAACAATTTATGAAATTAAAAAAAAACAGCGTTTTCTCAATGATTTCCATGAATTCTTTTGTAGTATAAAAAATGAATATAATTTATTGAAACTTTGAGAATATTTTATACATATATTTAAGTATATACTATAAAATTTTTGAAGAATTTCCTTGAAAAACACCAACGATATTAGCGACCCCATATTGCAGGTCACAATCACACTCAGCATTTCGCGTACATTCTGGAAGCCGCAATTTTCATCTGAAATCGAACGAGGTTGGAATTTACTTTTATTGTATGTTTCTCTTCTATATGAACCTAAATGCTATAAAAAAAATAGAAAATTGAATTTTTTACAGGGGTCAAAACAAAAAAGCGTGATTTTTTGCCATTTTTACAACTTTATTTGCAGAAAAAAATTATTTTCAATAATGATAACATTCCAATTTTAGGTTCATATAGAGCGCAATACTATGAAGAAAGTAACTGCCAATTTTCAAAACGAGTGGTTGAAAACTTTTCAAACTAGCGTGTACGCAAGTTAAAAAAAAGTCGTTTTCAGAAAAACGCGTTTGAAAAAATAGTACCAAGAAAAACAAGCAATATGGGGTCGCTAATATTTTATAGTATATACTTAAATATATGTATAAAAATTTTATAGTACATACTTAGATACATGTATAAAATATTCTCAAAGTTTCAATAAATTATATTCATTTTTTATACTATAAAAAAATTCATGAAAATTATTGAGAAAACGCTGTCTTAACCCTATTTCCCCCCTTAATGGCTTATAACAATAGAACGAGTCGAAATTTTCATTTAAAATTTTGGGAACATATTTTTCAATAGTTTTACTAACAATTTATGAAATAAAAAAAAAATCGATTTTTTGAACCGTCTAACTCTATTTCCCCCCTTAACATGGGTGAGAGTATTTAAAAACAAAATTTAACTCCACAACGGCAAATTACGCAAAACCAGCCTCTGCAAAGGGTTAAACAGGCCGTGCAAAGTTCAAAATGTTAGTTCACGGTACACAGTAGTGTAAAGCTCGGTGCGGTACGCCGGATGGAAATGCGATTATAGAGCTTGGTGGACGGATAACACCACGGGCGCATAGTTTCATCAAGGGAGATCTTGAATTACTCCACACTCAATTAGAATTAGTCAGTTTTGCTCCCTCCCCCATCGTCCCGCCGCTCCGCTGTGTCTCGTTCTACTAATTGGAACGAACCACTGGGCGCGAGCTATACGACTGACGCGGCCCGATCCTCCACCTCTCCACAGAGTCGTCGCTGTAACTCCAGTTCGCTCGAAAACCTACGTAGTTTCCACGTATATTAATTAACGATCTTACAGCGACAGAGAAAACGCACACGTGGCGCTCGACAACATGCCCGCGTACAGTCCGTGCCAGGCCCTCTGGTGGACAACGCCCGCGCCACCTAGCGGTAGCGTCCCCTAAGCTCTCGAATGCTCTTTAACGAACTTCGTTCGAATGCTTCGAAATTCAGAAATGCCGCGAATTGAATTCACAGTGTTGGTAAACGCTGAAGATTGAACCAGAATTGTTATTCAGGACAGTTATTAAAAACAGCTGCTAGTCTCAAGTTCAATGAACTATATCCGTCCGAAGCGACGAAGATATCCCAATGAAAGAGAGGATGAATATCGAGTTTTTTTTATTCGGCCTCCGAGTCCACGTGGTGCCGAGATTACGCAACTCAGCGCCGTAACACGAAGAGGGTCGGGGGAGACGGTTGTTTTGACGTTTTAGGAAGATGTCACGTGAGAACGAGCATTCAACGTTTTCCCAAACGTCTCGCGCAATAAATTCCCTCCAAAACTGTTTGAAGTCTATTTTTAGGGAACACTTAACGCCGCTTCGTCTTAATTGCTTCAACAAAATCCGCTTTCTCATCTATCCGATCCTTTTGTTTACCGTTCTTAGACTGCGTTTTTTTTCTTTCTTTATTTTTTACACTTTTGTATAATAAAATATGTTTCCCGTTTCGTTCTTCTCTGGTTTCCATGGCCAAGTGATAAATTTCAATGTTTTCTCGAAAAATCGATATTTTCTCGCTGAATCATCGTGAAATAATATCGTGAATAAATTTGCGAATACATTTGTTTACAGAGCCCCGATCCAGAATCGTTAATCAGAAAAAAATCAAAGTTAACATTTCATTTGTGTTCAGTCGTTCGACGTTAAGGGAATAATTTTTGAAAAATTCATAAACTCTATAAAAGCTGGAATGGCCCGAGGGATTTTTGCCAAATTCAATATCGATCATCCTTGACCCTTAATCCCTTTAAGGAAGGAAATAGGATTAGGACAGCGTTTTATCAATGATTTTCATGAATTTTTTTATAGTATAAAAAATGAATATAATTCATTGAAACTTTGAGAATATTTTATACATATATTTAAGTATATACTATAAAATTTTTGAAGAATTTTCTTGAAAAACACCGGGGATATTAGCGACCCCATATTGCAGGTCACAATCAGACTCAGCATTTCGCGTACATTCTGGAAGCCGCAATTTTCATCTGAAATCAAACGAGGTTGGAATTTACTTTTATTATATGTCTCTCTTCTATATGAACCTAAATGCTATCAAAAAAATAGAAAATTGAATTTTTAACAGGGGTCAAAACAAAAAAGCATGATTCTTTGCCATTTTTTACAACTTTATTTGCAAAAAAAAATTATTTTAAATAATTATATTATTCCGATTTTAGGTTTATATAGAGCGCAATACTATGAAGAAAGTAACTGCCAATTTTCAAAACGATCGGTTGAAAACTTTTCAAACTATCGTGTACGCAAGTTAAAAAAAAGTCGTTTTCAGAAAGACGCGTTTGAAAAAATAGCAAAATGCTGAGTCTGATTGTGACCTGCAATATGGGGTCGCTAATATCTGCGGCGTTTTTCAAGAAAATTCTTCAAAAATTTTATAGTATATACTTAAATATATGTATAAAATATTCTCAAAGTTTCAATAAATTATATTCATTTTTTATACTATAAAAAAATGCATGAAAATCATTGAGAAAACGCTGTCCTAACCCTATTTCCTCCTTAATGGCTTATAACAATAGAACGAGTCCGAATTTTCATTAAAAATTTTGGGAACATATTTTTCAATATTTTTACTAACATTTTATGAAATAAAAAAAAATCGATTTTTTTAAACCGTCTAACTCTATTTACTCCCTTAAGTAAGGAGTTTTGACTCGACAGATGAAAATTTACGAAAGTTCGAGCGCCCACAGACATTTTTTTTTTGAATAATTCGATTCCACGAATATTCATGTTCGTTAGAGCTCACGATTTTAAGCATTAAAAGCTACTCAGGCTCAGCAAAATGCTGAGCCTGATTGTGACCTGCAATGAGGGGGCGCTAATATCTGCGGCGTTTTTCAAGAAAATTCTTCAAGAATTTTATAGTATATACTTAAATATATGTATAAAATATTCTCAAAGTTTCAATAAATTATATTCATTTTTTATACTATTAAAAAATTCATGAAAATCATTGAGAAAGCGCTGTCCTAACCCTATTTCCTCCTTAATGGCTTATAACAATAGAACGAGTCCGAATTTTCATTAAAAATTTTGGGAACATATTTTTCAATAGTTTTACTAACATTTTATGAAATAAAAAAAAAATCGATATTTTTGAACCCTCTAACTCTATTTACTCCCTTAAGTAAGGAGTTTTGACTCGACAGATGAAAATTTACGAAAGTTAGAGCGCCTACAGACATTTTTTTTTTTGAATAATTCGTTTCCACGAATATTCATGTTCGTTAGAGCTCACGATTTTAAGCATTAAAAGGGTACTTGTCCAATCTACTGTGTGGTACCTCAGAGAGGATTTAGTATTCAAGTGGAAGCCACACAAAAAAATATATATAAAGAATGACAAAAAAAAAGAATAAAGTAACGTAGCTGTATCGGGTTGGTCGAGGGTTGGTGCCAGTCCAAATTGGGGACTTATCCATTGACAATAAAATCAATATATATATAAAGTAGAAAGAGAGAGAGGAGAAGAATTGGGTGTCCTGAGATTATCCTGGATCAGGAGCCATTGATCCTTTCCCCTCGTACCTTTTTCGTACTTTACGTACGTACATCTCGCTCTCGACATTATCCGGAGACATCTGTCAGTGCTGGTCAGAAAAAAAAAAGAAAAAAGAGTCCCCTCCCACCCCCGATTGTTGTTGGTTACGACGAAATATTTAACAGCTCGTCTGACGATGAATAATGATGATGATGATTGAGCTGATGGTTTTTGTTATGAGATGTCGTGATGTCGTGTGGGAAAAGTGTTCGCGGTGCGTGATAGAACGTGAAATGAATAAACCGGCGCGCGAGGGGACGAAAAGAAATTGCAGCAATTTTCACTTCATTAGGAAAGAAGGGATAGTATGAAAAAAAAAAGATGGATTGAGCCAATGAGAGACGGAAAAAGGAGGAACTTTCACTGTGCTCCTTTTTTGTCGTCTGTCGCTTCTCATACTTTTTCCATCGTTTTTTTTTTCCCCCAACTAACTCGTGCTCGTCGGTTCGTCCCCCAACTTCTTTGTCCTTCCCGAACACGTACAGCGAGATCGAAGTTTGAAATTTTTACATTGATTTTCTTACAACGGAATTGGCGAAAAATCGATCATTCGACTTTGAAAATCTGTCAAAATTTCAATAAAATTCTTAGGACCATGCTCAGTGATGTATTTTGAAGTTCAAACGATTGAGGAGAAAATGAGCACAAAATGGAGTCGCTACTCCGTCCAGAAGCGCAGCTACAAACAATTTAGTCAGGCCACATTTTTTTTTCTCTCTAAATACAACAAAATTCACGGTTCAGGAGTTATGCCACTTTTGGAAATTTTTTTTAGCGAAATACCGAAATAAATCGAAATTCCGCGCGCTGTTCTTTATTATACTACTAATGAACTATGAAACGTAATTTTTTTGCAATGATCAATAACAAAATGGCGGCTGCACAGCGTTTCTCCGTTGACACCTTTTTGTTCGGAAGGGTCCACGGGCGGAAACGCGCAGTTCATGCAATTTTTCACGGAGAACAAAACACCAAAATTTTTTCGTTTATTTATAAGGACAGCTACAGTAGGGCGTAGGATTTTTTTCGATACATTGATTTTTGTGAAAATGGCGCATATTTTTTTAAAAGATTTAAAATGTTTGGAAACAATCATCGGATAATTGTTTAAAACAAAAAAAACTATGCAGTATGACAGAAAAATTCAACGTACTTCTGTAGAGAATTTTGTTTCGAAAGTACCGTTACATTTTCAAATCGATCACTGAAAGTTTGTTAGAGTTATTTCGCGCGGTTCGAAAAACGTGATTTCGAGAAAAGAACGCGTTTAATGTTTTTAGAGCGGAGCTAGTGCAAAATTCGCACATTTTGGTACAACATTTTTAAGACCCTTAGGCATCTTTTAAGGGAAAAAATAAATAAATTTCGATATTTCCAAAAATCTAGATTGGCCTGGTCCCTTAAATATTTTTTTTTTTTCGTCATCCTCCGGACCTTTTGTTCGTTGATTGCGGAACGTACCAGTACATTTTAGGATGAAACTAAAAAATTACTTTACAAAAATTTCTACAAACGTTTTTTTTATACCAGCGGTCATTAACGAGCGAGAAAAAAAATCTTTTTTATTTTATTTATATATGTATAACGCAACACCCTCTGTATTCGAAATTCACGTGGATCCCCGGGGATCCGGGGATCTCTGGTCGTATTATATCCTTTGAATCTACAATTACGACGTAGAGTGAGGACTCTCGGTTCGTCGAGCTTCGGAGATGAGGTCTCCGTGCGACTATCGTACTATTCCAGTAGTTATATAGGAGTCGAAGCGCCGAAAGCACTTGCGAGATAAATTCCACGCACGTTTCGCGAAAGTTTGCGCGCGGAATACTAAAATCATGTGCTACCTACTGGGTTTTCGTTGCCCCTATTTTTCGCTCTATCTCTCGTTCTCTCTTATATGGTGAGGGCAAACAGGATCAATACTACACGCGAACTGGTGCGATACTCTTCGCGGTACGAGTACTGTTGACACCCTGTGGCGTTGTTGTATAGTTTCGTTCAGTCGTGTTTATGTATGTCCCTATATTATATAAATATTTTACCTTCGCCGCCGCTGTCTACAATAGTTGACAGCCATCCGCAGCGGTCGCCGTAGACAGCGGTCGGCGTAGGCAACGGTCGCCATAGGCAACGGTCGCCATAGGCAACGGTCGCCATAGGCAACAGTCGCCATAGGCAACGGTCGCCATAGGCAGCGGTCGCCATAGGCAACGGTCGCCATAGGCAACGGTCGCCATAGGCAACGGTCGCCATAGGCAACGGTCGCCATAGGCAACGGTCGCGGCAGGCAATGACCCCGAGAGGCAACGGCCGTGATAGGCAACGGTCGCCAGATGCAGCGGTCGCCACAGACAACGGTCGCGGTAGGCAACGGTCGCGATAGATAACGGTCGCGACGGGCAACGGTCACGACAGGCAGCGGTCGCGACAGGTAGCGGTCGCGACATGCAACGGTCGCGATCGGCAGCGATCGCGATAGGCAATGTTCGCGCTAGGCAACAGTCGCCACAGGCAACGGTCGCCATAGGCAACGGTCGCCAT
Source organism: Oxytorus armatus (assembly GCA_958009045.1). Classification (NCBI taxonomy): domain Eukaryota; kingdom Metazoa; phylum Arthropoda; class Insecta; order Hymenoptera; family Ichneumonidae; genus Oxytorus; species Oxytorus armatus. The sequence goes on along the minus strand of OY253748.1, from coordinate 2,163,252 downwards.
AGGCAACGGTCGCCATAGGTAACGGTCGCCATAGGCAACGGTCGCCATAGGCAACGGTCGCCATAGGCAACGGTCGCCATAGGCAACGGTCGCCATAGGCAACGGTCGCCATAGGCAACGGTCGCCATAGGTAACGGTCGCCATAGGCAACGGTCGCCATAGGCAACGGTCGCCATAGGCAACGGTCGCCATAGGCAACGGCCGCCATAGGCAGCGGTCGCTATAGCAAACCGTCGAGGTTTGAGTGAGAGAGCGCGTAGCACGAATTTGGGGCATCGACCCTTCGTTGTTTGCTGCAACTTTTTCTTGGAATTACTCAAGGATTAGAGATTTTACGCCATTTTGAAATTTTCGCAATATATCTGTGATCACTCTAATAATCGTAAATTTTCCGTTATCGAGTCGAAACTATTTTCACACGGAGGTTCAGGGACTAATTGTCTTTTTAAAGTTGATATTATAATCATAAAAATCGCCAACAAGTTTACAATCGATAAAAGTGAAATGTAGAGAGGTTGACATGAAATATCCCATATATATCTACATATACGTATAATACGGGATTTTGATGGTTGTACAAGACGTGCAGTGGATTTGTTGATGCCATGACGACGTGTTTTCGTGATAGGGATGAAAGATCACCGCACGAGAATCTCAATGTTTTACGTGCGTGTTTGTGTTAGTCCGATTGTGCAGCAGCAGCAAGCGTCTTCAGCTTTCTCCCGGGATATTCTTCATCCCCTTTGTTCGTCGCTTTTTATCCCATTGCGTCGGCAAAAAAAAAGTCGAGATTTTTTTTCCTGTCTTCTTATCTTGTCGCAAACGGATTGTGTGGGAGTTCAATCTAAGTATAACGTTACTCAAAATAAAATATAATATGAAGTATTGCTTAAAACACAAATATCAAAAATTTTTCTCATACCCACTTACCTTTGCAACGCCGAAAAACCAATAAAAATAAATCTAATAAAAAAAGTAAATAGGTCAAATTGTTTATTAAAGAATGCTTTATAAAAAGGCTCAGAAGCATTTTTATTGCAGGATTCATAATTCACGAGTGACCGCGCCTCAAAGTTTTTCATCCCCTCATTTTTCATCCTTTTCTGCTCGTAATTCTTTCATTATTAATGTTGCCCCGAAAAGTTACGAATCAACGTTGTAGACTTACGGTTACAGAGTTAAACAAAACAAAAAACGAATTGCACCCTTATTTTGAAGATGGCCCAAAAAGAAACCCAAAAATAAATCGCTTCGTCTTCAAGATGCACGATTGCTCTGTTCTTAACGCTGCTCTCACTGGACTTCTTGCTTCGGCAAAAATAGTCAAGACTTTTTTCCCTTCTTATCTTCTCGTATTAATCTGGGTTATCCCCGAAGGACTAAAGCACGTAAAATTTTTTTTTAAACCTCCCAACTTTGTAGAGCCGATTTTAGCAAATGGACGTTACGATAAATGTTTTTTTTTCATTTCAGTCGAATTACATTAATTTATATATCTGTAAATGTGAATTAAATATGTTTATTCGAGAAATAAAATTAATTCGACGGAAGAGCTTAAAAAATTGACATTAACAAAATCGTTGTTATGTTAATTTTATTTTTTTGACTTTACCATTTCTTAAAAAAAAAGAGCAATGGTAAAGATCGTTGGTGGTGTCTTAGTTTTTCGGATATTTTTCTCCCCGCTTTTTTTTCGACTCAACAAAAAGAAAAAGTGTTTTTATTCCAAGCTTGCCAACGTACTTTCGCAAGATTTTCTTGCTCACATTTTTCTTCGACATGAATTCCCCTCTCGAGTTGTCGAGAGGGTTGGCTTCATCCCTCCTGAGACCGCGGGTCTCTTCGCCCTCGTCTTTTATGTACATTTATATGTATGCATATACCTCAGCTTCGAGAAAAATCGAATTTTCACTTTTATACCATCAAGGCCAAAGTGCCAAGCACAACGAAATTCGACAGCCTGGAAAATTAGATCGTGCCCACATTGTCTGCTTTTTTTTTATCCCAGCTTTGAAATAAATATAAATACGAGATAAAGCGAGATAAGAATATTAAAAAAGTGAAGTAATATTAATGATGAAAGTTGAAACGATGGAAGATTAAGGAAAAGTCATTGAGCATTAAAATGGAGGACACTCCGTTACTAAAATAATTGACAATGCAGCATTACCAAAATAATTGATAATAGACCGTTACTAAAATAATTGGCATTGGAACATTACTAAAATAATTAATAATAGAGCATTACCAAAATAATTAAAAATGGCGTGTGACTAAAATAATTGATAATGGTTCATTATCAAGATAATTGATAATGAAGTATTACCAAAATAATTGATAATGGAGTATTACCAAAATAATTATTAATGGAGCATTATCCAAATAATGGATAATGGAGCATTACCAAAATAGTTGATAATAGACCGTTACTAAAATAATTGATAATAATCGATAATGGAGCATTACCAAAATAATTGATAGTGGACCGTTACTAAAATAACTGACAATGGAACATTACTAAAATAATCAATAATAGAGCATTACCAAAATAATTGATAATGGAGTGTCACTAAAATAATTGATAATGGTGCATTGTCAAGATAATTGATAATCATGTATTACCAAAATAATTGATAATGGAGCATTACCAAAATAATTTATAATAGACCGTTACTAAAATAATTGATAATGGAATATTACCAATATAATTGATAATAGACCGTTACGAAAATAATTGATAATGGAGCATTACCAAAATAATCGATAATGGAGCATTACCAAAATAATTTATAGTGAACCGTTACTAAAATAATTGACAATGGAACATTACTATAATAAATAATAATAGAGCATTACCAAAATAATTGATAATGGAGCGTCACTAAAATAATTGATAATGGTGCATTACCAACATAATTGATAATGAAGTATTGCCAAAATAATTGATAATGGAGTATTACCAAAATAATTGTTAATGGAGTATTATCCAAATAATGGATAATGGAGCATTACCAAAATAATTGATAATAGACCGTTACTAAACTAATTGATAATGGAACATTACCAAAATCATTAATAATGGAGCATTACCAAAATAATTGATAATGGAGCGTCACTAAAATAATTGATAATTACCAAAATAATTGATAGTGAACCGTTACTAAAATAATTGACAATGGAACATTACTAAAATAAATAATAATAGAGCATTACCAAAATAATTGATAATGGAGCGTCACTAAAATAATTGATAATGGTGCATTACCAACATAATTGATAATGAAGTATTGCCAAAATAATTGATAATGGAGTATTACCAAAATAATTGTTAATGGAGTATTATCCAAATAATGGATAATGGAGCATTACCAAAATAATTGATAATAGACCGTTACTAAACTAATTGATAATGGAACATTACCAAAATCATTAATAATGGAGCATTACCAAAATAATCGATAATGGAGCATTACCAAAATAATTGATAGTGGACCGTTACTAAAATAATTGACAATGGAACATTACGAAAATAATTCCGGTCCCAGTTCATTCGTAAAATCGAGGTCCGTACTTTGTAGTGTATCCGTACTTTAGAAAAATAATTTCGGAGATGTTCTCTCATTCCACCATCACGAAGTTTCGGTTCTGTGCGGGGAAGCAAAAATAAAATGATACTGGAATCGGTGTCCTCGATTCGTGCGCTGCTTTGTAGGTTAGGTTCGTCGCGCTACGATCATGCCATCTGAAGTGTGCGCATGACCGAAACCCGAGCATGACATCAATAGCCAATCATAATAGCGAGTCAGCCGGTTTCAGAATTAAATCGCATTTCGAGATATTTCGTGACACGTCTTTTTTATGGGGAGGGAACAAGATCAAATAACATCGTCTTCTTACGATTCTGCAATTTTTCGTTTTCCACCTTACGATAATGTACAATCTTGAAGTGCGTATGGATTGATAAATCGATGTTTTTTTTTTTTCATCTATATACACTCCCGCAAATATATTCATAACATCGCGCAAATATATTTCTCCCTCGGTATTCACGTTACGAGCGTCGATCCATACGCGTTGACGAACACACGTGTACAAACTCCGAGAGCGTATCACCCATGGACGCTCTCCATACGGCGAAGACTCGGGGAACGAAGAGGAATATCGGGCACGGTGTGTGCACAGATGTTGCCAACGATGGATTTCACTCTTTTTTTTCTCCTCATTCTCCGATTCGTTTTCTTTCTCATTCTCGAAGCGACGCGGCGAGGAAGGTGGGCGGGAGGTCATATAACAGGCCCTATCTAAAAACGTTTATTAGTCATTATGTAACTCGCGCAAATCTTCGAAAATTTTTTCGTGAAACAATATTCATCGGTAGGAAGGGGTGTACGAATATTCGGAAAATTAAAAGTGCCAGGCTTTTCGATATAATTAATTGTACTCGTACGAAAAACAAGTGCAAACGATTCGAGTAAACACAATGATTCAAATAATTCGTATTAAATTAACCGCTTATGTATACCATACGAGTCGGAAAATCGATTTTTGATAATGGTACATTATCAAAATAATTAATAAGAGAACATTACGAAAATAATTGACAATAAACCATTATCAAAATAATTGACAATGGACCGTTACTAAAATAATTGATAATGGAGCATTACCAAAATAATTGATAACGGAGCATTACCAGAATAATTGATAATGAACCGTCACCAAAATAATTGATAATGGTGCATCACCAAAATATTTGATAATGGAGCAATACCAAAATAATTGATAATGGTGCGTCACCAAAATAATTGATAATGGTGCATCACCAAAATATTTGATAATGGAGCAATACCAAAATAATTGATAATGGTGCATCACCAAAATATTTGATAATGGAGGAATACCAAAATATTTGATAATGGAGTATTATTAAAGTAATTAATAATGGAGCATTACCAAAATAATTGACAATGGAAAATTATCAAAACAATTGATAATAGACCGTTACTAAAATAATTGATAATGGAACATTATCAAAATAATTAATAAGAGAACATTACGAAAATAATTGATAATAAACCATTATCAAACAATTGACAATGGACCGTTACTAAAATATTTGATAATGGAGCAATACCAAAATAATTGATAATGGTGCATCACCAAAATATTTGATAATGGAAGAATACCAAAATATTTGATAATGGAGTATTATTAAAGTAATTAATAATGGAGCATTACCAAAATAATTGACAATGGAAAATTACCAAAATAATTGATAATAGACCGTTACTAAAATAATTGATAATGGAACATTATCAAAATAATTAATAAGAGAACATTACGAAAATAATTGATAACAAACCATTATCAAACAATTGACAATGGACCGTTACTAAAATAATTGATAATGGAGCATTACCAAAATAATTGATAACAGAGCATTACCAGAATATTGATAATGGAGCGTCACCAAAATAATTGATAATGGTGCATCACCAAAATATTTGATAATGGAGCAATACCAAAATAATTGATAATGGTGCATCACCAAAATATTTAATAATGGAGCAATACCAAAATAATTGATAATGGTGCATCACCAAAATATTTGATAATGGAGGAATACCAAAATATTTGATAATGGAGTATTATTAAAGTAATTAATAATGGAGCATTACCAAAATAATTGACAATGGAAAATTACCAAAATAATTGATAATAGACCGTTACTAAAATAATTGATAATGGAACATTACCAAAATAATTAATAATGGAGGATTACCAAAATAATCGATAATGGAGCATTATTAAAGTAATTGACAATGGACCGTTACTAAAATAATTGATAATGGAACATTGGCAAAATAATTGATAACGGAGCATTACCAAAATAATTGATAATGGAACATTATCAAAATAATTGATAATAGACCGTTACTAAAATAATTGATAATGGAACGTTACCAAAATAATTAATAATGGAGGATTGCCAAAATATTTGATAATGGGATATTATCAAAATAGTTAATAATGGAGCATTATCAAAATACTTGATAATGGAGGATTACCAAAATAATTAATAATGGAACATTATCAAAATAATTGATAATGGAAGATTACCAAAATAATTGATAATGGGGCATTATAAAAATAATTGACACTAGACCGTTACTAAAATAACTGATAATAAAGCATTACCAAAATAATCCATTCGACAAAAGATCTTCTGAATTTTTTATGTCAGTGTCCTTGAAATTTGCCAAAGCATCGAAAAAAAAAGTTCTCTTCTTCAAGTTCTTCCTGGAGAAGAACTTGAGCAATTTCTCGAATTAAAAGAAAAAAATCGATAAAAGCATTCTGTATTTATTGTATTTTTCATTTGTTTTTTTTTTTTTCACAAATGCATTGGATGCGCAAGCAAACCTCACACCGTCAAGCTAAGGGAGAGAAAAATGATTGAAATTGAAATGAGCTTAGTCGTTCCTCATCGTTTTTACGGATACACGTAAAAGCTTCCTGCACGAGGAAGCCAAAATTGGAATAGCCTTTTGTTTCGTGAACAATATGCAAATTTTATTTGCACTGTTTTTTTTTAATCGACGAGAAATCGTGGCCGAATTTCCAAAAGAAGAATTGATCAAAATGTTTTTTTTTGCTGTTGTGAAAAAATATTAAGACATTCGCATCATCGGGCACCGACCGGGAGTGCGTGGTTCGTCATTCGGCCACGAGAGGCCGCCAAACGGTAATTCCCAATTCCTACTCAAACCCTGGTAAATTCTTTACTTTTTCAAGCCTCTGTATAGCTTCGCGTTTAATGTTATAATCGGATAGGCGCATCACGTGAATGTGGGCGCGTGTTTATATCGAAGATTCAAGTCCGCGTACACCGGACAAAAATAATCATTCACGAAGATGTGCTTCTAACATCTCTCGCTGTCGGACAAAAAATAAACAGCCTGGCGGCTCTTCTCTCATAACCGTTCAACGATATTTTTTTCTCGTTTCATTTGTTTTGTTTTATTCTTATTCTTCCCTCACTCCAATCGCTCGTCTGAAAAGCTCAAGACTCGCGTAGGAAGAGCTTTTGCAAACGCAATGAGATAACACGCTCTATCTCTCTCTCTGTTATTCCTCGTCTTACGAGACGAGGACTCGTGCGTTCGCAATAATCTTTGAAAGATCCCAAAGCCTGACTGGTTCGGGGCAGGGGGAACAAACAAACTGGAAAGAGCAAATAGATGTGAGAAGTATAAGAAGGGCACGCAACATCCAGCTGGATAAATTTTATCCTGCAACCATGTTATTTTATTTATTTATTTTTTGTCTTAATCCCATTGACCTTGTACAAGTTGTCAAATTTCTTTCATCTCCTCGAATAACATTCCAAGTGTCCAAAAAATTCACTTTTTTTTAAGTCATTTTAATTAGGGGTCGCGGGCAATCTCGAAACGGATCGTATCGGAAATTCCAAACTGAAAATTTCGCGAAATGCTTTGCCAGTTGTTTGAAAAAATATTTCCATTGATTGATAAAAAAAATTCTCAGAAGGGTGCCATTTTTTAAGATAGTAGTCTGGTAACTTAAGCCGATTTTCATGTCTTTTTTGGAGGGCGTTTTTTTGTAGGAAAATAAAAATGAATCGTTTTGGATATTTAGGATGTTTTTATTTACATATTAAAGATACAAAAAAAAATTTTTTTGAAAAAATTTAATAGTTTATTATTATTATTATTATTGATCGAAGTTGGCACCTCGAAAAAAAAGCGCGTGGGTGGCCCCGGTGATTTTGGCTCTTGATGTTATCTGAAATAAAAAATTCTTGATAATTCTTAATCTATAGACATGTCATTCTGGTCGGAACTACTGAAGTTAAATTTCATGGATAAATAACAAAATGGCGGATAAATAAAAAAAAAAATTTTTTTATCTTAAATATGTAAATGAAAACATCCTAAATATCCAAAACGATTCATTTTTATTTTCCTACAAAAAAATGCCCTCCAAAAAAGACATGAAAATCGGCTTAAGTTACCAGACTACTACCTTAAAAATTTGTTTTATTTTTAAAGAAATAAATCGCATCCTTTCCTACAATTTTTCTCTGTACTTTTATCTGGATATTTGCTTACTCGTTCGTCGAGACATTTTGTCAACAGTCGTTGGGATTTTTGAAACGATTTTTTTTTTGTTTCTGTAACTCGAGAAGAATCGCGGAGAATCACCCCCCCAACCCCCGTTCCGGTCCCGCTGGTTTAACAAAAATTTCAATTTAATTTCCTTCAACGTTACCATTTGATTTAAATCAAAATATTTATTTCACTTGATTTCCATCGAGTGTAATAAAAATATATCGTTCAAGTGGTACGGTTAGAAAAAAACGAATAAAAAAAGTGTTGACTATGGAAACGCAAAAGCGACTTTAAGGGGGGAAATAGGGTTAGGATAGCGTTTTCTCAATGATTTTCATGAATTTTTTTATAGTATAAAAAATGAATATAATTTATTGAAACTTTGAGAATATTTTATACATATGTTTAAGTATATACTATAAAATTTTTGAAGAATTTCATTGAAAAACACCGACGATATTAGCGACCCCATATCGCAGGTCACAATCAGACTTAGCATTTTGTGTACATTCTGGAAGCCGCAATTTTCATCTGAAATCAAACGAGGTTGGAATTTACTTTTATTATATGTCTCTCTTCTATATGAACCTAAATGCTATGAAAAAAATAGATAATTGAATTTTTTACAGGGGTCAAAACAAAAAAGCATGATTTCTTGCCATTTTTCACAACTTTATTTGCAAAAAAAAATTATTTTAAATAATGATAATATTCCGATTTTAGGTTCATATAGAGCGCAATACTATGAAGAAAGTGACTGCCAATTTTCAAAACGATTGGTTGAAAACTTTTCAAACTGGCGTGTACGCAAGTTAAAAAAAGTCGTTTTCAGAAAAACGCGTTTGAAAAAATAGTACCAAGAAAAACAAGCAATATGGAGTCGCTAATATTTTATAGTATATACTTAAATATATGTATAAAATATTCTCAAAGGTTCAATAAATTATATTCATTTTTTATACTACAAAAAAATTCATGAAAATTATTAAGAAAACGCTGTCCTAACCCCATTTCCCCTCTCAATGGCTTATAACAATAGAACGTGTCGGAATTTTCATTTAAAATTTTGGGAACATATTTTTCAATAGTTTTACTAACAATTTATGGAATAAAAAAAATCAATTTTTTTAACCGTCTAACCTTGTTTCCACCCTTAACCAGCGAATTCGATACCAATGGAATCGAAAAGAAAAACAAAACGTATTCAAATTCCGATTAATATAATCCTGATTTGGCATTCAATTCGGACTTTGCGTAAAAAATTGACGGGAAAATTTGGCAATACCCTCTTGTAAATTAAATATAAAAATGAAAATATTTCTCTCGTTGCCAAAATTTTTACTGAACTAAAATATAGGAATATCGAAAAGAAACCGTCGAATGCTTTGGGCTAAAAAAAGCCCGGAGCTTCATTACGGCGGTTAAAGAAAAACCAAAATACGATGAGCAAGAAAAAAAAAATCGAGACCCTCGAAAAGGGCCCGTGACAATTGAAATCCGAGAAGTAATACGACAATCCCATTAAGCTGAAGAATTCGAATATCTCGCGATATCTCCAATTACGAGGATCGAATATATCCTGAGGAAAGCCGGATCATATTGTAATACCATTCTCAAGGGAGCTTCCCACATTCGTTTGTTCGATAGAGCACGGTGGTGGGCCTGATCGGACAAAAAAAAATATATATATATCGATCATCACCCCCTTTGAGGAAATTCGATATTACGGTCTCGCCACAGCAACCACAGTCTCTCTAAAACTCCGTGGTTTCGGCGCCGTACATGTGCTTTGGCCGACCCACTCAAGGGGTGACACCACTCTAGCGGCAGAAAAATAGGCCTAACTTTGACAATTCATTTTGGAAGTATGAAAAACGGAATGGGATTTCTTTTCATAGGGTTTGTTTAACACATATTGAAGTATGAAAAAAAAAAATTTTATTATCATTTTGATACAAAATGGCGGCGACAGAGCGCATCTTGAAAATCGTCTTTTCTTAAAACACCTTCACGGAAGGACGGTTTTCTCGTAAAGTATAAGACCTGCAATAAACAACCAAAATTCTTTATAATCTATATACTATTGGCTATGATACTGCGAAGGGGGTTTTTTTTTAAATCAACTTTTGTAGGAATGGTGGACTTTTGGAAAAATTAATCGATTTTTCGCCACAAAATGCAGTAAATTGTTTATAAAAAAAAGAGTTTACATTAAATGAAAAAACGGCTACGTGCTCTGATAGAGAATGTAATTGTGAAGCTACTGTCAAAATTTCAAATCGATCCATGCAACGGTGTTTAAGGGGGGAAATAGGGTTAGGACAGCGTTTTCTCAATGATTTTCATGAATTTTTTTATAGTATAAAAAATGAATATAATTCATTGAAACTGAGAATATTTTATACATATATTTAAGTATATGCTATAAAATTTTTGAAGAATTTTCTTGAAAAACACCGGGGATATTAGCGACCCAATATTGCAGGTCACAATCGGACTCAGCATTTTGCGTACATTCTGGAAGCCGCAATTTTCATCTGAAATCAAACGAGGTTGGAATTTACTTTCATTATATGCCTCTCTTCTATATGAACCTAAATGCTATCAAAAGAATAGAAAATTGAATTTTTTACCGGGGTCAAAACAAAAAAGAATGATTTTTTGCCATTTTTACAACTTTATTTGCAAAAAAAAAAATTAGTTTAAATAATGATAATATTCCGATTTTAGGTTCATATAGAGCGCAATACTATGAAGAAAGTAAGTGCCAATTTTCAAAACGATTGGTTGAAAACTTTTTAAACTAGCGTGTACGCAAGTTAAAAAAAAGTCGTTTTCAGAAAAACGCGTTTGAAAAAATAGCGCGCTCGGGATCTGAAGAAGAGCCACTCACTTTAATAGCTTATAACAATAGAACGAGTCGGAATTTTCATTTAAAATTTTGGGAACATATTTTTCAATAGTTTTACTAACAATTTATGAAATAAAAAAAAATCGATTTATTTAACCGTCTAACCCTATTTCCCCACTTAAATGATGCGTGCTGCCAGTTTGAAAATGGCGATTTTTAAGATGGGCTCTGTCGCTGCCATTTTGTATCAAAATGACAATAAACATTTTTTTTTTTCATACTTCAATATGTGTTAAATGAACTCTCAGAAAAGAAATCCCATTCCTTCTTTCATGCTCCCAAAATAAATCGTCAAAGTTCGGCCTTCTTTTCTGCCGCTAGAGTGGTGTTACTCCTAAACCTCAGCCCTACTACTGGCGATCCATTTTTCGGTCTCGATGTGGAATGATGGAAAATAAAATTAACGCGGTAGTCTGGTCTAGAGTGAGATTTTTGACGTCATTTCTAATGTGCAATAATTTTTAAACCGTTGAAGTTGTCTTGATGAAAATTTACACGTGCATTTATTGATCCTTAGAGAATGCTTGTACCTTGAAAAAAATAATTCTAAATATTTTCATGTAGTTTTTTGCCTTGTTGCAACATGGTGCGCCGAAAGCCGCCTCAATCGGCGCCCACTCTGGACGATGTTGTATGCATCTGAAAAAAAAATTATATATATATTCTCAATCTGTATGAGCATTCTGAGCACTGGTAGCAGAATTGGTACTTAAAAAAATTTTTTGACAAAATGGCGGCCTGTTGAACTTTCATTAATGATATTTCATGCATTTTCGGGTATTCGACGATTTATAAAATGTCGGCAAAATTATTGTTCGACTCAATTCTGCTACCAGTCCTCAGAAACAGGCTACTTAAGGTACGTGCAAAATTTGAGCTCGATCGGTCAATTAGCTATCGAGATATCGTGGGCGCCAATTTGAAAAACATAATTCTGAGATAAACGCGTTCAAAGTATTGACACCGTTAAATGAGCGACTCAGTAGTCTCTGCGTTAGCTGCTTCCCGACCGTGCTACCTGAGCGCGCGGTTTGCTTAGAATTTTTATTTCTCGGCTAATTTTTGAAATATCAATAAACGGTTTTCAGGAGCGTATGAAGAACGGTCCAAGGAATAAGAAAATGAAAAAAAAAAAAAAAAACGATTTTTTCAAATTTCTAGACCAGACTACCGCCTTAAGACCGTCAGCGATGAACCAGAGAGGAAAAAACGATCGGGAATGTTGGTGCTTAGAGCCCTACCGATAAATATGTTAAAGAGAAAAGATTTCCCTAACCTCAAAAAAACAAAAAGAATAATAAAGCGTTTAGAGTTTCGAGATCGATAGCGGAATGACAGCGGCATTCGGTGTCCCATTCCCCGATCATTTGTTCACGAGTTTCACTAGGGTTGTACGTACGTACGCTGCGAAGTTTCCCACATGAAACAATAGAGGTCCGATGTCCCCCTTCGGTGAAGGATCTTGGGTTTAGTTGTCAGAGGGTAGGAGGAGGGTCGGCGTGTGGAAAGCCGTCTCGAATTTCGCTGAATCGAAGGTGATGCCTATGGGTCCGGACCTCGAGTATATTCTGTACGCCGGAAGTGCAGGGCTTGCAGATTCACGCACGTTTCTGGTCCCGAAACGTGAACGACGTTTTTGGAGGGTGCAAAATCGATTTGTTCTCAAGTAGCCTTACGACACACTGTTAACCAGCTCACGTCTGTCTAGCAATATTAACGCTGGAGTGTCGGAGCTGTATCAGCTTGTACCGACTGAGGAACTTTAAGATGAAAGGACAATGGTCGATTTCTATAGGAGATAAGATTTGTGGAAGATTGCCGGACGATGAGAGGCTTTTTACGAGGAAAAAAAACGCTGCAACCCTCCGTTGGAAGGATCCAGTTTGGAGAATTCGGATATCAACGTACGAATTCAAGGTAGATTACCTGAGAGTCCAGGTGGGTTCGTAATCGTGAAAATCACGTGACAAGTGGTTCCACTTGGACTTCCGGGTCCGGGAGACTGGGAATTCAAGTTGAAGACCTCGGAAGTTCAAGCGAGAATCTGGTGTGGGGTAGATTCCCTTCCGGAATTCATTTTGCATGGAGTGTCAGAGTCGTGTCGTCTTTTACCAATTGAGCAACGTCAAGAGACGTGCAGCCGATAGTCGACTTGTGGAAGCGATTGGATTAATGGTCATTACCAACCAACGAGAAGCTCGTTACGGAATATAACCTGGAACCCCATCAAAAGGCGTCAGTTAAGAAGGCAGGGCAGGAAATGCTGGATCATTAGTAATAGTCTGGTATTGAGGGTGGAAAACGAGGAAATTCACCTGGAAATTTAGGTCAGTTAGTAAAATTTATGATAATCCATGAAATTCATTTGGAAAATGGCTACCCACCCGGGACTCTAAATAGAATTCAGAGAACTCCAATGGGGTGAGCCAGAAATTCAGTTGAAGAAACTAGGAATCCAGGTGGAACGCCTCAGGAGTTCAAGGGAGAATCTGGTGTGCGGACGATGACTTCATTCTGGGAGACATTTTGTTGGAGTCTCAGAGTCGTATCGTCTTTTACCGATTGAGAAACGTCAAGAGACGTGCAGCCGATAGTCGACTTGTGGAAGCGATCGGATTAATGGTCAGTACCAAACAATGAGAGGCCACGGAAAATAACCTGGAACTCCATCAAAAAGAGGCAGATAACAAACTCAGGAAGCAGGGTAGAAAATGCTGGATCATTGTTGATGCAGCCTGGTATTGAGGGTGGAGAACCTGGAAATTCACCTGGAAATTCTCGTCGTTTAGTAAAATTTATGAAAATCGGTGAAATCGATTTGGAAAATGGCTACCCACCCGGGACTCCAAATAGAATTCAGAGAACTGCAATGGGGAGAGCCAGAAATTCAGTTGAGGGAACTAGAAATCCAGGTGGAACGCCTCAGGAGTTCAAGCGAGAATCTGGTGTGCGGAAGATGACTTCATTCTGGGAGACATTTTGTTGGAGTCTCAGAGTCGTATCGTCTTTTACCGATTGAGAAACGTCAAGAGACGTGCAGCCGATAGTCGACTTGTGGAAGCGATCAGATTAATGGTCATTACCAACCAGTCAGAGGTTCGTTACGGAAAATAACCTGGAACTCCATCAAAAAGAGGCAGATAAGAAACTCAGGAAGCAGGCTAGAAAATGCTGGATCATTGTTGATGCAGTCTGGTATTGAGGGTGGAGAACCTGGAAATTCACCTGGAAACTCTGGTCAGTTAGTAAAATTTATGATAATCCGTGAAATTCATTTGGAAAATGGCTACCCGCCTGGGAGTCCAAATAGAATTCAGAGAACTGCAATGGGGAGAGCCAGAAATTCAGTTGAGGGAACTAGGAATCCAGGTGGAACGCCTCAGGAGTTCAAGCGAGAATCTAGTGTGCGGAAGATGACTTCATTCTGGGAGACATTTTGTTGGAGTCTCAGAGTCGTATCGTCTTTTACCGATTGAGAAACGTCAAGAGACGTGCAGCCGATAGTCGACTTGTGGAAGCGATTGGAATAATGGTCATTACCAAACAATGAGAGGCTACGAAAAATAACCTGGAACCCCATCAAAAAGAGGCAGATAAGAAACTCAGGAAGCAGGGTAGAAAATGCTGGATCATTGTTGATGCAGCCTGGTATTGAGGGTGGAGAACCTGGAAATTCACCTGGAAACTCTGGTCAGTTAGTAAAATTTATGATAATCCGTGAAATTCATTTGGAAAATGGCTACCCACCTGGGACTCCAAATGGAATTCACAGAACTCCAATAGAGAGAGAGCCAGAAATTCAATTGAGGAAACTAGGAATCCAAGTTGAACACCTGAGGAATTCATACGAGGACCTGAGGAGTCTCGTGGGAATTTATTTGCCTACTGGTAATCCACGTCTCTCATGAAACTCGCACCGTGAAGACAAACTTTTTTTTGACCCGCCAATCGAGTTAGAACCCTCGGAAACCTTGAACCCTAATTGGAAACGCTATTGGAATCGATCTAAATGTACTAGTTGAATTTGTAGGATTGAACATACTCATTAGAGTGTGTCGAAAACATATTCTCTGAACTTCGTGTCCGAGCATAAAATCTAAAAAATATAAAAATACCAAAAAAATAATACGATTATTTAATATATATTTTTTTAACGAAAGGGAGAAAGGCACGATCGGTCTCCCATCATTGACAAAATTTTTAAACGATTTTACAGTGCTTCTCGAGAGAGGAGTGCTCTGGTAATTGAGCCTTGAGGGTGGCTCACAATTTTCTTCTTTATTTCCATTGAGCCACCTCTTGGATTTTTTCACCAGCGTCCTCCTTTTGCGAGAAGCAATGGGAAAGTATTTTCCAATTATACTTCATGGTGGGACAGGGAGAAAAAAAAGAAGGTTTTCGACACACCCTGTTATTTGTATGTAGACGGCTTTGTACGAGATCACAGAGACTCAAAGGGAATACAAAATATCGTTTTTAACGGTGGATAAATGGAAATAGCAAGTACCATCAGGGAAAAACAGTGCAGAGGTTATTCAATCAAACTACCGTGATAGTCCGATGTTTAGTGCAAGGAGACCAGCTTCTGGTGTCTCGAATCCCTTAACTCTTTGTACCTTACCAACCCTTGACTTCTTCTTTTTGCCTCAACCCTTTACCCCCTCATTCTTTTCCGTTCTTGGTCCAATGCCTCCTTCTCCTCTATCACTTTTTCTCGCTTCTCCTCGACGTTTACTCGTTCTTTCTCATTTGGCTGGAACATCTCGTCCATATAACGCCGCTCTGTTCTCTCATTGTTGTTGGAACACGAACGGGAACTGCACGCTTCTCTGGAGTGGCTCCAGACACAAAGGCCTCTGTATTACGTTTCCACTTTGCTCTTCCGGGTGTCTTCCTCATCTACTGTTGGATGGAAGAGACTACGAATGCTTTACTTCCTCTACGGGGTTGATGCTTCGTTCTCACCCCTATTTTTTCACTCTTTCTCTCTCTCTCTCTCTCTCACTCCTCATCCGGCTTCCGTTCATCATACAGATAAATTTAACAGTTGTTTAAGATAGTAGTCTGGTAACTTAGGCCGATTTTCATGTCTTTTTTGGAGGGCGTTTTTTTGTAGGAAAATATAAATGAATCGTTTTGGTTATTTAGGATGTTTTTATTTTCATGTTAAAAATACAAAAAAATTTTTTTTTGAAAAAATTTAATCGTTTATTATTATTATTATTATTGATCGAAGTTGGCACCCCGAAGTTGGCAGCCCGAGTCCTAACTTTTTTTCTACCTAACCGATTGCTCTCAAATTTTAACAGGCTACTCTACACACTTATAGTTCTCGTCGGAACCACCGAGAAATTTTTTCACCCCTAACTTTCTATTTTACAACCCCTTCTTTGCTAAAGTCCTTTTATTTTAGCAAAGAAGGGGTTGTAAAATGAAAAGTTAGGGTTGAAAAAATGTCTCAGTAGTTCCGACGAGAACTATAAGTGTGTAGAGTAGCCTGTTAAAATTTGAAAGCAATCGGTTCGGTAGAAAAAAAGTTAGGACCCGGGCTGCCAACTTCCAGGTGCCAATTCCGATCAATAAAAATAATAATAATAAACTATTAAATTTTTTCAAACATTTTTTTTTTTGTATCTTTAATATGTAAATAAAAACATCCTAAATATCCAAAGCGATTCATTTTTATTTTCCTACAAAAAAACGCCCTTCAAAAAAGACATGAAAATCGGCTTAAGTTACTAGACTACTACCTTAAAGCTTCAAGCTGATTCCTGGTTCGTCGTCAATAAGTGGTTACACAATGGATCTCCGAAATCTTTCGCAGATTTTGAACGTTATCACGGTACAGTGCTCGTGGACAAATTAAGGGAGGAAATAGGGTTAGGACAGCGTTTCCTCAATGATTTTCATGAATTTTTTTATAGTATAAAAAATGAATATAATTTAATGAAACTTTGAGAATATTTTATACGTATATTTAAGTATATACGATAAAATTTTTTAAGAATTTCCTTGAAAAACACCGACGATATTAGCGACCCCATATTGCAGGTCACAATCAGACTCAGCATTTTGCGTACATTCTGGAAGCCGCAATTTTCATCGGAAATCAAACGAGGTTGGAATTTACTTTTATTATATGTCTCTCTTCTATATGAACCTAAATGCTATCAAAAAAATAGAAAATTGAATTTTTTACAGGGCTCAAAACAAAAAAAACATGACTGTTTGCCATTTTTTACAACTTTATTTGCAAAAAAAAATTATTTTAAATAATGATAATATTCCGATTTTAGGTTCATATAGAGCGCAATACTATGAAGAAAGTAACTGCTAATTTTCAAAACGATTGGTTGAAAACTTTTCAAACTAGCGTGTACGCAAGTTCAAAAAAAGTCGTTTTCAGAAAAATGCGTTTGAAAAAGTAGCAAAACGCTGAGTCTGATTGTGACCTGCAATATGGGGTCGCTAATATCGTCGGTGTTTTTCAAGGAAATTCTTCAAAAATTTTATAGTATATACTTAAATATATGTATAAAATATTGTCAAAGTTTCAATAAATTATATTCATTTTTTATACTATAAAAAAATTTATGAAAATCATTGAGAAAACGCTGTTCTAACCCTATTTTCCCCCTTAATGGCTTATAACAATAGAACGAGTCGGAGATTTTATTTAAAATTGAATAAAGGATTAGTTTTGTTTTTGCTGCGCATTTTCGTGGATTTTTCAAATTTTCCACGAATACTTCTGGACACTTCTAAAAATAAATACGGCACTTCCTACTATTTCCCGTCGTTATTTCAACGTTTATAATTGATGTGATCTACCTGCCACTTTGAAAAATAAAAATAACAACAAGAAAAGAACGTCCGAAAAGGTTGCCTCACGGTTGTCCCGCTCATGAGGTTTTAATTAAAGGACCGTGCGCTACGCTCTTGGGTCTCGGTCAGGAATATCATACGGTGTGAGCTCTGGCGCTCGTATCATCCACGCATCACTAATTTTCGTATGCATTCGCATCGAGCACGTACCCACTGCGGTCTCGTTTACCATCCGGTATTCGGCGTACTCGGCGACGGCGAATATTAGGGACGGATGAGAGAGGATTATTGTGTAAACTTCAAGGGAAGCGTAAACCCCTTTCACCGGTCTTTCCGCGCTTGTTAGTGCGACAGAGACTGAGAAAAACCTTGTTAGCGCATTTTTTCCCGAAGACGGCACGATCGAATGGGAGGAAATAGGGTTAGGACAGCGTTTTCTCAATGATTTTCATGAATTTTTTTATAGTATCAAAAATGAATATAATTTATTGAAACTTTGAGAATATTTTATACATATACTGAAGTATATACTATACAATTTTTATACATATATTTAATTATATACTATAAAATATTAGCGACCCCATATTGCAGGTCACAATCAGACTCAGCATTTTGCGTACATTCTGGAAGCCGCAATTTTCATCTGAAATCAAACGAGGTTGGAATTTACTTTTATTATACGTCTCTCTTCTATATGAACCTAAATGCTATCAAAAAAATAGAAAATCGAATTTTTTACAGGGGTCAATACAAAAAAGCATGATTTTTTGTCATTTTTTACAACTTTATTTGCAAAAAAAAATTATTTTTAATAATGATAATATTCCGAGTTTAGGTTCATACAGAGCGCAATACTATGAAGAAAGTAACTGCCAATTTTCAAAATGATTGGTTAAAAACTTTTCAAACTAGCGTGTACGCAAGTTCAAAAAAAGTTGTTTTCAGAAAAACGCGTTTGAAAAAATAGCGCGCTCGGGGCCTGAAGGAGAGCTACTCACTTTAATGGCTTATAACAATAGAACGAGTCGGAATTTTCATTGAAAATTTTGGGAACATATTTTTCAATAGTTTTACTAAAAATTTATGAAATTAAAAAAAAATCGATTTTTTGAACCGTCTAACCCTATTCCCCCTTAACGAGGTGGATTCGTTCGCTTCTTCGTCCCAGGAAAGGTCCTTCGAGGAACTTAGCAAAAGTTCCGAAATAAATTCCAGAGCAAGGAGCTTCGATAGATGTTATCTCGGGAAAATTTTATCTCAGACAATTTCGTGAAGATCGTTAATTAACTCCCGTTCGAGGGGTGATACATCTATCAAAGTGCACGATAAAATATTTGCACGATCGAGCAACGACCACCAGGATTCCAAGGCCAATTAATGCACCACCCAAGCGAACGTTCGTTCGCAGCGTGGACAATCCGGAATGACGAACTGGTACGCGTCTCTTACTGATTGGTCCATGTCTTCGCGCGAGGGCTACGAAGCAATATCGGTCCGTGTGTTGACCGTGTGTATTAGGGTGGTTCTTAATTTGGTGATGTTGGAAATTCTTTGGTATTGTTCCTCAAAAGTAATCAACAGATCTAGAAAAAAAATTGGGCGCAAGCGGAACTTTGTCCAATAATTCTAACCCAACCCACCGAGCTGTCGAATTTTTATATGAAAAAATGCATGCATTCAACATTTTGTTAAGAAAATTGTTTATTATTTCAAAACTATTTATGATAAAAGAATTTTATATAACGTTTTTGTAGGAAATATAATGCTCTACAAAAAAGGTATCTTGTGAAATTCTCGTGAATCTAATATTTATCACGTAATTAGCAAAAAACTGTCATCATTTATTCCAAAAGTCGATCATTATGGTCAAAACAGGAGTTTGACGTCGAATAGCTGCAATTTATTTTTCGTATGTATATAAGATTATGAAGAAATACGTAGCGCACTCAACAATGAAATGTAAACAATATTCAAATTTTCAATTTTATCAATTTTATTGTGAATTATAATGAATGATGTCATATATTTTAAAAATCAACTTACAATAATGAATTACATCGGTTGGAGCAAAGTTGCTTTGTTAATATCAGGATATTTTTTTTTTATATTCTTCAATTATTTGTACAATGAATTGTTTCTGATCTTCATCACAAGTGAGACGATCATTGTACACTGTAATAAGTTTCACTCCTTTTTCTGCAACATCGTTAACCACTTTAATTCCTTTAACTATTTTTAAGCCTTATAAATAATTTTCATTAGAAATCCGCTCGCTCACATCGTTATCAAAAAATGAGGAGTCGATTTCAAATCTTTCGAAAAAAGCCATCGATTTGGAACTGATAAAGAAATCAATGTCCTTATCGATCAAAGAAGAAAAATTTCTCATGAGTGATAATGAAATTGATAAAATTGAAAATTTAAGGGCGGGGTAAGGGTTTTCACTTTCGAAAAATCGAATTTTTTTTGTCTTATCTTAATGTTTAACATTTCAAGAATATGTCCTTAAAATTTTAAACCGATCTAAGCAATATTCTTGAAGTTATTGTCTTATTAATCTCCGGGCCTTTAACGCTATACCTCTAACAGCTGCGGGCGGTCGGGCTAGCAGTGCAGCTGTCGAACAGGTATACAGTTTATTCATTGCTATTGTGTATATAGTATATAGTGTATACTATACACTACAATATTGCTGTCTGCTGTATGAAGCTGGAATCGATGATTCTGTGTAAGTTGGAAAAAAAAAAAATTTTCTTCACTTTTTTACTTCATAAACTTTAGACGCGTTTTTCTCAAATCTACTTTTTCAAAGTCCGTGTTCACTGCCATTTGAAAACTACTCGACCGATTCATTTCAAACTTCGTACACATTTTCTACATATAAAATACCTCCCCCCAACGTTTAGTTCAATTTTTTTTTTTTACCTTAAGGGTGTTTCCCACCCACAAAATGGCGGAATTTTTCGTGGAAAATAACAGTTCACACTTTAGATGGCCGCCAAAAATTTTTAAATGAAAAAAAAAAAATTATCAGAGAACGTTGGGGGGAAGATTTGATTATAATTTGACTAAATTCTCATGGTTTTTCATTTTCAAATAATTTCCGGCCGAGTTATAGTGAACACCGCAAATTGTTTTTTTTCCAAGACGTTCTGGGGGAAGCTCTGTTACGGGCTTATGCTTCAATATTTCCGCATGAAAAAATTACACAACATTGTCAAAAGTATGCTCAATAATGTACAAAAGGTTTGAATAAAATTGCTCAATCCATATTTGAGAAAAAAAATCGCAAAAAAAGGTGTTTTTTTTACGCTGAAACCCTTACCCCTCCCTTAAATATCGTTCACATACTGTTATTGAGTGCACTACGTATCTCTTCACATTTCTAATTGCATATGAAGCAAACATTGCAGTTTTTCGACGTCAAACTCCTCTTTTGGCCATAATGATTAACTTGTGGAATAAATTATGACAGTTTTTTTGGTAATAACGTGATAAATATTAGATTCACAAGAATTTTACAAGATACCTTTTTTGTAGAGCATTAAATTTCCTATAAAACACACAATATAAAATTTTTTTATCATGAATAGTTTTGAAATAATGAACAATTTTCTTAAAAAAATGTTGAACGCATGCATTTTTTCATATAAAAATTCGACAGCTCGGTGGGGTGGGTTAGAATTATTGGACAAAGTTCCGCTTGCGCCCAATTTTTTTTCCGGATATGTTGATTACTTTCAAGGAACAATACCAAAGAATTTCCAACATCACCAAATTAAGTACCACCCCATTGTGTATCGCCCATTTCGTTGCGACGAAATTACATTCTGATATCACGTCGTGTCAATGTCGTTCCGACGATACAAACAATTCGTTAATGTCCATCAGAATCTATGAAACCCGAGAATGCTTCGTGCTCCGAGTCCACTGTCCGCTCCATTAGTCACTTCCGGATCCAATTTTCAAAGCGACGGAGCAACAATTTTATTTATACCACGGGATTGCGACAGATGCTGGTCCAGTATGCGGAGGTGAGGATTCTTGGGGGGGGGGGGGGGGGGGGGGGTGTGTGTGAAACGAGAGAGAAAATGTATGTCGTCCCATAGTCATTTTCCGTGTACACTCTCCCCGGGCTCATGGAATTAGTGCCGAGGCGAACCACGCCCTTACATAAACAGCGTAATTGCGGAGGCGCGTGAGGGCGCGTTTCATCGCCAACACATAGAGCTGCCATGCCCTTCGCTTTGAAACAGGGGTGGCTTTGACTTGGTTTTCGGGGCGCTGTCCTCCTACGCGATACTTCTCGGTTGCTTCGGTACCGACCGGCTTTTATCCTCGCACTATTGTGACAAAACGACTTTACTTCGACTCTCCGGTTAATAGGGCAAGAAGGGTCCAAACTTCCCTTCGCGAGAACAGACCCCTCAAGCTCTCGTCTGACTCGACGCCCGAAACTACGATGGCTTTCTCGCACGAAATGTACGCAAACTTATCTTGGTAAATCTTGAAGGCGCCTCACGTTAACAGGGGCCCCGGCCAACGGGGAAATAATAACGTCATGTTTTCTCATGAATCGCCCCTGAAAAGACACCCTCTTTCGTTACTACCCTCTCCGCGGCTCTGGATCCCTCTTTTTTCGGTCCAGGTTGGGGCGGAAGCAGGGAGTGGATTTTCTTCTTTGGCTCGACGGGAAATATGTGGATTTGGATAGGGAAATGGAGGCAGCGAGCTTGAGTTCGGATCGTCTCCTGGATTCATGGTGTCCTGTCGGAATTCTCATTTGTTTATCGAGCTTGCAATCACCGCGGATGGCAACTTGAACTTTAGTCGCAATATAACCAGTGGCTTTTTCAAGTGACGACATTCTGGTGCGCAGAAAAAAAAACCTAACTTTGACAATTTATTTTGGGAGTATGAACAAAGGAATGGGATTTCTTTTCTCAGGCTTTGTTTAACACATATTGGACCATGAAAAAAAAAATTCTTATCATCCGTTTGATACAAAATGACGGCGACAGAGGTCGATCTTGAAAATCGTTTTTTTCTCTTAAACATCTTCACGGGAGGACGGTTTTCTCGTTAATTATAAGACCTGGAACAAAAAACCAACTAATTTTATAATCTATATACTGTTCGCTATGGGATTACGAAGGGGGTTTTTTTTTAAATCAAATTTTGTAGAAATTGTGGACTTTTGAAAAAATTAATCGATTTTTTGCGAAAAAAAAGCAGTAAATTGTTTATAAAAAAAAAAGTTTACATTAAATAAAAAAATGGCTAGGTACTCCGAATGAGAATGTAATTGTGAAGCTACCATCAAAATTTCAAATCGATCTATGCAACGGTGTTCAAATAACGCGTCCTCCCAGTTTGAAAAAGACGATTTTCAAGATGGGCTCTGTCGTCGCCATTTTCTATCAAAATCATAATAAAATTTTTTTTTTTCACACTTCAATATCTCTCAAATAAACCCTCTGAAAATAAATCCCATTCCTTTTTCCATACTTACAAAATAAATCGTCAAAGTTAGGCCTTTTTTTCTGCCGCTAGAACTCTGAGCACGATATCTCGAAAGCCGATCGTAATAACGAGTTATCCAGCTTCAGAAATAGAGAGATATTTCGAGATATTTCGTGACATGACTTTTTTTTTCTAGGGGTGATGATCGGGGAATTTAGACTTTTTTTTTCAAACCAGTGAATACGGTGGGAAAATGTCTAATATGTAGGAACTTCAATTAACACCCGACGTTTTCTGTCTGTGCTACGAACTAATTGAATGAATTTTTTTTTCTGTTCCAGGTGAGTTAAAAAAGGTGGAAATCATCGTTGTATACCGACCTGCCGATGGATCATAAAAGAACCCATCCGAGCATTGTGCAGTGCACTTTATAGAGCGTGCAAATTAGAAACTTGCACTTTGCATCCTCCATTTCCGAATCCTCGCAGAGGATGCTCCAAATAAAAATATTACAAGGAAGAAACGCGCAAGTTTTAATGTACACTTATTTTCTTCCTCGTCGAGGAAGTGACATATTTTTTGTATTTTTTTTTTAATGCCATTTAATTAGTGTGTGTGTATGTAGCGAGATCGAAAATATGAAAATTCTATTGGGAATTACCATGGACGCGTGGCCTATTCAATATGGCGGCTCATTCCCAGTCAGCCCAAGTCAGCCAGCACTAATTAGCACGGGGTTACAGTAGTAAACCCTCGATCTTCATACATTTTTCGGCGAAATATAATGCTTTTCAGTACGATCTGATAATCAGTATATAACGCGCCATGTTTGAGATAGTAGTCGGGTAACTTAAGCCGATTTTCATGTCTTTTTTGGAGGGCTCTTTTTTGTAGAAAAATAAGAATGAATCGTTTTGGATATTTAGGATGTTTTTATTTACATATTAAAGATACAAAAAAAAATTTTTTTGAAAAAATTTAATAGTTTATTATTATTATTATTATTGATCGAAGTTGGCACCTCGAAAAAAAAGCGCGTGGGTGGCCCGGGTGATTTTGGCTCTTGATGTTATCTGAAATAAAAAATTCTTGATAATTCTTAATCTATAGACATGTCATTCTGGTCGGAACTACAGAACTCAAATTTCATGGATAAATAACAAAATGGCGGACTTTGGAAAACAAAGTTTCTTTTTCCAAAGTCCGCCACAAAACAACAACAATAACAAAATGGCGGACTTTGGAAAAAAAAACTTTGTTTTCCAAAGTCCGCCATTTTGTTATTTATCCATGAAATTTAACTTTAGTAGTTCCGACCAGAATGACATGTGTATAGATTAAGAATTATCGAGAATTTTTGATTTCAGATAACATCAAGAGCCAAAATCACCGGGGCCACCTACGCGCTTTTTTTTCGAGGTGCCAACTTCGATCAATAATAATAATAATAATAAACTATTAAATTTTTTCAAAATTTTTTTTTTTTGTATCTTGAATATGTAAATAAAAACATCCTAAATTCCCAAAACGATTCATTTTTATTTTCCTATGAAAAAACGCCCTCCAAAAAAGACATGAAAATCGGCTTTAGTTACCAGACCACTACCGGCTAACACCATTCTAGCGACAGAGAAAAAAAAGACCAACTTTAACGATTTGTTTTTGCAGTATTCAAAAAAGGAATAGGATTTCTTTCCAGAGGGTTTATTTAGCACATATTGAAGTATGAAAAAAAAATGTTCATCATCATTTCGATACAAAATGGCGGCGACAGAGCCCATCTTGAAAATCGTCGTTTTTTTCAAACACCTTCACGGGAGGACGGTTTTCTCGTAAAGTATAAGACCTGGAACAAAAAAGCAAACAAATTTTATATTCTATATACTATTGGCTATGGGGAATACGTGGGGGTTTTTTTTTAAATCAAATTTTGTAGAAATGGTGGACTTTTGAAGAAATTAATCGATTTTTCGTCGAAAAAAAGAACATTAAATTGTTTATAAAAAAGAAAGTTTACGTTAAATCGAAAAACGGCTGGGTACTCCGATAGAGAATGTAATTGTGAAGCTACTATCAAAATTTCAAATCGATCCATGCAACGGTGTTCAAGTAATACGTCCTCGCAGTTTGAAAAAAAAACAAACGATTTTCAAGATGGGCTCTGTCGCCGCCATTTTGTATCAAAATGATGATAAAATTTTTTTTTCCATACTTCAATATGTGCTGAATAAACCCTCTAAATAGAAATCCTATTCCTTTGTTCATACTCCTAAAATAAATCGCCAAAGTTCGACCTTTTTCTTTCTGCCGCTAGAGTGGCGTCACCTCTTAACCTCACAATCAGAAAAATCTTGCCCGCCACACTGCGGCTAAGTAAATAACATCGAATAACAAACTATTGCTCGTAGCATCGATCTATCGTACGACACAATGGTTCAGCGCGTCGCAAAAGAACAATAATCAACGACGGAAATGTGTTGCAAAAAAAAAAAACAAAAACAATGTAGGTCGCATAAATTAATCCCCGCAGAATTCCAGCTGTCCGTTTCGCGAAATGCCCGGGAATTTCGTGAAATATCTACAAGTATTACCTGCATTGGGTCAGGCTCCGGCGAGGGCCAGGGTCGTTGGAAAAATTTGTCTTCACGAGCGCTTTGGTGACGCCGGCTGAAATATCGCGCCGCGGCGATAGCGAGAAATTCGCGCGGCCAATAAAATTTCAGGGACGTGGGCAAAGTTCCAGGAAAGGTTGCGCGCCGGACATTTGATGCCTCGGCTCAAGTATGATACACCGCCGAGGAACGGTATGTTTTGTCTCGTACACGCGAGGACTGGAGAATCGATCCACGAAGCAACGAGCCTCCTACAACGCGATTTGTTTCGGGCTAAACAATGACGTCAACCGACGTATTTATATGGGCTTTCTCGCCGTTATGTTGATCACTTGTCTTTCTCCGAGAATTTCACCGAACCGTCCAATCGGCGAACCGAAGGAAAAAACACGAAGGACTACGTTTTTTTTCCATAAATCAAAGAAAAAATTACTACATCCGTTGAAAAAGTAACGTTATTTTAACTGAAAATGACGTACAGTGCTTTCGGAATACCGAACAATATTTTTCTCTGAAAAGCACATGAAAAAACTGGAATTATATAGTACAATCAATAGAGAATATTGTGGCGCATTAAAAATAAAGGACATTTTTTTTTTTTTAATTAGGTTCAGTATCACGTACTGAATGTGAATTAACAAAATGTAACAAACCGTATTAGCCAATATCTCCGTTACCGTGCACTTCAGGCCAAAAATAGTAATAACCTTTTTTGTAGATAATTGAATTTTCCATATTTTTTTCTAAATAATTTTTTTTGTATCACTTATCGTTTACGACTTATACGAATGTTAAAATTTATTTATGCACTTTTTGACCTGTATCTCTCCTAATAATTGTTTAAACGATAAAATGCTAATAACTTATAGCATTATATCTCCTTTACCGTGCACTTTAGGCAAAAAATGGTAATAACCTTTCTTGTAGATAATTGAATTTCCTATCTTTTTTTCTAAATAATTTTTTTTGTATCAGTCACCGTTTACGACTTATACGACTGTTAAATGTATTTATTCACTTTTTGACCTGTATCGCTCCTAATAATTGTTTAAACAATAAAATTCTAATAACTTATCTTCTAAATCCATAAATTTCCCACACCTTTTGTTTTAAACTTTTTTGTCTAAAGTTAATATTCTCAAAGTTATAACGCGTTATTATTAGCCTTGCACCGAGTAGCGCAACATTAAACTTATAACTTTGAGAATATTAAATGTAGACAAAAAAGTTTTAAATAAAAGTTGTGGAAAATGTATGGATTTAAAACATAAGTTATTAGCATTTTATTGTTTAAACAATTGTTAGGAGAGATACAGGTCAAAAAGTGAATAAATAAATTTTAACAGTCGTACAAGTCGTAAACGGTAAGTGATACAAAAAAAATTATTAAAACAAAAAGATGGGAAATTTAATTATCTACAAGAAAGGTTATTACCATTTTCGGCGTAAAGTGCACGGTAACGGAGATATTGGCCAATACGGTTTTCCTCAAAATGGCGGCACTTCCGCTTCCTTAATTTGTAACCATTTTGTTAATTCACATTCAGTACGTGATACTGATCCTTATTAAAAAAAAAAAAAAAATTGTCGATTATTTTTAGTGCGATGCGGACAAGAGAAACGGGCTCCCTATTGATTGTACTATGTAGGCTTCAATGATTTTTAATTATTTCTTCGACAATAACTATTTTTATGCGGAATTAATATTTGGAGGAAAAAAAATTTTGTCACTTCGTGTCGATTGTGAGTATCATGTGAAAAGTTATTAACACTTCTTGCGGGACCTGGGAAAAAAATGGACTAGCCAACTTGACGTGAAACGTTTCGTTTCGATAATGGAAGCTGCAGCGAATTGTATAGAATAAAACCAATGCTATATGTTACTCGGTGAGGCGAGAGACCACGCCGGAAGCGAATGGCCGGCCTTATCCTAAATGGTCAGCGACAGCTTTTGGCGGCAACTAATACTCGCAAAGGTTTCCCCATCAACCCTCCGTTCTCTCTTTCTCTCTCATTCTCTCCATATATTCCACCTATGTAATAATACCCATTGTCGATTCTCAATTCCACATCACACCGACGACTATAAACCCGGCACACTTCCCTTTCCCTCTCCGATAATACGTAATACCCATGCCAGGGATTTAACGTAATACGTGTGTAACAGCAGCGAGAGGGTTGCAGGCGATGCTGGAATCAAAATGGAAAGTGGAGAGAGCGTACAATGTACGGGGTGACGAAGAACATTTATCGGAAGGAAATGGTAGAAAAATTATTTCTCACCATGTGGCGAACATTTCATCTAATTATAGTTTAGGAAACTATAGTGTTTTATTGCACTTTACGTTCATTTGGTTCATTTTACGTGTAGAGTCAACGACTCAGACTTACTTCAGAAATTGTCAGTACTTCCGAGTTGAAAAGTAAAATTTTCTTTCGGAAAAAAATGAATTTTTGACGAAATTACTAGACACCAGAAAAAAAAAAGGATGACCAGGAATGCCGAGACATCCAAGACTTTGGTGACGATTGACCCGACGCCTGAAAACTATTGGCGGATGTTACTAGACACCGAAAACGATGGGGGGATATGCTTAGTCATCAAAAACTATGGGGAAATAAAGTTGGACTTTGGAGAAGTATGGAGCAATATACCTAGACAACGAAAACTATGGAGAATTAAACCTGGACATTGAAAACTATGGAGAAGTTTGAGGAAATATTGCTAGCCACTGAAAACTGTGGAGAGATATACCTAGACATCGAAAACTTTGGAGAATTAGACCTGGACATCGAAAACCATGGAGGGATCAACCTTGCCACCTAAAACTATGGAGAAATAGACCTAGACACTGAAAACTATGGGGAATTAGACCTGGACATTGAAAACCATGGGGGGACTTTGAGAACTATGGAGAAATATACCTAGGCACAGAAAACTATGGAGAATTAGACCTGGACATTGAAAACCATGGAGGGACTTTGAGAACTATGAAGAAATATACCTAGACACTGAAAACTATGGAGAATTAGACCTGGACATCGAAAACCATGGAGGGATCAACCTTGCCACCTGAAACTATGGAGAAATAGACCTAGACTTTGAGAACTACGGAGAATTAGACCTGGACATTGAAAACCATGGAGGGACTTTGAGAACTATGGAGAAATATACCTGGACACCGAAAACTATGGAGAATTAGACCTGGACTTTGAAAACCATGGAGGGACTCTGAGAACTATGGAGAAATATACCTAGACACCGAAAACTATGGAGAAATAGACCTGGACATCGAAAACCATGGAGGGACTCAGAGAACTATGGAGAAATATACCTAGACACCGAAAACTATGGAGAATTAGACCTGGACTTCGAAAACCATGGAGGGACTTTGAGAACTATGGAGAAATATACCTAGACACCGAAAACTATGGAGAATTAGACCTGGACATTGAAAACCATGGAGGGACTCTGAGAACTATGGAGAAATATACCTAGACACCGAAAACTATGGAGAAATAGACCTAGACATCGAAAACCATGGAGGGACTCTGAGAACTATGAAGAAATATACCTAGACACCGAAAACTATGGAGAAATAGACCTGGACATCGAAAACCCTGGAGGGACTTTGAGAACTATGGAGAAATATACCTAGACACCGAAAACTATGGAGAATTATACCTGGACATTGAAAACCATCGGGGGACTTTGAGAACTATGGAGAAATCTACCTAGACACCGAAAACTATGGAGAGTTAGACCTGGACGTTGAAAACCATGGAGGGATTTTGAGAACTATGGAGAAATATACCTAGACACCGAAAACTATGGAGAAATAGACCTGGACATCGAAAACCATGGAGGGACTCTGAGAACTATGGAGAAATATACCTAGACACCGAAAACTATGGAGAAATAGACCTGGACATCGAAAACCATGGAGGGACTCAGAGAACTATGGAGAAATATACCTAGACACCGAAAACTATGGAGAAATAGACCTGGACATCGAAAACCATGGAGGGACTCTGAGAACTATGGAGAAATATACCTAGACACCGAAAACTATGGAGAAATAGACCTGGACATCGAATACCATGGAGGGACTCAGAGAACTATGGAGAAATATACCTAGACACCGAAAACTATGGAGAATTAGACCTGGACTTCGAAAACCATGGAGGGACTTTGAGAACTATGGAGAAATATACCTAGACACCGAAAACTATGGAGAATTAGACCTGGACATTGAAAACCGTGGGGACTTTGAGAACTATGGAGAAATATACCTAGACCCCGAAAACTATGGAGAATTAGACCTGGACATTCAAAACCATGGAGGGACTTTGAGAACTATGGAGAAATATACCTAGACACCGAAAACTATGGAGAAATAGACCTGGACATCGAAAACCATGGAGGGACTCTGAAAACTATGGAAAATATACCTAGGCACCGAAAACTATGGAGAATTAGACCTGAACATCGAAAACCATGGAGCCCACCTATTGTCCACCTAGACTTTGGGAATTATGAAGAAATATACTTATTGTTAGACATGAAAAACTACGGAGAGATACAGACTTAGACATCGAAAAGTACGGAGAACTAGACGTGGACATCGAAAACCATGAAGAGATGAACCTTGCCACCTAAAACTATGGAGGGATGGATATGGGGATCGAACCCCGAGGATGGTCAGCCACTAACCTCGATCCCCGAAACCACGCTGTCAACGTATATAGAAAATTTTCTCAAATATTTTATGCCATAATCCATTAAAATTCCTCGCCATACTTCTCTCCGGCCCTTTCGTGACAATTGCACAATAGCAGAAGGTTTTATTTGGCCTAGAGACTCCAGTAAAGGTGTTTAGACGTAAAAAGACATCACTATAAATTACGACAAGCGATGACGACTTTGTCATTCCATTTTGAACTTGGCATTGCTTTGACAAGAGGCGGGAGTAAAAAAAAGCACTCGTTTCCAACAATTGTATTCAGTATCGGAGACAAAAGTTCTACGGGACACCAAGTAGAAAGCTATAATCCCGAGTTCTGGCGTGTCCGACCATCGTCGATGTCGGGCGAGGCCACAGTCGAATGATTTTGATATATCGTTTCGCCAGCAGCAACAACAGTGATGTTGCGATTTGTCTGTACCTTCCCCATCCACCATTTCCCCCGATACAGTGTTGCAGTGTAGAGATAATAGCGGACTGCTCCAACCCTCCGTCTGTGTCGACGAAATCCCTTATTTTCCTTTTGCCCGCTATCCACCCCCTCGTCCCTTTCCCGTACCGGGCTTTATTAGGATCGAAATCTGATGAAAAAGCGAGCAAGCAAAAGTATGACCAATTGGCCGTAGATATTCTATAGAGAGAAAACCCGGATAATGAAAGTCACTGGGGTGATAGGAAAGACTCATTCCCGGATAGTTCCTCAGAAGGGAAATCATTTCCCATCTGAATTTAGTGAATGCTACTTGGATTACTAAGGTCGGAATTCATTTTGGGATTACCCAAGTCCTTCGTAATTTCTGTTTCAATCATTGCCCAAGCTTCGTGACTTTCACATCTGGAATCATTCGACAGGGTGATATTTTTCCAGAGATTTTGGAGGTCAGAGTTCATTTCCCATCTGTACTCCGTGAATTCTATTTGGATTCCTAGGAATTTTTTTGCCTGGATTCTTCCAGTCTATTTGAATCGCTTCCCATTTGGATTTCGTGAATGCTACTTCAATTACTAAGGTCGAAATCCATTTTGGGATTACCCAAATCCTTCGTAATTTCTGTTTCAATCATTGCCCAAGCTTCATGACTTTCACATCTGGAATTGTGCAACAGGGTGATATTTTTCCAGAGATTTTGGAGGTCAGAGTTCATTTTCCATCTGTACTTCGTGAATTCTATCTGTATTCCTAGGAATTTTTTTGCCTGGATTCTTCCAGTGTATATGAATCGCTTCCCATCTGAATTTCACGAATCAATCTGGTTCTCCAGCTTCGAAAGAAAACTACTAATGAACCTGTATTGAGGAGTAACACTACTCCAGAGGCAGAAAAAAAGACCTAACTTTGACGATTTATTTTGGGAGTATGAAAAAAGAAATAGTATTTCTTATTAGAGGGTTTATTTTCCACATATTGAAGTGTAAAAGAAAAAAATGTCATCATCATTTTGATACAAAAAGGCGGTGACAGAGTCCATCTCGAAAATCGTCTTTTTTTAAAACACCTTCACGGGAGGACGGTTTTCTCGTAAAGTATAACACCTGGAACAAAAAGCCAAAAAAATGTATAATCTATATACTATTGGCTATGGGACTACGTAGGGGCTTTTTCTTAAATCAAATTTTGTAGGAATGATGCGTTTTTGAAAAAATGAGTCGATTTTTTGCCTAAAAAAAGCAGTAAATTGTTTATACAAAAAAAAGGTTACATTGAGGTAGTAGTCTGGTAACTTAAGCCGATTTTCATGTCTTTTTTGGAGGGCGTTTTTTTGTAGGAAAATAAAAATGAATCGTTTTGGATATTTAGGATGTTTTTATTTACATATTAAAGATACAAAAAAAAATTTGTTTGAAAAAATTTAATAGTTTATTATTATTATTATTATTGATCGAAGTTGGCACCTCGAAAAAAAAGCGCGTGGGTGGCCCCGGTGATTTTGGCTCTTGATGTTATCTGAAATCAAAAATTCTTGATAATTCTTAATCTATAGACATGTCATTCTGGTCGGAACTACTGAAGTTTAATTTCATGGATAAATAACAAAATGGCGGACTTTGGAAAAAAAAAGTCCTTTTATTTTAGCAAAAAAGGGGTTGTAAAATAAAAAGTTAGGGGTGAAAAAATTTCTCGGTAGTTCCGACGAGAACTATAAGTGTGTAGAGTAGCCTGTTAAAGTTTGAAAGCAATCGGTTCGGTAGAAAAAAAGTTAGAACCCGGGCTGCCAACTTCGAGGTGCCAACTTCGATCAATAATAATAATAATAATAAACTATTAAATTTTTTCAAAAAATTTTTTTTCTGTATCTTTAATATGTAAATAAAAACATCCTAAATATCCAAAACGATTCATTTTTATTTTCCTACAAAAAAACGCCCTCCAAAGAAGATATGAAAATCGGCTTAAGTTACCAGACTACTACCTTAAATCAAAAAACGGCTACATACTCCGATAGAGAATATAATTGTGAAGCTACTATCAAAATTTCAAATCGATCAATGCAACAGTCTTCAAGTAGTACGTCCTTCCAGTTTGAAAAAGACGATTTTTAAGATGGGTTCTGTCGCCGCCATTTTGTATCAAAATGATAATAAAAAAATGTTTCTTCATACTTCAATATGCGTTAAATGAAGCCTCTAAAAAGAAATCCTATTCCTTTTTTCATATTCCCAAAATAAGTCGTCAAACTTAAACTTTTTTTTCTGCCACTAGAGTGGTGTTGCCCTCGATCGATAATCGGCTTCCTAATGAATTTGAACATGGCCTGCCCCAGGGCTTTCAAGTTACGAGATACAAGATGTTTTTGCATCCGGCAAAATGACTAACAATTCGATTGTTTTCCTAACAAGCCCTTCCAGTATTTTGTCGTAGCCGTAACAAGGTTCAGTCGAGGTGCTTTATTTTCCGGGGAAAAAGTTCGTTCACATCGGAAACGTTGGGAATGCTGCCTCGGGCGATTCCCATTCGCCTCGTCTTCCTTACAAATCCTATAATCTCCACAACACCCCGGTCGGCCTTTCTTGCTCATTCACCTTCAGGTGATAGGCTCGGGTGCACCAGAGAAACAGGGAAAGTATCCCGGGTGTGACCTTCGAGGCTGAACAGAGAAAAGGTCGAAGGTCGAACCCAGCGACCGGACTGAATGTCACCCTACTCATCGACCTTTTTTTTTCTTCTTTCCTTACTTTCATCCGTCAGCCACCATTCTTACTAGAATCGCTATTTTCATGTTGCGCGTCTTAGTCGAAGCGTCAAAGTTAGGGATTAGGTGTACCATTCTTTGACGCGATGGATTTCGGTGTCGAATTGACAGAGTTTGAATACTTGAAATAAATACGCCCAACGTTTTTATACTCTGGATCGCTGTTAATAAAATATTGGAATTGAACATGACGCGAGTTTATGCGACACTATGCTACACTGATGTTTTTGTGTCCTCTAATAACAAAACTTGACACACAAATCCGGAACGGATACAAAAAAAAATTTGTTTGAAAAAATTTAATAGTTTATTATTATTATTATTATTGATCGAAGTTGGCTCCTCGAAGTTGGCAGCCCGGGTCCTAACTTTTTTTCTACCGAACTGATTACTTTCAAACTTTAACAGGCTACTCTACACACTTATAGTTCTCGTCGAAACTACCGAGAAATTTTTTCACCCCTAACTTTTTATTTTACAGCCCCTTCTTTGGTAAAGTCCTTTCATTTTAGCAAAGAAGGGGTTGTAAAATAAAAAGTTAGGGGTGAAAACATTTCTCGGTAGTTCCGACGAGAACTATAAGTGTGTAGAGTAGCCTGTTAAAATTTGAAAGCAATCGGTTCGGTAGAAAAAAAGTTAGGACCCGGGCTGCCAACTTCGAGGTGCCAACTTCGAACAATAATAATAATAACAAACTATTAAATTTTTCAAACAAATTTTTTTTTGTATCTTTAATATGTAAATAAAAACATCCTAAATATCCAAAACGATTCATTTTTATTTTCCTACAAAAAAGCGCCCTCCAAAAAAGACATGAAAATCGGCTTAAGTTACCAGACTACTACCCTGAGAAGCCGAAATGTGTGAAGTGAAAAACAAAAATTGCTTTCGTCCTGGCGAGTAGAATATCGTTGAGAGCGGTTTAATTTA
The DNA here is from genome assembly GCA_958009045.1 of Oxytorus armatus. Taxonomy (NCBI): domain Eukaryota; kingdom Metazoa; phylum Arthropoda; class Insecta; order Hymenoptera; family Ichneumonidae; genus Oxytorus; species Oxytorus armatus. The sequence goes on along the minus strand of OY253748.1, from coordinate 2,128,440 downwards.
AAACATTGAAAAAATATTTAAAAATATCCATTCGATCATTATTTTCAACAATATCCGTCAAAGTGTTCATTTTGTTATCGCCCCACTCACCCCAACACAATATCAAAACCACTCCACCGAAAATTCTCAAATAAATTCTGCTGCATGATGATGAAGTTTCAATGATAATTATAGCGATGTCTGAAGTATCATTGGTTTTTGAGACTCGTGCGATTTTAATCCAAACAAACCCAAACGTTTTTACAGTTTTCGCTGTAAAAATCCCCCCGCAACGAAGATACTAAATAATGTTTCAAAAAATGTATCCGAAGAGTCGTAGAGGTAATTAGAAAATAAATAATAGCGCAAAAGTGTCGTTGAGAAAATGGACAAAAAACATTATTCAGGTTACTTCGTGGAATACACCCGTATATTGAATGTCCGGACTGATTTGCTTGGCTCTCGATCTAGCTCGAGCATCGGAATAAAGAATAAGGGAAGATTTCGATCGTAACGAAGGGGAGGATTTTCTCACCGTGACGTATTTTCGTTTCCTATCGTACACGCGATTCGTCACGATTATACGAAAGATCGAATATCGCTCAACCGATCGTTCGCCATGTCCGGGCCACTTACTCGCAAAGACATTGCAATCTTTCTTACTAAACCGAAGAGCTTTACAAATATCAATCGATTCATCCGCATTAAAGGCTCACATACCGCTGCGCGTGCTGAAAACCGAATAAATTTGAAAAATTATTATAAAGGTTATACGGTGAAAAAAAAATTCATTTGTTGATTTTACATTTTTTATTAACTTTTCAACTATAAGAAAAATTTTTTAAAAATGTTTCTTCGCAAATATTAACATTATTTTTTACGGGTTTAATTGGACTACTGATGAAAACCATGGCGCCTTCTTGTCGGCATCATAATTTCACCAAAAATTTTTCAATCTGCAAAAATAAAAAAGAATCTAGTAAAATAATGTAGTAGTAACAGTCTGACGGAGGGATTTTTATTTTTTTTTTCAAAAATAAATAAATTACTGTATTTCAAACTTTGGTATGCAATTTAAAAAAAAAATGAGTGTTTAATAATTTATAAAAAAACTGTCCAATGAAAAAATTAAAAAATCCTCTCGTCAGACTATAGAGAAAATAATTATTAAGATTTAGAAAAAAAAAAAGTTAAAAAAATATTAAAAATTGACTGAGTTATCGAGCTGACACTGACGAAAAACATAGTTTCGAGAAAAACGCGTTTAAATAATGTTAATGTCGTAAAAAAACATTTTTTAATTTTTTTTCTTATAGCTGAAAAGTTAACAAAAAATGTGAAATCAATAATTTAATTTTTTTTTTACCATCTAACCTTTACAATGATTTTTCAAATTTACTGAGATTTCATCGCGCGCAGGGGCTATGTGAGCCTTTAATCGGGGAAATAGGATTAGGACAGCGTTTTCTCAATGATTTTCATGAATTTTTTTATAGTTTAAAAAATGAATATAATTTATTGAAACTTTGAGAATATTTTATACATATACTTGAGTATATACTATAAAATTTTTGAAGAATTTCCTTGAAAAACACCGAAGATATTAGCGACCCCATATTGAAGGTCACAACCAGACTCAGCATTTTGCGTACATTCTGGAAGCCGCAATTTTCATCTGAAATCAAACAAGGTTGGAATTTACTCTTATTATATGTCTCTCTTCTATACGAACCTAAATGCTATCAAAAAAATAGAAAATTGAATTTTTTACAGGGGTCAAAACAAAAATGCATGATTTTTTGCCATTTTTTACAACTTTATTTGCAAAAAAAAAATTATTTTAAATAATAATAATATTCCGATTTTAGGTTCATACAGAGCGCAATACTATGAAGAAAGTAACTGCCAATTTTCAAAACGATTGGTCGAAAACTTTTCAAACTAGCGTGTACGCAAGTACAAAAGAAGTCGTTTTCAGAAAATCGCGTTTGAAAAAATAGTACCAAGAAAAACAAAGTCAAGGCAGTCATAAATTTTCTTCGGTGTTTTTCAGGGAAATTCTTCAAAAATGTTATAGTATGTACTTAAATATATGTATAAAATATTCTTAAAGTTTCAATAAATTATATTCATTTTTTATACTATAAAAAAATTCATGAAAATCATTGAGAAAACGCTGTCCTAACCCTATTTCCCCCCTCAATGGCTTATAACAATAGAACGAGTCGGAATTTTCATTAAAAATTTTGGGAACATATTTTTCAATAGATTTACTAACAATTTATGAAATTAAAAAAAAAACGATTTTCCGAACCGTCTAACCCTATTTCCTCCCTTAAACGAACGAATGTCTTGATTCCACAATTTTTTTTATTCCCCTCACTCGATTTCACAGACTTACGAAAAATCTTCAAATTCACCACTCGAACGTAAGAAATAAACACGAATTTAATTAAAGGGCATTTTTTTTTTGGAAAAAATATAAAAAATTATGAAACAAATAACAGAATTGTTAAATTGTAGAGTCATCGATGTGGGATGAGTACATTCCATTATATATACCGAATCAAACGATCGGGGCGCCTTTTCATGCGTGACGTAGCGGATAATTGTGGATACCGTTCCGGATCATTAATTTTCACCGCGATGATTTACGACAATTATCATCGAAACAGTCGTAAAACTTCTGTCGCCACTGTATATCTCGGTGATTTAAAAAATATTTCCCTCATTTCCCGTGCGCCACCCTACGGTTCGAATATTATTTCAACGTCCACCCTTCGGGACAATATCGTCGAAAAAGAGATACGAGCGAGGGAAACAAGCCCCGAGATCCAACTCAAACGAGTGTGTAGTACCAATATTGGCGCCACGTGACAACGCTTGACAGCGTCACACGCGTGTGACGTATGATGGATCGCGGATTATCCCCATCGTGATAAAATAAACAATGTCGAACGGGAAAATATTTGATGAAATTTCTTTCGTCAAACGCCCTTTTTTTTTTTTTTAATCAAAATCCTTCTTTAACTTTCGCTCCGTTATGTTTAGACCCGAAAAATTTCGATCGTTCTGATTCGCTTCTAATTTTTTTTTAATACAAAATTTTTGTATAAACATTCTGACACAAAATTCCATACAAATCCGTTAAGTTTTATGATTTTTTCTTGTTTATCATTCGCCATATTGAATTTTCAACTTTTTCTCAAAATCTATAAGAGAATAATTCGTCAGGGAGAAATTTAAAAAATTCGTGCAAATGACATTTCGCGGATATGCTTCTTCGTGTACGTGAATTATCGTGTATAAGAATTTTCGTTTATATTACATCCTACCGGAAGCTTTTATATGACGGCAAATATGTCAACAAATGACGTCGTACGATTTAAGAGGGGGAATAGGGTTAGGACAGCGTTTTCTCAATGATTTTCATGGATTTTTTTATAGTTCAAAAAATGAATATAATTTATTGAAACTTTGAGAATATTTTATACATATATTTAAGTATATACTATAAAATTTTTGAAGAATTTCCTTGAAAAACACCGAAGATATTAGCGACCCCATATTGCAGGTCACAATCAGACTCAGCATTTTGCGTACATTCTGGAAGCCGCAATTTTCATCTGAAATCAAACGAGGTTGGAATTTACTTTTATTATATGTCTCTCTTTTATATGAACCTAAATGCTATAAAAAAAAATAGACAATTGAATTTTTTACAGGGGCCAAAACAAAAAAGCATGATTTTTTGCCGTTTTTTACAACTTTATTTGCAAAAAAAAATTATTTTAAATAACGATTATATTCCGATTTTAGGTTCATATAGACCGCAATACTATGAAGAAAGTAACTGCCAATTTTCAAAACGACTGGTTGAAAACTTTTCAAACTAGCGTGTACGCAATTTAAAAAAAAGTCGTTTTCAGAAAAACGCGTTTGAAAAAATAGTACCAAGAAAAACAAGCAATATGGGTTCGCTAATATTTTATAGTATAAACTTAAATATATGTATACAAATTTTATAGTATATACTTAAATAAATGTATAAAATATTGTCAAAGTTTCAATAAATTATATTCATTTTTTTAAACTATAAAAAAATTCATGAAAATGGCTTATAACAATAGAATGAGTCGGAATTTTCATTCAAAATTTTGGGAACATATTTTTCAATAGTTTTACTAACAATTTATGAAATAAATAAAAATCGATTTTTTGAACCGTCTAACCCTATTTACCTTCTTAAGGTAGTAGTCTTAAGGTAGTAGTTCAACCAGTCACAGTTTGACGTCACGCTGCACTCTGATCTTAAACATTTATTTTCATGTAATTTTAATTTTTCGTTATAAACAAATTAAAGATTATATTTTAATTATAAAAAAAATTTAATAATCGTTCTGTAATACTAGTAAACAATAAGTGTTATGAAATATATATTTTTTTCTTCTAATTACATTGATAAATTAATTTGTACACAACGTGAAATGACCTCGGGAGCTTCTGTTTGTGTGTCGGTGCCTTGTACCGCTATTCACGTGTTAAGAGAAACGAATTATCGCACACAGGACCTACGACAAGGTGTGGCAAAATTGATTTACAAAAATATATAATAATATAATAATTGACAATTTTTTTTTTAAGGTAGTCTGGTAATTCATGCCGATTTTCATATCTTTTTTGGTGGGCGTTTTTTTGTAGGAAAATAAAAATGAATCGTTTTGAATATTTAGGATGTTATTATTTACATATTAAAGATACAAAAAAAAATTTTTTTGAAACAATTTACTCGTTTATTATTAGTATTATTATTGATCAAAGTTGGCACCTCGAATAAAAAGCGCGTGGGTGGCCCCGTTGATTTTGGCTCTTGATATTATCGGAAATCAAAAATTCTTGACAATTCTCAATCTATAGACATGTCATTCTGGTCGGAACTACCGAAGTTAAATTTCATGGATAAATAACAAAATGGCGGACTTTGGAAACAAAAGTCCTTTTATTTCAGCAAAGAAGGGGTTGTAAAATAAAAAGTTAGGGGTGAAAAAATGTCTCGGTAGTTCCGACGAGAACTATAAGTGTGTAGAGTAGCCTGTTAAAATTTGAAAGCAATCGGTTCGGTAGAAAAAAAGTTAGGACCCGGGCTGCCAACTTCGAGGTGCCAACTTCGATCAATAATAATAATAACAATAAACTATTAAATTTTTTCAAACAAATTTTTTTTTGTATCTTCAATATGTAAATAAAAAGATCCTAAATATCCAAAAAGATTCATTTTTATTTTCCTACAAAAAAACGCCCTCCAAAAAAGACATGAAAATCGGCTTAAGTTACCAGACTACAACCTTAAGCGTTTTTTTTCTGCTACTAGAGTGACGTTAACCCTTGAATTAATCACCGGAAAATTTGTTTTCGTCATTTTATTACATGCCTCTATTTTCATGGGTGACGGGATGCCTGTTGGATGTTTCTTTCGTTCTTTTCAATCGCGAATCTCCCATAGTCATAAAAAAAAGTACACACATATCGAAAACGTGTTGTTTCGGATGGGCGATAACGAAAACCGTGCCAAACAGCTAAACGACAGGACGGCTATATATCTCCCGAATGTGACGTTGTTTTGCCGTTCGAAATCCTCGAACCGTCGAAGTCGTGAGCTTCATCATTTTCGCAAATATGTTGAACGAACAACGGCCTTCAGTCAACTTTTCCGGGTGAAATAAAATATAAGGGTAATATTGAATAACACTGAGCGCGTCACGGAACTTTTCCGCAACGTGAAAATCAACGGGAATATCCGCTAGACGCGTGACCATCCATGATCAAAGGGGGTGAGATTCCAACCAGGATTTATAATTGACACTCCTGATGTGCCTCTCTCTCTCTCTCTCTCTCTTTTTCTCTCTCCCTCGCCAACAAAAGGGGGATGAGATTTCGAACCTTTCTCCCGTCCCCATTCTCTCATTCCCTTCGTGCAATGTATACGTGCGGTGAGAGCAAAATGGGGAACGAGGGAGAAATTGAGATTGACAGTTAATTTCGACCGTCTCCACTCCACCTCCATCATTTCTCCGTTGGGCTTTTGCTCCACGCCACCAGCAGAGCAAAATGGATAAAGCTGGCAGCAGCCACTGGGCATCTAACGGGAAATCATAGTGTGTAGGAAACCGTAAAGTCCCAAGCCTCGAGACACTTCCCTTCCGCGTCATTCTACCATCGGAGAAATTCACGGTTCTCACTTGCAACACCGAATACTCTCTCTCCCTTCCAGCCTCGGCCATTTGCTTCCTTCCCTCGGATACGTTCTATCGGTTTGACGAAGCGAGAGGGCCTCGAAATTTCGAGGCGACGAATTGGAACTTCCGCTCGAGCGGAAAGCGCCACGATCACAAGTCACGAGGTGAAAAAAAAGTCTCTGGATAGAATCAGGACTCAACGATCATTGGGACCAGGGAAGCTTGCGATCTTCTGTACTCTTTTATTATTTTTCCCTCACGTCCGTTTGGTTTTCCCCTTGGGTTTCATTTTTTCTTTCTCTGTCCCGCGTCCGAACAAATCCGGATCTATCGTTATACACTATGAAGAGTTCGATCGCGGGATCGATTTTGAGAAAACGGAACATGAGGGCTGGGATTCTTAACGCACGTTAAGATTGACAGATTGTCTGATGGCTTGTTGACGGTCAATAGTTTTCTGCGGGAAATATGTGTGGACCGTTGTGAATCAAACGTCGAGAGACATTTGTCCGCATGTCCTAAAAAACGCCACAAACTCAAACCTGATTAAGGTAGTTGTCTGGTAACTTAAGCCGATTTTCATGTCTCTTTTGGAGGGCGTTTTTTTGTAGGAAAATAAAAATGAATCGTTTTGGATATTTAGGATGTTTTTATTTACATATTAAAAATAGAAAAAAAAATTTTGTTGAAAAAATTTAATAGTTTATTATTATTATTATTATTGATCGAAGTTGGCACCTCGAAAAAAAAGCGCGTGGCTGGCCCCGGTGATTTTGGCTCTTGATGTTATCTGAAATCGAAAATTCTTGATAATTCTTAATCTATAGACATGTCATTCTGGTCGGAACTACTGAAGTTAAATTTCATGGATAAATAACAAAATGGCGAATTTTGGAAAAAAAAACTTTTTTTCCAAAGTCCGCCATTTTGTTAAGCCTTTAAGGGGGGAAAAAGGGTTAGGACAGCGTTTTCTCAATGATTTTCATGAATTTTTTTATAGTATAATAAATAAATGTAATTTATTGAAACTTTGAGAATATTTTATACATATATTTAAGTATATACTATAAAATTTTTGAAGAATTTCCTTGAAAAACACCGGAGATATTAGCGACCCCATATTGCAGGTCACAATCAGACTCACCATTTTGCGTACATTCTGGAAGCCGCAATTTTCATCTGAAATCAAACGAGGTTGAAATTTACTTTTATTATATGTCTCTTTTCTATATGAACCTAAATGCTATGAAAAAAATAGAAAATTGAAATTTTTACAGGGGTCAAAACAAAAAAGCATGATTTTTTGCCATTTTTTACAACTATTTGCAAAAAAAAAATTATTTAAAATAATGATAATATTCCGATTTTAGGTTTATATAGAGCGCAATACTATGAAAAAAGTAACTGCCAATTTTCAAAACGATTGGTTGAAAACTTTTCAAACTAGCGTGTACGCAAGTTCAAAAAACGTCGTTTTCAGAAAAACGCGTTTGAAAAAATAGTACCAAGAAAAACAAAACCAAGGCAGTCATAAATTTTCTTCGATGTTTTTCAAGGAAATTCTTCAAAAATTTTATAGTATATACTTAAATATATGTATAAAATATTCTCGAAGTTTCAATAAATTATATTCATTTTTTATACTATAAAAAAATTCATGAAAATCATTGAGAAAACTCTGTCCCAACCCTATTTCCCCCCTTAATGGCTTATAACAATAGAACGAGTCGGAATTTTCATTTAAAATTTTGGGAACATATTTTTCAATAGTTTTACTAACAATTTATGGAATAAAAAAAAAATCGATTTTTTGAACCGTCTAACCCTATTTCCCCCCTTAAGGTGCAACACCACTCTAGCCGCAAAAAAAAAGGTCTGACTTTGACGATTTATTTCGGGAGTATGGAAAAAAGGAATAGGATTTCTTTTCAGAGGGTTTATTTATGGTAGTCTGGTAACTTGAGCCGATTTTCGTGTCTTTTTTGGAGGGCGTTTTTTTGTAGGAAAATGAAAATGAATCGTTTTGGATATTTAGCATGTTTTTATTTACATATTAAAGATACAAAAAAAATTTTTTTTGAAAAAATTTAATAGTTTATTATTATTATTATTATTATTGATCGAAGTTGGCAGCCCGGGTCCTAACTTTTTTTCTACCAAACCGATTGCTTTAAAATTTTAACAGGCTACTCTACACACTTATAGTTCTCGTCGGAACCACCGAGAAATTTTTTTCACCCCTAACTTTTCATTTTACAACCCTTTCTTTGCTAAAATAAAAGGACTTTAGCAAAGAAGGGATTGTAAAATAAAAAGTTAGGGGTAAAAAAATTTCTCGGTGGTTACAACGAGAACTATAAGTGTGTAGAGTAGCCTGTTAAAATTTAACAGCAATCGGTTCGGTAGAAAAAAAGTTAGGACCCGGGCTGCCAACTTCGAGGTGCCAACTTCGATCAATAATAATAATAATAATAAAGTATTACATTTTTTCAAAAAAATTTTTTCTGTATCTTTAATATGTAAATAAAAACATCCTAAATATCCAAAACGATTCATTTTTATTTTCCTACAAAAAAACGCCCTCCAAAAAAGACATGAAAATCGGCTTGAGTTACCAGACTAGTACCTTAACGCACATTGAAGTATGAAAAAAAAAAATTTTATTATCATTTTGATACAAAATGGCGGCGATAGAGCCAATCTTGAAAATCGTCTTTTTTCAAAACACATTGACCAGTGGACGGTTACGTCGAGGTTCGTGAGTTTTTAAACCAAACAAAAACCAAACGTTTTCATTTAGTCTTCGCTGTAAAAACTCCCCGCAACGAATATACAAAATAATCTTTTTAAAAATACCCTGAAGAGTGGTGGAAGTAATTAGAAAATAGATAATAGCGCAATAGCGTCGTTGAGAAAACGGACGATAAAATTATTCGAGTTACTTCGTGAAATACAACCCTTATATTGGATGTCCGGACTGGTTTGCGTGGCGTTATCCATCTAGCTCGAGCATCGAAGAAAATGATAGCACACGCGTTCCACGTGGAGCTTGTTGGTTAGACGAGAAAGCTCAGTGAGCTGTGTGTGTCTTCGATTGAATATACACGAGCAACTTTGACGAGGGCAAGGTCCTTTCGCCTTTTACCCTCGACGATATATCCTCTTTCCTCTGTCTTCCTCTCGCGCTTGGTTATTATATAGAAACGTTGCTGTACAGAGTGACGCGCTTCGAACTAGCTGTTGCTCCCGTGAATTAATGGAGCTTAAAGCTCACTTCGCAATCGATATGCATACCGCAGCTCGTTATCGACGACGAGAGTTTGTCTCACGGTCATTGAACACATCGAGAGAGTGCGGAATCCACTCGATATCGTCGTACCACGTTCTCATCCCTCCCAACCCTCTTTTCTCCGCCATTTTTCAAAACAATTGGCTCTCCACGATCGTGTACCCCCGAGCGCGCTGAAAATCGAGTAAATTTGAAAAATTATTATAAAGGTTACATGGTGAAGAAAAAATTAAATTGTTGTTTTCACATTTTTCATTAACTTTTCAACTGTAAGATAGAAAATTTAAAAAAATTTTGTTTTCAATATAACTTCACCAAAAGTTATCCAATCTGCAAAAATAAAAAAGAATCTAGTAAAGTTATGTTGTAGTAATAGTGTGACGGAGGGAATTTTTTTTTTCTCTTTCAGAAATAAAGAAATTACAATATTTCAAACTTTAGTGTGAAAGAAAAAGAAAAAAAAGTACATTGTTTAATAATTTATAAAAAAATGTCGAACCAAAAAATTAAAAGAAACCTCTCGTCACACTATAGAGAAAATAATTATCAATATTTAAAAAGAAAAAGTTGAAAAATATTTAAAAAATTTACTGAAATATCGTGCTAACACTGTCTAAAAACATAGTTTAGAGAAAAACGCGTTTAAGATAGTAGTCTGGTACTTAAGCCGATTTTCATGTCTTTTTTGGAGGGCGTTTTTTTGTTGGAAAATAAAAATGAATCGTTTTGGATATTTAGGATGTTTTTATTTACATATTAAGGATACAAAAAAAACTTTTTTGACAAATTTAATAGTCTATTATTATTATTACTATTGATCGAAGTTGGCACCTCGAAAAAAAAAAGCGCGTGGGTGGCCCCGGTGATTTTGGCTCTTGATGTTATCTGAAATAAAAAATTCTTGATAATTCTTAATCTATAGACATGTCATTCTGGTCGGAACTACTGAAGTTAAATTTCATGAATAAATAACAAAATGGCGGACTTTGGAGAAAAACAAGTCCTTTTATCCAAAGTCCGCCATTTTGTTATTTATCCATGAAATTTGACTTCAGTAGTTCCGACCAGAATGACATGTCTATAGATCAAGAATTGTCAAGAATTTTTTATTTCAGATAACATCAAGAGCCAAAATCACCGGGGCCACGCACGCGCTTTTTTTTCGAGGTGCCAACTTCGATCAATAATAATAAAATAATAAACTATTAAATTTTTTCAAACATTTTTTTTTTTGTATCTTTAATATGTAATTAAAAACATCCTAAATATCCAAAACGATTCATTTTTATTTTCCTACGAAAAAACGCCCTCCAAAAAAGACATGAAAATCGGCTTAAGTTACCAGACGACTGCCTCAAAGTTTCTGGTAGGTGCAACGTGAACTCCGGTCAAATTTATTGCTATAACTTTGTAACAGGGTGGAATTTTCTCAAGAGTTTTGTTCTTCACGGGTTCGTGAGCCCTTAAAATCAACAAATTTTTTCATCGGACAAATTAAACATTCCACCATGCGACAGAACACCTATAGGAGTCAGTTTCACTCTCTGTTTTTTTTTTCACATCGTTACTACGATCCGTATCGGGGTTAGGAATTTGTTATTGTGTCCGCAAATTCCCGAGCGCTCGGAAAAAAAATGTTAGTTTAACGAAAGGTGTGTTTTTGAACGAGGAAAACAATTGTTTTTTTTTCTTTCAATCTTTTGAAACGTTTGAAAAAATGAATCGATTTTTTGCCAAAAAAAGCAGTAAATTGTTTATAAAAAAAAAAGTTTACATTAAATCAAAAAACGGCTAAGCACTCCGATAGAGAATGTAATTGTGAAGCTACTATCAAAATTTCAAATTGATCCGTTCAACGGTGTTCAAGTAATACGTCCTGCCAGTTTGAAAAAGACGATTTTCAAGATGGACTCTGTCGCCGCCATTTTGTATCAAAATATTAAGAAAATTTTTTTTTTCATACCTCAATATGTGTTAAATGAACCCTCCGAAAAGACATCCTATTCCTCTTTTCATACGCCTAAAATAAATCGTCAAAGTTAGGCTTCTTTTTCTGCCGCTAGAGTTACCCCTTCGTATTAGAAGGATGGCGTCATCGAACATTCTCGAAGCCTCGAGATTGTGATGATGTCATCGCGGCTAACTTCAGAGTGGTGCAGCATCTGCCTTGTTTACCTACTGTCGATAACAACGAGATTTACAGCGATGCAATGCGCGTCAGTGATTCAAATCAGCCTTGAGTTAAACACAGACGCACACATCCATTCGGAAGTTAAAAAATAAATGTTTCTTCGACGATCTTCAACATTTTAAACACTTAGACATTGAAAATTCGAAGAAAAAAAACAGTAAATGTTTGTGATGATAACAAAGCATCTATGCGGGAGCAAAAAGGTGGAATGATCGAGTTCGTTCGTTACAAAAAAAAAAATACGTAATTTTTTTATCTTGGAATGGGTTGGACAACCCCAATTTGAGGTGGAGATGAGATGGCTTTGTCCGGTATCGGGAATAGAAATTTTCGACAGCATATTAAATTTCCGTTCGTGCGTCGACACGTTGTTACGACTGCTGTTGCCACGTTTTAACCGTCACCGGAAAAAGGGCGCGTGAGTGACATCTCCCTGACATACACAGTAGTAAACCCTTCTCATCCCTTCGTTCACGCCCTCTCTCTTCTCCTCTCTTTCTGTCTCTCTCTCTCTGTTCGTTTAGTTCATTATCTATCTTCATCGACTAACGCCTCGCGGTCGGTAAATCCGTGCTCCATAGTGAATGGCGTGCCGGGACTTGACGCGTGGAATTTCCATTCAACGCCGGTTCTCCGCGTTGCACCGCTACCACGATTTTACAACGCGCCTCTGGATAATTCATTGATCCTCGATTAACTGCAATTCCCCCGTTCGTGGCTTCATTTCAGCTCGTCAATTTTTATCCACTGTCACGATAATTCGCGTCAGTTCATCAGTGCGATGAAATTTCCAATTGCAATGTAATTCCCGTTCGCTACTCCTTTCGGCCCATCCACTCGTCGAATTTATATTATGGTAAATTTGTGTACTTTTCTCTTTTTCCGCATTGTTTTTTTTTTCGAAATTACAAAGTACATGTGTCTCGAATGACCAAGGCGATACAAAAGGCAGGCGTTTTCTTAAACACCTTAATGTGCGATTTAAAAAAAAAACAAGACTCTCCTCGGGAATTTCTATCATTTTCGTTCTTAGGGAATCTTATAACTTTCAATGAAACAATTTTTTCCGAAAAGGAATCATCTTGTGAGAGAATTTCTAAGATTCTTTCAGCTTCGTTTGTTCAAAGATTCTCTAAATAAAAACACTAAGGAATGACAAGATTGCGAATGAAGAAAAAAAGCTCAAGGGAGGAAATAGGGTTAGGACAGCGTTTTCTCAATGATTTTCATGAATTTTTTTATAGTATAAAAAATGAATATAATTTATTGAAACTTTGAGAATATTTTATACATATATTTAAGTATATACTATGAAATTTTTGAAGAATTTTCTTGAACAACACCGGGGATATTAGCGACCCCATATTGCAGGTCACAATCAGACTCAGCATTTTGCGTACATTCTGGAAGCCGCAATTTTCATCTGAAATCAAACGAGGTTGGAATTTACTTTTATTATATGTCTCTCTTCTATATGAACCTAAATGCTATGAAAAAAAAAAGAAAATAGTATTTTTTACCGGGGTCAAAACAAAAAAGCATGATTTTTTGCCATTTTTTACAACTTTCACCGAGCAACGGATAGCATTGTTATGACGAGTTTACAATTCAAAATAACGCTTATCACGTGTCCATTGGTCATAAAAACGATCCTATTGAGCAACGATCTTTTTGCAATTCGATATGTTTTAAAATGGCCGATCGTGCAGAAACAAAATGGCTTCTGGTAACTGAGACGTAATTTGTGAGGTTATATTACCATAATATGGATACTTGACCGTGATTTTTTTCATCCTTTAGCGAATAACCGTTACGTGCTCTAGTTTTAATGTAAAAATTCCATGTTATCGGTGTCATCGATATTTTATTAAAGGCTAACACCAATTTAGCGGCAGAAAAAAAGGCCGAACTTTGACGATTTATTATGGGAGTATGGAAAGAGGAATAGGATTTCTTTTCAGAGGGCTTATTTGACACATATTGAAGTATGAAAAAAACATTTTTTATTATTATTTTTATACAAAATGGCGGCGACATGGCCCGTCTTGAAAATCGTCTTTTCTTGAGTGGGGAAATAGGGTTAGGACAGCGTTTTCTCAATGATTTTCATAAATTTTTTTATAGTATAAAAAATGAATATAATTTATTGAAACTTTGAGAATATTTTATACGTATATTTAAGTATATACTATAATATTTTTATACATATATTTAAGTATATACTATAAAATATTAGCGACCCCATATTGCAGGTCACAATCAGACTCAGCATTTTGCGTACATTCTGGAAGCCGCAATTTTCATCTGAAATCAAACGAGGTTGGAATTTACTTTTATTATATGTCTCTCTTCTATATGAACCTAAATGCTATGAAAAAAAAAGAAAATTTAATTTTTTACAGGGGTCAAAACAAAAAAGCATGATTTTTCGCCATTTTTTACAACTCTATTTACAAAAAAAAAAATTATTTTAAATAATGATAATATTCCGATTTTAGGTTCATATAGAGCGCAATACCATGAAGAAAGTAACTGCCAATTTTCAAAACGATTTGAAAAAAGTCGTTTTGAGAAAAAACGCGTTTGAAAAAATAGTGACCGCTCGGTTATGCGTGGTGCGCTCGGGGCCTGAAGGAGAGCTACTCACTTTAAGGTAGTAGTCTGTTAACTTAAGCCGATTTTCATGTCTTTTTTGGAGGGCGTTTTTTTTGTAGGAAAATAAAAATGAATCGTTTTACATATTTAGGATGTTTTTATTTACATATTAAAGATACAAAAAAAAATTTGTTGAAAAAATTTGTTGAAAAAATTTGATAGTTTATCATTATTATTATTATTGATCGCAGTTGGCACCTCGAAAAAAAAGCGCGTGAGTGGCTCCGGTGATTTTGACTCTTGATGTTATCTGAAATAAAAAATTCTTGATAATTTTTAATCTGTAGACATGTCATTCTGGTCGGAACTACTGAAGTTAAATTTCATGGATAAATAACATGTCTATAGATTGAGAATTATCACGAATTTTTTATGTCAGATAACGTCAAGAGCCAAAATCACCGGGGCCACCCACTCGCTTTTTTCTCGAGGTGCCAACTTCGATCAATAATAATAATAATAATAAACTATTAAATTTAAAAAAAAATTTTTTTTTTGTGTCTTTAATATGTAAATAAAAACATTCTAAATATCCAAAACGATTCATTATTATTTTCCTACAAAAAAACGCCCTCCAAAAAAGACATGAAAATCGGCTTAAGTTACCAGACTACTACCTCAAGAAATTTTCTATGTCTCGTTCGTAATTCCGCGATTATGGGAGGGGAGAAGCTCAAAATTCCACCTGCTCCTTCGTTGAACGTCGAGGCCTCCGATGCTGAACCGCGTGACACCTTCATCCCCCTAGCCGCACACGCCGCCGAGCGTTCACCGCCTCGTGCACGACGACAAATTATTAACCTTCCGGTCTACCCCGGGTGAGGTTACCAACACCCATCCTTCCTCCACCGATGTCACGTTGACGCGTCAGCGTGGAAATTATTAACGGGCCATGGGACGCTTTAATGACGCTTCTCTCGGACCACCCTGCTAGTAACACCGTATATAACTCCGTTTCATCCTTCCTCCGTTCGCTTTCTATAATTTACCACGTGGAATCGTCGGCATAGCTACGAATTGTGCGGCTACTGTGAAGTGGTCCCCCCCTTTAATCGGGAACAACGATTATGACCACGAAGTCAAAAAGGGAATTGCACGAGCTGGCCGGGACAAAAACTCTCCGCGTTTTCGTCGTTTCAACTTTGTCAGTAGAAAAACAAAATATCGAAGGGCTATTTAATTGGGAGTAACTCACTTTCGGTATTGTTAGTACAATAATAGACGGAAAACATTGTTAATTATTATTTTTTTACGTGGGAATAAGAGTACGAATCGATGTCGATGATAATAATCGGAAAAACATTGACAATACCTTAGAAATAAAGTAAGTATAAAAAATCATTCGAATCTTCTTTTTATCCGGGAGGTGTTTTGATAACATAACCTTCGTTAGCAAGTTACTACTCAGAAGCCATTTTCTATTCACTCGGACTTCCATTTCCCATGCGTGGCTCCAAGCTGCTGCATTAAGGGGAGAAATAGGGTTAGGACAGCGTTTTGTCAATGATTTTCATGAATTTTTTTATAGTATACAAAATGAATATAATTTATTGAAACTTTGAGAATATTTTATACATATATTTAAGTATATACTATAAAATTTTTGAAGAATTTCCTTGAAAAACACCGGGGATATTAGCGACCCCATATTGCAGGTCCACAATCAGACTCAGCATTTTGCGTACATTCTGGAAGCCGCAATTTTCATCTGAAATCAAACAAGGTTGGAATTTAGTTTTATCATATGTCTCTCTTCTATATGAATCTAAATGCTATAAAAAAAATAGAAAATTGAATTTTTTACAGGGGTCAAAACAAAAAAGCATGATTTTTTACCATTTTTTACAACTTTATTTGCAAAAAAAAATTATTTTAAATAATGATAATATTCCGATTATAGGTTCATATAGAGCGCAATACTATGAAGAAAGTAACTGCCAATTTTCAAAACGATTGGCTGAAAACTTTTCAAACTAGCGTGTACGCAAGTTCGAAAAAAGTCGTTTTCAGAAAAACGCGTTTGAAAAAATAGTACCAAGAAAAACAAAGCCAAGGCAGTCATACATTTTTTCGGTGTTTTTCAAGGAAATTCTTCAAAAATTTTATAGTATATACTTAAATATATTTATAAAATATTCTCAAAGTTTCAAAAAATTATATTCATTTTTTATACTATAAAAAAATTCATGAATATCATTGAGAAAACGCTGTCCTAACCCTACTTGCCCCCTTAAGGGCTAACACCACTCTAGCGACAGAAAAAAAGGCCTAACTTTGACAATTTATTTTGGGAATATGAAACAAAAGGAATAGGATTTCTTTTCAGACAGTTTATTTAACACATATTGAAGTATGAAAAAAAAAAATGTTCATATCATTTTGATACAAAATGGCAGCGATAGAGACAATCTTGAAAATTTTTTTTTTAAATAAAGAAAATACAGTATTTCAAACTTTAGTGTGAAATAAAAAAATTTTTTTAAATCAATGTTTAATAATTTATAAAAAATTGTCGAACCAAAAAATTAAAAATACCTGTCGTCAGACTACAGAGAAAATAATTATCAAGATTAAAAAAAAAACGTTAAAAAATATTAAAAATTCACTGAGTTATCGCGCTGGCACTGTCTAGAAAACATAATTTCGAGAAAAACGCGTTGAAATAATGTTATTATTGAAAAAAAAAAATTACAACATTTTTTTTCTTACAGTTGATGAATTAATGAAAAACGTGAAATCAACAATTTAATTTTTTTTTCACCATATAACCCTTATAATAATTTTTCACATTCACTCGGTTTTCAGCGTCCGCAGGGGTATGTGAGGCCCTTAAGGGGTGAAATAGGGTTAGACGGTTCAAAAAATTGATTTTTTTTTAATTTCATAAATTGTTAGTAAAACTATTGAAAAATATGTGCCCAAAATTTTAAATAAAAATTCCGACTCGTTCTGTTGTTATAAGCCATTAGGGGAGGAAATAGAGTTAGGACAGCGTTTTCTCAATGATTTTCATGAATTTTTTTATAGTATAAAAAATGAATATAATTTATTGAAACTTAGAGAATATTTTATACATATATTTAAGTATATACTATAAAATTTGTGAAGAATTTCCTTGAAAAACACCGAAGAAAATGTATGACTGCCTTGACTTTGTTTTTCTTGGTACTATTTTTTCAAACGCGTTTTTCTGAAAACGACTTTTTTTGAACTTGCGTGCACGCTAGTTTGAAAAGTTTTCACCCAATCGTTTTGAAAATGGGCAGTTCCTTTCTTAATAGTATTGCTCTCTATATGAACCTAAAATCGGTATATTATCATTATTTAAAATAATTTTTTTTTGCAAATAAAGTCGTAAAAAATGGCAAAGAATCATGCTTTTTTGTTTTGACCCCTGTAAAAAATTCAATTTTCTATTTTTTTGATAGCATTTAGGTTCATATGGAAGAGAGACATATAATAAAAGTAAATTCCAACCTCGTTTGATTTCAGATGAACATTGCGGCTTCCAGAATGTACGCAAAATGCTGAGTCTGATTGTGACCTGCAATATGGGGTCGCTAATATCCCCGGTGTTTTTCAAGAAAATTCTTCAAAAATTTTATAGTATATACTTAAATATACGTATAAAATATTCTCAAAGTTTCAGTAAATTATATTCATTTTTTATACTATAAAAAAATTCATGAAAATCATTGAGAAAACGCTGTCCTAACCATATTTTCCCTCTTAAAAGTGGCCAGAACAAAAACCCAAACAAAACTTTCCAAGTGCAAACACAATGATTTCCAAGATGTTCACGTTTCCGCGGAAGAGCAGCAACGAAATTTATCGTAACGTCGCTTCTGGACTCGAGATTTTTCCATCCAGAGTCTCGAAAATATTATTTTTCCCCATTCTACCCCCTCCCAACAACCAGAGCGTTTTAGCGGTATATCCGTTCCGGCAAGCTCGTCTGCCTCTCGCGAGGAGAACAAAAAAAAAATTCATAAAACGATATAACGTTGATTTATGTCCGGCAATATTCATTTACCTCGGAAGCGCGTTTTAAACCATAAATCTTCGGGCTATATGATTTTTCACTCGGGAACCGGATGGAAGAGCCGATATTAAAAAGGAAGAAAAAAAAAAAGAAGAAACAACGAATAAAAAAAGAAAGAAAGAGGAAAACGTCGTTATTAATCAAAAGTAATTAAAGGGAGGGAAAAAAAGGGTCTATGAAAAAAACTTGGAGCAACGGACCAGCCGGGCCAATCAATTTGGCTTCGTATTTTTTTTTTTTCAACCCCGAGCTTTTGATCTTCGTCGAGTTATCATTCCGACGGAAAACCGGAATCTGGATAAATTTTATGGCCGCTGAATTTGAGGAAATTGGTGGAGAGACCAGGAAGATTGAATAACGAGAGGAACGAGCGAGAGAGACAAAAAAGATGGAAACAAATTTTGCCAGTAGGTGAGACGAAGTGAGTTTGGCTGCTAATCAAAACGAGGTCTCCCTTCAAACGGAATTACCGGATTACCGGTGGAAATCGAGTTCACCTAACGTTCAATTTACCTCGCTTCCTATATATGCCTTCTTAGCCTTTCTCTCTTTCTCTCATCCCCCCTGCCGCCCTCAGAGCAAATATTTTTCCCTATACCTTTATCTCGTGTATTTTCCGTCTCTTCGCTCTCGTTTATGCCACGAAATTTCAACGACCAAGATAGAAGGGTCGTCGTTGATGCGCCATTCGTCCCTTTACTCGAGCTATACTGGAAAAATGATGTCTCTTCAAGTTACCCCGACCACCCTGGTAAACTCTCGAGCCCCAGTCATAGCCAAGCTAACCGAGCCACCCTCCGGTGCGTCCGCTCAAGGGTCCTTCCTCGTCGTTTTCGAGTGTCGACGCTATACCTTCATAATATTTCCTTTAAGAATGTTCTCCAATTTTCCAGGATCCTTCCACCCTAACGAATACTGAATATCGTCGTCAATTTTGTTGTTGTCCTTCCGGGAAATTGAGGGATGAAATGAGGCGGATATTATTCTTCAGACTGTGTACGACGCTTTGGCGAAACTTTTGTCGAAGAAAAGTGCACGCAAAAACGACGAAGGAAGATGTAGGTCGATCCGCCGACTGCATTCACTGCGCCATCTTGAATTTACAAGCATTGACTTTAAATTTGCTTAAGGGCGGAAATAGGGTTAGACGGTTCAAAAAATCGATTTTTTTTTAATTTCATAAATTGTTAGTAAAACTATTGAAAAATATGTTCCCAAAATTTTAAATGAAAATTCCGACTCGTTCTATTGTTATAAGCCATTAAGAGGGGAAATAGGGTTAGGACAGCGTTTTCTCAATGATTTTCATAAATTTTTTTATAGTATGAAAAATGAATATAATTTATTGAAACTTTCAGAATATTTTATACATATATTTAAGTATATACTATAAGTATAAGTAATATTTAAGTATATACTATAAAATTTTTGAAGAATTTCGTTGAAAAACACCGAAGATATTAACGACCCCATATTGCAGGTCACAATCAGACTCAGCATTTTGCTATTTTTTCAAACGCGTTTTTCTGAAAACGACTTTTTTTTAACTTGCGCACACGCTAGTTTGAAAAGTTTTCGACCAATCGTTTTGAAAATTGGCAGTTACTTTCTTCATAGTATTGCGCTCTGTATGAACCTAAAATCGGAATATTATCATTATTTAAAATAATTTTTTTTTGCAAATAAAGTTGTAAAAAACGGCAAAAAATCATGCTTTTTTGTTTTGGCCCCTGTAAAAAATTCAATTTTCTATTTTTTTTTATAGCATTTAGGTTCATATAAAAGAGAGACATATAATAAAAGTAAATTCCAACCTCGTTTCATTTCAGATGAAAATTGCGGCTTCCAGAATGTACGCAAAATGCTGAGTCTGATTGTGACCTGCAATATGGGCTCGCTAATATTTTATAGTATATACTTAAATATATGTATACAAATTTTATAGTATATACTTAAATATATGTATAAAATATTCACAATGTTTCACTAAATTATATTCATTTTTTATACTATAAAAAAATTCATGAAAATCATTGAGAAAACGCTGTCCTAACCCTATTTCCCCCCTTAATTAAACGGCCTCGAAAACTCTCAGGTACCAGTTCTCATTAAGGGAGGAAATAGGGTTGGGACAGCGTTTTCTCAATGATTTTTATGAATTTTTTTATAGTATAAAAATGAATATAATTTATTGAAACTTTGAGAATATTTTATACATATATTTAAGTATATACTATAAAATTTTTGAAGAATTTCCTTGAAAAACATCGAAGATATTAACGACCCCATATTGCAGGTCACAATCAGACTCAGCATTTTGCTATTTTTTCAAACGCGTTTTTCTGAAAACGACTTTTTTTTAACTTGCGCACACGCTAGTTTGAAAAGTTTTCGACCAATCGTTTTGAAAATTGGCAGTTACTTTCTTCATAGTATTGCGCTCTATATGAACCTAAAATCGGAATATTATCATTATTTGAAATAATTTTTTTTTTGCAAAAAAGTTGTAAAAAATGGCAAAAAATCATGCTTTTTTGTTTTGGACCCTGTAAAAAATTCAATTTTCTATTTTTTTTTATAGCATTTAGGTTCATATAAAAGAGAGACATATAATAAAAGTAAATTTCAACCTCGTTTCATTTCAGATGAAAATTGCGGCTTCCAGAATGTACGCAAAATGCTTAGTCTGATTGTGACCTGCAATATGGGCTCGCTAATATTTTATAGTATATACTTAAATATATGTATAAAAATTTTATATTATATACTTAAATATATGTATAAAAATTTTATAGTATATACTTAAATATATGTATAAAATATTCACAAAGTTTAAATAAATTATATTCATTTTTTATACTATAAAAAAATTCATGAAAATCATTGAGAAAACGCCGTCCTAACCCTATTTCCCCCCTTAATTAAACGGCCTCGAAAACTCTCAGGTACCAGTTCTCATTAAGGGAGGAAATAGGGTTGGGACAGCGTTTTCTCAATGATTTTTATGAATTTTTTTATAGTATAAAAAATGAATATAATTTATTGAAACTTTGAGAATATTTTATACATATATTTAAGTATATAGTATAAAATTTTTGAAGAATTTCCTTGAAACACACCGAAGATATTAGCGACCCCATATTGCAGGTCACAATCAGACTCAGCATTTTGCGTACATTCTGGAAGCCGCAATTTTCATCTGAAATCGAACGAGGTTGGAATTCACACTTATTATATGTCTCTCTTCTATATGAACCTAAATGCTATCAAAAAAATAGAAAATTGAATTTTTTACAGGGGTCAAAATAAAAAAACATGATTTTTTGCCATTTTTTACAACTTTATTTGCAAAAAAAAATTTATTTTAAATAATGATAATATTCCGATTTTAGGTTCATATAGAGCGCAATACTATGAAGAAAGTAACTGCCAATTTTCAAAACGATTGGTCGAAAACTTTTTAAACTAGCGTGTACGCAAGTTCAAAAAAAGTCGTTTTCAGAAAAACGCGTTTAAAAAAATGGCGCGCTCGGAGCCTGAAGGAGAGCTACTCACTTTAATGGCTTCTAACAATAGAACGAGTCGAAATTTTCATTTAAAATTTTGGGCACATATTTTTCAATAGTTTTACAAACAATTTATTGAAATAAAAAAAAATCGATTTTTTGAACCGTCTAACCCTATTTCCCCCCTTAAGATCCGACCATTTTCTTATTTGCACAATCAGCCAAATATACTCGGCTCTTTCTTAATTTTGTAAATTTTGCTCGAATTCATTTTCAAGCTTCTAAGATTACTGCTAAGATCGCGAAGCATCTGCAAAGAGTTTTTAGAAATCCGCCCAGGCGTTCAGTTCCGAGGGGTAAGACCACTCTAGGGGCCGAAAAAAAGGCCTAACTTTAACGATTTATTAACAAAAAATGCTACACTATTGATTAACGTAAAAACGGAGGTTTTGCATCGTTCAAAGCGAAGCGAAACACTCGACGAACGGGAGACGAAGTTTTCGTTAATTTACGTCGACCGAAGTGTCTCCTAATGAGTTTCAAAGCTGATTAAAATTTTGTACAACGACGGAAAATAGACGAGGGTTAAAGATCTTCCGCGAGACGTGATCGCGAAACCATTCGTTGGAAATTTCGAGCCTTGAGGGAAAGAAAAAAAAATCACGAAGCTTGCAAAGAAGAATAATAATGCCCCGTCATCCTTTTCCTAAATTTCGCTCTTCTCGTGTGGTGCGCAAAAAAAAACACACAGACGTGACTTTCTATCGCTCACTGGTAGAGCTAAAAATAATTCAATTTTTTTCCTATTGCGTTTTAGCTATTCCTTCGTTCATTCTTTATAGTCCTGCCGTACCAATCCACCGTCTTCCCGACACGTTGGAGAATTTCGCGGTGATCGATCGCAGCGAACCAACAACAAAATTGCCCAGCCTAGATACACACGAATACGAGGTCTGTTCAAAAAGTATCGCGAATTTTGAATTTCCGCGGGCTACGTATATTCGAATTTAGATTTTTTTGTGGCGTTAGATTGGCACTCGTGTCCCTCACTTATCCTGAAAAATTCGGCCATTTTGAATGTTTAGTTAATCGTTGACAGCTGTTTTGGTTAGACGCGTTTTGGCTTGTCTTCGATTTTTGCCTATTCCAAAAAATGGATCAAAGAATCCGTATGAAATTTTGTGTGAAAAACAAAATTAAGTGCGCGGACGCATTCCGAATGTTGACTGTGGCATATCGTGAAGCTACCGTGGACCAAAGCAACGTTTATCGGTGGTAGAAAATGTTCTCAGAGGGCCGAGAAGATGCGAACAACGAAATGCGTGCCTGACGCCCGAGCACATCAACAAAAGACGAAAACATTGACGAAGTGAAGAATATGATATTGGCCAATCGTCGAATCACCGTTAGAGAAGTTGCCGAGGAACTAAACATGATTTGGACATGAGACGGGTCGCCGCGAAATTCGTACCAAAATTGCTCAATTTCGAAGAAAAAACATTGTCGCGTTAACATTGCTGAAGAGCCGTTGGACTCGGTCCGCGACGACCCAAATTTGCTCCAGAGGATCATAACTGGTGACAAATCATGGGTTTACCAGGGGTGTTAGTTGAAATTTGCCGGTTTTTTCGATAAAGAAAACACTTAATTTTCAGAGGAATCTCAAAATTTTTTTATTCAAAGTATTGACCATTGGTCTCGCCCATCTCTCAGGCAAATTATGGATACCATCCCAAAAAAACTTTTTCTCTTTCGAGGTAAACCATTCGACGAGCCATTTTTCGACTTCTTCAAAATTAGCGAAGCACTGCTCCGCAAGGGAGTGTCCCATCGATGCGAAAAGGTGATAGTCGGACGGTGCGAGGTCTGGAGAGTACGGTGGGTGTGATAATATTTCCCAATTAAGTGTTTTTAATGTGTCTTTCACAAGTTTAGCGGTATGAGACGGCGCGTTGTCATGTTGCAAGATAACTTTGCCATGTCTTCGAGCCCATTCCGGCCGTTTTTTCGATCAACGCACAATTCAAATTGATCATTTGTTGTCGGTAGCGATCCTTGTTCACCGTTTCATCAGGTTTCAACAACTCGTAGTACACCACACCACACTGGTCCCACCAAACACAGGGCATTGTCTTACGGCCAAAGCGATTTGGCCTTGCAGTCGATGGGCCGGCTTCACCAGGTGAAAGCCATGATTTTTTTCCGCTTCGGGTTCTCAAAATAAATCCACTTTTCGTCCCCCGTGACAATTCGATGCAGAAAAGATTTCCTTTCGAATCGTTGAAGCAGCATTTCACAAACGGTTTTTCGATTTTCCATTTGTCTATCGTTCAGCTGGTGTGACACCCATTTTCCATACTTTTGGATCTTTCCCACGGCTTTTAAACGTTGGCAAATTGCTCCTCGAGTCACATTTAGTGTTTCTGCCAATTTTTGTTGCGATTGGGTCGGATCAACATCCAATAACGCCTGCAATTCCTCGTCTTCGAACTTTTTCGCTGCACCAGGATGTCCATTGTCTGTCAAATCGAAATCTCCACTTTTAAATTGACGAAACCATGTCTCACATGTTCTAATCACTGGCAGCATGTTCACCATAAGTTTCTACCAGCAACCTGTGAGCTTCAGCTGCTTTATTCTTTTGATGAAATAAGAAAAGCAACGAATGCCGCAAATGCGATTTACTTGGAACGAAACTCGACATATTCAATGAGGTAAACAAATATGACGCTATCATTTTGGCGGAATGTGACTTGCGTATTTTTGTAGGTTAATGTCAATAGAAAAAAATGACATAGATGCCAAATCATAGAAATGTATACATATTGCTAGCGACATCTACTGGTAAAACCGGCAAACTTCAACTAACACCCCTGGTATGGTTATGACGTGGAAACCAAAGCTCAATCATCGCGATGGAAGCTGCTTTTTTTTTGGAACAGGCAAAAATCAAAGAAGCCAAAACACGTGTAACCAAAACAGCTGTCAACAATTAACTAAACATTCGGAATGGCCGTTTTTTTCAGCATAAGTGAGGAACATGAGTACCAACCTAACGCCACAAAAAAATCGACAATCGAATATACGTAGCCCGCGGAAATTTAAAATTCGCGATATTTTTTTGACAGACCTCGTAGCGCAGACGAACGAAGTGTAACGAGAGGGATGACACACGATGGACGACCGTCTGTTTGGCAACCCGTCGCGCATAGTGTGCGCGTGAATCCAGACTGATGGATCCAACGGAACGTAGAGAAAGAAGGTGTGTGCGAGATGAGAGGGTGTAAAAAAAATAAAGTAAATTTGATACTCCCGTTCGTTTCCGTCGTCATGGGGACGCCACGTGCTCGGGCGTCCCGCGTTGACAAAATATCGACGCGACTCTTTCGACCCTCTGCCCAAGCCCGCGAAAAAAGTCCTCTCCCCTCCTGACCAAGCGGGAATAGGAGCTGGAATAGGATATTTCTGTGTGCCATGACTCGCTCAGGAGGAATGAAACAGCGCAGCATCCGCGGATCTCGCAGCTAGTTGCAGAGAAAAAAAGACGGGCGAGTAAACCTGGTAAACGTTCGGAATACGAAGTGGATGAAGAAGTCGAGCACACGGTCTCTGAAATGGTCGGGGCTAATGACACAACTTGCGAGAAGCAAGGATGGCCCAAGAGCTACTGCGGAAAAGGACGAGAAAGGTGGTTGAAAGCGATGTTTACTGATGGTCCAGAGAGAAGCAAGTTCGCGGAAAACCTCTCGACATCTGAATTATTTAAGTCGAGACCCTCGAATGTCCGACCGTTCCCGAGGCTCATCCCATCATCCGGCCTCCACTTACATCCACGAAAACACTCGAGGACTCGCGGGGATCATTTCGTCCCTATCACTCGTAAAGGGAATTTAATTTCGTTCGTGCTGCGGCTGAGGCAACAACTACGGACCAACTTCCGAAATGGTACGGAAACGTGGTCAAAGGTATATTCACCGGTAGAGGAGCGTGAATCCAGAACAGACGAAATTACGGTGAGAGAAGAGAAAATGGTACGGACCTGCAACGCCGATATTCTTCATTCCCCTCGCACTCTCGACATCATCCCACGGGCGTGAATAAAGGAACGTTTTAATTGCGGAAAAATTCTGGTGGTCCAGACTATCCCCCGAGCCGTCGTCGCTACGTGACGAGTTCCTAACCTCCGGGGGTTGGCCGGTCTATCTCCGGGATGTCACCGAACCGAGACCCGTTTTCATTCTGCGACATGCCACTCTGCCCATCAGGTCTACGTCGTCTGTATTCTTATGCCCTCAGGGGCTCTATGAAAATTCGTCGCGGACTCCGCAGCAGCTTTAGATCTACTCTTTTCTCGTTTTCCACTCTGACTCGCGGATCGTTTGTCCTCTACTTTCTCCTTTCTTTGTTATGAACTTCTTCCTCGTAGTTTTCATTCATTCCCCATTCGCAGCCCGCAGCTTCGTGTGTTCTTTTGCCAGCGGAAACCAGCCCTCTTTTTATCTACCGAGTTTTCTTCTGCATTATTAAATACACGCCGGATAGCTCGTCGGTATTTCGTGCGGCTGTTGGATTGCCCTACCTCCCGCCAAGCCGCTGAAACAGGCCACAATTAAATTTGAATCTTTTTGTTTGTTCCTTGAATCATCTTTCTTCATTCGCTCTGTTTTTTTTTCGTAGACTTCTGCCGTTAGCTTGTTTCATTGTGTACCTTGAATACTCTGTTCTTGTTGTACCTATGTTTACTTATGCCGTTTTAAAGGGGGGAAATTGGGTTAGGACAGCGTTTTCTCAATCATTTTCATGAATTTTTTTATAGTATAAAAAATGAATATAATTCATTGAAACTTTGAGAATATTTTATACATATATTTAAGTATATACTATAAAATTTTTGTACATATGCTTAAGTATATACTATAAAATATTAGCGACCCCATATTGCAGGTCGCTAAATTGACTAAATTTTAATGGTGTTTTTATTTGAAATAATTTCCAGCTGAGATACAGTGTACACCGCAAATCGTCTATTTCCAAAGACGTTCTTGGAGAAGCTCCGTCACCGGCTTCGTTGTTGATATTTTCGCATAAAGAAATTACTGAGTGTTGTTGAAAACATACTTAACAATGTACAAAAGGTTTCAATCAATTTGCTCAATCCATATTTGTAAAAAAAAATCGCAAAAAGGGTGTTTTCTTTCACGCAAAAACCTTTACCCCCTCCTTAATAAGGGGCGAAATAGGGTTAGGACAGCGTTTTCTCAATCATTTTCATGAATTTTTTTATAGTTTAAAAAATGAATATAATTTATTGAAACTTTGAGAATATTTTAGACATATATTTAAGTATATACTATAAAATTTTTGAAGAATTTCCTTGAAAAACACCGCAGATATTAGCGACCCCATATTGCAGCTCACAATCAGATTCAGCATTTTGCGTACATTCTGGAAGCCGCATTTTTCATCTGAAATCAAACGAGGTTGGAATTCAATTTCGTTTATATGTCTCTCTTCTATATGAACCTAAATGCTATCAAAAAAATAGAAAATTGAATTTTTTACAGGGGTCAAAACAAAAAAGCATGATTTTTTGCCATTTTTTACAACTTTATTCGGAAAAAAAAAATTATTTTAAATAATGATAATATTCCAATTTTAGGTTCATATAGAGCGCAATACTATGAAGAGAGTAACTGCCAATTTTCAAAACGATTGGTTGAAAACTTTTCAAACTAGCGTGTACGCAAGTTCAAAAAAAGTCATTTTCAGAAAAACGCGTTTGAAAAAATAGTACCAAGAAAAACAAGCAATATGGGGTCGCTAATATTTTATAGTATATACTTAAATATATATATACAAATTTTATAGTATATACTTAAATATATGTATAAAATATTCTCAAAGTTTCAATAAATTATATTCATTTTTTATACTATAAAAAAATTCATGAATATAATTGAGAAAACACTGTCCTAACCCTATTTGCCCCTTAAAGGCTTATAACAATAGAACGATTCGGAATTTTCATTTAAAATTTTGGGAACATATTTTTCAATAGTTTTACTAACAATTTGTGAAATTTAAAAGAAAATCGATTTTTTGTACCGTCTAACCCTATTTCCCCCCCGTAAGGGTTAACACCAATCTAGCGGCAGAAAAATAGGCCCAACTTTGATGATTTATTTTGCGAGTATGAAAAAAGGAATGGGTTTTCTTTTCAGAGGGTTTATTTAACACATATTGAAGTATGAGAAAAAAATGTTTGTTAACATTTTGATACAAAATGGCGGCGACAGAGCCCATCTTGAAAATCGTCTTTTTTTTAAACACCATCGCGGGGGAACGGTTTTCTCGTAAAGCATAAGACCTGGAACAAAGAAACAAACATTTTTATAATCTATATACTATCGGCTATGTGACTGAGTAGGGTATTTTTTTTAAATCAAATTTTGTAGCAATGGTGCACTTTTGAAAAAATGAATCGAATTATTGCCAAAAAAACAGTAAATTGTTTATTAGAAAAGAAGTTTATATTAAATCAAAAAACGGCTACGTACTCCGATAGAGAATGTAATTGTGAAGCTACTGTAAAAATTTCAAATCGATCCATGCAACGGTGTTCAAGTAATACGTTCTCCCAGTTTGAAAAACACGATTTTCAAGATGGCCTCTACGGCCGCCATTTTGTATCAAAATTATAATAAAAATTTTTTTTTCGTTCTTCAATATGTGTTATATGAGTCCTCCGAAAAGAAATCCTATTCCTTCTTTCGTACTCCCAAAATAAATCGTGAAAGTTAGGCCTTCTTTTTTGCCGCTAGAGTGGTACCTCTTAAGTCTGATACATAACGGGCATTGTCCATGAATTCAATCGGTCTATGGAAGTGAAAAGCCAGCTTTTCATTGCGAGTCAATTCCAATGTGCCTATTCCTGAATCCTCGTTAATTTTCATTTCCGTAACGATGTCCATGCAACTTTTTCAACCACTCCAGTGTAAGACTGAAATCTCCAACTGGTCGAGATCCTCCGTTTTGATGTCGGTACACCTTAGATCTTTTTTAATCCTGAAAGCCATAATTCGAATTCGATGATATCCACAGCACTCTGATATTCGATCAGAAAAGACAGAAGAGAAGTGAGGCGTTTATAATGCGAGTGTGTTACACGGACCGCGTCTCGTTCATCGCAAATGTCGAGGGAAATAGCTTTTAGTCGAGACACGAAGTCACCTGGTGCACACGATCGTTTATACATGGGGTTATTCTC
The DNA here is from genome assembly GCA_958009045.1 of Oxytorus armatus. Lineage (NCBI taxonomy): Eukaryota > Metazoa > Arthropoda > Insecta > Hymenoptera > Ichneumonidae > Oxytorus > Oxytorus armatus. Next base: position 2,099,275 of record OY253748.1, on the reverse strand, counting down.
CCCCGCCTACGCTATGACTATACTGCGGCTACTGCGGGTTGCTAGTCCAACCGAGCGAAATAGCAAAACCCTTTTACCAAAATTGCCCCCACCGTTCCTGGCCACATTCCGGATCGCTCTACTATGCGGGATAACTGCTCTGCGGGTTTTTCCCTGTAACTCTAACGCCACCTCTTTCATTCGCATCGGTCGTTTTTTTTGGTGAGACCGTCCTTACTACAACTCCAACGTGAGCAGTAAAATTTCTTGAACAAATTGCCTAGCGGGGCCGCCCAGGAAGCCACGTAGAAAGTCTTGAGAGCCTGCCGTTCCACTGGTGATCGAATCTTCCGGAAATTTACGATCTACTACGACGCTGAGCAATTCCTGAGAAAGGGTTTCCCTAACTCAGACCACAAATCCCAAACCCATTCGTTTACTTCAAACTCGAATTCATCATTCCACGTAGTAAGGATCATGCAATTGAAAAAGTCCATATCTGGATTATCATCTTCCGTAGATATGCCACCATATATTCCTTGATCTTGAATCCAATAGACAGTATGTGCCAACTTAGTGTATAGAGACAGCGGCAGGCATTACTCATATATTTTCTTCAATAACGTGCCTACCGCGTTTTCATTTTTGAATATGGATTTCCTGTTTGACCCGAAAAGTTGGAACACATTAGGTGTCCTCGCTGAACAATTGCTACAGGATGGTATCTTCACTGCCCAACTAAGTTAGGATTGTATTTCTGCCAACCAGTGAAGATATGATGATGGCTTTGCTGGACGATTGCATTAGAGTGATTAACAGACATGACAAGCTGTCCCGGATGACCAATTTGGTTAGAATGGTATGTCTACCGATGAATTGTAATGGATGGCGTCCCTACTGAACAATGGTATGACTGCTGAACAATGGAGATAGTATGGTATCGGTTCTGAACAATTTAGGTGGGACGGTGCTTCCGCTAAATAATTGCAATGTGATGGTACATCCGTTGGACCAGTGTAGGTCGGATATGGATTTCTTGTTTGACCTGAAAAATTGGAACACATCAGGTGTCCTCGCTGAACAATTGCTACAGAATGGTATCTTCACTGCCGAACTAAGTTGGGATTGTATTCCTGCCAACCAGTGAAGATATGATGATGGCTTTGCTGGTCCATTGCATTAGAGTGATTAACAGACATGACAAGCTGTCCCGGATGAGCAATTTGGTCAGAATGGTATCTCTACCGATGAATTGTCATGGATGGCCTCCCTACTGAACAATGGGGTGACTGCTGAACAATGGTGATAGTCTGGTATCGGTTCTGAACAATTTAGGTGGGACGGTGCTTCCGCTAAATAATTGCAATGTGATGGTACATCCGTTCGATCAGTGTAGGTCGGATATGGATTTCTTGTTTGACCTGAAAAACTGGAACACATCAGGTGTCCTCGCTGAACAATTGCTACAGGATGGTATCTCCACTGCACAACTAAGTTAGGATTGTGTTCCTGCCAACCAATGAAGATGTGATGATAGCTTTGCTGGACAATTGCACTAGAATGATTAACAGACATGACAAGGTGTCCCGGATGAGCAATTTGGTTAGAATGGTATGTCTACCGATGAATTGTAATGGATGGCCTCCCTACTGAACAATGGTATGACTGCTGAACAATGGAGATAGTATGGTATCGGTTCTGAACAATTTAGGTGGGACGGTGCTTCCACTAAATAATTGCAATGTGATGGTACATCCGTTGGATCAGTGTAGGTCGGATATGGATTTCTTGTTTGACCTGAAAAATTGGAACACATCAGGTGTCCTCGCTGAACAATTGCTACAGAATGGTATCTTCACTGCACAACTAAGTTAGGATTGTGTTCCTGCCAACTAATGAAGATGTGATGATAGCTTTGCTGGACAATTGCACTAGAGTGATTAACAGACATGACAAGGTGTCCCGGATGAGCAACTTGGTTAGAATGGTATGTCTACCGATGAATTGTAATGGATGGCCTCCCTACTGAACAATGGGGTGACTGCTGAACAATGGTGATAGTTTGGTATCGGTTCTGAACAATTTAGATGGGACGGTGCTTCCGCTAAAAAATTGCAATGTGATGGTACATCCGTTGGATCAGTGTAGGTCGGATATGGATTTCTTGTTTGACCTGAAAAATTGGAACACATCAGGTGTCCTCGCTGAACAATTGCTACAGAATGGTATCTTCACTGCCGAACTAAGTTGGGATTGTATTCCTGTCAACCAGTGAAGATATGATGATGCCTTTGCTGGTCCATTGCATTAGAGTGATTAACAGACATGACAAGCTGTCCCGGATGAGCAATTTGGTCAGAATGGTATCTCTACCGATGAATTGTGATGGATGGCCTCCCTACTGAACAATGGGGTGACTGTTGAACAATAGTGATAGTTTGGTATCGGTTCTGAACAATTTAGGTGGGACGGTGCTTCCACTAAATAATTGCAATGTGATGGTACATCCGTTGGATCAGTGTAGGTCGGATATGGATTTCTTGTTTGACCTGAAAAATTGGAACACATCAGGTGTCCTCGCTGAACAATTGCTACAGAATGGTATCTTCACTGCCGAACTAAGTTGGGATTGTATTCCTGTCAACCAGTGAAGATATGATGATGCCTTTGCTGGTCCATTGCATTAGAGTGATTAACAGACATGACAAGCTGTCCCGGATGAGCAATTTGGTCAGAATGGTATCTCTAGCGATGAATTGTGATGGATGGCCTCCCTACTGAACAATGGGGTGACTGCTGAACAATAGTGATAGTTTGGTATCGGTTCTGAACAATTTAGGTGGGACGGTGCTTCCACTAAATGATTGCAATGTGATGGTACATCCGTTGGATCAGTGTAGGTCAGATATGGATTTCTTGTTTGACCTGAAAAATTGGAACACATCAGGTGTCCTCGCTGAACAATTGCTACAGGATGGTATCTCCACTGCACAACTAAGTTAGGATTGTGTTCCTGCCAACTAATGAAGATGTGATGATAGCTTTGCTGGACAATTGCACTAGAGTGATTAACAGACATGACAAGGTGTCCCGGATGAGCAATTTGGTTAGAATGGTATGTCTACCGATGAATTGTAATGGATGGCTTCCCTACTGAACAATGGTATGACTGCTGAACAATGGAGATAGTATGGTATCGGTTCTGAACAATTTAGGTGGGACGGTGCTTTCGCTAAATAATTGCAATGTGATGGTACATCCGTTGGATCAGTGTAGGTCGGATATGGATTTCTTGTTTGACCTGAAAAATTGGAACACATCGGTTGTCCTCGCTGAACAATTGCTACAGAATGGTATCTTCACTGCCGAACTAAGTTGGGATTGTATTCCTGTCAACCAGTGAAGATATGATGATGGCTTTGCTGGTCCATTGCATTAGAGTGATTAACAGACATGACAAGCTGTCCCGGATGAGAAATTTGGTCAGAATGGTATCTCTACTGATGAATTGTGATGGATGGCCTCCCTACTGAACAATGGGGTGACTGCTGAACAATGGTGATAGTTTGGTATCGGTTCTGAACAACTTAGGTGGGACGGTGCTTCCGCTAAATAATTGCAATGTGATGGTACATCCGTTGGATCAGTGTAGTTTACATAGTTGAAAAGGTGTTTAGGGTAAACAATTTGGTTAGGACGCTTTGTCTGTAGGAATATTGTAATAAAATGATATCCCTAGTGAACAATAGGGTTACCGCTGGACAATTGAGTCATGAACGAACGATTGGATTAGGACAGTTGAGATAGTTAAGAAGGCTTCCAGTCTGCACAATTTACTTAGGATGGTATCGCTGCCGAAACATTGTGGTAAAATGGCATCCCTATTGACTATTAGGGTGACTGCTTGGCAATTGAGACAGGATGGCATCGCAACTTAACAATGTAGTTAGAATGTTACCCCTGCTAAATAAATGAGATATGCCGGTACCTGTGCCGATAAATCGGAATATGCTGGCATCTTTAATGACGCAATTGGATCAAGCCGATCAAAATAGTTAAGAAGCTGTTCCGGTTCAACGGTTTGTGGTTCGAACGATGCCTCTGCTTAAAAATCATAATAAAATGACGTCGCTACTGAACAATGAGATGACTTCTCAACGTGCAATTAAGGATGGTATCTCTATTGAACAATGTCCGTTGGATGCTGATCCTATTGCGCAATTTCGATATGATGATACCTATGCTGAACAATTCTATTGGGGGTGGTTCACAGTTGGAATTATAGTAGACGACGTTTGCTGAAAACTGGAGATATAACAAAAATCAGTCATGTAGAATGAAAAAAGACGCTTTTAAGAAAACTACCTTTCTTTCGATGCTTTTTCCATTTTTCTCTCCTTCATGGTGATTCGTGCATTCGTATATAGGGGGGTGGGGGGTCGTATATACCCCCCGAGGTATCGTGCAGATACTTTATTATACCTGACCCACAAGCTTTTCCCCATTCCCCCCATAGCTATAAAGACGTTTCCCTCCTCAACCCCTCGTCCTTTTCCCCAGCGTGCCGTACTTCATTTCGGCCGTCCTTCTCGCGCCCACAATTCGCCTTCGCTCTCGTTCCGGATCTCGCTCTATCAAAGTTCCCGGGCGCCACGATACCATCGCGCGTTTATTACGAAAATTTATTGGCCGGCTTTGTGCGAGCTCTCGGGTATATAGGAGCCGGGGCGTCGCGACTTGTTTAACTTCGGTTGCTCCGGGCCCGCTGACTGTCGAGAGAGGACGAGCCGACAGAGCGAGGAGGCGAAAAAACTAATACAAACCGTCGCGCTTTTATGACGTTTGCGTTGAGTCATTACTTCGGCTATTCGAAGACTCGTTCCAGTTTCTCTTATCCGAAACTCCAGACCTCGGGTTCTTTACTCGTTGCGGAGATTGTCGTAATATTCTTCGTGATTTTTTTTTTCGAAATTCAATTCGTTCGTTGTAAGAAAATGTTAAAACATATTACCCAACTCTTTTATTAATTACACATATGTCTATCAACTTTTGCTTCATAAATCTGGCTAACTTTGATGGCCATACGGGTCCAAATTGTTGAGGAACAACGGAACTAAATCATCCGTAATTTTGGAGGAAATAGAGCCCAGTTCGTCAATAAATCGTTTTCTTTCGATCATTTCGATTGTACCAAAAATTGGTCATTACAAGTGTTGACACGTTTTCATTCATAAAAATGCTATCTTCACGCGGTAGGGTATCATAGTCCCCAAACGAAACAATCCCCAAAAGACATAATCCCCAAAAAGTTACCAGATAACAGAATCGATTGTCACGTTGATAGGTTAGTATCTGTCAAAGTGATATATGGCGTTGCAGGCATTTTCCGTCCCGTGTATAGTCAGTATTCGAGGATCACGCGCGTTGCCCTTTTTCCGAGTTTTCAGGTTATGTATCAGCTTTCAGGTTATGTACTAGTCAACTTTTTTTTTCTGTACAGCCTAAAACGATATAGGAAAAAGACGAAGATTTAGGTTATGTGCCCCCAACAACTGTTTGAAGTGGTACGGCAATTTTTGTAATTTTTTGTAATTACTCCTTGAGCCAATAACTATTCGAGCGTGATACACCAATATTTGCATTTCTATTTATTCAATTTTCATTACAATATTCCATTTGTGGTTCCCATTTATTTATTTATTGAACAATCGAATTACAATATTCTGTTTTGGCTCTTTCAGCAACAGATGCAATCACACATATATAAACGAATATTTTAATGAAAATTGACTAGATAAAAATGCAAATATTTGCATCTCACTCGAAAATTTATTGGGTCGAAGAGTTATTACAAAAATTTTTTTAAATCGCAGTCAACCAATTATTCCACTTCAAACACTTGTTTAGTGTACGTAACCTAAATCTTCTTCTGCCTATATAGTCTTAGGCTGTACGCAAAAAAGCCGTCTAGTACGGTACATAACCTGAAAATTCGGAAAAGGGCAAAAGGGCCAACGCGCGTAATCCTCGAATCTTTACTTTAAACGAGACGGAAAATGCCCGCAGCACCATCTATCACATTGACGGGTACTAACTTCCATCATGACAGGCTTTTATGTTTTTTGGGGGTTGTGTCTTTTGGGGACTATGACACCCTACCCTTCACGCGTCTGCAGTGAATTCCGAGACTGCACAATAAAAAAATCGACGGGTTATGCTCGGATTACGAATAATCAAGTAGGGCAGAAGGAAGAAAAGAAGAAAAAACAAACGCGTTCACACGATCGTCATAAATTTGACGCGAAGATAACCGCTTTTTATGACACAAACGTAGACAATTGCTGTGACAAGTGGCTCGTTCGTGAAGTCTCTAGTGGGACAAGGCCGCACAGTGCCAACGTAAAAAGGTCGGTAAAGAAGAAAAAACATTTTTTTTACGGAATAAAGAAAGAACACACGATACAATGAAAGTTGTTGAAGGAACGTATATACCGATGTTTCGTCCATGGAAACGAAGTTCAATTATCGAGGAGCTTTGGGGCATAAAACGTTTTCCAATATCGTTTAGTATTCACGTTTTTCTCCATCCGTTCGGTTCGGTACGATCAAAATTCAAGGCTTTCCACAGACCGTTTCCTTCCATCCTTTCACCGTTATATCCGCGTTTTGCCTCCTTTCACGAAAATAATACGATCGGCAGTCGTTCTACCGTGTATAACCTAAAAGGCTGCTCGAGCAGCTTAATTTATTTTTTTCTTCTTTCATTTTTTTCCTTCCTTTTAGTCACAACCTGTTTCATTCTATACAGGCGGACTTGTAATTTGGCGATCCTTTGTGATAAATTGATACGGGAAGAATGCCGATTGAACTTTTAATCAAATACCTCAACACAACAAAACGATCGAGAGCAAACTGGATTAACTCGTGGAGTTTTATTCTACATGGAGTTTTATTGTACACACACGCGCGCATACGTACACCGTTGTGCCAATTAAGTTTCAATATCGACGAGAATTCGAGGAAAATTTTCAATTGTTTCTCGAATCGCTGACACACTGTATTTAGTCATAGCGGACATGGTTTCGATGAAATTCCGCTCGGGTATATGTTGAAACTTTTACATAGAGCGAATAACTCACGGGGTTAAAATTCCACTTGACTCGAGACTTACAGTGGGTCAAAAAAGTATTCATACACCTTGTTTTTTTTTTCCGATAACTTTATAGACATAAGCGATACGCAAAGAAAGCCAATTTTATTTAATAGTACATCAGGTACAGAGATAAACTGCAAATGGAGAATTTTTTCCCAGGAATAATAGAAGAATTATGGGAAAAAAAAGGAAAATTTTCGGGCCAAAAAAGTATTCGTACACTTACGATTGAGCTGCTAAACCTCGATAGTCACTCACGGACGGTCTGACCTCCGCGCACAATGTAAACAAGCCTTCGTTTACACAATGGTTTTGACCTAATCCACGCGGTAGTAGATCTTCAAGCCCTGAACAGACACGATGGCAAAGAAAAGCGAAATATCAATATCCATGCGAGATAGAGTGATTTTTCTTCGGAAACGCGGTGAAAGTTATCGAAATATTAGTAAAGAACTAAATCTAAGTTGAGCAACGGTGCAATATATAATAAAAAAAAATACGAAAGAACAAACAGCACAGAAAATAAGCCACGAACCGGTCGACCGAGAGCAGTAACGGTACGAGAGCGTCGGAGTATTGTTACAGAGGCTACACAAAAAACCGTTCACAAGTGCTCGCAGTTTAGCGAATGATGTCGCGTCAACATCGGGGAAGAGCGTGTGTCCTCAGACTATTCGAAACGTTTTGCATTCTGCCCAAATATACGGCGGAACTGCCCGCAAAAAACCATTAATTAATAATATAAATCGAGAAAAACGTTTAAGTTTCGCAAAAAACTGCGTAAAAAAATCTATAGAATTTTCGAAACGTGTCGTATTCTCGGATGAAACGAAGTTTAACATCTTCGGGTCCGATGGAAAAAAATTCGTCTGGCGAAAACCAAATACCGAGCGCCGGCAGAAAAATTTAATACCGACTGTAAAGTTTGAAAGCAAGTGTCGATAAAATGGGCCTGGATGGAAATTTCTACCTCCAACAAGATAACAACCCGAAACATACTGCCATGAAAACGAGGGAACGGTTACTCTATAATGTTCGCAAACAATTGATTACACCACCACAATCTCCGGACATCAATCCTATTGAAAATTTATGGCACTTGGTGGATGTAGAAATTAGAATAAGAAAAATAACAAACAAATCCGATCTCCAAAGAGTGCTTTTAGAAGAATGAACGAAAATAGCAAAAGAAACAACGCAAAAGCTAGTAGAATCCGTGCCTAAGAGACTCGAGGCGATAATTGAAGCAAAAGGGATGCACGCCAAATATTAGTTATAATTAACAATTATGATGATGTAGGCTTTCACTATAATCGTAAGTGCATGAATACTTTTTTTGCCCGAAAATTTTCGTTTTTTTTAGCATAATTCTTCTATCATTCCTGGGAAAAAATTCTCCATTCGCAGTTTATCTCTGCACCTGATGTACCACTAAATAAAATTGGCTTTCTTTGCGTATCGCTTATGTCTATAAAGTTATCGCAAAAAAACAAGGTTTATGAATACTTTTTTGACCCACTGTATATTGTCGAATTGATATGGCGATGAAGGTGCAACGAAGTAAAATTCAGAATCACGGAAGTAAATACAGTATTAAACTAATCGCAAAATTTAATGAATTTGTCGTTAAATTTCGTGATTTTTACTCAATACCGAAATCTGATGTGTCGTGCTTTCAACTTGCCCGCGGTAGGGCAAGAAAACCGGAGAGTTGTCGTAAGCTGATTATGACAATTTTCAAAATTGTTCAATTTTTAAATTTACTTAACGAAACTTTGTCACATCGATTATTGTACTATCGACCGTGTTTTCCGCCACAAACATTCATAATCAGATGTAAACTCGTGGAAATAAAAGATTTTCACAAAAAATTTCGTTTGAAATTATCGAAAAGTCGCGATTAATCGACTAGCTGCTGTTTCAAGCGGTTGCGGCGCCGCTTCGAGTTACGCCGAGCGCGGGAAATCTCGTCATATTTAAATTTTTATTTCGCGCACGTAAGATTATCTTTTTTTATATCATTGAGAATTTGAGGGTTATGCTGTCGGTTATGCAAATTCGGATTAAAACAAAATGGACAATAAGACTAGTTGCAAAAGCCATGCAATTAACAATAAATTGTAAAAATGAAGAGGTTAATTAAAATAAAAATTAGTTTATAAAGAACTTACGACTGCAAGATGTCACAGAAGTGACAAATGGGATAAAAAATAAATAACAAAAGGCAACATTATTCATAATATAATGATGAATCTTTTACAATAATTATTATAACGATTCATCAATGCTTATATAATATAACTACCGTCGGAAAACGTGTCACCATTGTGTAAGGATGATAGCAAGATCCATAAAAATAATTTATAAATGATTAAAGATTATTTGAAAAGTTTAATCATAGTATTATGAATTATTTCACCCGTTTGTAATTTAATTTTGACATATTACTTCATCCCTTCTATAACATATTGTAATGGAGAGTAATTATTTCATTTAAATTTTGTAAATATTGATCCGATTGAAAAAAATCTTTCGCGAGTGAATTTCTGTACATAAAAAAAATATGACTGCAGAACCGGAAAAGTAAATATATACCGAGTACTTTGCTGTTCTGCCGATCAATGAATTTTTCAAAACTAAAATATTTTTGACAAATCATTTTCGCTCTACCGCTAAATATAAAATACAATTATAAACGAAAAAAAAAATGACAATTACAATCCTGTAGGAGAAAATGCATTCGTGGAATATTCTCGTGAGTATACGAGCTTGGAAAATCGATAAAAATGACCCGAGTGGGTGTTCCTGTACCTCGAAGTATGAATCGCAAACGTCCTCGTTGTCGTTCAATTTATTTTAATTAACAGTGCATCGAATACCACTACTCTGGACGGAGTATTTCTCTGATGGAGAACCCAGTGGCTGTACTCCCCCGCGATGAGCATTGCCTCGTAAATTTTCACAAAATGTTTCCCTCGTCTGACAAAATGGCCGTCCGTACAAAACTTTACGTTTACGACGCGTACTGGCATCGATAAATTTTTTTACGATTCCTCACTAGATTCCGATTGGCCGTTGAATTTTTTTGCGTTTTTACGATCGAGACGAAGCGTGACCTTACTCGAGTAAACCTTTTTCTTTTTTTTTTTTCTTCAACAGTACGCTGTAACAAGAAAACTATTCGCATATTGATTTTTAGGATAGTTGTTTTAATGTTTTACGAACCTTCGACGAAATTTCACTATGAGATTCGCAATTTCCGTATGAAAGAGGGCGAAAAATATGACTATGGAAAAGAAATGCAAACATTACTCACTTAAGAGGAGAAATACGGGTACGACAGCGTTTTCTCAATGATTTTCATGAATTTTTTTATAGTATAAAAAATTAATATAATTTATTGAAACTTTGAGAATATTTTATACATATATTTAAGTATATACTATAAAATTTTTGAAGAATTTTCTTGAAAAACACCGGGGATATTAGCGACCCCATATTGCAGGTCACAATCAGACTCAGCATTTTGCGTACATTCTGGAACTTTTATTATACGTCTTTTATTATATGTCTCTCTTCTATATGAACCTAAATGCTATCAAAAAAATAGAAAATTGAATTTTTTACAGGGGTCAAAACAAAAAAGCATGATTTTTTGCCATTTTTCACAACTTTATTTGCAAAAAAAAAATTATTTTAAATAATGATAATATTTCGATTTTAGGTTCATATAGAGCGCAATACTATGAAGAAAGTAACTGCCAATTTTCAAAACGATTGGTTGAAAACTTTTCAAACTAGCGTGTACGCAAGTTCAAAAAAAGTCGTTTTAAAAAAAACGCGTTTGAAAAAATAGTGCGCTCGGCGCCTGAAGGGGAGCACTCACTTTAATGGCTTATAACAATAGAACGAGTTGGAAATTTTATTTAAAATTTTGGGAACATATTTTTCAATAGTTTTACTAACAATTTATAAAAAAAAAATCGACTTTTTGAACCGTCTAACCCTATTTGCCCCCTTAAGGGGTCACACCACTCTGGCAGCAGAAAAAAGGCCTAACTTTGACGATTTATTTTGGGAGTATGTAAGAAGGAATAGGATTTCTTTTCAGAGGGTTTTTCAATATATATTGAAGAATGAAATAAAAAATTTTATTATCATTTTGGTACAAAACCGCGGCGACAGAGCCCATCTTGAAAATCGTCTTTTTTTAAAACACCTTCACGGGAGGACGGTCTTGTAAAGTATAAGACCTGAAACAAAAACCAAAAAATTTTTATAATCCATATACTATTGGATATGGGACTACGCAGGGGTTTTTTTTTTAATCAAATTTTGTAGAAATCGAGCACTTTTGAAAAAATGAATCGATTTTTTGCCAAAAAAAAAAACAGTAAATTGTTTATAAAAAAAAAAGTTTCCGTTAAATAAACAAAACAGCCACGTACTCCGATAGAGAATGTCATTGTGAAGCTACTATCAAAATTTCAAATCGATCCATGTAACGGTCTTCAAGTAATACGTCCTCCCAGTTTAAAAAAGACAATTTTCAAGATGGGCTCTGTCGCCGCCATTTTGTATCAAAATGATAATGAAAATTTTTTTTTTCCTATTTCAATATGTTTTAAGTATACCCTATGAAAAGAAATCCTATTCCTTTTTTCATACTCCCAAAATAAATCGTCAAAGTTGGGGCTTTTTTTCTGCCGCCAGAGTGGTGTTACTACTTAAGATAGTAGTCTGGTAACTTAAGGACTTCCATACGTCCAGCGGTACCGAAAACGTACCAAAAGAAAAACTGTTTTTAGGAGGGATAGAAATAGAAATTGATAAAAAAATTCTTACACATTGTTTATTACTGTGTTAAGTTTGTAAAAAAATTTATTTCAATTTTTTTTTTCAAAAATTACAACATGAAAAATCACATTTTTTGAAGCACTGTAAAAAAAAAGTTGCTCCACGGTCGGCAGTATTTCTTCCTCAAATGTTGACGGATCTGCAAAATGTAAAGAAATTCTTGTAAAATAAGGTAGTAGTTATAGTCTGTCGAGCCGGATTTTCGAAATTCGAAAAATTAAACAATTTACGGTAATTTAAAAAAAAATGTTAAGTTTGTGTCAAAAAAGCCACACTTTAATTGTTTTTATAAAATTTTCTAATTATAATTTTAAAAAACCGGCTCGACAGACTATAAAAAAAACAATTCCGAATATTTAAAAAAAAAATTCATCAAAAAATATTAAAAACCGTACGAGTTATCATGCCGACCGTGTCAGAAAAAGTAGTTTTGAGAAAAACGCGTTTAAAGTTTCAAGCGCGTTTCGCTCGAAGTCGCGCGCGGCTGGAGCAAGAACTTTATGAATTTTTTTAATTTATTTAGTTAACTTACGTCTAATCTCCCATTCCAGCTTCATATTGTACGCCTTCCTTGTCAGTAAAAAATTGTTGTTGTTTATTTTTTTCTAATCGACGAATTGTTCTGGCCTCTTTTGTTGCTTTGGTAGCGTTGATTCGAGCGTGTCCTTTCGTCGGGCAGTCACATTATCTACAATAACTTTTGAACTATGGGGAATTTTCACAATCAGCTTACACAGAAATACGCCTAAGACTATAAGGAATAATAATCTGTAAACAAAAAAAAATCGATTTTTTTAAAATTCTCGACGTATGTAAGGCCTTAAGCCGATTTTCATGTCTTTTTTGAAGGGCGTTTTTTTGTAGGAAAATAAAAATGAATCGTTTTGGATATTTAGGATGTTTTTATTTACATATTAAAGATACAAAAAAAAAATTTTTTGAACAAATTTAATAGTTTATTATTATTATTATTATTGATCGAAGTTGGCACCTCGAAAAAAAGCGCGTGGGTGGCCCCGGTGATTTTGGCTCTTGATGTTATCTGAAATAAAAAATTCTTGATAATTCTTAATCTATAGACGTGTCATTCTAGTCGGAACTACTGAAGTTAAATTTCATGGATAAATAACAAAATGGCGAACTTTGGAAAAAAACGTCCTTTTCCATTTTGTTATTTATCCATGAAATTTAACTTCAGTAGTTCCGACCAGAATGACACGTCTATAGATTAAGAATTATCAAGAATTTTTTATTTCACATAACATCAAGAGTCAAAATCACCGGGGCCACCCACACGCTTTTTTTTTCGAGGTGCCAACTTCGATCAATAATAATAATAATAAACTATTAAATTTTTTCAAAAATTTTTTTTTTTGTATCTTTAATATGTAAATAAAAACATCCTAAATATCCAAAACGATTCATTTTTATTTTCCTTCAAAAAAACGCCCTCCAAAAAAGACATGAAATTTGGCTTAAGTTACCAAACTACTACCATTAAAATATTGAATAGGCCATATTGAATAGGCCACGCTGCCATGGTAATTTCCAATATTAGTATAAGATGTAAAAAAATGTTTATAAAACTTTAAATGCACATAAATATATTTATCTGCCCGATAAAAAAACATTGCATTTCCGTATATTTGCACTCAGCATAGATTCTTCACCACAAAGGCCTTTGCGTTGCGTGACATGAAAGTACAATCGTTTTTGGTCCTTAATCGACGATGATTAATCGAATTTGCGAACGAACCGAGACGACGAAGAACGAGCAAGACAGAAAGACCGAGAGAGAGAGAGAGAGAGAGAGAGAGAGAGAAATTGAAGCGTATATATGTATAACTATGCAGAGATTGATTCAAGTCAAACTCCCCATATCTCGAATCCGTGACTCAATTCCACTAACGAAGCTTTATACTCTATCCTTCAGCCCATCTCCCGCTCTCCCATCGGCTCTCGTAACTCCCTCTTGTTTAATCCCTCTTTCGCGTTTGCTTTTGATCCCTTTCGACAAATTCGCATAGGGAAACGCATTAAGAGAAAAAAAAAAAATCCTCGACCTCGCGGCAGGCACGTACGGGGTGGGAAGGAGGAGAGAGAGAGAGAGAGAGAGAGAGAGAGAGAGAGAAAGAGAGAGAAATCACCCCGGTGCTTTTCCTCGTCTCCCGCCCTCCCCCGTCGCTCCTAGCCGAGCGTATATTCCATTTGGTGTTTATTTGTCCAAGTCATTTCGTAACCGAACCGCAATCTGTCCTCAAACCCTCTCTCGCCCCGGTGCTTTTTCCTCCGCTTCACTCTCCACCCTCGTACCACCCTTAAATACACAGGGTGTTCAACTAAAAAAATCACTGTATATTCAAAAATGATTATAATTGAAAACAAAAAAATTATTGTGCTCCTTACAATAATTTTATTATTTATTAAAATCATCTTTAGATTACAGACTTGGGGAGAGGAGCAATTAGAACACTTCTCGTCAATGCCAATTTTCCACACAAAGATGCAGCATCACTAACGGAAAGAAAATGCTTTATTGTTAAAGCGAGTCATGATTGATGACGTGAACTAAGAGTGCCAGGAAATCTCGAAGTGCGATTGGCTAAGCCACTACAGACGCATTCTGATTGGACGTTGATGTCGTGCTCGGAAATTCGCGCATGCGCATACTCCAGATTGCACGATCGTAGATGAAGAACCTAACCTATAAAGCAACGCCGCCAAGCGCGCGCACCAATTTAAAAGTAAAACTGCGATGCTGCTGCATGCAGTTTTGGTAGTGTGTTAGGAGCCGTATTAGAAGAGAGCCAAAATAACGCGACATTTTGATAATAGTTTTTGCGAGGCCCAAAGTTTATCGGTGCAAGTATCGTTCCATTTTCGAACCGAAACCTCGAGAAACAGGTTGGCCTCGCCAAGGTCTCATTCTTGTTCGTTAAAACATTTCTTCAGGTCTGCAGTGTCGGAATTTCCGTTTATGGGGTAACATTCTAGCGGCAGAAAAAAAAGGTCTAAATTTGACGATTTATTTTGGGAGTATGAAAAAAGGAATAGGATTTCTTTTCAGAGGGTTCATTCAACACATATTGAAGTATGAAAAAAAAAATGTTTACTATCATTTTGATACAAAATGGCGGAAACAGAGCCGATCTTGAAAATCGTCTTTTTTTAAAACACTTTACGGGAGGACGGTTTTCTTGTAAAGTATAAAACCCGGAACGAAAAATCAAATTTTTTTATAATCCATATACTATTGGCCATGGCACTACGTAGGGACTTTTTTCTAAATCAAATTTTGTAGAAATGGTGCACTTTTGAAAAAATGAATCGATTTTTTGCCAAAAAAAACACAGTAAATTGTTTATAAAAAAAAAGTTTACATTAAATTTAAAAAAACGACTACGTACTCTGATAGAGAATGTAATTCTGAAGCTACTATCAAAATTTCAAATCGATCCATGGAACGGTGTTAAAGTAACACGTCCTCCCAGTTTAAGGGGGTAAAATAGGGTAGGACGGCGTTTTCTCAATGATTTTCATGAATTTTTTTATAGTATAAAAAATGAATATACTTTATTGAAACTTTGAGAATATTTTATACATATATTTAAGTAAATACTTTAAAATTTTTGAAGAATTATCTTGAAAAACACCGGGGATATTAGCGACCCCATATTGCAGGTCACAATCAGACTCAGCATTTTGCGTACATTCTGGAAGCCGCAATTTTCATCTGAAATCAAACGAGGTTGGAATTTACTTTTATTATATGTCTCTCTTCTATATGAACCTAAATGCTGTGAAATAAATCAAAAATTGAATTTTTTACAGGGGTGAAAACAAAAAAGCATGATTTTTTGCCATTTTTTACAACTTTATTTGCAAAAAAAAATTATTTTAAATAATGATAATATTCCGATTTTAGGTTCATACAGAGCGCAATACTATGAAGAAAGTAACTGCCAATTTTCAAAACTATGGGTGCAAACTTTTCAAACAAGCGTGTATGCAAGTTCAAAAAAAGTCGTTTTCAGAAAAACGCGTTTGAAAAAATAGTACCAAGCAAAACAAGCAATATGGGGTCGCTAATATTTTATAGTATATACTTAAATATATGTATAAAATATTCTCAAAGTTTCAATAAATTATATTCATTTTTTGTACTATAAAAAAATTCATGAAAATTATTGAGAAAACGCTGTCCTAACCCTATTTCTCCCCTTTATGGCTTATAACAATAGAACGAGTCGGAATATTCATTTAAAATTTTGGGAATATATTTTTCAATAGTTTTACGAAATAAGCAACAACAACAATTTATGAAATAAACAAAAAAATCGATTTTGAACCGTCTAACCCTATTTCCTCCTTTAAAAAAGATGATTTTCAAGATGAGCTTTGTCGCCGCCATTTTGTATAAAAATGATGATAAACAATTTTTTTTTCATACTTCAATATGTGTTAAATAAGCCCTCTGAAAAGAAATCCTATTTTTTCTTTCGTACTCCCAAAAATAAATCGTCAAAGTTAGGGCTTTTTTTCTGCCGCCTAGAGTGTTGTTATCCCTTGAGCCTCTGGCCCAAAAGTTATAAAGTAAATTTATTAAAATGTTGCCGCGATGATTAACGATAAACAAATGTGTAGATTTCATGCGCATTTTTCTATTAATTATGAAAAAAATTGCAAATGTTTTGACACTCTGTAAGTCACATAGATTACCCCGTATATTGTACTTTCTCTGTACATACAATCCATATCAATGTTCGTACTTAACGAGAGAAAGTCGTGCCCAAAAAGTTTACACACGGAAAGACAGTGGGAAGGGCGAGAGGGAGAGCGAGAGGATACCATATAGCTACGTCGAGCATTTAATTAGAACGGCTTATCTCCCATGGCGTGTGTTCGCCTTTGTCTTCCCCTCGACCTGTCGGAAGGGTAGAAATTTTTTTTTTTTCGTTTAGCTTTTCCATCCTTGTTTCTTCTCCATATTCCCCATTACCCTCGGGAGCGCGTTTTTTTGTGCGAGTTCACGCAGCAGCACCGGTCCTCGCGACCATTCCAACCCCTAACTCGCCCTTCGCCGTATTCGTTTAATGCTTTTTTTTTCCTTCTTCATTCCATCATTATTCTCGCAATATTCAAACGTGGAATATTTTTTTCACTAAATACAAAAATTATCCTATCTGTATTTTTCAACGAGTTACGTTTCATTCTAATATTTTTCATGTGAAAATTCATCGTAATGGAGTCGATGATTTTTCTGTTTGTTGTTTATTTCAATCGTGCCATATTACACCGGCGAGTTGTTAGCCCTGTTGAAACGAACGGAGTCTACGTATGTCGACGGGATACTCGTTAGAAGGGAGAAGATGATTTCTTCGTGTGTCTTCTCCGAGCGCTATTGGAACGAACCCCTCGTCGGTTCGCACACCCTGTGCTTCGTTATTAGTCCATTTCCTGTGACCGAATTTTCGCCCTAATTGCCCGGGTTCATCGTCGGATTATCACCCAGAGCCCACAGAGAGAATCAACCGAACGAATGACCAGAGGGTTCTTCTCTCGATCCCTATTGACATTTATAGACCGGCGAGAAGGATGATAAATAGATCGCGAAAAACTTTGATCCCTCGTTGCAAAGCTTTTCGAATTTTCCCGGCCATCTGGCTTTCACCGACATTACTGGGACCACGGGAATCATCGACGATACCCCTGACCCTTCGTCGATGAAATTTGAATCACTTCGACCGCGGCGCCATCTTGCGGAATCGCTTTAAACCCTCATCTAATTTACTTGTCAATCCAACAACAACAATACGTTTAGGGAAATTAATTTCGTGTTTGAGCCCCGTGATCCTAATAGCCATAGTTGTAAATTACTGAGATGGTGGCTATAAAAAGTATGTTAGCACGAAACGAGGCCTGTCACATCTAAAAATGTTTGACGAAGCTTTCTCAGGGACGGCATAATGGAATTAATGAAATTTTTACAACCAATATACTGTTCTGGCATGCCTAGAATCCTGGCTATATCGTTGTCTGTGTTTGTTTGCAATGTTAACTAGAATTTTGGGATACAGTCTTGATCGCACTCAGTATAGTACAATCAATAGGGAATATTGTGCCACACTAAATTACAAGAGTTATTTTTTTTTTAATTAGGTTCAGTATCACGTACTGAATGTAAATGAACAAATTCCTTACAAATTAAGTGACCGCAAGTGCCGCCATTTTGAGGAATGCCGTATCGGCCAATATCTCCGTTACAGTGCACTTTAGGCCAAAAATGGTTGTAACCTTTCTTATAGATAATTGAATTTCCTATCTTTTTTTCTAAATAATTTTTTTTGTATCACTTACCGTTTACGACTTATACGACTGTTGAAATTCATTTATTCACTTTTTGACCTGTATCTGTCCTGATAATTGTTTAAACAATAAAATGCTAATAACTTATCTTTTAAATCCATATATTTTCCACAACTTTTATTTGAAACTTTTTTGTCTAAAATTAATATTCCCAAAGTTATAACGCTTTCGATGTTGCGCTACTGGGTGCAAGGCTAATAAAAACGCGTTATAACTTTGAGAATATTAATTTTAGACAAAGAAGTTTTAAATAAAACTTGTGGAAAATGTATGGATTTAAAAGATAAGTTATTAGCATTTTATTGTTTAAACAATTATTAGGAGAGATACAGGTCAAAAAGTGAATAAATAAATTTTAACAGTCGTATAAGTCGTAAACGGTAACTGATACAAAAAAAAATTATTAAAAAAAAAGATAGGAAATTCAATTATCTACAAGAAAGGTTGTTACCATTTTTTGCCGAAAGTGCACGGTAACGGAGATATTGGCCGATACGGTTTGCCTCAAAATGGCGGCACTTCCGGTCACTTAATTTGTAAGGATTTTGTTTATTTACATTCAGTATGTGATACTGAACCTAATTTTTTTTAAATAACTCTTGTAATTTAGTGTGGAATTGACAAGAGTAACGGGCTCCCTATTGATTGTACTAGTACCACGATGCCAAATCACGTGTGACAATAACGTTGAATATGAATTTAAAAAAATCGATTCCTCCTGGTTTTGTTACGACGAAATGATTTTACGTTCCGTAGACAATCGCCCTGACCGTAGAAAGGTCACGTGCATCCAGAAGAGCAAAGACTCGTCAATCTCGTTATTTGTATTTCAGATCTTCTCGGTCAACACAAATCTCTCCTTTTCCATCTCTTTCCCGCGTCGACTCAACACCCTCGTTTAAAGAGATCCTTAATTGCGAGGGTGGATTATCGAGACGTAAGAAATGCGCCCCCCCCCCCGTCTCTTTTACTATCTCTCAGGCGAGTATCGAAGGGACGAACGTATACACCGAGTTGATCGCAAAAGTTCGAACGATCTTCTGATAATGTTCTCGGGAGTGTCATCGGTTATTCTCCCTTTTTCTCACCAACAGAATCCTTGCGACATGCCTTAAAGACATCTGTACTTACAGATCCCGAGTTCCTAGGGTAAAAAGCTCCCTTTCCCCGCCCTGGAATCAAGTCCACCTGCTCTCCATTATTTCTCAATTTCCCAGACGCACCAGTCGAATTAGGGGAAATCTTTTCCGTCGCTAGATCCTTTCCCCATTTCCAGACGTACAGTTAAAAGTATTCACCCCAGCCATCGTTAGAACGTTGAGGACATTGCTGATAAAATATACTCAATACCTGAGTATAGTCATTTTTTTTAAATTGAGTTCAGTCCACAGCGATCATGACCACCTTATCAGCAGTCAGCTTCCAAATGCTGCTGTGACAACTTTCCAGTCGCTACTGCTAAAGGCTGTCTGTGAAATAATATAGTTTTCAGGGGTCCCAAAGTAACTGATGCACCGATCCATGAAACATAAATATTGCAGGAGCTCCCAACATTTTCTTCGGCCATTCCATCGCCCCCTCGTCCATATTCCGGTAATCACAAAAGTTTCAAACGTGAGTCCGCGTCTCCGAAATTCCAGGAACCATCTCCCTGCCATAGTTACTTTCAAGATATCCCCCCCCCCCCCCCCCCCCCCCTCGTCATGGAGTGTATATCCGTAGATACGTGTATATACATACATGTATACAGGACCAAGCAGCTCTATTTTCAAAGCCTTAAGAGAGATAGCGAGATGAATTCAACCCCTCGTCAGAGTTGCCGGTGTGAGCTGAGCAGCCCGGGCCAATTCGATATCGGAATTCGATCAAATCCTCCGAGTGAGGTGCGCCCTTATCCCCTTCGAAGTCAGGGGGCAACCCCTCTCGGGTTCGTTCGTTCCACGGTTCGTTCGGTTCGTTCCCGTATAGACCGAAGACACATCGACCCTTCGGAGGATCGAATTCTTCCGGCTCGCATGACATGTCGCCAAGTTTACTCGGCGACGTTCGCCACACGCACGCAGCACCCTCTTATATCCCGCTAGTAGGAGTGACAGAAGGAGACCCCACTAGGGACACACGGGATTTCAGGGATAGGTTGGTGGGTTTGACGTATAAGTTGGGAATACCCGTGTAGTTATTGGCAGTTTGAGCAAAGGCCAATAACCAGATTATTGGTACACTCTCGACTCTTTCCTTTGATGGGCAGGGGCTTGTAACGTATTTTTGTTTCCAACAAATTGTTTTTCACTCTCTTTCATTGCACAACGCCGAGGTGGACTATGTTCTGCCTCCATTCCAAAATGGAATGTGGAAACATTGATTTGTCCTATCGCGACGTATTAAAATATCACGATTGCCCGGAATATTTTCTACCCTTAAGAAAACTGGATAGAAAACGTTCCCAATTCACCCTGTCATATTAGATAAAAGTCCCCAAGCCCGATTGAGAGTTGCTGTTTAACGGGAGCCTGAAAGGGAATCATTGATCATTGCGTGAGAGCCTGAGCATTCGATTCGGAGTGTTGGAATGATTTAGGGAATTAACAAATCATGTTGCGGGGTTTATCCGATCCCGAAACGATCCTCGAGATATTTAAGTATCGAGGACATCATTTAATTTATTGAGGACTACCAGTGATCGGTTGGATGTCATTGATTCAACCTAGCGACATCCCTTGTGCACCTTAGTATCGCGTGACTGAACTGCCTTCCAATAGCTTTCATCTGTTTCCCCTTTGTTCCATGTGCGTTAGGGTCTATTGGTATCGAAACCTGATTGCCAGCTACGACCCTCTCGAACCGTATATTCAGGTGAACATATACACGAAGGGTGTATTCGGAGTCAAGCTTAGAGTCAAGGCAGGAGAGCCCAAATTTATACGGGACGTTTCGAAGACCCGGTCTGCTGCACGGCTGACTTCTCTGTGGTTGGGTGCACGACATTCTTGGATGGCGTATCACCGCTTTGTGGTTCGGAATTTGCGCGGAATGGGTGATCTATTTCCGTACGGAAACCACGCGCTACCTCTTGAGAATGAATTATTTTGACATTTTGAGGATTAATAGACTGGAGGGCTCTTTCTTTAAAACACACCGGTTGATGAAACACGCTTATGTCTGTTCGGTTCCAGTTGGTCATATGAAAGTCTTTGATAATGGCCCATTGTCGGACGATATTTCGGTTAGATGTTGACGGAACATGCCGATTCTTTAAGAATCCATTTATTCAAGTGCAGACAGTGTTATGATACCAGGACTTGAGTTGAAAATAGAGCAGAGCAGGATGTTCGGGAAGAACAACCCCGCCCAAGCACATCCAACACTTGGAGATTGAATGTTCTCCAAAGAAGACAGTATTGCACGTAAAGTTACAAAACGAACCACTATTGGGCCCACTTTTGCGTGTTCACCATGTTTCAGACGCATCAATATGTAATTCCAGGCGATTAGAGTATGTCACGTCTGAATGATATCACTACGGGCGGCTTGGTTCCCGACACTCATCTTCAGGGTGTAGCTCTTTGGAGCTCCTCAGTTTATAGCTATGCCATTCAGTCTGTATGCAGATGGTTAGCTAGATAGACAGCATGACGTTGTGGCAAGTTGGATCACACAGTAGGTTTACGTAACCGTGAACCGAGTAATTCCCATGCTTTAGCCCCATACAGAATTCCGCAGGAGGGTGGCCTACAAGTAGGCGTATATACGTCGTCACGAAACGAAGGGTTTTCGCACTTGCGTACCCACATTCCTGAACATAAATGAGTCTCACGTATACGACACACGGCGCATTTGCACACATCCATGCGGAACAGAGAACAGGCGTGGAATAGATAGTTCAGCCATACAGAGCTAAGGCACGCATGTGTGTATGGCGCGTCTCTGCACAATAATATGGGGTCCGGACAACAGTACGAAGGGTGTCGACATGAATCCCACATTTCCCGTAAGCATAGTGCATATACAAAGGAAACCAGATTGGTGTAACTCACCGTAATCCTCGTTGCGTATAGATTCCGAGCCTCGTTCGAGCTCGGCGGCCGGGAGAATTGCGTGAAAAAGAGATAAAGCCAGAGGAGAGGTAGCGAAAAGAGAAGATGTATGGGTATATAGTTCGCACGAGGTGGGTGATGCTTACGGTCGCGTATACGTGAGGAACCTTTATGGGCGGGAGACCGAATGGCCCCTGGGGTTGCTGCGCCAACAAACCCTAACTAACGTAAATAAGATGTCCTGTGGATGCTTTGTGGGATCGTATGACCAGGGGTCCAGAGGGCTCATCTTCGCGCTTTTCCTAGCGAAAGACTTTGGACCCTTACGACCGACGGGATGTCGTTTAATAAACTTGCTGGGCTAGTCGTGCTATTATTGGCACTATTGATCCTTCAGTGATTGGCAGTTTCGGAAGTGATGTATATCCTGTGATGAAAAGAGAAGCCAGTTGTTGTATTTTTACAATACTCCGAGAAGCGAACACTGTAACCTTCGAATGATTTAATGAACCACACTCGGACTT
This sequence comes from Oxytorus armatus, assembly GCA_958009045.1. Classification (NCBI taxonomy): domain Eukaryota; kingdom Metazoa; phylum Arthropoda; class Insecta; order Hymenoptera; family Ichneumonidae; genus Oxytorus; species Oxytorus armatus. Next base: position 2,076,362 of record OY253748.1, on the reverse strand, counting down.
GGCTACGACTGGGCTAATCACTAGCCCTCACCTTACTGGTCCTGCGCCAGTATACTGTAGTGTGATCCGTTGTTACCTTTATCCAGAAAGTAGAAGGAACGCGTCAATGGTTAGTTCTTGGTCTAATTAACTGGGTCGTCCCTGGCTGCCTGGACTCGATTTATTTAAAAGATCCTCCGCTTAGCTGTGTCAATCACTGCACGAACACTTTGGTTGGATGGGCCAACCACTGTATTCCTTACCTTATTAATCCTGCCATTGTATACTGCAGTGCAATCCTTGATTACCTTCATCGAGAATGAAGAACGGATGCGTCAATGTACAGTTCCTGGTCCAAGAATTAGAACGACCGCGTCAATAGATAATTCTTGGTCTGCTTAGCTGGGTCGTCCCTGGCTGCCTACACTCGATCTATGTATCTGCTTAGCTGGGCCAATCACTGCATGCACACTTTGGTTAGATGGGCCAACCACTGTATTCCTTACCTTATTAATCCTGCCATTGTATACTGCAGTGCAATCCTTGATTACCTTCATCGAGAATGAAGAACGGATGCGTCAATGTACAGTTCCTGGTCCAGGAAGTAGAACGACCGCGTCAATAGACAATTCTTGGTCTGCTTAGCTGCGTCGTCCCTGGCTGCCTGCACTCCATCTATGTATAAGACCGTCTGCTTAGCTGGGCCAATCACTGCATGAACACTTTGGTTAGATGGGCCAACCACTGTATTCCTTACCTTATTAATCCTGGCATTGCATACTGCAGTGCAATCCTTGGTTACCTTCATCCAGCACGAAGAACGGATGTGTCAATGCACAGTTCCTGGTCCAGGAAGTAGAACGACCGCGTCAATAGATAATTCTTGGTCTCCTTAGCTGGGTCGTCGCTGGCTGCGTGCACTCCATCTATGTATAAGACCCTCTGCTTAGCTGGGTCAATCACTGCATGAACACTTTGGTTAGATGGGCCAACCACTGTATTCCTTACCTTATTAATCCTGCCATTGTATACTGCAGTGCAATCCTTGATTACCTTCATCGAGGATGAAGAACGGATGCGTCAATGTACAGTTCCTGGTCCAGGAAGTAGGACGACCGCGTCAATAGATAAATCTTGGTCTGCTTAGCTGGGTCGTCCCAGGCTGCCTGCACTCCATCTGTGTATAAGACCCTCTGCTTAGCTGGGCCAATCACTGCATGAACACTTTGGTTAGATGGGCCAACCACTGTATTCCTTACCTTATTAATCCTGCCATTGCATACTGCAGTGCAATCCTTGGTTACCTTCATCCAGCACGAAGAACGGATGTGTCAATGCACAGTTCCTGGTCCAGGAAGTAGAACGACCGCGTCAATAGATAATTCTTGGTCTCCTTAGCTGGGTCGTCGCTGGCTGCGTGCACTCCATCTATGTATAAGACCCTCTGCTTAGCTGGGTCAATCACTGCATGAACACTTTGGTTAGATGGGCCAACCACTGTATTCCTTACCTTATTAATCCTGCCATTGTATACTGCAGTGCAATCCCTGATTACCTTCATCGAGAATGAAGAACGGATGCGTCAATGTACAGTTCCTGGTCCAGGAAGTAGAACGACCGCGTCAATAGATAAATCTTGGTCTGCTTAGCTGGGTCGTCCCTGGCTGCCTGCACTCCATCTGTGTATAAGACCTTCTGCTTAGCTGGGCCAATCACTGCATGAACACTTTGGTTAGATGGGCCAACCACTGTATTCCTTACCTTATTAATCCTGCCATTGCATACTGCAGTGCAATCCTTGGTTACCTTCATCCAGCACGAAGAACGGATGTGTCAATGCACAGTTCCTGGTCCAGGAAGTAGAACGACCGCGTCAATAGATAATTCTTGGTCTCCTTAGCTGGGTCGTCGCTGGCTGCGTGCACTCCATCTATGTATAAGACCCTCTGCTTAGCTGGGTCAATCACTGCATGAACACTTTGGTTAGATGGGCCAACCACTGTATTCCTTACCTTATTAATCCTGCCATTGCATACTGCAGTGCAATCCTTGGTTACCTTCATCCAGCACGAAGAACGGATGTGTCAATGCACAGTTCCTGGTCCAGGAAGTAGAACGACCGCGTCAATAGATAATTCTTGGTCTCCTTAGCTGGGTCGTCGCTGGCTGCGTGCACTCCATCTATGTATAAGACCCTCTGCTTAGCTGGGTCAATCACTGCATGAACACTTTGGTTGGATGGGCCAACCACTGTATTCCTTACCTTATTAATCCTGCCATTTTATACTGCAGTGTAATCCTTGATTACCTTCATCGAGAACGAAGAACGGATGTGTCAATGCACAGTTCCTGGTCCAGGAAGTAGAACGACCGCGTCAATAGACAATTCTTGGTCTGCTTAGCTGCGTCGTCCCTGGCTGCCTGCACTCCATCTATGTATAAGACCCTCTGCTTAGCTGGGCCAATCACTGCATGAACACTTTGGTTAGATGGGCCAACCACTGTATTCCTTGCCTTATTAATCCTGCTACTATATACTGCAGTGCAATCCTTGGTTACCTTCATCCTGGACGAAGAACGGATGTGTCAATGCACAGTTTCTGGTCCGGGAAGTAGAACGGCTGCGTCAATAGATAATTCTTGGTCTGCTTAGCTGGATCGTCCCTGGCTGTCTGCACTCGATTTATGTATGACCCTCTGCTTAGCTGGGTCGTCCCTGGCTGCCTGCACTCTATCTATGTCTAAGACCCTCTGTTTACTTGGGCCAATCACTGCATAAACACTTTGGTTAAATGGGCCAACCACTGTATTCCTTACCTTATTAATCCTGCCACTGTATACTGCAGTGCAATCCTCGGTTAGCTTCATCCAGGACGAAGAACGGATGCATCAATGGACAGTTCCTGGTCTATTTAGTCCAGCGTATCTATGGACTCTTCGTTTATGTGGGCCAATCACTGTACAGGTATAAACGGTCTGCTTAACTGGGCAAATCGCTATATGGTTTATCCCACTAATACTATTGTAGATATACTTCGTGTCCTTACTTATATCGATGATGTGGAAGGAACGCGTGGACGGTCTCAATGAATCCCCGGGGCCAATTACGGTATTTCTTCGCGCCTACCAATCTTTACCGGATTCACGTGCGCACTTTTACAACATGGTACAGTCCTTTCTTCGCTTTTTCTTCGCTTCATTGGCCCCTCGGCTGACCCTCCAGTGGGCGTCACACACACCGTTTCGCAAATCAGTCCCGTGCCGAGCGTGCAAGCTCTTTTCTTGTTTCCCCGAGTCTCTGTTGCGTCCGCGCGAAGCTTCAAATACGTCTTAGGGAAGTCAATCCTCCCTCCCTACCAGGCCGGATAAATTAGAGGACACACGAGCTCACCTTACGTGGGGAGATCGTAATTAGGATGCTCGTTAATCTTCCTTCCTAGTTTTACGACACTATTGATCCTTCCCTTGGGTTTTGTGTGTATATGTTTACGGGGTGATGTATTATTTATGTGACGGGAACTTTGCTCGGAAAGCCCTTAGCAAATTTACCTCCAACTAAAACGAACACGGTCACATATAAATTAATTGCTCGATGCAGCGAAAATAGTCGGAAGACTCGATCCATCTTTAATCCACGAAATGGCGGCCAGTGTCAATATAAATTAGATTGAAAAGAAATTCCATTACAATTTTCCAATTCCTTTGTTTCTTAATGTACAAATGTTAATCAACGGGAAACACTTCCCGACGTTTGAATTTCAAAGTGTAACAATTTTTTTCAGTACATCCGACGTCTTGGCTAAGCTGGTTACGGTTTATGTCCAACTGTACAGTTTGCACAATTTATCGCTCCGCGGTTTCATAATGGAACCGAAAATACGATGAGCATGCAAATTCGTCCTGGTCTATGTACACGGTGATTACCCACTGGGGGTGCGAGGGGGACTGTTTCTCCAGGAAGCTGTGAAAGCACGCCGGGATAAATTCCTAGCGAGGTCGGGGCTGGTTAACGGGGCGCGAGAACGCTCGCGCTTCTCATTCTCTCCTCTTCGGTTCCCTCATTGCCGGTTCTCTGACTCCCGTTATTTCTCCTCCTCCTCCATTCATGTGCCTCGTCCTTTCTCGTGTACCAAGGAACTCCGTTCGAGATCCATGGTCTCACCGAAATCCAAGGACTCCGAGGTGCAATTAGGAAAGTTAAGGCGAGCAGCGTCTAGCAACCGAGAAGGCTTCCCTTCTCGGTCTTCACGGATCCTCGCGTTACTCGCCGAAGTGGTAACGATTTATCCGTGGATTAACCTACCGAGACATTCGAGACGAGGCCCGACCACGAGTCTCACCGGGTATTTGCCGTAGATGATGGAGTAAAACGGACGATAAAGCAGCGATCTTTCTAATGCCAATTGCAAATATTTGCTAATTTCAACACAGCCTCGCCGAAAAATACATTTAAAAAATTCTCTTGTTTCTCGAGTGGCTCTCTGTCTAAGGGGTACAGCCACGGTAGCTGGTATAAAATCATGTGCATATTTAATAATTTTTTGTTTGTATGAAAAAGTGATTTATTTATAAAACTATTTACACATCTATTTAGTATAAATATCAAGCTAATAAAAATTTTTTTTTGGTTATACAAAATGGCCGACTACTGCCATTTGCTTTTGGTATCTTTATTTTTTTGAGGCACTCCGCGGCATGACATTTGACATCCACCATTTTTGACCTAGAACAAAAAAAAACATTCTCGTTAATCTACATCAGAATACCTAGAGAAGTACGTACGGAATTTCTGATTAATTAGAAAATTTCCATTTTATGAGCAGTCTTATGCGAAATTTTTCACTGAAAATTCACCACTTAAGTTCAAACGCATACAATATTCAAACAAAATAATATTTTTCTAGAGTGTAATCTAAAATTGTCTAGATATCTCAATGTAGATTAACGAACATTTTTTTTGTTCTAGTTCAAAAATTGTGGATGACAAATGTCACGCTGCGGAAAAAAGATACCAAAAGCAAATAGCAGTAGTCGGCCATTTTGTATAACAAAAAAAACAAGAAAAAATATTTTTTATTAACTTGATATTTGTATATCAATATATTTTTTTTTGTATTTCATACAAAAAAAAAATTGTTAAAATTGCACATGATTTTATACCCGCTACTGTGGCCATACACCATGGAGATTTTACGGAATTTTCAAAGTTTAGTTTATCTCAAAGCATACGTCGTTTCAATATCGACGAAGTGGAATTATCGACTTCTCTTTCTCCGTCGATTGAACGATTTTTTTTTTTTTAATTAACCTTCGAATCAACCCCTTCGAGCATAACGTCTCATAAACAGAAATTGTCATCACTCGAAAAATTCGTCCTATTGTCTCGTCAAGTTTGATTGGGTTGTTACTTCTTCGACATTTCTAAGGTTGCTGATCTTATAATCGAAGGTTAAAAATTATTCTACCTCTTATTTTTCCGTCAGGGGATTAATAAAAATTGCCAAAATCCAATATGGTGGAAGAAACTTCGGAAAATCGACAGATTTACGGGAAAATTGATATTTTGGCGTTTCTTCAATCGCTGATTACGACTCCAAAGTAAAATATTCGACTCTCAAGTCGAACGGCGGAGAAGAGACAGAAAATAAACGAATTTCCGTATAAACATCGTTAATCGAAGGGTTCTGGAGGGATGTTTTATTTTTTGATGTTCGTAATAAATTGACTGAAAAACAAATCGATAATACATTTTCATTTAAATTGAAAAATGTATCTCTCAAAGGTTTAACGTAATTCGCGAGTCATCCGTCAAAACAAACCCAAGCAAAATTACCCCATAATTTATTTGAACACTTTTCGACCGACTCGGCACCAATTAACTAAAAAATTAACATTTACCTAAAAATTTATCGTCGAATATTGGATCTGTAAAAAAAAAAAAATATGCGTATAGATAAACCGTTTGAAAAACGTGTGACAATTACGCATCTCGCGCGGTTCTGTACGAAAGTTTTAACAATGTCTCAACTTGTTAAATTATTCACGCAAAATAAATCTATTTACACTCTAGCGTTTATTCCCACGTAATGATCGTAAAAAACACATATAGACACGCACACACATGCATAAAAATTTATCGAGGGAAGGGACGAAGAGCGCCAGAGTATATTGCCCGGAAGTGGTTCTCGGTGTGCGAACAAACTTTTTGCTCTATGGGTCAGCCAATTGAGCGTCGTTATTATGCCCTATCCCCGGAACGATGACGGCCTGAGAGCGTCACTTACGGGGGATTCTATAACGAGACTCGTATGCTTCCGTGAAACCATTATGCCATTTTCATGAAATATCCTAATTTATTTGCCAAACAAATTATTATTTGTTCTTTTATAAAAATACAAAAATTGTCAATCATCAAAATCATTATTAATAATAATAAAAGTATAAAGAATAAAAATCGGTAAAAAAAAATCGCTTTTCTGAAAATTTCAGGAGTATGTGAGCTCTAAACAATACTAATAATAATAATAATAATAATAATAACAACAATAATATATAAAACATACAAAAATGGTCAATCATCAAAATCATTATTAATAATAATGAATATAAAAATCATTATTAATAATAATAATGATTTTAAAAATTATTATTAATAATAATAATGATTTTGATGATTGACCATTTTTGTATTTTTTATATATTATTGTTGTTATTATTATTATTATTATTATTATTATTATTATTATTATTTAGAGCTCACATACTCCTGAAATTTTCAGAAAAGCGATTTTTTTTTAACCGATTTTTATTCTTTATACTTTTGGGAATTCTTAAAAAAAAAACTTTTAAGAAAATTCCACTCCGTTACAAAGTTATAGCAATAAATGTGACCTGACATCGGGTTATTGTTGTACGTACCAAAAATGTTAAACGCGTTTTTCTCCAAACTATGTTTTTAAACGGTATCAGCACGAAAACTCAGTAAATTTTTAATATTAAAAATTTTTTTTTCTTAATCTTGATAATTATTTTCTCTATAGTGTGACGAGAGGTTTTTTTAATTTTTTCGGTGGTCAATTTTTTATAAATTATTAAACACTAATTTTTTAAAAAATTGCATATTAAAGTCTGAAATACTGTAATTTCTTTATTTTTGAAAAAAAAAAAAATTTCCTCTATCAGACTATCACTAGCACATTATTTTACTAGATTCTTTTTTATTTTTGTACATTGGACGATTTTTGGTGAAGTGATGATGTCGACAAGGATGCGGCATGGTTTTCATCGGTAGTCCATTTATACACGTAAACAATAATGTTAATATTTTTTTTAACATTTTATAATTTTTTTTCTTATAGTTGAAAAGTTAATAAAAAATGTGAAATCAGTAATTTAATTTTTTTTTTCACCACATAACCTTTATAATAATTTTTCAAATTTACTCGGTTTTCAGCGCGCCCAGCGGTATGTGAGCCCTTAATAATAATGATTTTGATGATTGACCATTTTGGTATTTTTATAAAAGAACAAACAATAATTAAAATGGCAAATAAATAGGGGTTTTAATATCAATAATAATACGTTGGTTTAAAATTACATCGCACTTCTGTGCCATTTGATCAATAATGATAATGACATTATTATTAATATTAATATTATTGTTATTGTTCAAATTGCACAAGAGTGCCATCCAATCTTAAACGTACGACCATTTTGTTTTTCGCATCTACAGGATCAAAGATAATGCGAAAAAAATTGGTCATACATTTCGAGACTTGAGTGGTGATATCAAAACCCAAATTGTAATACGAATGACGTAAACTATCGCCGAAGTAAGAACGCGTAGAAAGAGTGGGCTGGGGACATAATTCCTTGTGGATTTAAAGGCGGAAATAGAGTTAGGACAGCGTTTTCTCAATGATTTTCATGAATTTTTTTATAGTATAAAAAATGAATATAATTTATTGAAACTTTGAGAATATTTTATACATATATTTAAGTATATACTATAAAATTTTTGAAGAATTTTCTTGAAAAACACCGGGGATATTAGCGACCCCATATTGCAAGTCACAATCAGACACAGCATTTTGCGTACATTCTGGAAGCCGCAATTTTCATCTGAAATCAAACGAGGTTGGAATTTACTTTTATTACATGTCTCTCTTCTATATGAACCTAAATGCTATCAAAAAAATTGAAAATTGAATTTTTTACAGAGGTCAAAACAAAAAAGCATGATTTTTTGCCATTTTTTACAACTTTATTTGCAAAAAAAAAATTCTTTTAAATAATGATAATATTCCGATTTTAGGTTCATATAGAGCGCAATACTATGAAGAAAGTAACTGCCAATTTTCAAAACGATTGGTTGAAAACTTTTCAAACTAGCGTGTACGCAAGTTCAAAAAAAGTCGTTTTCAGAAAAACGCGTTTGAAAAAATAGTGGCGCTCGGTGCCTGAAGGAGAGCTACTTACTTTAATGACTTATAACAATAGAACGAGTCGGAATTTTCATTTAGAATTTTGGAAACATATTTTTCTATAGTTTTACTAACAATTTATGAAATTGAAAAAAATCGATTTTTTTGACCGTCTAACACTATTTCCCCCCTTAACGCGGCTTTCCTAATCGCGGTAGAACAATTTCATTGTGTATACTCGCGTCCAACGTTACGAAAATTAATTCGTTTAAAGCGCCCTTCCTGTTTTGCTATATCGCACAAAAATATGCTTTTCTCGTACAATTTATATACCACGCTGTACCACTCGACGTGGTACCAAAAAAAAACGTCATCCCGACGCGGTGTTTCCAGCCTCGCCAGTTCAACCAGTCACGTTTCACGTCACGCTGCACTCTGATCTTAAACATTTATGTTCATGTTATTTTAATTTTTCGTTATAAACAAATTAAAGATTATATTTTAATTATAAAAAAAAATTAATAATCGTTCTGTAATACTAGTGAAATAATAATTGTTATGAAATATATATTTTTTTCCAATTACATTGATAAATTAATTTGTATACAACGTGAAATGACCTCGGGAGCTTCTGTTTGTGTGTCGGTGCTCTGTATCGCTATTCACGTGTTAAGAGAAACGAATTATCGCACACAGGACCTACGACAAGGTGTGGAAAAATTGATTCATAAAAATATATAATAATATAATAATTGACAATTTTTTTTTAAGATAGTAGTCTGGTAACTTAAGCCGATTTTCATGTCTTTTTTGGAGGGCGTTTTTTTGTAGGAAAATAAAAATGAATCGTTTTGGATATTTTGGATGTTTTTATTTACATATTAGAGATAGAAAAAAAAAAATTTTGAAAAAATTTAATAGTTTATTATTATTATTATTATTGATCGAAGTTGACACCTCGAAGTTGGCTGCCCGGGTCCTAACTTTTTTTCTACCGAACCGATTGCTTTCAAATTTTTACAGGCTACTCTACACACTTATAGTTCTCGTCGGAACCACCGAGAAAATTTTTCACCCCTAACTTTTTATTTTACAACCCCTTCTTTGCTAAAATAAAAGGACTTTGGCAAAGAAGGGGCTGTAAAATAAAAAGTCAGGGGTGAACAAATTTCTCGGTGGTTCCGACGAGAACTATAAGTGAGTAGCCTGTTAAAATTTGAAAGCAATCGGTTCGGTAGAAAAAAAGTTAGGACCCGGGCTGCCAACTACAAGGTGCCAACTTCGATCAATAATAATAATAATAATGGACTATTAAATTTTTTCAAACTCATTTTTTTTTGTATCTTTAATATGTAAATAAAAACATCCTAAATATCCAAAACGATTCATCTTTATTTTCCTACAAAAAAACGCCCTCCAAAAAAGATATGAAAATCGGCTTAAGTTACCAGACTACTACCGTAAGCGAGTAATTAAATTTTTTACGAAATTTGTTTTTGTATTAAATTTGTTACGAAACATTGAACATCGTTGTTCGATGTAACAATTTTTTTTAAATAGGAACCAGTGACGAGAACGTGATAAATTATTCTGGCAAACTTTTCTGGCGTGTCAATGTGGCGGTGATAATTTTTTTTTCTTTGCATTCCCATGCTATCAGTGAGAGAAAGCACATCGATATAGAATTGCAAAAGAAATTTAGAAGAATCGAAATTTTTTATATTTTCAGCTAAAAACGGAAAGGTCTAAAACAACAATGGATGTAATTATTATGGTATATCGTAATTCCGAAAAAAATGTTACGCCAAATAATTTTTATCTCAAAAAGAATAATTACTCGAATCTCAAAAGTCTCGAATATTTTATCGTCGCTCTTCTGAAACCTACTTAGTAATTAAATAATTAAATAAATATTATTATTATTATGATTGCAGTTAGCGGAAATGCAGTATCACTGGAGATACTGCCGAACGGTGATGTACAGTCGAAACCGATTGGTTCGAGTCTAATATTGACATGCAAGCCAAACGTCAGCGGAGCGAACATAATAAGTGACATAAAGTGGCTGGATCCATTGAACCGTACTATCGAGTCTCGCAGGTGAGTTTTCAATGGACACACATAATTCGTATTGCCGAGCAAACATGAACCTTAACAGAGTGATTCAGAATAGGGTAGGTAACTATTCGGCGGTCCGGGATGATATTTTCAAAGTGATAATATACTTGACCGCTTTTGTGTTTAATTCGACATAAATTTTAACCGAATGTCATAATAATATGTTAATGAATCGACGAGTTGCAACGCCAGATTCAAATTTTCCCGCGGTAAAGTTGCGCGGCAGTGAGGAGGAGTGACATCTATGGGAAGTAGATTGGCAACACTGCGACGTGATTAAATGCGCGGCCATTTTATCTCAAGTCTCGGGGGTTTCCCGAGCAAATTGACGGCAGATAGAGGTTATGTTTTTTTATTCCTGATATCTTGCCAAGCGTTCAATATCCTCTCGAATGTCTTGCTAAGTACGATTGATCGATGTCTCGCCGGGTGTAATGATGTGCCATGTTTAACCTGAAAATTAGAAAAATATTGCCCGCCACTCTAAGGCCTCGAATGACAATTTACAAGATGGACTCCGTCGCCGCCATTTTGTATCAAAGTCTTAATAAAAAAAAAATTTTCATACCTCAATGTGTATTAAATAAACTCTCTGAAAAAAAATCCTATTCCTTTTTTTCATACTCTCTAACTAAATCGTCAAAGTTTGACCTTTTTTTCTACCGCTAGAGTGGTGTTACCCCTTAAAATCCAGGTCCTAATGTATGGGAATATGATGGCTGAGTTTTCACCGGCGTGTATATAATTCGATCACTTTCTTGTTTAAGGGGGGAAATAGGGTTAGGACAGCGTTTTCTCAATGATTTTCATGAATTTTTTTATAGTATAAAAAATGAATATAATTTATTGAAACTTCGAGAATATTTTATACATATATTTCAGTATATACTATAAAATTTTTGAAGAATTTTCTTGCAAAACACCGGGGATATTAGCGACCCCATATTGCAGGTCACAATCAGGCTCAGCAATTTGCGTACATTCTGGAAGCCGCAATTTTCATCTGAAATCAAACAAGGTTGGAATTTACTTTTATTATATGTCTCTCTTCTATATGAACCTAAATGCTATAAAAAAAATAGAAAATTTAATTTTTTACAGGGCTCAAAACAAAAAAGCATGATTTTTTACCATTTTTACAACTTTATTTGCAAAAAAAAAATTATTTTTAATAATGATAATATTCCGATTTTAGGTTCATATAGAGCGCAATACTATGAAGAAAATAACTGCCAATTTTCAAAACGATTGGTTGAAAACTTTTCGAACTAGCGTGTACGCAAGTTAAAAAAAAGTCGTTTTCAGAAAAACGCGTTTGAAAAAATAGTGACCGCTCGGTTATACACTTGGCGCGCTCGGCGCCTGAAGGAGAGCAACTCACTTTAAGGGGGGAAATAGGGTTAGACGGTTCAAAAAATCGATTTTTTTTATATCATAAATTGTTAGTAAAACTATTGAAAAATATTTTCCCAAAATTTTAAATGAAAATTCCGACTCGTTCTATTGTTATAAGCCATTGAGGCAGTCGTCTGGTCTAGAGCGAGATTTTTGACGTCATTTCTAATGTGCAATAACGTTTAAACCGTTGAAGTTGCCTTGGTGAAAATTTACACGTGCATTTATTGATCCTTAGAGAATACTTGTGCATTAAAAAAAAAAATTATTTTAAATATTTTCATGTAGTTTTTTTGCCTTGTTGCAACATGGTGCGCCGAAATCGGCGCCCACTCTGGACGATGTTGTATGCATCTGAAAAAAAAATATATATATATTCTCAATCTGTATGAGTTTTCTGAGCACTGGTAGCAGAATCGGTACTTAAAAAAATTTTTTGACAAAATGGCGGCCTGTTGAACTTTCATTAATGATATTTCAATGTTTGAAATATCTTTAATGAAAGTTCAATGTATGAAATATCATTAATGAAAGTTCAACAGGCCGCCATTTTGTCAAAATTTTTTTTTAAGTACCAATTCTGCTACCAGTGCTCAGAATACTCATACAGATTGAGAATATATATATATTTTTTTTTTCAGATGCATACAACATCGTCCAGAGTGGGCGCCGATTTCGGCGCACCATGTTGCAACAAGGCAAAAAACTACATGAAAATATTTAAAATAATTTTTTTTTTTAATCTACAAGTATTCTCTAAGGATCAATAAATGCACGTGTAAATTTTCATCAAGACAACTTCAACGGTTTAAACGTTATTGCACATTAGAAATGACGTCAAAAATCTCGCTCTAGACCAGAAGACTGCCTTAAAGTGAGTAGCTCTCCTTCACGGGGGGGTAGGGTTTTAAAGGCGAAAAAAAGCATATTTTTATGATTTTTTTGCGGCGACATGAGTAATATAATTTTATTAAATAGAATTACATATTATTGTACAACTATTGAAGTATCTCAGAAAAAAATTTCAATGAAAAATATTGATAAATAAGCCGGTGACGTTGAATCTCCAGAGGCGCCTTGAAAAAAAGTGGTTTTGCGGTGAAAATTATAACTCGTTACCGGATCATCGGAAACAAAAAAATTGATATGCATTTTAAAGGTGATATATTTCTCGAGTAATCAGGAAGTTTTTTTTTTTTTTTTTTTTTTCTACTTTTTGCAGCACTTGGAAATGAAAAACGCAATTTTAGCTCAAAAAATCGCGCTTAATTTGTTATTAAAAAATTGAAAAAACTGGAAAGAAAAAAACTCCTCCTGATTACCTGTTGATTTATGTGAAGAAGTAATGTTTCAATTTTCAAAAGGATCGGTTCAGTAGATTTTGAGTTCTAATGTTCACAAACTTCAAAAATGACGTGTTTGGGAAAATCGATTTAAAGTTTTTTATACGTGAAAATCAGGTATCACGCCCGGTCGTTTGAAACGCTGTAACTCCGTTAGTTTTACTCGGATTGACTTAAAATTTATATACAATATTCTCGACATATTGTTCATTCAGAAAAAAAATTTAAAAAAATGCAAAAAAAATAATTTAAACCCCCCCCCCCCCCCCCCCCCTTTCCGGCCCCGAGCGCGCCACGTGTATAATCGAGCGTACTATTTTTTCAAACGCGGTTTTTCTGAAAACGACTTTTTTTGAACTTGCGTACACGCTAGTTTGAAAAATTTTCAACCAATCGTTTTGAAAAATTGGCAGTTACTTTCTTCATAGTAATGCGCTCTATATGAACCTAAAATCGAAATATTATCATTATTTAAAATAATTTTTTTTTGCAAACAAAGTTGCAAAAAATGGCAAAAAATCATGCTTTTTTGTTTTGACCCCTGTAAAAAATTCAATTTTCTATTTTTTTGATAGCATTTAGGTTCATATAGAAGAGAGACATATAATAAAAGTAAATTCCAACCTCGTTTCATTTCAGATGAAAATTACGCGTTCCAGAATGTACGCAAAATGCAGAGTCTTATTGTGATCTGCAATATGGGGTCGCTAATATTTTTGGTGTTTTTCACGGAAATTCTTCAAAAATTTTATAGTATATACTTAAATATATGTATAAAATATTCTCAAAGTTTCAATAAATAATATTCATTTTTTATACTATAAAAAAATTCATGAAAATCATTGAGAAAACGCTGTCCTAAGCCCATTTCCCCCCTTAATGGCTTATAACAATAGAACGAGTCGGAATTTTCATTTAACATTTTGGAAACATATTTTTCAATAGTTTTACTAACAATTTATGAAATTTTAAAAAGTCGATTTTTTGAACCGTCTAACCCTATTTCCCCCCTTAATATTTCGAAAAAGGTGCGTCAGATCTGATGCAAGTTACGCACAACCCCGCAAATAATACCATAAAGATATGAAAAATTGAAACGTTCATCTTGGATATGGTAATATGACCATACCTCAATAAAATATTACCCCGAAAGCCCCTCGCCGCAATTTCCGCTTCGCCATCTATTCTGAATCACTCTGTACGTCCGTTAGAAGTAAATTATCCCCTTTTTTCTTCACGAGCATTCGTTGCAAGTGCATTCAATCGTTTCTCGCTTTGTTCTCTCGTCACCGAGGCGAAGAGTCAAATAAACCACTCAATGGTAGCTCGAAGAATGCGTTAATTACTCTGCGGATATTTTGTGCGTGTATTTTACGTGTGTCATTTATCGTTTCAAGGGGGATGATTAGCCCGATAACACTCAATCTCGACTCATTGTGCGAACTTAAATTTCAACGAAATCAATAATGCGCGAAATTTCAAATTTTCGTACATCACTCTTTGTTGTTCTGCAATTATTTTGGAAGAAAAAAAAATTACTCAAAAATATTTAGAATCACCGAAGATATTGTTCGTCAAACTTACTTTCGGCTCGCGCACGTTCGCAACGATGTCTCGATAATCGCCGCAACGAGTGCGTTAACATTTTTTCTACACATACCTCGAGACAACATCTAACTTATATCGGTAGTAGTGTTTTGAAAAAAAAAATCCAAACCATACAAATTATTTGAGTGACAAAAAATAACGTGCAAAATTGCATTTTTACGTTGATAAAATGGAGATTGTTGTTTTTTTTTTCAACATTCCTCTGGTAATCGTCCCCCTTAATGAAAAATATTGAAAAATGATGTTTATTGTAGTTTGGAGGATGCACCAATTTTTTAGAAAAATTTTGCAAGTGTATATTTATGTTTTTTTTTTACGACGGAATGGAAAAAGAATAAAATTATTGTAATCATTTTAGGAGCTCGAAATAGTACAATCAATAGGGAGCCCGTTACTCTTGTCAATTCCACACTAAATTACAAGAGTTATTTTTTTTTTATTATTCAGGTTCAGTATCACGTACTGAATGTAAATAAACAAAATCCTTACAAATTAAGTGACCGCGAGTGCCGTCATTTTGAGAAAAACCGTATCGGCCAATATCTCCGTTACCGTGCACTTTAGGCCAAAATTGCTAATAACCTTTCTTGTAGATAATTTAATTTCCTATCTTTTTTTCTAGATAATTTTTTTTGTATCACTTACCGTTTACGATTTGTACGACTGTTATAATTTATTCATGCACTTTTTGACCTGTATCTCTCCTAATAATTGTTTAAACAATAAAATGCTAATAACTTATCTTTTAAATCCATATATTTTCCACAACTTTTATTTAAAACTTTTTTGTCTAAAATTAATATTCTCAAAGTTATAACGCGTTTTTATTAGCCTTGCACCCAGTAGCGCAACATTGAACGCGTTATAACTTTGAGAATATTAATTTTAGACAAAAAAGTTTTAAATAAAAGTTGTGGAAATTGTATGGATTTGAAAGATAAGTTATTAGCATTTCATTGTTTAAACAATTATTAGGAGAGATACAGGTCAAGAAGTGAATAAATAAATTTTAACATTCATACAAGTCGTAAACGGTAAGTGATACAAAAAAAATTATTTAGAAAAAAAGACAGGAAATTCAATTGTCTACAAGAAAGGTTATTAGCATTTTTGGCCTAAAGTGCACGGTAACGGAGATATTGGTCGATACGGTTTTCCTCAAATCGGCGGCACTTACGGTCACTTAATTTGTAAGGATTTTGTTCATTTACATTCAGTACGTGATACTGAACCTAATTAAAAAAAAAAAAAAAAAACTCTTGTAATTTAGTGTGGCACAATATTCCCTATTGATTGTACTAAAAGATGCGTCGATTGTTCGACCAATATCTCGTACATTTGTGTTATTTTACGGCCCAATAAAAAAAAAAGTCGAAAAAAAAACATTAACAAATTTAAATTTTTGTAAAGTTCGAAGAATATTCCAATTGCTCTACTATTATTTTGTTTGGGCATTTATGTAATTTGTTTTACGACCGAAAGAATTAAAAATAAATATGGAACAATTTTATGATAAGCTCGAGGGTGAAAATTTTTTTAAACATAAAAATGTATGAGCAATACATTTTCATTGTCACGGAATTAAATAGAACGAAAGGTAAAATTTATTACTCGTTCATTTTTATTAGAGAATTTTTTTTTTCACCCTCCCACGATGCCCCAATTATTTTGACAATATCTTCTGCGTGTATTCATGTGGTTTTTCGGGTCGAATTAAACAAAAAATGAAAACATAAAAATAAAGAAAAAAAAAAAAAAAATAGAAAATTACACAATATGACCCCTTACGCACTGATAATTAACACGTGGAACATGAAGCATCCAACAGCATATATTATATATATCAGCAGCAGCACTAATTTTTACGAACTTTTCTTTTTTTTTCTCTCTCTCTCTCTCTCTCTCTTATTTCTCTCCAACCTCTATCGTCTCGCACACAAAAACAGGCTCCTCGTGTTGCCGATCGAGAGCGACAGGCGAGTATTACACCAAACAACCCCTTCTAGAACACGCAATCGTAGTTGTTAATTATATATTTTTATTTTCCTACTTTTGTTGCTGAAATTTTTTTTTTTTCGCTCACAGCGTGACGTTACTTCTTGCCTCTGGTCTCGTAATTTTTTCGAAATTTTTGCACCCAACGTAGCATTGAGTGTAATGTTTTTTTTTTTTTATTCTTTTTGATTTATTATGTTGCACTAGGGGGAAAGTTGCCGGGCCTAATTCTCGTAATTTTTTTTTTCACTAAAATTCATTATACAAATTATTAATTTGGCTCATTTATTTATTGCTCGAACGAGGGAATTTTTTGTTTCCATTTAAGGT
Organism: Oxytorus armatus; assembly: GCA_958009045.1. Taxonomy (NCBI): domain Eukaryota; kingdom Metazoa; phylum Arthropoda; class Insecta; order Hymenoptera; family Ichneumonidae; genus Oxytorus; species Oxytorus armatus. Next base: position 2,059,171 of record OY253748.1, on the reverse strand, counting down.
AGTAGTCTGGTAACTTAAGCCGATTTTCATGGCTTTTTTGGAGGGCGTTTTTTTGTAGGAAAATAAAAATGAATCGTTTTCGATATTTAGAATGTTTTTATTTATATATTAGAGATACAAAAAAAATTTTTTTTGACAAAATTTAATAGTTTATTATCATTATTATTATTGATCGAAGTTGGCACCTCGAGAAAAAAGCGCGTGGGTGGCCCCGGTGATTTTGGCTCTTGATGTTATCTGAAATAAAAAATTCTTGATAATTCTTAATCCATAGACATGGCATTATGGTCGGAACTACTGAAGTTAAATTTCATGGATAAATAACAAAATGGCGGACTTTAAAAAAAAAATTTTTTCCTAAGTTCGCCATTTTGTTATTTATCCATGAAATTTAACTTCAGTAGTTCCGACCATAATGACATGTCTATAGATTAAGAATTATCAAGAATTTTTTATTTCAGATAACATCAAGAGCCAAAATCACCGGGGCCACCCACGCGCTTTTTTTTTCGAGGTGCCAACTTCGATCAATAATAATAATAATAATGAACTATTAAATTTTTTCAAACAATTTTTTTTTTGTATCTTTAATATGGAAATAAAAACATCCTAAATATCCAAAACTATTCATTTCTATTTTCCTACAAAAAAACGCCCTCCAAAAAAGACATGAAAATCGGCTTAAGTTACCAGACAACTACCTTAATTTAGCGCCACTCACGCGAATACTTACATTGTTGAAAAAAATATTTTATCGATTTATCTCCGTTTTGTATTGTACGAAAATTACGTAATTTGACATCATGAATTTTTTCTTTTTTTTAGCAGAATTATAATTGAGTTACGAACCTTCTCGGTTTGTCAAAGATTTTTATTTATTTTTTTTCGCAATCAATCGAAATAATTACATAGTAATTATTTCGTAACCGTTGTTAAAATTAGATTGTAATTTAGATTAGATTGAAAACAAAAAGAATTGATGTATTTTTCAATGATTGAACATAATTCGATTTCGAATTTAATGCAATTGGTTTTATTTTATTTCATTTTATTTCATTCTATATTTTAATTATTTTAGGTTTTTTTTTTTGCTTTTTATCGTCTATAATTAATTCAATAAAAATCGCCTCATTCGCTATTTATTTGATTTATGCCGATTATTCACGTTTGCATTCTATCGAATCGCTTTCTTTATATGTATTTTACAGCACTTGTGAAAAATCATCCTACCATCTCGCGGGCTCTCGTCATCTTATTTTTATTTAAATAATTTTTTTAACGATATATCACGGTGGAGGCACGTAGTGCTTTAACGTTGAATTCGCACGAAACATTAGTCATTCATTATACATCGAATATGGATTTGATAAGAAATTTTTTTTTTTTTTAATTTATTGCTACATTGTTATCAGAGAGATATTTGAAACCATAATATTATAATATTTGAATAAACTTTCGTGAAATTGATATTTAAAACAAAATTATAATTTCTCATAAGTTGACACGTTATTTTGAGATGAATATGAATTATATTTAAAATAATTGAATTTTTATAATATTATTTATAAGTAATAACGTATTTTAATATTTTTCAAACTTTCTTTTTTTTTTCATATCCGTAAAAAAAATCGTTATTTCAGTCAAGCACCTTAGGATTTATTGTAGCGAAAAATAAAAATTCTTTGCAATTAACTTTATTGGCTGAAATAATTTACATTCGAGTTAATTCGAATCACTGCGGAGGTAGACATTTTCTTATGTTTTCCTCTTGCCACTGCATCGACTCCTCTACATCGGCATAGCATATGTCAACGATGAATTCACTGTAATTTCCATCATTCTAGAATAGAGCACAAATTTCATACAGGAGAACGCGGGGTAAAAATGGCCCTCCGGAATAAAATGGTCCCTCCTGAAAATCGTGGTATTTCGACACCCAAATGAGCCGTTTTAGTGGTAGAAATTTCAATGATCTATGTACCCAGGGATTGCAGTTTAATAATTCTTGACTTTTGAAACCTTAAGCAAAATATTAAACCAAAATGAACGCATCGAGTAATAATATCGGGAAATGATCCCTCGAGGAACGTAAAAAATGGTCCCCACTTTGCTTCAAGAAATTGGGAGTAAACCGTTTAAGGGGGGTAATAGGGTTAGGACAGCGTTTTCTCAATGATTTTCATGAATTTTTTTATAGCATAAAAAATGAATATAATTTATTGAAACTTTGAGAATATTTTATACATATATTTAAGTATATACTATAAAATTTTTGAAGAATTTTCTTGAAAAACACCGGGGATATTAGCGACCTCATATTGCAGGTCACAATCAGACTCAGCATTTTGCGTACATTCTGGGAGCCGCAATTTTCATCTGAAATCAAACGAGGTTGGAATTTACTTTTATTATATGTCCCTCTTCTATATGAACCTAAATGCTATGAAAAAAATAGAAAATTGAATTTTTTACAAGGGTCAAAACAAAAAAGCATGATTTTTTGCCATTTTTTACAACTTTATTTGCAAAAAAAAATTATTTTAAATAATGATAATATTCCGATTTTAGGTTCATATAGAGCGCAATACTATGAAGAAAGTAACTGCCAATTTTCAAAACGATTGGTTGAAAACTTTTCAAATTAGCGTGTACGCGAGTTAAAAAAAAGTCGTTTTCAGAAAAACGCGTTTGAAAAAATAGTACCAAGAAAAACAAAGTCAAGGCAATAATAAATTTTCTTCGGTGTTTTTCAAGGAAATTCTTCAAAAATTTTATAGTATATACTTAAATATATGTACAAAATATTCTCAAAGTTTCAATAAATTATATGCATTTTTTATACTATAAAAAAATTCATGAAAATTATTGAGAAAACGCTGTCCTAACCCTATTTTCCTCCTTAATTGCTTATAACAATAGAACGAGTCGGAATTTTCATTTAAAATTTTGAGAACATATTTTTCAATAGTTTTACTAACAATTTATGAAATTTAAAAAAATTGATTTTTTGAACCGTTTAACCCTATTTCCCCCCTTAATGCGAAAATGGTACCTCGTGGATTGGCCAAACGGGTTCCTTATCATGCCGCAAGAAAAAAATTCGAACGTACATTAAGTTTGGAGATTGTTCATTATAAATTGAAATGTAAAAATTTTGAAATTCAAAATGCTCGAATCAACATAGATGAGAATGGTACCCTCCCAAAAAAAATCGAATATTTAACCTATTGCGCCGTCTCTATAAAGTCTGGGGCAAAACGGACCATTTGGGTATTTTTTATGATTATCTCGTTATTTCTATTATCCCGACAGTTTTGGAATTTATGTTTTGTCGTAGGAAGCACAACGTTTCGAGTACAGCTGATAGGGCCATTTTAGGTTCGCATTAATTACATTAAATATACGCTTTCCTTTAAGGGTCTGTTTTACCACGGTGTTCACCGCTCTACATATAGTCCCGTGAGAGTGGTAGACGTCTAGTGTTTTTCTTCACGTCATTCGTTGTGTGTGTGTGTTCGTTTATTTAAAAAAAAGAGAAAAAAAATATATATGGGGTATACTACGCCGGTCCACGTGTTATCGTCAACGTCTGAAAATTATCGTTCCAATTCCGAAATACATGGAATTTTTTTTCTTTCATTTTTTCCCGCTATTTGATAATTTTTGTTTTTTAACCTACGAAAAATAACCTAAGAAGAACTTTTTTTTAACCTAAGAAGAATCCAGCGAAATAAAAAAATCTGCGAGAAATTGTCAATGATAGTGAGGGAGATAACAAAATTTTTAATTCGTGCTCCATAATGGGTCCGATTTCGTTTTCATTTTTATTGAATATTCTTCGAGAAAAGTCATTTTATAAAATCGTAATTAGAGCTTTCGATGGAATGTTATTGAAATTGGATATTAAACAGAGAATTTTTAAGTGAAATTTGGAAAAAAAAAATAGGAACGACCACTGACTTAATCCGGATGTGACTCAAGAATTTTTTTAATTCGGTCAAATTTGCCGTTTCATCTTTAAAAAATGTTGAAAAAAAATGATTATTAAATAGCGGTAAGCAAGAAAATATTTACAAAATTTAATATGTTTCGGTGTTGTTTACATTATTGGAAAATCCATAAACGATCGGTGTTCAATCGGGAATGAAGAGAATTCGGATGAAAAAACAATTTAAAATACTTTTTAAAATAATTATATCTCATCATCGTACGGAAATAAAATTTTTTTACGCGCTTTGAAATTATCATGAATAATTTCGAGTAATTATTCTTTCGTTATGAATACGAAAAAAATATTTTATTCAAAAGCTATGAACGACTATTTAAGGTAGTAGTCTGGTAACTTAAGCCGATTTTCATGTCTTTTTTGGAGGGCGTTTTTTTGTAGGAAAATAAAAATGAATTGTTTTGGATATTTAGGATGTTTTTATTTACATATTAAAGATACAAAAAAAAAATTTTTGAAAAATTTGATAGTTTATTATTATTATTATTATTGATCGAAGTTGGCACCTCGAATAAAAAGCGCGTGGGTGGCCCCGGTGATTTTGGCTCTTGATGTTATCTGAAATAAAAAATTCTTGATAATTCTTAATCTATAGACATGACATTCTGGTCGGAACTACTGAAGTTAAATTTCGTGGATAAATAACAAAATGGCGGACTTTGGAAAGAAACGTCATTTTCCATTTTGTTATTTATCCATGCAATTTAACTTCAGTAGTTCCGACCAGAATGACATGTCTATAGATTAAGAATTATCAAGAATTTTTTATTTCAGATAACATCAAGAGCCAAAATCACCGGGGCCACCCACGCGCTTTTTTTTCGAGGTGCCAACTTCGTTCAATAATAATAATAATAATAATAAACTATTATATTCTTTCAAAGACATTTTTTTTTGTATCCTTATTATGTAAATAAAAACATCCTAAATATCCAAAACGATTCATTTTTATTTTCCTACAAAAAAACGCTCTCCAAAAAAGACATGAAAATCGGCTTAAGTTACCAGACTACTGCCTTGAAATAACTTTTTCGTTCGAGTATTGTTCATCCCTGGGTGCAACATGATTTTATTTGGCGCGGAATGCTCGCATATATATTATATATATATTTACAAGTATATAACGAGTGGATCTGGCGAAAGTCGACACCGAGGTAAGCGCATGCGCGAAAAGTGAAAAATCCGTATAATCTCATTGGCTGTTGCTTTCCACCGCCAGTGCAGCTCATCTCGGCGATGAGCATGCCGCGGAGTGAAAAACGAACGCGCGAATGACTACTTACTTGAGAACCCCGAAAATCGCGCGCATGCGTTAACGGGCTGTCTACGTTCATCCGATCCACCCGGTATATACGTGACTTTGTGTATGTGTGTGTGTGTTTATGTTATTCGTCGTGAATTTCGCTCAATTCCTGGGGTTCATACAGACGGATGGGGGGGAAACTTGACAAAAGCATTTTGCACTCTCGTCGCATAAATTACATTCCATTCACGTTTACGTTTCACAGAGCACGATATCTCGCGAAGAGAGCGATACGATTCGAGCACGCGTCTCCACTTGTCATACATAATACATTGACGCGCGAGACAACGTGAGATATTTTGCATTCGTGCGTTTCTCTCGCGAGACGAAAGAAATAAAAATAAATAAATGAAAAAAAAATAAAATCTATTCTTCCCGAGATCGAATCGAGTCGCAAATTCGCTTTACATTCATTGCGAAAATGACGGATTCATCGTCTGAGTATTTCAACGAATGAATTCAATTAAAACAAAAAAAAACTAATTTCCGATTTTTCTTCTATACAGAATGCAATTTCCCATCCTCATTTGTCGTTCATTCTCCTCGAGAGCTTTGATAACAAAAAAGAACATCTAATATTTTCGATTTTTATTAAATTTGCGATCGAGTTTCGAAAAATCTATTTTTCGACATTCTTCACGAACCGACATTATTTAGCAGCGGAAAAATTCCATCATTGCAACATCTCATATGCAACATTCAATGCACGCAAAGTCATCCTAGTGAAAAGCATTTCAACGAATTTTGGGAAACAGATTTTTTTTTTCTTTTACTTTATTCGAGTTAATTAATTTTTTTTTCCCCCTACAGTTTGCAATATGCAAAGGGAACTCTGGGCATGTCCACCGAGATACATCAGGACAATAGTCTGGCGCTTTACATCTACTCGCTCAAGGAAGATCAGGCAGGTCAATATACGTGTGTCGCTAATTACGCGAGTACCGCGGCACTCCAAAAATCGGTGAGGATCGAGACTATAGGTGAGTAAGAAAAAAAAACCTTTCCGGGCACAATATTGTTATAATTAATGATATCGTCGAAGTTTGTTGTGTGGAAGTTTGGTCCAGTCGCAACACACTTTTTTTCTTCGTCCCAATTTTCACTCGTTCGAAACAAACGAACAAACAAATAAATAAATCGATAAATCAGTTAATTCGCAAATGAGTAAATAAGTAAATGAATAAATGAGTAAATGAGTAAATTAGTAAATCAGTAAATCGGTAAATCAGTAAATCAGTAAATCAGTAAATCAGTAAATCAGTAAATCAGTAAATCAGTAAATCAGTAAATCGGTAAATCGGTAAATCGGTAAATCGGTAAATCGGTAAATCGGTAAATCGGTAAATCGGTGAATCGGTAAATCGGTAAATCGGTAAATCGGTAAATCGGTAAATCGGTAAATCGGTAAATCAGTAAATCAATAAGTCAATAAATGTTTGAATATAAAGTTTCGACACAGAGTGATATATATAATTTTTTGTATCACTTAAAAAATTTTTCCTACAACAGATGCTATCAAATGGATCGACGCACCGGAAAATCAGTATCCCATACTCGGCAAAGAATTCAAAATTAAGTGCCACGTGAGCGCGAGACCATCGCCAACGGTGGATTGGCTTCACGACGGCAAACTCATCACCACCGACGATCATTACATAATCGAGACACACGCATTGAAAATCAAGAAAGTTGTCTACTCGGACGAAGGAGTCTACACGTGTCGAGCATCGGTACTAATGACCGGAGAACTTCAAGAACGCGTGATACGCGTTGAGGTGAGTTTTCGCGAAAAAAAAACGTTCTAGATTTCCGTTATATACTTATTGTATAAAAACGTGAACAAAAAGCGCAAGCTCGTAGAAGATATTATCCGAGGTGAGATCGGCCAAATGCCGCCACCAGTCCACCTAATTTTCCCTAAAATCACCGAACAAATCATTGTCGAAAAAAAACGCCAAAAAACAAACATAACCCGAAAACTATGTCCCAGGTCCTCGAGGAGCCGAAGATCGAGGAGATAAGTTCGGAGATCGAGATAGTCGAGGGCAAAACCGAGACGATAACGTGCAAAGCGAGCGGCAAACCGTCGCCAAAGTACACGTGGGTGAAGTACCTGACGGGCGAGGATCTTTCGACGACAAATCGTTTTGGCGTGGAGAAAGATACCGGCGTGCTGACGATAACGAACGTTAATCGCGAGGACGGCGGTGAGTATCAGTGCACGGCGAACAACACCGCCGGCGAGGCGCAAACGATAATCAAGGTTGTCGTCATCGGAAAACCGAAGATAATGGAATTTGTGAATGGCACCGTGGCCGTCGGTCAAACGGCCAACATAACGTGCAAAGCTTTCGGCAGACCGCCGCCTGTCGTCACATTTCGCAAGCACACATCCGCAAAACCGTACGAGACGGGAATACAATTGGACGACGATAGAATCCTCCTGACGAGCATTCCCGACAACGCCAACGGCGAAACTATCGCCTCTCTCTCGATACATGATGTCCTGCGCGACGACGACGGTCTTTACGAGTGTGTCGCCACGAACAAAGTCGCTGCCGCGTACAAAAATGGCCATTTGATGGTTGAATTTCCGCCGTCGTTCGCCTCGATGAACAACAAGACCGTATGGTCGTGGGAACAGAAGCCGGTCAATTTAACCTGCATCGCCGAGAGCATACCGAACGCGACGATACGCTGGACGTTCAGCGGCGATCGTCTCGATAACATGAACGATCCGATGTATCACCTAATTGGCAAAGGACCAATTTCGACACTTACCGTCAGACCGGCCGATCGTCGTTACTACGGCACTTACAAATGTAACGCGGAAAATATTCACGGCTCACGGGAACATCTTATCGAGCTTAAGGAAGCCGAGAGACCCGGTACCCTTCAACAAGCTAGAATGTCCGAAGTAACGGCGACGACGATTAGCTTTTCGCTCGTGCCGCCACCGACCCAACCGGAACTGCAACTCCGGGCCATTACCGTTCAGTACAAGGAGGTTGGTCAGGATTGGAATGGCGCCAGGAACAAGACATGGTCGATCGGTAAGTTGGCGCTCTTGTTTTCTCATCTTTTTTTTTTTTTTCATTAGCGAGAGTTTGATGGGATTCCAGAGGGTGGTGGATGACGTTTACAAGATTCTCCACAGATTTTTCACCTTGAGTTTGATATAAGCGATGCCGAAAAACGTTGAGGTGCCATTTTTGTCTAATCAAAATATCAGCATTTTTTTCTTTACGTTATTCGTTGGATTTTTTAACCCCCCCCCCCCCCCCCGATTTTTCATGCCGAACATTTTTACGTCGAATTCAATATAATTACCCTTTGAATCGGCAGGTACCCTATTTTATTTATGTACGTACACTTTCCGGTTTTTTTCGTCAGTTTTATTGAACATGCCATTTCGAAGTTCGAGATTGTTACTTCAAATTTAGAACGAACGAACGTGTGAAAACTCTAAGGTACTCCAATATCGATAATCGAGATATCGATATTCGTGATATATCAATATTTGCGATATATTGATATTCGAGATATCGATATTCGAGATATCGATATTCGAGATATCGATATTCGAGATATCGATATTCGAGATATCGATATTCGAGATATCGATATTCGAGATATCGATATTCGAGATATCGATATTCGAGATATCGATATTCGAGATATCGATATTCGAGATGTCGATATTTGCGATATATCGATATTTGCGATATATCGATATTTGCGATATATCGATTCTTGCGATATATCGATATTCGAGATATCAATATTTGCGATCTATCGATATATTTGCGATATATCGATATTTGTGATATATCGATCCTTGCGATATATCGATTCTTGCGATATATCGATCCTTGCGATATAGCAATATTTGCGATATATCGATTCTTGCGATATATCGATATTCGAGATATCAATATTTGCGATGTATCGATATATTTTCGATATATCAATATTTGCGATATATCGATATTTGCGATATATCGATATTCAACATAAAATCGATTTTCGAGTTATATCGATAGATTTAAAGAATAGATAATATTTGAGAAATATCGAAATTCGTGATGTATCGAAATATCGAATGGAAGATGTATCGGGAATAATGCGCCGCTCTGCAATATTTTGTTTAGCTTAAATTCAAGTGATGTGAAAAATCTTCAAGTAACATTATGAAAGAAAAAAACCGCCCCTCTTGCACAAATCTCAAATGGGACGTTAGGAGGGAACATTCGTGAAAAAATTGATGAATCCGTCTAATGGATTTTTTATCAAAAATCACGTTTCAGGCTCGCCCTACGTTATCGAAGGTCTCAAGCCACAGACGAATTATAAATTTCGTTTTTTGGCACGAAACGACGTGGGCGACGGTAACTGGGGCGCCGATGTCGTTGAAACAACGCCACAGAAAAATACTCCGAATCCGCCGAGAATTCACATGCGATCGGGCGACGCGTTGTACGATGTCTCGGCGTTCAACAATCAGTATCAGGTTCAGTGGTACGAACCGCTTGACAATGGCGAAACAATCGACATGTACGAGATACGTTATTGTCAAGTAACGCGGGCCGGCAAAAACTGGGATTCGATGGACGAAACGTGCACCGCCAAAGAGATCAAGGGACAAAGATCGCAGCATTGGCTCAGGGATCTTAATCCCAACTCATTCTACCGAGTCGAGGTCCGAGCTCACAATATCCTTGGTTTCAGTAAACCCGGCACTCTTCACTTCATGACTGCCAGAGGTGAGTTTAAACAAAAACCATAATTATCTCGTTCCCATTGAATTCAATTAACGCCAAGTTTACACGATGGACCAAACCCAAAAATCAATTTTTGTTCGCTATTTCACGTTACGGGCTAATTACTTTTTTAGGGTAATGAATATCTCGACATATATCGATATTCGATTCATCGATATTTGCGATACATCGATATTCGAGATATCGATATTTGCGATATATCGATATTCGAGATATCGATGGATTTAAAAAAAAATAGATAATATCGATGAACTATCGAAATTCGAGATGTACCGAAATATCGAAGTTCAAGATACATCGGAATAATGCGCTGCTCACTTCACTTCATTAAATATCCCGTCAGCTACGGATAAACACTCACGACCTACAGAGCAGAGCGATTTAAAAAAGACCACAACCTTCCTTGAAAAAACATTAGAAAAGAATGATCTTAGGAAGAAACAAAAAAAATGTCCATTGCACCTGCCTGCACGTAAAATGTCGAACAAATTATTTTAGATTTAGCGTTCTTGCACATATTTTTTTCGGGTTCATAGTAATCTCTAATGAATTTGCGATTTTTGTCATAGTTCTGTCTTGAATATAAAAAAAAATGTGTCTAACCGTCCGAATTATTGCAACGTAATGTAGATTTATCATTTGCTTTACACGTTATTTGTTTACGTTTTTTTTTTAACATCCTTCGGCATTGGAATTGGAGAATTGGAAGAATTTGCGCAAGCCTTTCTTGTAGAAACAATTTTTTTTTAAACACACAAAAACCGATCATAAAAAAGAAGAACGCCGATTTCATTCTTCGACTTTCCTCTACTCTAGTGCAGTGGGTATGTAACTTAGCCTCGGCGGCTCAAAAGAAAAAGTCTTCGTGGATCGAGCGCGCGTCTCGAAAAACAACTCGCTTAATTTCTTTTCTTTCCATTCTTTGTCCCCATTTGCTCATGTCCGAAGGAGTAAATTTTTTATTTTGACTTTTATTATCATTCAGAATCATCCGGCGGGACTGTAGACTACGGGATAATAAATGCTGGTGAAGTCTCCAAGCCTGTGGCGATCATGATTGCCACGACAATATCGATCCTCTCCCTACTTATTTAGAGTCCGACGTAGATGAAAAAAGAAAAGAAAAAAAAACAGTAACGACGAATATATTTGCGCTTTCGTAAAAACGAGATTGTTGAAACTCGTGTGAAAAAAAAATCGCTCAAGACGTTTGAACATGAGCAAAGACACTAAAAAAAATACTCTTAACGAGTTGGACTTCCGTCTTTTCATGAAACAAAAAAAAAAAGAAACTTAGCCAGCAGCGACGAAAATTTCAACGAACATTGAGTACAGATGTAAAATAATAACGTAGAACTTAATGATTAGGTGAACCGAAGTATAAACATTCCGGAATCATAACTTCCAATTCCCGAAAAGTTTTGCGCATGGCTTTGCGCCGACAATGCCATCCAGAGTGGAGTAATACGAGATATTGACTGGATATGAAAAAATGTTAGAATGAACGATCATTCGGAGACAATAAGGGCGAGAGAAAATTTTTGAAACGGATGAAAGATAATGATAATAATAATAAAAAGAAGAAAGTTGACGAGGAAAACCGAGCTAGACATTGAACGATGCTATATAACTGTATTTATATAATTAAAACATTGTTGAATGATCATTGTTAAAAACGTACTGGTACGTGTCGTCATTTTTGTATTTAAGGTAAAGCATTCTTTTGTTTTTTTCGTATTTTTTACTTCTCTTTTTCTTCTCTTTTGTACGATTATCGAGACGCCGCTATTACCATTTTACTATGACGAGATTATTAAAATTGAATTAATCGATTAATCGTATAAGTGAATTAATTCATTTGTCGAATAATCCGAACGATAGAATAGATCGATTAATCGAATTAATTGAATAATCAAGTGAATCGATTAATCGAATGAGTCGATCAATCGAATGAATCGATTAATCGAATGATTCGATTAGTCGAATGAATCGATTAGTCGAATGAATCGGTTAGACGAATGAATCGATTAGTCGAATGAATCGATTAGTCGAATGAATTGATTAGTCGAATGAATCGATTAGTCGAATGAATCGATTAGTCGAATGAATCGATTAGTCGAATGAGTTGAATGAGTCGAATGATCGACTAATCGAATAGATCGATTAATCGAATGGATCGATTAATCGAATAGATCGATTAATCGAATTGATCGATTAATCGAATTGATCGATTAATCGAATTGATCGATGAATCGAATTGATCGATGAATCGAATTGATCGATTAATCGAATTGATCGATTAATCGAATTGATCGATTAATCGAATGGATCGATTAATCAAATCGATCGATTAATCGAATGGATCGATTTATTGAATGGATCGATTTATCGAATGGATCGATTAATCGAATGGATCGATTTATCGAATGGATCGATTAATCGAATGGATCGATTAATCGAATTGATCTATTAATCGAATTGATCGATTAATCGAATTGATCGATTAATCGAATTGATCGATTAATCGAATTAATCGATTAATCGAATGGATCGATTAATTGAATTGATCGATTAATCGAATTGATCGATTAATCGAATGAATCGATTAATCGATTAATCGAATGAATCGATTAGCGAAATAGATGGATTAATCGAATTGATCGATTAGTCGAATAGATGGATTAATCGAATAGATCAATTAATCGAATGGATCGATTAATCAAATAGGTCGAATAGATCGTTATGAATGAATTAACGCGCGATTGCTTCAAAGAAAAACAAAAACAACCCGATATACTTACTGCCTTGCATTGCCAAATGCCCGAATTAAACGGGACGATATAAAGTTTTTTTAATTCTTGGCGCTCTGCGTCCTCAAACACGAGGAATTAGCGAGTTCTCATTACTCGTACAGGAAGACACGAGAACTGCGAGATTCGAAAAAAAAAGAAGTACACATACACATGTATTATATTATACAGTATATATCCAAACTCGCATCGCTGCATGTTTTTTTTTTCATCCGAATTTGATCTTTTTTTTTTTTTCGGCGAAAATCCGTTTTTATCGGGCCCGTCGAGGTGAATTGGGTTTTAATATTCCTCCATATTTTTTTTTTTTTTTAGAACTTAGTTTAACATTTTTTTTCAAGACTTCACTCATCGCTGGGTAAAAATTCGTTAGTTTTGCTTGATTAGTTTAACGAAATATGAATTAACGAAAAAAAGAAACAAAATTTCCGAAAAAAAAAAAAAAGAAAGAGAAGTTATCCGTGCTTAGAGCGCATGATCTGTGAGTTATGAGTATCATTTAATTATTAGAATTAATCATTGTTAGTATTATCATTATTATTATTATTATTATTATTATTATTATTATTATTATTATTACTATTATTATTATTATTATTATTATGATTATTATTATTATTACTATATAAATATTACGAATAATTAATTTCTAGGTTATCGTCACCATTATTTAGTAATTTTAGTGTCTCTACTTCTTTTCATCGTCACTTCAACAATTTTCCATACTCATTATACCCGTCATTATCGTCATAGAACACGTGCCTGGGTTTTCAGTCGATTGTATTCTCTTATCGTTTAAAAGAAAAGAAAAAAAAAACACGTCTTCAAAATTCCATCGCATGGCATGCGCTTTGTAAAATACTAAATATCATCAATGTCGTCTATATTTTCGATTCTCGTAACACTTTTTTTCGTTTTGAGAATGAAAAAAAATTTCGATGTGATTGAACGGGAAAAAAAATAAAGTTGATTCGTTTCTTTTCTTATCGCGGCTTCATTTAAATCCGCAACATTTTCGTGCTCCAAGGGGGCGCGCAAAGAAAAAAAAACGCGCGCACGACCGAGGAGGGTGACAATAAGATAAAGCTTAGTGCGAAAGTGTAGAAAATTGGGGGAGACGGAAAAGGTTCTCGGGGCCCATTGAGGCCGAGCGCTTAATCGAGATACCGTTTTAAGGGCGTTGAACTTTTGATGCTGGTGGTTAGCAGAAAAAAAGGAAAATCAAGAAAGAAAACGTTGAGGGCCAAAGGGATGGAAAAAAAAAATTGAACAAACTCTTCACATTCGATCTGGTGCACGCGGGACCTTTGATCTCTCTCTCGTAAGGGAGGATAACAACGACCACGCGAGCGCTCGTGACAATTTTTTTTCTTCTTTCTTTTCTACTGAACAATTTCACGCTTTTCGATGATAATTTTTTTTTCCCGTAAGACCGCAATCTCTGTGAAGCGTTTTACCGTGATTTTTGAGGGTTTTCTCCGGTCAAGTCGAGCGAAAATATTTTTCATTCGAGCTTAAGTCAAAGTAAATAAAAAACAAAAATTCATTCAACGTTAAAAATAAATGTTAATTAGCCGTGAATTTACAACGGCAACGACGACAAACATCGTTGAGGTAGTAGTCTGGTAACTTAAGCCGATTTTTATGTCTTTTTTTGGAGGGCGTTTTTTTGTAGGAAAATAAAAATGAATCGTTTTGGATACTTAGGATGTTTTTATTTGCATATTAAAGATACATAAAAAAAAATTTGTTGACAAAATTCAATAGTTTATTATTATTATTATTATTGATCGAAGTTGGCACCTCGAAAAAAAAGCGCGTCGGTGGCCCCGGTGATTTTGGCTCTTGATGTTATCTGAAATCAAAAATTCTTGATAATTCTTAATCTATAGACATGTCATTCTGGTCGGAACTACTGAAGTTAAATTTCATGGATATATAACAAAATGGCGGACTTTGGAAAAAAAAGTCCTTTGTTATTTGTCCGCCGTTTTGTTATTTATCCATGAAATTTAACTTCAGTAGTTCCGACCAGAACGACATGTCTATAGATTAAGAATTATCAAGAATTTTTTATTTCAGATAACATCAAGAGCCAAAATCACCGGGGCCACCCACGCGCTTTTTTTTCGAGGTGCCAACTTCGATCAATAATAATAACAATAATAAACTATTAAATTTTTCCAAAAGAATTTAAAAAAAAATTTTTACTATGTAAATAAAAACATCCTAAATATCCAAAACGATTCATTTTTATTTTCCTACAAAAAAACGCCCTCCAAAAAAGACGTGAAAATCAGCTTAAGTTACCAGACTACTAACTTAAATTTTGTGTGAAGAAAAAACAATTCAGGAATCATGAATTAAAACAATTTCATTCCAATACTCGTTCGACTAGACTAATTCTTGAAAAAAAAAAAGAGGAAAAATACAACGAACATAAAAACGGCATTCACGAAACGCAATGGCCACTCAACGCCTTTTAACTCTTTCTCGAAAAAAAAAATAAAAAATACCATTACGTCGTCAGAATTACACGAAAACAAAAACACGCATTTTTCATGAAACCCCTTATACATATATAATAACAAATACTTTTCTGTACTCACGTTTAAATTAATATTCTAGATGATACATGTGTGGATGCATATATAGTGTTACAACGCTCGTATTTATGAGAATGAGGGGATTATACATAGGGGGTCGTCCCGGCGAAGGGGAACGATTTTTGGTCGAAAGAAAAAAAAAATTATAAATATAGACATACAAAAAATTCATTAAAAATTGAAAAATACGAATGAAACGAAGAAGAAAAAAAAAGCTTTTTTAAATTCATCTTTTAAGATTGAAAAATTCTCCATATAATTTCCGCTTCCTCGAACGAAATTGTTTCCCTTCGGGCGGAATGGCCGACGGATTTTTTTCTCTTTAATTTTCTGTTACGTAGGGTGTCCCACCCCGCACGAAGGGGAACGATTTTAGGCCGAGAAAATATCGTGACGTCATGGAATCCGAAAAAAAAAATATGCATATAAAAAAAATTCATTAAAAATCCAAAGATACTGTAAACATTATTTTTTGAGATTCGAAAATTCTACATAAAATTTCCTTCCTCGAACGAAATCGTTTCGCTTCGCCTGGGATGGCCGATAGATTTCTTTTCTTTTTAATTTTCTTTGTGAAAACGAGAAAAAAAACAACAACAACAACAACAACAACAACAACATTGTACATAAATATTATACAACGACGAAAAATATACGTGAGTGTCAAAGGAAAATTCGCATCACGATTAGCCAGAGGAGAAGCCAATTTCAAATTGTTATTAATTATAAACAAGAACGAAAAAATATATATATTATTTTTGTAAATAATAAAATATATATTGAAAAAGTAGATACGTAAAGAAAACAATTTTTTTAATACAAATTTACGGACGTTCGTTCAATTTGAGATGGTTTCTTTCGCGGTCTGTGTCGTTTATTTTTCGCTTTGCCCGCTTAAATCGTCAGCCCGGGAATACAGCTCGAGACGAGTAAAACAAACGGTAAATATATACAATTTCAAACAAACGAAAAAAAAAAAAATAAAAAAAAAAAATTACACAGCTTAATTAACGTAGCAATTGGTTTGTGCGTGGTCTAATATTAATAATCCCCTAGAGATGTGACAAATAAATAAAAATTACAATTCAGAGTTATAAGAGTGAATGTAACTGCGATTTTTTTGTTCTTTTTTTTTTTTTTTTGTTGCTAAAATAACAAAATAGCGGCTAGACTAACGGAATAATAACGCGAGGAAAAAAAAAACGAAAGTAGAATCTAGGCTATTTAACGGGCTTCTTTGGTGGCGCTCTTTTAACAAAAATAATTTTACACAAATTTATCAGGAAATGCATGTTTTGGACTTTTTTTATTTACTTATCATAATGCTATTTGTGGCTTGACGAATGCTCTTTGATAAAGACGGATTTTTGGCACTTTTATTTATTTATTTTTTACCTCGACCCATTTTTTTTTCATCCCTTACTACTTTTTCCAACATTCCAGGTTTAACGATTAACGAAAAGAACGCAAAAGGAAAAAAATATTCAGGACCTTTACCGAATCGTGTTTGGTGATGTTGCTGTGAAACTTTCGTAAAAATCGCAAATATTCTCGAAAACATTTTTATTGCATTTTTTATATTTTTTAAATATTTTTTTCAATTCTCTACAACGTTTTTGTTCTAAATTTTTTCTCATTATTGCCGAACGCAAAAGAATTTTAGGCGAATGGTTTGTGCCCTATATGGTGTACCCTATAAGCTGAAGATTGTTTATCGAAAAAATCATCTTTCAATTTGCATTAACAATTGTGCTTAACGAAATTATTTTTATTTATTTTTTGGTATCACCGACAGATGTTTTTCGTAAGAAAACAATCTGTTAGTTGTTATACATTTTTCTTTACTCAATTCGCCAATTCACTTTTAACGAAGTTGAAGGTTATTAATTTTCCTAAGAAAAACAATTTGTTAATTGTGATAAACAATTTTCGATTCAGAAAAAAAATATTTTTATTGGTATAAAGAATTGTTTATTGAGAAAAAATCATTTTTCAATCGTTTGTTTATCAATACAATTTGTTAATTGTTATAAACAATTTGCAATGCAGAAGAAATATTTCTATTGTTATAAAGAATTGTTTATTGAGCAAAAATCATTTTTCAATTGTTTGTTTTTCAATCGTTTGTTTATCAATCGAATTTGTTTATTGTTATTAACAATTTTCAATTCATAAAAATATTGTTATTGTTATAAACAATTGTTGTATTGCATTTTTTTCAATTATCTGCAACGCTTTTGCTACAATTTTTCTCATTATTGCCGAACACAAAAGAATTTTAGGCGAATGGTTTGTACCCTATAAGCTGAAGATTGTTTATCGAAAAAATCATTTTTCAATTTGCATTAACAATTGTGCTTAACGAAATTATTTTTATTTATTTTTTGGTATCACCGACAGATGTTTCTCGTAGGAAAACAATCTGTTGATTGTTATAAATTTTTCTTTACTTGATTCGCCAATTCACTTTTAATGAAGTTAATGGTTATTAATTTTCCTAAGGAAAACAATTTGTTAATTGTTATAAACAATTTGCGATTCAGAAAAAAATTTTTTTACTGTTATAAATAATTGTTTATTAGGGAAAAAAATCTTTTCAGTCGTTTGTTTATCAATACAATTTGTTAATTGTTATAAACAATTTACAATCCAGAAAAATTATTTTTATTGTTATAAAGAATTGTTTATCGATAAAAAATCATTTTTTCAATCGTTTGTTTATCAATACAATTTGTTAATTGTTATAAACAATTTGCAGAGTAGAAAAAATATTTCTATTGTTATAAAGAATTGTTTATTGAGAAAAAAATCATTTTTCAATCGTTTGTTTATCAATACAATTTGTTAATTGTTATTAACAATTTGCAATTCATAAAATTATTGTTATTGTTATAAAAAATTGTTGTATTGCATTTATTTTTTATTTTATTTTATTTTTTCAATTCTCTACTACGCTTTTGGTACAATTTTTTCTCATTATTGCCGAACGCAAAAGAATTTTAGGCGAATCGTTTGTACCCTATAAGCTGAAGATTGTTTATCGAAAAAATCATCTCTCAATTTGCATTAACAATTGTGCTTAACGAAATTATTTTTATTTATTTTTTGGTATCACGGACCGATGTTTCTCGTCGGAAAACAATCTGTTAATTGTTATAAATTTTTCTTTATTTGATTCGCCAATTCACTTTTAACGAAGTTAATGGTTATTAATTTTCCTAAGAAAAACAGTTTGTTAATTGTAATAAACAATTTTCGATTCAGAAAAAAAATATATTTTTATTGTTATAAATAATTGTTTATGAGAAGAAAAAGATCTTTTCAATCGTTTGTTTATCAATACAATTTGTTAATTGTTGTAAACAATTTGCAATCCCGAACAATTATTTTTATTGTTATAAAGAATTGTTTATTGAGAAAAATCATTTTTCAATCGTTTGTTTATCAATACAGTTTGTTAATTTTTATTAACAATTTACAATTCAGAAAAAAATATTGTCATTGTTATAAACGATCGTTTATTGAGAAAGCATAACTTTTGAATTGCTTGTGTGTCAATACAATTAGTTGATTGTTATAAACAATTTGCAATTCAGAAAAATGATTTTTTATTGTTATAAACAATTGTTTATTGAGAAGAAAGTATTTTTTCAGTCGTTTGTTTATCAATAAAATTTGTTAATTGTTGTAAATAATTTGCAACTCAGACGAGTTATTTTTATTGTCATAAACAATTGTTTATTGAAAAACAATCTTTTCAATCATTTGTTTGTCAATACAATCTGTCGATTGTCATGAACAATAATTTATTTCACGGAATTCGTTAATGAGGCATTAACAATTTTTTATTTACAAATTATCACGAAATCAATTTTTGATCACGAAAGTTACGAAAATAATTGCAATTACCACACGATCATTGTTTAACGGAGAATTGACGATATATTTTGTCGTGAATTCAAATATATCACGTCGCTGAAACAAACAATTGTTTATAACAATTTTTTTAATCACTACCTCGTACGATAATTGAAAACTTGTCATTCAATAGCGTGATCTTATTAAATCGCGATTTGTCAGTAGGGTAAACGATAATGGGATTAAATCGTACGCCTATGTGATTTTTTTGTTCTCTTCCAATCGGAGCTAAATTTAATTTTTGTGCTATTGTTTATTTGAATTTTTAAAATTAGTCACGACTCATCGAAACGAGAAAATGTACCAGTACGTTTATGGAGATTTTAAACGCGCGACGTTTTACCGACGGGAAATCGAACAATTTTTTAAATTTGGTTGTGGGAACTTTTTTTTTTTGTTCCATTCTTTCGGGACGTCGCTCGTTGCCCGCCGATGGTTGAAAAAGCCATCACCAAACACCCTATCGTTACTGCTTTTCGCACTAACCGACTGCAATATTTTATCGAGCCTGTCGAAGTTCTGAAATCGATACAATTTTTTTCTATGTTTATTTATTTATTTATTTGTTTTAAGGTGAAAATATGCCACTGGTCCATAAAGGACCGTTAATCTCGAGTGCAGCTATAATTGGAATTGTCATCGCTGTATTGTTCATCCTAATCGTCGTCATCGACGTTATCTGCTGCTGCACACACAAAACAGGTGAGACATTTCTTTTTTGCTTCCGCGTAGAGTGACCTTTCTTTCCATGCAAAGAATTTTTTCTTTCTCTATCAAAATTTCTAAAATGTTCCGAAACATCGATAAATGACATTTAGAAAAAATGTCCGTACGACTGTGTGTGTGTGATAGGGGTGAAAAATTGAAATCGCTGTTACTTCGAAATGGTTTGAGCTTTCGGGCTGAAATTTCGCGCGCAGACAAATCAGTATCGCCCCTTTGTTAACTATAAGTTTTGTCACAATTAACCAATTATTTTACATTTTATAAGATTTTAAATATTTTCAAAACAACGTGCTTTTAACACGTCTATAACTCACGGAATTTTCGAACTATCGGGATGGACCTTTTTATACAAATAGACTATCGTAAAATACAGTTCGCTATTGAATTTGCGGAAGATCGATTCAGACCTTTCAAAATTATAGATTATCGAAGTTTCGATAAATCGCTACCGGTGATTCTTAAGAGGGGAAATAGGGTTAGGACAGAGTTTTCTCAATGATTTTCATGAATTTTTTTATAGTATAAAAAATGAATATAATTTATTGAAACTTTGAGAATATTTTATACATATATTTAAGTATATACTATAAAATTTTTGAAGAATTTTCTTGAAAAACACCGAAGATATTAGCGACCCCATATTGCAGGTCACAATCAGACTCAGCATTTTGCGTACATTCTGGAAGCCGCAATTTTCATCTGAAATCAAACGAGGTTGGAATTTACTTTTATTACATGTCTCTCTTCTATATGAACCTAAATGCTATAAAAAAAATAGAAAATTTAATTTTTCACAGGGCTCAAAACAAAAAAGCATGATTTTTTGCCATTTTTACAACTTTATTTGCAAAAAAAAAATTATTTTAAATAATGATAATATACCGATTTTAGGTTCATATAGAGCGGAATACTATGAAGAAAGTAACCGCCAATTTTCAAAACGATTGGTTGAAAACTTTTCATACTAGCGTGTACGCAAGTTAAAAAAAAGTCGTTTTCAGAAAAATGCGTTTTAAGGTAGTAGTCTGGTAACTTAAGCCGATTTTCATGTCTTTTTTGGAGGGCTTTTTTTTTGTAGGAACATAAAAATGAATCGTTTTGGATATTTAGGATGTTTTTATTTACATATTAAAGATACAAAAAAAAAATTTTTGAAAAAATTTAATAGTTTATTATTATTATTATTATTGATCGAAGTTGGCACCTCGGAAAAAAAGCGCGTGGTCGGCCCCGGTGATTTTGGCTCTTGATGTTATCTGAAATCGAAAATTCTTGATAATTCTTAATCTATAGACATGTCATTCTGGTCGGAACTAATGAAGTTAAATTTCATGGATAAATAACAAAATGGCGGGCAAAATAAAAGGACTTTTTTTCCAAAGTCCGCCATTTTGTTATTTATCCATGAAATTTAACTTCAGTAGTTCCGACCAGAATGACATGTCTATAGATTAAGAATTATCAAGAATTTTTGATTTCAGATAACATCAAGAGCCAAAATCACCGGGGCCACTCACGCGCTTTTTTTCGAGGTGCCAACTTCGATCAATAATAATAATAATAATGAACTAATAAATTTTTTTCAAAAATTTTTTTTTTGTGTCTTTAATATGTAAATAAAAATATCCTAAATATCCAAAACGATTCATTTTTATTTTCCTACAAAAAAACGCCCTCCAAAAAAGACATGAAAATCGGCTTAAGTTACCAGACTACTACCTTAATGGCTTATAACAATAGAACGAGTCGGAATTTTCATTTAAAATTTTGGTAACATATTTTTCAATAGTTTTACTAACAATTTATGAAATAAAAAAAAAATCGATTTTTTGAACCGTCTAACCCTATTTCCCCCCTTAAGGCTATAGGTCGCGCGATGTTGGTACAATCGTGCCGAAACTTCGTACGTCGATTGGGTGCTAATGAAGGATATTTCGTATTAAATTTGAACAAAATTGATTCAGTTGTGTCAGATTTATGAAGTTTTTCATTTTTCAAAAAATCGATGAATGTGTTTGTTAAGTGTTTGTTACTCTAGCTCGTGTATTTTTTGGGCCATCGAGCCGAAACGTCGTACATTGATTGGGTACTATTAGAGGATATTTCATATTAAATTTTAACAAAATAGATTCAGGGGTTTCTGATATATGAAATTTTGAATTTTTCAAAAAATCGATGAAAGTGTTTGTCAAGACTCTAGCTGGCGTAATTTTTGGGCCATCGAGCCAGAATTCCAAACATTGATTGGATACTATCAAAGAATACTCCATATTGGATTTGAAGAAAAAAAAAATCCACCGAGTCTCAATGGAGTCTCGTTTTTGTTTTTTTTTTGCTCATTTTCTTCGAACTCGATTTACAGTTCAATATTTTTAACGATTTTAAAAATGTCCTCCTTGCCGAAAAAAAAATAACAATAACGGTACGTACGAAATCGGTCGAGCCGGAATAAATTACAGCCGTTTGAAATATCGTAAATTTTTTATTTTCCGAAAAAATCGTAAAAACAGTGATTTTTGATAAATCTTTATTGTGCAATATGTTTTCCTACCTGTTGGATCGCAAATTTCCCGCTGATTACAAATCGCCACATGTTTTTATCGTGAATTGAAAAGATTCTTTTTTGAAGAAGGAAAAAACTCGTTTTCTCGTTTTTTAACGATTCGCCCTTTGGGTTCGTTCTATTTTCAGGAATTATATTCTACGTTTGCGAGAGATCGCGAAAGAAGCCAGTCGACGACGAGGACACCAAGCTGGGAAGGTGAGTTTCGTTAAGTAGAAAATAAATTTTCTCGTAATTTAATTTCAACGCCAATTCACTGGTTCTAACACCAAATAGCTCGGATAATTTATAATTATTTGTCTTTTCATAGTCATTTATTCGGCGTAAAAAACAAACAACATTACTATATCCGTACTCTATGCGACTCACACTTTATCACACACTCTGTTATCTCTATATACAACTTACTATAATACTTACTGTCATTATACAATTGTGCTTTGGCAAGTCTGGCGCTATCATGGATTTTGCAACATTCGTATATATATATAAACACATGTCGATGAGACAAAAAAAAAGAGTATTTTCATTATTTTCTTTCATCACGATGAAATACTTGATTTTTTTAAATTCGACTCCCAGTCTTAACTAATTTACGATCGATATGATCGATTTCTAAATCGGCAAAATTATTCCATACTATTTGCATAATAAAAAAAAAATCAAAATGAGTTAAAATATTTTCCGATCTTGACGATAATAATAATAATAATAACCATTATTATTAAGGTAGTAGTCTGGTAACTCGAGCCAATTTTCATGTCTTTTTTGGAGGTCGTTTTTTTGTAGGAAAATAAAAATGAATCGTTTTGGATATTTAGGATGTTTTTATTTACATATTAAGGATACAAAAAAAAATTTTGTTGAAAAAATTTAATAGTTTATTATTATTATTATTGATCGAAGTTGGCACCTCGAAAAAAAAGCGCGCGGGTGGCCCCGGTGATTCTGGCTCTTGATGTTATCTGAAATCGAAAATTCTTGATAATTCTTAATCTATAGACATGTCATTCTGGTCGGAACTACTGAAGTTAAACTTCATGGATAAATAACAAAATGTCGGACTTTGGAAAAAAAAACGTTTTTTTTCCAAAGTCCGCCATTTTGTCATGTATCCATGAAATTTGACTTCAGTTACTACTGAACTACTGAAGTTAAATTTCAGTAACTACGGAACTACTGAAGTAAAATTTCAGTAACTATGGAACTACTGAAGTTAAATTTCATGCATAGATAACAAAATGACGGACTTTGGAAAAAAAAAGTTTTTCTTTCCAAAGTCCGCCATTTTGTTATTTATCCATGAAATTTAACTTCAGTAGTTCCGACCAGTATGACATGTCTATAGTTTAAGAATTATCAAGAATTTTTGATTTCCGATAACATCAAGAGCCAAAATCGCCGGGGCCACCCACGCGCTTTTTTTTCGAGGTGCCAACTTCGATCAATAATAATAATAATAATAAACTATTAAATTTTTTCAAAAAAATTTTGGTATCTTTAATATGTAAATAAAACATCCTAAATATCCAAAACGATTCTTTTTTATTTTCCTACAAAAAAACGTCCCCCAAAAAAGACATGAAAATCGGCTTAAGTTACCAGACTACTACCTTAAGGGCTCACATACCGCTGCGCGCGGTGAAATCCCGGTAAATTTGAAAAATTATTATGAAGGTCATATGATGAAAAGAAAATTAAATTGTTGATTTCCCATTTTTCATTAACTATTCAACTATAAGAAAAAAAATCAAACATTTTTTTTAAAAATATTAACATTATTTTTTACGGGTATAAATGGACTACTAATGAAGACATTGTAAAATAATGTAGTAGTAATAGTCTGACGGAGGGATTTTTTTTTTTCAAAAATAAAGGAATTACAATATTTGAAACTTTAGTATGCAATATAAAAAAAAATGAGTGTTTAATAATTCATAAAAGAATTCTCCAACTAAAAAATTAATAGAACCTGTCGTCAGACTATAGGAAAATAATTATCAAGATTTCGTAAAAAAAAGTTAAAAAATATAAAAAATTGATTCAGTTATCGTGCTGACACCGTTTAAAAACATAGTTTCGAGACAAACGCGTTTAAAGTTTCTGGTACCCTGGCATTCTGAGTGGAATTTTCTTAAAAGTTTTTTTTTTCTATCCTTAAATGTATAAAGAATAAAAATCTGTAAAAAGAAAGATCGATTTTTGGAAAAATTCAAGCGTATGCGAGCTCTTAATTACTAAAAATATTGGATAACCTTTGAGAATTAAGATTGAAGATTGGAAATATTTTTTTTAAATTCATTACTGAATTTACGAAAAATGTATTTTTGTAATTTCCCAAAAAAAAATCGTAATTGTTGAAATAATTTGACCGATCTAGAGGTTAAAAAAAAAAAAAGAAATTACATAAAATTGAGTGTGTGCGGTTGTGAATATATGGATTTACCACGTGGCGAACGATTTGTAAAAGTCATCGTTAATTATCATCGCATAAAAAATCCCATCGTATATTTTTCTTGTCTTTTTCTCTGATCGTTTTATAGTCTTTACGGTTGGCGGTTTCCATTGCCTTATTGCGACCAAAAAATGGCCAATGTCGCCGGTGTAACGACCGTACAAGAGTCGGGTAACGGAAAGAATACCATTAAATTGGTCAAACATACCGCCATGTAAGAATATAAATATATATATAATTTTTTTTTATAATTCGAGCTTCGATTTAATATAATTGAAATAAAAAGTAATTTTCGTGAAGAAAAAAGTTACGAGCATGGCTCCGAATTTTAACAGTGACATGGCTTTTCCCATTTAGCATGATTTTGAATTTTTTATTTTCGTCTTTACGAAAAAGAATTTTTTGCGTATAAAAAAAAAACGTCTTTCCCTTTCGGCAATTTTCCATTTTTTTTTCTTTCAACATTGTTCTCTTTCGTTTTTTGTTCATTTGGTCCTTCAGTCACGGTACCATGTAGTCGGGGTAGGTGAACAAATGATTATTTCATTTTTAACGAAAGAACAAAAAATGTTTGCGCCCATTTTTATAGTTTACATTTTTTTCCCGTTATTTCGACCTTTTTCAAGGAGAAATTGACATTATTAACAAATTATTGAACAAATTTATTGTTTATCAAACAAATTATTATTTCGATTCTATCGGAAAAACAAAACAATGTTCGCCCATTTTTATATTTTACATTTTTTTTTTTCGTTATTTCGTTTTTTTTCAAGGAACAGATTATTATTAACAAATTATTACACAAATATATTATTTATTAAACAAACTGTTATTTCAATTCTATCGGAAAAACAAAAAAAAAATAGTTCGGCCATTTTTATAGTTTACATTTTTTTTCGTTATTTCAACTTTTTTCAAGGAAACAAAATTGTTAATAAATTATTGCCCAAATTTATTGTTTATTAAACAAATTATTATTTCAATTCTAACGGAAAAACAAAAAATGTCCGTCCATTTTTATAGTTTATATTTTCTTTTCATTATTTCGTCGTTTTTTTTTTTCAAGAAAATATTTATCATTAACAAATTATTGGAGAAATTTATCATTTATCAAACAAATTATTATTTCAATTCTATCAGAAAAACGAAAAAATGTTAGGCCATTTTTATATTTTACATTATCTTGTGTCGTTATTTCGTGCTTTTTCAAGGGACGGATTATTATTAACAAATTATTACACAAATTTATTATTTAAATAATAAAATAATAATTTGTTTGATAAATAATAAACTTGTGTAATAATTTGTTAATAATAATCTCGCCCTTGAAAAAAAAACGAAATAATGAAAGAAAAAGAATGTAAAATATAAATATGGGCGAACATTTTTTGTTTTTCCGATAGAACATACATAAATTATTATTTCAATTCTATCGGAAAAACAAAAAATGTTCGCCCATATTTATATTTTACATTTTTTTCTTTCATTATTTTGTTTTTTTTTCAAGGGCGAGATTATTAATAACAAATTATTACACAAATTTATTATTCATTAAACAAATTATTATTTCGATTCTATCAAAAAAACAAAACAATGTTCGCCCATTTTTATATTTTGAATTTTTTTCCCGTTATTTCGTTCTTTTTCAAGGAACAGATTATTATTAACAAATTATTACACAAATATATTATTTATTAAACAAACTGTTATTTCAATTCTATCGGAAAAACAAAAAAAATGTTCGGCCATTTGTATAGTTTACATTTTTTTTCGTTATTTCAACTTTTTTCAAGGAAAAAAATTGTTAATAAATTATTGCCCAAATTTATTGTTTATTAAACAAATTATTATTTCAATTCTAACGGAAAAACAAAAAATGTCCGTCCATTTTCATAGTTTATATTTTCTTGTCATTATTTCGTCGTTTTTTTTTTTCAAGAAAATATTTATCATTAACAAATTATTGGAGAAATTTATCATTTATCAAATAAATTATTATTTCAATTCTATCAGAAAAACAGAAAAATGTTCGCCCGTTTTTATATTTTACATTGTCTTTTGTCGTTATTTCGTCCTTTCTCAAGTGACAGATTATTATTAACAAATTATTACACAAATTTATTATTTATTACATAAATTATTATTTCAATTCTATCGGAAAAACAAAAAATGTTCGCCCATATTTATATTTTACATTTTTTTTTTCATTATTTCGTTCTGTTTCAAGGGCGAGATTATTATTAACAAATTATTACATAAATTTATTATTTATTAAACAAATTGTTATTTCAATTCTATTGGAAAAACAAAATAAATGTTTGTTAATTTTTATAGTTTACATTCTTTTTTTTTTTTATATATTTCGTCCATTTTCCATTTGTTGTTAATTTTTTTCTCTTTTCGTCTTTTTCCCCACGAATGTGCTTTGGTTACTTCTCTGTCTGTCCGGGAGGGAGGTACGGGGGGTGGGTGAGAATTAATTACACCCTCGTGTCCTCGACAGTTTTTTCTTTTCTCCTTTTTTTTTATCGCCCGCCTCCGGTTGTTCAGTCGTCCATCAGCGGCGCGTTCCCTCGGGACGTCCGAGCTTCGATTGTATAAATCGAGGACGGTCGAGGCGGAAGGAAGAAAAAGCCCGAGGGGATGAAGCAAAGAAAAAACGAAATTTCGACCGTTAATAAAATGGGAGTAAGCGCATGAGGGGGGAGAAAAAAATAATGATAAAAAGTGAGATAGAATCATGTCGATTTTTTTATTTTTATTTTTGCCTTCTTTGTGCCGCCAACCATCCACGAGCATTAATTCACACGATTAATTTCAATCATTACATTTGTCATAAAATCATGGTCGTTCGACAAAATATTTTTTTAAATTATATCATCGATCGCTTGAAGCTTTGGCCATGCTGCATGAACTCACACTCTGTTCCTCGTCGAATAATTATATTAATCAATACACTTCGATTATCGATAAATTTATATCATTCATTTTGAATGCGGTGCTTTGAAAAACCAAAAAAAAAAAACTGCACTCAGGGTCACATCATTTTGCCGAAACTTCAATCGTCCGATTTGTCATTTCGCCGAAACAGATATATCCGAACGCCATTTACTCAAATCGTCAATTCTTCGAAAAGTCATTACTCCGGAACGTTATTTCACCTAACGACATTTTTCCGAAAAGTTTTTTCACCGAACGTCATTTCTTCGAATCGTCGTTGAACCGAATGTCCATTCTCCGATCGGTCAATAATCCAAATCGTCATTTTCCCGAAACATTGTTTGCCCGAATTGTCATTTCCCCGAAACGCCATTTTTTCGAATTGTTATTTCTCTCAAACGCCACTTTTCGGAATTGACAATAATCGATAATAATCACTAACGAGACTGAGACTGAAGATGATTAAGTTAGTAGTCTGGTAAGTTGAGCCGATTTTCATGTCTTTTTTGGAGGGCGTTTTTTTGTAGGAAAATAAAAATGAATCGTTTTGGATATTTAAGATGTTTTTATTTACATATTGAAGATACAAAAAAAAATTTTTTTTAAAATTTAATAGTTTATTATTATTATTATTATTATTGATCGAAGTTGGCACCTCGAAAAAAAAGCGCGTGTGGTGGCCCCGGTGATTTTGGCTCTTGATGTTATCGGAAATAAAAAATTCTTGATAATTCTTAATCTATAAACATGTCATTCTGGTCGGAACTACTGAAGTTAAATTTCATGGATAAATAACAAAATGACGGACTTTGGAAAAAAAGTCCTTTTATTTTAGCAAAGAAGGGGTTGTAAAATAGAAAGTTAGGGGTGAAAAAATTTCTCGGTAGTTCCGACGAGAACTGTAAGTGTGTAGAGTAGCCTGTTAAAATTTGAAAGCAATCGGTTCGGTAGAAAAAAAGTTAGGACCCGGGCCGCCAACTTCGAGGCGCCAACTTCGATCAACAATAATAATAATAATAAACTATTAAATTAAAAAAAAAAAATTTTTTTTTAAATCTTTAATATGTAAATAAAAACATCCTAAATATCCAAAACGATTCATTTTTAGTTTCCTACAAAAAAACGCCCTCCAAAAAAGACATGCAAAACGGCTTAAGCTACCAGACTACTACCTTAAGACGAGAAGAATAGTTAATATTCGTATCCATCTAGAGCGAGTTAAGGAAGGGGTAAGGGTTTCAGCGTAAAAAAAACACTTTTTTTGCGATTTTTTTTCTCATATATGGATTGAGCAATTTTTTCGAACTTTTTGTACATTATCGAGCATACTTTTGACAATGTTGTGTATTTTTTTCATGCAGAAACATTGAAGCATAAGCCCGTAACAGAGATTCCTTCAGAACGTCTTGGAAAAAAAAACAATTTGCGGTGTTCACTATAACTCGGCCGGAAATTATCTAAAAATGAAAAACCATGAAAATTTAGTCAAATTATAATCAAATCTTCCCCCCAACGTTCTCTGATAATTTTTTTTTTCTTTTAAAAATTTTTGGCGGCCATCTAAAGTCTGAACTGTTATTTTCCACGAAAAATTCCGCCATTTTGTGGGTGGGAAACACCCTTAATGTAAAAAAAAAAATTTTACTAAACGTTGGGGGGAGGTATTTTGTATGTAGAAAATGTGTACAAAGTTTGAAATGAATCGGTCAAGTAGTTTTTAAATGGCAGTGAACACGGACTTTGAAAAAGTAGTTTTGAGAAAAACGCGTCTAAAGTTTATGAAGTAAAAAAGTGAAGAAAAAAATGTTTTTTTCCAACTTACACAGAATCATCGATTCCGCTCCTTTCTTCGCTCGTTTCTTCTTTTATAATATTGTAGTGTATAGTATACACTATATACTATATACACAATAGCAATGAATAAACTGTATACCTGTTCGACAGCTGCACTGCTAGCCCGACCGCCCGCAGCTGTTAGAGGTATAGCGTTAAAGGCCAGGAGATTAATAAGACAATAACTTCAAGAATATTGCTTAGATCGGTTTAAAATTTGAAGGGCATATTCTTGAAATGTTGAACAATAAGATAAGACAAAAAAAATTCGATTTTTCGAAAGTGAAAACCCTTACCCCGCCCTTAAGGAAAACGGCATTACTCGAATGGCGTTTCGGCGAAATGACAATTCGGCCAATTGGCGTTTCGGAAAAATGACGAATCGGACGATTGAAATTTCGGCAAAATAATGTGGGCCCCACTTAAGGTAACAATTTTTCTTGAAGACATAACAAATATTCGGTAAAATGTATTATCTCAAAGATTTACCTCAAGTAATAATAATAATAATAAAATAATTAATCGCAATAATGAACATAAATAATTTTGAATTTTTTTAACGCATCACATAAAATTTTTTATCCGCCATTGAAACGAAAATTTGCTGTTTCCTTCGAATTTGCGAAACAAACATAAATAAAATTATTACCATAAAAAATTCCTTGCGGACTTTCCTAAAGAGAAAAAAAAACCAAAATCTATTTATTTGCGTGTAAAGAAAATGAGAATAAGAATGCGGCATGCAACACGTGATTCTCGATATTTTTGTAACGATTAATTCGTTTTTTTTAATCTTGCACTAAGAGAAAAATAAAACAAAACACGGAATATAACAGCGCTTCATTCGATAATCGTGATTGACACTTTCGTTTTTTTGTTTTTTGTTTTTTTTTTTCGCAAATTTTCACCGAGCAAACACGAACGACAAATTGTTTACGTAATTTATATTGTCAATTTTTTTTTTATTTTTAGAGAAGAAAAGGAGCCACTGAAGGAGGAGAAGAAAATAACGCCGATTATCGATTCGGGACTTAGACGCGAGACGTCGATAACGTTCGACGGTAAGACATCGGTATCGAAGACCGGATTCGTCGGCAAGGACTCGGCCGTTTAGATATTCTTCCGGCGTACTAGATTGTAAATCGTCGACCGCTTGTGGCCGTGAAAAAAAAAAAAAACCATACACAAGACGCAATTAGCCAACGAAAGAAAGAACGTTCGGGCCACAAAGTTCTCGGAAGTCGAAGAAACCGCGATTTTTTCAAAAAGGTCCATTCGCCCAATTTGAGGGAAGAAACGAAAATGTAAGCGAATTTATTGTAATCTTGTTTTTTTTTCTTCATCGAGTCAAATGGACTTACGCGAGATAAAATCGCCGAAAACTTTCGGCCCCAGTCCGCACGGGACAAATGCGCACCTGCCAGGATTGAAAAAAAAAAAAACTCGACAAGTTACGCAAAGAAAAAAATAATAGGATCTCGAAAAAGTTTTCAATTCGTAAAATATCCTCTTCGACGTGAAACGTCGTTGGTTCAATCGAGGGCTCTCAGAGCGAGAGTCCCTTGTTCGATATTTTTTTGAATTTCGACCCGAGAATCGTGTCGAAAGTCAAAAGTCAAATCGTTACGAATCATCGGCGAAGGACTGAGGTTGATGGCTATTAATCAAATCAGCGATTCTAATTGAAAGATATTTTCGTTTATTCGCAATATTTCTACGATTTAACGTGAAAATAATGAATAATGACGAATTTTTGAAAAGATAACTTCAAATTTTCACGCAATTACGCGAAGGAAGTAATTTCATAGTTTCGTAAAGCTGTATAATTTATTCGGTACCGTTTTTTTTTTTTTTTCCAATATCGATGAATGTTCGTTCATTTTATTTCTCGCAAAATACTCCGTGCAAATAACCTCACGAAGTTTCCCTCTCGAAACGTCGATCGATAGAGAAATGTGAAAATTCGTAAATTTCCGCAAATTCACCCAATTAAAATGGCTGTAACGTTCGATGCAGAGCTGTTGTCGAAATTCTAATTGGTGATTTTATAGAGCGTAATTCGAGGAACAAAATGAGCCGTCATTCGTGAATATCGAATTAAATTTACGGTAGAGCGAAGCGAGTTAAGGTTTACGGAATTATTAGTAACGAAAATTGCCAATGGCGGCGCAGTTGATGAACAAAAATGGCTTTCGTAGAGCGATATTCGTTAGACGGTGTCGAACGAATGATATTTACTACGGGCTGTACGATTTACAATGGATAAGCATGTACTGAGAGCGTGAAACATCGAGATAACCTCAAAAAGCGTTGGGCCGAATTTTCTCGAATTTTTCGGAATGGAATTCCATGAAATTTTGGCGATAAATAGATAACTACGTCACAACGTTTTCGCTACGTTTTAGGTTTGAATAACGCCTCGTAATAAGCATTTTGAGAAATAATACCGACAAGTGCGATCGTTCGTTTATCGACAAAAACTTTTTTCCAAATTTCATATCACTGCACGAAGCTTCCGATGGGAATTTCGTGCACGGTTGCTTTCGTGCCAAAATGTTGTATTGACTGTTCAAATTTCATCCAAATCTGTTCAGGCATCTTCGAGAAAATACGTTCGAAAGTTTCGAGATGGAGGCAAAGAAGGAAAATCGATTGACGGCCGCCATCTTGGGTAGTTCAAACTGTGGCCGCTATGGTTGTTTGGAAACTCGCGTTTCGGAATATCGTCTGCACGTAATCCTATAAATAAGGGGTGAACTTTTCACGTACTTATCGTGATCAATTATATTTTATTCACATTGAGGACATTCTGTTCCTTCCGGACTCAATTGTCTCGTAGATATTTCAAAAATTGATATATTTCATTTGAAACTGCTGATTTGATTAATAATACGCAACGCACGAAGTTTTCTTAACGCCGATACGATCGTTTGGTACAAATTTCAAAGGCTCACGTTAGTATCGAGTGTAAGGGTAGTAAGAAAAAGAATAAGAAAGATTGTACAGGCAGAGATAACGAAAGAAAAGACAAATCGTATATCCTACACGCGTCTATAGATTTTGCCTTCACTTTCGCGTTGTTCCTTATGAATTTTCGAATCGAACGACAGAAGTCGTTGACGAGAAATCAAAAGTAACAGTCCCCGTAGAGTTTACCCATTCGTAATATCGTAGCTACATGACAACAACAAAAAAGTATTGCAGTGGAAGTGAATTGTACAAACGAACAGACACTGACGAGAATTAAAACGAAAATGGATCGTGGGTGTATTTATCCGTCGGATTGCGAAACAATTTAATAGTGGTTACTTACGCTTCGAGAAAGCTTTTCACAATCCTTTATGGGTAATCGCGGTCTAGTACGCTGGATTTTTTCGTCCTCTTGTTCACCCGACCTTGCCCTTCTTGATAAGCAATGGATGACGATATTTTTTGCCATTTGTCACGAAAATTTTTATTTGACATATTCGATATATACCTCATATTCGATGTATACCTTATATTCGATATATTCGATATATTCGATATATTCGATATATTCGATATATTCGATATATTCGATATATTCGATATATTCGATATATTCGATATATTCGATGTATTCGATGTATTCGATGTATTCGATGTATTCGATGTATTCGATGTATTCGATGTATTCGATGTATTCGATATATTCGATATATTCGATATATTCGATATATTCGATATATTCGATATATTCGATATATTCGATATATTCGATATATTCGATATATTCGATATATTCGATATATTCGATATATTCGATATATTCGATATATTCGATATATTCGATATATTCGATATATTCGATATATTCGATATATTCGATACATTCGATATATTCGATATATTCGATATATTCGATATATTCGATATATTCGACGTATTCAATGTATTTGATAAATTCGATACATTCTTGACAATCATCCCTTGCTTGTCAGATATCCGAATGACGTTGATGTTGTGCGAGCGGGTGGCAATTTCTCACGCGACCCGTGAAAAATTGGAGAGACAAAATTCGAAACACATATTTTGTGAATTACGCATTTTTTCTCTCGTCTCACCCCGTATGTATATAAAATACATATATATATATATATATATATATATATGTTCTTTTGAAAAAAAAAAAAAAAATCCTCCTTCATTATCGCATTTTCTTTCGGCAAAAATCCTCGCTGTTGGGTAATGAGTTTTTACTTAACTGAGGATCGTTAATGCGAACGTTTGTCGCATCCCATTATTAAAATATCATAGTAACCTGCCAAAATCGACACTTCGTAACGTTTACTCTTCAAGACTGATTAATTTTCTTTTTTTTTTCTTTTTTTTGCTTATATTCGTTCGCGACGAAAAACGAACGAATCCCGTGTACATTGTATACCGGTCACGAGAGTTGCACACTCGTTTCGGACGAATCCTTCGCACGATTTTTTTTACTCGAGAAGTGGCTTTTTGTTTTGTGTCATTTTTATTATATTTTATTTTTTATTTCTTTTTTCACGTAATTCGAGCGTCGCTCGCGACTTTTCCGAGCGGATAGCCGAGAGTCGAAGACGAGAAATCATCGACACATCTCCAATGCGAACGATCTCGATCGCTCGCCCTGACAAACGAAACACAAATCACTCTCTCTCTCTCTCTAAATATGTATATGTCTAGACGTAATCGACAAAACGAAAGAATGACGAAAGGAGATTCGAGCACGGTTGTTATTTTTTTCGTTTTGTTTCCTTCGTATCGCGCCAGGAATCCTCGAAACTCGCGCGTCAGCGATGCCAATGTAAAGAACAAACAGAGAAGAAAAAGAAAAAAAAAAAACGAGAAAAAATAAATAAATAGCGTATCGACGAAATAACCTGCCAAAAGTAGATGTCTAGTTAACTTTAACGACCGAGGCGCGGTACGGAAAAATTCTACGGCCAAAAGAAAAACTATAGAGTAAGAAGGGGCTTTTTGCTAGTGAATGCAGTTCGAAGACGACGGGAGAAAAAAAAAGAAAAAAACATGAAAAAAAAACGACAATGTGATAAGTTTTTGTAAATGCTTGTGAACGTTCTCTCTACACCCCCCCCCATCCCTCCTGTGCCCTGCCCTTCCTGCGTACATTTTTAAGGATCATTCGGTCTTAGAATTAGCGAACAGTCCTAGTGAGTAAAGTTATGAATAAAATTAATTATAAAAACAAAAAAAAAATGATACAGAGCCACAAATAAAACACGTGCACGAGCGCGGATAACGCGTTTGCCTTGCCATGATTATCGTTCGTGAATTTAAGATGAAAACATTAGTGGGAGAAAAGAAAAAAAAACAAATCTTGCGACGAGCCTCGATCGTGTCTTTGCTTGTTTTTTGTTTCTTTTTTTTTTCCTTTTTTTTTTTTAGGTGTAACGAAAATGCCAAAATAATTATCCGTGACACGGGATGAAAAGGCACGATCGACGATTTTTGTGACACCCGCCAACGCTTTTTCCGCGCGCGGGTAGCTTTTTTACGTAACCGTGACAAGAACAGTTTTGCCAAATAATAATAATAGTACTTATTAGCAAGTAAGCTGAGATAAAAAATAAATACAAAAAAATAATCGTTATGTGAGAAACATCCAGCAGCCCCCCCCCCGCCATTCCCATAAACCCTCGTCCATGGTGTTTCCAATTATTCTGCGACAATTATCGTTCGGAGGAGTTTTTCCTTTGCCGGGCGATGATATTACAATTGAAAGGAGAAAGAAAGAAAGATAAAAAAGAATCGCGGAGGAAAAAAAATCTTCGGCGATAATCCCGAATTAAAATGAATCGGCGATTGGGCTCGTTGAATTTCACGATAGTTAAAAACTGAAACGTAAGGATTAAGGTAATATCGCTATTTTGTATTCGTTGCCGGAATCATATGACGAAATACGACACTGAATTTTAGCTTAACCATTGAATTTATGAGTGACACGACGAAAACACACTGACAGAAGAATTATGTGTCGTTAAGCAAAAGAAATAAAAAAAAAAAAAAAAGTATTAAACCGCATCTTCCACTTTGAAGAACATTTGTGACTAACGCGTACAATATTTTAAAAAGTTTGTAGTTATAAGGCATATTTTTTATGTATGCTTTTTCTGTACGCGACGACAAAACGAAACTCGAATAAAGAGAATGAAAAAATGAAATAAAAATGAAATCCAGCCATATTTACAAGAACTTTCGTCGAACGAGAATACACGATATATCCAACGTTTCGGTATGAAGAGAATACGGCAGGTCTGTTTTAACGCATCTATCGACATTTTTTTTTCGTCAAACCATTAAGACTAGAGTAAAGAAATCCGATCTCGGAACGTACGAAAGTACGTAAGTGCGGGACGTACGAAAAATGTAATGGTTTCAAATTTTGCCAAGAGCGTCTCTGTCGTCGCAAAGTTTTCGAGTGAAGTCAGCAACTGCACGTGGAACCTGGCTGAACCTAGCCACTTACAGTAAATACACACACGACTCTTCGGTTTAAATACGCGTAATCTTTATATATACTAGCAACAACGCGCTCGCTTCGCTCGCGCTTGAATGTTTCGAACTTGTCCTTTAGATTAAGAATCAACTGCAAATTCTTATAGATACTTTTTCCGAAACGGCACAACGGATTTTGTCACCATACTGCAGTCGCTAAGATTATTTCGTCTCGATCGGTTGTCATTTCGTTAAATAGTACATAATTTATTATAAGGTTTTTAAATTATGAGAATTGCATTGGGCGAGAGTCAATAATCTATTGAATCTTTGATCTTATTGAATCTTTCTATACTATAGATGTTGTTTCATGGTGAACGAAATCGTGTTTGAATTACGCGCGCTTTACGACAACCAATCAGATTGACGATAAACTGGCTTGATAATTCGATATATTTATCTCGCATTTCTTTATTAAATAACGTTTTTAAATTTTGAGAATTGCATTGGGCGAGAGTCAATGATCTATTGAATCTTTAATCTTATTAAATCTTTGTATACCATAGATGTTGTTTCATAGTGAACTAAATCGTGTTTGAATTACGCGCGCTTTACGACAACCAATCGGATTGACGATAAACTGTCTTCAAAATTCGATATATTTATCTCGCATTTCGAGAGTTTCGAGAATCGAGTGCCATGTCTTTTTTAAGAACGGAAAAAGGAATCCCTATTTTCCTTGGTCACGCCATAACTTGAGAACGACTTTACCGATTTTATTCATCTTTTTTTTTTAAGTTTTCTAATACCTCGTAGAAGGTTCTTACGGAAAGAAAAATTAAGAAAATCGCGCAGAAAATTGGAAAATTTCAGAAAACTTAACGACTATTTAACCTTCGCGCGTTTGACAGTTCGCGCAGCATTGTGTAAGCGATGAATTCAAACATTCGCGCCTATGACACTACCAACTTATAAGGCTACACAGAGGTAACCCTAAAATTAATTTTCAGATTTAAAATAAGATAGCTGGCGAATTGATGACATACAAATCGGTTGATTCCGTTACTAACCAAGATGATGTTGTCAACTATCCAACGGAATTTTTAATCTGCAATTAAAAGTCGAATCGGTAATCATTATGTTGCGGAACATAAACCAGCCAGTCTTTGTAATCGGCTTGCGGTGAAGACATTAATGAACAACGCCATCAAAGCCACGATTTTGAAAGTGAAGTGCAAAGGCGAAGACGTTTTGATTCCACGCATCCCTATGATTCCGAACGAAATGCCATTCGTCTTTAAACGGTTACAATTTCCAGTGCGGCTTGCATTTGCAATATCGATAAATAAATCGCAAGGGCAGTCGTTAAGGGAGGGGGAAGGGTTTCAGCGTAAAAAAAAAACACTTTTTTTGCGATTTTTTTTCTCAAATATGGATTGAGCAATTTTCTTCGAACCTTTTGTACATTGTTGAGCATACTTTTGACAATGTTGTGTAATTTTTTCATGCAGAAATATTGAAGCATAAGCCCGTAACAGAGCTTCCCCCAGAACGTCTTGGAAAAAAAAACAATTTGCGGTGTTCACTGTAACTCGGCCGGAAATTATCTGAAAATGAAAAACCATGAAAATTTCGTCAAATTATAATCAAATCTTCCCCCCAACGTTCTCTGATCATTTTTTTTTTCATTTAAAAATTTTTGGCGGCCATCTAAAGTGTGAACTGTTATTTTCCACGAAAAATTCCGCCATTTTGTGGGTGGGAAACACCCTTAATGTAAAAAAAAAAAAATTTACTAAACGTTGGGGGGAGGTATTTTATATGTAGAAAATGTGTACAAAGTTTGAAATGAATCGGTCAAGTAGTTTTCAAATGGCAGTGAACACGGACTTTGAAAAAGTAGTTTTGAGAAAAACACGTCTAAAGTTTATGAAGTAAAATAGTGAAGAAAATTTTTTTTTTTTCCAACTTACACAGAATCATCGATTCCAGCTCCATACGCTCGTTTCTTCTTTTAAAATATTGTAGTGTATAGTATACTCTATATACTATATACACAATAGCAATGAATAAACTGTATACCTGTTCGACAGCTGCACTGCTAGCCCGACCGCCCGCAGCTGTTAGGACATAGCGTTAAAGGCCAGGAGATTAATAAGACAATAACTTCAAGAATATTGCTTTGATCGGTTTAAAATTTTAAGGACACATTCTTGAAATGTTAAACAATAAGATAAGACAAAAAAAAATTCGATCTTTCGAAAGTGAAAACCCTTACCCCGCCCTTAAGTGTTTGTGGCATCAATCTTGAAAGTCCATGTTTTTCACATGGCCAATTGTATGTCGTCTGTTCCCGTGTCGGAAAACCATCAACATTATTTATTTACGTGCCAGAAAACAAAACGAACAATGTTGTGTATCAAAAAGCATTACAATAAACGCTATGTTTGTTAAATAATTTTTTTTTTTAATTACTTTTTCCAGTTCGAATTGAATATTCATAGCTCAGACAGGACAACGTCTGTCGGGTCGGCTAGTTATTAATATAAAAGTTAGATAAAACTATTAATTGGCGCCAATTTGTATTAGGAATTATAGCAAATTGAGGTTAGTCGACAATCCTTCATCCACCACACTTCAGATCGCTGTGTCGAGTCTCTCCTCACCAATCGTTGGATTTTTGCGACCTCAGCGCCTCGCAGTGTCGACTGGCACAAGCCTTATCTTCCAGGTGCCTAATGCGGCTTCAAAAGTAGGAGGATCGGACTCTTTTACTCTAGTATCCGTGCGAAATCGCCTGACACGTTACGCCCGATTCCTCCAACGTTAATCCACGCTCTACGGAAATATTGAACCCATTTTAAATCGCGTCCGAGGAAACCGGCGTTAGTCAGTCAACCGGCGTTGTGTAGTCTTTTGCTCAATTTCGCCGGTGGAATAAACATTCGCCGAAGGTAGTACAGTTAAACGTAACTTTATTAATATCACAGTCGTAGAAGAAAATGTTTTACAAGGTTTTATATCGTTGTTAGAAGTAAGCGCGATGTCGAGTCAGAAGGACGTAAAAAAAGAGACGCTCTTAAGCGCGCGTTCCTTGTTCTCGTGAAAAGTCATAGACTCCGCAGCTATAGCGTTCGGAAAGTCGCATCGACTTTCGGAACCAGCGACTGTTTTCGTGGCTGGCGCTGATTGACTATTCCCTGGTTGTTGGCGCGTTGGTTACCGACTGCGGTCGGAGGAGCGGGCGAGACCGCTACAGTTGTCAATCAATCGGCTCCATCTAGCGGCAAATTGCCAGAACCGACACAGCGGGAAACTGTAATTTCTAACCAAAAAAAAAAATGTTCTATCCGTGAAGTCTCTTTACGACTTGTGAGAAAAAGATTTCCGGAAGACATCTTTCAGCAAACTTCCAGACTGCCTAGAGTGAGTAGTATTCTTTGTGCTTGTCACGATTATTGGCTGTCCATATCGTGTTCGAACTGCGATAATGTACATACTTCAGATCGCACGGTCGTAGACAACGAACCTAACCTACAAAACAACGCTGCGGACATGAAGCCTAGAGTAAAGGAGTCCGATCTTCGTACTCTGAAGCGGCATAAAAAATTCAGCAAAAAAGGTGTCGCTGCGGTCGCCAAGTATGACGATGTGAAGTGAGCAGGAAATAAACTGTACGTGGAACCTTGCTGAAGCTAGGCACCTACGGTCAATATACACATGACCCTTCAGTGTAATTGAGTGTAATCACGCGTCATCGTTATTATAACAATTTTATGAAACTTTTAATTACTGCCAATCTGTAAAAGTAAGAACATAGATTAGCATTATATCGACTTTATAATATACTAACAAAAAGAAATGAAATAGCTTCGTAAAGGTTACAAAAAAAAACCAATGTGATTTATATTTAACGAAATTTAAAGTACAATAGGTGTAGAGATTGTGCAGTGATTATTCCAGGATCAATAAATAACTATAAAGACATTCCAGTTAAAAAATACAGACGATGAGCGTGTAATAAATAATGAGGGAAACATCGGGTTTAGAGGACCCCCTTCCGATTCCTTTCATAATACGAGTAGGCTCATCCGACGCGCTTTCGCACGCGAAACAACTTTTTCCTCTGACAAAATTGGGGGACGTTATTTATTAAAGAGTTATTAACAAATAAAGTTAATAATTCATACAGCTATTATCCTTATACCAGCCAGTCCCAATCAGCTTGTCCTTCACATGTGTTGTTAAGAATACCCACTGAGTACATACAAAAAGTTTTATCCGTCGCTCATTGTTTGGTTTGGTTTGTTTGGTTTGGTTTATACACAGCCATATGTTGAATAAGATGTGCAATCGCAGCAACCGTCTGCTATTTGACTTCAGAGCTCCGTCACGCGGAGCATGGAGCCTAGAGTAAAGGAGTGCAATCTCTAATGGGGAACGGCCGAAAAAAGCGACCTCAAAAATTCAGCAAGAAAGGTGTCGCTGCGGTCGCAAGTTGATCCGAGTGAAGTGAGCAAGAAATAAACTGTACGTGGAACCTTGCTGAAGGTTGACACCTACGGTCAATATACACATGACCCTTCGGTGTAATTTAGTGTAATCACGCGTCATCGTTAATATAACAGTTTTATGAAACTTTCAATTCCTGCCAATCTGTAAAAGTAAGGACATAGAATATCATTACCATGGGTGTTAGTTGAAGTTTGCCGGTTTTACCAGTAGATGTCGCTAGCAATATGTATACATTTCTATGATTTGGCATGTATGTCATTTTTTTCTATTGACATTAACCTACAAAAATACGCAAGTCACATTCCGCCAAAATAATAGCGTCATATTTGTTTACCTCAGTGAATATGTCGAGTTTCGTTCCAAGTAAATCGCATTTGCGGCATTCGTTGCTTTTCTTATTTCATCAAAAGAAAAAAGCAGCTGAAGCTCACCGGTTGCTGGTAGAAGCTTATGGTGAACATGCTCCAGTGATTAGAACATGTGAGACATTGGTTCGTCAATTTAAAAGTGGAGATTTCGACTTGACAGACAATGAACATCCTGGTGCAGCGAAAAAGTTCGAAGACGACGAATTGCAGGCGTTATTGAATGTTGATCCAACCCAATCGCAACAAAAATTGGCAGAAACACTAAATTTGACTCGAGGAGCAATTTTCCAACGTTTAAAAGTCATGGGAAAGATCCAAAAGTATGAGAAATGGGTGCCACACCAGCTGAACGATAGACAAATGGAAAATCGAAAAACCGTTTGTGAAATGCTGCTTCAACGATTCAAAAGGAAATCTTTTCTGCATCGAATTGTCACGGGGGACGAAAAGTGGATTTATTTTGAGAACCCGAAGCGAAAAAAATCATGGCCTCCACCTGGTGAAGCCGGCCCATCGACTGCAAGGCCAAATCGCTTTGGCCGTAAGACAATGCTCT
This sequence comes from Oxytorus armatus, assembly GCA_958009045.1. Classification (NCBI taxonomy): domain Eukaryota; kingdom Metazoa; phylum Arthropoda; class Insecta; order Hymenoptera; family Ichneumonidae; genus Oxytorus; species Oxytorus armatus. The sequence continues at coordinate 2,017,335 of OY253748.1, read as the reverse complement.
GTGTTTGGTGGGACCAGTGTGGTGTGGTGTACTACGAGTTGTTAAAACCAGGTGAAACGGTGAACAAGGATCGCTACCGACAATAAATGATCAATTTGAATTATGCGTTGATCGAAAAACGGCCGGAATGGGCCCGAAGACATGGCAAAGTTATCTTGCAACATGACAGCGAGCCGTCTCATACCGCTAAACTGGTGAAAGACACATTAAAAACACTTAATTGGGAAATATTATCACACCCGCCGTACTCCAGACCTCGCCCCGTCCGACTATCACCTTTTCGCATCGATGGGACACTCCCTTGCAGAGCAGTACTTCGCTAATTTTGAAGAAGTCGAAAAATGGCTCGTCGAATGGTTTACCTCGAAAGAGAAAAAGTTTTTTTGGGATGGTATCCATAATTTGCCTGAGAGATGGGCGAAATGTGTAGAAACCAATGGTCAATACTTTGAATCAAAAAATTTTGTGATTCCTCTGAAAATTAAGTGTTTTCATTATCGAAAGAACCGGCAAATTTCAACTGACACCCCTGGTATATCGATTTTATAATATATTAACAAAAAGAAATGAAATAGTTTCGTAAAGGTTACAAAAAAAACCAATGTAATTTATATTTAACGAAATTTAAAGTATTATTCCAGGATCAATATATAACTATAAAGACATCCCAGTTAAAAAATACAGACGATGAGCGTCTAATAAATAATGAGGTAAACATCGGGTTTAGGCGACCCCCCACCGATTCCTTTCGCAATAGGCTCATCCGACGCGCTTTCGCACGCGAAACAACTTTTTCCTCTGACAAAATTGAGGGACGTTATTTATTAAAAAGTTATTAACAAATAAAGTTAATAATTCATATAGATATTTTCCTTATACCAGCCAGTCCCAAACATCTTGTTCTTCACATGTGTTGTTAAGAATACCCCCTGAGTAATATACAAAAAGTTTTATCCGTCGCTCATTGTTTGTTAAAAAGTTATTAACAAAAGAAGTTTCATAAATCAAAAATGAAATACTTATACTAGTGTATGGTGAACAGTACACGTATGAGCGGGTTCGCTGCACCCCCTACACACCAGCCCAAAAACAACCCAAAAACAAACAAAAAACGAACCAAAAACAACCCAAAACAACCAAACCAAACCAAAAACAATTAAAAAATAAACCAAAAACAAATCACAAAAAAACCAAAAATAACAAACAACAAATGAAACAACCCCCCACCCATACGCGACCCACCGACACCCCACCTTCCAACCCTCATTTACTCATGTATATTTGTATTCGTATGATGAGCAGCATACGTATAAGCAAGGGATATATGTGCTATTTACTATACTTACGGGTTGTTTGGATTGTTTTGGGTTGTATTTGGTTTGTTTTTGGGTTGTTTTTGGAACGGTGTGTGGGGGGTGCACGGGGGGCGCAGCGAACCCGCTTATACGTGTACTGTTCACCATACACTTGTATAAGTATTTCATCTTTGATTTATGAAACTTCTTTTGTTAATAACTTTTTAACAAACAATGAGCGACAGATAAAACTTTTTGTACGTTACTCAGGGGGTATTCTTAACAACACATGTGAAGGACAAGATGATTGGGACTAGCTGGTATAAGGAAAATAGCTGTATGGATTATTAACTTTATTTGTTAATAACTTTTAAATAAATAACGTCCACCAATTTTGTCAGAGGAAAAAGGGGTCGCCGAAACCCGATCTTTACCTCATTATTTATTACACACTCATCGTCTGTATTTTTTAACTTGGATGTCTTTATGGTTATTTATTGATCCTGAAATAATCAATGCACAATCTCCTCACCTATTGTACTTTAAATTTCGTTAAATATAAATCACATTAGTTTTTTTTGTAACCTTTACGAAACTATTTCATTTCTTTTTGTTAGTATATTATAAAGTCGATATAATGCTATTCTATGTTCTTACTTTTACAGATTGGCAGTAATTAAAAGTTTCATAAAACTGTTATATTAACGATGACGCGTGATTACACTCAATTACACCGGAGGGTCATGTATATATTGACCGTAGGTGCCTAGCTTCAGCAAGGTTCCACGTACAGTTTATTTCATGCTCACTTCACTCGGATCAACTTGGCGACCGCAGCGACACCTTTTTTGCTGAATTTTTGAGGTCGCTTTTTTCGGCCGTTCCCCATTAGAGATCGAACTCCTTTACTCTAGGCTCCATGGCTGAGGATATCAATGATAATTTGTTGCGCAAAATGGTGAAATTTAGTTCTTGAATACCCCACCGGCGGCGCTACTGTACTGCTGGCGCGAAATAAGGCGGGAAATTGGTTCAATTACAAAAACTTGGAAATTCTTAATGCTCCATTCGTTCATTTATAATCACGATTATTTTTATTTTTCCTCTCGCTGTTTCCGGTTTATAAATTTTTCACTGACTCATCGCTCACGTACGTATATTACACGCGGATATATATATTATCCGGAGCTAACTCAAGTTCACTGTTACTTCAAACGAGGCTGCGGTACCAGGATTCAAAGAGATCCTGAGGTTGTTCTTTTCATCGCACGTTCAATGAATTCCTTGTCAGGAAAGACCGACGTGTACACATCGTACCAGTCATTTCTACAAACTGGATGCGACAAGATACCGACGATCGCGTTGTTGAGGACGAGAGGACCACCGATGTCACCCTAAAGGAAAAAATAATTGACGATTTTTTCCTCCATATTACAACATTGAAAATTCGATGGTTTTCAACCTGATTGTTTTACGTCACTGGTGATTAGTATTTGGGTTAGCAATTGTCTATCGAAACTCACACGAGTGTCATTTTGTGAAATTTAGTCGGTATTTCTAAAGCGAATGGTATTCCAAAAAGGAATGGAGAGGAGGAATAAAATAAATGGCTCGGAGTCAATTTTCCATGATTATAACATTGAGAAGTTGATTATTCGATATTAGAAATAAGCTTTTGTATTTACATACCTGACAGGGTGCCGACCTTGTGTTTATAACTCTGGCGCATAAGGGTAAATCGTGACCATCGTATGGGTCAACAATAACTTCTGTAAGGCAATACGATTGTGTCGTAATGAGAGGACGATAGTCCCTTAGCTTGTTTCGAATCTTCCCTGCGAAAAACAATTCGTAAAAAAAATCGTTAATGTCGATAAGATGATTATCTGTCGTTTTATTTCGTGCTCCGTAGACTCTATTTTCTGTAATATAATAACGATATAAACGTTGTCGGATTGTATCGTACATTGACGCACGTATGAAAATCGAACAAGTGATTTCTTATTAACGCTAAACATACCGAGCGAGATCAAATGACACCTTTCAAAATTTACTTTAAAATCGTTCACTCATTGTTATTTCTTTTGTGCCTCTGACTTTATAAAATCAGACGTTACGTTGCGAGTTATTTCCATTAATAAATCGAGAATTTCTTTCTAAAAACCAACGTCTATATCATAACGGGTCAAATGATGCCCCTTGTCGTAAGAATGGGTTAAGGGCTCACATACCCTTGAAAGTAAAAAAAAAATTGATTTCATTTTACAAATTTTTATTCTTTATACTTTTAAGAATTTTTCCAAAGAGAGCTTTTGAGAAAATTCCACTCCGTTACAAAGTAATAGCAATAAATGTCACCGGACATCGGGTTCGGACGGGTACCTATCAGAAACTTTAAACGCGTTTTTCTCGGAACTACAATTTTACACAGTGTCAGCACGATAACTCAGTCAATTTTTAATATTTTTCAACTTTTTTTCTCTTCAAATCTTGACAATTATTTCCCTATAGTCTGAAGAGGGGTTTTTTTAATTTTTTTGTTGGACAATTTTTTATAAATTAATTGTCATTTAATTTTATAAATTAATTGTAATTTTCTTTATTTGTGGAAAAAAAAACATATGTTCATTTGCCAATCAATATTATTTGTTCCTTTATAAAAATACAAAAATGGACAATCATCAAAATCATTATTAATAATAATAATGATTTAAAAAATGATTATTAATAATAATAATGATTTTAAAAATGATTATTAATAATACTAATGATTTTGATGATTGACTATTTTTGTAAAATCATTATTAATAATAATAATGATTTTAAAAGTGATTATTAATAATAATAATGATTGTGATGATTGACCATTTTTGTATTTTTTATATATTATTATTGTTATTATTATTATTATTATTATTATTATTATTATTATTATTATTATTATTATTATTATTATTATTATTATTATTATTATTATTATTATTATTATTATTATTATTATTATTATTTAGAGGTCACATACTCTTGAAATTTTCAGAGAAGCTATTTTTTTTAACTGATTTTTATTCTGTATACATTTGAGAAATCTTAAAAAAAAAAATTTTCAGAAAATTCCACTCCGTTACAAAGTTATAGCAATAAATGTGACCTGATATCGGGTTATTGTTGTACGTAACAAAAACGTTAAACGCGTTTTTCTCCAAACTATGTTTTTAAAACGGTGTCAGCACGATAACTCAGTCAATTATTAATATTTTTTAACTTTTTTTTTCTTAATCTTGATAATTATTTTCTCTATAGTCTGACGAGAGGTTTTTTTTTATTTTTTGGTTGGACCATTTTTTATGAATTATTAGAGACTATTTTTTTTTTTATTGCTTTCTAAAGTTTGAAATACTGTAATTTCTTTATTTAAAAAAAAATTCCCTCCGTCAGACTATTTCTACTACATTATTTTACTAGATTCTTTTTTGTTTTTGCAGATTGGATAATTTTTCGGTGAAGTTATGATGTCGATAAGGAGGCGCCATCGTTTTCACCGGTAGTCCATTTATACCCGTAAAAAATAATGTTAATATTGGTAAAAAAATAAAAAATAAAAATTTTCTTACAGTTGAAATGTTAATAAAAAATGTGAAATCAACAATTTAATTTTTTTTTAACCATATAACCTCTATAATAATTTTTCAAATTTACGCGGTGTCCAGCGGTATGTAAGGCCATAAGGGGTCACACCACTCTGGCGATAGAAAAAGAGACGTAACTTTGACGATTTATTTTGGGAGTATGAAAAAAGGAATAGGATTTCTTTTTAGAGGCTTTATTTAAGACATATTGAAGTGTGTAAAAAAAATGTTTATTATCATTTTGATACAAAATGGCGGCGGGAGAGCCCATCTTGAAAATCGTCTTTTTCAAACTGAGGGGACGTATTACCTGAACACCGTTGCATGGATCGATTTGAAATTTTGATAGAAGTTTCACAATTACATTCTATATCGGAGTACGAAGCCGTTTTTTCATTGAATGTAAACTTTTTTTGTATAAACAATTTACTGTTTTTTTTAGCAAAAAATCGATTAATTTTTTCAAAAGTGCACCATTTCTACAAAATTTCATTAACAAAAAAACCCCTGCATAGTTCCATAGCCAATAGTATGTAGATTATAAAATTTTTTGGTTTTTTGTTGCAGGTCTTATACTTAACGAGAGAACCGTCCTCCCGTGAACGTGTCTTACATAAAGATAATTTTCGAGATGGGCTCTATCGCCGCCATTTTGTATCAAAATGATAATAAAATTTTTTTTTCTCATACTTCAATATGTGTTTACTGAACCCTCTGAAAAGAATCGCTATTCCTTTTTTCATACTCCCAAAATAAATCGTTAAAGTTAGGCCTTTTTTTCTGCCGATAGAGTGGTGTTATCCCTTAATGTAAAGTGCCGTTACGTTTAGTGTTATATATCTGTGGACTTTGTGCATCAGATAACAATCGTTTACGAAAATTCTCAAAATATGCCTATTTTTTCTTGCTCAAGAGTGGTTTAATCCCTTAAATAAAGTATCGTTACCATTGTTGCTGGCTCCCGTTAGACCCCAGCCGGCTAAGATTGACCATCCACCTTCGATCAGTTCATTCATTGGCAGAGGGATAGTTTCTTGTCTGCTATTTTGCTCCGCCGGAGTAGCGAGCTGTAAATCGAAATTTGTTAAAAAAAAAAATCTCGATTGTCCATTGCTTTCTTACTTATAGTTGTTACAATATATAATATACAACTCGTATTATAATTAACGCTCGAGAGAATTAGCTCAAGTTAATTTGATGTAGTAGTCTGTTAACTTAAGCCGATTTTCATGTCTTTTTTGGAGGGCGTTTTTTTGTAGGAAAATAAAAATGAATCATTTTGGATATTTAGGATGTTTTTATTTACATAATAAAGATACAAAAAAAAAATTTTTGAAAAAATTTAATAGTTTATTATTATTTCTATTATTGACCGAAGTTGGCACCTCGAAGTTGGCAGCCCGAGTGCTAACTTTTTTTCTACCGAACCGATTGCTTTCAAATTTTAACAGGTACTCTACAGGTATAAGTGTGTACTCTACACACTTATAGTTCTCGTCGGAACTACCGAGAAATTTTTTCACCCCTAACTTTTTATTTTACAACCCCTTCTTTGCTAAAATAAAAAGACTTTTTTTTCCAAAGTCCGCCATTTTGTTATTTATCCATGAAATTTAACTTCAGTAGTTCCGACCAGAATGACATGACTATAGATTAAGAATTATCAAGAATTTTTGATTTCAGATAACATCAAGAGCCAAAATCATCGGGGCCACCCACGCGCTTTTTTTTCGAGGTGCCAACGTCGATCCATAATAATAATAATAATAATAAACTATTAAATTTGTTCAAAAAAATTGTTTTTTGTTTCTTTTATATGTAAATAAAAACATCCTAAATATCCAAAACGATTCATTTTTATTTTCCTACAAAAGAAACGGCCTCCAAAAAAAACATGAAAATCGGCTTAAGTTACCAGACTATTACCTTAAGGGGAGAAATGGGGTTAGACGGTTAAAAAAATCGATTTTTTTTTAATTTTATAAATTCTTGGTAAAACTATTGAAAAAAATGTTCCCAAAATTTTAATTGAAAATTTCGACTCGTTCTATTGTTATAAGCCATTAAGAGGGGAAATAGGGTTAGGACAGCGTTTTCTCAATGATTTTCATGAATTTTTTTATAGTATAAAAAATGAATATAATTCATTGAAACTTTGAGAATATTTTATACATATATTTAAGTATATACTATAAAATTTTTGAAGAATTTCCTTGAAAAACACCGCAGATATTAGCGACCCCATATTGCAGGTCACAATCAGACTAAGCATTTTGCTATTTTTTCAAACGCGTTTTTCTGAAAACGACTTTTATTGAACTTGCGTACACGCTAGTTTGAAAAGTTTTCAACCAATCGTTTTGAAAATTGGCATTTACTTTCTTCATAGTATTGCGCTCTATATGAACCTAAAATCGGAATATTATCATTATTTAAAATAATTTTTTTTTTGCAAATAAAGTTGTAAAAAATGGCAAAAAATCATGCTTTTTTGTTTTGAACCCTGTAAAAAATTCAATTTTCAATTTTTTTGATAGCATTTAGGTTCATATAGAAGAGAGACATATAATAAAAGTAAATTCCAACCTCGTTTTATTTCAGATGAAAATTGCGGCTTCCAGAATGTACGCAAAATGCTGAGTCTGATTCTGACCTGCAATATGGGGTCGCTAATATTTTATAGTAAATAAAACATAAAATAAATATATGTATGAACATGTTATAGTATATACTTAAATATATGTATAAAATATTCTCAAAGTTTCAATAAATTATATTCATTTTTTATACTATAAAAAAATTCATGAAAATCATTGAGAAAACGCTGTCCTAACCCTATTTCCCCCCTTAACACGATAAATAGCAACATAAATTACATTACCGTGATTACTGCGATATCATGACGTTTCATATGAGTTTCGTTGCCTTTGAAGTATCCGGGATGAATTTCGATACGTTGAGGATAATGAAGTTCACCAAAACGATTACCGATATCCAATGTACCACTCACGATTGAAAGTTCACCGATTTTAGAATCATCGACGCATTGTCCTGCCGTAAGTACGTGCATCTCGCTGATTAAAGCACCACCGCATACGTTCATCCCGTTACGTTGCAACGAAACAACATAGTTCAAGCGTGGTTCTTCGGTGCTGGCTGTATAAATCGGAATCGGTAATAAATTATTATCATCAGTGTCAAATATAAAAGAGCTACCAAATCGACGGTCACAAACGCCGAAAAACGCTATCAGAGTAGTAATTTTTTTTTAACAACCACAAAGTGTAAGCTTTTGATTAACCGATAGTTTTACTCCGGTATCTCGGATCTTGCGGAAGTCAGAGCTGTCATCGATGATTTTTTGAGAAATAAAAAATTTCATAAAACCCAAACCATCGAAACGACGTTTAAGGTAGTACTCTGATAACTTAAGCCTATTTTCATGTCTTTTTTGGAGGGCGTTTTTTTGTAGGAAAATAAAAATGAATCGTTTTGGATATTTAGGATGTTTTTATTTACATATTAAAGATACCAAAAAAAAAATTTGTTTGAAAAAATTTAATAGTTTATTATTATTGTTATTATTGATCGAAGTTGGCACCTCGAAAAAAAAGCGCGTGGGTGGCCCCGGTGATTTTGGCTCTTGATGTTATCTGAAATAAAAAATTCTTGATAATTCTTAATCTAAAGACATGTCAGCCTGGTCGGAACTACTGAAGTTAAATTTCATGGATAAATAACAAAATGGCGGACTTTGGAAAAAAAAAGTCCTGTTATTTTAGCAAAGAAGGGGTTGTAAAATAAAAAGAAATTTAACTTCAGTAGTTCCGACCAGAATGACATGTCTATAGATTAAGAATAATCAAGAATTTTTTATTTCAGATAACATCAAGAGCCAAAATCACCGGGGCCACCCACGCGCTTTTTTTCGAGGTGCCAACTTCGATCAATAACAATAATAATAATGAACTATTAAATTTTTTCAAAAAAATTTTTTTTCGTATCCTTAATATGTAAATAAAAATATCCTAAATATCCATAACGATTCATTTTTATTTCTCTACAAAAAAACGCCCTCCAAAAAAGACATGAAAATCGGCTTAAGTTACCAGACTACTACCTTAAGCAATTTGCCAACTTTCAACTCGCAACTTTTTTCCCCGCGTGTATTGTCAATTACAGATTTTTCCGTTTCATCGAATCTCGCTAAATTCATTACTAACCGTCATTCAATTCATTCGTCTTTTTCATCTTCAAAGTTTTAATGCGATCCAGTGAAATTCGTAAAAGTTGAAACCACAGACTTTTGAACAAAAGACGATGAAATGATGAAAAAAAAAAAACGTATCTCGTTCATACATTACCTGGGAAAATTCCGAGCGCCAAAAGAGTTATCAAACTCACGAGAAAACTCTCACGACAGATCATTTTTTTGAAGTCCTTCAAGGTGGAGGAAGAGCGTACCTTGAGATATCCTTCCTGCATGATTAAACGTTCTTTGTCAACGAGCATCCGTTCGAAACGTGAAAAACTGGAGTTCTCTTACCTTGTATCGCTCGATCGTATAACTTGCAACTGTTCGACTATTCTGCGAGCGACTCTCGTCGTAATGTACAAAAGATTCGGTATTTATGTCGTCGTTGAATCGAAAATTCGATCCCACTCAGAGATCGACAAGTCGATGTTAATTCGAACGCGTAGTTGCGTCGTTAGTTCGTTACAC